>OX388205.1:1387500-2775000 GCA_947578815.1 Epinotia ramella | reverse complement strand
TAATTGTGTTCTGCACGGTGTTCTTATACTGAGGTCTGCAATAATAGTAGATTGCGTCTCAAGGGAGCAAAATTATATGTTTACGGCGAGGGCGGTTTATTGAATGAGTGAAGCGAAAGAGTCTACAATGATATAATTAAAACTTGTCTGGGCAGCGTTCGGGAAACTACGGCACATCTTTTCCTCCAAGAATAATAATAATAAACCATTTATTTCAGGCATCTAAAGCCCAAAGCAACAAATACCTTAAAGCCTTACATACATACAATACATATAAAAAGGAATTATTTAGGCGACGAAACAGCGTGGCTCCGTTGCGTCGTCAAGTCCGGTGCAGAATTCAATACTCCGCTGTGTCTCAAGATGAGAGTCTTTGCCCAATGTGTGTTGCCAGTGATGTATATGGCACCAACACGTGGTCGCTTATGATAGGTCTCATAAGAAGGTTCAAAGTCACACAAAGGGCAATGGAGGTTGGGAGCTTATCTGCGTGATCGCATCAGAAATGACGCTATCCGCAGCAGAACCAAGGTAACCGTTATAGCCCTCCGAATCGCTAAACTTAAGTGGCAGTGGGCGGGGCACATTGCACGTAGAACCGATGGCCGTTGGGGCGGAAAGGTTCTGGAGTGAGGACCACGTACCGGAAGGCGCAGCGTAGGTTAGGTTAAGGTGGACGGATGAACTGGTAAAGGTCGCGGGAGTGCGCTGGATGCGGGTGGCGCCGGACCGTTAATTGTGGCACTCTGGGGGAGGCCTATGTCCAGCAGTGGACGTCTTCGGCTGATATAATGATGATGGTGATGATTGAGCGTAACGAGGGATTTTAGTGTCTAAGTCCAAGACGGAAATAATTTTGCTACCGAGCTATCATCATCCTCCTAGCGTTATTCCCGGTAATGCCCCTAAAGGAGCCCGGGGTCCGCTTTGACACCTAATCCCAAGATTTGGCAGAGGGCAAACTAGACCTTATTATAATATATAATATTCCGTACATAAGTTCCGAAAAGCTCATTGGTACGAGCCGGGATTCGAACCCACGACCTCCGCTTGACAGCCGCATGCCTGAACCACTAGGCTACCAAGCTATCCATACTAATATTATAAATGCGAAAGTGTGTCTGTCTGTTACCTCTTAACGCTTAAACCGCTGAACCGATTGCGATGAAATTTGGTATGGAGATAGTTTGAGTCCCGGAAAAGGACACAGGATAGTTTTTATCCCCGAAATCATCCCCTAAGGGGGTGAAAGTTTGTATGGAGCTGCGATATAAACGAGTTCCACGCGGACGGAGTCGCGGGCAGAAGCTAGTAAGGAATATAAACTAAACAGGGAATGTAAGGGAACAAATTAGAACTTTGTACCCTCGTTTGAGGCCAACAATGACTTTATCAAATCTGAATAGCAGGTGTGCAAAGAGCATTTGTATTGTATTGTTAACGAAACTGAACAGTCGCACATTACGATTACAACCTAATTATATATGTAAATCACATCAAATTATCGCCATCTCACTTTCATTGTAGTCCACATCTTCCAATAGCAGAGCGTGCTAACTTGATTATGGCGGTCGTGCCGTGCTAACTAGCCCCGCTACTCTGTAACTTGTTTTAAGCTCACCTCAACGCTCACCGCAAGTATATCTTGACGCCGAGATTCGTAGTAACAAAGCGCAGGTAGAGGTCTAGTTTCGTTACGCGTGACGGGTGAGGAGGCGCGTAAAGAATAACGGCCCAGGGCGCATTGTATCACTTGTATTTTTATGATGGTCAATATTGAAACGCTGTTTAAATGCGCGTTTTTAGGGTTCCGTAGTCAACAAGGAACCCTTATAGTTTCGCCATGTCCGTCCGTCTGTCCGTCTTCGGCTTAGCTCAGTTACCATTACTACTAGAAAACTGTAATTCGGCATCGGTATATAAGTCAATCACGTCTACAAAACAGTACAATAAAATCTTGAAAAAAATTTTTTTTTAGGGTACCTCCCCTACACCTAAAGCGGGGGTGTAATTTTTTTTTCTCATTAAACCCATGGAGTCAGGTATGCGTTGGGTAGCTCGTTCAAAAATATTATGGGTTTCCTAAAACCACTTTTCAAATCAGTAATTTGTTTGCGAGATATTGGGCTTTAAAACCCTAATTTTTGTTCAAGTCATGTGTAATATGTTTGTTCGGGCGGAATCTTGCAACTCAATTTTGAAGCAGATATCTTCAACCGATTGAGCTGAAATTTTGAGTTTAAGTTATAGTTTTGACTAGCTTCTGCCCGCGACGGACATAACAGTCTTAACCCCGTTGAGTTTAGGCTCGTTAGAATAATCTCAACGAGTAATTGATGACGTATACTGAAAAGTACAGTTGGCAATGAAAGGTCGTACCAAAAATGTTTTTTTTGATAGAAACTTATTTTATATTGCTTTTACCAGAATTTACAGGCCACTTAACCCATTCACTGCCACGAACCAGCCTGGCGGGCGTTCTGTTCGCGGGTGTTCGTAGGCGCTTTCCTCAACTTAGCGGAAAACCCACGGGTTCGGCTAAAAGCTTAGCGCTACGTATTTGTAGGCCGTGAATACATTAACGTTAAATATGGCGCTGCTAGCTGTCATCACATAGAAAACTGTCAAACTTTCCATACAATCAGCTTTTAAGGGACATTACTTGCGATTACGGTTTCTAACAACCGGCCCTTATAATACAAATAAATTATTTGCAATGTAAATTGTACATACATTTAATGCGAAAGTCGGTCAAGAAGTAACATTTCCAGGCAAATTACAAGACGGCCGTAAACATCGGATAAGACCGTCAGCAGACAGGAAAATACTTTCCATACAAACAGCCCTCCAGGATGACACGACGATAAAACAAAAAGAAACCATTCCGTCTTCGACTAAGACGTTCATTTATCTACATTACGAGAAAATAGGCCTTATTGGGAACGTAATACGGAGCGGGGAGAAAAATCTAAACTCCCTCACAAGCGATTTCGGACTATATTGGCTGTAGGGTAATGTTTATTTTTCAATGGAGGGCTCGTTTGGGGTTAGTGGAACGCGCACACTGAGCAACAGGTCTACAGTGGCGACATCTGAGCACTAACAATTGAATTTTTGATGTGTTGTTTGTTTTTCTAGCCGGGCGTGCGTGGTCTATAAAATATCAGGAAACTGAGTTTTTTATTCAAGTTTCAATTCAATTAAATTTCAGAATACAGAGACCAACATGGATCATTATTGTTAGTAAGACTTGGCTTAGTATTAGTAATTACAAAGTTCGTAGGTAGCACACATAAAGTTAATTTAAAGAGATATTAGTACCTACGATTTAGGCCAGTATGAAAACATTATTGGTTTTCATGCGTCAACTATTACCTATACTTGTTTCAAGATAACACCAGATTTTGATTGGACTTTGTCTAAGTTTCTTCGATTATCTAGGTTATCTAAAAAAACCGGCTAAGTGCGAGTCGGAGTCGCGCACGAAGGGTTCCGTACTATTATCTATAAAAACAGCAAAAAAAAAAACGCGTTTGTTGTATGGGAGCCACCTTAAATATTTATTTTATTTTGTTTTTAGTATTTTTTGTTATAACGGCAACCGAAATACATCATCTGTGAAAATTTCAACTGTCTAGCTATCGCGGTTCTTGAGATACAGCCTGGCGACAGACAAAACGGCAAAAAAAACACGTTTGTTGTATGGGAGCCCCCCTTAAATATTTATTTTATTTTATTTTTAGTATTTATTATAATAGCGGCAACAGAAATACATCATCTGTGAAAATTTCAACTGTCTAGCTATCGCGTTTCTTGAGATACAGCCTGGTGACAGACAGACAGACGGACAGCGAAGTCTTAGTAATGGGGTCCTGTTTTTACCCTTTGGGTACGGAACCCTAAAAAAGGTATCTAAACTCTAAAGGAAATATTTTAATATTTTTACTAAGTCCGATCATTAGTGCTTTTCAATCATAACATATTTTTTTAACGTTTCACTATTAGTTAAAGACGCGTAAGTGACGCGTAGTTTCAGTGTCTGAGAGGCAACTCGTGGTATTTGAGCTCCCGAAATGTTGTGGAACCGCCCTGTGCAACCCGAACTGAGCCAACTTGGACTGGGGCGGACTATCCCCGGACCTACTGCCAGAGATAACACCTCTAATCTTAGTTACACCACTTGATGACATCACAAAACCTAAATATAGTATTTGGCAGCAATATTAAAACCTATACTAGCGCCTCCAATCGGAATAACTATCATATATTTACCATGAGCACAGTATAAATAATACTTAGTACTACATTATAGACGGTTCCCTGTTAACAAATATCCTGTATATAGTATCTAGGTATGCCGAAAGGCTAAACGTCCCATGCAGCGCGCTACTATAGAATAGCATACCGGCCGGGGCCGCTAGGCCGAAATGTACTTGTAGCGGCGCGACGAAATCACGGAGTGAGGCGCCCCTGCCATAAGGCGCATCACACACTGCCGCCGCATCCCGCTGCGGCGTGCGGAGCTGCGTACAAATTTCGCCGTACGGCGGTGCAGTGTGTGGTACCGCGTGGATTTTGTATACAAACTGAGGTACAGGCATCCAACTCAAACTCAAAATCATCTTTATTCAAGTAGGCCTAGTAACAAGCACTTTCAAAACGTTGCGAACCGTCGCTCCGCACGCCACGCGGGATCCGGCGGCAGTGTGATGACCGCCTAAGGGTATTATACTTCAGCGTACCGTAAGGTAGGTTTGATAAATCACTACAGTAAACACGTAGATAGAAGCAGACTTACGGAAAGATTTCCAAGTGCAACACACTTTGTAACAAAAACGACGTAATCGCCGTACGTTCCGGGCCAACATGCGTCGTCATGTGTTGAGGTTCCGCTGCACCACACATTGTAGCAAAACCGACGTAACTGCCACTCTTTCCAGGTCAACATGCGTCGTTTTGCGTTGAGGTTCCGCTGCAGCACACGTTGTTGCAAAAACAGCCTAACCGCCACACTCTCCAGACCAACATATGTTGTTATGTATCAAAAACTTTGCGATATTGTGCGCACCCGCAAATGGGATTAATAAATAAAGAGCTCTCGATCCGGCGTGGCGCATGTGAGTTTTCCAGCTGCGGTTTTGTTTCAGCATTTCATAAGAGGTGCGCTTCGGAAGTGTATTAAAAGCGTAATAAACCAAACAGTTGGGTAAAATCACACTATTGGAATTTGAACCCCTACGAAAAGGCATGTTTAAGTTTAACAGGAGTATATCGGTGTGTGCATCTGTGTGTCAGTCAGTAGCTTGGTAGCACCCAAGCGAATTAGGTACAATACAATACAAATACTCTTTATTGCACATCTCACACAGATAAAGCAGTTACAAAATAAAACACAAAGATACAGAGAGATATTAGAGGTAAAACAACAGGCGGTCTTATCGCAAAAGAGCGATCTCTTCCAGACAATCTTAGTAAAGTGGAGAAAATATTACTGAAACTAAGTAGGTAGGTGGTGCAAGAAAGTAATGCGTTGATGAAAGATCTTAGAATGTAATGAATGCGGGTTATTTTGTAATCGAAAGTCTAAGGCTATGTTTGCTGTACAGCACGTGCGCCAGTGCATAAGGCTCCCTAAGAGTTCGAAACATGTCGCCCTAAAGTCGGGATTCGGCACTTCGGCGGCACTGTGCGGCACAAGCAATTTTGTACTGAATATGCTTGTGCCGCACACCGGTGGAATCCCGCCTTTAGTGCCATTTGAGCCCAGTTTTAAGATGTGTTAGACCAAAAGTAACATTTTTGTATCTCAGTAAACGTGTGAGATGAGTTATTTTAAGGTCTAACATAGTTTTATCCGGGACTAATAAGTGAGTTTAACCGTATTTTCAAAAGATTATACGTCACTAATCGGTGTCCAGTTAGTAAAAAGTGTATCGGGCCGCGACGCACGCGCGGCCTTGCCATTGTTCCGGTGTGCGCGCGGTAATAGTACGCCATTGTCAATTCATCATTTATTGTTTTGTTTCCAATGAAAGCCGGTTTTTTCCGTGGCATTTTTCTAGAAATTAGTTGTTTTGTTTTTACAGGCTTTTTATAGAATTTTAACGGATTCGTCTATGAGGTGGATATTATTATCATTTGGAGAAAATAGTAATTACTTACTGCTTTTACTAATTTAGATCATTCATAAATTTTCCAACATAACACTATATATTTTTTACGTCTCATCATTATTCCTTTTCATTATCCATGAAATCGCATGACGGGTCACGGACGAGCTTTCCTATCTTACATGGCATTAGGTATAGTGTTGTTAACATCATTTACTTAACAGGTAAAATTAAACAAATCCTCAAAGTATTGCCCTAACTCAGTTCCTCGTTAGTCTGGCCCCGTAGCATGGATGGCGTTATCACGCGATAAGTGACAGGATAGGCGCGTCGTCTCGTTCTATCGAACGGTGTCAGCCAGGGACGGAAGCTCTATCCTGTCACTTATCGCGTGATAACGCCATCCATGCTACGGGGCCTGATCGCTGACTCCCTGAAACTCTTTGATGATTTCCCGCCAACCTCCACATCATAGGCGACAATTTTTTTTTTTTTTATTTTTTTTTTATTTATTTATTTATTCCATAAATTAACACCTTACAGTCAAGCTACACGTGTTAACAGGAGAGCCATAATATTTGCACGACGTATAAATTATACAATAAAAAAAAAACAATTTGCTTACTACTAAAATATTCTAAGATATATTGATGAGAGATCCGAGGTAGAGATCGGTTCATCATCGACCAGGGTTATTTTTGTCTTTTAACGTCCAGAGTTATCAACTCGCTCAATGTTGAAGCAGCTAAGTTAACATTCAAGTAGAACCTTCGCAAGATGGTTCTTTTTCCACACAAAACGTTATTTGACATTCGCAGGCTAACAGCGTGATATTTTAAGAAAGTTATGTAACAAACTTTCATAAATTGGTTTTCTATTTGCGCGAAATTCCCCCTTTCCTAAAATAAACTAGAATAATTTGAGAAATTAGTTTGAGACGTGATACTTTGAGAGACATTAGATTGTTTTTCTAGAAACATTCTACTAGTATTTCTTATACAATTTTTACTTCGTATATTTTTTTTTTTTTTTATGTTTAATAAATTACATAGATACTTTAAAAAAATAACTGACGATTTGAAAGTGCTTGTTACCAGGCTTACTTGAATAAAGATCATTTTGAGTTTGAGTTTGAAACATTTTTAAAGAAGATGTGTTAATTTATAATACTGTTTAGTGTGTTTTATGCAATCGTAATATAATGTATGCTTTTTCAGTCGAGTACCACGTTTAGGTCACGAAGCTTGCCGAGTGGCCTAATTAAGGTACGAGACTTAAAAAGCTAATTATATAATTATTGTTTACAATACTTTTTCTACGAGTCAACTGAACTTATTAAACAAACTTGGTATCTATTGAAAATCTAAGCCCTGCTGAAACGAAGTGCAACCAACGGCTTTTTCTTTTTTGTGCGTTGATGTCTATTACCTTTTGACTTTCTCATGACGGCGTCCTATTGGTCAAATACATTACAGTTCAGTAAAGGCGCCACGTGATTGGTCAATTTCATTTTAGTTGTCTCAACAGTTACGAAATGTTGAGCTGGGAGCTCCATAGTAAAAAGTATGTGATTTAAGTTTGGGAAAGTGTATGTGTGTGTTTGTTTGTCCGTCTTTCACGTTTGATTTTTTAAGTGGAGATAGTTTACGGGATGGAGAGTGACATAAGCTACTTTTTGTCTCTTTCTAACTCCCCACTTCCCTAAAATGGGGGGTGAAAGTTTGTATGGAGCTACGATATAAACGAGTTCCACGCGGACGGAGTCGCGGGCAGAAGCTAGTAATATTATAAATGGGAAAGTGTATGTGTGTGTTTGTTTGTACGTCTTTCACGGCAAAACGGAGTGACGAATTGACGAGATTTTTTTAATGGAGGTAGTTGAAGGGATGGAGAGTGACATAGGCTACTTTTGTCTCTTTCTAACCCCCCACTTCCCTAAAATGGGGGGGTGAAAGTTTGTTTGGAGCTACGATATAAACCACGGAATAAAGAATCCATTGGAAGTGGTGAGTGGGCGTTCCCGTGTCGCCGAACATGAGCAATAATAAGCATACTTCTTGCACAGATTATTGTCAGTCACCTAGCGACCGCACGCGGCGTATGACATGAGTGAATATTTGTTTATTTTAGGAAAATGCCGTATTGCGTTATTGAAAGCTGCTCCAATAACAGCACATAAAAAACTTGTCTCATGGAGGTATTTCCTATCATCGTTAAGTAATATTTTAGAATACGTATAAAAATATTTAATTTTCAATTTCTTAAGACACAATTTGCATCTGTGGTCAAGGAAATATCAATTCTATTACTCTAACAATAAAGTTCATAATCCTGTGTATTATTTTGCTACTCAGAACGTGAAATACACGGCAAATTTCCCGAAGGTTCGCTACTCAAATGCTGTGGCTAAGGTCGATAATTGTTATCGATAAACCAAAATTAAAAGGATTATATTTTAGGAGTGATATACAGAGCCCGGTATTCTCGTAGCACTTTTGAGCTGTCATAGGGACATCTCGTTTATCGAATTCCGATTATACATATGTATGTCGATAAATACAGAATACAATATGTAAAATATGATTACGAATGACCGATCTCTTCGAGATAAACTTTGGATACCCGCTTTTAGGAAATTATAAATAGAAATTAAAACAATAATATTTTATTGTTTCTCATAAATAATTTGTGGATTGCTTAAGGGGCTACCCGAGGTTTTCATCTATTTTTGACAAGTTTTGAATCGTATCTCCTACTTTTGCACTACAGATAGAATTCTAAATCAAACGGCTATCGGTTATTCAATCTTTTATCTCCATTTTGGTCCACCGGATTTTGAAACAAATGAACACTTAATTTTGTATGATTTTTTTAAACATTGTCAAAAAAAACACTTATTTCGTATCTCTATTGACGTAAAAGATTTAACATATACGAAATTTACATATTTGGGTTCGTCTGTGACGTCTCTAAAAACTGGTCCAGGGTTTTCATTTTAAACCAATTAACACAAAAGTTATGGCCTAAAATTGGTCAACTTTGATGCCAAATATCTCGAAAACAATTAACTTTGAAGTAAATATGGGTTACTATATTGCTTAAAGCCGTTGTTGTTAGTATAATAAACTACAAAAAACATTAGAAAACTAAGGGATTCAGATCGAAGGTCATTGGCGTATGGGCCTTAAGCATTTTAATCAGGACAAAGGCCCTCCTTATTATCCCGCACGGCGAACAAACTTGACGGTAAATTCTCACTAGACCGCACTCTGCTGCACGTCTAGCACACGACGGCCCCGACATAGTCTCGATTTTTGTCGCACTATACCTCTTGTTCTAAAAGTGGTCTAATAAGTGAGAGACAGATAGTGCGAGAAAAATCGAGAGAGCTCGCGCGCCGTCGCGTAAAAGGTAAAAGCCTTGCTGGTAAAATAATTCTAAATAGTATTTGAAATGTGCTTGTATTCTTTGTTTATTAGAAATCTGTGTTTAATTGCTACTACATTTATAACAAAAGTAATTTAATATAAATTTTACCTAATACTAATTATATAATAAACAAGATTTTATTAGAAACAATTTGTAACTAAGTCTTAGCTTAATATTTACCGTATGAATATCATAAAAATATCGATAGTCCAACTCATACCATACCCACATCCCTATTCAGTTATAAGCGGTCGCATCTCCAGTTTTGAAAACACCGCCATCTTGCGTCGAGTAGCCGAACGACCACGTCTCTTGCAAGTCTTGCAACGCATATTGTAACGGACATAAGAAATATTTACTTGACACTCTAAATTAGACCGTAAATAGTACTTGTTAAAGTAGATTTTGCATATATAATTTGCTACCGTTAACAACATATTGGCACAGTACGTTTTAACAAATCGAAAGTGTATTGCAATTGTGTGTCCGTGTATTTATTGGAGTATGGTTGTGTGCGTGCGGCGACAGTGGTTCTCTATGAAAATCGGTTGAATGCCACTTCCAATGGATTCTTTATTCCGTGATATAAACGAGTTCCACACGGACGGAGTCGCGGGCAGACTCTGTGAGCTGTAGAACTCGCGAGCCTTTCTTGTTATTTTTTTTTAAAAAGCGACTCGAAAAAAATATCGGTATAATTAACTCACAAAATTACACGAGAATTGGTTGAGAAATGCAAGCTGTAGAGGGGTACAGCTGGACAGAAACGATATTCGGGCAAAGCTGAAGCATACCACTTCGTTCGCTTCGCACGTCGGTTGAATAGAATTTTATCGGAAAAAAATGGTCTACGTTCCTCTGTTTATCAACGATATCAAAGGGACATATTGTACTAAGTAGTTTTACTTATTTCGATCACTAAGCGCTTTTCAAACGCAACAATACTAACGCTTTCATAATGGTTTTCCTTGAATCACGATTAACGCACGATCGAATCTTATATGGTATAGGTAGCCTTCGGGTTTTAACGCTTGTCAAGCTGTTCATTGGACTGGCCAATGGACACACACAGGTCAAGTGTAAAACAACATAACATAAAATTTGCATCATTTCCGCGGCTGCGCATTTCAGCGACCTTGCCTGACGTCACGTCCGCTGTCGGCTGTCAGCTCGGCGGCCCGTCATTATACTCATTATACAATCATTATGGGAGCTAGTTTTTCATTTTTCGCGGTTTGTGGACTTTGCACCGTTTCCACAACGAGCAAACTGCAATCGCCAATGATTTTTAGAGTAAATCATCAGAAATGAGGCTTTATAGATGGTACTAGCTTCTGCCCACGACTCCGTCGGCGAGGAACTCGTTTTTATCATAGCTCCATACAAACTTTCACCCCCACTTCAACCCTCAGGGGATGAATTCTAGGATAAAAACTGTCGTATGTCCTTCCCCGGGGCTCAAACTATCTCCATACCAAATTTCATGTCAATCGGTTCAGTGGTTTCAGCGTGAAGAGATAACAGACAGAAAGACACACACACAATTTATTATAATATTAGTATGGATTATATTTTTCTCAATCAGGCAGCACTGAGTAAGCTTTAGCAGTCGAAATCCACAAATCATGATTATAACTTGATATTATATTATTATAACTTGAGTTTAACTGGCGTTGATACACCGCTGTCAAATAAGATAGTAATAATAGAAAAGAATAGAATAGCCATTTATTGATTATAAAACATTATAACATAAAAAAAATAGTTTTTGACAAAGGTTATAATATGTTAAAACTTAAATTATTGCATTTTACACTTATGTTTATTTTATTATTATTATTGATTTAAATTAACTACAAATGGCCTCTCCTTCGGTCAAGAGGGAGAGATGGTAATAAAATAAGACTCCATGGGTTACCAGCCCTGCTAGGAGAATATATTTATTTATTATTATTATCATTATTCCTTTATTTCAGATAACTAAGGAGTAACAAGTTTTTACTTAATTTTATAAATTTTTATATAGTCACCTCGTGTAGTCACTATCATGTATATATTTTTTTTTTTCAGTTTGATTAATTCAGATTACAACATTATTTAAAAATCTTTATAAATATTGGGTTTACTTATCAGGCAGTTTAAGTTTGGGGTGGTACATCACTTGGTCCGGTGTGGGGGTCGTGGCGGTGTAGGTCCCTCCAACCGTCGCGGTCGCGGGCCGCGCGCCGCCAGAGCGGGCAGCGCGCGCGCAGCTCGTCGTCCCAGCGCCGTCAAATAAGATACTTAAATATAATTCATCCATGCCTACTAGTATTATAAATGCGAAATACGATATACACGAGTTCCACTCCACGCGGACGGAGTCGCAGGCAGAAACTGATTCTTAATAAAATTCGTCTTCTTTGACACCACCAGATAGAAAACCACCAACAGGTTGGTGGCATTTTATCAATAAATGAATATGAGCATCATTTATCTGCTTCATCAATTAGGTATGGTAAGGTAAGCGTAATCATCAATCAATCCTTACTAATATTATAAATGCGAAAGTGTGTGTGTTTGTATGTTTGTCCTTCTTCCACGTCGCAACGGAGCGTCGTATTGATGTGATTTTTTGTATGGATATAGTTTAGAAGCTGGAGAGTGACATAGGCTACTTTTTCCAGCGGGAAAATATCTAATTCCCACGGGAAAATTCAATATGTTACATTTTCCTATAAACACGCGGGCGAAGCCGCGGGCATCAGCTAGTAGATATTATAAAAGCGAATGTTTGGGTGTTTGGATGTTTTTAGATGTTTAGATGATTGGATGTTTATTACTCAATGACGCTTAAACGGCTCAACATATTTGGATAAAATTAGTAGTAATTGTTTGTAGCCTGGATTATAATATAAGATAGCTTCTAGTTCTACTAGTTAGTAGTTCCTTTTGCCTTAACTGACGATGGACCTACCTAGAATTATTGCTTGTATTTCATGTCTCTCATAACGATTTTGAAAAAGATTAAAATAGAGATAAGAGAATACTGACCCCGTATTATGGTCAGCCTTATCACCCGATAAGCGACAAGATAGAGCGTCCGTCACTGGCTGACACCGTTTGATAGAACGAGACTGACGCTCTATCTTGTCACTTATCGCGTGATAAGGCCGACCATGATACGGGGCTTGGATTCCTTATGACATGCCGGGGTCGTCTGATTTTCTCATCCAACTACCAAGTTCGTAAAATAGCCTCTGAAACAGTCGAGAACTGACGAAATTATAGTACCTTAAAATACCCACAGTATGTAGGATTAATGCTAATAATTGCATGGATCAACTCGCGTATTAAATGTCACTACGGGCGACATGTTTCGAACTATTTCAACATATGTCACGAAAGTTTAAATTCGAGATGTAGGACAGTGGAAGCTATGGTAGCCTAGTGGTTCAGGCATGCCGCTGTCAAGCGGCGGTCGTGGGATCGAATCCCGGCTCGTACCAATGAGTTATTCGGAACTTATGTACGGAATATTTACTGTTAGCTTTTCGGTGAAGGAGGAAACTGATCTTATCCTAATAAGGTCCAGTCTTTCCTCTGGGTTGGAAGGTCAGATGGCAGTCGCTTTTAAAACTAGTCCCTATGCGAAATCTTGCGATCAGGTGTCAAAGCGGACCCCGGGGCCCTTTAGGGCCACAACCGGGAATAACGCTAGGAGGAGGATGATTTATGATTACTGAAGAATGAAGAATGATGCTGGAAGAGATCCCTTACAGGGATAAGTTCGCCTTTGTACTTTGATCTGTTGTGTGACAAGTATGTTGTTTAACCTGTTATTATGTACAAAGTGCTTACATACTTAGTTTACATACGTACATGAAAGTTGGATTATGTGTTCCATCCTCGTTTTTCAAAGTTGGTGTCTGTATAGGTACAATAACGTAGACTTAGGTACTGTGAAGACCTAGCAACCAACTTAAGTCACGAATGTGCATTATTAATTCAGAAATCGTGATCCGTTGTCTATGATCGACACGTTCAGTTTATTAAAGCAGACATTTTAAACAGTCCATCTTAAGTCTAAGTATCAACAGTATGCCACTATCCTCATAAACCTCACCAGACTTAAATCAACCAACACAGGAAATAGAGTCGAACTTCCTTTGTTTCTAAAACCGACCGAAACAATTGCAACCAATCGTAAGTTTACGTATGCAAGTATCACACAAAATGGCATTGCAATTTGAATCAATCAATTAAGGAATTTAATTTATTTTGTTTAATAAATCGACAGAAACGCTATTCAGTTATAATCGCAAGTCTTCACTCTCAAGAATGTTCCAAGGAGTTGGCTATACAACCATCTCCCGAACTCCTTGGGAGCGGTCTTGCATCACGGCAGTTTTTTAAGATTTAAAAGGTGTTGAAGTACTTCGTCTCCCAGGCTTTCTCGAATCGTAATTTGCTTTATGCATGATACATAAGCCTGTTTCTTACAAATCATTATTTATTTTGCTTTTTCTTCTTTGCATGTTATTCTAAATATTTTATTTTTGTTTGTATTGAAAACTTTATTTCTTTATGTGTATGTTCTAAGATAGTAGAATAAGCTGTGGTTACCTATGTAGGTGGACTGATGACCTGGTAAAGGTTGCGGGAGTCCGGTGGATGCGGGTGGCGCAGGACCGGTCACTTTGGCACTCTTTGGGGGAGGCCTACGTCCAGCAGTGGACGTCTTTCGGCTGATATGATGACGATGGTGATGACTTATGTATAATTAGATGAACATCTAACGAGAATGTTAAATATTGAATTGTATGACTTATTTAACTATCTGGAAGTGATCCTAAATAAATAAATAATGGGAAATAGTTTGCGTTTAAGAGATAAGTCATTTCAGCAGGCTTTTCTCTCTCTCTTTCATTTATAGAGCAAATAAAGATGAATAAGAATACCGAACTTGGCTCTACTTAATATCTCACAACTTTTTACCGTGGAAGAGTGTCGAGACTTGGCCGTTTTTTTTAAATGAAATGTTCATTATGGGATTAGTATAGATAAGGCGTCATTATGTCAAGTCGATTAGGCATTAATTCAACAGGTGGGTAATAAAATCAGCAAACTCGTATGAGATAACCTAGTGAAAATGGCGACTAAGTAATTTATTTGCATAAAATACTTAGGAATCTCTCTCGGTCTTGTAAAGGAATAGGAAACTGAAAATCAAATGAGTCCCCAGCACGGGCGACTCTCCATACAAACGTAGTTTTGTTCTCATTTTAAAAAGGCATACAGGAAATCCTAAACATGAAACTTTTTTACACAACGGGATTCACCATATCTCGGTCGGAAACTAGCTTCTGCTATCCTTACTTAATATTATAAATGCGAAAGTGTGTATGTTTGTCCTTCTTTCACGTCGCAACGGAGCGTCGTATTGATGTGATTTTTCGTATGGAGATAGTTTAGAAGCTGGAGAGTGATATAGGCTACTTTTTCCAGCGGGAAAACATCTAATTCCCACGGGAAAAATCAATATGTTACATTTTCCTATAACCACGCGGGCGAAGCCGCGGGCATCAGCTAGTAAATTATAATAGAATAAAAAAGTAATTAGAAATTTTATATGAAAAACTTTCTACTCGCTCTATTTTGTTTGTGCGTGTGTTTATATTGTATTGAAACTAGTTCCCGACCTAGACATGGAGGACCACATTGTGTATATAAAGTTTCATGGTGTTCTAGCATGTCGCTCGTTTGTATGGAGAGACGAGCGTCCTCGCAACTCTTAACATATAATTTTGCTCGTACCTACCGGATGTGACATTTTACGGTTAAGGTGGGCTGCACCGAACCATCGGTAATAAGGGGCGATAATCTTACACAAATCGACCTAGTTCCGATCTAAGCAAAGCTATAGATAAACATAACTTATATAGATAAATAAATACTTAAATACATAGCAAACATCCATGACTCATGAACAAATATTGGTGCTCATCACACAACTAAATGCCCTTGCCGGGATTCGAACCCAGGACCTTTTGCTTCGTAGGCAGGGTCACTACCAACTGAACTAACCTCGTAAAAGTGGTATATCGTAGAGTGATAGATATGAAATGTAATAGTCTAAAATGCATCGAAGCCGAGATATTTGCACTATATTTTCACAGATCAGATTGAAAATTATAAACAAAACTTAAAACTTGATATTGTTAACGCGTTTAATTTTATATTTTTTTATATATCTATGCGTCTTAAGAGCTCCTAAACGATTATTTATAAAACATCCTTGGCGGCTTAAAAAAAAAGGTATTTTTTTTTATACAAGGTTGCCTAATTCCCTTTGCGCAGTGATACTATCATCGTGGAAGCAGGACGGTGCGCTTGCAGTACTGCATTCATACCGCTGCGGTTATGCGCATCCCGTGCCAGTCAGGAAGCACTCATTTAAATATAGGCGCGCAGTAAAGAATCGGTACCGACTCGACTGACCGTTGACACTGACAGCTGATAGCTTACTAATACCATACCGCATCCTCACCGAGCAATCAGGAAGTCGCCTAAAGGAGACTGAAATGCTGGCCAAGGAAAATACAAATCTAACCGATTTTCTTATGAATGAAAAGTAGATTAAGCGATTCAATTTAGGACTTCTCAGCTTAATTACCTAAGCTTTCACCAGCAAAGCAAATGGTTAAATCGATGCTCGGAACGGAAAGTTTGAGAAGGGATGTCTTTTTCATTAAGAGGCTCCCATACGCCAATGACCTTCGATCTGAATCCCTTAGTTTTCTAATGTTTTTTGTAGCTTATTATATTAACAACAACGGCTTTAAGCAATATAGTATCCCATATTTACTTCAAACTTCATTGTTTTCGAGATATTTGGCATCAAAGTTGAACAATTTTAGGCCAAAAAACTGGTTTTCTGGCCATAACTTTTGTGTTAATTGGTTTAAAATTAAAACCCTCTGCCAGTTTTTAGAGACGTCATAGACGAACCCAAATTTGTAGATTTCGTATATGTTAGATCTTTCACGTCAATAGAGATGCGAAATAAGTGTTTTTTTAGACAATGTTTAAAAAAATCATACAAAATTAAGTATTAATTTGTTTCAAAATCCGGTCTGTCAAAATGGAGATAAAAGATTGAAGAACCGATAGCCGTTTGATTTATGATTCTATCTGTAGTGCAAAAGTAGTAGATACGATTCAAAACTTGTCAAAAATCGATGAAAACCTCGGGTAGCCCCTTAAATAGGGATTCCTCGGCGACGTTTCCCAAACTTCGAACCGTCCACGTTGCGAGGTTTAAACAGAAATAGAGTTTAAAATTTAAAGTACGGGCAGTGAAGAGTTGCATTCTTACCTATAGTACAACGAGCCATATACCGCAACTACAACTTGTTAATAACACGACACTCTCATACTGCTGTGCTAAAATATCAAGTCAACTACAAACAGATACGGCCAAAGTTACCAAAATATGTATACGCGACTTTATTGCCCTAACATTAAGCTCGTGTATCGAAAGAGAAAGAAAGAAAGAAGAAAGAAAGAAATATATTTTGTTGGTGAGATATCATGTTACATGTGTGTCTTACAATTGGAATTCACCAAAATGGATGCCACTCAGCATAGGCCATCAGCAATACATGCTAAAGGCGCTGGTTGTCAGGGCACCCAGAGAGAGATACAGGCAAGGATCTTAATACATAACTTATAATTATAACTTAAACGTAACAGAACTTAATAAATGAGAAGGAGAGGTCAATGGTCAATCAGGTGTTTACAAATCAGGTCTAAGGTAAGTACTCCTATGATGAAATGCAGATGTAGGCATGATGTTATTTACAAATATTTAAATGAAGAGCTATGTGGATTGTCCGCTTATGCATTAGATATTTGTAGGTTGATAAGATACATTTTGTAACTTTGGCCGTCTCGATATTTTTGTAGTCGACTGTACCTATAGCTTACTATATGATTATGAAAGTTGACGTCAATATCCATGTCCATTCTAATCCATTTATTTATTTATTTGCACAGCAACAAAATACAAGGCTTATACATTTACACAGAGAGATGAATAGAAGAACTGCCTGTATCTCAGAAAGTGTTCGTAACAACAAAATTCAAGCTCCCAAGCAGGTGACCGTCATGGATGCCTCCCTTTATAAGTTTGTGTAGCAGAGCAAGATCCAAGTAATCCCTTCTCACCTGGAGGGTACACATTTTAAAATGTTTCAGTCTACGTATATTGTTGCTACGTTTCCCGACCTCACCTGTACAATCCTTAAAGGCCATGAATCGAGTGTATAAGCGTTGGACTCTTTGCAAACGATCGATATGTACCTGGTACGAAGGGCTCCAGACCTGACTACAGTACTCGAGGCGTGAGCGCACACTGTCTGTCTGTCTGTTACCTCTTCACGCTTAAACCGCTGACCCGATTTGGATGAAATTTTGTATAGAGATAGTTTGAGTCCTGGGGACATAGGATAGTTTTTATCCCGGAAATCATCCTCCAAGCGGATGAAGTGGGGGGTGAAAGTTTGTATAGAACTACGATATAAACGAGTTCCACGCGGACGGAGTCGGGGGCAGAAGCTAGTATACATATAAAATAAAGTAACGGGATCATTCAATTCAAATTATAAAAATACTAGAATCCGGCGCGGCTCCACCCGCGTATTGCTTAGAACGGGCCAACCCGCGGAATAATTAGACATTACATACAAATTACAAACTTACAAACGTACAAAGACTTTTCGTCTCTATAATATTAGTAAAGATAAATTCATTTTATGACAGCTAAAGCTACCTAGATATAAAGTTCGTATTTAAATAAAATGTTATACAATAAAATAAAAAAAGTGAAATATATGTTACTTCAACCTTTATTGGATTTTACATTTTATTCATCATATTCATGCATGTAGGAAACCCTATATTATCAATTCGCTCTTTTGTTTTCAGTCGAATGTATCCACTGACAAACAATTGAATCGCTATTTTTTTAAACTAACTAACGGCTAACTGAAGTGGCCCGGGCATGACGTCAATAGAACGCCGCGGGCCACAATATTGGCGTTTGTCAATACCACACAATAACTTTGGTGACAATGTCGCATTGATATCTGCGATATTGCCAGCGAAGCGTGGCCGGGAATATTACCTCAAGCAATAAAACAGGGCTACATCACAGGCCCTCCTACAAAGATATCGTTGCGCAAGGCTTAAAATTAAGCATCGCTAAATGCATGGCCTCCAAGTAAAGAAAGTTATATTTTAAAGCTATTGAAACAAATACTAAACATCTTATTGTAATACGCCCAAACCAAGATAAAAAAAATGAGTAGATTATTATTCATTATTTGGTTTTATAGGGAAAAGATAGATTTAGAATACTTTAGAAAACTCGATCACTCCAAAGTAATCAGATACGGACCGATGTATTAGATATACTTCGAGTACTTATACGCTATTCATAAGTCGGTACAGTTCGCGCTAGAAGACACAGTTAAAGAAACTGAGAATTACGTTTTAGAAGTCCGTTGAAAAAAGACTGAGCATTTTCTGTCGACGCCCTCTGACGCTGATCTGAAGGGCGTAGAGAACTAGTTATTCTAATAATATTGTCATTCGCTTTTCAACTGTCTCTGATAGAGCACAAGGTCTTTTTTATTTGCCATTGTTCAAAATAATTGGCACTGTGTTCGCGCCAACACAGTTGTAAAAGTATATGCAGAATCGTACATTTGGATTTGGAATCAAACTTGCACGAGTGTTTCCAGAGTACAGTTTGTGACTATGAATATATACAAGTAAACAGTAAGTATACAAATAAAGAAAAAAGACTGTAATGCTACACCACGAATTATTATATTTTTAATTGCCATTCTACCTAAATCTGTAAAAAGTTTAGAGAAGAGATTAGGTTAGTAATAAAAGCAAATTAGGTTAAGTTACAATAGTTGTAGTAAATGAGCGCGTCTCGCCATCAAACTTAATAGTTTGGCGAGTGTATATTTGTAATTTATCATGTAACTTGTATTTGGAAATAAATAAATAAAAAAAAAAAAAAAAAAAAACGAAACATAATCCTTAACTTAGGTCTGGTAATACATGCCTTTAAATACAACGGGGAGAGGAAGGGGAATTGATACATGGGGAACGACCACGTGGGCGGATCCGCGGGCACAGCCACTTCAATAATATTTTAGCCCAGCTATGCAACTAATTGCCTACTTTCAATACCGCTCCAGCTCACTTCTATAAACGAACTACATAAATACCTCTTTAATAACTCCAAATCTGACCTGGCAATGCTGCACCAACCTATAGGCGATGCAAATTACATTCAATTATAAAACATACTTGTACACTGACAAAAATGTTCCAAATGACGAATTAAATTAAGCTTGAAAAATGTTCTTATGTGACAGTCAGGGGACATTAAGCCTATGGCGCAGATTGCTAAAAATATCACGTTTACGCTATTTATTTCCGCCATACAACATGGGGAAAATGAGCGGAGCTGTGACTAATGGTTTGTTTAGGGAAGTTAAATTGTTAAATAAAAAAGGAAAATGATAATATAATATTCCAAAGAAGCAAACGGGCGTATTCAGGGGGTATTAAATGAAGTAAAACATTTTTTTTTACAAAACAATGGCCGAATAATAATATTTTACGAGATTTTGCGAACGCTGCAACAGAAGCCCGTCGTTTGTTGACGCGCCGTAGCTGAACGAGCGACTAGTGTTATCTCATTTACCAACAATTTGGTATTTACTCTAGAAACATACATTTTGAAAAACGTAATTATAGTAAATAGCTAGCAAATAAAGAATAATAAGAATGCCTGAGACTTGGTACTACGAAATATCTCACAACTTTTTACGGTGGAAGAGTTTCAAGACTTGGCCTCTTTTTTACATTGAATGTTTTTTTAGGATAGAAATCTTAGTACACCGCTTCCAGGGTAATTGCGTAACTTTATGAACGAGCATTAGGAGATAATTATAGCCTTACCTGACTTTTATATCCTAAAGATTAATTGGGATTTACTAAAAGAAATGAAAAGTAATTAACTATAACTAAATGAATACGCGTCACGAGTTCAAACAATAATAAATGACACCTGTTCGGAGAAGTAAAGTCGAACAAAGAATTGCTTTGAACTATTCGAGTGTTCCGGAAGCTGTTGATCTTAAGATTGAAATACCACTTAACATGTAACAGTTCAAGGTTATCTTTTGTTTGTTTACTAAACAAATAATTGCGACTTTGGCATTTGCCATAGATACAGTAATAAAAGTTAAACATGAGGCCTTTAACTCTCTGTTTTTTTTTGGTGACACAAAACAACGTATATTTGTCTATTATCAGTTAACATTCGGGAATTATAATGACGTAGCTGGTAAGATAAAAGTGAGTATTAGTGTATGAGCTATTAAAATAGTTAACGTTTTGAATTTAATGATAAAAACAATCAGCATCGGTCGACTGATCATGAATACAATATTGATCGATAACTTTTTAATACCAATCGATAAGTATGTCGATAGTTTGGTTGTGGTTACACTTCATTTAGTATTGTATTCGTAAATAATTGTGTTCACTTTAAACATATTACCATAACACGCAGGGATACTTTTACATCTTGTCGCACTTACATTTTTTTTTTTCATATATTTATCAATACTTTTTTCCAAGTATTGGATATTATCGTACCCGTGCTCGGTGCTGACCCAGCACCCTGAAGCACTGAAGTTGAACAATATGATTTAAATTATTGGAATAAAGACATTGGGATGTTTACGTCTTATCGTCGTCTAACACAAGCTTTATTGACCTTACTTTGGGGCTAGTTCGATTTATGTTTTTTTTTGGGACAATCTTACACAAATCGACCTAGTCCCAAACTAAGCAAAGCTTGTACTATGGGTACTAGACGACGATAAATATACTTATATAAAGATATAAATACTTAAATACATAGAAAACATCCATGACAAAGGAACAAATATTCGTGCTCATCACACAAATAAATGCCCTTACCGGGATTCGAACCCAGGACCTCTTGCTTCGTAGGCAGGGTCACTACCAACTAGGCTAAAGCGGTCGTCGGAATATTTATTTATTTTATATTATGTGCATCGCTGAAAGTCTAGAAAACAAGCAAAATTGGCCGAGTGCGTTTTCAACGTACAAGTATTCAATTTAAGTCACCTAATGACTTTTCCTAACAGTAGCGTGAAAAAGCGATAATGAAACCGTAACACAATTCTCGGTTCATTATCGAACTGCGCAAAACGTCATGTTGACCCACAACAATAACGATAGCAAACACCTTAATTACATTACGGCTGGCCTAGTGAAACGTGTGACCTTGCTGTAATCTCGGCGGCTGTTCACTCTACTTGTGGGCTTTCCCCAAATTGGCGAATGTCCGATGTCGTAATAATTGTTATAATAGCACTGCGCAATAGGCGAATAATCTACCTCCTCTCACTTTAAAAAAAGAGCTAGTATCAATTAAAATAGGTACAATGTCCGCTGTGTATAACGTAATAATATTGCGCAATATGTAGTCAACTTTACCCGCTCTCCCCTTTTTTAGGGTTCCGTAGTAGACTAGGAACCCTTATAGTTTCGCTTTGTCTGTCCGTCCGTCCGCGGATAATCTCAGTAACCGTTAGCACTAGAAAGCTGAAATTTGGTACTAATATGTATATCAATCACGCCAACAAAGTGGTAAAATAAAAAGTGATTTTTTATTTTTTATTAGGGTACCTCCCCTATACGGAACGTGGGGTGTTTTTTTTTTTCATTTCAACCCTACCGTGTGATATATTGTTGGATAGGTATTTAAAAATAAATAGGGGTTTGCTAAAATAATTTTTTGATAAAGTTAATATTTTCGGAGATAATTGCACCAGAAGTAAAAAAAAATGTGTCCCGCCCTTCTTACTTTGGAACCATAAGTTTTAAAAATATTAAAAAATCTCAAAAGTAGAAATTTATAAAAACTTTCTAGAAAAATTATTTTGAACTTGATAGGTTGAATAGTTTTTTTTAAAAAAATACAAAAACTACGGAACCCTACACTGAGCGTGGCCCGACACGCTCTTGGCCGGTTTTTTTTTTTATAAATAATTAGGTTAAGATAGTTCAGTCTGACTCAGGCCGGGCCAAGCTGAGTTTTTTTATAAAGCTCCCAACTCGACCCCGCTTACCTGCACCCCTGGGTGAAAACCGTCTCAACCAATCTCACAGGCTCTTGGAGCATTCTTGTGTTAAAGCCACCTAGTCGAGCAGTCGTGCCGGAGGTCGGTCCCCAAAGCAGCAGACAGGTTACACAAAAAGTTAATAAAACTATTTTGGCTTCGCTCGCATATATATATTGCTTACTAGTCAATTCCTTTTTTTATAGTAGATTTGAGTTGACCACTTCGTTTTGGTACCCGGTTAAAAATTACTGTACATAGTAGAGCTGCTGAGTGTAGTTCCTGCCTTTTTGTTAAGGAATGAGGCACAAAACCGTAACCGTAACCGTTTATATATGTAATTACCGTCGACTGCACAAAATGTGCTGTTACGCCTGCGGCCTCGCTGCACCCACTGGAAAATTAGGCGTAAACTCCAGGTGAACACAGAATAACAAGCCAGCGAGAGCATGGCAAGCAACCCCTGTTTACACCAAGCTGTATCACAGAGGAAAACGGCTCGGCCAATCGAACGAGCGTTTCCAGCATGCGTTGTGTGCGGCTGGCAGCACTGTGGCGAGAGGTCACGCGAGGCGTCAGATCACGTTTAACCATCGCCAACTTGATTGGTGAATTATTAAAGAAAAGAAAGAAAGATAATATAATAATAAATTTGGCAAGAGCGATGGACGGATTCCAGAGGTTGTGGGTTCAAATCCCGCTCGTGGCGAATAATTTTTCAATTTTCCACTTAGATCGAAAATTTATACGTTTTGACATATTAAAGATCTCTGTCATAAAGACCTCTCACCCATGCTGTGAGCTGGTGTCATAATGCACACTGGAAACCCTCATTACGCTTGTACTTTATTTAGGCTGTATAAATAGTTGCTGTATGGCTGTATAATACCAATTTTACCAAAATGCGGTAATTACTCTGAGAGTGGAGGTCTCAATTATCATAACCTTAGAAAAGACCTAAACGTAAATCCAATAGAAGAACATTTCTAGAAAAGTTTGCACATACTTACTCGTAGTTACCACTTCATTTAAGTTAGCTTTCATTATTCCTTTTTTGTTACCAAATTTACTAATAATTGTAAACGAACTTTATTGCTATTTTTGGTATCTAAGATTCAGCCATCCTTATATTCTCTTAATTGTAAAGACTCTCAAACATTGTCTTGAAAAATATTAAAGATGGTAACAAAAAAGGAATAATGAAAGCGTACTTAATTGACGTGGTAACTATGAACAAAGTTTTCTAGTTATGCTCAGAAATGGGCACAATTGCAGTTAATAACGCGTTAAAAGTGCTAGACACTAAACAGTGTGATAATCTAACCAAACATAGTCGTTAAACACACCATTCGGGTTTTATAGCGGGGCTATTAAATCAAATCTAGTTTAATTCGATATTCAAATGGAAGATTTTGTTAGGTACTTAATATCTGATTCTTCAAGGATGAGGAATGCAAAGTTTTCTGTAACAACGAAAAGCGTTGGCCGTTCATCGGTCGGACCTTGAATTTATTTCGACGGATTGACCCGTGTATTATCTTCTTAATCCTTTTCTTGATAATGTATTTTATGAGATAAACATTTTTGGCGCTCGTATTTGAAGTCTCCGTGCCTGTTTTTTTACTAAAATATGTTACCAACGCGGCCGACCCTAAGACCCTCATGAAGGAGGAAGTTTAGCCGAAGAGAGTCGGGCTCCATCGTTTTCACGGAAGGTTACAAGACACCGCGGCTGCCGGTTAATGTACGGCCCAATAATCGCCGTTCACTATATATCTCTGTTTCTTTTTAACTCATGCAAAAAGAAAGAGAGAAAGATAATTGAACGCGGATTATCGGGCCGTACATAAACCGGCACCATCTATAGATGGGCCTATGGGCCTTGGTTGCCTGAATTAAATGAAACTTGATATTGACTCGCATTGACTTGAGGTTTCTAACCTTACGTACTAAGTGATGTTTCTGTGTGCTCTGTAAGTTGTGTCCCCGCAAATACAGAACCAAAAGCAGATTGCATTGTGTCCAAATGCTGCTGATTATTGCAGCTGTACAGTCGGGAAACAAAGTTCCCCGGCTATACTGTGTCAACAAGGCCCACTGTTACGCTTTCTTCGCTAACTGTAGCGTAGGTGTGCTGTGGTTAGTGTACTGTAAAATCCTATAAATTCAGGTGTAACGAGCAATCTAACTCGCGTGGTAATTGAACGAGCGAGCGAAGCGAACGAAGTTCTCTGGTTCCGCTTGGACCAAAATGTTTTCGTATGTCGGTCTGTCCAGCTGTCCTCCTCTACAGCTCGCATTTCTCTACCGGTTCTCGTGAAATTTTGTGAGCACGAGCAGGTTCAATCGTCAATTTGAAGATTATTATGTCAATTCAGTTTTAGTTCTTATAATTTCACTGTATTTGGAGAATTAACATCTACCTAATGAATTTATTGGTTCTAGATTTTTCCCTCGAATCATTTTTTTTACTTGTAATATGACTTTCACGGGGCAAGACGTGGATTTAGATTTTGTTTTTAATAATGTAATTTTAATATGTATATTAATAATGTAATTTTAATAATGTAATTTTTGTAATAATTATATTTTAACAATGTAATTTCTGTAATTATTAATATAGTGAGTATAATTTCTCTTGACATATAAATTGGTTTTACAAATAGATGAGTAACAATAAATTAAGAACCATAACAAAATATAGATATAGGTTATTGTTTTTTGCGTAAAATAGACACAAACTTTCGCATTTATAGTACCTATATAGATAGCATTGAATTTATCACAGACGACGAGCATTACTATTTTTCGGGACTATATTTCTCTATCTTGTTCTTACACGTTTTTTAACTAAATAAACGATTTTCCTGACCCAAATACTGTTGTAAGTGCTGACTGCACAAACTTGTATGTGGCCGCTACAAAAAAAAAAAAAAAAAAAAAAAAAAAAAAAAAAAAAAAAAAAAAAAAAAAAAAAAAAAAAAATAGAACTGTTTATTTCAATAAATCACATTTTTTTTTTTTTTATGTTTCATGACTTAGCACAATCTTAACTTTTAAAGATTATTAGCTAAGTTTAGTTTAATATATATCAAAGATTTGACATTTATATTATGTTAGTTAATTAATTAATTAATTAAGATTTAAGATTTTTCTTAACACTGAGTATGGCTTTCTTAATTACACATTTGGCTTTATGCGGTTTATCCCCTATACTGTTAATTACATTTTCTATGCTATTTGTCGGTAGACTGTTTAGGACAGCAGGCACATAGCTGGACCAGACCCTTCGCCCATAAAAGTTGTTGCTGTTTGGTACTGTAAAGGCTTTACTGGTTGACAGTGTCCGAAGGCTCTGTGGTCTGCTATACCTATTCAGTTCTCCTAGGTGTTGTCTATACTCTATAATCATTGCCATTTTAACTTTGTCATATACATTAAGTACTCTACAGTATTGGAATAGGTTATCATAGTTGCTTTTGTGCTTATATTTAATTTTTAGTGGTACAATTGTTTTTATCAGCCTTAATTGTAGATTGTATATACGCTGTAGGTATGTGTTGTATGTTCTTCCATAGCTAGATATGCCATAATTTACCACTGAGTCAGCCATGGCCAGGTATATTAAGCAACAGAGAGCGGCCATGTAGAAGGCTGTGGAACCTCTCGGGAATTGTTTTCGGAAATCCCGGCCGTCAACTATTTCCGAAGATCACAAACTACGGAACGTGTGCGCAATTAGAAGTGGATTCAATACAGGGTGCGGTCAGTTCTGAAAGTGTGGGCACAATTTTGAGCTTTATACCTTGTACATAAATTTCAAAACATTTCCATGAACACTTATGTCTACTCTTCTGTTGTTTAGTCTTATTACCATTGACATTTTGAAGATAGTTCAGTTGTTTGCGACCATAATGGCTGGCGCAACCCGAGTCGAAACGCCATAATCATAAATTCATAATCTTTAAATATACTTCTAACTTACGCTACATAGAATTAGGGACCCGTATACGAGTAGTTTTAATAAAGAAAATTAAAACGAATCGTAAAATAACTGATTTCTTTTGCATAACTCTAAATAAAATACTCTACCGTTAAAACAAACAACACATAGTTTTAAAATCCGTCAAGCCAAATTTTATGTGATATTCTTATTAACACATAACTATAGATACGCTTAGTAATGTGTGTGGTATCGTAGCCTATATTGTTTCTGAATGGCTTCAATATGTGAATGATACACGGAAAGACCATGACTAGTGTTTTTTTTTTAATTTAATTATGTAATGTCACTTAAATAAATGAAATCCTACTAATATTATAAATGCGAAAGTTTGGATGTTTGGATGTTTAGATGTTTTTTACTCAATCACGCTTGAACGGCTTGACAGATTTGGATGAAACTTTGCACGAAGATAGTTTATAGCCTGGATTAAAACGTAGAATAGTTTTTATCCCGGGTCCACGCAGACGAAGTCGCGGGCGGAAGCTAGTTAATAATAAAGTAACTAGCCGTGTTCTTTCCGTGTACCCTTCACATATTGTAGCCGTTCAGAAACAAAGTTGGCTATGATGTCACGCTGGTTAGGCCTGTCCCGTGGCAACCGAAACATATATAGTCCAGTCAAAGAACTGACTGACAACTTGTATGGAAAAAATTACAATTTTGGGAATCATTTATAAAAGCTTATTTTTTCTGTATAACGGATATATTATGAATTAAATAGTTACCCAGCGACAGAATCCGCAAAAAATTCAGACATCAAATTAACTAGCTTCTGAAAAGTCAGAAAAAATATTAATAAATATTTTTCATTTTTAAATAAAGGAAAAATTTAAAAATTTTAATGCTCCGAGCCGGATTCGAACCGGCGACCACAGGCATTCATGGCCCGTCGCTACTAACCAACTGAGCTATCGGAACAATCCGGTTCGGGCACCAAATCCCTCAATCCTCCCGATTGTTCCGATAGCTCAGTTGGTTAGTAGCGACGGGCCATGAATGCCTGTGGTCGCCGGTTCAAATCCGGCTCGGAGCATTAAAATTTTTCAATTTTTTATTTATTTAAAAATGTATAATTTCGTTAGCTGCTTAATACAAAATTTATAAATATTTTTGTCTTTATTTTGGTTCATTTACATTTCTCTATAATATTCAAGATTAATCATACAAACAAATACAATGCATTCTTCATTTAAATCTACATAATTACTTCCGGGTAGAAAGTTTGTCGGATTCTTCAATAAAGCATCTTAGAATAACGTTTTTAATTGAAATCAACAAAAAACATGCTATTATAAATTGATGTGTTACAAAACTTATTTTTCCTGGAGTAATACACAGCAGTCCCAAACACGTCGAACACTATCCTTCCTGCCGTGGAAATATAATAAGGTCTTCGGCATAATAGACTTGTATAAGTATCACCTATTCGCGTTCAAATCGTCAAGTTACGCGTAATCTGCAATCGAAAATATGTCTAATTCGCGAAGAAAACGAATCTTCGCCAAGGCCAAATAACTGAGCACTAATGCCTATACTTAATTACTACCTGTTCGTCACTCGCCGGTACCACACCGTACCAAAACGTCATAACATAAAATAATAAACAAATGATTATCGATCCTACTACCACTCAGTAAAGTTGTATTTTATTTGTGTCGCCGGGGCTGTTAGGCGGGTCGGGAGGGGAGAGAGAAGCCGTATTGTAGGCGAATCTATGTGCGTTGAGAATCGATTGGTGTGCGGATATCGCCCAAGGGCGCGTTGTTTGCCTCCTGCAGTTTCTAGGTACGTGGAGCGCGGTGCAAAGACAATGACAGTCAATTTTATGATTTTCTAAAAATTATATAGGTAATTTATGTCAATTCACAGCTTTTCGCAAAAAGGGGTTCGCAAGCGACATGAGATTTAATTTTCAGGGCAACTTCTACCAGAGCAGCTTATAACCTGGGTCGCGTGCGCATTGAGATAATTCTTCAAGGAATTAGGAAGATAGTTATTCTAACACTTGTATTTGAAATTTGAATTAATAATGTATGATAAGAAGAATTTATATACGTGGGTATATACATTCTTCTTATATACACACACACACACACACACACAGTTCCTACAAGAAAGCATAGATTTAATTAATATAGTCGCATTCCGATTCTTTTCGTTTTTTTTTAATCTCTGCCTTTTATTATAGAACAGTTTCGGACATGTTTTCTTGTAGAACAAATCATTATGATTTTTTTTCATTTGTATTTATATTCAGTTTTACTTATTTTAAGTACCTACTATCATTGTCATAAGCTTTTCTTTGGCAAACAATGAATGACATTACGGCCTACTTGCAGCATTAAATTCATTTATTTAATTTACAACTCACCAAAATGAACACTGATAAGCATTTTTATTTACAAACAAGTGAAAACGAAAAAGTCGTTCTTGGGAAATTGTATAAAGTTCTACAATAAAATTCCAAAACAAATTACCGAACTTACTGAACTTCGGTAATCATAATTCAAATCGGTCGCAAAACAATTACTTATTTCAAAATCATAATTACTCAAATGAGAAACGGTTACAACATGGTTAGGGCTATTTGGCAGTGACAGCGTCCTGTACAGTCAGCGTCATATAGTTAGTAGCAGCCAAGGTAGCCAAGTATTTCAGTACACGCTTTATTACTGTAAGGATAAGAGTGTGTTACGAAATATTTGGCTACTCTGGCTGCTACTAACTATATGACGCTGACTGTACTAGTAATCCATCGCAAAAATAAATAAACCGGCTTTTACTGTAGCAAATTGTTTTTATAATACTGGTATATTGAAATTATATATTGTCTACTGCGGGTCCTCCTGATACAGGTATATGGTTACTTAAAAGGAGGTCCCAACATTACGCGTTATAAACCTGTATTGTTAAACCTAATAAAATATTTTCATTTTCATACTGTTTTAATAAATACGAGTATATACCTCGCCGAATTGTTTATGCTAGTTTTTAATGTAAGTACAAGAAAAATTGCATATTTTAGAGGCAAAATATGTAAGTAGGTAATATATAAATATGTATGTAATATATACCTACGTTCAAACTTTGTTTACAACTTTATCCTGGCACCAGAAATGTGGATCTGCAGAGTACTCGCTCCGGCCACGTGGTCTTACTGCTTTGTCCTGCTGATAGAATCACATGGACTTTTCATGGATCAATATTTTGCGAGATACTTATGATTTTTTGTTGAATAAAGAGAGAGAGTTTTAATTGCTCTCAGTAGCTCTGAGAAATCTATATTGTTGCTTAAACCTAAAATTGGTCGAGTTAAAAGAAAAATATTTTCTGCGACCGACCTTCAACAGCAACATGTGAACGTGACATGTGGTTAGGACCCCTAAATTTTGGTAGGACGGCTCGGCAGACCCTCATTTCTAGTGCCAAGATGAAGTTATAATTATAAACAAAGTTTCATCGATGTAGGTAAATAATTTGCCGCCAAACTGTCAAATTTAGTCCTAAGTACTTTACCTGTACCTACTACGAGTATGTACCTGTGTATTGAACTAAGCTCATGTTATTAAACAGTGAAAACGACACACTGCACGGTATTTCTTAATATTAATATCTCATATTACTCACATACCTAAATGTTTTGTAAAGCTACACCCGAAGCTTTCCAACAATTTCTGTATTAAATTTCGAAGCTAGTTGGAGCTATGACGCAAAATTGCAATTTGTGTAGAGTTGGGTGCTCAATGTGTTACAAACATGTATTTCGTAAAGCACATATGTGTGTGTAGGTGCTTGAAATTGTTTGATGGGGTACCCAATTTGTCAGTACAACATGTCGAAGTCATAATTGGGTGTGGCGTATAGATGTAACAATCCGACCACATGTGCATGCAATTTCTCAGTACAACTCGTTTGACAGTTGGATCAGCAGCGCAACATGCCTCCAGACGATAGCAATTAGTCAGCTTCTGATAAATTGGGGCTGACAAATCATGACATGTATAAACCCCATCATCATCCTCCTAGCGTTATTGTCGGTAGTGCCCCTAAAGGAGCCCGGGGTCCGCTTTGACACCTAAACCCAAGATTTGGCATAGACACTAGTTTTACGAAAGCGACTGCCATCTGACGTTCCAACCCAGAGGGAAAACTACTTAGACCTTATTGGGATTAGACCGGTTTCCTCGCGATGTTTTCCTTCACCGAAAAGCTAACGGTAAATATTCCGTACATAAGTTCCGAAAAACTCATTGGTACGAGCCGGGATTCGAACCCACGACCGCCGCTTAGCAGCCGCATGCCTGAACCACTAGGCTACCGTATAAACCCCATCAAGTGATTTAATCGTAACAAAAGAAAGAACACAAACACCATTGTCATTTATTTATTTAAATACACATATAACCTAACAATATACACTAACACGCTTACACGGTAAGACATATATATATATATATATATATATATTTGTTATACGCGCGAAGCAGGAAGCTAGTTTTCTATAAAATAAAACAATAAGCAGTTTGTTCTACTTCCTACAGCCGATTAAACGTCTATAACTCAATTGAGTAACAATCACTTTCGCATTCCGTACATGGAATACGTACTATATGTAGTTAGTACATAATGATCAAATCTTCATTGTACTTCCTCTTACCCAAGCCCAATTATCAATAAATTGTGGAGGTGATTGACACAGCGAGAGTTGCCGAAACGAAGACAATCCGGGCGATCCGCGGGCGTTGCGCAAGCGCAGGGCGCCGCCGCTGCGCAAGCCACCGGCGGACAGCGGTTAGCAAATAATTGTTCCTTAACTAGTGAGATTACTTTCCTTATTCATATATAATATTAGTAAAAATAAATAAACCTTAACCACCTGGTAAAAACCAAAAATTTGAAATTTCCTCGTATATTCTTCTAATGCGTGAAAAATAACATAATATATGTAGCTCTAAAAAAGTAGAAAAATGCTTAAAATTCAAAAAAACCTAGTATGAAGAAAAACAAGCCTTAAAAAGTAATAAAGTTTGTTAGGGTGGTCCTTAAAAACCAAAAATTTGAATTTTTCTCTTATATTCTTCTAATACGTGAAAAATAACATAATATATGTAGCTGTTAAGAAGTATGTGTGGAGCTCGTTTGAATGATAGAATAAAAAATAGTATAATAAGAGAAAAATGTGGAATAGAAGACGATGTAGTGACTAGGATTGACCAAGGTATGCTGCGGTGGTTTGGGCATGTTGAGAGGATGTGTGAAAGTAGACTGACTAAGAGGATTTACGTCCAGGAGATGGATGGAAGGGTCGGTAGGGGGCGGCCTAGGCGAGGGTATCATGACCAAATTTCAGCGATACTGTTAAAAGGCCAGGTCAGGAGTACCCGCAACCGACGAGCGTGTATGAGAAGATGTATGGATGTCATCGAAGCGAAAGAAGTATGTAAGGACCGTAGTATTTGGCGTTCCTTAGTCTCTGCCTACCCCAATGGGATACGGGCGTGAGTATATGTATGTATGTATGTGTATATGTAGCTCAAAAAAAGTAGAAAAATGCTAAAATTGCAAAAAACCTAGTATGAAGAAAAACAAGCCTTAAAAAGTAATAAAATTCGGTTGCGACCCCTAAACCTTATCCAAAAATAAATATAAAAAACTTACGTTAATTTTTCACGTATCAGAACAATATAAGAGGAACAATCAATGAAATTTCAACATTTCGATTTTTAAGGACAACCCTAACAAACTTTCATGAGGTGAACAGAAATCGTGTTCTAATAAGAAAAAATTAAGAGATTTTTTTTTTTAACAATTTTTTTTTTGCATTTATATGGGGCAGGTCGCCCCAGTCGGCCAAAGCTTCATACAAAAATCTCGAAAACAATGAACTCTGAACTAAATATGAGATACTATATTGCTTAAAGCCGTTGTTGTTTATAAAATAAGCTATAAAAAACATTAGAAAACTAAGGGATTCCGATCGAAGGTCATTGGCGTATGGGAGCCCCTTAAACGGTATTGCGTTATTTTTGTTACACGTTGTATTTCTGTTATAATTTATAGCAACATAATCTCATTCCCGACCTAGATATGGCGATGCCATTGTGTAAACAAAGTCTCATGTTATTCCGGTATGCCGATTTAAAAAGAGAACCAAACTAAGTTTGTGTGGAGATACCACTTGAGTCGAATGTGCTGAAGGCTCTTAATGCTAGTTCCAATGGTAGTACACTGACTACACACCCAGCACGTCTATCATGAGACGGCCGTGACATACTCTCAATTCTTCTCGCACTATACCTCTTGTTCTAAGTGTTTTAATAAGAGAGAGACGGATAGTGCGAGATAAATCGAGTGAGCTCGCGCGCCGTCTCATGATAGCCGTGCTGCTCTACTGAAACGGACATAAATAGTGTTAAAGCTCTATCACTTAACACTTGCACCTCGCTTCGCTGTTTAAGCAATACCCAGCACGTCTATCATGAGACGGCCGTGACAATACTCTCAATTCTTCTCGCACTATACCTCTTGTTCTAAGTGTTCTAATGAGAGAGAGACGGATAGTGCGAGATAAATCGAGTGAGCTCGCGCGCCGTCTCATGATAGCCGTGCTGCTCTACTGAAACGGACATAAATAGTGTTAAAGCTCTATCACTTAACACTTGCACCTCGCTTCGCTGTTTAAGCAATACCTAATTGAAATAGCAGTTAAGATTCAAGCATGAGTAACATCTTACTTTATGAAGTAGCTAGTTAATTTAACGATGATGCCACGAGTATTGGAAGCGAATAAAAAACTTATCGCAGCGACCTTTTTAGCCAAGATATAGAATTTGTAGAGCGTGGCTGGTAGTGGTAGAGTTACGCCGTGTGGGGTAGGAAGCTTGGCGCTAATTGCGATCTGATATCTTTTTCACGCTGAAAGCTGTATGAGCTATGGAGTCTTGGCATCACTTTACATGTAATGTTTTTGGTGGGATCTCATTCCTTTTTGTAAGGTAATTTCTAAAGAAGTGAATGGGAAAACCCGTACAAACTTCCATCCCCTAATTTAAAGAGTGAGGGTTGATTTACTAAAAATCCTTAAATACATATCTTATTATTTATAACAATGATAACCCAGAAGGTTAAAAAATACGACGAAGACCTTCGAGAAAAGGTAGGTAGTGCCCTTGCGCTTCGCTTGGCTCATCTTGGCGGGGGCACTCCTGTACCCCCAGATAGATGTTTCCTGGGTCCACGCAGAAGAAGTCGCAGGCAGAAGATATAGTAGTAACATTATATCCTTATAATATTACTAGCTTCTGCCCGCGACTCCGTCCGCGTGGAACTCGTTTATATCGCAGCTCTATACAAACTTTCACCCCCCATTTCACCCCCTTAGGGGATGATTTCCGGGATAAAAACTATCCTATGTCCTTCCTCGGGGCTCAAACTCTCTACACTAAATTTCATCCAAATCGGTTCAGTGGTTTAAGCGTGAAGAGGTAACAGACAGACAGACAGACAGACAAACACACTTTCGCATTTATAATATTAGTATTGATATGGATATGGATTAGTATGGATAGTATGGATATGGATAGTATGAATGAATGGATTAATATCATATCAAAAAATATAACAACAATAAGTTTCGTTATCCACTTTAAGCTTTAGTAAGCAAATTTTTTGTAAGATTTTTCTCTCTTGTCGTGGAGAAATAAAGAGTATCTATTTATTATAATGTATCTCTGGTTTAAATTCACGGGACAATGCCTGGTCATTTGGCGACTGGGGATATAGATTTAACACGTAGAGGCCCTTAGGAGACGAAGTTTAATGTGATGTAATACACCTGCGAGAACCCATTCACGGGTACATCTGAACCGGTTCCAAAATGCCGTTCTGTAGAACCGTTAATTTTAAGGAAGTAGGTACAAACGCCAACACAAGTTAACTGACCATCCTGTATTTATATAGAAGTACAATGCACATAAAGTGCACGGACGGTCAGTTAGCTGTGGTTGTCGATAGTTACTTAACACACCTTGTACTTACATTTTCCTTCAGCACTTGTTCATTCATTTTCTTGTATTAGCAAGAGTGAGACAGCGTCTTACGATTACACAACCTCATGTTAAGGGTTGCCGATTTTGCCATGTCCAGATTTCAGACTCGAGGCTATTTACTTTACCTAATTGACTGAGTCTTCAATAAAAATGGTTAAGAACGACACGGTGCCGTAGCTAAGAAATTCAGTATTATTATTATAGACTGTATGTTATGAATTACTACCTTCCACCCGCGCCTTCGTCTGCGTTGACCCGGGATAAATCTTTTATTTGAATCCAGGCCTTAAACTATCTTCGTGCAAAATATCATCTCAATCGGTTCAGCCGTTTAAGCGTGATTGAGTAACAAACATCCAAACTTTCGTATTAAAAATATTAGTACGATTAGTAGGATGATAGTAACTAGCTTTTGAGTCGATCCCCCTCATTTTACACCCGATTTTTTCTCTTTGAGACATAATTTTCGGGATAAAATAATACTTCATTTGAATCCAGGCTATTGTAAATATGTAACCATGGTTCGGCTAAATCCATTCAGCCTTTTATGTGCGACTTAGAGTGAGATGCACGAACTTACGATAACATACCATCATCCTCCGAGCGTTATTCCCGGTTGTGCCCTAATGGAGTCCGGGGTCCGCTTTGACACCTAATCCCAAGATCCCCGGGTACGCGGTGTTTTTGAAATTCAAAAATGGTCCATGCTTAACTAAAGTTTAAGAACCACTGCTTTAGAGGATGATTTCCGAGATCAAAACTATTATATGTTCTTTTACAGTTCTAACTATCTCCAGACTATAATTGGTAATTAATGTAATTGGTTCAGTGGGCGTGACAATTTAACAGACAGACAGAGTTATCTTCGCATTAGTATCTACAGTAGAATTTGATATTATTGTACTAAAGAAAGATGCTTATAGCATGTTAGGTGGAATGGCAAACGTGAGTGGAATATACTACTTCAGGGTATAAACAGACCAATAAATAAACTCAAAAGTCAGGAATATCGTTCTAAAATATGAGCTTTACGATTCCAGTGGTACCCTAGGAAACATTAACGTCCCAGTATTGTTTGAAGTAATGTGTTGAGAAATTCGCAAAAAGTTCCTTTCAATGGAACGATCATTACTATGGATCATTATCATTACGTTTACTTAACTGTCAAAATGTAGCGGCGGTCTTCGCTGTTCCGATTTCAAATTTGACGCTTCCAAAATTACACATTTATTCTGCAGGCCGATCACGTTATCGCATCGTGCATCGAACGTACGGTAGGTAGGTAGATCCAAATGTCAATTTGGATTGACAGCTGCATTATAACGCGCGTACGAAACGTTACGTAACTACCCCTCTGTGGGGTAATTGCGTAACATTTCGAGGGCGCGTTAGGTTAGGACAGTTTAACTGTCATTTTTTCCATATAAAATTTGACATTTAGATCTACCTGACGCGCGTAAAATGCGTTACGTGATTGACCTGCTGCTTTCGTTTTCCTTGTTATCAATTAAGATTAGTGCGAAAAGCGTATTCCCAGCTGGTAAACTTAACAACGGTAAATTTCATAAAAGTTACAAGAGTCTGAATTTTAATCGCAACTTGGTTTGGTCAAATTTATTTTACGTTAGGTACTTGTAACATGGCAAAAATTACGACGATTTGTTTTGCGAATTTTATGTTTTACTAGCTTCTGCCCGCGGCTCCGTCCGCGTGGAACTCGTTTATATCGTAACTCCATACAAACTTTCACCCCCATTTTAGGGAAGTGGGAGGTTAGAAAGAGACAAAAAGTAGCCTATGTCACTCTCCATCCCTTCAACTATCTCCACTAAAAAAATCACGTCAATTCGTCGCTCCGTTTTGCCGTGAAAGACGGACAAACAAACACACACATACACTTTCCCATTTATAATATTAAGTATGGATACCACGACTTTGACAATTATGTTGCCTGTCTAGGGAAGACACCGCACGACACAACACGCTTATGACAAGACTTGAGGATTCGTTGCGTTGACTAGAGAGAATGCAAGTCCCTCGAGAGCTCCGGTTAGTTTAAGAGCCTTATCACACTTGCGATTTCCAAGCGTATTTTGTATGAAGGCGATCACGCAGCGTGTTCGCCGCGACTGATAATTGTATAGAAAACACGCTCGCAAATCGCAAGTGCAAAGGCTCTAAGAGAACCCGAATATAAATAGAAAATTCAAAGCATAGCCATATTGTCACAAGAACGCATGCATCTTTACAAAACAGCTGCCGAGCCTTGGCCAGGCTTAGTCAAGTTTCGCGAAGTTTTACTCCGTTTGTTAGCTCAGCACCGAGAGAAAGGCAGGCCAGTTAGTTTTGTAACGAAGTTCCGTTGCGCAACCATTTTGGTCTAATACCTTTCTAGAACGGGTCAGATTTGAGGCTGAGATTTGAAGGATACGTTTGATTGAGTGTTTGGTGTTATCCACATGACAGGGGTTCAAATGTCAGTCTACAGGTCACCTGTCACTCTCCTGTATTAAACAGAAAGATATATATTATGTAGGTATATCATGTTTAGTGTTAGAGCCCTTCTGAAAGGATTCAAGCACTGAAAAATTCGACATATCACTTGGCCGATGAGAGTAACTTCTGTCGTTTTCCCGGCCGGCTATCTGACACCACTGACTTATTGCCGTCTCAAAAAAAAGGTTTTTTTTTATATTATTTGATTCCGATCTATCTAAGCGGCCTTTAGACCTGGCTAAATGCAGTGCACTAAACTAACTGCAGTCACACTCACTGATTAGAACGAGATGGTTTATATCCCCTGCCTCAGTAACTGCACTGCATTTAGCCAGGTCCAAATGCCACTTTATTATTTGGTTGTTTTCGACAATCATCGAAATGTCAGAAAAACGACGTCGCGAGATGTCAGTATACAATCGCGAACAGCACCTTAATACAACATGGGTTCAAGAGGTCAATTAAACCTTCGTATAGTCTACAATAATTACAATTCATATATATTCCGAATGAGAAGCATTCCCATTTTTATGTTTCGTTCAATTTTAAAACAATAGGTAATTCAACGATAATAACGCCACACGTAATCATTAAATAGCTGATTTCTACAGAATACCTACTAGATAAGGCACTTGTTCATGTTTGGTACTGTTAGAATTTACAGAAAAAATAAAGGAACATGTAAAGACAAGTAAGGTTTGACATGTTTTACAGCCGCCATCACTATTCAACTTTTCTACGTCATAAATAGTATTGAGATGCCGGCTATCACGTGCCAGTAAACGTCGCTAAACATAATGTGAAGCAGAAACCTAACAAGGGCTTGCTGATCCGACAGGATAGATACATTTATTATATTAGATTCTATATTCTTTTGAAACTGACACCTTCAGCTCACCGTTCTATACGAAATACGAGCCGAATTGATGAGTGCCAATTCCGCGACCGATCGGAGGACTATTTGAATATAAATTAATGCTTTAAATGGATTCTATTTTAAACTAGCGACCCGCCTCGATTTCGCACGGATACTATATTATACATATAAACCTTCCTCTTGAATCACTCTATCTATTAAAAAAAACCGCATCAAAATCCGTCGCGTAGTTTTAAAGATCTAAGCACACTACATACATTTAGTTAGCTTTTAAGTTACTTGTTAATAACACTAGTTCTTAAGTAAATATATTGTTACTAACAAATTATGGATTATAAAGTACGAAATAAATGATTTTTGATTTAGATTTTGATTTTTTGATAGGGACAGACAGCGGGAAGCGACTTTGTTTTATTTATACTATGTAGTGATGCAAATTATATTATCCCGCGTTTGCCTGCGTTCTCTGCAATATGAGGACGAAGCCGCGCGCTCAACTAGTCAATATAATCTACAACATACTTTTGATTGTCTAAATTTCGGCGTAGGTAACATGTTCTATTAAGATATTTTCTAATAGCACATTCTTTGTGATTATACTACTTATTAAGTGAATTTATTTATTAATAGAACATTACTTACCTAGGGCTGTGAAAGAAGGAAAGCCCGAAATCGCAGGTATTTGTGACCCGAGCCGCAGGCGAGGGTTGTAAATATGCGATAGAGGGCTTTCTTTTTTACTGCCCGTGGTGAGTACACAATTTTACGTCTTCACCTGGCCATAATGCGACTTTTATCGTACGCGTAGCGTGTGGTAAAACCCACATTATGGCCAGGTGTGACGTAAAGAGATAAAGATGACTAATATTGATTTGTCTACTATAATGTCAGATGATTAAAGCCAGCAGTAAAGCACCGCGTCGCCTCGGAACTGTACTAAGTTGAAAGAGTTGATGTAGTGAGCGCATGCCGGTACAAATCCATATAAAGAATACTAACCGCTCGAGGCGAGGCGGTGCGGATCGGGTGCCGGGTGGCTCTAATGAGCTGTGATTTATCCAGTTCGGTTTTCTATTTCATTCAATACGGTTTGTCTTCTCTTTTCTTTAATTTCTGTTGAACATTCTCATCTCTGTCGACTGTTCGAACATAAAGGAAGTTCATATCATACCAGAAAGTAAAGGAACTAGCAGAATAGACGTCCGTTAAATTAAAGAAATTGCAAAAAGTAGCGTCAAAGTCTAAAGCCAAAAAGCTGTCAAAGCGTACCCCACGCTGCACCCGCGCTGTTTAGTAGGTACACGACCGGGAAAATGCTGGGAGGGTATGAGGAAGCAAAAAGTCGAGTTAAATTGTCCACTTGTTAACGGCAGAGTTCATGTTCGTTACTCCATCAATGTGTGTACTCTAGGAGCGTTATCATTATTTGCCAACAATAATATATGACGTAATGTTTCTCTAACGATCGCGATGTTCTGTTGTAATACTCTCATTTTATTACGTCACTTGATCGTTTCTGTGTTATTTGACAGGCGTAAACCCAAGTGTTAAGGGGCTCCCGTCAAAAATCAACGAAATTTTGTAGTTTTCATTTCGACACTCGTCCTCGGTTTATTGAAGCTAGCTTTCCAGGTGCAGATATGGAAAAGTTTGATTTCTGTTTAACATTTTTGATATTGAATAACTAGAAAAATGTTAATACAGAATTAACTATCCATTTTTAAAGAGAGGTCTGCAAAAATACAAAACCCGACACTTCATCCTCATTAAAACTTTTATACACCCGAAACTCATACCTACTCATACGTACTGCACTTACCTATAAATTTGATATGCGTTTTTATAATATTATTAATTAACACAAAAGTTATGGCCAGAAAACCAGTTTTTTGGCCTAAAATTGTTCAACTTTGATGCCAAATATCTCGAAAACAATGAACTTTGAAGTAAATATGGGATACTATATTGCTTAAAGCCGTTGTTGTTAATATAATGAGCTACAAAAAACATTAGAAAACGAAGGGATTCAGATCGAAGGTCATTGGCGTATGGGAGCCCCTTAATATCAGATAAAAAGTTTGTTTTTCTCTAAAAATCCACCAAGCAGTGCTAACTGCTAGCCTCGCTCACGCATCTCTTCCTGTTGGTGGATTTTTTCGTCGCACACCGCTCCGCTACCGTGCACAGCGCTAGTGGATACTCGCATTACTAATGTTATTTTAGATAGATAGATATATAGATGGAAACATCATACTCGTGCTAGGCGCCACTACATGCAGCTTAAAGCAGTAAAATCAATCCGAACAAATGTCCGATCCGATGTGACGCACTCACACAGACACGCGTCTCTACAATAAACTTAAGCGCAAGTCGGGGTAGCCGGCGCTACATCCGTCCTCGTCCCGCGCATGTAGAACTGATTTTAAACATAACGCAGGTCTAACAAAGTCTTAAGAGACACTTGTTGAGATACAATACATAGATTAACTCACCTGAGCAACAGCATCAATCGCCATCTTCTCGATGTCCACGCTGTAGAAGTTGAGCTGCGGCACGTATCGCCGACGCGGTCGTATGTCGTCGTAATACGCGACGACGTCGTTGACCGACACGACGGGGCAGTCGTCGGCGGTACTGCACCCGCTCGACACGCCGTCCACCCCGCTGTCGGAGTCCCCCTCACCCCCGAAACCCTCCTTCGAGTCCCTCCTGTCCCCGTAACTCTTCTCAGAGCCCTCCTGATACCCCGACTCGTTCATGTCGTCAGGTGTCACGATTTCGGGGATCTTTAGCGAGTCGAACTCGTACCCGTCTTCGTCGGCCAGAGGGATGTCGGACATGTCGGCGATGTCGGCGATGTCGGTGAAGTCGTTGTCGGTCATGATGTCGGTCATTGCACTGTTTCGCTGTTCACTGTCCACTACATACTGTTTCGCGACACGGTTTTGCACTATGGCGGCCTGTGAACAAAATACATGTGTTAGACTCGGGAATATAGGTCGTATATCATACGCAGTAAACAAAATTATTGCCATCGAAAGTTATTATATTTACACTTGAAAACACTGACGGATCACTTTGCTTTGCTTAAGTCAGCCGGTCGCAACTTTAGTTGAGAATGTTGATTTGTTCTAAACCTTAATACCTACTCGCATAATATTTTTTGTAATATTCTCCCGTCAAGCGTCAACTAGGTATGTTTTAAAATCTTGCCTTGCATGTTATTGTTATTGAGCGTTTCGGTGCTAACTTATCAATAGATATTGTACTTAAGTTATAATGACTAGATAAGTATTTTTACACAGTAGATACAGAACCGAGCAGAGTGCTGTTCGCCAACAAATTGTTATGCAATTTGGCGTAAATTTTACAGTAAATTTTGCTGTGTAAGGTCAGTTCGGGTATGTGCGCCACCGGGGAAAGTGCGCCTCATTCAGTCATTTAAATCAATGTCAGCACTAACCCCGGAGGCGCACTTTCCCCCGTGGCGTACATATCCGAACTGACCCTAATCATTTTTGGTTCAATAACATAAAAACTTAGTCTGTGAGATTAGAAGTTTGTGTGTGGGAGTAATCTCCGGAACTACTCGTCTGATTTCAACAAATCCTTCACCGGTAGTAATAGAATGCACCCTCAGGATGGACATAGGCCATATTTTTTCGTATTTGGGGTAAGACCCTAAATTCGCACAGCTTAACATTGGACTCTCACCTTTAAGTCTAAAAAATGGTTGTCACGTCCGAACTATAGTGTGCCAGTCCAGCATTTCACACAAAATATGAATGAGATAGCTGTCAGGTCACCAAGCTCAAATAGCATTCAGCGAGTATTATTTTGAAGGATAAAGTATCAGTTAACGGCCTTGGATTCAGTTGAGCGCCGAGCTCACGAGACTCTTTGGTAACGACTCCACCGTTAAGTCAAAACTACAGACTCTCGAACACCAACGGCGAGTAGGTAGCTTGCCTATCGGTTTTTTATCGGATACACTTTGGAGAGTGTGCCCGGAAATGCACAACTTAATTCCACGTTCCCCGTTCCATCACCGAACGACCAGGCGTGGGGAGCGAATGCATCCTTATGTTGTCAACTTAACATTTTTTCGCACGAAGCGATTTGCCTCGTCTTTCTTAATGCGAACTGCTAAGGAATGGAATTCGCTCCCTTCATCTGTATTTCCTGAGAACTACGATCTAGGTGCCTTCAAAACAAGAGTGAATAGTCTATTACTGAACCAGTGAGCTTCAGCTTAGGCTCTGTCGTCACTTAGCATAAGGTGAGACTAGGGTCAATCACTAGACAGTCTTTTATAAAATAAATAAATAATATGCGTAAAATGTTAATGATTTAGTCCAGTGAAGAATATTACAAAAAGTGGACCAAGCTGTCCATATAAGATTAGAAAAATTGTGCGTTAATCGTCATGCAATTTTAAGGAAAACCATTTTTAAACGCAATGAAAAATGTATTGTTATGTTTGGAAAGCACTTAATGATCGAAATAAGTAAAAGTAGCGCATTATTTTCCTTTGATATTCTAGATAAAAGAAGACACGTAGATAGATGAGTGTGTCTGTTAAAATCGAATGATATAATGTCATAGAGGGCAAGTGCGCCCCCGGGGTAAGTGCGCCCTTCATCAAACATATCGAGATCTACAGATATTTCAAAATAACGCCATCTTACATTCATGCAACAAACTAAAACAAGTTTATTGCATGGATTTCAGCGAACTTATATTGATTTAAATGACTGAATGATGAATGAGGCGCAAATACTAAGGATGGACTCGCTCGACCAATAAAACAAGGGGGTGATATCGGTACGGTAGTATGGGGATGCGGTGTAGCTCAGGGTAGCGTCACCGACCCCATACTTAATCATCGTGGCGCTAATCTGCGCTAAGCCACGTCCCCACAGTAGCTATGGATATCTTTTATCGCTGGTTTGTGTTTGATCAACTTGAAAAACCTTTAAATATTGTATCGTATGTTTTGAGTAAAAAAGTGACTGAACCATTTCCACAAACAAAAAATAACCCCTTTGATACAACAACACATCATTCGACAAATTGAAACGTTGTTCGTTCGTTCATAACTCACTAATCCCGGGCCGCCATTTTTAATAAAAAATAGGCTCGAACATGTTGACATAGCTATGGCTTAAAATGGAGATTAAAAAAGTTGAAGCAGACGAGAATAGACGCCGAGAGGGCATTTCATTTGTGCTCCAATGGTCCACAAATAAAACAGATTATGTCTGAGCATTATGTGTAGTTGGATACACAGAAGTTACATTTATTATCTACCGTTTCTTTTTAATCTAGAAACATTGTGAATGGTAAAAAGTACTCGGTGCATAGTTAAGACGATTTCAACAGATTGTCAAGTATTTAAATAAAAATGGATTAATAAAATCGTTCTATAATAACATCATGAAAAGACAAACCACAGCCAGCAGCAAGCTTCGTGGCCTAATTAAGGTACGAGAGTTAAAAAGCTAATTGTATAACTATTGCATACAATACTTTTTCTACGAGTTAACGGAAGTAATAATTTATTAAACAAACTTGGTATCTATTAAAAATCGCCCTGCTGAAACGAAGTGCAGCCAACCGCTTTTTTATTTTTGCGCGTTGATGTCTTCTGGAAATCGAGCCTCGTCATTGGTCACGTTGTATGACAACTAACTAATTTTGTTTCTATAAAAGCGTAAGGATTCTATTGGTAGAATTAAATTTACTTTTGGATAATTAAAAAATGCTTATTTTTCTGAACTTCTAAGGTCCATATCTTTCTGTAATTGTATTTATATTTTTATGTATACTTTATTACAATAATTTTAAATCCATTTAGAAAAACGACTTCATCAATTTCAACATGAGTCTACAACCCTATTGTAATTATTGTGTATTAGATAGATAGGTACCTACTATCTCACCGCACTCAGCTTGCCTTTATGGCATCAAGCATATTGTCGTGTCAAGTAAACAAATACATAAATAATACAAACACCCTTATTTACGATCTGTCGCAATGTAGCTACAAACGTGTCGATGTAAAAACGTCCCAGATCCCATATCACATCATTAGCACAAAGGAAAAACGCCTCGACGACGTTCGCCACAGATAAGACAGGGCCACCATTCACTAGCACGCGACACCCCAGCGCAACAGGCGATGGCGCCCGCGAAATGGGTCAGGGGCATGCCAAGCAACAAGTCGCCAGTGTAATGCTGATGTGCTATCGACCTTGGACCAGGGGGGGAAAGATTAAATTTGTTTATAAGGGGTTTAGCGGGAAAAGGAGAGTATGGTGTGAGTAATGGGGGGTCTGCTATTTGATATGTTTGGATTACGGAATAACATCATAGTATTTTCCGAGAGGATTTAATCAATAATATTCTGTATCATCCAGAGTATCTACATACTGTGGATGGGTGTGAGCAACAAGAGCTTACAACTTTAAATAATGTAGCCTACATTTTGTAAGAATACTGATATATTTCAGGGCTACAATCACTACATTTCGACTATAAAATTTGATTCATTTTCTATCAAGCATTTTGCCTCTATAACTTTTGAGGACTTTATAATAGATCACCGTATAATAGAGCCCATTACAACACTTGTAAAACAAAGAAAATTTTACAATTATCGGAAACCTTTTAAAGCTTCCTAACCCTAACCTAACCTACGGCACTCAAACTCAACCAATTTTATTTAACCATATTTAACGCGTTCCAGACACTATAGTAGGTACTTAATAATGTCTTTATTTTTAAGAAACGTGATTACTTTTGATATTGGAGTGATTGAAATGATCGGAAATTATTACCGAACGATGAAGTGTCAATATTAATAATGTGTTTTTTTAATTTACTTTATTACTGATAGCCTCTAGATATGTATAGAGTCCTCCTTGTCATATCCGACCCTTACAATTTTCTCTGATCAGAACGTATATGGCTCGCAAAGCCGAACTTAGTTTTATATAGGCCGGTAGACAAAATTTTACAGCCTTTTCTCATATCTCTTTAACATCAAAGGACCGTAATTGCTTATTTTTTACTCCCTGGCCGTTTGCCAGGGAGTTCGTTGTCATTTCGACAACAATCGTCTAATTCTAGACCATGCCCGTAACGGCTGATTGGCGGTGCACGCGATTATCGCTCTTATGCCGTGATGTTAAGAGAATGGGAGATCACATGCGCTCCGCATACCTAAATAATTTGGCAGACAGCCACTTCTCGGTGCATTGCAGGTGACACAGCTCCTATTAAGATCAAAGTTTGATATATTAACTGTGCGAGTCAAATATTCCTATTAAACTCAAACTCAAATATTTATTGCACACATAATTTACAGGGTCCATTCTATTACACAATATTATGAAGCTTATAACTACTTACATCTAGGTTGCAGGTTACATCTAGGTTTACAAACATCATTTCATCATCATCATCATCATCATCATATCAGCTGAAAGACGTCCACTGCTGGACATAGGCCTCCCCCAAAGAGTGCCACAATGACCGGTCCTGCGCCACCCGCATCCAGCGGACTCCCGCGACCTTTACCAGGTCACCAGTCCACCTTGTAGGGGGCCTACCCACGCTGCGCCTTCCGGTACGTGGTCGCCACTCGAGAACCTTTCCGTCCCAACGGCCATCGGTTCTACGTGCAAACATCATTTACCAAAAAATTTATATAAGTGAATCTTAACCAACCGTGAAGGAAGGTTTGACTGCTACAAATAGGGTTGTTTATTACAAAGTAAACTGTTAGCTACAAATGCCTAATTTTAAAAAGCCAATGAAAGTAAACACGTAATTAAATTTCAACAATCGCGACAACCCTGGCATCGGCAATGGCGTGTCGAAAACGATGTTCAAGGTCACCCGGAGTCACTTGTTGCATTCATCCATTCACTCCGTTCATTCAGCGGTCGCTATGTTATCTGTGTCGACTGCAGGGGTGCTTTTAGGGTTGCAACTTCATTGATATTATTTTGGGGCTGGGTAGCGTGCGAGAAATAGGGCTGTCTATAACACGCTATACTGTGACAGTTAGTGAAATGGATCGCTTGGCATGTGGAGCCTAGTCGTGTATTTTTAAACTAGGAACTGTTTGACTGGTAAACAATATTGAATTGGCTGAAACGCTCAATACGCCAACAGAAACTGACCGAGTTAAACCATTTTGGCATGAGAAATCTGAGGAACTATTAAAATAATTTGTGTTTTGTCTAACCAAAGCGCTTTCTGTGTGTGTGTCTATGACACGGGCGGGGATCCGCTCGGTGCTACCTTACATTTCATTAAACTGTCGAAAGGGTATCTAAGTGTTTACTTTGAGTCCTCGCGCGCCTCCGAAAGGTCGATGACACCATTGTCCGCATAAACACAACAATCATCACTTGCTTGCCCTTATCCCGTTTGTTTGGGGTCGGCGCAGCATGTCTGTGTATTCTACCAAACTTTGTCACCTTTATCTCCGCGCTCACTTGGAAAGAATAATATTTATTATTCTTTCCATATTAAGCTACGGTAGCCTAGTGGTTCAGGCATGCGGCTGTCAAGCGGCGGCCGTGGGTTCGAATCCCGGCTCGTACCAATGAGTTTTTCGGAACTTATGTACGGCATATTTACCGTTAGCTTTTCGGTGAAGGGAAACATCGTGAGGAAACCGGTCTAATCCCAATAAGGTCTTGTTTTCCCTCTGGGTTGGAAGGTCAGAAGGCAGTCGCTTTCGTAAAACTAGTACCTATGCCAAATCTTGGGATCAGGTGTCAAAGCGGACCCCGGGCTTTTTAGGGCACAACCGGGTTTAACGCTAGGAGGATGATTCTTTCTATATTAAGTATGGATAGTATGGACGATGGATTTCCATAGTCCATAGATACTATCCATACTTACTTAATATTATAAATGAACCGATTTAGATGAATTTGGTATACTTAGAGATAGTTTGAGTCCCGGGGAAGGACATAGGATAGTTTTTGTCCCAGAAATCATCCCCTAAGGGGGTGAAATGGAGGACGAAAGTTTGTATGGAGCAAAACGAGTTCAGAAGCTAGTAATATAATATATTATATCGTCCTATCTAATGGTGCATCTCAATCTAGGTACAAGCCACGCGATTTAATGTTGCGCCAATAAGCCCCATTGGGTGCTTAGTGGAGTCGGGTCAACCGACTGATTGACTGATTGTCGACCGGCATTGGCAACCACTGATCGGTTTATCCGGTAGGAGAGGTCTATTTCACTTGCTGTATTGATATGACATTTGCATGCACTAATTCTCATAAGTTAATGGGCAGAAACAAGCCTGTCCATACAGAAATTAGAAATCGAGATCTAGCTCTCGTTTCCAAAAGCAAACAACACAATATTAATACATCCACGATAATTAAGAGTTTGTCTGTATGTCATTGCTTTTTAGTAACTTTACTTTTTAGTAACTTTACGTGAATTACGGTCATTTCCAAAAGCAACTACATTTACTATTGTTTACTGAAGTGCAATGTATAAAATTGTATAAAAACTATCAGATGGTATTAGATTTTTTTTCGTTTGTGGTTTTCCCTTTCTGTGACTCAAACATGCAAATACGATAGAAATAGACTGTTTATATAAACTAACGATGTTGGCATTTCGCAACTCTGAGCAGTTACTGTAGTGGGGATAAGTTTTCTAGACCGTCCGTCGGCCCAACAAAGGAATTGTTTAGCCATAATAGCCTAGTGCCACAAACGCTTCGAAATGAAAAGGCCATTCTACTTATCCTACTAATATTATAAATGCAAATTTGAGATGTTTGGATGTTTAGATTTTTGGATGTTTAGATGTTTGTTACTCAATCACGCTAAAACGGTTTAACCAATTTGGAAGAAATTCTGCACGAAGATAGTTTGTAGCCCGGATTAAAATATAGGATAGTTCTTATCCTGGCCGGGTGTACGCAGACGAAGTCGCGGGCGGAAGCTAGTGTTTAATAAATAATTTACTCGAATAGCGACTCTATTGTTAAATGTAGCCTATTGTTTTCAATACAAAATGGTCAACATTGCTAAGTAGTATTCTGGATCTCCTGTCCTTCGACAAAAAGCCGCCTTTTGGTTGAAAAAGTGGCGATATTTAACTACGTTTGTTTTACAGTATCAATAAGCGGTTACACTTTACAATAAAAGACAATCACATTGTTTAGGTACTCGTTACTAGCCACAAAGAAGAGTGAATTTGGTCTAGGAAAATAATCTGCACTACCTATACTCAAGTGTGGTCTCCTTTTAAACATCTTCGAGAGAAGTTTAAACATCAGAAGTAATTGACTTATCCCAGAGTCGAACTAACAAACACAAGGCCTTTTGAATAGAACTCCCCCGTACATAAAGGCATTTTTTTTGCGGGGAACCACGGCATTTATAACCTCTTCTAACTACAGTCGGAACTGGCTTCCAAAGATGGCTAAAGGACGTGGAAGTTCGCAAACCAATTACGTACTATTTGAAAGGTCAAAAAGGTTTCTAGTCTTGTAGACAGAATAATCTATAAAGCTCTTAACATAATGGAAGTAATGGAACTTAACCTAATAGTGAACAAAGTTGTATTCACAACATACTAAATAATTAAGAACCTAATAAGGTATATTAAAACGGGTGCGTGCTATGCTACTAATGTAATTTTAATATAAGTTCCTGTAAAAAAAAAAAAACAATTTTGGCACAAGCTTTTATTGCCAACTGTAGATACTACTCGTTGAGACGATTCTAACAAGCAAGGTTACGTCTGTTAAGTCCTGAATTCCCATGGCCACCTTCTGTCTCCATCATCAGTTCAGCTCGATGGTACCATAATATTAGATTGTCATCCAAACTATACTTAAACACAAAATTGAGTTGCAAGATTCCACCCGAACAAACAATAGGTATTTAGTTACTTACATTGCAAGTTAATGAAAGTATAATAAAACCAAGACGTTAAGTCAGATAGACCTTCTGTAGCTTTATTCATTATGCAGATATCTGAGACGGGTTAAAAGGTATCGATGATCGACGCTAAGCCGTTTGGGACTGCTGTTCCACTTATATATTAGACATTCATTATCATTAGGTACTTTTGTGTAAAATCATAAAAGTAAGACCTATTGAATGCTGAATTCATATTTAAAAAACAAGCCTTTACTGAAAGCTTCTCGTAATCTTCTGATTTTTGATATCTTTTGTTCGAATAACGTGTAAAATGCAGCAAAATCTGGATTCACGCTGTCTATTATAGATATGAGGTTCAGAAGACATACCTAATATAGGCACGGTCTAGTCCGCGACTTCGTCCCCTTGTTAGACAAAAGTATGATATATCCTTCGCCGGGACCCAAGCTACATCCATACAATAATTCATTAAAATCGGTTCAGCGGCCTAAACTAAAATTTACAAACAGACTACAAACAAAGTTACATCCATATTTAACATCAATACAGATTCGCAACACGAAATTGCAGAGCTGTAAAATTGATTTCATCGCGGTCAAATATTCACAGCCAACTTGAAAACACATGTTTGACCTTTACGTTCAATTTCCTGTCGATACAGCCTTTCTATCGGAATCTAATCGGACCGCTTATCGCGATGACAGCGGTTATCGTGACAAAATGGCGCTGATGAAATAGGTATGGCGGCGCGGCGCGGCGAATGCTCACATGGAGAAAACCACGTGTTAACCATTGACTTACTATTAGTACCTAGTGTAGACTGGCCACCTGGAACATTTTCCTTGACGCCATCTTGGAATGTCAGTACAAGCCGTCGGATACAAATATAGCGAGACTATGCGATGGTACAGTCGACAACACAGCTAACTGACCATACCGTGAAAACCTAGAACCTTATTACAATGCACTTAAGGTCAGATTAGATTTCCGATGGTCAGTTAGCTGTGTTGTCGACTGTACAGGTACCTACTCTCACTAGAGTAAGTTACATTCGCAAACTTTTGCTAGGGGATGTCTGCTCTTATAACTCAATGGCTTGCAGCGAAGTTGGTATGTATGGCGGCTGTCTTAGCTTCCGATTACTGGAGAAGAATGAGACGTTTTTTTTGTGTTCCGTTTCAAATTTTTGAATACTTAGGGCGATTGTGCCCTACAATGAATTTTACTGTCCGGCAGTCCGATTTTTTACTGGTCCGATATGGCACGCCATTAAATGTGTATACCGTCCGACATTTACATACATTTATATCGGGCCGTAAAAAATCGGACTGCCGGACAGTACAATCCATTGTAGTGCACAATCGCCCTTAGGCAGCGTTTACGCACTGGCATAAAGGCGTGCGAAAAATGTTTTCTGTGCATAATATGCCCAGAGCTACTGGAATAGAAATCTATATTTTTGTTTTAGTAACCGAAAAATTGCAACGAAATGGTTCCGGAGATTTTAGTACTCATTAGGAACTCTCATTTTACAAAGTTACAATCTCACAGACTTTTCCTGTTCATAATATTAGTGAAGAGTAATAAAAGGTCGTTAACGTCCCATAATCCAGCCATATATCCACTTTAATGCAGATCACAGGTTAAGGCCCGGTTGAACCGAGTACATACACTTTACTTACCGGTAAATGTTAATGATAATCGTTAACAGTTAAGGGCTAACATGCATGTATTTATCGCATACAATTTAATAACAGTTGGCGCTGTTTAATCGGATTAAAATTCCATCCAAAAACTAGGCTTTAAAGCAACGTCCACATATGAATGCCTTCTAGGTTACAAAATGTATTGAGAATAGGTGAAAATGTTCTTCGTGGCGGCCACGCCACATCAGTTGCCTTCTCATCTACCGACACACATAGTAGCCATGAATCCGTAAGTCGTCGTAGTTAATAATAGTTTAGTAAGCTTATTACTATAGTCCGACCGCATCACTGAGCGGTGGGTATAACGGGGGTGCGGGCGGGGTGCGGGCGCCGGGCTTCGCCTTCCGCACGACGCCGCATCACGACGTGATTGGACTTTTTGTCAATCATGGTAAAACACGAACTCTAAACAATTGCATCAGTTTTTTGGACTGTTTTTACTAAATTAGCGCTCAATCAATCAGAGTACACAAATGATCGATTAGATTATTAGCAGACTGAGATAGCTATGCGCTCCTCACTCAATGAGTTTAGACACTCGCTTCTACGCTAGTCGAGCTTATATAAAATAGTTATCAAAACGGACGAATTAGGTACTTACCTAACGTTCCTTGACTGTAAACCAGAGCATAATGCAAACCTTGAATGGCCGATTTCTCCAAATTACCTACTAACACTTTATGATCTATCTGACCGAACATAATATATTTTTCTCAAACATGCTCGGAAATGTACGCGTTAATATCACGAAATGAAGACGTGAAGTTTCTTGTTTATGGCTCCCTACATTACTTCTTGGCCTTACGCCAAGAAGTAATGTATGAAAACCCTAAGTAAAACCATTATTGTCCGCTACTCTAACTTTTGAAACTTGCTTACTAATATTAAACTGACAAAGGAAAATTTACATACTGCCAACCACCACTAGACACTGTAAGCATACTTGCTTCATAGAAAAAATAAAAATAATCTATGGTACTATACTTTATGTGCGGTTAAACATGGTGCTCGAACGGCTTGTTCAAATGGCATGTTTAAAAAATAAAAAAGGCGCAAATTACCCAGTATTTAATTGATTACCTAGTATTTATTTTAATTTTAATATTTCCTCACATCGTTTGAGAAAAGTACTATACAATCCTCGGCCGGAACAGGGATTGCTGGACTCGTTGTATTCGGCCTCGTCTACGACTCGGCCGTCTACCCCAATCTCGTCCAGCAATCCCTTACTTCACGGCCTATGCAGTAATCTACTATTTCTCAAACATGCTCGGAAATGTACGCGTTAATACTCGTATCACGAAATGAAGACGTGAAGTTTCTTGTTTATGGCTCCCTACATTACTTCTTGGCCTTACGCCAAGAAGTAATGTATGAAAACCCTAAGTAAAACCATTATTGTCCGCTACTCTAACTTTTTAAATTTGCTTATTAATATTAAACTGACAAAGGAAAATTTACATACTGCCAACCACCACTAGACACTGTAAGCATACTTGCTTCATAGAAAAAATAAAAATAATATATGGTACTATACTTTATGTGCGGTTAAACATGGTGCTCGAACGGCTTGTTCAAATGGCATGTTTAAAAAATAAAAAAGGCGCAAATTACCTATTATTTAATTGATTACCTTGTATTTATTTTAATTTTAATATTTCCTCACATCGTTTGAGAAAAGTACTATACAATCCTCGGCCGGAACAGGGATTGCTGGACTCGTTGTATTCGGCCTCGTCTACGACTCGGCCGTCTACCCCAATCTCGTCCAGCAATCCATTACTTCACGGCCTCTGCAGTAATCTAATAATAATATACTAGCGACCCGCCCCGGCTACGCACGGGTACTACATTATACATATAAACCTCACGCTTGAATCATTATGCGCCTGATACTACCCTCATGGCAGACAGAGCGCATCAGGCCCCGCTATTTTTTTTAACCTCACCTGACCGTTCACAACTGAGATTTTGACAATATAACCGTAATAAATGTAAACCGATGTTCAGAGTTCAGACAGAGTCAGACAAATATTAATAAAGCTTGATATTAAGAGGTGCTTACTGCTTAGACTAAAATCGAAATTAAATGCTTAGTTGCAGGATAATCAGCTCGCAACGTGTCATGACGCACCAGAAACAGAGAACAACAGTAATGACACAGTGATCTCCGGCGGCCTGTCATTTTGCGATAAAAATGCATGAATCAGCGTATTAACTCGTCAAGTTAATGCGCCTTATTACCAGGAATTGTAACTTCATCCTTTTCACAGTTTGCTTCTAGAATATCTAGTACGCAATGCAACTTACAGTCACAGTTGTGACATATGTTATACACTCTGTGGCAGCGGTCGCAAGACAGGCATTGTACATGGCGTCCAATCAATACATAAGATCACCTTAAGAGAGTCTTTATTTATATTACTAATAAGTCCTGTTCCAAGTCCCATTGCATATAAACATTATATGCAACATGGTGTCAGGTGAAAAGAAGATAAAACCTTAAGTGGCAGCCTAGTTTCAGTCAAGAAAATACCTTTGTGGATTGAGTTGAGGACATTGTGGAATTAAATATAAAATGTCAGACAAAAGTAACTTGGGGTTACAGCCACCTAAGGGCTTTAAAATAGAAGACGCAGAGGCGTGGAGAAAATATAAGCAACTATTCAATTTGTACGTACAGGCGACGGATCTAGAAGAAGAAAAGGATGAGAAAAAGGTGGCCATTTTCTTAACGTGCGCGGGAGAAGAGATTTTAGACATTTATAATGGAATGAACGACAGTTCTACATTAAAATGGTCAGAGTTGTTGGAAAAGATTGATGGCCATTTTAGTAACCAAACAAACACGGTAGTAAATAGTTACAGATTTTACAGTATAAAACAGGAACAGGATGAACCAGTAGAACGGTTCGTATTGAGATTGAAAAATGCAGCTAAAGTGTGCAGTTTTAAGGAGGAAGACCGGATGGTACGAGACATGCTGGTAATTGGGTTGAGAGACGGAGGCATAAAAGAGAGGTTGTTAAGAGAACGTGATTTGACCTTAGACATAGCAGTGGACTTATGCAAAGCTGCTGAGTATAGTAAGAAAAATATGCGGGAGTTGGAAGAAAAAATACAGACGGTGGATCTTGTCAAGGAAAGTCCGTGTTACAGAAAAGAAAATACGAGTTACAGTTGCAATAAATGTGGAAAAAAGCATGATCCAAGAAGATGCCCAGCTTATGGAAGAAGATGTGCAGTATGCAACATTTATAATCATTTCGCAGTTATGTGTAGGCACAAAAAGAAAGAAGAGAGACCACAGCAGCATCACAAAAAAGTGGACGGCATGAAGGAGTGTACAAATGACAGTGACAGTTCAGAAGAATTTGTGGTGGACTCCGTAAGTAGTTGCAATAGATTACAATGGTATCAAGTAATTAATGTTGAAGGGGTGGAAATCAATTTCAAACTAGATTCAGGTGCTGACTGTAATACATTACCACTCAACCTATTTGATAAGCTCGGGCTGGATAAAGGCAAACTAGGTGAACCTACGGTGTTGGTAGTGTATAATGGACAAAAATTCAAAACCGTAGGAAGTATTGATTTGAATTGTATGGTAAGAGGGAAAAAGGGCTGTATTCGATTTTGTGTTGTGGATATGCCCATTCAACCAGTGTTAGGCTTACCAGATTGTGTCAATTTTGATTTAATCAAGAAAGTAGATGTCTTAGTGATTGAAGATAAGAATAAATTTATACAAATCAATCAGGATGTTTTCACTGGGTTAGGTAACATAGGCACATATAGAATAAAGTTAAAAGAAAATTCAGAGCCAGTAGTTAAACCTATTAGAAGAGTACCACAGACTATTAAGGAGAGACTGAAAGATACATTGAATAATTATGAGAGTAGAGGTATAATAGAAAAAATAGAGGGCCCTACAGCATGGTGCAATAATCTTGTTATTGTAGAGAAACCAGACAAGTCGCTTAGGTTGTGCTTAGATCCCAAAGAATTAAATAAAGCAATTCTTAGAGAAAATTATCAAATCCCATCACCTGAAGAAATATATAATTCACTTGCAGGTAAAAGTGTCTTCACAGTACTAGACTTGAAAGATGGGTTTTTTCAAGTTAGTATGGAAGATGAACAAAAGCTCTGCACCTTCGGTAGCCCTTACGGAAGATATTTTTTCAAGCGTTTGCCGTTTGGAATCTGCTCGGCCCCAGAGGTAATGCAAAGAATAAACACAGCTATATTTAGTGATATACAAGGGGTTAACGTCTACTATGATGACATAATTGTTGCCGGGGACAACTTAGCAGATCATGATAAAATTTTAAGTAAAGTAATAGCAGAGTTGGGCAAATTTTTATTTGAATAAGAATAAGAATAAGAACAGAATTTTTATTCTTATTCAAATTGATTTGAATAAGAATAATTCTTGCGCCCGTTATTTAGAATAACATGAAGGTGAATAAATCATGCTACTTTTATTTTAAATAAGAATAAAATACGGACTAATTATTCCACAAATGGGGTTATTCTAACTAACATTTTATTTAAATAAAACGTTATTCAAATAAAGTTAATTTGTTGGTATCGTCGGTAAAATTTTGTAAGTTGATTTATACACAATGGATTTTATGAAAAGTTTGGGTTTACTTGATTTGTTTTGACGAGTTATATACAATACATTATACTTGGTGACGATGGTCTGATGATGGAGTCAGGAGGTGGATAGTGGAACTCCTCAATGGCTACTTGTATATCCTTCGAGTTTGGGCTCATTTGGTTTGTTTTGGCGAGTTCTATACATTATACTTGGTGATGATGGTCTGATGATGGAGTGAGGAGGTGGATAGAGGAACTCCTCAATGGCTACTTGTATACCCATCGAGTTTGGGCTCATTCGGTTTGTTTTGTCGAGTTCTATACATTATACTTGGTGACGATGGTCTGATGATGGAGTCAGGAGGTGGATAGTGGAACTCCTCAATGGCTACTTGTATATCCTTCGAGTTTGGGCTCATTTGGATAGTTTTGGCCAGTTCTATACATTATACTTGGTGATGATGGTCTGATGATGGAGTGAGGAGGTGGATAGAGGAACTCCTCAATGGCTACTTGTATACCCCACGAGTTTGGGCTCATTTGGTTTGTTTTGACGAGTTCTATACATTACACTTGGTGACGATGGTCTGATGATGGAGTCAGGAGGTGGATAGAGGAACTCCTCAATGGCTACTTGTATACCCATCGAGTTTGGGCTCATTCGGTTTGTTTTGTCGAGTTCTATACATTATACTTGGTGACGATGGTCTGATGATGGAGTCAGTAGGTGGATAGTGGAACTCCTCAATGGCTACTTGTATATCCTTCGAGTTTGGGCTCATTTGGTTTGTTTTGGCGAGTTCTATACATTATACTTGGTGATGATGGTCTGATGATGGAGTGTGGAGATGGATAGAGGAACTCCTCAATGGCTACTTGTATACCCCACGAGTTTGGGCTCATTTGGTTTGTTTTGACGAGTTCTATACATTACACTTGGTGACGATGGTCTGATGATGGAGTCAAGAGGTGGATAGAGGAACTCCTCAATGGCTACTTGTATACCCCTCGAGTTTGGGTTCATCCGTATTTATACTTAGGGATCGCGGTCGTGTCCGTGTTTCGTGTACAAGTAGCCGTGCGCCCGTTTTCGTGTAACACGGCAACGGTTTTATGGCCTGTTCGGCACGTGAAATTCGGCTACGTGTAATTAAGTCACGTGTACCCGTGTAGATCCGTGTCACGGGTTCACGTACCTTAAGTACACGCGCATCCGGTCCGCTAGCGACGTTGAGTGAAGATAAGATGCAGTGTCTCTAAAGGCGACGAATATAAATATATCGTTAGTTCTTATTCGTAGCTCGTTATTCCGTTTCATTCTTTTATTTTTAAGAACATGGACTTTTAAATATTTAGTGAGTAGTAAATAAAAGGAAACCAACATTAAATATAATAAATAGGTAATACAGTAATTAAACGGGGGCTAAAATAACAGAAGTGTGTGTAGTGGTGACTAATGGATAATCACTACGAGTTCAATATTCTAAACTGTCCCCTCCAGATTCGAAAATAAACAAAACGCGGTCACTTCTTTGAACTACATGAACAAAACGGTGGTATACCAGGTAAAGCCGAAAGCTACTTATGAGTATTGTTTGTTTAATTACGTCGTTCGCAAACCTTTATTACGAGTCTATTGTTATCTGCAATTCTGCACGTGCAACTCCAGTTATCTACAAAAATACCACCCTGGTAGGTAAATTACAATGAATGACTCAATAATTTTTAAACTTTGAGAGAACTCAAATTATTGAATAAAATATTTATATATAGATGCAATATTTTGCATCTATATATAAATATTTTAAAATGTCATCAAGTCTGCGGCTTTTGTTTTTTACTTTCATCTATGAATATATTTAGGTGTAGTGTAATTAAACTCTTTATAGCGACAAGACAATTAACGAAAAACTTTTTTTACCTTGTTAAGCAGTCAAATAAAAATATGTCACTATCTACTTTATAATGTGCCGAAACCGATAAGAACTGCAGCTGTGTACTTTTTTGTTTGTTGTTTTCTTGTTTAGTCCATGCACGTGTTGTTTGTCTGGATTTACCGTCATCATACGTACCGAAGATTCGCAGAAAATTGTTCTTTTGTTTCTTTAGATTAGGATTGCCTTGCGTGTTAATATTTTGGCTATGTTATATCCGTAGATAGTAAACTTTTATATTTATTCATTTCACGAATAGCAGAAAAAAAAATGTTTTATTCTAGTCTTAATTCAACGATAATTATTTACTGATATTATAACGCTATACGTCGCGGTCTCTTAATTGTATAATTAATATAAGTATAACTAATGGCACTAGATAATTTTGCATCGTTGCTAGCTTTGATTAAAATCACAATACGAGGGCTGCCTTTTAAGTTCTGTCGTTTGCAAACCTCCCGTGATTGCATAAAAAAGAACTAGTGTCACGTTAAAATATTTGAATTTAGAATTCGAAAACAAAAGAATGACTCGAAATCGGCCCAACCGTTTTAGTACAGCGTTCGTTCAAAGTTGACAAGTCAGTTGTGAAAATGGAAATTTCGAAGGAAAATTTACGTGCGATAATTTTTTACAACTTCAAAAGGGGCTTAACGCGACTTCAGTGCTTCGAAGAGTTGATTACGGTTTTCAATGATAAAGCACCATGCCTTCGGACTGTGGAACGCTGGTATTTAGAATTTCAACGTGGTTGCTCTAGTCTTGGTGATAGACATCGTGAAGGTCGACCAAAAACAGCCGTAACCCAGGAGAACATTGATGCTGTACGGCAACTGATCATCGAAGATCGCCATGCGACATACCGTGAGATAGAAGCTTCCTTAAGTATTTCAGGGACCAGTGTTCACAGTATTTTGCATGATCACTTAGGCGTAAAAAAGTTGATCTCACGCTGGATACCACATTTACTCAGTGAAGACCAAAAAACGGCTCGCGTTCGATGGTGTCGCAAAACTCTGCGACAATTCAACCGAGGAAACTCGAAACATGTTTACGACATTATCAGTGGAGACGAATCTTGGATATATGCCTACGATCCCGATTCTAAACAGCAGTCGACTGTTTGGGTGTTCCAAGATGAGCCAAAACCGACCAAAGTAATACGCTCACGGAGCACTTCGAAAAAAATGGTCGCCACGTTTGTGGCGAAAAGCGGCCACGTTGCCACCATCGTGCTCGAGGATCGTAAAACGGTTAATGCTGACTGGTATACCACTGTCTGTTTACCAGAAGTCATCGGCGAGTTTCGAAAAAATAACCCAAGACGTCGTATAAGACTGCACCACGATAATGCGAGCTCGCACACCGCCCGGCAAACTATTGCGTTTTTAAAAGAGCAAAACGTCGAAATTCTGGAACACCCGCCGTACAGTCCAGACTTGAGCCCTAACGATTTTTTTACTTTTCCAAAAATCAAGCAACGACTTCGTGGTCAACGGTACCAGACGCCTGAAGAAGCGGTTGAGGCATACAAAACGGCCATTTTGGAGACCCCGACTTCGGACTGGAATAAGTGTTTCGAAAACTGGTTCGATCGAATGAAAAAGTGTATTACATATCACGGTGATTACTTTGAAAAACAATAAATACCATTTAACACTTAAATTGTCTTTAGTTATTCTAAACGACACAACTTAAAAGGCAGCCCTCGTAGCTGGTTATACAGAAAACAGAATAACGCCGTTAATTACTTAAATATCTAACCATTATAACTGAAACGACGCAAAAAATATAATTTAAACAAAAATATACATTCCAATTAATTTTATTGAATGTTATCGTATGTTGTTGACGATCACAATAGCTACGGGTCGGCGTGATGCACGGATATCCAGAGCCCTACTTCTGACTCTGTCATCAGACCATCCTCAACAAGTATAATGCATAGAACTCGTCAAAACAAACCAAATGAGCCCAAACTCGAGGGCTATACAAGTAGCCATTGAGGAATTCCACTATCCACCTCTTCACTCCATCATCAGACCATCATCACCAAGTATAATGCATAGAACTCGTCAAAACAAACCAAATGAGCCCAAACTCGAGGGCTATACAAGTAGCCATTGAGGAGTTCCACTATCCACCTCCTCACTCCATCATCAGACCATCATCACCAAGTATAATGCATAGAACTCGTCAAAACAAACCAAATGAGCCCAAACTCGAGGGCTATACAAGTAGCCATTGAGGAGTTCCACTATCCACCTCCTCACTCCATCATCAGACCATGATCACCAAGTATAATGCATAGAACTCGTCAAAACAAACCAAATGAGCCCAAACTCGAGGGCTATACAAGTAGCCATTGAGGAGTTCCACTATCCACCTCCTCACTCCATCATCAGACCATCATCACCAAGTATAATGCATAGAACTCGTCAAAACAAACCAAATGAGCCCAAACTCGAGGGCTATACAAGTAGCCATTGAGGAGTTCCACTATCCACCTTCTCACTCCATCATCAGACCATCATCACCAAGTATAATGCATATAACTCGTCAAAACAAACCAAATGAGCCCAAACTCGAGGGCTATACAAGTAGCCATTGAGGAGTTCCACTATCCACCTCCTCACTCCATCATCAGACCATCATCACCAAGTATAATGCATAGAACTCGTCAAAACAAACCAAATGAGCCCAAACTCGAGGGCTATACAAGTAGCCATTGAGGAGTTCCACTATCCACCTCCTCACTCCATCATCAGACCATCATCACCAAGTATAATGCATAGAACTCGTCAAAACAAACCAAATGAGCCCAAACTCGAGGGCTATACAAGTAGCCATTGAGGAGTTCCACTATCCACCTTCTCACTCCATCATCAGACCATCATCACCAAGTATAATGCATATAACTCGTCAAAACAAACCAAATGAGCCCAAACTCGAGGGCTATACAAGTAGCCATTGAGGAGTTCCACTATCCACCTCCTCACTCCATCATCAGACCATCATCACCAAGTATAATGCATAGAACTCGTCAAAACAAACCAAATGAGCCCAAACTCGAGGGCTATACAAGTAGCCATTGAGGAGTTCCACTATCCACCTCCTCACTCCATCATCAGACCATCATCACCAAGTATAATGCTTAGAACTCGTCAAAACAAACCAAATATGCCCAAACTCGAGGGCTATACAAGTAGCCATTGAGGAGTTCCACTATCCACAGACATATACAATAGGTATAAATTACACTACATTCAAGAGTCTACTAGTGCCTCCATACCGATACCAAAATTACCTAATGCGTCTTGTTTACCCCCGAGTATCCGATCGAACTACATTCATATGTTATTCATGGTATATTAGTTAAAATAAAAAATCATGATTAGATTTATTTGAATAAGAATAAGTTAACTTCATTCAATTTTCTAACATAAGAATTATTCACGGCGAAATTATTTGAATAACTTTGACGGGAATAAAATCAACATGATTTTATTCATGCGTATTCTTATTCAAATAATGATTTTATTCTTGAGTGCCCAACTCTGAGTAATAGACAGGGCAAGAAAGTTCAATGTAAAGTTTAATCCAAATAAGGTTCAGTACAGGAGTGATTTTGTCAAATATGTGGGCTTGTTGGTATCTAAATCAGGCATCAAATCTGATCCTGAACATGTAAAGGCTATTGTGGACTTGAAGGAGCCAAAAAATGTCAAAGAACTACAAAAGTTTCTTGGTATGTGTAACTATTTGAGTAAGTTTGTACCACAATACTCAAAAACAACAGAAAAACTTAGGGATCTCTTAAAAAAAGATGTATTGTGGAACTGGGATGTAGCACAAAAACAAACATTTGAAAAAATAAAAATGAAAATTAGTAGTTCCCCAACTTTGGATATTCTAAAAAAAGAAGGATTAGTAACATTACAAACAGATAGTTCAAAAAGTGGAATGGGTGCTTGTTTGTTACAAAATGGCAAACCAATATCATTTTACTCAAGATGTTATACAGAATGTCAACAGAGATGGGCTCCGATCGAAAAAGAGCTCTTTGCAGTCTGTTTAGCCATGGAAAAATATCATCAATTTGTGTATGGTCGCAAAATTATAGTTGAAACGGACCATAAGCCGTTAGTGGCGATAATTAATAAAGACATAAATAAAATTTCGGCCCGACTGCAAAGAATGGTTCTTAAACTCTTAAAATATGAGTTTGATATTAGGTACATACCAGGATCTCAAATGTATGTCGCTGACTATTTGTCTAGACATTATAATTCAACAAATGGGAAAGTGGAGCCAACACTTAAAGAGTTAGTGCATTGTGTGGAAGTAGAAACAGTGCATGGGTTAGATAATGACTTACACATATCAGAGAAAAAGCTGAAACATTTTCAGGATGAAACTAATAAAGATGGTAATTTGCAGCAAATAAAGTTATGGTATAATTCAGTGGCCAAAAAATGACAGAAATATACAGGGTAGAGAATTGAAAAAGTTATACAAGTTGAGAAATGAGTTAATGGTTAAAGATAATATTGTATACTTTGGAAATATGGTACTTGTGCCTAGAGCTTTAAGACAGGAAATGCTGGATATACTGCACTCGGGGCATGCAGGTGTGGTAAAATGTAAAAAGAGAGCAAGAAAAATACTGTATTGGCCGGGAATGTCAAGAGATATAGAGAATCATGTCTTAGCTTGTAAAGCGTGTGAAAAATACAGAGTATCAAATTGCAAGCAGCCTATCATATCTCATGACATTCCTGAACTGCCTTATAGTAAAGTAGGTATGGATGTGGGACATTATGCAGGTGAAGATTTCTTAGTGGTTGTAGACTATTTTTCAAAATGGATTGAAGTTGCAAAGTTAAAGAACAAATCTGCCGCCAACATCATGTTCGAGTTGGTAAAAATGTTTAGTACCCATGGAATTCCTAGACAAATAGTCAGTGACAATATGCCATTTGGCAGCTATGCATTTGAGCAATTTGCCAGACAGCATGGAATAGAATTGGTTAAGTCAAGTCCACATTATGCACAATCAAATGGTTTAGCAGAAAAAGCTGTGGGAATTGTTAAAAATATGATGAAAAAATGTAAAGAAAGTGGTGAAAACTTTGACTTAGCGATGTTACATTATAGAACAACTCCGGTAGCAAATTTGGAGTATAGTCTTTCAGAGTTGTTAATGAGTAGATTATTAAGAACAAATTTACCTTGTTCAAAAGAAATGTTGAAACCCAAGTTATGTGTAAATGTCAAGGAACAAATGTCAATTAACAATGAAAAATCTAGGATCAATTATAATAAAACTTCCAAACTTAAAAAGTCATTTCAGAAAGGGGAGGAGGTAATTATTCAAGATGTAAATAAGAGCAAATGTTGGTATTCTGGTAAAATTGTGGAAGAGGCCTGGGGACCTAGATCATTCATTGTTAAAAATGATAAAGGTAATTTAGTTAGAAGAAATGAAAGACATATTAGACCTAGTAAAAATAAGTTTATGATTCAAAGAGATAATATGCTGGACTCCTCTGAGTTGAACCAAACCAGGGATAGAATAGGGAATTATTTAAGGCAGGATGCACCAGTATGTCTAGCACCAAGCTCTCCTGCACCTGTAACTAATCCAGAGCCAGTTGATGTACCCATGGTAACCAGGACAGGGAGGTTGGTGAGGAAACCTGCCTATTTAAGAGATTTTGATTTAAGCTAGCATATAAATAAATAAATAATAATAACTTTCATATGTTGTAATAATTTTATTTCTTAAGCGGGGGATGTGACATATGTTATACACTCTGTGGCAGCGGTCGCAAGACAGGCATTGTACATGGCGTCCAATCAATACATAAGATCACCTTAAGAGAGTCTTTATTTATATTACTAATAAATCCTGTTCCAAGTCCCATTGCATATAAACATTATATGCAACAACAGTTACACACCGATCAACGTTAAATATGGCGCCGGGAGCTGTCATTCCACAGAAAGTTGTCAAACTTCCCGTACATTCTGATTTTAACGAACACAGGTTTACGATTACACGGTTTGGTGCAACCCACCCCACCCTATTTTCATCTTGGCCACGGCAATGAGCGGTAGCGGGAGCCATACGTGTGAGCGTGAGATGTGCCACCAGGCATCGCTACCGCCACCGCTCAAAGTCATACATAGGCCCGACCACGACATTGCGTTTTATCTGTTCACTGCGCGGTCGAGACGCGCAACGCACTGTGGTTACAGTACTTACAGTGGTTAGTAGGGATCACACGCAATGAATCAGAAAAAGCAGCCAAGTGCGTGTCGGACCACACACAACGAAGGGTTCCGTGCCTATTAAAAAGGTCGTGTCGTTACTGAAATCATATAGCACTTACGTTTTTTTTAAATATCTCGAATACCTTTGAACCGACCTTGTTCATAACAATTTTCGCTGAAAGAATTTAATAAGCCCTATGTCCATGATTTTTTTCATATTTTTAAAATACACGGTTCAAAAATTGGAGGGGGTGGACACAATTTTAGTGACTTTCGGGGCGATTATCTCCGACTCTATTCACTTAATCAAAAAAGATTGCTGAGAAACCTTATATTTATTTTAAAAGGCCTATCGATTGATGTGCCACACATTTTTTATTAGGATTTTAATTGCAAAACTATGTAGCGGCTAACAAAATACACCGATCCTGAAAATTTTATTTCAATACACTTTATAGTTTTCGAGTAAAAATGCCTGTGACATACGGATGGACAGACAGACAGACAGACATGACGAATCCATAAGGTTCCGTTTTTTGCCATTTGGCTACGGAACCCTAAAAACTACATCTATGTCATACATAGCCGAGCGCTTACGGCCCGACCGCGACATTGCGTTTTATCTGTTCATTGCGCGGTCGAGACGCGCAACGCACTGTGGTTAGTTGGGATCACACGCAATGAATTAGAAAAACTGCTGCCGCTCGAAGTCATGGCCTGGCCGCTACGGTGGCTTGAATGGACCACGTCGCCAGCAGCTGTCAACTTCATACAGAAGTGTCAAACTTCCCATTAATCAGATTTTAACGGACGCTATTACGAACCAGTATCAGACACGGTGTATCGATATGGCCGCAAGAACACTCTCCCAGAAGTGTTCGAAACATGTCGCCCAATTGACAATCAATACGTGAGTTTAACCATGATTAAAGTATAATCCAACGCAGTAATAATTACGTTTTATCAATATACGCATTTAGTATTGCTTGCTGAATACAAATAAAGCAACCATTAGCAAAATAAATAGGCAAGCGTCGGGGCAAAACAAGCAGTCAGCCTAACTAAGTAATTAGACTATTCTGCTGACTGTACTCAAATTGGCTGCGTGTATTTAAGCGGTGAACGATTCTTGGAACTAGCACATGCGGTGTATAAGGTTTAAGGCAGCGGATATTTGTAGCGTGTGTGGGTGTGTGTATCTATCTATTTATTTCAAAGAAAATATATTTGATTTATTTCTTTAAACTTTATTGCACATTAAGTACTATTGTACAAGTAAGGACTTAATGCCTCAATGCATTCTCTAACAGTCAACTATATGGTGTTATATAAGGTGATGGCAAGAGACAGACTAAGAAAAGTGAAAACTATAATCTTTAGATTTAAAAAAATATTTTACCATTAGAAGCCGACAATCCCTGATGAACATAGGCTACTTTTTACCGCGGGAAATGCTTAATTCCTACGGGAAAACGGGTAATCCGTGCTAAGCCTTAGTTTGTCATAAAGCCGTTTCTCTGAGGCCATGACATTTAGGATTATTGTAAAACAAACCTAACCTAACGGGGTCTATAGTGATGTGCCGGGGAATATTCCCGGGAATGGAAATCCATGCCAAAGGACTGCCGCCACTACAAGCCGCCGCTGGCCGCCTTCTGGGAGCGCAGGTAGGTAGGTAATATCAGTGTAATATGGTGATTGACCGATTGAAAGTCTAACAGTAACCGCGTGTTCACACTGCGTCCGTTTCCGTGTCCGGGAGGCATCCCTCTTTTTCTCGCTTGCGATGTTTCGCCCGAGTGCGAAAGAGACGGATGCCTCCCGGACACGGAAACGGACGCAGTGTGAACACGCGGTAACTTTATAAGCAGTTTACTGCAACATAGACGCATTGCTTGTACCTATCAACTACCTGCAATATGTGGTCGACAACTATTGGTGTCCCTGTCTAACATGTGAGTAAGAGAGGGACGCGCATAGTTGCCGGCCACACATTTCCGGAAAAGTATAGCCCGTCTAGAAGCCCCATAACATGTATTTGCCACTGTCTTACACCTTACACCGCATGTGCTGGGTCCAAGAAGCGTTCACACGCAGCCAATTGTGTGATGAGCACGAATATTTGTTCCTGAGTCATGGATGTCTTCTATGTATTTAAGTATTTATTTATCTATATAAGTATGTTTATCGTCGTCTAGTATGAATGGTACAAGCTTTGCTTTGTTTGGGACTAGGTCGATTTGTGTAAGATTGTCCGCAAATATTTATTTATACATGTTTGGTTGCGCTGATAATAGAATTAGGTACTACCATTATCAATCCATATCTACTATCCATACTAATATTATAAATGCGAAAGTGTGTCTGTCTGTCTGTCTGTTACCTCTTCACGCCTGAACCGATTTGGATGAAATTTGGTTTAGAGATAGTTTGAGTTCTGGGGAAGGACATAGGATAGTTTTTATCCCGAAAATCATCCCTCAAAGGGATGAAGTGGGGGTGAAAATTTGTATGGAGCTACGATATAAACGAGTTTCACGCGGACGGAGTCGCGGGCAAAAGCTAGTACTGTATAATAGAATATTTGTTTCCTATTATACTACCTAATACCTTTTATACAATACACTCTTTGTCCAGCTTCTGCTGACCACGTGCCATTACTCGTTACCAGGGAGCGTACATTTCATGCCGGTTTCGTCATAATGACGTATTCATATAAACACACAGGATGATTCAAAAAACGAAGTGACACGACTTAGTAACCGTAAACGTATTTAGTAACTAAAATTTTATTTAATTTTTAATTACTTATAGGCCACAACAACGTATCTATCGATGCTATCATGAAATTGGTCAAGTCCATGTTAAAATTAAACTGTGTTTCTTTATGTTCCTCATGTTCTTTGTGTTTTATTGTTTGCAAATGTAATTTGATGTTGCTTGCTTTTGGTGGCAAACTTTGCTGACAGCAGGAACAATAAATTTGTTTATTATCTATAACTAAACATGGATTCATTTGGCACAATAATTTTATAGCCTCCATGGCGACCTAGGCCACTAGCAAAGCATTAAGTTTCCTGATCTTATTAAATTTAACTGAAATGTTGTTTCCGCATGTCTCCTATTTGTGACAAAGAGTAAACTTTGATGTGACAATGTCAGATAAAGTTCTTTCAATGTCCGTCTCATGTAGATCTACTTAAACGGAAGAGGTTGATTAGATAACAGTGATTAATCATTGAATAATCACATTTTCCATTATTGGGTACGGATAAATAAACGTTCGTTATGCCGTTGCCCTTTTCAAACTTTTTCCATCCTGTATGTAGCTTGACGTCATACGCCTGTCATCGGCATGAAATGTACGCTCCCTGCTCGTTACCAATGAACCAAACTGTAGGCTGATCGTCGAAAGGCAATAAATAAATATTAGGGGACAATCTTACACAAATCGACCTAGTCTCAAACTAAGCAAAGCTTGTACTATGGGTACTAGACGACGATAAAAAAGTCATAAGTCATTTATTAATAATATTCAAAATATGCATAAACATACTTATACAGATAAATAAATACTTAAAACATCCATGACTCAGGAACAAATATTCGTGCTCATCACACAAATAAATGCCCTTACCGGGATTCGAACCCAGGGCCTCTTGCTTCGTAGGCAGGGCCACTACCAACTAGGCTAAAGCGGTCGTCAAAAATGGCAATGGTAACTCCTAATGGTCGCACTACACTTGGGAATGCGTGTTCGCGTTGCGTCGTTGCCTCTCTTTCATTTGCCGTAGGAAGAAAAAAGATGCAGCACGAATATTTGGGCAAATAGCGCCAAGTGTAGTGCCACTATTAAAATAAAGGTGTAATTCCGTGCATCGCGGCCGATCGCAGCCGCGCGCGACTGCGGCGCTACCACGAACTTCGAAAGTCGAAGTTCGTAATACATGCATCCCTGTCACTCGAGTAAGGGAGTGCGATAGAGATGGAAATACCCGAACTTCGACTTTCGCAGCATGCGACGCTAGTCAGTGTATGAAAATGCCGCACGTGTCTCGTCTGCCGCAGACTTCGAAGACGGCCCGATACATTTTCATCGGCCATACTAAGTTTTTACCTATAACACGTATTTCCGAATCAAATCACACTGCGTAAGGCAGGTATATTTTACTTAAATTTGTTACGCAAGGGAGATTCGATAAGGTTACACCATAATCCCTTAATTAACAGAGTAAGTGCGTGGAATTTCATTACCTATACAAAGTAAGAATCTTGCTCATAATATTATGCAACGTATGCATCATATCTAGCTGGGGAGGTTGTAAATATAGGATTTAATACTCGACACACCTTGTATTCGCCTATCAAGTCAATCCAAACCCTCGTTCGGATTTTAAAGGCTATATAAACAACTTTTAACTTGTACATTTACCGTAATGGCCGGGCATGTATTCCACTGGCAATATTTCATGGAAGGGAATGTCCTCACTTTCATATCTGTCTTTCAGGATAAGAATGCCAGAGACATGAATGGATGTCTCCCATTCTGTCAAAAGTCTTTTTCGTCGCATCCTCATGGCTGAGGGTCGTGACTACACGAGCTCGTCGCCCTTATCGTCGTACATACATATTTGCGTAAAATCACGCCGTATTCGCAAAAGGGGTAGGCAGAGCACACGAAACGTATATGAAAGATCGACAAAATATCGCAGTGATAGGTTGGTAGCCAATTGCCCACAACAACCTCCAACCCAAGAAAGAAAAAAAAAAAGAAAGAAAAAAAAAAAAGAATGAAAAAAAAAAAAAAAAGAAAGGTCTTCCCTTCTAAAAAGTCGACTCGAGGGTAGAATAGAATAGCAGAATATCAATTGAGCTAGATTGTTGACCACCTCTTTATTAATGTCTGAAAATGTATGTAGAACTCTCTCGTCAGTTTTCGTATATAATCAGACTTCATAGTTTTTGTTTTCTAAATGATTTGCGCGGGACATAGAGCATTTTGCTTAAGGGCCTGTACTTAGAATCGTGTCCGTCAAATAAAAATTTGCACCTAAGTATGTGCATTAGTAAAGACAAATTGTAGCCGTACCCCACCCATAAACAAAAACTTTTTATCAACCTCACCTACATACCGAATCAATTTAAAACCAAAGCCAGCCTTTTAAAACACCAATAAATCAAAGGCAACAAACTTAGACAAGGAAAGCGACTCCTATAAAAGGCAACAGAGTGTCGGGCGAAACAAAATATCACAGGCCCCGGCAACACGTAACTGGACCTTACGAATTACGTAATAAAGAATATTTTAGACTGACACGGCAAATTCGAGCATACGATAGTGGCGTGGCGTGATCACTAGTCAGCCTTGGGACACTCACTTTTGTATATAACCATTTATTTATTGTGAATGCCGATTTGTAGAACAAGTACATACCTGCGTTTATCACAGCTCTTAACGTGTGCAAGTAAGGGCGTGTTTCGATTGGCATAGCTATGCTAGCAAATGTGGAACACACCTCATTGACATTTTAAATTCTTGTTAATTATAATGCTAGTCAACTCTTTTGTTTAACGATTAGGAGGGCTTTTAATGGACTCGATTTGATTTATAGTTAGGAAAAAAAACGAAATGCGTATCGATTTTAAATAACGAAGTGGATCGATAAAGATTAATACCTGTAACTTACTTTGTAATCTCGTTTGTAGCTGATTGTCGTTAATGGATAATGTTTACAGATTTATTCTCTTTTTATAGATAAGTGAGTACCTACATTACATTTAGTATTTATACCTATAGAATATAGAAAAGGTAATTTAGTACCTAAGGCAGTCGTCACACTGCGCCGCACCAACGGACGGAGGTGCGGAACTGCATAGAAATTTCGCCGGACGGAGGTGCGTTGCAGTGTGTCGTACCACACGGGATTTATATACAAACTGAGGTACTTGCATACAACGAGAAACGCAGTGTGACATCCACCTAATTGCATGATTCTCAGCTAATAAGGATTCTAGGTTGATGAAGATTTTTTTTTAATACATCATGATGTAGGTATTTACTTGCAATTATAATTATCTGCATTCATTCATTTGAATACACGGGCCAGCTTAAATGTGGTGTCGTGTGTAAACTCTACAAACCAAATTATTTGGCAATTCAGCCTAAGCATGATGGCTTTTATGTCGGTCATAAGTCATAACATAAAGCATTGGTCCCTACTCTCACTTACTTACTCGCCATAAACGCGATCATGTTAGGCAGAAGACAAAGATCGAATACCCTTTATCTTAGGATTTTTAGTTTTTTACCAGATGATACTGAGGCCTATGATGTAGGACTGTTGATAGCACAAATATTAGGTCCTTACCTATGAAATTGGGATTTTGTATGGAGAATATTATGAAAACTGTGATTTCTATACATTGAATTTTGCGGATTATTCAGCAATGTCAAATTCAAACCAAAAAAAAAATTGGTAGGAATGTAGAAAACTTTTAAGCTACGTTACACATATCTTCATTACTTAAAAATAGTTCGCATCATAAAACTATACGTAATTGAAACACTTGAACCGGCAGCACATGAAAAGGGTGGTTTTCAAGTTTAAATTCGAAACACTAAAAAAAGAAATAAAACCTATTAAGGGTCATTGTCAGATGTAGGTGCGCGTCTTTTCGGTGGACATTGCCAAAGTTAAGGGCCTTAAAGCCTAATTTTTGGTTGAACTCGGAATCCGCATAAACGGCGTCGCCTCTTCTATAATTCTATGCGATAAAAACATATTAAATATATATAAACATAAGCCCTTAACTATTGCCCACTGAAAAGACGATTTTTGTTTTACTGACTGACAATGACCCTTAAGTATTTGTATTTAAAACCTTTGTTACATAGTCTAATATTGACATTAAAAAATAATTTGGAAGTTGCAATAGAAATGAATAAATTACGTACAGAATAATATCTGTGAAAAAAACGCCAATTTCATAGGTAAGGCTAAGGACCTAATACTTTACAAATTCAATTAAAAACTTGTCAAATCCTTAAACTTTCTGAAATCTCGAATGCAGGGATAACGTCAATGCGAAAATTTATGGGAGCGAATTTTCTGGACGTCAATGTCAAACCACCGAGAAAATTGCTTTTCTTTTCCAATCCGAACGTCTTACAAACAAATAATTCGTACAATAATATAACAATAACGGGCGGCTCACCCCGTGATTTGGTCGCACCGCTACAAGCACATACCTACCGCCTACCGATAGCAGGGGCACTCCGCGCCCCGCACCGCAACCGGCGTGCACCACTACGTCAGTAACCTCGTGCTCCACCGTGACCTGAAGATCGAACCTGGACGACTTCATCACCAGACTGGCCACAGCTATGTTCTCGCGGGCAGATGACTCGCGCCAGACACACCTGCAGGACATAGCTCCCTACCACTCCAGACCCGAGGCCGAGCCCGAGGCCGGGCCCGAGGCTCTACCGCGGGATCTGATCCGCCCGGATCCACCCGCCGCCACCTGACTTCGACACAAGGATGTTTCTGCAGTGCCGTCGGCTCGCAGGTCGCTCGCTGGGCCTCTCCTAACTGAGTCCCACCCGGCAGGGCTTGACCTCGCCGACGGACGAAGCAAATGACCCCACCGGACCTGACGGGCATTGCGTCCGTTGTTGCGGACGGCGCCCGATCCCGCCAGAAGCGGTACAGCCGCAAAAGGCTCCTCCGAGCCCTTAAGGGGCTTGTGAGAAGACTAACAGATGTAGCAGGGGCAGGGGTTATGTTAGCGCTGCTACGACACGCACGCGTTCTATCGCAGTGCGTTGCATGCGATGGAAAGGGATGGCCACGTTTAGGCTCGTTCGGCATACCGAAACAGGGGCTATGGTTAACAGAGAACCATCTGTAAGTAGTACTATTATTTATTCTGTGACAATATTAGAAAATACGCAAGATTAGAACCTAGATCAAATTAGATCAGAATTGTTTCTTTTAGACTTAACTACCAACGGCGACAATAATGAATACGAGTCTCTTTTAGTATATATCCACAACAGTACAAACGTATATATCCACAACAGTACAAACGCCAACGCAGTTAACTGGCCATCCTATATATTTATATAGAACCTTATTACAATACACATGAAGTGCACGGATGATCAGTTAACTGTGTTGTCGATAGTACCTAAAAAACACAACATTATTTAGGTCCTAAAATAAATCTGAGCTACATAAAACCTTCGCTACACAGTTTCCGTATAATATATCTTCGCAACAAAGTATAGTATTTACGTATATGTATTAGTAAGAGACATAGCGAGTAATCACAAGGCATCTGTTTATTTTCCTCCTTTCCTTTTCAGGGAATATTTTTTCCTTTTCTCTTTGTTTGTTTATACGATACTGCGGAATTTATAAAGAGCATGAAAATTGGTTACTTTTGTGAATACTATCAGAAGTATTTCTAATAGCTACTTATTTGGCCGGGATTCCCTTGTTTGACCTAATAACGTGTTGTCTTATTTCAGTTTGTCTAACAACTTTTATTAGTATAATGCATTGTTTGTGTAAAGTCAATTTGTATAATTTCATTTTGCATAATAATTGTTTGTTCGAAATACCTTTACCCTAAATGACGATTTTCATAACTCTTGTTTTGCCGAATATTATTTTATTTAAAAACCACTTTGTCGATTCTTATTTTAACATCACATTGCCGAATAACGTTTTTACTTATATTTATTACTGTCGCCAGAAACTAATGTAGGTTTTGAATAAAAGTTTTCGCTAAGTAATTTCTTTAAAAAAACGTTTTGTGTCGCTTCCGCGGCACGCTCGCTCCGCTCGCTCAGCTCGCGCGCTGAGGGTCGCAGTTCTACCTAACACTCCTCCTCGCTTCGCTCGCCGTCGTACCTACACCGACCTGGAAATGATTTTCGCACAAATAAAAATTAGGCTAAATGAGCTGTTGTGCGAAACAAGATTAGTGTAAATAAAATTAGACATACCAAAATTACGCAAAACGCCAAACAAGGGTAATCTAATTTTGACTGCTTTTAACGGTCCATACAAATTTTCACCCCCCATTCCACCCCCTTAGGGGATGATTTCCGAGATAAAAAGTGGATACTTTGTCTACTATGTTGAAAAAAATAAAAAATAAAAATTTTGACAAGATTTATTTTTTACATTTGTATGGAGTGTTGGCCGACTGGGGCGACCTGCTCCATACAAATGTAAAAAATAAATCTCGTCAAAAAAAATTTTTTAAATTTTTTTTGCATTCTACTCTCGATTCTGAACAAACAGTTTTCAGGTTTTGCGTTATTTTATTAACACGTTGTATATTACCAAACTCGTAAATCATCAAAAAAAGGCCCTTATGTTTGCTCCGATTTGTCCAGTGAAAATTCTCAAGTACCACTGATGGATAGTATGGATTATATAATCCTAAAAAGCCTGTGTTTGTCTTGTTCTTACGTACTTGGTAAAGAACGAATTCTTTACGCTCGACACAAACGGTCATCTTAGCTATTGGCAGAGATATGATAAACTGAATACATAGGAATTAGTGTATCAAACACTGGGACATTACCTTAGTACTCTAAAATTGTCGAAAGCGATTTGCCTCCTGTCTATGCGAACTGCTAAGGAACGAAATTCGCTCCCGTCATGTGTATTTCCTGACAATTATGATCTAGGTGCATTCAAAACACAGAGTAAATAGGCTTTTACTGAACCGATGAGCTTCATCTTTGCTCTGTCGCCACTTACCAAGTGAGGCTAGGATCAATAACTGGGCAGTCTTTTCAATCCCAAAAGCTAATGAAACCCAAGACACGGTCAACAATGGTGATTAAAACGGCCTAGTGTGTGTGCCCAGTCGGCTCCCTAGGCCGAACCGGGCCAGTTGCGTCAGCAGTGAAAGTGCTCGTCTACCGGACCTGTTGGCCCTTTGTGCCACTTGCTCGCTCTAGCGGCCAGCAAGAAAAAAGGGACCGCGATACTTGCGCGACAGTTTTTTGGTAATACGACGCCACGCTGGTATTAGAGCACTAAACTAACGGCGACATAAACAATATCTAACGGATCGGTTAATATTAAATATGGAAGCTGCCTTTTTTTAATTTTTTAATTATTTTTCTTTTGGTCAGCTAATTTTAAGTATGAATGACAATAGTAAAACTTTCACGATTCTCACACATTATTTATACTAAACGGGACTTAATCGCGTATAATTAACTTATTTTATTTACATCACTGAGGTCTGCCGACGTTTCGGATGTGTTGCAACATCCATGGTCACGGAACAACCCGTGACCATGTATGTTTTATTTACCTCAGTGAGGTAAATAAAATAAGTTGATTATGCGCGATTAAGTCCCGTTTAGTATAAATAACAACTGTAAAAATTTCTATACCTACAGTTAAATTTTGTAGCAACCGACCCCAAGTTAGTGTACGAAATTATGTGTTATCTATCTCCTAATGTAGGCCTAATCCAGCCAGTAGCTTATAGGTACGAGAGTTTAGGGTCTAATTACAGCCACAGGAATTGTGTGGTTTCTTTTTCCATTGGACTACTAAAATGTCTAAATAGATTGGAACTGTTCAACCGAAGGTCTCGCCCACGGTATGTAAAGTGATTCAATCTCACAGTAAAATATAATAAAACGCAATATTTTTAGCTCATAATTACTTTATATATTTATTTATTATAATTTTTGTGATTATTATTTGCTTAAGAATTTTGCTCAATAGTAAATAATATGTTATGTTTATAAGGATAATGGAAGCTAATGCAATGGATTATGCGTAATGCTGCAAGTACAGTCGCGGAATGAAAAGGTTGACCACTTTTGGACCTTAACAGCTTTGAAATAAGGCCGAAAAGTGGTCAACCTTTTCATTCCTCAACTATACCAGGCAAACATAGATAAAAGGTGACATTAGTGGACGCTGTGAGCATTCTACACATATTCACAACGATTACAAACCACCGAACACGTACCTCGACCATTTCCATCGGACCTGCGATGTCTCTTAGTTGTTATGAGTCTTGGAATCAAGATATACTAGGGACTATAACTAGGGAGACAATATTTTGAATAGTAAGTGCTATCAGTATGCGGAACAGTCAAGGAACACGGTGCGGTGCGGCAATACCGTGAGTTTGCATGGCTCGGAAAAATGCTTTCACTGTCTGTTGAATTCTGGACGCCTGGTACTTGTCACGACGTTAGATCAGCGTGTTTCGCCGTGTCGTGTATCAAATGTATTACAAGATACATGTAAAAACCGGCCAAGTGCTTGTCGGGCCACGCGCAGTGTAGGGTTCCGTAGTAGCCTGTCTGTCTTTGTTACATCGACACGCGGGCGCCAGGTATTTAAATGGTGCGGTTGCGTCGGCCGAATTTGGACGAAAGTTAGCCTTTCCACACACATTAAGTTGGACGACTATTACCCGATAACCAGTTATGCCTGCTTAGCCGTGATAGTTTTCCTTTGAGAGTTCATTATTTGTAATATTGCCACGATTTTTTTTCACATTCCCCGTAGTAGCCATTTAGCCGGCAGGAGGAGGGGGGGGGACCACTTGACTCGAACAAGTGAGACGCAAAATGGTTTTTGAAGACCCATAATATTTTTGAACGAGCTATCCAATGACATCCCACACCCCCAAGAGAAAAAAATACCATAAAAAATCGAGTTTTTTTCTACCATTTTGTTGGCGTGCTTGATTTATATACCCATGCCCAATTACAGCTTTCTAGTAGTAAGGATCACTGAGCTAAGCAGCAGACAGACAGACGGACAGACGGACATGGCGAAACTATAAGGGTTCCTTGTTGACTACGGAACCATAAAAAGTAAATAGCTCGGGGCTGCTGCATGAAAAATTGCAGTTTTTCAAAGTTTGTATATGCAGGTATGGGTAATATGGGTATTGATGACCCGCCGGGGATGAAATGGTCCTTAGTTCACACGATAAATTTTATTATGTACAAAAAAAACTATGTACGAAATGGGTTTTCTTTCTAACTGACCCGGCTTTCCGTTTAGAAACAAGTTTGCCCCTGACAGATAGATATCCAAACTCAGTCAGACTAACTTCGTTCGTAAACACCTAAATGAACCGAGTCAATTTGTAATAGCGGAGCGAAACCTTTGCACTTAAGATTTTTTTAATCGACTTCCTACAAAGAGCTATGTACCTATTATCTACAGAACAGCCATAGCCATTCGTTCAAGAATCCACTAACTGAACCAGAGGGCCCTTACAGTTTCAGGTTGAAATTCACTCAAGTTACAATATGCTACATTTGCATATACAAGTGACATCGTTTCCTGCCACAAACCGCAATTGCTTAATTCCGATACAAGTATTCGATTACACTCCCACGCCGGCCGCCCTTACTTTAGAACTTTAGTAAGTACGAACTTGTACGCAATTGTACTCGAATTTCAAATTAACTTCGGTATTCAGTAACGCGTTTTTAATAGGGTTTCGTACATACAAATTACACCACACGATACACATTTTGAATACTAGTAGTTTAAAATCTTTTCATGGTGCGACCTAGCACGGCAAAACACGACTATAGGTATTTTGATGAAGTTAGTTCTGGGTTCTCGTTCAGGCATGTAGCTGTCAAGCGGCGCCCGTGGGTTCGAATCCCGGCTCGTACCGATGAGTTTTTCGGAACTTATGTTCGGAATATTTACCATTAGCTTTTCGGTGAAGGAAACGCCCTGACCGCCGGTAGCTTAGGCCCCGCCTCGCTGCCGGCTGCACCCTAGGTTAGGTTTTTATAATGATTTGATGTTTTGTATGTATAGTTTTATAACGGCAAAACACGAATATTGTATTTCTGTGCTGTAATTACAATCAGTCGGCTGTACGTTGTGATTAAAACTATAGCTATTCACGGGCTTCCGTTAAGGACGCACTGCACGGCTTCACTACGACGATCCCCGCATTAGTTGGTCACTACGTGAATTACTAGTACTAACATTGTTTTACTACGTTACATTACATACGATACCTTTCCGGAGTGCTTACCTATCCATGATATTTCGTAGGGAATTTCCTGAGCATAGATCGTTCAGTCACTCCTCAATGCCTACTTTAGCCAGGTCTACCCCAAGTATCCAATGAGATTCACTATAATCCCGCTAGCGTTTTTTTCTGCAGGGTCCGCTTTAGCACCTAATCCCAAGATGGCGGACCTTCGGCGGCGGACCTTCCAGCTCAGAGTGAAAACTAGACCATTTTGAGATTAAACCGATTTCTTCGCGATGTTTTCCTTCACCAAAAAGCTACTCTTGCTGTCAAGTCTTATTTAACCCGATGGTAGAAGCTGGGGTTTGAAATTTAGAATCCACAGCCTGATGCCTTACCGCTCGACTACACAGTGGCTCTACACTACAGCTATCTCCCATGTCCAAAGAGTCCAATGCGATTGGGACATATGTTTATAAGATTATTAATTTTAATTAGCACGGCTGGCGTAAGTGCATACATTTCGTAAGTAATTTAAGTAACTGAAATCGCATCTCTCGATGTAACCACCAGCTATATTAATGACCCTCTCGCAATTGCGAAGTATTTGCGAATTTTTCGCTCCGAATACGAGAAGGATTTTAATTGACTTTTAATTGTCTGTAATTAAGAAATGCGAAATTCATTTAGCCCGGTTTTGACTTAAGTTTTGTAACGGTGACTGAAAATAGTGGTGGAGGTTTACCTCTTTGTAATGGTCGCGTTAACAAGGTATTCATTTCTTTACGACACGATAATTTTATTTCTCCGCCCACCTATTGCAAAGAAGGCGGTAAACCCAGCGGGATAAAATATAACCCATTTCCAACAAACCGCCAATGTTCAACTACTATTGAAATGTGCTAAGTCAAAAGTAGGTACAATGAAAATCGATAAGAAGTGTCGTTGTCAAAGATATGTTTAAAATGTTTACATTATTTCATTAAGAAAAGGCGTAATTCATCACATATCACATACACGTAACTTCGGCGCCGACTTCTACTATCGATAGATCAATAACGTGCGTTGCCAATCGATTGGCACAGCGCGGTCGCTTTGCAATGGGCGATGCGCGTGAGTTTATAGTGCCTCGAAATAGACGTAGGGTATATTTATATATGTCTGGTAGTTTAAGTAACTATCCCTTTTCCTTTTAGGCCAGTTTCACATGGTATAAAAAGAATCGAGATTATGATTTCATTATCAGCTTAGCAGAAAACTACAATCTGGAAGAACTTTCGCTTTTGCACCTCTGGCAATGACTAACTTTATCTTGACGACCACATTTTTTTGATTTGTCCCAATCCCAAGAGAATTCATTTAAATTCAATCCGCCTTTTTTACTAAGTAAAAGTTTCACTTTTGTTCAATACATATTAAATAGATAAATATCTGAAGCGAGGCCATAAAAAAATAAACTTTATTCCAAACAACGCATTGCAGATAATATGCACAATTAAAATCATGGTCGTCTCTACCGACGTTTCAAGATGTCACTCACTAGCTAGATTTATTTCTATTATGTTCTGTTTATCATGTCCTGTGTATAGAACCACGTATCCATAAAATTGTTAAGTACGAGTACGTTATTTACTATTAAACCCATTTTTTTTTTAATGATCATTCGCTATGCTGGAATAGTTAATTGCGATATAAGTGCCGAAAATAGGAAATACGCAACGAGTGGTGATATATTAAAACACGACCGAAGGGAGTGTTTTAAATTGACACGAGTTGGGAATTACCTATTCGCACGTGTATCGTACAACGTTTTACTGTACATATGGCTCTTTAAAGTTTTGACGTATGCACGGAAAGTGCTCTTTCCGCACTAGTGCGGGAAAGTAGCACCATATGTACTGTAAAGATATTATTATATGTTTGTTATGACAGTATATCATAAAATTCCTGTCTGACCAAATTAATATTTTATATTATAGCTAAGTCTGTGGGGCGGGCTGTACGGTGTGGTTATAAGCGGAATGATTAAATTGAATCTAAATAAATCGCACGGAATACTTACTCTAAAGGATTCGAGTAGGCCTTAGAAATTAAGGTGGTTTGACGATAATACAAAACGTTTTTTGACATTCGCAGGCTAACGGCGTGATATTTTAAGAAACTTATGTAACAATAACACCTTAAACGAAAAAAAACCATTGCGCAAAGAACTCTACAGGAGAAATATCTCAACATAATAGGCAAGTCCAATATTGATGAAATCAAAATAGGCACCGACTTCTTCGTTATCCTATCGCAATCCCTCATTCCACAAATGTTTCGTTTGTCTAAATTTTCATTTCGGCAAAAAACCAGTTTACTCAAATGTTTTAATTTTTTTAATACTTATAGTGTAGAAACCATTCGTCACCAAAAATTTCGGATACAATTTTAGGGTGAATGGGCACCCTAAAATTGTATCCGAAATTTTTTCAAGAACAAATGAAAATTCTGACTAATGAAACAGTTGGGAAACAATTTTTACCAATTCAATACTTTTAATATTAGCCTTGTTTATCTTGTACTAGCGACCCGCCCCCGCTTCGCACGTGTACTATATTATAAATATAAACCTTCCTCTTGAATTACTCTATCTATTCAAAAAAACCGCATCAAAATGCGTTGCGTAGTTTTAAAGATCTAAGCATACATAGGGACAGACAGCGGGAAGCGACTTTGTTTTATACTATGTAGTGATCTACACAAGATGATACAACATTATCAATATCCAAGCACAGAAGCTTCCTACATCAATTCAATGCAGACAACGCAGTAAATTCAACGCCCAATATGACAGTCCAACACGCTGACAACATGTTTAACATCCACATTATACAGGGCAAACCTCTAACAGAATAATATTAGCACATTAATTAACGGCCGAAACAAATTGTAGCCTTATTATTATATGAAGCGTTAATAGGTTCAAGGCAAATTAAAATTATGATAAAGTTTGTTAAAAATTAGGTACGTCAATTAAAGCACACTTGTAACTTCCCTGTTTGTTGTTAGATGCTTTAGCTATATATCCGATCTCATTGTCTCCGCTTTCTCACTCGCAGGATGTACCTCGCGCTCTCAGGCATAAATGTTGCCACGAAAAAAGGATTCTGCTTACTAGCTTAGCCTAATAATCGGATTCATGATGACATTATTTTTTATATAAGTACAATTGAGATTTTAAACTATTCGTTTTATCGACCCAAATTTCGATACTTTCACCTCTCTAGTCTGCATATATATTTTCACAGCTGTCTCCCGCACCAAGCTATATTGAACAGACTGTAGTATAAGACGATAGTTACTTGTCAAACTTCATAGTTCTAGGTCAACGGTAAAGTCGAAATATACGTTTTCTGCAGCAATTACGCCGTATCTTTTTTTATGTTAACTCAGAAGTTTGTTTTTCACCGCTTTAAGGGACTGTAGACCTGAGTATATGGTTTTAATTTCAACTTGATACCGCCACGCGTTTCCGAGATAAAGGGTCTTGACAGACAAACAGACGGACAACAAAGTGATCCTATAAGAGTTCCTTTTTTCTCCTCTTGAGGTACGGAACCCTAATAATAAAGTGCAGATTCAGTAGTGTTTATTTCATGATGAATAGATAATAATATGTGTAACAAAAAAAATTACACCAAAGGAGATAAAATATTGAAAGTGTGCGATTGATATAAATTGTGTAATTGGTAGGTACAGGAAATGCTCAAAAACTGTGTATAGGTACGTATCAAAAATACGATTTGTTATGTTGCCTAATCTGAATTTGATTAATTAATACTGCATGGAAACAAAATTTACAAAGAGAACAGCATCTAAATATTACATCATATCGTATTGTATCTGTGGCAGTTAACTTATTTTTATGACGTTGGCAGGCGTGAACGGAATCGTAAAAAGAAAAACAATGGTTTGATTTGATTCAAAGTGCTTTTAGTGGCTGTTCTTCTTGTTCCTAGTGTTTCGAAATTAAAAGGTTGGTAGTTAATAGTTATTTATGCTACAAGTGTGGAAAGTAGGTGATTTCTGACGAGTGTCATTTTTATTTGTATAATTCGACACGAGTCAGTAATCATCTTTACGCGCGTGTATCATACAACGTTTTACTATGCCTTGTGTAAGGAAATAGATTAAATGTTGAAATGTCAGTTTGAAATAGATAGGTTAAAATTGAAGAACCTAGGTAAATTGTCAGGTACCTAACTACTTTTATCTAGAATTGCTTTTAACAACTTCTCCACATCTTTTGCTGTCAAACTTATTCACTTAAAAGTGAAAACAATTGTAATGTGGTTTTGGAACACAATTAATTTTGAGTAACTCAATATTTTCCACAACAAAAAGACGCTGTACCGTCGTAGTTCTAAGAAACATACTGACACTATTGAAACGCAATAAATCATTATTATTATTGATTAGTCACTTTCACTCGACATTTTTAACATATTTACATAAAACAACTCAAAAGTAAACAACAATCACAACAATGGCGGGCTTTTTAGTTTTAAATACATGAGCGGTCAACATATGCGCATGTGAAAGTCGCCATACTTCTGCTATCGCAAAAGGCATAAGAAAGATATGCGTTCGGCCAATCACAATGTGAATATTTAAAAATAATTAATTTACTGACCAAATTCAATATTCAAAAAGATTAATAATATATTTTATACATTATTAGTATTTATGTAAGTATATCTTTTGTATGAAAGAACAAGTGTAATTACAATATTTGCAAAACTTTTCTCAAGTAATAAAAACCTTTGCGTCGGGCTGACGCTGACGACGAACCTAAAAATTAAAAAAAAAAAAAGTTAAAAGCACTAGTGAGCAAAAAGTGACACTTTCCGCACGGTTTGGGTGCTTGGAAATAGTTACTTACGATACAAGTGCCGAAAATAGAAAATTCGCAACGAGTGGTGATAAATTAAAACACGACCGAAGGGAGTGTTTTAAATCGACACGAGTTGCGAAATATTTTTTCCCCATCCAGCTGTTGTGACAGCGGTTTCGTCGCCACACTGCCCGCGGAATCAGTGCGTGGAAGTTCGATTAGTTGATAATAACCAACTTAGGTGCCTACTTAATTACGAACATTTCCTTCCAATCCTAGTATCCAACACTTAAACTGATGCTTGAAAGATTTCAGTTTTTAAACATCAATTCTGCCATACACAAAAATAGAATATCTTCGTGCAAAATTTCATCCAAATCGGTTAAAAAAGGGTGATGATCCAAACTTCCGCATTTATAATATTAGTAAGATGATACCGATAAGAAATCATAATATATTTCTTTAATAGCCGAGTGCTTTTGATAACTAATCCTATAAACAATTACAGATTCTGATAAATCGAAGGACGCGAGTGAGTTGTTAAAATCTATGCAGTAAATTATGTTGTTTCAATAAATTATGTCACATAGATCAGCGAACGAAAAAACCATAGACATAATTATAAGTAGCGCTTCGAAATGGCCCCACAGACTGGGTGCCATTGCCATGATGCGGGGATGGGGGCGGGGTGTCAAAACGATGCCAGGCAGCCGTTTAGTTCAAACATGCGCATACCGGGTTTAGCTCACGTGTTTTTGTAGATATTTGTAAAGAGCTCGCATTCCATGGTTGTTTCGTTCGCTGACATAATATAGATGGATATGCCTGAATAACATTATTCAGGCTTACTATTCGGGCAGCCGGTGACAATAAATAATAAATCATACAATAATGATATTTATATATCACTAGCTGATGCCCGCGGCTTCGCCCGCGTGGTTATAGGAAGATAAGTAACATATTGAATTTTCCCGTGGGAATTAGATGTTTTCCCGCTGGAAAAAGTAGCCTATGTCACTCTCCAGCTTCTCAACTATCTCCATACAAAAAATCACATCAATACGACGCTCCGTTGCGACGTGAAAGAAGGACAAACATACAAACACACACACACACACTTTCGCATTTATAATATTAGTAAGGATTTTTATTGTATTTAACGTAACTAAATAATACCTTTCATGTCAATGGAGCGAAGTTCAGAAACCAATCCCACCTCTTTCTTACTCCACTGAGATCTTAAAGATAGGGGCGAGTATATGTTCGTTCGTATGTGTACGCTGGATGCGGGTGGCGCAGAACCGGTAATTGTGACACTGTATGGGAGAGGCCTATGTCCAGCAGTGGACAAACGCGGAGTGGATGTGTTAGTTAGCTTGTCAGTTAATTCACGATTGGTGATCAAACTATATAAACATTACACGTATGATGTGATGTATATATGTGCGTTCACAGGTGTTATTCTATTTGGGAGGCGTGACGGTATAGCATGTGTATGAATAAGGTTTTCCTGCATGTCACGTACATGCGATAACACAGTTCTTAGTCGTGGATTTCTTTAGTGTGAGAGGATTAGTAACAAGTGTAACAACAGGGTCTCAGGTTCGGTAGTCTCAGCCTCAGGTCATCAATCAAGGGTGCACCCGGGTAATTATAACTAGAAGAATAGCGTGTAAATTGGTACAGCACCAGTTCTGTGGTAAGGGATGTCTGTAAGGGGAGGTGGAGGACATTCTCGGGGACGAAAGTCCCCACACCTAATATGGAGCTGGTACGCACAAGGTGGCAGCTCATATGTCAGATATATAAAGGATTCCGCAAGTTGTAAGTGTAGGTTCATAGTTGCATAATATGCTAACCCAGACACCTAAGCTAGAGTGCTGTAGGTACTCATTCGCGGCCATGAGATTGACCAGAAGTGGCTTCGCGGCAGAGCTGCCATAGTAACTATAGTTTGTATGGAAGCATTCTACACATCTAACAAGGTGGCGTTAGTGTGCCATCAAAAAAAAAGCACCAAGTTTGAGCAAAGCCCATTGACCGCTCTGAGTACATAAATTTGTTAAATTATCGAAGCGTTCAATCGTAGCCGTGCCATTGTGGTACGTTAATAAGTTCACATTAACCTGAAAGAATTAGGAAGAAAGGGATTGAATTTATGTTGTGACTTGTGTTGGTTGTTGTTTTTCTAATTCATTTCTTTTGAGGCTTTTTCGTGTCAATTAATTCAAATTGGCACCTGTACGTTTTGAACAGATTCTATTAATGTTATTGCAATTCGAGTGTCCTCTTCGACTTCTCGTATCATGGTCGGCCTCTTATCTCGCGATAAGTGACAAGATAGAGCGTCTCGTTCTATCGAACGGTGTCGAGCTGGTTTTCCACCAGAGGGGCGAGACGAGACGAGGCGAGACGAGAATTGAAATTCGAAGCGCGCGCGCTCAGTGCAAATAGCTAGTAAGTCCCATAAGATTTCAATTCTCGCATCGTCTCGTCTCGTCTCGCCCCTCCGCCGGTGGAAAACCAGCCAGCCAGTGACGGACGCTCCATATTGTCACTTATCACGTGATAAGGCCGACCATGATACGGGGCCTGATGAAGTCAAACTTCCGTAGTTATAGAAATTAAAACTGTTGTGAATCGAATCAGATTTTTCACAAGGACGAGCACGATTGGATTGTTCGAGCGTAAAAGCGTGTTTTACAGAAAAATAATAAACATTTCAGGTACTTTCAAATGCAATGTTTTCTGCCGTAGAGACTCTTATTACATGTGTAATATGTGCATATCTGCATATATGCCTTAATTAAACTAAGAGACGTAGATAGTACGTACAGTCAGCATCATGTAGTAAGTAACAGCCAAGGTAGCCAAATATTTCGGTACACGTCTTTATTACTGTAAGGATAAGGATGTGTTACGAAATATTTGGCTACTCTGGCTGCTACTAACTACATATAATATATGAAGCTGACTGTACGTACGTAGTCTACGTAAAACCTACAAGTTTACCTTAAAACTTTCAACCTACGTTACGTTTCGTCAATGGTTTTCAGCGTAGCATTTATGTCAAAGTCTCCACTTTTGATAAAATCTAACCTAAAAACCGGCCAAGAGCGTGTCGGGCCACGTTCAGTGTAGGGTTCCGTAGTTTTTCGTCCAGAAATTATTTGTAATTTTTTTCAAAAACTATTCAACCTTTCAAGTTCAAAATAATTTTCCTAGAAAGTTTTTATAAAGTTTATTTTGAGATTTTTTTCATATTTTTAAAACTTATTGTTCAAAAGTTAGAGGGGGGACACATTTTTTTTTACTTCTGGAGCGATTATCTCCGAAAATATTAACATTACCAAAAAATGATTTTAGCAAACCCCTATTCATTTTTAAATACCTATCCAACAATATATCACACGTTAGGGTTGAAATGAAAAAAAAAACCACCCACGTTACGTATAGGGGAGGTACCTTAATAAAAAAACAAATTACACTTTTTATTTTACCACTTTGTTGGCGTGATTGATATACATATTAGTACCATATTCTAGTGCTAACGGTTACTGAGATTATCCGCGGACGGACGGACAGACAAGTCCCTAGTCTACTACGGAACCCTAAAAAGGATTCTTCGAAACATTACGTTAAGACATCTATTTACAGATACCGTCTACAACTCAATCAGATTCATTCGAATCACCACCACATATTAGTAATGAAAATCCGTTCAACCTTTCAGTATAATGTAATTTTCTTAGAGCTTCTAGCAGTTCTATTCTTGCTATGTCCCACGCACTAAAATCGTAATATCGTGAATTGGATTATGCTCTCACTCTCGATAACTTGTGACCAAACGAGAAGGAGCGGGATGCAAAGTGCCAAACAAAAGACACATAACCCACTATCTACTGAGCCAGTGTTACCTACTGGTGATAGATATAATGTCAGCAGAGCTGAGCCCTCCAGAGAGGCTGTCCATAAACGAACCTGTAACTGGCCGCTTTGCAGGCCAAACAGGGCAACAAAAAAAAAAAAAACCAGGTTGCGATTTGTTTATTGAAGTGAAAACTTCTTTAGCGGTGCTGTGCACTTTTTGTGATGGGGAAAAATGTTAAACTCGCCACAGGTCACGTGACCGTAAGATTCGTAAGACGTGAGATTCGAGACAGGTCACGTCAAAACTGTTATAATGTCATTGAGTTTTCACTTCTGCCGGCACTCCCGGAGTGCAACCCGGTCTTATTTTATTTCTTTATATAGGAAGATCATCAGCTTAAATACTACACAGTATCTTAAAATAGTAGTGACAGTAAGCTAATAACAGCTCCGCATTGATAGCCAAATTACTTAAATAACTCTTATAAGTGAGCAAAAGCCAAACAAAAACACAGAGCTTTTGCGTCTTGTTACTTGCTACATAATTAATTACTTATTTCTAAATGGACATATACAAAGAGTTGCCTAAACTGTTTCCCTAATTCTGCCGAAACATTGCCAAAACAAGAGTCGTCCCACTGAAGGAACATTTGCGCTGAACAGTTTGTTGAGAGTGAAGGCCCGAATACACCCAAAGGTTCCCGAAGCGCAACTTAAAGTAGTAAAATGGCTCAACGAGTGGCTAGCAACCGGATAGCTAGGAAACCGGTCCGTTGCACTAGCCGTGCGTGTGCACTGCCTTAATAACTATATCTAGGGTGACACTACACTTCACTTGTTGGTGCAAGTTAGGTACAATGTTGTTGGGAATTTGAAAAGCGTACAGCGCAATTGCGTTCTTAATTGACAGGGGGGTTTCGCAACGATGCTTTTGTCTCTGTCATTCTGATTTTAAAATGCAGACACAAGCTCCTATTATTAAATTATACCTTGGTCAATTTATGATATTCTTAAATCGTTTTTACAATTTCAATAAGAGCAAATGCAGACAGCAGGAATATAAGGCATGTTTAAAATTTACCTATATTGTTACTGTTTTTGAAGGATATTTGTAAATCAATGTTCTAAATTCTTTATAAATTTATAATCAAGGAAGTATTAAGAGTAAGATAGATGCTTCAGTATCAATAAAAACAAAAATAAATTTGATATAAAATAATAATAAATATTGGTAACATAATAGGAAGATTTTAAGGATGCCATAATGAATGTAGTTAATTTGTACTTTTTCATTAAAAACAGAAACTTGTAAAGGTGTATGGTTATTTTTAATGTTGAATCTCGCAGCGTTACAAACCTGCGACCTGTTGTGGAACTACCAAGGTATATCTTTTAATTGTATAATAAGTCAAAATAATTTAGCTTGAAATCCTGTGTATGCTATTCTAAAAGCAGCTTTGACATTTCTCTCCTTTCATACTTCGTCCCATATATGTGAAGTAAAATAAATGCTTTTGAGTGAATTCCCTTTGAAAGTATTTTATCATTTCGCGTTAGTTAAATATTGAAAAAGGCAAGATATAGGTAAGGGTACGCTATAGAAAAATGTCTAATGTCTATATTTGGTTTAGCTCCTTGGTTTCTAACCTGTAGAAGTATTCTGTAATAACTACTCTAACATAATAGATACAAGACTAATGCTTTTTAAATTAAAATCTTGTCACTCAATATCAGTAACAAAAGAGCTGGAAATACACACTCGTCCCTTCTTAGCGAAATAGTGATAGCATAATATTCCATCCTGTATTTAAACGTCCCACCTGCCGGACTCAAGCCCACGCGGGCCCATTACGGATTACGAACTTCACATACCTTTGAATTTCTTTGCATCGTATGGTACCTATCTATATGAAACAGGGGTCAAAGATTCTACCTTGCGACGTGTCATAGAAACATTTTTAGTCTTGCTACCCTATAGAGGTATAGCAAAACTTTCTAATTCAGATTACCCGTAGAAAATGTGTCAAAATGTAACTGTTGGTAAGGAAAACTATCGGTGGATTGATTATTGGAACCGACTATAAAACACCTCTAGTTTAGCTGCTATAGGATTAAACACATGATCAAGTTCAGTAACAACTGTCCACAAATTAGACAACTATCCCAACTGCACTTACTTAGTCAAGGCTGAATTTGATTGTCCTAAACTGTCCAAGTTACCTTAGCAGTTGATAATTGCCGACGACAAATTGGACGGATAAGGCGCATCATTCGGAATCTGGAATAAAGACGTATGTGACTAGTGGTGAAGCGGGGTGAAATCTTGTTTATCGAGTCAGATCGTCGTGGGTAACCTTATCAACAGTTTAGGGAATTAAGTTCAATAACTAGCTATTATTAACGTCGTGGATTATCTAATACATAAAACAACAACGATTACGTTCGTAGAGTCAGTCATAAACAATTTCTTAAAACTAACTAGACTATAGCAGATTATTAACCAAGGGATGAATAGACTCATTGATTTCGCGTATCAAGTTGTACAACCCACTTAATTTAACTAAACAATACTGTATTTAGTTTGAACCAAGTTTACATACATTTGCAATGATACAAGATAAGTGTTTTCCACTCTGCGAGATGTTCCGTCGTAAGGATGACGTCTTATTCTTCGTCTTAATCTTGTAATTTTACGCATGTACTTACTATTTATTTATTTATTTATTTTTATCTATTTGGGGCATCAACAGCATTACAGGAAAATATTACAAAGCTTAAAACCGAATAACAAAGCCAGTTATAGATGTCCACCGAAATACAGTGAATGGAAAAAGAATCTAAACACAGAGTAATTTAAGAAACGAACTAATAAATTAAATCTATAACATGCTCGGTAAATACAAAATATCATGTGTGTGTGTGTGTGTGTGCGTGTGCGTGTGCTTGTGCGTGTGTGTGTGTGTGTGTGTGTGTGTGTGTGTGTGTGTGTGTGTGTGTGTGTGTGTGTAGGTGTGTGTGTGTGTGTAGGTGTGTGTGTGTAGGTGCGAGGGAAAATGTATATGTTTGTAAAAAGTGAGAGTCGGAATATTAACTTAATTATTACTATAACACAGAATAGTTGAGGTGAGATCACTGAGATAAAAAAAAAAAAATCTCTTGGTTAATCATTTAATTATTACTTGCTTCGTAATTATAATGAGATAAAAGATAAAGGGGCTTAATTTGAACGAGGCTGTATTCCTTCATTTGTCGGCGAAATTGTGTCAGTAAATTTTATTACAACCCATTTGTTTTGAATCGGATCTGACGACACCGGTATACGTGTTACGCGAGTCCTTTAAATCTACACTAATTAATATATATAATATAATATAATATAATAATAAATAAAGAGTTGAAAGTCCGTGAGTGTGTATATAGGAGCATTGTAAGTTTGCATAAAAGGGGGTAATCTCCGGAACTACTAGTCCGCATTATGTCACCAGTGTACCAAGAATGGACGTTCCCGATGGACAAAGGCTATATATATTATGTTATCCGTCGGCATCACTTACATTATTTGTTGGTTTGTTGTTTGTTGTGTTTGTTGTGCGGGCAGCTAGTAGTATTAGTATGAGTAGATAATATTATTTAGTAGACGTCCGTGTATTTTAATCAATAGGCGCTAAATCACGATCTACAAATACATCGATGTCACTCAAACAGTAGTGTCAAAATAAACCTTCATTTGACATTTGGAATGTCTAAATGTCAATGTCATTTGTACAATTGCCACTAGCAGGTTACGACATAAGCCGCCGAATTTAAAAAGAAAACGGATAAAGCCAAGGGTTGCTATTATGTGAATTAACATAATGCCGGTGTTACTTGACTTGATGCTTGTTCTTTGAAAAAGTTATAAGTAGACTAGAGTCTGTCAAACGAAAGTTGAACCCTAGTGACACCACTAAACGTCATACGAATACATGTTGACCGAAAGTGTTGCCGCGTGATTGAATCTAGTGGGTTCAACTTTCGTTTGCCAGACTTTAGCTAGTTAGAGAAGAACAGCGGAACGTTATCTCGCTCATATTTGGAGCAACCTAACTAGGGAAGTAGTGGTAATGATAAGTTAATATACTCGGTTGGCATGTGGTGGATAATGATTCTGGTAGTGAGTGCGGCAGTCATCACACTACCGCCGCACTCCACTGCAGCGGGCGGAGCAACGGTTCGCAACATTGTATGCCAATACCTCAGTTTATATATTAATTCAGCACAGTACTTCACACTGCATCGCACCTCTCCGTCCAGCGAAATTTGTACGCCGCAGGGATGCAGCGGCTGGTGTGTGATGCGCCTAAGATCGCCAGAGGCGCCGAAAACGAAAGTAGAAGCAGTTAACTTTGATTACATCCGCTCGAAGTGTTCATCTGTCATTGTGGCTACCTACAGACCAGTCAAGGCACGCAAAAATTAGGGTGGGTATGATCTCATTTTCAATTTGTAGCCAAATATTTAAATTCATGGAGTAACACCTAAACCTGATTAACAAGAAAAAAAGTGCCTTCTATTTCTTGCGTTTCAGAATGCTAACTTTTTATTATTCAATTGCTCACTAATACTCATAATTAATGGTCCCAAGTTAAAACAGGCATAAAAAAGACAAATTGGTACCTTATTTTGCATATTCAATCGTAAATTACGTGGGTAAGGACTATTCTTATTCTTTCTCTCCGCATTTTCATTACAACAATGTCCTTTTGTATTCCATGCGGCCATCATTATTACTTTCACATGAATTGGTCGAAAACTGCTAGTAATCGTATTTAGTCAGTTTCTAAATATATTCAGTTCCTCTTCTTTTACTTTTACTTAATTCATTATAAATTTGCAACATTGGTATAGTCTGTTCCAGATAGAATGACGAAAAGTACTTAATAGCAAGCCTTCCCAAGATCTATTGTGTCATTGTTATCTTCAAGCAGGGTTGTAAAACAAATAAGCATAATCAAATCAACAAACCGTAGGACCTCCCGTACACGTGCTGCACTTTTTTATGAAGTCTCTTTGTTATCTTTTCCTTTAATATTTAGCTGGAACTGACCATAGGAAGTAGTGCTAGTGCTTTTGTATTATATAATTTGGGCAGCGCACATCGGAATTGTGACCTCAAAGAACTCATGTCAAAGTAGATTCAAGCTTCTTGATCCGCAAGGACACCTCTTTTTGTCCAACGATCAATTAAGACTCATTAAGTTGATGTTATAAGAATAAGCCTCAGCAGTCAGCACGGATTAGCGAGTCGTCACGTTTTTGTGTATTCGATCCAAAGCGAAAACGACAGGTTAAGGTCGTCACGGCGTCAAGCTCGATTAGCGATACAGTTTTCCTCTTGTGTTCGTGGAAACTACATATATCGCGTTATCGATGTACCTACTCTACACACGCCTACGTGTGTACCGTGCTTATTTCCTAACACCCCAGTCCCCAACCAATATAAGAGGCATCCTTATGGCCGTACCTGAGGATCCGTCGGCGTATATCCACATTTCCACCCTTCGCATCACCCGTTCTGATGATTTCCGGAATAAAAACTAAACAATATCCTACTCCGGCCCTCCAACTATCTCCATGGTCAAAATATATATCGTGGTTTAGACGTTAGGCGTCCAAAAGTAAAGTTACGTAGGTCTTTATACTATTAAAGCAGGAATTATGATTTCCACGTGTATTTCCACGGATTAGATGGTCCACTGGTTCCAAATCAGTCATTTTCTGACCATATAAGCGTGATGGATGCTTTATCCTTTATCCATAGTAATGTGTTGATAATGGCCCCGTGATGTCTAAGTATATACAGAATAAATATTGAATCATAATCTTAATCTGTGAGCGATTTTGAGGGTAGTTCCTGCTTCCGAAGATAACCTCCTATTGTGCTTCACTAAAGTTGGCTGTTCCTTTATAATGTCAAAATATATAAACCAAGCTATAGTTACCCTGGCTAGTGTTGCGTTGTGTACAAGTTATGTTGCAGTTACAATAATTACGAAGCTTTAAAAACAAACAAAAACGGATCTGTGATATCTGTTTGTACATATTTTGAGCGAGTATGATCTACGCGATCACGATTTTGCTGCCGACTATACAATAGGTACCTATTATGTATCTTATTAATTTATGGTTTACCATCACAAGTGCACCTTATACTTAAAAGCCTCGCATGTTTTGTACTTCAACCGACAATCCTGCTTACATTTTGATCATTAAAACCTTAGCAGTGGCTTGACGTCCACTAATCTCGATTCCTGATGAAGTTCAGTCTTATTTTGAGATGGATACGTAATTATTAAACTGCCTCATCTTACAACCCTCAATGCAAAAGAAAGTCTGATTTGCTCCGACTTTACTACAGGTTTATTTGACGCTAAACCACTCAGATCTCGCAAACTCGGTCCAAAATCTGCCGCTGTTGATTGAGTAACGACATCCAATTGCGGTAATGGAAAAATACGTAAGAATTTGTCAATTACAACGTCGTATTTTACTGTAAGTGTTCTTAGTATGCGCTCGACTCGCTAGACGGGATCGAATGAAAACATCGCGGATCCGTGCATGATAATCACACGAGAGCGTTCTATTCGAAAGCCTACGTTTTTAACGAAACAGTTTACTTTTAATTATTCCATGAAATCTCAATCCTATGTACTTTACGTGGATCTTCGAGGGTCGCAAAGGCTCCGGTAATATCCAGTCAGAGTCAGCAACAAGTGCAGTGCGGGCGGTAAACAAAGCAAAGTGGAATTGTCGAGACGGCTATCGTGAAAACTGGGCCGAGCATGTGTGCCGCGGCCGTGGCCGGCTTCCACTCACTTTTCAATTAATAAACAACCAAACACCTGCAGAACTGACACCGCGGGGTCGTCGCTCTGGCTGCACTAGTCGATACACTGGTTATGTTTACGTGGGTACACAGGCGACGAGCGGGCCGCGCGGTGGTCGACGCGAGACTGCCGCGGCTCCTCGCCTCACCGCGGCGAGCGGCAAATTCGCAACAGCAGATACACAGATAGGCACGTAACGTAACTTAACTCCATATTTTATAGTTTCGTAACCGTGTTACTCGATTACTGTGCCCGTTTGAGTCTAATCGATGCGGTGGTGTCACGACTACGGGACTCTCGGAAAGCTCGACAGCTTGGTATCGTGTCAGGTTATGAATATGTATATCTGGCGAAACGAAAAGTCGATACTGTGGACCCTTGGTTTTGAAATGCGTTATCAGTGCGACTATCACTTGGCTGTTGGGTAAGGGTATTTAAGTGGGTTGATGGACGGCGCGACTGCATCGTTAGGTGTGCTTATACTTATCGCATCGTTTACAATACGTTACCTGCGGACCTTTGGTATAGATAGGGCATCGGTTCCAGTTCCAAAGCTGGGGTTTAACTGGTGGGGGGTAAAACAGCAATTCTTTCTGGGGTAACAGAGTTGGTATCTAAATTGCATGAATAGAGCGGTTATTTAAGCTGGGGGTAAAATAAGTTTCCCGACTTGGTCACGGGGGTACCTAACCATATAAGTATATTGAAAACATTACACTCCTTTTCGTTGTGGGCAGTCGTGTAAACAAGTTAGGTGACCCTATTAGCATACCATGTATTTTTATACCCGGTTAACAATGCACGGGCGTGCTATTTAAAGTGGCTCGACGGCCATACAAATCGTTTTTTGACATTCGCAGGCTAACGGCGTGATATTTTAAGAAACTTATGTAACACATTCCAATTTACCACATGAACTGCTTTCCGAGAGTTGCTATACGTGGGCTGATAATATTGGAGGAGTTACGTCGATTACTCAAGGATCACAGAATTGTCACTTTTATCATTACTAAATCTTTGACGTACTTCTCATCCTTGAAGAGTTCAATAAGTCATTTGTGGTCTTCATCATCAGTTCCACTTCACCAAAATTGCGATTTCCGAGGGTTAGAAGAGTTAAAATAATAGAAAATACCGAAATCACTACACGCGTGCCTATAGAATTGGAGGGTTGCCCTTAATTTCCCTGGGATCCCAGTATTGGATCCAGATTTGTTGACAATGGTCACCTCAGGAGAATACTATTATGTCGAATAAAAAAGAATCTTGAAAATATATAATAATAAAAAAATACATACTTACAGTGGAACATAGACCCTCCTCCATTTTAGGGTTCCGTATCCAAAGGGGAAAAACGGGACCCTATTACTAAGACTCCGCTGTCCGTCCGTCTGTCCGTGTGTCACCAGGCTGTATCTCATGAACCGTGATAGTTAGACAGTTGAAGTTTTCACAGAGGGTGTATTTCTGTTGCCGCTATAACAACATATACCTACTAAAAAACAGATTAAAATATTTGAGGGGGCTCCCATACAACAAACGTGATTTTTTTTGCCGTTAATGGTACGGAACCCTTCGTGTGCGAGTCCGACTCGCACTTGACCGGTTTTTATTGAAGTCTGTTAAAAATCCGTTTAAATCGTTTTGTCTTATGACACTTATAGTCAGCTCAAATCACGGATTCTTTCTAGACTGTAATACAGACGACCTTTCAAAAATATCTGTACACAGGCTTTATTGTTACTGACATAAAACGCGTGTGTAGATATTTTTGAAAGGCTGTCTGTATAGATATTGGAGAACTCTTCTGTACCACCATTAAGTACTTACTACGTTAATTAAGCCATACTTAAAGTGTTCCTATATTGTGCGTATTTTTTAATAAATTCTTACTTATAGCGTTTTGAGATTCTTTAGAGTCTAGAAAGTATAACCAAACCTTAATTATTAAAAAATAGTAATAACATATAACAATCATAAAATTGCAAATAAATTGGTAACACCAGCTTCTGTCAAAAATGACAGTTGCCGACTGTAGTTTTCTGTATACCATCATCAACTACTCATTGAGACGATTCTAACGAGCCCAAACTCAACGGCGTTACGTCGGTTAAATACTGAATTCCCATGGCCACCTTCTGTCTCCATTATCAGATCAGCTCGATGGTACCGTAATATTGAATTGTCATCCAAACTATACTTATACCCAAAATTTCAGCTCAATCGGTCACCGGGAAGTGGGTCAAATTTAACTTGCAAGATTTGATTACAGACAGACAACGGGACAGGTGAAACTAAATAAAAGCTTGTAAAAAAATTAACTTGCAATATTTGATTACGGACAGACAGACAGATACACAGACAGAAAACGGGACAGGTGAAACTAAATAAAGCTTGTAAAAATAGAACAAATTCAAACATCTCTTTTTCTGACAAATGTAAATGGTATTCGTATCTACCTTTCTATCTGCATATTACCTAAAGGCCAGTCCCAAATGATAATGTTCATATTCTAACACACGTCAGTACATTATCAACTACTAGCTTCTGCCCGCGACTCCGTCGGCGTGGAACTCGTTTATATCGCAGCTCCATACAAACTTTTACGCCCCCAATTCCCCCCCTTAGGGGATGATTAAGGGGATTAAAACTATCATATGTTACTCTCCATCCCTTCAACTAAATCACGTCAATTCGTCGCTCCGTTTTGCCGTGAAAGACGGACAAACAAACAAACACACACATACACTTTCGCATTTATAATATTAGTATGGATTATGTAATGCTGACTGTAGTACTACAAAGGTTAATGTTCATACGAGGAAAACATGCCGCAATAAACATAACGAATGTCGTATCTGTCATTTTTTGCCATTCGATTATGTGACATAAGTGAAGGTGCTAATGCTAAGTCATTGAATGCTGTCACTGACTGATGACTTTGGTGGTATATGAACTACCCACATGTGCTTGGGTCAGCAGTGGAAAGTAAGAGTTAACGTGGATACAATCTACAGGTCACATCATGGCCACATAATACGAAGTAATTAATGGTTTTATTTTCTATCGTAAAACACAACTTTGATTATTTATTATGGGAAAACTATCCACACTAATATTATAAATGCGAAAGTGTGTCTGTCTGTCTGTCTGTTACCTCTACACGCTGGAACGATTTATATGGAATTTCGTATTTATTATTTATTGCTATACAATGGGATAGAAAACTTAATCTATTACATTACCCTGCAAAAGTATTACATTTAGTAATGTTAAGTCCTAGTGAGAACTGTTTAGGACTTAGATGCATGTGACTGTTTTAACAGTTTGTCTGCAGAGTACGAGTCTCCATAAAAACTATCTATCACAATATTTAACACACACTATGATTTTAACTATGTATTTATATTGCGTAATATAATTGAATATTGCACGCACATAGAGCGTCGTGCTAAAACATTTCAGTGGCATTTGCTTGTAAGCAATTGTAAGTCAAGTGTTTGAATCAAAGCTTTTTTTAAATTTAAGCTTATTAAGTCCCGGAAGGACATAAGACTTTTTATCCCGGAAATCATTCCCTAAAGGAGTGAAATGGGATTGAAAGCTTGTATGGGCACGGGTGGAAGCTAGTATATTATAAAGTCAATATTTTAAGAACAATCTTACACAAATCAATATTTCTTACATCCAGGACTCAGAAACAAACAGTGATCCCCATCACATCACACAAATAAGGCGTTTATAGACTACGGTGTCTGATTAGCATCAGACAGGCCGCCAGCATGTTCGCCAGCGCCATGCTATAAAAAAACATACTTCAGCAAAAATGTAGGTAAAAAACAGGCTTCCCATTTCGGAGCGAAATAAAATTTTACTTACGTATCTATGATATGATATAATGAGGCTATCCGCAGCAGAACCAAGGTAACCGATATAGCCCTCCGAATCGCAAAACTTAAGTGGCAGTGGGCGGGGCACATTACACGTAGAACCGATGGCCGTTGGGGAGGAAAGGTTCTCGAGTGGCGACCACGTACCGGAAGGCGCGGCGTGGGTAGGTTAGGTTAAGGTGGACAGATGACCTGGTAAAGGTCAAGGTAGTCCGCTGGATGCGGGTGGCGCAGGACCGATCATTGTGGCACTCTTTGGGGGAAGCCTATGTCCAGCAGTGGACTCCCACAATGGGCCATCATCATCGTCAGACATCATCATACAGGACGCAGATATTACATACTCCCTCATTAGTCGCGACGCAGTGCAAGTGCAAGTATATAGTGATCGTATGTTAAACCTATCACTGCAGAGCGTGTTTAATAAAGAGACACACTTATTTATTTATTTTCAAGTATTAGAAAACCAACAGTTTTCACATAATATAATGATAGTCTTACAATATATATACAACAGTTGAGCCAATAACAACTCTCCCTAAACACAGGTATTTTCGACGACCAATAGTATTTTATGCAATCGTTATATAATGTTTGCTTTTTCAGTCAAGTACCACGTTTACGCCACGAAGCTTGCTGAGTGGCCTAATTAAGGTACGAGACTTAAAAAGCGAATTATATAACTATTGTATACAATACTTTTTCTACGAGTCAACGGCAATCATAATTTATTAAACAAACTTGGTATCTGTTGAAAACCGCCCTGCTGAAACCAAGTGCAGCCTACCGCTTTTTTTTTAAAGGCGTTGATGTCTTACTGTAAATCGAGCCTCGTGATTGGTCAAAATTCATTTTAGTTCTGCGTACAATTGAATAATAATTATTTCGATTGTCCCTATGCTCTATAGCATAAACTTTTGCATCAGAATAAAAGTATTCAATTGCGTTATGGTTTGCGAGGTTCTAATTTAAAGATTATAGTCGACGAGTATAAAAAACGTTTTTTGACATTCGCAGGCTAATGGCGTGATATTTTAGGAACTTATGTAACACACTTTCATAAATTGTCTTTCCATTTGCGCGTAATTCCCCCTTTCCTAGAATAAATTTGTATAAACTAGAATAATTTGAGAAATTAGTTTGTCACGTGATATTTTGGGAATCCATACTAATATTATAAATGCGAAAGTGTGTCTGTCTGTCTGTCTGTCTGTCTGTCTGTTACCTCTTCACGCTTAAACCGCTGAACCGATTGCGATGAAATTTGGTATGGAGATAGTTTGAATCCCGGGGAAGGACATAGGATAGTTTTGATCCTGGAAATCACCCCCTAAGTGGATGAAATGGGGGGTTGAAGTTTGTATGGAGCTGCGATATAAACGATTTCCACGCAGACGGAGTCGCGGGCAGAAGCTAGTACGATTATAAATGGGGAATTCCGCGCAAATGGAAAGCCAATTTATGAAAGACTAGCTTCTGCCCGCGACTCCGTCCGCGTGGAACTCTTTTATATCGTAGCTCCATACAAACTTTCACCCCCCACTTCATCCCGTTGGGGGATGATTTCTGGGATAAAAACTATCCTATGTCCTTCCCCAGGACTATCCCTATCTCTATACCAAATTTCATCCAAATCGGCTCAGCGGTTTAAGCGTGAAGAGGTAACAGACAGACAGACAGACAGACAGACACACATTTTCGCACTTATAATATTAGTATGGATGGATTGTTACTTAAGTTTCTTAAAATATCAAGCCTGCAAATGTCAAAAGACGTTTTGTATGGTCGTCGAACCACCTTAACAGAAATGCTTAACTTATAACTATAGTATAGGACTACACACGTACCCACATACTTACTTAGGTTGGACAAACAATCTGTCCTCGGAGTAATCGGAGTTAAATAGGAAACCATGATTTGACTTCATGAACTTTTTTTCAAATCTAAATTGTAATGATCCTTCGTGGTATTAATTCGTGTATAAAAAACTTCAACGCGCTCACTCATTAACCCTTACTCGGCCGTAGGCGAGTTTACTCGAGTTTTAAAACTAATCCAGCATCGAAAGGGCTAAGGTTGGCCGCAAAGTGGGCGGGTACGTCACTAACAGGAACTCTATTCGACTTGTTTTGATAACAACTTTTTAAGTGGAGATAGTTTAAGGGATGGAGAGTAACATAGGATAGTTTTTATCCCCGTAATCATCCCCTAAGGGGGTGAAATGGGGGGGTTAAAGTTTGTATGGAGCTGCGATATAAACAAGTTCCACGCGGACGGAGTCGCGGGCAGAAGCTATATTTTAATATTTCTGATTCTCATGGGAGTTTTCTATACAAATATCACTTTGTTATATATTTGCCTGAACTTAGTGTTAACAACTCCAATATTAATACATTCAGAAATTTATTTTACTACTCATCAATTTAATATCGAAAATCCAATGGTAGCTACAATGAAAATACTAATATTACTAATTCAAAAAGATAAAATGAAGAACATTCGACTTAACGTATTGATTCGGATTCGATTTTGTGTTTGTCGCACGACTCGGACGCGCGATTATCTCTATAGATGGTCATCATTCGCTTGCCCTTATCCCATTCACGGGAAAATCTTATTTTTTTCCATTTGTCTGTAGTTGTCAAAACGGACCCTCTAATAAGACGATCCCCTTTGTCTGCTTACCAGTAAGCAGGGAGTATGCTGGCAGACCGTAGAGGCCGCTCACCAACTAGATGGTCGATCCAACTAAAGAATCCAGACACACCGAAATTGTACACTGCCGCTAACATTGCAACGGGGATGCCTTGATTTGAGTCGTACACGCCCCCTAGACAGAGACACGCTGATGCCTTCCGCCCACGAGAAAAAGAGATGTAACACTCTTCGGGAATCGCTGTTTTGGACAAATTTCGATAAATACCTAACTTAGTGAAGGTTTATTAAAATTTTATAAAGTGAGATTTTAGATGAGATAAAATACCATAGTATTTACTTGATTGTGTGGTAAAATAATGTATCGTTTGGAGTAGGCTGAGTAAAAAAAGGAAAATTCAGACCCAACTTTGGATTTTTTTTCTATCGAGGAAATTCTAAGCAATCATGTATCCATAAAATAAGATGAACAATCATATAGTCAAGAATCATATATCTGAAAATCAGACCTTATTGTTTCTTAATCAGGTCAGAACGGCGTTTCAAAGCACGCGATAATTTCCAATGCACCGCATTAAAACAATGACGCTTAGTTTCAGTGTCCGAGAGGCAACCGGATGGCTCGCGGTATTTTGGAACCGCCCTGTGCAACCCGAACTGAGCCAACTTGGGCTGGAACGGAAATTAGAGGAGGGGTAAAAAAAATATTTTCGCCTGGTATTCAATTTAGACCAGCATTTCATTATATAAACAGCGTACACACTTTTAGCCAAACGCTGTTTCAATCGGCTGTCTAGTGACAATTTTTTTTTTTCATACGTCTTTAGGGTTCCGTACCCAAAGGGTAAAAACGGACCCTATTACTAAGACTTCACTGTCCGTCTATCTCAAGAACGGCGATAGCTAGACAGTTGAAATTCTCACAAATGATGTATTTCTGTTGCCGCTGTAACAGAAAATACTAAAAACACAATAAAAAAAATATTTAAGGGGGCTCCCATACAATAAATGTTTTTTTTGTCGTTTTTACAGATAATGGTACGGAACCCTCCGTGCGCGAGTCCGACTCGCACTTGGCCGGTTTTTTTTTTTTTTTTTTTTTTCGCCCCAGTCCATGTTGGCTTAGTTCAGGTTGCACAGGGCGGTTCCCCAAAACTTGGGGAGCGCAAATACCGTGAGCCATATCCGGTTGTCTCTTTGACACTGCAACTACGCGTCATTGGTCTGATATAGGAGGCGATGGAAAGTTTAAGAAATTGCTATGCTCATAGCTCATGTTTGAACTCTAGCCTAGCAATAAATGATTGAATTGAATTAAATTGAAACAGTTCGTTCGTTTCAGACTTGCATCCCACCATGATCACGATCTTCAGACATGAAGGGCCGACCAGAAAGAGATAAAAAAATAAAAAAAATATATAAATATTAATCACAAACTTAACTGCTAATCTTGAATATAAAAGATTTTTGAGTGAGTGTTTGTTGAGATAGATCCTTGTACGCAAGCGTTGTGGTAAAAAAAAATACCTACCTATCATAGAAGAGTAAAAGACCGGGTTGCACTCCGGGAGTGCCGGCAGAAGTGAAAACTCAATGACATTGTAACAGTTTTTCGATCAGGTCACGTGTCCGCGCGTCTTACGAATTTTCAATCTGTCGAATCTTACGGTCACGTGACATCTTACGATCACGTGACCGGTGGCGAGTTTAACAATTTTTCCCCATCACAAAAAGTGCACAGGTTTCACTTCAAAAACTTGCAATACGCGGAAATATAGACTTAATATACCAAGGGTATTGTACGCATAAGTATAAACCTGTATACCTAGCATTGACATGTTAGGCATGGACACAGGTGGTGGTTCAAATACAAGTTATATCTGTTCATAAATATGAAAATCCATCCTTATCGCTAACACCCCCGCGTAGTGATGTGCAAATTGCGGATAGTTTCCAAAAAGTTGGAAAAGTTCTCGGAAATTTCTAGAAAGTTTCACAAGGAATTAAGGAAATTTCCATGTTGGAAATGGAAAGTTTCAATTCCCATACAAAAATGAAGAAATTTTCCTATGTTAAATTGCAGAAGCATTTCGCAATATAGGAAACTTTCCGTCGGCTCATCAGTACCCCCGCGTGTCCTTGACCTTTTTTGCCTCATTTCGAATTTCCTTATAACCTGTACGCTTAATAAATTAGCAAAAGATCTTATGAGCCATTGCAAGGTCTATAAAAGACGCCATTGTAACAACAAGGGAGTAAACGATCGTAGGTCAATCAGACGTACGTGTTTCGTTTTTCCCATTGACATAAGTCGTTTTATGTGAGGAGTATAGGAAATAGGTTCGGAGGTCGTTAACCTTGCCAGAGCGTTAGCGTTAAGTGAATGAAACACATAACCGAGCTAAATGTTTGTACTGAGCTGGATAAACTGCTGTTACACAATAGTATAATGGTTGGCAGTATTTCAACCCTTTTTGGTCGGCAGTTAAATCAGTTTCTCTCAAAAAAAACATTTTTCCTACAAGTGTTTATTGATGGCTGTACTTTTTATTAAAGTCATGAACTATTTGTCGAGAGAGATCAGGCCGACGATGTCACACAATTTCAGCATAACCCTTTCAAGCAGATAACGGAAAAAGGCTGAAAATGGGCTTCAAATGTAGATGGAGAAGTTATACAACGTGTTCATAAAATAACGCAAAACCTGAAAACCGTTTGTTCAGAATCGAGCATAGAATGCGAAAAAATAAAAAATAAAATTTTTGACGCGATTTATTTTTTACATTTGTATGGAGCAGGTCGCCCCAGTCGGCCAACACTCCATACAAATGTAAAAAATAAATCTTGTCAAAAATTTTTATTTTTATTTTTTCGCATTCTATGCTCGATTCTGAACAAACGGTTTTCAGGTTTTGCGTTATTTTATTAACACGTTGTATACTTAGGTACATTGAACAATACAAGTTAAAAAAAGCTTGTAAAAAATAGGAAAGTGTTAAATAGTATTTAAATTATTGTTACTCGGAGTATATGGTTACAAATGAGAAAAATATTGGTGATTTTCGAATTTATTTCTCCGATTTCTTTTAATGAATTTGGATTTAGATGAATAGTACGAGTAGGTACGTTAAGTGCCTACTTTTTATATATTGCAGATTATGACATAATTTTTTCGACATTTAAATCGTTATCGTTAATAGGGTCGTCTAAAATGGTTGTAGGTAGCCACAGGGCAATGGAGAGGGCTATGTTGGGAGTTTCTCTGCGTGATCCCATCAGAAATGAGGCTATCCGCAGCAGAACCCAGGTACCCGAAATAGCCCTCCGAATCACTAAACTTAAGTGGCAGGGGGCGGGGCATATAGCACGTAGAACCGATGGCCGGTGGGGCGGAAAGGTTCTCGAGTGGCGACCACGTACCGGAAGGCGCGGCGTGAGTAGGCCCCAATGATGACCTGGTAGGTCGCGGGAGTCTGCTGGATGCGGGTGACGCAGAACCGGTGACTTTTGCACTCTTTGGAGGACGCCTAGCCTATGTCCAGCAGTGGACGTCTTTCGGATGTTATGATGAAGCCTAGAGGTGCTTCCCCATTAAGGCTGCCCTAAATATGACCGATATGATATTCTGCTGTTCCCACTTTTCAAATTAATCTCTCTTACATTGATATAAAACCGGAATGCAAACTTTAAATATTTGATTGGCCTCCAGCCCAGCTAGGACAATTTCGCCGTAAAACGTAACGATAAAACCTATGGCCTCGGCCCAGCCGTAAAACGTAAACCGTGCTAGGGCACGATAGGTTTTTCCGTCACGTTTTACGGCGAAAATGTACTGAAACGGAAAACATAACTATAAAAGTATCGTGCTAGGGCCTCAGGTATTATGTGATTTTTAAAAGTTAATGTACTGGTATTCTCTTCAATTGTATACGGGAACTTACACGTGTCGAGAAATATCAGTAGCGAATTCTACTTTTCAGTTGTTTCGTGCTAGTAAGCACTTATATAATGTAGTTAGTGTACGAGTACCTATCTAAATGCACCTAGTATAAAATGCAGCTCTTATCGGCTGGGCATTTTTTTTATCATGTTCCCAATTAGCGTGAGCTGTCAAACAAAAAAATACTTAGTATCTAAAAAAATACGTGGAACTCGTTTATATCGCAGCTCCATACGAACGTTCCCCCCCCCCCCCCCCATTTGACCCCCTTAGGGGATGATTTCGGGGATTAAAACTATCCTATGTCCTTCCCCGGGACTCAAACTATCTCGATACCAAATTTCATCGCAATCGGTTCAGCGGTTTATGCGTGAAGAGGTAACAGACAGGCAGACAGACAGACAGACACACTTTCGCATTTATAATATTAGTATGGATATGGATTTGCATATACAAGTTATTGAAATATGAAAACTGTTAACTTTCACATAATTTGGATGCTTCATTTTCGTCACAAAACTGAGACTGGGTTAATTTTTGTTTTTAACAGTAACTCAGTAACCCTAACTACTAGAAAACTGTAATTCGGCATGGGTATAATATAACTCAATTACGCCGACAAAACAGTATAAGTAATAAAATGTAGAAACAATTTTTTTTTTTTGGGTACGTCCCCTACACCTAAGGGAACGTATTTTTTTTGTCTAACTCTTTAATGGGTAATGGCAACATATTTGCCGTCATAGATGAAATAAAAACGATTGTATTTTGACTGACTTACGGTTCAAATTTAAATGTATTGACAGAGTTGTCAAATAGTCAAAGGGTTAAACCCGTTAAACCTAATGTGGGGTATCGTTGGATAGCATGGCTAATACTGAATATATAATGAATTTAAAAGAAAAACTATCAAGGTAAGAAGGCATTACCAGTTACCGAGTAATAGTCGATCAACTTAACGTGTACTTGGAAAGGCTAACATTATTACAAATTCGGACGATGCATCCGCACCATTTATTTGCCGCGTGCGTGTCGATGTAACAAAGTCAGACAGGCAACTACAGAACCCTACACTGCGCGTGGCCCGACACGCAAATGGCCGATTTTTTAAATACGAGTATATTGGACATATCTGTACATTCCAGGCATGATTTTACCATTCTCCTTTTTAGGGTTCCGTACCCAAAGGGTAAAAACGGGACCCTATTACTAATAAGACTTCGCTGTCCGTCTGTCTGTCTGTCACTCAAGAACCGCGATAGCTAGACAGTTGAAATTTTCACAGATGATGTATTTCTGTTGCCGCTATAGCAACAAATACTAAAAACAAAATAAAATAAATATTTAAGGGGGGCTCCCATACAACAAACGTTTTTTTTTTTTCGGCTGTATCTCAAGAACCAGAATAGCTACAGTTTAAATTTTCACAAATTATGTATTTCTGTTGCCGCTATAACAACAAATACTAAAAACAAAAGAAAATAAATATTTAAGGGGGCCTCCCATACAACAAACTTTTTATTGATAATGGTATCGAACCCTTCGTGCACGAGTCCGACTCGCACTTGGCTGCTTTTTTTTCCTTAGAACTGAATTATTATGCCGACCCTTTATTGATTTGATGGTTTGCAGTGTCGACAGCGATTGACATTATACATGTTAAAGAAATCATCATAATTCATTACACATTTAGCGCCAAGGTTTCGTAGCGCTACGCTCGTAGCCGATCATCATCATCATTTATTTAAGAGCTTGGCTCTTGTCGGCGGAGTAATTTCCATTCTGTTCTATTCTTTGCCTTTTCCTTCAACTCTATAACATTCAACTTCAATGTTTTCCTTTAGCTGCTCCATGTAAGCTCTTCGTGGTTTTCCTCTTTTTCTTCTTCGTAGCCGATCACTTACGTAAAACCGTATGTAGGGGAAAGCGTCGAGCAGAGTGCCTAGCAGGTTCCTGGCACTGACAATCAATCACTTCTTGACTTACTTGACTTAAGTTCCTAAGTCCCCTGGATGGGAAAGAGGGCGTCCACAATGCGTCGCCAACCCGATCGGTCCTGAGCTTCACGATTCATTTTGCTGCAGGTCTTCTTTATGGCTTTCGCTTCTGCAATAATAATAATAATAATGTTGGGGTATAACGACCCCACGGACCCGAGTGCTCCCGAGAGTCGGTCGGGGCCTCCGTCTCCGGCGTGTCTTCGTCGGTCGGAGTGGAACCCCAAGGCATGGCCTCCCAACTAGAACAACGTATAATTGATACTAAAAAGAACTCATAGATGGCGACACAGGTACCGAGCGAAACATTTGAACCAGTAATCGTAAAGATAGAATGATTTTTACACCTTAATAAATTCAACGTACCTTAATTATATCACAAACATACTTCCGCACATACAATAAAGGTATATTTTATAAGTTTAGTAAGTGCAATAAAATTGATACTAAATCCATGTAACTCTTTACTATACGAGTGAGCTTTCAAGCTTGAAACGTATTATTGTGTACTGTCACTAGATGGCGCCATCACGGGTCGCGAAAGTTCTATGGAACCACAGGCTCTAAGCTTTTGGTTATGTATATTTTTGTGTGATGTGTAATATTGTCTCTAAAATACTACTTTTATATCGAAAAAATCAAAAATACTCTATTTGTTGCCCGGGAAGTCAACGCCATCTGGTGATATCTCAATGTATTACTAAAGGCTGACAGCGTCATAGCCGTGGTAGCTCGGATACTGCATCTACTGGTGTAGCTACGGGACTAAAATTGTATACAGAATTGCCTACATTAGGACGGTACGCTTTTGCTCTATGAGATTGGGTATCTGTACTTGTATTCTTTAATCTGTGCCCAAGGGTAATAATAGTACATTACTACAGAGGCCGGGAAGTAAGGGGTTGCCGACCGAGTACATATAGACGGCCGAGCGTAGCAAGGTCGGATAGTTATGAGGCTGGCAACCCCTTTTCACGCCGAGGTATGTATAGTGCTTTTCTCAAACATGCAATGCAATAAATTAAAAAAAAACTCCAAGAAATTAAAATTTAATTTTCATGGCTGATCGCCGTGATCCTGTGCCACAAAATAAAAAAGACCATCTTGCAGGCCTCCAATTTTGTATGAAATGCCATTACGGGTCTCTCGTCTCGCTGCGCCCGAAACGTGACACTTCGAAGCCCATTATGAAGAACACAACGTCAATATTTCATTGCACGTTTGAGAAAAATAAAATACCACGACCGATCGATGTTAGTATACAAATCTCAATAAGTGTGACAGAAAGGCACATAATGGTTTTGTGACTAACATTGAATTTTAAACGTTGACATCTTAGAATCATATTTTATTATAATTAGCATATTTTCTGACTTTGACTTTTTTAGCAATTATTTACTTGTATTAGAATATTCGTTAATTAGATTTGAAACTAGTCATTGTTACTTAAGACTGTAAACAATTAGAATTTAATGCATGCCACTTCTACTACTGAGTGACTGCATGAAAATTCGTATGCCTCCGGGTACGACATAGTGAAACAACACCGCTTTTACCACTATCTGCAATATTATGTCATGTATATTGTATACCTATGATCGACGAATAAAGTATTTTGTATTTGTATTTGTATAAAGGGATACATAATTCGTTGTCCTTGTTATATGTAGTTCCACTTATTTTCTTGTATAGCAACTGACTGTGAGGTTGAGGCAAGTAAACCATTACCCGCCCAAATTAAGTAGGTTGTTTATGATAAGCCGTCAGCCAGTAAAATACGATCCGTCATCATCATTCTCAGCCAGGGGACCGATTTTTGACTTTCGAGCGCTCGAAAATCAAATAAAAGTAAATACGTTTGTTGTGTCAAAACGGCAGGCACTTACTTTCTACCAATATAATTAATTACGAGTGGTCAATACCACTCGTTTTTCAATTTTCTGTCGCTATTTCAAAGTAGCATTTCATAACTTTTGTCAGTTTTCGAGGGAAAGAGTCGAGCGAAAAAAATCGGTCCCCTGTACTGTAGTACTATACGATTGTAGCGTCAAAATGGCAGGCACTTACTTTTTACCGATAGATGAATCATCATCATAATCATATCAGCCGAAAGACGTCCACTGCTGGACATAGGCCATAGATGAATACGAGTGGTCAATACCACTCGTTTTTCAATTTTCTATCGCTATTTCAAAACAAAATGACAAGATGGAGAAAAATGAGATGGTTTGGGAAGATGATAGACCTCATACGACATGACAAGTTCAAAATCAATATAATTGAAGGAAAGGTAGAGGACGATTCTCAATGTAACTTGAGACGTTGGTGTCGTTTCAGAAGTTGTAATAACTTCGCGGTAGATGTCGCTACGAGCCTCCCTAAGGTGTTAAATACAATAGTGGAAGGGATTGAAAGATTCGTCGTCATTAGCGGACCCACGGTAGCTCAATTGGCAGAGCGATGGACGGATTCCAAAGTTTGTGGGTTCAAATCCCGCTCGTGGCGAATAACTTTTCAATTTTCCACTATGATCGAAATTTGGAATTTCGTTAGCGGACGTATCTGCTTCATTAACATTTACTGTTAAAAATGGGGTAGCGCATTGTTACTAACGATTCTCAATGTAACTTGAGACGTTGGTGCCGTTTCAGAATGGTAATAACTTCGCGGTAGATATCGCTACGAGCCTCCCTAAGGTGTTAAATACAATAGTGGAAGGGATTGAAAGATTCGTCGCCATTAGCGGACCCACGGTAGCTCTATTGGCAGAGCGATGGACGGATTCCAAAGGTTGTGGGTTCAAATCCTGCTCGTGGCGAATAATTTTTCAATTTTCCACTATGATCGAAATTTGGAAAGGTAGAGGGGAAGCGAGGAAGAGGAAGACCTAGAATAAAACAACATAGAGCAGCTCAAAAAAAGAGTTGATGTGAGGTCGTATCGAGATGTCAAAGAGGTTGCCTTGGATCGGAGTAAATGGAGGGCCTACTTTGAACTACACCGACAAGAGCTTCGCTCTTAAATAAGCGGTGAGAGAGATTTCAAAATAATATTTAATCTTTTTAGCAGTTCTCGAGTGAAAGAGTCGAGGGGTCGAAAGTCAAAAATCGGTCCCATGTTCTTAATTTAGCTGCAGAAGAGGCATACCGTCCCTTATAACCTTTGTGGTAACCGTATTCCTCTGTAGCAAACTAATAAGCGTATTCCTCTGTAGCAAACTTCGACGACCGGTTAGCCTAGTGGGTAGTGACGCCTACGAAGCTGAAGGTCCTGGGTTCGAATCCCGGTAAGAGCAAATATTTGTGTGATGAGCATGAATATTTGTTTCTGAGTCATGGAAGTTTTCTATGTATTTAAGTATTTATACCTATTATATATATCGTCGTCTAGTTCCCATAACACAAGCCTTAATGAGCTTACTATGGGACTAGGTCGATTTGTGTAAGATTGTCCCCTAATATTTATTTATTGATTTATTTCATTTAATCTTAGAGTATAGATTCGTTACATTTGTTTATTAACACTTTCGCTGCCAGGAACTCGCCTAGCGCACGCCTACGCCGTAGTCGCTTCCGCTACATACGAGGAAAACCACAGGATCGGCTACGAGCGTAGCGCGTAGCGATTCTTGACCGAGTGGGCACATTGAAAATCAGCGCTGGTGGTACATTTATGTGCCGCCAGCACTTGCTGAATGTGCTCCTTTTGCCTTTATACAACGTGTTAATAAAATAACGCAAAACCTGAAAACCGTTTGTTCAGAATCGAGCATAGAATGCGAAAAAAATAAAAAATAAAATTTTTGACAAGATTTATTTTTTACATTTGTATGGAGTGTTGGCCGACTGGGGCGACCTGCTCCATACAAATGTAAAAAACAAATCGCGTCAAAAATTTTTTTTTTTTTTTTTCGCATTCTACTCTCGATTCTGAACAAACGGTTTTCAGGTTTTGCGTTATTTTATTAACACGTTGTATAATGGTTTATTTCTTAACATATTTATTTTTTAGTTTTTATATCATTATGATTTTTTTTCTTGTGTACCAAATTTTTCATGTAAAAAAATATATTTGTGTTAATTGATATTTTTTATTTTAAGGCAATAAATATATTTTTCTTTCTTTCTTTCTTCTTTCTTGGCAGCGAAAGTTTTAATTAACAACATAATGCTTCTAAAAGATTAACCATTGATATTCCACAGGTATTCATTTCATCGCCATTTCAACGCGCAATTGTCGGTCAATAGCTGTCTATTCATCAAACATTATGAGCTAGACTGCACATCCCAAACACAATCTGACCCTTCACTTCATATTAACTAAACCTAGTAGGAGGTCAGATTTACACTGGTTCAATGGTAGTATAACGTTCGGTAAGCCCTGTGAAAAGACCGCAGTTCCGGCGTACTGAGTGAACTGAACCGCGACCATTCGTTCCCGGTCACTATTCATACAAGGCTCGACTTAACACCGAGAAATAGCCAATTTATATTCTATACTTGCGCCTTTTAACGACCTCCTTTAATCTTTAACGATAAAAGTACCTAATACACGTCTGATCTAGTGACTTCTTTAATATTTACTAAATATAATCAAACAAGGGAGCGAAGCGAACGAAGTTCTATGCATTCTCGTGAAATCTTTTGAGCACGTTCGTTAAATATATAGTTTTTTTTGTCAAGTCAATTTGGCGACATTAAAATAAATATATATATATATATATATATATATACTTTGTAACGTTTTCACTTGACCTGTTCGTTACTCACCGGCTAGGATTCATCGGAGGCATAAAACTCATTTAAAAATCTCCCAGGGCGCCTTACTACGTGTGTGGTAAAGAAATGATATGATAGAGATTCAGGAGAAAGTCTTTAATTAACAAAAAGTCGATCACTTCACATATGTTCCACTCTCGTCATAACTACCCTGTATATTAAAAGTTCGTGGTAGGACTAACCTTTTTAAATGTTCACATGGCTAATCTTAGACTATGAAACTTCCTCCGCTGGTGCCTTCAGAAAGCAGGTCCAGGAATGTGGGGTGGAGCGGACAGACCAGCTCGAACACCAGGCACAGACCCATATATATATATATATATCTACATAGTATGAGAATTCTACAACTCACAGAGCCAGTAGTACCTACAAACGGGGTGAGTGTATAGGTACATTTGAGACAGGACATTTGGGACAAATAAGACAGGTTGAAACAAATAGAGCGAATTCATAGCGGATTTATACATTTGGAGCGTGTTGATACAGTTGGAACACGCTGATACGTTATAGGGACGGGTTGATAATATGTTTTGGGAAATAGGGCACAACGGAGTGACATCTCGCTCACATTTGGAGCAGCCCAACTGGGAAATGTGGTAGGTATCTTACACTAAAGGGGGTCATCGAGGTCGCAGTGTTCTGGCGGGGGCTGGGGCACTCGCTTAAGAACCCCAGGGAAGGCGACAACATTTATTTACTCTCATCATGATATCAGCCGAAAAACGTCCACTGCTGGTCATAGGCAGTCGCGCGCGCGCGGTTGCGCTCTTTTTATTACGAGCTAGATTAGGACGAGCCAAATGTGGCGAGGCGCGAGGGGGGCTCCAGTGCGTTCAGCATGAGATCCTGGAGTCCCCTGCATGAGAGCGCAGATGCAGGGCACCGTGGGGTATTTAGTGGATAGAAATACCACATAACCCAGTCATCCCCCGGTGATTCGGTACCTGGTTCGCAGGTTTTCTCCACAATAAAAAAAGGTACCTTACAGAACACGGCAGCAATAATAACATAAAAATGTACTCCATTTATGTATGTGTTGTGTTACTTGTGTTCCTCGTGATGAGTAAACGTCACCAGGTTGATCACGTAACGCATTGTACGTTCGTTAGGTAGATCTAAATGTAAATGTTTGTATGGTAAAATGATGGGTAGAGTGTCCTAACGCGCGTTGGAAACGTTACTACTAAATCACCCCTCGGACTCCCGAGCAGGAATGTTGCAGACATTCGCATCCGCATCCGCCAAAATAGATGCGGAGTATTTGCGGATGCGGATGTAGTGTAATTGACGACAAGAAAAAAGCACAAACAGTGCAATTTACTGCGCGAGTTTTAGATATTTTCGCCATTAGTTTAAAAAACTGCTTATCGTTTCTGTGGCCAAGAGCAGACGCGTTTTTAATTTTTTAGCAACGATTGTAATTTAGTATCAACGTTTTTTTAAATAAAGGAAAAAATTGAAAAAAAATTAATGCTCCGAGCCGGATTCGAATCGGTGACCACAGGCATTCATGCCCCGTCGCTACTAACCAACTGAGCTATCGGAACAATCCGGTTCGGGCACCAAATTCTTCAATCAGTTTCTTCCTACAACGCCTTAGGGAGGCGTGTAGCGACATCTACCAAAAGACTAAGGCTTCTTAACGGCACCAACGTCTCAAATTATATTGAGAAATCGTCAGTAACGATGCGCCACCCCATACTAAATAAATTTTGTATTAAGCAGTTACGCTGCTAACGAAATTCAATTCAATTTTTTCAATTTTTCCTTTATTAAAAAAAATGTATAATTTCGTTAGCAGCGTAACTGCTTAATACAAAATTAATTTAGTATCAACGTGTTTGATGATTGCGTGATATCATAAAATGGACGTTGTTTATTTACGTTTTTGAGTGTTTGACCATCCGCGGATGTGTGCCCCCAAATGTCAAAAAAATCGCATCCGCTGCATCCCTGCTCCCGAGTATGCGCTTCGTTGAGAGTGTGACCAAGTCCGCTCATCTCTGAACACCAAACTGCGTTGTCTTCCACGGGCGTAGCATGGCTGCCATTTTATGACTTAGTGTGAGACATTCGTCACGTTCTGACTAGTATACGAGTGCGAGAGTGACGGATGTTTTGCAACCAACCAACGCCGGCAGATTTCTTCAATTTATACCTTGTAGTATATGACTCATGCATGATAGTTTAACTTTATAATCTGGCCAACCATTAGCGTAACTTGTTATCGCAAAGAGAGGGTTGAGTACATGTTTTGAACTTCACTGTTTGATAGCCAAACTAAAACTATGATGATACATGATTGAGATCACAGGACATGATATGGAGCGGAATAATTAACTATCCGAATAATCATTGCGTTATATCCACACGCAATTTGCGTCCGAAGCCAAAGTCCGATAAATAATGTCAATGTATAGGCATTTATGCTGTGTATTTGTCAGTGTAACAAACTAACATTACATGACCGCGGACATTGTGGTAGGTATATCTACACTATTATTATAAAGAAGAAAGATTTGATTGTTTGTTTGTGTTGAATAGGCTCCGAAACTACTAGACCGATTTGAAAAATTATTTTACCATTAGAAGCCGACATTATCCCTAATGAACATAGGCTACTTTTTACCGCGGGGAAATGCTTCATTCTTACGGGAAAACGGGTAATCCGTGCGAAGCCGGGCCGGCCAGCTAGTATACTAATATTTTTAAAAGGAAAATCTGTGAGCTTTGTAAATTGTACGTTTGTATGCAACAGGTAATCCCCGGAACCGCTTACCCGATTTCAAATATTCTTTCACTGCGTCCTGCGTGTAGTATGGACTATCTGAAGGGTTATAGATAAGGGTTATAAAATATGCTAGTATTAGAAAATTTGGTAAATAAGTAGGTATCATTGAATTTTAATCATCGTCAACTTCCTAGCGTTCTTCCCGGTTGTATCCTAAGGGCACAGCTTTTGTTTGAATCGACTCGTAAATAAGGATGATTAATCGATCATACTCGTATCGCAAAACGGAAAACAAGGCCTCTGCACTACAGTTGACTAAATGATTGACGATTTTGATTGAACTACCGAACAATAGCAATTTATAACCAAACTCGATCATGTACTATTTTTATACTGTCGGTAATTGATAATTATCTTATCAGGACTCTGCCATACTACTGTATCAATATTAACGTTTGTATATATATATGTATTTGTAATCCCGGTCTCGAAAATTTCGAATTTCAATTAAATTTGGAGTCCTACACTCCAAATTTTACGGGGGCGAAAAATCGATCTAGCTATAGGTATCATGTCTGGGAAAAATCGTTTTCTCCTGGTTTTGTCTATTATCACCAGAGCAGAGCTCGGTCGCCGAGGGACTATATATATCTTATACTATTAAATGAGCAACATTTGTATATATATTTGTAATCCCGTTCTCGAAAACGGCTCTTACGATTTGTGTAGGGCTTTACGGGGGCGAAAAATCGATTTAGCGGAGTCTCATGTCTGGGAAAAATCGTTAACTTCGTAATTTCTCTATTTTCACCCGAGCAGAGCTCGGTCGTCCAGGGACCCATACATAATGTGTGATAATCGGAATATAGGTATTTGTACGCCTTCACTCATCATCATTATTACTTAAGGGGCTCCCATACGCCAATGACCTTGGATCTGAATCTCTTAGTTTTCTAATGTTTTTTGTAGCTTATTATATTAACAACAACGACTTTAAGCAATAAAGTATCCCATATTTACTTCAAAGTTCATTGTTTTCGAGATATTTGGCATCAAAGTTGAACAATTTTAGGCCAAAAAACTGGTTTTCTGGCCATAACTTTTAACTTAATTGGTTTAAAATGAAAACCCTGGACATGTTTTTAGAGAAGTCATAGACGAATTTGTTGCATGTAGATTTCGTATAAATAAGTGTTTTTTTAGACAATGTTTAAAAAAATCATACAAAATTAAGTATTCATTTCTTTCAAAATCCGGTAGACACAAATGGAGATAAAAGATTGAAAAACCGATAGCCGTTTGACTTATAATTCTATCTGTAGTCCAAAAGTAGGACATAAGTACGATTCAAAACTTGTCAAAAATCGATGAAAACCTCGGGTCACCCCTTAAGAGCCTCGCACTTGTCGGTGGAGTAACCGCCACTCGTCTCAGTCCGTTGCCAGCCTCTTGACTTCTTCATGCGACTCGACATTAACTTTATCCTTTACTTGGCTAAAATATGTTAGCCTAAGCCTTCCTCTGTCTCTCTTGCCTTCAATTTTAACTTCTAGGGTGTTTAAGAAGCTGTCATGCCGTATCAGATGGCCCACCATCTTGCCCCTACACTGTAGTGGGTCATAGAGAACGATCTTGTTGCATAAAGGTCACAGCTAATTAGAGCCACCCGGCGCCCGACCCGCACCGCCTCGCCTCGTAAATGATACGATATACGATAATGAACTACGGAGTTGATGTAGCGAGCGCATGCCCGTACAAATCCATATAAAGAATACCAACCGCTCGAGGCGAGGCGGTGCGGGTCGGGCGCCGGGTGGCTCTAATCAGCTGTGACCTTTAAGTACCAGCTTATTTGTACCTGTTTCACAAATAATATGTCTGATTATATCTCTGATTTAGAAAATGCCGGTTGTGGTACGTACCCCTGGTGGAATGGATTCTCAAACCATCGTCGCACTGTTATTTGGTTGTTATCGCTGTGGGCAATCACATGTGACGATGAACTTAATACGGGATACCTAATGGCTTACTTGTACTGAAGTTTAAGTGGGTTTGAGTGGGCCGCGGCGGTTTCAGCGGCTCGCCTTGCTGCTGGTGTTGAGCTGATGGAAGTCTCTTCTTCTATGTGTTAGAGACCTTGAGCTGATCAATCCTTCACACGCACACTGACGGTAAATTCACTTTGAGTCACTAGTCTTAATTAAATTACACATTTTTAAGGTCACAAAACAACGTAAAAAAACTATTATCACATTTTTTACTGCTTTAGAAGTTGTATTCCACGGTGTTGTTTTGATATCTTGACTTTGTCATACCGGTGACTTCTGTCAACAAGGAATTTCATTGTCTTTCCACATTCTGAACTTGTCTGTTTTCAAAAAGGTTTTAGTGTAATAAGTATATGTATATCGTTGCGAGACATCTCGTGCGCCGTCATTTGCTAACCGTGCTGGGGTCGCTGGGGAATTATATGAACCATAGACCCCCGTCCAATTTCCGCCACAGTCCAAGCTGGCTCAGTTCGGGTTGCACAGGGCGGTTCCACAAAGGTTCGGGAGCTCAAATACCGCGAGCCATCCGGTTGCCTCTAGGAAACTGAAACCACGCGTCATTGCTTTAACTATTATGTAATGTGCATTCTAATTTTTCGTTTGCTGGATGCGTGTGTAAGCGAGTGCGCGAAACACATTATAAAAACACAGTTTTTCGCCAAAAGTGACGTACTGCGCTTGTTGCAACCTTGATTTTGTCTATAGCAACATTAATTTATGTTTTTTATATGGCAATGATATTGTCAGCATTTTGTTTCACTTCTCTGAAATACATCGCTACACGAACACGTCAATTCTATATTTTATTTACTCCGCGGGCCTTGGTCCTTTAACATGGTCCTTTACCGGTGCTTCGTGTGAGTCAAAAGAATTGTGCGTCAATTGTTGCAGAAAATTCTGAAAGGACAAGAAAAATTCGTTTGGTGAGGCTATCGATCCATAATTATAGCAGATGTCAGTTGCGCCTCCATTGCGCAACCACCATCAAACGACGAAATAAGCGCTGCATTCACGGCTTGAGAAGCCGGTCACGCTGCATCCAGTCGACAACTCGCCGGGCTAGGCGTCATTGCCATATAAAAAACATAAATTAAAATTAATGTTCGCGGGGTGCCTATTTCCGCTCTAAGGGACACAAGCTAACCCTAACCTAACCTACAAATAATACCATTGTTACGATTGTTTGTTTTTTTTTACTGCGGGGGGCTCCGCGCCCCAACCCCCTCTTTTCTAGCTGCCCTAACCTAATCTTCTATATTATAAACCTTTAAAGGGAATATACTATGTATTATGATTGTTATACGTTATGTATGTTATACGAAAATATATTATGTGTTATGATCGTTATACGTTATGTATGTTATAGGAACTGAAATTAGTGAATTTGAGTGTTATAGAAAAAAACGTTGCATAATATGAATATTATGTCAATTGACCGTTATTCCTTATAAAAGTATTGGTTTTGTTGTTATAGCTAACGTTCATTATATCTAGTGAACGTTATTAATATGAAATTATATATATATATTATTGTTGTTTTATCTCGTGAGACGCACCCATAGTTTTCCTTTTAAATTCATTATAAGTGCTTACTGCCATGATTTTTTGACATACCCCGTAGTAACCATTTAGCCAGCACGGGGGGCAACCGACTCCAACAAACATTAGGGCTTTCAAGAAACCATTGATTTACCAAGAAAAAAAAAATATTTTCTACCATTTTGTTCACGTAATTGTTTTATTTACCCATGTCGGTTTACAGTTTTCTAGTAGTAAGTCACTGAGCTGAGCCGCAGACGGACAGACAAACAAGATGGAACTATACTATAAGGGTTCCTTGTTAGCTACGGAATCCTGAAAAGGTTTATACTTACGAAAAATTTTGCTAAGTAGGTATTAAAAAGAGGTGTTAACCTACATATTTATTATTTATACAGGCTGTGGCCTGGAATAGGAGCAAAAAATTAAACGTGGGTGAAAATGAATGAAGGTGGTTTTAATTGAACAAAAAGTTTTATTTTTATTTATTTTTCTCCAACGTAAGTTTACGTGTATTTTTTACTCTTTGACGCAAGTACTTTTATTTTATTTTAAAAACATTAAGAAATTATCAAAAAATTAAAAAATCACGTAAATATCTTTTAAAATTAAAAATGCAAAAACTATTTTGACTCATTACATGATGCTACCTCAAAATCTGCATTGACTGCTGTGCTATGGTCTCGTGGTGCCAAGATACATACTTGGAGGTCATAACTTTACATCAACATTTATCCGAACTATTCTAAATGAGGCCTGAGTGGACGAAATCGAAGTTCGTATCTCCATCTCTATCGCACTTACATTACTCGAGTGACGGGGATGCATGTATACGAACTACGAGTTTCGATTTTCGTGGTAGTGCCGCTGAGCGGGGCGTCCACTCAGCCCTTACACTAAGATACTTTCCTACAGCGGTAATAAAAATAATGCCTCAGATCGTAGGTATTTGACGCTTTAAGCCCGTCACAGACTTAGCTATAATTTATATGATTATATACCAAAACTTAATACTTTTTTAATGGAGTGGGGGCGGTGAGTTTTTAGGAATAGCTTAGACCCTCGCTCCGGGTCCATTGCTCGGGTCATCGGGGGGAGCTTTTAGATTATTTAAGTTAAATAGTGTTTTATTTTATTCGGAGTTTTAAGTATTTAATTTATTTTTTCTGTAACATTTTTTTTTGGTTTGATATAAAGCGGATATACATACATATATCGAATCCCGGCTCGTACCAATGAGTTTTTCGAAACTTGTGTACGGAATATTTACCGTTAGCTTTTCGGTTAAGGAAAACATTGTGATGAAACCGGTCTAATCCCAATAAGGTCTAGATTTCACTCTGGGTTGGAAGGTCTGATGGCAGTCGCTTTCGTAAAATTAGTGCCTATGCCGAATCATGGGATTAGGTGTCAAAGCGGACCCCGGGCTCCTTTAGGGGCACAACCGGGAATAACGCTAGGAGGACGACGATAAAGCGGATATACCAAAATATATATTTGTAGAAAGGCATCATACGATATGGCCTTATGAGGCTAAGTAAAATTTTACGTTTCCCCCTGGACAGAAAGTGGGAATTTCCGCACTCCCAGCGGGCGGTAATTTCCACTTTAATGACCAGGTGTAAGTGTAACGCAAAAGTCACTGTGATCAATATAAACATAAAAAAATATAAATAAAACGTTTTCATTGCTTTTGATTATTGCCACCTATGTATTCATTTTGGTTGGACGACGGGCAAAGTTGTTATTTATTTATAATATAGTTTAGAAGGCGAAGTTAAATGTCGTGTCGCGCAACAGGCTTCGTGGTTACGAGTAGGGCTCGCGGTCGTGTCCGGGTTTCGTGTATTCGTGTCGGGTACCCGTGCTCGTGTAACACGCACGCGGGTTTAAGCGACCGGTCCTAACGGATCCGTGTAATTAGCGCACGGGTACCCGTGTACACGTGTACACGTGTACACGGGTACCCGCGTCCTATTTACACGCGGGTAGTACTACCCGACCTTGATGTGTGAAGCTAGGAGCTATCCCGTTGTTCTAAGAATGTACATATAAATACTAAAAGAGTGTTCTTAGCTTTGCAATTATAACATCTTTTTTTTGTAAATAAAAATAACAGATTAACTAATGTAACAAATTATAACAAAGTAGGTACGTAAAGTTCGCCTTCTCAAATTCCGATTAAAGAAAAAGTAAGTACGAATCCATACTAATGTTATAAATGTGAAAGTGGGTCTGTCTGCCTGTGTCTTTCTGTTACCCCTTCACGCTTAAACCGCTGAACCGATTTAGATAAAATTTGGTATAGAGATTTGAGTCTTGGGGAGGGACATAGGATATAAACGAGTTCCACGCGGACGGAGTCGCGGGCAGAAGATAGTAAGTTTTATCCCATAAAAAAACATTCCGTGTAAAAAAGAGGCCCAGTCTCGAAACTCTTCCACCTTAAAAAGTTGTGAGATATTTTTTGCTTGCTAAATAAAATTCTGCCACTTGGCAATCACACAACTTTACTGCATTTATGGATTTTTGCACACCAAAACTATGTAGTATTGTGTGATTGCCAAGTCACAAAATTCTATTTAGCTAAAGAATAATAAGAATGCCTGAGACTTGGTACTACGAAATATGTCACAACTTTTTACGGTGGAAGCGTTACGAGACTTGGCCTCTTTTTTACATGGAATGTTTTTTTTATGGGATCTCACTTCTTCTTGTAGGTTATTGTGTTATCAATACATACAAATTATGATTCCAGTCTCATTCTTGCTTTTTAATTTTTTCTCCCACTCACTGCAAATGTAACTTTGTAATCCTCTATATTTATATGGGATTACAAAGTTATTTATGCGTATCTAGAAATCTGGACCGAAATTTGGTAACTATTTTAGTTTTACCTTGATTTAAACACTAAACACTAATAATGTTCTAAATTAGTGCTTTTGTTGATCGGTCAGTGAGTATGTGAGTGACAAAAGTAAGAAACTTTGACTAGTTATAATTCTTAAACTAGTGATTCAAATTGAATGATATTTGAAGTAAGTATACCGTGATACAATGCCTGCTTGTTTACTGAAAATTCGAGCTTCTAGTTTTATTCACAACGAAGTTATTGGGGGGTCGAAAATGGCCTGAAGTGCTTCGAAAAAAGATGGTACGGCCGTGCCGCTGTTTTGCGCGACTTGGCGGGGGCACCGCCATGCCCCCAGGTTTTTATTTGAGCTTAAAATGTGAAAAATAATGTAGTAGCATTAATCTAGTTTTGGTTTTGAACCAGAATAGTTACGAAGCTGGTGGTCTAAAATTGGCCGGTCCCAATTTTAGACCACCAGCTCTAATAGTAGATATTAGAAATAATGATGAGATTAGCACGACGATTTATTAATAACCTCACAAAGGGAAGGAATCAGGTAATAAAAAGCATGTAGGTATCTATTAAGAATTGGTCACATTTATTTCAGATTGTGTGGGCCTTTACGAACACTCAATATCACAAATTAAATATAACACAACAGTATCTGACGGTTCTCCCTTGTTAGACCAAACGACTTTTGGCCAAATGTTTAATTTGACAAAAGTTTCATTTGAAATAATGCATTTTTTTCATAAATAGAAAGCTTTATAGGATTATTATAAAACAGACCTTACCTAACCTAATGACTTCTATTTGATGATATTCAATGAATACCCGAAAATACCACTGTTTTGACGAAAAATGCATTAGGTCAAATGAAACAATTGTCAAATGATACATTTGGCTAAAAGTTGTTTGGTCAAGAGACAGGACCCCTATTTATTTATATAAAATTATATCGACTTTTCTGTCCAGGGTCATTATCCAAATATTTCAACCATTACAAGATATATATTGCTGCATTCGGAAAACTTTAAGTGCTACCTATAAATGTTTGGGACCAAAATGGTAGTCAATGGTACTTGAGAATAAAATAAACATTTATTAAAAAGGTAAAACAACAGTCCATAGACCGATTGAAAAAATTACACTGAGTTATCGTAAAGTGACCGCAAATCAGGTAAATATTATTTTATGGATTCCAAAGAAAAGAACAACGTATTAACGTATAAAGCCAGAAATTGTATGAAATCGGGAAAGTTTAAGGCGAGTTACTTATTTATGTTGGTTTTCATAGTTTACAGATACATATTGTATGCCGAATAAGTAAACAACGCTCATTCAGTAGATATATGGGGGTGCAATACCGGTACCGCTCCAAGAACCGGGACTGCGATTTCTGGTACTGAGCCAGTACCGGAAATTCCCGTTTTTTCGGTACTGAGTATTTTATTTCAATTATATAATTCTGAATAAACACAATCGGGAAAATAATCAAACAATACTAAAACATATTCTTTATGAATATCATATTAGGTGCAAAATTTTGGTGAATAAATAACTTGTTATTATTAGTTGTTATAAAATCTTGTAGTAAAAGGTGTGGAGTGTAATGTTCTCACTATAGTTCTCATCAATCGGTTAATCTATATCTAAACTCTATTTTAATATTGTGAAAAGGAAAAGTCTGTGAGGTTGTAGCTTTATATGTTTGTAAGTTTGTATGTAGGGGGCTAGGAGGTAAATAATGGTTCCGCAAACCGCTTAACCGATTTCAGAAATTATGTTACCAGTATGATTGGACTTTCTTGATGGACAGAGGCTATTTTTTAACCGATGAATCAACAAATTGCACAATGAAACAATCCTAAAGAATAAACAGTATTTCTTATATGTATGTATTTCATTAAAATATGAAACCAATTTTACAGTGGTGTGAAAGTGTTAAAACCAGCGAACGAAAAAAACCATAGAAGGCGAGCTTCTTACAAATTTCTACTCGAACACGTGCGTAAAACCCAGTTTGCTCACTTCGATCGAACTAAACAGCTCCCTGGCATCGTTTTGTTTGACACCCCGCCCCCATCTCAAAATGGGAATGGCACCCGTTCTGTGGGAACATTTTTCAGCACTACTTAGACTTCTATGGTTTTTTCTTTCGCTGGTTAAATGGAAGAAGAACCTATCAATCTTATTAAGTACGCAACGCACAAATTTAATGAAATAAAAAATAAAATTTAATTCTCAATTAAACCCAAACTAGTAGCAATACCTACGTAAAATGAATTTACTAGTTTAAAGATGATTATAACATTACAAGTTATCAGTCAGCAAAATTTAGCACTTAATATGATTTTTATTGGTCTTAAACAAATCATCTTTTGATGTGATGTGAGCTTTTGTTAATTCGATTACTTTTACCGATTGTGTTTAATCAGAAGTATGTGATTGAAATATAATTGGCGTTTTATTTCAATAATTTGTCATTTAAATACAAAAAGTACTCAATACCGAAAAGTACCGAAGAACCGGGATTTTAAACCGCTACAAACGGTACTGGGTTTTTTGAAAAGCAGGCCCTAGTAGATATGCATGCAAAATACAAGTCCAAGTTAACGGGTTGGAGTAATTACATGCAGTTAACATGATACTCACATTTATATCAATATTATAATTTACTAAAAGCAGTAAGCTATCTAATTAAACTAGGTAAAATAACTTCTTTGAAAAAATAATACATGTTACCTATGGTAAAATATAAGTAGGACTCAAGACTCAAATACTTACTCAGAAGGCGATGTCACGGTTGGTGATTTTTGGTGAACTGTTTTCAAATGCCTTCCTATAGCTCCAGTTGAACCACCAACACATGAAAATTCATTATTGGTCCGGTCACAGCACAAATTGCAATATGCTTTATCGTCAATTCTAGTGGCGTAACTCCACACCCAACTTTTTTTCATTTTTAACAATAAACAACAAAAAAAAACAAAACACAAAACTTTAACAAAAACAGTAACGATGAAAGCTACCATGAAAGTAATTAAGTATCAAAAACCGCACGATTTATCCAACCGACCAACTGCTTGGACAACTAGAGTCTTACTAATTTGCAACTAGAACATTTTAAATCACTCATTCAGAGCCTATAGTTCTAATTGCAATTGTTCTCTCTCACTCACACCCACTACAGCTCCAGGTAAAAAATACCATATGTGTGAAGCCGACGTAAACAATACTTAATCCTTATCTGGGAAGTGCATTCATTATAATATATCCGTTCAGCGGTAAAACACCACAGCTCAGGTCGGCGAAGATAACAGATAAAGGATTATTACCTTCTTTAGAACGATGACGTTTTTGCTCTACTTGTAGGAAGTAATGCCATAAAAGGTTTTTCGCCGGCAGGCGACGAACAAAACAAACAAAGGAAACTTAGGAGTCTTAAGACGTAAGTAATTATTGAAATTTCGACTTTATCGCAAACGTATAATACTTAATATTGCTTTGGAATTCAACGACTTGTTTATGAATATTTAATCGCTATGACTTTTGGGTTTATCCAAAAAAAGTTGCAAGACACTGAATAATGCCTATCCAAATGATAATCTAGTTACTGCAAATTATTTTTACCTCGTTAAACTACATCAACAATGTTTAGTACGTCCGAAATTGTAAGATAAAATCCTGTCAAAAACGCAAGCAGAAACGACTTTATCATGAGAGTACAAAATCGTTTTTTGCTTGCATTCGTTTGATAGAATTTACTCGAGTTTTGGATATACTATACTCTTAAATTACGGTACCGTTATCCGATATCGAAATAATTACAGTATACTTTGAATCGGTAACGTAAAAGTTAAAGTATCGTTTTGGTTGAGTAGGTACCTTTATTTTTAAATGATAACGGAATACTTGAAGCAGTAGCAAATTGTCGCAATATCGTTTTGTTCGAGTACTTTTATTATATAATGATAACGGTATACTTTGAAGCTGTAGCAAATTGTCGCAATGATATCGTTTTGTTCGAGTACCTTTCTTTTAAAATGATTACTGTATCCTTTAGATGGTATCGTAGGCAGAGTAATGTTGCAAGTAACGTTTTGATTCAGTGCCTTTATTCGGTGCTCATATTCAACCTCGTGAGTAAAGGTAAGGTTTAAAACGGTATACCTTGCAAGCTTGCTTACTTGCTTTATTAAGTACCGTTAATACCCTTAATTTCGATAACACATTCGGTCCCTTTTAGAACCATAATGCCATGTACGGTCGAGGAAAATGAAGGTTTGGCAAATGTCAACTCTATTTGAATGACGATAAGGATCAAAAGTGCTAAACATTAAATTTCCTCGACTGGACAATACAATAAGCGCTCGGTTAAAATTAAATAGTTCTCATGTACAGTCAGCCAAGAAAATGGTCTACCACTTTTGGACCTTATTTTGCATGCAATAAAGTCGAAAAGCGGTAGACCACTTTCTTGGCTGACTGTACTTACCTACTGTTTTTGTTTAGCTATCATATCTATAAGCGGCTATTAATAAAAGTTAAACAGTTTGCGTGCCCTTTGTCGGGCAATCATTAAATAAAATACTAGGTTTATACAATATTATGACGCAATAAAGCAAACATAGGCTTCCTGCGAAGTTTCCATTTGCCACATACCTAATATAAATCAACATCATACACACCAAACCCATAGAGTTACTAATGCAAATAGAGTAAAATGCAATAATTATATTCTATTTGCCTCAACTCAAACGGCCACGGACCGTCCGAACCCGCGTGTAATTAGAACCCGCGGGTACGTGTGTACGGGTACACGGGTACCCGGGTACCCGCCCGCGGGCCGGGCGGGTTCGGGCGTGTACGTGTAGAACGGACTCTTAGCACCGCGGGCTTAAGAACACGTGTATTCGGGCGGGCGGGTTAACACGTGTAGCGGGAGCCCTAGTTACGAGTATGCAAAATGGATTCCCGCGGTGTCGAAAAATATGAGTGTTAGATACATATACTAACGTAAAATTATACAACACGAGTTGTGTGTGTACGTAGGTATAATATTTGTAGAAAAGTGAAGGAAATTGTTATATTTGGAGAAGGAAAATAAGATTGAAACCAACCCATAGGTATAATAATTAGGTATCACAGGCGTCCTCTCATAATTTATTCGCATCATAGTAGTAAACAGCTCTTGGTTTATGGCATGTTCTTATCTTATATTATCTTATTTAGATGGATACCTTTCGACCCAGTGGGATCTTTTGTGCGTTTGCTCCCTCCTTTATATTTATACCTAAGTTCCTACTCCCAGGCTCGCTCCATCATTTCCACAAAACCGGGAATAAAGGGTTCCGTTCTTTCGTTTTGAGGTCTTCATAATCGTGCACCCTTGACAGAGTCGTCGTGGTCATGTCACGATCCATTTTTGCAAAAGACCTTTTCATGACTCTCGTGGGATAATAGTGCTGCAGTGCAGTGGTTTCCCGTTGCCTTCTGCACCAGCACTTTTAGGGTGTATTTGGTTCCCAAGGTTTCTGACGCCTCTTCCGTACAGGTTGCCCCGTCGGGTGTGTATGGTTATAACACCATTGCTCGGTCCCCAGAGCCCCGTTGGTTTTCTAGCAGGTACCGCCACGGCAACCAGTTGGTCGCCGCCGCCATCCAGCGCGTGCAGGTGGGGTTGACAGTAGGGCCATTTTGAGGTACAAAACCCTAAAAAATTATGGAGAGCAAAGAACTCAGTAGATAATGATATTATGAATGAAAAATAGTCTAAAAATCTTACTTTCGTTAACACTTACATTACTGTCCGCGGTGAAGTCACCGCTCCCTCGAAAGTAAAAGTGCTGTTACAATGTATTTAAACCGCGTGCCCGTCACAACAGAAACAAAAATAACGCAATTGAAACTCAACCGTGTAACTCACATTATAGAGTTCAGAATTCAAGAAACGAATATTTTAGTAAGAAACCTATGCACAAAACACGTGAATGCGATCGTTATTTGGTTTTCTGTGAAGATAGCGGTGATGTAAGCCGCAGCAGACGATTCTACGTGACGGATACTATAGCTGAGCCCACATGAAAATTATTATTATTTTCGTATTTTTAATTAACGCTGGCAACCCCTTCCCACCACACAAACGTTATTTTTTTTTTTTTGGTGTACAGGGAGTACTTTTTTTTACCCACCCCACTACACCCGCACCCACCGCCCGCGGCCTGCCAGCACGAAGATTATCGGAAAAGGTTGTTCAGGGAAGTAGCTAACGGAGTTTCAATACAGCTGAAGCCACAGGACCGATTTGGTCGCTAGCTCTTAGACTAATAGAACAATGTATTGTTTGTCATAACCATTGACTTACTATTACTACGTATAGATAGACTGGCAACCCAGAACATTTTTCTTGACGTCTTCCAATCAGGCCGCCATCTTGGAAAATCAAAGAGTATGTGAACGTCACAGACTAATCAAATCAAATCAAATCAAATATTTTTATTCAATTATAGATTCATACAGACAGAACACTTATTGAAGGTCAAAGTTCATTTAAAATTTACAATTAAGCACATGTTAACTTACAAACATAAATGCTGTTTTCACATTGTCAAAAAGATAAATATTATTAGAGCTAGGAGAAAAATATACTTATGTCAGGATTATGTAAAACAAATTCAAAACCTGAGTATGTCAGTACAAAAAGAGAAAAATAAAATAAAAAATAATAATCATTTCAAAATCATTTAAAGGCGTCTTTGTCATTTATAAAATCGTTTATAGTGTAGTAGGCCTTGCGAACTAAATGGCTTTTTATAAAAGACTTAAACTTATTGAGTGACAAACCTTGTGCATTTTTCGGAATTTTGTTATAAAAACGCACACGATTGCCCATAAAAGACAAATTCACTTTTTGCAGACGATAACGAGGCACGGAAAGATTATCCTTACGAGTGACAGTCACTATTTAGTTTAAATAAGTGTAGATTACTTTTTACATACATCACAATTTCAAAGATATATTGAGAAGCAAATGTGAAGATCGCTCTTTTTAGGGTTCCGTACCAAATTTATATCAAATACTCACGTCTATTGTCCCTAGAAGCTGTGAAAAAATCAAACTTAAAAGCCAACGCAATCTAAAGATACAGTCGTTTATGCTGTAAATTTTAGAGTTTTTCGATACTCGCAAAACCTACGGGGAAACCCCCCCTTCCCGTAAACTCAGAAACTTGAAATTTGGCACGAAGCAACGTCTTATAATACAGACAAAGGAAAAATTACGAAAAGTAGACATTTTTAGTAAAATCATACAATTTTTTTTTTTTTTTAAGTTTTATTAAACTTAATACCTTTTTCCTCGTAAACGTGTGGAGGTATTAAATTGAAATTCATGTCAAATACTCAGGGCTATAGGACCTTTCAGATGTAGCAAAACCAAACTTTTATGTCAACGCAATCAAAAGAAATAGCAATTTAAGTCGCATATTTTGAAACTGAGTACTCGCAAGAAACTCAAAACCTAAAGAGTACTTCCCGTTAACACAGAAACTACTATATTATAAAATAAATGATGTGGTAATATATTTTGATATTTTTTAGGATTACTAAATTGATAAAGTGACCCTGCTTAAATTTATGCTTCCCCAGCTTTCCACATTGTAATGTTACGGACTCCATTTTCATTTAGTTATAAACATACTACAACTTTTGCTTGTTATAGGTTTGTACGGAACCCTCGGTGCGCGAGTCCGACTCGCACTTGGCCGGTTTTTGTAATACAAACATGATTTGGATATCAGCTGCTTTACCCCAAAGCATAATACCATAGGTCATTATGCTGTGAAAGTAAGAAAAATAAACAAGCCTAGCTGTCTCAACATCGGTGAGCTGCCTTATTCTTTTGACTCCATACGCTGCCGAACTAAGCCTATTACCTTACGAAGAAATATGTGATCCCCATTGCAGTTTATGATCCAGTGTAATACCGAGAAAAACTGTGCTATGAGCAAATTCAACGAACTCATCATTAAGATTAACCTGTTCGTTCTTACTCGTATTGACTTTAGAGAGACTGAATTTAATACATTTTGTTTTCTTACTATTTGAAAGTAAATTGTTAGCGGTGAACCACCCTGCAACTAAGTCTAGTGCTGCATTTACTTGATCCAAATTGGTTTCTTTTCTGCCAAGTTTAAATATCAACGATGTGTCATCAGCGAATAGCACAATATCGTGTTTGTTCTGCACGTGATACGGCAAATCGTTAATATAGGCCAAGAAAAGAAATGGACCAAGTATTGAAAGAAGAATATTAATAGAGAAGAGATCGGATGTATAGAAAACGTTCAATTTATTAGGGCCTATCTGCCTTTCTCTGAGCTAGTAGTACCTGGGCATTTCTATCTACCGTTGTACCCCAGTTGAATTGAAGAGTGCCAAATATAATTTTAGGTTTTTGCTATTCTTATAACTAATTCTAATATCTATTCTAGTTTACTAAAAACTAAAGAGATTCGCTATATTTATAGGATAAACACGTTAAAATAAATATTTAATAGGACGAGGGAGGTTTTTGATGGTCCGTTTGGTTACAATTTATTTTGCATGTAGTTAACAAGAGACGTACCTAAACTAAATGTTTTACCCTTTATTGAATATAGTTATAATCAAATAAACTAAAAACAATAAAAGAACACAATTTAGAGCAAGCTTTTCACATAAAATCGAATCTCAGGCAGTTTGGTTACGGTTTAGGTCCAAACCGTACTTAACGTTTGAGTTATTTGAATAATCATTGGCATTATTGTTAAGTGATAAAAAACAAAAGGTAGACCTAAAAATAACATTTAGTTATTATCCAAAAGAATAAATAATTAAGCTTCCAATCTCTGTAAAATCGCGAAAATCTGTTCTAAAATCAAGGGGACATTCTCCAAATGGACACCTATGTAACTCAATGGACAAAGTAAAGACGAGATCACAATAGTAATCAACTTGCACAAAATACTCAATAAATAACAAGGTGCTTTGATTAATCAAAAATTAAAGTACTTACCTACTGACATTCTAGAGTAACATCACAACATAGCATATTTAACATTTTAAAAACATAGTATGACTACCAAGGTATTTTGTTACCAATACAGATACGTGTTATCATGAGATTATGCAAGAGCTACCTTTGGTATGCCACATTTATAAATTATAAAACATAAAGAAACGAAAATGTATGTACTTTACATGCACATTAAGACATATGATTAGATTGATAGTAAACTCAAATATGCTCAAAATGCCCCACTCAATTCTATCCAATCGCTCAATAATAAGGCTTCAAGATATTATATAATCTTTAAGCCTTATTGTTTATTAAAAAAAGACAGGTGAAATGGTGGTGGTCATGTAACTCAAAACGCCAGTTTAGGTTTAAACCTTACTGCAATTTTGATGAATGTGATCCAATGAAAATTAACATTTAAAAGGAAATAATTTGTATTTTTTTTAAACCGGTTTGTCTGAACTGAATATAAGTTTTGACAAGTCTACAGTTTAAAGCGCCTTAAAAACTTACGAAATAAATCGTACAGACAAAGTCACAGGAAAAACTATCTATACTCAATGTGCATGCGACTTTACCGTGTCCGTTGGTTACGTTTGCAAGTCCGGTTATAGGTTACGCGACAAATCGTTACCAAACGGTGGTAACGACTTCCGTGAAGCGGAATTAAATCTATTCAAAACAATAAAAAACTAACCGCAATATTCAACCTATGTAATTAACAAATAACTGCTTGAAACACGGTTTTATTCTATATCAATATAATTTTAGTTACTTAACGTTTAAACTGCATAAACAGTGAAACCAACCGGACAAAAAAATTGATAAAACTACCAGTGACACACTCTATCACGCCACGACGGTCGCGATTTGACTGTTTAAAATAAAATTTGACGTGACAAGCTCTGCGGCGCTACCACGAACTTCGAAAGTCGAAGTTCGTAATACATGCATCTCTGTCACTCGAGTAAGGGAGTGCGATAGAGATGGAAATACCCGAACTTCGACTTTCGAAGTTCGTGGTAGCGCCGCTGTATATGGTCACAGCGTTGCCAGGATCAAAAATCACCTAAATCGTTGGTAAAAGTATTTCGCTAAGACTGCGAAAATTGCGTAACCAACCTGGACTATGTCCAAATCGCGATTTCGTGGGGACAACGTTTTAATCTAAATTCAACCCTAATACTGAGGTTATAAAAGCTATTATTCATCAAAAACGCATTGCCTAAAGCATAAACTTTACCAGAAATGTTTTACTTGGTGTTACCGCTTTAGAAAAAAACGCGTAAAATGCCCTTCAAAAATGGAACTTTGTGAAGGGGACAGTATGGCGGCACGATTTTACCATATTTTAAAACTAGATTTTAGGCAGAAAACAAGCGTTTTATTCTGAATTTAACTTAATAAACGATGCGACGATTTAATATATTTTACGGAAACGCAACATTTAACTGGATAAAATCAACATCTTATGAGTAAATCGCAAAAAATACAAGGGGACATCAAAAAAAGTGGAGGGTACAACGGTAGATAGAAATGCCCACCTACTAGCACGACATATTTTTTTTTAGTGTCTTTAATTTTAATCAATCACCAACTTGCTCTTAAGTTACCTATACTTGTATACTTTTACAGGACGGTCCGCGAGCTTTTTCGCGGCGACATAGACTATCCGTCTCTTTCTAAGAGTTCTAAATAGAAAGGGGTGGATAGTATCTCGCCGCGGCACAGCTCGCGGGCCGTCCTATGAAAGCCGTGCTGGATAGCCAACTGCCAGTCATTAGAGCCAAAAAATTTACCAACGTGATTAGTACAGTCGATCACGTATTTCATAGAATAGTCTGGATTTGCGGCCGAGTGTATACACATAGAGAGGTAATTGTCACGAGCGCAAAACCGCGGATCCGTTGTCACAAAGCGGGCACACACGGTGAAATATTGTGAACGTTGAAGAGGCGTTTTTTACCCCCGTGGCCACTACCAGCGCCATCTAGTATGTGGAAGGTGATTTTAACGTGGCCCTATTTGGCAAGTAGTTAAAAACGCTGAAACATTAACTTTTTTTATTGCATGCATAGCACGCGCTCGCGAAACGTAAGGCCTGCAACACACTGGCGCGGCCCGCGGTGGAGGACAATCGTAAATTTGACTATTGCCGCGACCAGGCCGCGCCAGTGTGATGCAGGTTTAAAGTGACATGTGGATTTCCAGTTATGTAGGTAGATTTACTAGCGTGACAATAACTTTCGCTATTAAAAAAAGGTAAAAGTCAAAATCTGACGTTAAGCAGCACCGCCATTATTTCTCGCTCGTGATTGGCGGCAATCCGTGCTGACTCGAGTCCTAATTGGCCGAGCGACACACGAGGACGCGTTTGCCAATCGCGCAGGCGCCCTCCCGCGTCGAATGCAAACAGCCCCCCTATTCTGTAACTTGTTTTAAGCTCACCTCAACGCTCAGTCGCTCACCCACAAATATATCTTGACTTCACAATGCATAGTAAGCGTAGGTAGAGGTCTAGTTTCGTGACCGACGGTTTGAGCCGCATTAGCGCGTAGCGAATAACAGCCCTCGAGCTCTCTTATTATAAAACTTAGAAAGTGACGTATAGTGCGAGAAAAATCAAGAGCTCGCGCGGCGTCTTGTGATACCCGTGCAGTAAACACGCAAACTAAAAAAACCGGCCAAGGTCAAGTCGGACTCGCGCACGAAGGGTGCCGTACCATTATATATAAAAACAGCAAAAAAAAAAAAGTTTGTTGTATGGGAGCCCCCCTTAAATATTTATTTATTTTATTTTGTTTTTAGTATTTGTTGTTATAGCGGCATCCGGAATACATAATTTGTGAAAATTTCAACTGTCTAGCTATCGCGGTTTTTGAGATACAGCCAGAAAAAAAAACCGTTGTTGTATGGAAGCCCCTTTAAATATTTATTTTATTTTATTTTTAGTATTTGTTGTTATAGCGGCAACAGAAATACATCATCTGTAAAAATTTCAACTGTCTATCGCGGTTCTTGAGATACAGCCTGATGACAAACAGACGTACGGACGGACAGACAGCGAAGTCTTAGTAATAGGGTCCCGTTGTTATTACCCTTTGGGTACGGAACCCTAAAAACAAATGGGGTACCTACTCACTACTGGACAGTCACAGAATAAACAATAGTACGTACATGTTACAGAGACAGACACTTATTCACGAACACTGTATTGTACATACCTATTAAAATCGATGTTTTTTTTTTTTTTTTTTTTTCAATTATGGCTTTTACTCCTTGCTGTTTTAGCACGGTGGATTCGCCAAGAAAGTTTTACGACATATTCACACACGAGGAGAATGTTCGGTTTAATTTTGACTTTTTTGGGGGAAGGATCAGTCTGGAAACCTAAAACAAATAAAAACTATGGACATCACAGACAATCACATGACAGTTACAAGCGTTATGAAAAAAGAGCGGGAAAGTGGATGACATAGTGTTAATCATGCCAACATGACGGATATAGTGGAAAATGTGTCATTAGAAATCGATGTTTGGCAGCCAGAAAACGCAAATCATGACATCCCGTTCTACGATAATAGGACTTTAAGGGCCTACCGCCAAGCGAAAACGAACTTCATTCGTGTAGGTATCTCCCTCTCTTCGCACTTGCAAGTTCGAGCGACAGAGAGGGATATACACAAACGAAGTTTCGTCTACTATGAGTGTCTACTGTGAGAGGTCGATCATGTAACGTATTGTACGTAGGCGTTATGTTTTCATTGACAATCAGATCTACCTAGACTACCTAGAGTATCAGATCTATATTATATGGAATAATGACAGAATTTACATTGTTAATTGTGTCTGCGATTGACCGTGCGGGTCCATCGGCGTTTTACGAACTACCCAGACACGTGAAAGAATTTTGAGTAGTTTCGGAGATAACCACCTGTATAAAGACTTACATTTCACAGATAGGTTTTAGTGTACCTATATTCTGCCACAGATTTGAGTTGAGTTGAGTTGTCCGTTACCTACGAGCACGAAATCCTCGGTGCGCGAGTCCGACGCGCCCAACTATTCGTTTCGGCTAAATAATGCAGATATAAATAAATAAATAAATAAATAGTAGGGGACAATCTTACACAAATCGACCTAGTCCCATAGTAAGCTCATTAAGGCTTGTGTTATGGGTACTAAACGACGATATATATAATAGATATAAATACTTAAATACATAGAAAACTTCCATGACTCAGAAACAAATATTTATGCTCATCACACAAATAATTGCCCTTACCGGGATTCGAACCCAGGACCTTCAGCTTCGTAGGCAGCGTCACTACCCACTAGGCTAACCGGTCGTCACTACACACATATACATATAAGTAACTTACATTTTTTACATTCACTGGTAACAAGAAATGAGAAATAAAATTTAATGAAATCCTTTTAAATTATTGTAATTAAATTGTATCGTCTGTTGCATAATAATTACTTACGTCAATCGATAAACGGTTTTATGGATACCTCTTAAGTAAGTACTTGTCATCATAAAGAGCTACTCGAAATCCATTAAATTCCATCACGTTTGCCAATAAACACAATATGGCAAAAATGCCATAACGTATTTTATTGACGACTTTACTCGGCAAACGAGCGATAAAACATATATTGGTTATGGCTGGCCATACGAGCAGGTCCGATTCTACGTGCACATGGCTTAACTAGCCTAAAACTAAATTGTCTAATTTTTAGACAAAAGGGATGCGGACTAAGATTTTTTTACAATGCCATTCGAACCAGTTTTTGGAGAGGAACAAATGTTTGTATGGGAGCAACTACAATTAAAGAACATAAATACCCCAAAAATTGAGACAAAGATTGACGTCGCTGGCGGCAGCGGAAAAGGCTTCATACTGATGACGTACCCTCGTATGACGTCACTTGTACAAAGTAGTTGTATCATTTAAATACCCTTATCACGAAACAAATTATTTAATTAAATATTTTTTGTTTAAGTGTTATTTTTAACGAGGAAGTTACCCCGGTCATTTTATAATCGATATGATACAGAGAAATAATATAATGGAAAAATAAACCATCTTCGTCTGTAGCCCCATAACATAAGTCATTTTTGAAGTGTATTTTTAACCACAGGTTAATATTTCTAAAGACGTGGTGGTGTGTTCCTCAAAAAAAGAAGTTCGCAAACAACTATTATACAAATTAAAATATTATTAATTTATTGATTAAAATAAATACAAAAAGAAATACAAGTATCAAAACTTTTTTTTCCTACTATAATTAGTAATACCACATGTATATTTTTTGAATTTGCCGCGTTTTATCAGGTCACGCTTTTGTTTGCCAGACTCTATAATAATAATCTGTATAGTTTTAGTTATCTATTAAAATAAACAATACAAAAATCAATGTGGTAGGTATGCGAAAATAGTAAAATAAACCTCCAGCTCATGAGCTCACTCACATCTGTATTTCCAATCTCTGTCTCTCATGGGGCATATACATTACATGATTAGTCAGCCCCAATTCATCAGAATCTGACTAATTGCTATCGTGTGGATGCATGTTGCGCTGCAATCCAACCGTCAAATGAGTTTTCCTGACTAATTGCATGAAAATCACAATTTGGACCATGGAATTGGCATGATCTGCCAAGTGTTTTTTTTCTCACAATATTCATTCAAATAAAATTAAACGAAAATTAAAAAATATAAACTAAAGAATATTGTTTTAATATTTTACACTGTAATTATGTCAATTTTTTTAAACCGGTGTTTTGTTACTACAATTTCATTCAGTGTGGCCAGTTAATAGTAAGAAAGTGAAAATTGCCGCATTCAAACGGTCCTGCGAAGCGGACTGCAAGATTGTTACTAACCGATGAGATAGGGCGAGACAGCACGTCTATCATGAGACGGCCGTGATATACTCTCGATTTTTGTGTGCTGCACGGCTATCACGCGACGGCGCGCGAGCTCTCTCTGGTTTTTTCTCGCACTATCCGTCTCTCTCTTAATAGAACACTTAGAACAAGAGGTATAGTGCGAGAAAAATTGAGAGTATGTCGCGGCCGACCCATGTTAGACGTGCTGTCTTGCCCTGTCTCATCGGTTAGTAACAATCTTGCAGCCCGCTTCGCAGGACCGTTTGAATGCGGCAATTTTCGCTTTCTTACTATTAACTGGCCACACTGAATTAAATTGTAGTTGCAGTTGTTACGTCTGTACGGTACGTCCAATTATGACTTCGACATGTTGGGCTGACAAATTGGGGTAAAATCACATAATCTGGATGCCCCGACACTTGACACACTTGTGCAGTATTAGGGTATGCGCGCACGAGCAAGCGCATACCCTTAGTCCCTTAGGCCTGCAACGGCTGCAACACTCTGGCGCGGCCTGCGGTGGCGGACAATTGTAAATTTGACATCTAATGACAAGTTTACTATGGTCCGCCGCGGCCGGCCGGGCCAGTGTTTTGAGGGCTTTACGATTAGGGTGTTATTCCACTTGTCCAAGATCTTTGTCCAATGTGCATTGCATCTAATTCACTCTTTAAGCAAAATGTGAAACGCAAATACACATTGGACAGTGGAATACCACCCACATTTTTGATAAAAACCCGCCACATTTAAATTTTTAATATCATACAATAACATTATCAGTGTAGTATAGTGTGCATACTACTTAAAGATATTAAGCATTTCATTATCCATGTTACAGCGTTGAAAAATACAGCCGTCAAAAGTATAAAATTACACGTAGAAACTGTAGAAAGTTACAAAGTTATAAAAAAACACCACAGGGCCACAGCTGTGCAATGTTTGACTGTTTCGTAGACTTCTATTTCAAAACATAATTGTTAATTTTTATTTGTTACAATTTACTTATGAAAATCTCGCTGATCAATAAAAACACGGTAACAAATCATAAAAATCGCATAACTTCAAGACAGATAAAGATAAAGCACCCCGCGTTGATACGAGTAAAAGATATAAACAAAATCGTTCGTCACATCTTTCTGATGTTATCAGTGCTATTGCTATTCAACAATCAAAGCTTAATTAGAATTGCTGATAAGATGAGTTGGTTAATGTATTCAGAGTCAGTCGTAGTAAAGACATCGCCTTTTTACAGAAATGACGAGTTTAGTGACGAAACACTTCGTTTTATTGACCAAGTTAACCAAAACTGTTACCAATGGATCGAAAAGACTATCCTCACATTTTACTTACTATCCTGACGATGATAAACCGGTGGGAGGTAAGTTTTTCCGCTTTTACACTGAATACTTTTAAGGTTATGTACTTGTTTACTTTGGAAAAATTATTGCAGCAAAATTTTGTAAATGATCCATATGTTGGCTATGGATATTCTGTGTGTAAGTTCTGTTTATTAAATTAATGCTATTTTAATATTCATATGGTGTAAAATAATGCCACTAAGATCCTAGTGTGTGATGCGATGACAGCAAAACTATGATACCTACTTAAAAGAATTGACATGTATTTTCAATTCAAACTGCATTAATAAAATAAATATAACATCAGCCTTTGGCATCTATTCACGAAAGATTTTAACGAAACAGTCTTTAACTTAACCAGTACTTAAAAATTACATTTTATAAACATTATGGCTTTATATCCACATTTCCATAGGTCTCAGATAAAAGATACTGGTTTCAATTAGGCTTGCCATCTCAAAATTTGGCATCCACGACAAGGCATGAAAACCCCGGATTTTGGAGCCCAGAATCCGGACATGTCAACGGGTTCTTAGGAAACTTACTAAAACTTAAACATACTTATAATAAAAACAGTTTAAAATGTCAAGACTTCAAATTTTTAAACCCAGACTACAAATGAAACCCCGCCCGGACGCTCCCCGCACGCCTTTTAAACTAGGACAAATCCGGGGAAACCCAGACGGATGGCAACCCTAGGTTCAATAACCAACATTTCTAATTACATACACCAGTAGGTACAGCCCCTTATTGACAATGACATTTCACTCATTTTCTCTGTTCCGTACTTGATAGGGTAATGTTGGTTTTGCATGCAAACATCTGTCCATCTCTTCCATTGTGTCACTTGCGGGTAGTGTCTGGTCAAGACACCTCTTGGTTCCCTGCAGGGTACCTATTGTCCGAGTATCTCGCTATATGCCCTAATCATTTCAATGTCGACTTTATTGCTTGCTGCAAAAACTAATTATGTAGATGGTAACAAGAACTTTCAATAACATTGTATTTTTAGTCGCTCAGTTGAGTTTCTCTGTTCTAGCACAACTTGCTTGAGGCAATAAATATTTCCATTGAATTAGGTACCATAAATAGAATAGAATATCATTACTTACCATAAACTAAAAAATAAATAAAATTTAAAATATGTGCCTACCTATTTTATTTATGTGACATTTTATTTTATATTATTTATTTGACATTGTATTGTATTGAGTTTTTAATTTAATTTTAAACTTGTATTTGTATGAACTTAATTGAAAAAATATATTATGAGTTTTGTAACTCGAAATAAATGATTTGATTTGATTTATTGTTGATGTTTCATAATTATATAATTTCAATGGAATTGTTTCTTTGCTGAATCACAACGCTATAATGTTGTCTTGTCAGCAGACACTTGTGTAACAACAACTACTATAACTATCAGTGTTCAATACTTTTAAGGTGAAACCAGCAAAATGAACATGATGCAGGCGATCAACAATGCCATGGACATCACACTGAAGCAGGACTCCTCCGCTGTACTGTTCGGAGAGGATGTGGCCTTCGGCGGAGTCTTCCGCTGTGCACTGGGGTTACAGGTACTTTTTAGAACCAAGTGCAGTCATTGTTGGCTATGTAGATTTTGAGTCATTCTTAAAACGTAATAATTTTCTGTCAAAATTTTCATTTATGGTACCAGCTTCTATTGCGAACTACTTTTCTGTGTAACGATATCAACTACTCGTTGAGACGATTCTAACAAGCCCAAACTCAACCGTGTTACGTCTGTTAAGTCCTGAATTCCCATGGCCACCTTCTGTCTCCATCATCAGATCATGTTGATGGTACTATGATATTGAATTGTCATCCAAACTATACTTAAGCCCAAAATTTCACCTCAATCGGTTGAAGATATCTGCTTCAAAATTGAGTTGCAAGATTCCAGCCGAACAAACATAGTAACATACATTGCAAGTTACATAAAAGCTTGTAATAGTAGGTTTTTGCAAAGTTTCAATACAAGCTGTTTTGATGTCTGTACTTTTCTTTACAGCTTTATTATGTTAAGCAGAGGGTTAATTGTCATATGAAATGTGTAGACACCTATACTCGTAGCTGGGCATTTTCGCGAGAAGAGATGCAACGTTAGTGACGTCACCGAGTCATCATCCTCCTAGCGTTATTCCCCGAAAAGCTAACGGTAAATATTCCGTACATAAGTTCCGAAAAACTCATTGGTACGAGCCGGGATTCGAACCCACGACCGCCGCTTAGCAGCCGCATGCCTGAACCACTAGGCTACCGTAGCTGCTACCGTAGTGACGTCACCGAGTATAAGTTAAAAGTGTTCCATTTTGTAACTTTTATTTGTCATACAAATTGTATGGTTAATTTTGGTTAGAAAATGGAACATGACGGCACTGACGATGCATGTCTTCTCGCCCAGCAGGTTTGTCATTTAAAAGAAATGCTTCTGTATAGACATAGCCAGTCTTCCGGGGAGGCCTATGTCCAGCAGTGGACGTCTATCAGCTGATATGATGAGGCAGTCTTTATAATGATTTATTTATTTATAGCCTCTTTTCAGAAGATAACAATGAAATACTTAAAAACTACAGAAAGAAAGAAAATACATTTATTTAACGTCACAACTTACATAATAAAAAGACAAAGAACAAGCAAAAGAAAAGGCTTAAATACGCGGACGTTAAACAGGACTCAGCATAAAGCCCCTGCAAGACACGGCAAGCAGAGGCGCTGATTTTCAGTAACCGTATAACTTTACATTACTGTGTGCCTACTGGCAGAGGCCTCCCCCAGTCCTCTCCATTCCTCCCTGTCTGTGACCACTCTGGTCCGCGTCATGCCGGCCATTTCTATAATAGCGTCCTCCCGTCTATTAAATTGTCTGCCTCTACCGTTTACTGTAACGGTTTACATCCTTTTGGGTACCATGTTTTTAAAGTTTTCCTCCATTTCTCAGGTACTAATTTCATTTGTAATTTATTTATTTATTACCATTAAGATTAGCACTAACAGTTATACCTTACATGCTAATTGGTAAATTAATACTTATCAATCTTATCATGCTAATTTTTAATTTATTTATTTTCAATTTATTAAAAGACAACTATGAGGTCCACTGGCGTTAATTATTCTTAGTCTAGGTTAGTACTTAATGGTAAAAAAGGATTTGGTGCGGTCGGTAAGTATTTTTGTCAAGGGACAATCAAACTTACCAGCTATCATTTTCAGGATGCTGTTGCTGCTCCCGCGCATTCTATTCAGGAGAGAGGCAGACTTTTTGCGCCAAACGGCGTCAAAGCCGTCTGTACGCGCCTCGGCAAACATAAATGACGCACTGCAGAAGCGCGGCAGCCGTAACAGCGCCCTGAAGGCATTATTAAATTGGATGCGCAGAGCATTGTATGCCTTTTGGGTATATTTGAACCACAGACTTGCCGAGTACAGTGATGTGCAATACGCTTTGAACAGCGTTATTTTCACCGTATCTGTACATCGAGCAAATCTGCGGGCCAACATGTTCGCCCGGACTGACAACGCTCTGCGCTCCCTCTCCATATCTAAATCGTCCTTAAGGTCATCAGTTACCAAATGCCCAAGATACTTAAACAAGAAGACGCGTTTAAGAGGGATATTATTAAGTATTAAAGGTGGAACAAAACTTGGGCATTTGGTTCCCGCCTTAAAGACCATATATTCTGTTTTAGAAACATTGTAAGTCAAACCATGAGATGTCGCATATGACTCACAAACTGCAACTAGTTTTCTAAGTGCGCCGATTGAGGGAGCCAGGAGAGCCATGTCGTCCGCGTAACTGATGTTATTGACACACACATCATCAATAAAGCAGCCGACATGCGTTCTACTGAGTTCCTCAATCAGCGCATTAACGTATAAGTTGAAAAGCAGCGGTGAGCTCAATCCTCCCTGCCTCACCCCGCATTCCAACCTCCAGGGATCCGAAAACTCATCTGCCCATTTAACAAGATTCTCCTGATTCAAGTACCAAGACCTGAGAAGGGAAGTTAGCTCATACGGAAGCCCTGTCTCCCGTAACTTCCGCCAGAGAATGTCATAGGAGACCAAGTCAAAGGCCTTTGAGAGGTCCATAAAACAGGCATACACCGGAGTCTGCCTATCGGTGTAATACTTGACAGTGTGCTTTAAACTAAGTATGGCAGTCTCTGTTGATAGCCCAGGTCGGAACCCGAACTGTGCGTCATGTACCTTGACATACCGCATCAAATGCGAGTTAAGCACACTGTCGAGTACTTTTGCTACTATTGTGGCTAATGAGATGGGCCTATAATTAGACCTGTCTGATACATCTCCCGTCTTGCTCTTGACAATAGGTACCACCAGAGTCTTCACCATATCCGGAGGCAGGTATGAGTGACTTAGGCAAAGGTTAAAAAGCATGGCGAGTACTCGAGGAAGGTGGGGACCGGCGTGCCGCAAGTGTTCCACGCTGAGCCCATCGTGCCCCGGCGACTTACCCCTAGTCATTTTGTGGACTGCATGGTTAACATCCTTGGCAAAAAATATGGTAGTTATCTTGTCACCATGGGTATCAGCGCCGAACTCCCGACACGGTGGTCCTAATGGTGACTGCACTGCAAAGTGATTTCTAAATATATTCGCTATATCACTAGGGTTTGAGACACCTGCGACATTCACGGGGGTACTAGGCTTGGGATTCAATTTATTCGTACATTTCCAAAAAATTTTAAAGTCTGATTTCGAGTGATGTGATGCTATCAGGTCCATTTTTATTTGTTCTTGATGATTCTGGCACCACTTCAGCTTCCCTTTAAAAATCTTACGCGCTTGGATCATGTCACCGTAGACAGAACCGCCAGTAGGTTTTCCGTGCATCACCCACGTGTTGAAGCTGAGCCTTGCAATCGCGTGAGCCTCGCTTACGTGCCTGTTCCAGCCCACCAAGGTCTGTTTCCTGTTATTATTATTTTTATTGCTGTAGGTGGAAATTGCACCCTTACATAAAATATTTGTCACATTCAAGTACAATTTATTTATGATCTCTTTATGATTAGCGTTACAACAGTTATAGCCACAACATTTCTGACACTCTAATGGAAAATCTATATTTCTTAAGTGATCATGACAAAATTTCTGATAAGTATCTGTTTGCAGTGCATTTCGCTCACCCCACCTTGCTTTGTTTACTACAAAGGTTTTTAAAACCACTTTCTGACTTATCACGTTAAGATTACATTTAACTACCAAGGGAAAGTGGTCAGACCAATATACGTCATGTTTAACATAAACATCTACAACACACTGCCTCGCGGCCTTCGTGACAACGCAATGGTCTAACCACCTAGCGCACCCGTGCGCTTCACTGATGAAGGTGAACGTATCGGACGATAAACCTAGCCTGTCAATATCCGCACAGGTCCAGTCCTGATCCACTGAGAATTTTACCAGTTCTTTATAAAAACGCTCGTGCGGATGCGCATTAAAGTCCCCTAATATTAACGCACATTCTACGTCGTTTTCCTCGATAATGGCATGTATAGTGCTCAAACAGTCTGTAAGTTCCACTACGTTCTCAGCGCAGTCAGTCGGCATGTAAACACTAAATATAAGGACTGGCCGATCACTTGTCACAATTCGTATCGCTGATATACGTGGGTTCGCGCACTTGACCACCGATACGCATTGAAACACTGATTTACGCCACAACAATGCAACGCCGCCATAAGGCCTACCTTTCAGAATCCCCACACCTGTATCTACTGCCGAGGTTCCGGTGCCTCCAAAATTCTCATGAATCTCAGCCAGGACTGGCAGATCACACGGCAACAGCCACGTTTCCTGGAGAGCGATCACATCCGCAAAATTACATAGTTCATTGATGCCGTCCAAAGAACGCTTAATATTCTTACAGTTATAAGTGATAATAGTTGTACTATCCATTATTTTACACCGGAACGCTTCTTTTCTGTTCGCCCGTGAGCCCATAATTTCTATACGGCATAAATCGTCGGCAAGTAATACTGTCTGGCCAAAGTTCGTCGCTTAAGAATACATCAATTTTACTTCTTAACACCATCATCTTATAGGAATTATAGCCCTTGTCTGTTTTTGACTTTATTTTCTGAAGCATAATTTTTTCTTTCGTTTTAGATAAAATATACTCACTTATATCACTTTCTGATGTATCTTTGTGTACATTGGATACGAACAATGATATTTTAACATCAGCAGGCTTAAACCTATCAGTAGGATTGATTGTTACTTTCCCCCTGATACTCTCCTCCCTCCTCTTACTCTTTCGCTGCTTTTCCACTAGAGTATAATCTTCCTCAAGCTGTACAGGCTTCGACTTTGCTTGCTGTTTCACAACCTCAGCCATGGTTTTCTTTTTACTAATACTAATTTCACTGACCGCGGTCGCTACGGTGTCAGAGGCGGCCGCGCTCGGCAGTTCCTTCGCATCCGACCGGTCCGCGCGCTCCGCGATAAGAGCATGCCCGGTGACGTCACTCGCTTGCCGCTGCGCTGTCGTTGCGGGAGTGATGCATTTACTTTGCATATTTATTGGTTTAGCGGGTGAAAGAGACTGTTGTTCTTGTATTTCGTGACAAGTATTTATAGTTTTTTGTCCCTCTTGTGTACTATTTGCAGTGTGGGTAGTTGATGAATAGAGGATGCCGTACGGCCCGCTATCTTCCAATAGGTACCCACCTCGTCGTTTGTTTACATTATTGTGTTGATCGTTACTTACTAATGAAGCATATTTCATATTATCCAAGTCTGATTTAATGTAATTCAACTGTTCAACTGTAGCATAAGTTTCCTTTATAGTTTTTACTTGCGATTGCAATGAAACAATATCCCTTAACATCTTTGAAGCATCCAAATGATCAAACGTAATCGGTGGTAACTTTTGCAGTTCTCTCGCCACAAAAATAGGGGTTTGGTCGGGATCAGTGTTCTTGAAAACACAAACGATATCTTCTATATCCTTATGATCCTTGTTTTTACGTCTTGAGACATTTCGTTGCGTAGTAGATATCGACTTGAACAGCAGCTCCTTAGCCGCACTTATTTCCGGCGAAGCAAAAGCACTCGCAACTAATTTATTTAAACATTCTTCATCCATTATGTCTATTTTGTTTTGTACGAAACATAACAACTCATTTATGACAATATTGCACTGATTACACTTTAATATTATCGTAGCCATTTTTTCAACACCCGACCGCTGTCGCGTTCGCGCATAGACTCGAATATTATATATTATATAATTAATGTAACATGTCAAATGATTGAATAATTAATACATCACAAAAAAAAGAAAAGGCACGGCAGTGCCCCTGCCAAGTCGAGCGCGAAGCAAACACTGCCGTACCATCCTTTACTGGAACCATTTCGCCGCATTTTCAGGCCCCTATTTGAGAACCTCTGGATAAGACCAGAACGCAGAAATTTTCGTTATCCAGTAAGCTATATAATCTAATCACATACTTAAAATCCAAAATTTCAAGTCCGTAGGTCATTTAGTTCCGAAGTTAAGCGAAAGCAAAGTTTCGCATTTATGACACTCACACGCTCACTCACTCACTCACGATCATCAAAATAGAACTAGTACTTCCCATAAACTCAGAGAGCTGAAATTTGGTACAGAATTAGGGTTTAATGGCCACATAAAGGGAAAACTTAAAAAAAATTGCAATTTCAACCCAGTTTTCTAGATACACCAACTATATACATTACTTTGTAATCCTATACAAATATATAGGATTACAGAGTTACATTTGCAGTGAATGGGAAAATTCAAAAGCAAGAATGGGCCTGCATTCATAGTTTGTATGTATGGATAACACATTAACCTACAAAAAGAAGTGAGATCCCATAAAAAACATTCCACGTAAAAAAGAGGCCAAGTCTCAACTTAACTGTATTTATGGATTTTTACATACTTACCTAAAATTATGTAGTATTGTGTGATGGCCAAGTCACACAATTTTATTTAGCAAGCAAATAAAGATTAATAAGAATGCCTGAGACTTGGCTCTACGAAATATCTCACAACTTTTTACGGTGGAAGAGTTTCGAGACTTGGCCTCTTTTTTACATGGATTAATATTAACAGGTCAAGAAATACAGGAGGTCAATACAAAGAGATACAGAAAGTCTAGGTTATTAATAATACAGATTATGCAGTTATGGAGCTAGGAGTGACAACTTTCTCTAGATATTGATAGGCAGCTGCTAAAAACTTTGGTTTTGAGCTTAAGAATATGATAAAATGCATGTTTAATACTACTATAATTTAATGAAAAATACAATACAAGACAAATACTCTTTTCTCAAACATGCTCGGAAATGTACGCGTTAATATCACGAAATGAAGACGTGAAGTTTCTTGTTTATGGCTCCCTACATTACTTCTTGGCCTTACGCCAAGAAGTAATGTATGAAAACCCTAAGTAAAACCATTATTGTCCGCTACTCTAACTTTTTAAATTTGCTTACTAATATTAAACTGACAAAGGAAAATTTACATACTGCCAACCACCACTAGACACTGTAAGCATACTTGCTTCATAAAAAAATAAAAATAATCTATGGTACTATATTTTATGTGCGGTTAAACATGGTGCTCGAACGGCTTTTTCAAATGGCATGTTTAAAAAATAAAAAAGGCGCAAATTACCTATTAATTGATTACCTAGTATTTATTTTAATTTTAATATTTCCTCACATCGTTTCCTCGTTCGTTGTATTCGGCCTCGTCTACGACTCGGCCGTCTACCCCAATCTCGTCCAGCAATCCCTTACTTCACGGCCTCTGCAGTAATCTACTATTATTGCACACCTCACATAAACGAAGCAGTTAGAAAGAGAAACAATACAATAACATGTAGGTAGAGGCAGACAACAGCCGTTCTTATCGTTGAAGAGCGATCTCTTCCAGACAACCTTTGGGTATCGGAAAAATGTTCGCGATTGCAGGAGAAATACGGCAAGGAGCGCGTGTTCAACACGCCGCTGTGCGAGCAGGGCATCGCGGGCTTCGCCATCGGCGTCGCCAGCGCCGGGGCCACTGCCATCGCCGAGATACAGTTCGCGGACTACATCTTCCCCGCCTTCGACCAGGTATACAACTCTGACGACCGCTTTAGCCTAGTTGGTAGCGTCCCTGCCTTCGAAGCAAGAGGTCCTGGGCTCAAATCCCGGCAAGGGGAGTGATTTCCACTGCTGGACATAGGCCTCCCCCAAAGAGTGCCAAAGTGACCGGTCCTGCGCCACCCGCATCCAGCGGACTCCAGCAACCTTTACATGGTCATCAGTCCACCTTGCCTACCCGCGCCGCGCGTTCCAGTCGCCACTCGAGAAACTTTGATTTGTGTGATGAGCACGAATATTTGTTCCTGAGTCATGGATGTTTTCTATGTATTTAAGTATTGGTTTATCTATATAAGTATGTTCATCGTCGTCTAGTACCCATGTTACAAGCTTTGCGTAGTTTGGGACTAGATCGATTTGATAAGATCTTCCCTTAATATTTATTAATATTATTTACTAACTCCAGTCAGCTATTTAGTTAGAATAGTCAACTGTACCACCTCACCACCATAAATCTTAATATCTATCATAATAAAGTGGGCAAAAATATGTGTAACATTTTAACTAGGACCTAGAAATAGAGGCTTGTCAATGTTTAACGGACCACCAGATATAGTAAAATATGAACACAAAAAAAATACTTTTGACGACCAAAAATAGTAACTGAGCACCTAATTTTTTTCTCCATTTTAATGTGAAATGATAACCTAAATAATAACATCTTACTATCCTATTTAAAGAAAATGTCTCCTAATTAATCATTGCTAACACATAAATAGTAAATGATCACCAAAATTTTACCTCCATTTTAATGTGAAATAATTACCCAAATTATAACATCTTACCATCCTATTAAAGAAACTGTCTCCAAACTAATCATTGTTAACCCAAAAATAGTTAATGAGGGCCAAGATTTAATCACCATTTTTATGTTAATTGATAACCAAATTATAACATCTTACTATCCTATTAAAGAAAATGTCTCCCAACTAATCATTGCTAACCCAAAACTAACTCAGTCTCCCGCCCTCCGCCCGGGCTCCCGCCAGAAACTTGCTTCGTCGGCCCTTCGTTTCACCCGCTCAGCTCAGGACCTCCTTCGCAAGCTTCTGTCTCCGCGGGCTTTTATATACACTCTAGGGGTAAGACAGACAAGACCACGTGGAAGTGGGGTACGCTGATTCGGGTTTTGGTAGCAATTTTTACCTTTCGATCGCTATAAACAAGGAATCATTTAAGTTACTAGAAAATGTTTACTAACCTGATACCTCTTCATATTCCCTAAATTCGCGGCGCGGGCGGGGCGACGGAGTTGAGCGGCAAGTACTACTTTATTTGGTAATATGCATACATTTTATGGCAATCATAGTGACTTATTTAGGTAGACATATTGTAATAATTTCTTCGCTAAGATTAGGTGCTCAGTTACTAAATTTGGTAATCATTTACTAAATTTGGTCTTTAAATACATTTTATAGCAATCATAGTGGGTTATTTAGGTAGAAATATTGTATTAATTTGTTCGCTAAGATTAGGTGGTCAGTTACTAAATTTGGTAATCATTTACTAAATTTGATCTTTGAATACAATTTAATTGTGCAGTCGTTACTAAAACAGGTAGTACCATTGTAATGGTAGAATTCTTTTTTTGGTGTTCAGTACATTTTTTTGGTAAGAAAGCTTGAGGGTATCAAAGTATTTTCTGGTGGTCATTATATTTGTTCCCATATTTATGCAAGCAGGCATGTTGTGGTAGATATTAAAGATGGCAACTACATGAGCGAAACCCGCTTTGGACATAGAGGTGCACACTCACCGGCCAAGATGTCGCACACAGAAACAGATAACACTGAGTTGTAAAGCAGTGGGTACAATATTAGAAGTCTAAACAAGCAACACATAGGTGCTTGAACCATAACTGGCCTGACTGGGTAAGATTGTAACTTCTCTCCTGAAACTGGCCACAGCGCATCCTTCGAGAGTGTACAGTAGGCCTTCTACTGTGTCTTTCAAATTTATTGGACCCAACTGCTTACTACAAATCTTTTTGGTTTGGTGTTTTGCTTGGTTAAAATATACCTACTATGTAACTTTCCAGCTTGTAAACGAGGCGGCCAAGTACCGGTACCGCTCGGGAGGCCAATTTGATTGCGGCGGGCTCACGGTGCGCGCGCCGTGCTCCGCAGTGGGCCACGGCGGCCTGTACCACTCGCAGAGCCCGGAGGCCTTCTTCGCGCACGCCGCCGGACTCAAGGTCAGTGGCGTAGTAGTGGTTAGTAGTGGGCCACGGCGGCCTGTACCACTCGCAGAGCCCGGAGGCCTTCTTCGCGCACGCCGCCGGACTCAAGGTCAGTGGCGTAGTAGTAGTTAGTAGTGGGCCACGGCGGCCTGTACCACTCGCAGAGCCCGGAGGCCTTCTTCGCGCACGCCGCCGGACTCAAGGTCAGTGGCGTAGTAGTGGTTAGTAGTGGGCCACGGCGGCCTGTACCACTCGCAGAGCCCGGAGGCCTTCTTCGCGCACGCCGCCGGACTCAAGGTCAGTGGCGTAGTAGTGGTTAGTAGTGGGCCACGGCGGCCTGTACCACTCGCAGAGCCCGGAGGCCTTCTTCGCGCACGCCGTCGGACTCAAGGTCAGTGGCGTAGTAGTAGTTAGTAGTGGGCCACGGCGGCCTGTACCACTCGCAGAGCCCGGAGGCCTTCTTCGCGCACGCCGCCGGACTCAAGGTCAGTGGCGTAGTAGTGGTTAGTAGTGGGCCACGGCGGCCTGTACCACTCGCAGAGCCCGGAGGCCTTCTTCGCGCACGCCGCCGGACTCAAGGTCAGTGGCGTAGTAGTGGTTAGTAGTGGGCCACGGCGGCCTGTACCACTCGCAGAGCCCGGAGGCCTTCTTCGCGCACGCCGTCGGACTCAAGGTCAGTGGCGTAGTAGTAGTTAGTAGTGGGCCACGGCGGCCTGTACCACTCGCAGAGCCCGGAGGCCTTCTTCGCGCACGCCGCCGGACTCAAGGTCAGTGGCGTAGTAGTAGTTAGTAGTGGGCCACGGCGGCCTGTACCACTCGCAGATCCCGGAGGCCTTCTTCGCGCACGCCGCCGGACTCAAGGTCAGTGGCGTAGTAGTAGTTAGTAGTGGGCCACGGCGGCCTGTACCACTCGCAGAGCCCGGAGGCCTTCTTCGCGCACGCCGCCGGACTCAAGGTCAGTGGTGTAGTAGTAGTTAGTAGTGGGCCACGGCGGCCTGTACCACTCGCAGAGCCCGGAGGCCTTCTTCGCGCACGCCGCCGGACTCAAGGTCAGTGGCGTAGTAGTAGTTAGTAGTGGGCCACGGCGGTATTTTTCAGAAACGCTGGTATAATTTTGACTTGCAAATTACGGCCTTCTTGCAGAATAAAATTCATTTATTTCATTTATTGATATCCCTTAAACTTCACAAGAACTTCTGCTCCACAGATTAGCCAATCACTGAATAACATCTGATTTTACCAGGTGGTAGTCCCGCGGGGTCCTATCGCCGCCAAGGGCCTGCTGCTGTCCTGTCTCCGCGACCGCGACCCCTGCATCTTCCTGGAGCCCAAGATCCTGTACCGCTCCGCCGCCGAGGACGTGCCGGTGGAGGACTACACGCTGCCACTGGGCAAGGCTCAGGTGCTGAGAGAAGGTACGTCTATATCAAGAGTGGGATGACGCTCCTCAAAATGTCTGCTGAAGTTCTGGCTTCATCTTCCTGAAGAAAAAGTTATTGTTCCGCTTCGCCACTGAAGATGCTAGTGGAGGATTCCACTAACAATTCACTGCCACTGGGCTAAAAGAGCAAGAAGTAGAAAATAAGTGTGTATAGCAATATCAAGCTAGCTAGACATAAAACATCCGTCCCTTACTAGCAAGTATGGATGTGTGAGAGAGAATGTTTTATGCTGCTGAATTTCTGGCTACATTCTCCAGAAAAAGATATTATATTGCTTCGCCACTGAAGCATAATACGTTGCCAGCGGGCAACGTAGGAAATATCAGAAGTGGGATCACAATATTCACGATTGACCTACACAGTAGCCGCCTGTTAAAGCTTTCAATCTAAAGGGCACGAGTTCAGGTTCAATAATAATAGTTATTTACGATACAAGTGCCGAAAATAGGAAATTCGCAACGAGTGGTGATAAATTAAAACACGACCGAAGAGAGAGAGAACCGAGTGTTTTAAATCGACACGAGTTTCGAATTACCTATTCGCACATGTATCGTACAACGTATTACTGTACATATGGCTCTTAAAGTTTCGACATATGCACGAAAAGTGCTCTTTTCCGCACTAATGCGGGAAAGTAGCACCATATGTACAAAGGTTATTTATTTATTTATTTTTTGAAAATGGGGTAACTGAAATGAATTAAACTATTGACATATTCTTGTATTCAATACCAAACTGACGTTCCAGACAGTGACAAGCAAATCTCTAAAGAGTCAATATACTACAGAAACAAACAGCTAAAAATAGCAAACATGAATATTTTAAGTTATACAATACAAAAGCCAAAACAGTTTCCACTTATAAGTTAATATCATTATGATTGCTCAGACAAGACTATGTTATATTGTAATGCCTTATTAAAAAGTGAAATTTACTATAGTACATACAGTATATTGGATTAAATAAGATATCATATATAGAACTAGGGTTCTTTTTTAATAAACTATCTAACAAGCATACATTTTACGCATTTGAAACATGCATACGTTATGTACGAAATATCAATTGTCTTGGTCGTATCTTCATGTTGAGAGACGTGACATTTATGGTTGACTCTCGACCACTGCTCTCCGGGGCCTTTGATGCTGAGCCTTTTGTATATTTGCCTGTGGAACCGGTAAGTTCTTGGATCGTATATAGACATAGAAAAACTTATTTAACATCATGTCTTATACATAGGTACACTGTACAGTGTACAAATTAGACTTGAAAATTTAGTTTATTATATATATCATAAGCATTGACATTTTATTTTTGTGGGTTAATTAAGAATTTTATATACACTCAGTATGGCTTTCTTGATTACACATTTGGCTTTATGCTTTTTATCCCCTATACTATCCAATACATTGTCTATCACTACATAGTATAAAACAAAGTCGCTTCCAGCTGTCTGTCCCTATGTATGCTTAGATCTTTAAAAATACGCAAAGGATTTTGATGCGGTTTTTTTTAAATAGATAGAGTGATTCAAGAGGAACGTTTATATGTATAATAATATAGTACACGTACGAAGCCGGGGCGGGTCGCTAGTAATATTATTAAATTATAATTACCCTAGCTTCTGCCCGCGACTCCGTCCGCGTGGAACTCGTTTATATCGTAGCTCCATACAAACTTTCACCCCCATTTTAGGGAAGTGGGGAGTTAGAAAGAGACAAAAAGTAGCCTATTTCACTCTCCATCCCTTCAACTATCTCCACTTAAAAAATCACGTCAATTCGTCCCTCCGCTTTGCCGTGAAAGACGGACAAACAAACAAACAAACACACACACTTTCGCATTTATAATATTAGTATGGATTGTTTATTATTACTTAAATACATAGAAAACATCCAAGACTCGGAAACAATTATTCATGCTCCTCACACAAATATTTGTTACCGAGATTCGAACCCAGGACCTTTAGCTTCGTAGGTAGCGTCACTACCCACTAGGCTAACCGGTCGTCTTATCAGTACTCATCAGTCTTATCACGAATAATCCATTAGCTTTGTTCTACAATTTCATGGTTTCAGAGAAACGTGTTTTTTTGCCGAACATAATATTTGAACAAACTTATAAAATAATATACAGTTAGGGGAATTAAATTTAACGACGGGTAAGGATCAAATTCTTAGCCAGTAGTTAGCCTAGTTAGTCGGTAGTTAGCCATACAAACTAAGAAGTGAAAAAAGTTCCGTTGTGACACAAAAATTAACCATAGAGTGCCAAGAAGTTGGCGCCGGCCAAGAATTTGATCCTTACCCTGATAGCGATAGGTGACTGTCGGGAACATAAGGTTTGTACCAAAATGAATCTGCGGAATTGATATGAGAGATTTCACTCATGTCTTCACTTTATTGTATTATTTTATTACTTAGTTTTTGACACAGATACCTTATACATCTCTGTGGGTACCTATGAGATTAATATAATTATTTTAATTTTGACACTTGGAGACCTTATACATCTCTAAGAAATAAGATTGTATGTTCTTTCTCTTATTGTATTTGACAATCTCTGTGGGTACCTATGAGATTTAAATATAATTATTTTAATTTTGACACTTGGAGACCTTATACATCTCTAAGAAATATAATTGTATGTTCTTTCTCTTATTGTATTTGATATGTAAACTCTGATGTGGTTAATTATATTATGAATAATGTACTCATACTATTTTGAGTCTATAAAAAATAAAATAAAAAATCTGGGGGCACGGTAGTGCCCCCGCCAAGACGAGCCAAGCGAAGCGCAAGGGCACTACCTACCTTTTCTTGAAGCGCTTCGTCGTATTTTTGAACCTTCCTAACTTGGGTTTAGATTATACCAGATAAACAAAATTTTCGGGATATGATGTCAGTGGTTGACTTATTGAAACTATAAAGTTTCAATTGCATAGCTATTATACTTTAGATTTTATTGATATCTAAAATATCCCGATTTCGTCACTGACTCACTGATGATCATCAATATTCTTAGGGTTCTTCCTGAAGTCCTAGAAAGCTGAAATTTGGTATGTAAGCTAGTAATAGTATACAAACAACGAAAAAATCTTAAAACTTGAAACTTTTACCGCCCCCCAACCCCTTAACCTAGTTTAAGGTTCTGGGTGAAAGTTTGTATGAGACTTCCGCAAATTTTGATGCTAGAAGTCTGAAAATTGATATAGGGGGTCCTTGTTATCCTTGTTATAAATAATAAGATTATGTATTTCAGGATTTTTAGTAAATCACCCCCCACTCTTTAAATTAGGGGATGGAAGTTTGTATGGGTTTTCCCATTCACTTCTTGAGAAATTACCTTACAAAAAGGAATGAGATCCCACCAAAAACATTACATGTAAAGTGATGCCAAGACTCCATAGCTCAGACACTTTCAGCGTGAAAAAGATATCAGATCGCAATTAGCGCCAAGCTTCCTACTCCACACGGCGTAACTACCACTACCAGCTACGCTCTACAAATTCTACATCTTGGCTAAAAAGTATAGACCCGTCACTTATTAATAATATCATCATAAATTCATTCGGCGTGAAAGTCTACATGGCGACCGGGATGTGCCCAACAAAGCTATACTTTTTAGCCAAGATGTAGAATTTGTAGAGCGTGGCTGGTAGTGGTAGTTACGCCGTGTGGAGTAGGAAGCTTGGCGCTAATTGCGATCTGATATCTTTTTCACGCTGAAAGTGTCTGAGCTATGGAGTCTTGGCATCACTTTACATGTAATGTTTTTGGTGGTCATTTATTTCAGACTAAGGTCCATACATGGTTAGTAAAACAATAAAATCTTATTACTAGTGTTAGTATGTCATACAGATTTAATTAAAAATGACTGCATGCAGTCTCTGCCAGCGGGTGAGCATGGGACCATTTTCGCGCTCCGAAAACACGCTCAGAATGCTGTTGGGGCTGCCGCGCAGGCGACGCATCAGTGAGGTCTATGGATAGACATTTTTAGTTGTAAAAGTGCCCTCGTGGCCTATTTGCTGAATAAATATTTTGAATGTTGAATGACATTTGCAGGGTCAGCGGCCAGTCTGATCGGCTGGGGCACGCAGCTGCACGTGCTGCTCGACGTGGCGGACATGGCCCGCGACCAGCTCGGCGTGACCTGTGACGTCATCGACCTGCAGTCCATCCTGCCGTGGGACGAGGAAACCGTCTGCAACGTTAGTATAGTATGGATGGATAGCAAAAAAATTGTACGTAACGCAACAGGAATATTCACAAAAATGTTACACAAATTTGGTAATTTGAATGGATTTTTTTTAATGTAACACCAAAACGTCACACAAATGACACAAAAACGTCACACAAACGAAGCAAAATTGGCGTTGGGAAGCAAAAATAAACCGAAAGGTATTTTAAAATTTGAATATGCCCAGCCGATTACCTATTTATTTCACCACCCAACTAAGTAAGAACATGAGTAAAAAACAAAGAAATTACCTATTTAAGACAACACAATAATGGTTTTTAAATATACGTTTTCAATTTTCGTGCCACAACATAAAAACAAATATGGCTATCGACGCAATGCGCTTCTGTTGGTTGTAGCTTAATTGTTGCCCGACATAAAAATGTTACGGTTGCAGTCTTATCTGCAAAAAAATGTAGCGTTACACAGCTGACGTAACACAAAGGAACGAAATCTTTCCCTGAACTTTGATATAAGATGTTGATATAATATATTTGCCCTAGAGACATGAAAAACCATGTCCTTGCAGTTTTACATGGTGTTAAGTAGACCACAACCACATTTCTTAGCCAAAGCAGTTTAAATTCAAGTTATGATTTTTTGATTACTCTGTGTTACACAAAAGACAGATAAAATTTGTATGGGAGCAAAAATTCAAATTTTCATATTTTTATCAAAGTTATAAATGATATAATATAAAACTGTACAAATCCTATTAAACTATGAACAAGACTACGTGAAATCGCATCTGGAATACATGTTACTTCAATATTTATTTTTTATAGAATTTGATGTAGGACATTTCCAATTTTGGAATGCACAATTTTTTTGCAATTCACCCGTATACCGGTATGATGATGTTCGCTTGCGTGGTGACATTTAAAGAAGATGTGTGACGGTATACATCACACATCTTCTTTAAATGTCCCTTATTTTGACATTTGTTACACCGGTAATTTTTATAACGGCACTTATCCGCTCCGTGACCTTTCATCCCGCATACACTACAACGCCGCGCCGGCTGGTCTCGGCTGCCCCCGGCCCGCCCTGTACACTGTACACTGCACATGTACAATGGTTCCTCCTTGACAGTCACGCTGGGTAACCACCATCCTCGCACATTCTGCCTGCTGAGCCACTTCGACCTTTAGCGAACGTGAGTGTCGCAGCATCTTGCTCCAAGAGCCGATCCCGCTCCGGCCCTGCGCGCAGCCCAAGAAGCAAGCAAGAAGCGCACTCCCGAACTCACAATGCACCGCGAGACCTCTAACTCGAGCCGCCCATTGCTCCACGGTCTCGTCAATTTAGCGCATCGCCCCGTAAAATCTCGCTCGATTTACGAATGTGCAGCGCTTCGGTGTGAAATGGTGGTTGAGTAATTTAACCAGCTCGACGAATTTGACCTCCTCAAGCTTCATAAGATGTACCAAATTCCTTGCGAGGCGGGTCTGACAGATGCGTTAACAGCAAGGGCCCTGTCTTATCAAGCGCAACCGCATTTAGTTGAATAAATTGCACTAACCGACTATAGAAAATTTCCCATTCTTGGGAATTGTGGTCGAAAACGGACAAACTTCCGAACAAATTAGCCATTTCACTATTTATTTATTATTAACGCGCGCGGGTAAGTCTCGATTCGTCGCCACTGAGATGTATGCGGCTTAGGGCGGTAGTAATGAAACGCGAGCGTACCGATGCAATGCTGGTTTATTACTGACTCATGTATCAGGTGCGCACGCACACATGCATGCGTACATATCAAGTGGACTGTCCCGAACTTGTAGAGCGTCTCGTGCGACTGTATGTCCCTTGTCCCGGATGTCCCGAAGACAGCCTTCGGACCACGTGGTCCACCCCCAAGTAGCCCACTGTGGTTAGACGAATTGGCATGATTCCTATGGATTCGAAGAGGAACAAATGTATGTATGGGAGAAACTACTCTTAAAGGCCCTAAATAGACAAAATTTGAGTCAAAGACGAACCTCGCTTGCGGCAGCTGAAACACTTCAGACTAATTGACACAGAAGTATGACATCACCGCTGTCTATTTGTACTAATCATTGTATAGAAAATCAAGTAAATTACTATGTTGGTCGTGAAATACTGCGCTAAGGTGCATAGTTATCTTTAAAAAATATATATTTAAGTTGAAGGATCGTATTGGCAGTATTAAACTCTTGGACAATAAAAAAAAACATTTTTTCTAAACTTTCAAGTTCCATTCACTTTTTTATGATTTCGTTTATATTTTGCAATGTACACTTTATTGCAATAATTAGATGGTTAACTATCCATATGGCAACACTGCGTTATGAATTTTAACATGAGCACTACCCTAATCCTACAAATCGGATAGAAAGTAAACAAATACTACTCATGGGGTCTATACTATACAGGTCATGATTTGTCAGCCCCAATTTATCAGAAGCTGACTAATTGCTATTGTCTGGAGGCATGTTGCGCTGCTGATCCAACTGTCAAACGGGTTGTACTGAGAAATTGCATGCACATGTCGTCGGATTGTTACATCTGTACGCCACACCCAATTATGACTTCGACATATTGTACTGACAAATTGCGATAAAATCACGTAATATGTTGAACCCATTACTTACTTTACTTTTGACATGATTTGTTTTACAGTCAGTGAAGAAGACTGGTCGCTGCCTGGTCTCGCACGAAGCCCCGCTCACCTCGGGGTTCGGAGCTGAGCTGGCTGCCACCATACAAGTATGTTACTGTACTTGTATTAAAGAAAAAAAAACAACTTCAATGTGTCAATACGGGTAGACAAGAAAATTATTATTACTTCGAAAGAAAGAAGGCAAAGCAATATGTCTATAGTATCCGCAAAACCAAGTGGCGAGTCAGGTCATAAATCATTGGATCATGCTATCTCTGTCGCACCTGCACTGCCTTACGGAACGGGCCGTGCAACAATAGTACTGACTCTTATTGCCTGACTCGCCACTTGGTTTTGCGGATACTATAGTGGCGAAAATCCCGTTCAAATATCTCGAAGTATTTCGAAGCTACGACCGTTTTAATATTGCTTTTAAGAGAGAGAAAACGCTCGCAGTTAGTGACGTCACGTGAGTAAATGATAATCGTTTCATATGAAGTTGCGTTTTGCGGAAAAGGGACAGAAGATACCCCTTCTTGAAACTGTGGACACATAACTATGTGATTATTTAACCTCTCGCATTGCTTTTTTCTCCATTTGACTATATTTTTAAACCTTTTTCGAGAAAATACGACTTTATTGATTATTTCATTTAGTGTCTACACCCGTATCCTAACGAGATTAATGTTCATTTCGAAATTAAAACTTATTGTCATATTATCTTATATTTTTGACAAGTATCATCATCCTCCTAGCATTATTCCCGGTTGTACATATATACATTTTTATATAGAATTATTTATATACAATGATTTATCTCGTTAAATAATGATTTTCTAAAGAATATATTTTAATGTGAAATGTGATACTAATTTAAATTTATTGGATTGATTTTACTTAGCCTAAAATTTTATCATTTTATACATTTTTAATTTTTACAAATAATTTTAACAAATAATTTTTACAAATTATCTTTACAAATTATTTTTACAAATTAATTTAATATTTTAGAAAGTGATTATTATTTTATTTTATTTTTTGTACGTTTAAACTAGTCAAATGTATTTAAACTTATTTAAACTTGTTTTATATTTTAAATATTTGTTGTATTGTACCTAATAATTAATTATAACGTTTGCTATGCCCTAACGGGGTCCTGTGCATTGCCTAGCTTTAAGTTGCATGTGTCAATTGTACATACAAGGTTGCAAATAAATAAATTGAATTGAATTGTGCCCTAAAGGATCCCGGGGTCCGCTTTGGCGCCTAATCCCAATTTGGCATAGGCACTAGTTTTACGAAAACGACTGCCATCTGATTTTCCAACCCAGAGGGAAAACTAGACCTTATTGGGATTAGACGGGTTTCCTCACGATGTTTTCCTTCACCGAAAATCCACTGTTAAATATCAAATGATATTTCGTACATAAGTTGTTGTGTCAAACCCAGTGGTACGAGGCGGGGTTCGAACCCGCGACCTCGAGATAATAATAATAATATTCTTTATTGCACCACAACATAAGAAAAACATACAAAAGTATAATCAATAAATAAAGGTAACAACAGGCGGTCTTATCGCTTTAGAGCGATATCTTCCAGACAACCTCTGGGTAGCAGGAAATTTTCAAGAAGAGTTATAAACAGGTAGTGCAGGAATAAATCAAGAAAAGCTTAACTACACACTCAAAAACGAGAACGAGATTAAAGGTAGCGAGGTTACCACTCAGCTACAGTGGTTCGATAAGTACTAATAATAGGCTAGTGACCTAAGACTTTCTTACAATGCCATTCGAACCAGTTTTTGTAGAGGAACAAATGTTTATATGGGTGCAACTGCAATTAAAGAACGTAAATACCCAAATAATTGAGGCGGACGAACCACGCTGGCGGCAGCCGAAACGCTTAATACTATGTGGCACAGAAGTATGACGTCGCAGTTTGGTATTTGTACTAACCGTTGTATGGAAAATCAGGGTGTCCATCTAGTCGCATAATGACCAGAGATCGGAAATTCGGGAGCCTTTATACCTAAACCTAGCAAAATCCCGGAAAAAGCGAAGCAAGTATGGAGTCGGCTTCTTAAAAAGAAAATTTTAATTATTTAAGTTCCGGGATTGTATAAAGCATCATGAAAAGCCTACCTTTTTTTTTAGGTTATGACTATTTTCAGCGATTATTGTCAACATACACGTTGGTAAACAGTTTTAACGACATACATTAGACAAGGACGGAAATGCAAAAATACCACGTGTGTCGCTGTAGGTTGATTACCTATTCACTTTTGTGTGGCTATGTACATTTCTTTTAATTTATTGATTTAACAGAGTTACAAAACAATTTTGGTTTGATGTTATCTAACTGTTTGTTAAATGAATATGTGAATTAAATAATATTTTGTAGATAGGAACAACTAAAATAGTTAATTTAAATACTTTAATACGTATTTGTTCATGTTATCCTAATTTTCGGTATTCCGGGAAATCTCTGGAAATTTATTAGTAAAATTAAATTGAGTCCGCCTCCATGCTACTCAACAACAGCGCGGTGTAGGTACTGGGGCCGAAGTTTAGGTATAAAAGCTCCCGAATTTCCGATCTCTAATAATGACTCTCGTCATAATTTCGAAAGCCATACAACTTTACGCATAAAGTTGTTGCGCATAAAAGTCTTTTGTCATTACTAATTCTGCGCATAATATTTTCATTGTCATAAATGTACTATGTCATATTTTGTTTAACCATAATGTACGTTGATCAGCATATAAGTTTTAGTCATTATATTAAAGATCATAATATTCATAATTATTTTTAGTCATAAGAATGACTATGCATAACTTATGACAATAGGCGGTCGTTATGATTGATTCGCAAAGAAAATAGTATTTTATGCAACTGTTGTATAAGTAGGGTCTTAAAACGCGAGTGGCGTGAGTTGCGATGCGAGCCTTGGCGAGCATCGTAATTAAAGACGCCACGAGCGTTTTAAGACCAAGTTATACACCGTTGTATACAATACTTTTTCTACGACTAATTCTAAATAAATAGCATTTGACTTTTCGGCAGTAGTTTTTCCGTTAGTTCTATTACTACTCACGCAATTTCTAAAGCGGTGCAGTTATTTTCTTCTTCGTCCATTTTAAAAGGAACGTACACAGTTTTCTTCAATTCACAAACATGAATCAAATCTTAATAAGTTATTAATAACGAATGGTTATCATATTTCGTCTAATTGTGAATTGGAACTTTGGTGGGAATTTAGAAATATGACACATTGACACCTCTTGTTTATGGTCTGTTTTGTTTTTAATTTCCTTGAACTTGCCATCCGAATCAAACTGAATCCGGATCCGAACCGAATCGGATCGGTTTATATTTATAAATAATACCAGTAATTGGTAAAATATGTATACACACAACTCATGATCATTTATTTTTATTTTAGTAAACAATTTATGTTCTACATTTTTTGATAGTAAAACTTTTTATTTCGAAAAATTTGCTTATGTAGTTGGTACCACTGCAATATGGCGGCCGATTGAAAAAAAGTTAGATGATTTGACATCGTGGTAAACAGTGCTTTTATGAAAAACTTATGAACCATAAAAGTACACTAAACAGTGCGTTTATGGGCCATAGAGCATAGAGTTTTTCGACGACATATTATCGGTGTCATTGTATTTGAGCTAGAGCCTATATAAATGACAGATAAATAAATAAATATTAGGAGACAATATTACATAAATCGACCTATTCCCATAGTAAGCTCATTAAGGCTTGTGTTATGGGTACTAGACGACGATGTATATAATAGATATAAATACTTAAATACATGGAAAACTTCCATGACTCAGAAACAAATATTCATGCTCATCACACAAATATTTGCCCTTACCGGGATTCGAACCCAGGACCTTCAGCTTCGTAGGCAGCGTCACTACCCACTAGGCTAACCGGTCGTCAACCGGCTATCCATTTTGCTATGCTACGTAATTTTAACACGAGGAAACCGTATTTTCCCCTGTTCCAGAAGGAATGTTTCCTGCACCTGGAGGCGCCGGTGTCCCGCGTGGCGGGCTGGGACGCGCCCTTCCCGCACGTATTCGAGCCGCTCTACCTGCCCGATAAGTGGAGGTGCTTCAGTGCGCTCCAACAGCTGCTCGACTACTGATACATTATTAGTACTACTCTGTCGCTGCTAGAACATCGTCCTCACATCAGCCGACTTGGACATAGGCCTACAAAGAGCGACCTGTCCGACAAGTGGAGGTGCTTTAGCGCGCTCAAACAGCTGCTTGAGTCCTGTACCGACGTGCAACCTTGTCGCTACTACGACCGCATCGATACTTGTTGACGGTCCAATTCTACCCCCAAATATCCCACATCCCTCATGGACAATGGCAGAATGACTTGGTTTTCTAAAGTTATATTTTTTTCTTCTCTCTTCGACTGACCAGGAGTTGTATTACCACAGCACGTTAGGACTTAGGCTAAAAATATATTTTCTCAAACATGCAATGAAATATTGACGTTGTGTTCTTTATAATGGGCTTCGAAGTGTCACGTTTCGGGCACAGCGAGACGAGAAACCCGTAATGACATTTCAAACAAAATTGGAGGCCGAGGCCTGCAAGATGATCTTTTTTAATTTCCATTCCACAATTTGTGGCACAGGAACACGGCATTCAATTGAGAAAAATGAAAATGGGTTGCCAGCCTCATAACTATCCGACCTCGCTACGCTCGGCCGTCTATATGTACTCGGCCGGCGACCCCTTACTTCCCGGCCTCTGTAGTAATGTACTATTATAAAACATCTGTGATGGTGCCGCCGGCGCCGACTAAATTGGTGCCGTTGTCTAGTAGATGAATGCTGCGTCAAAATACGAAGCGTTTGAACGTCGCTGAATCCACGTCATTCCCACTTGCAATAGATCTGTATTAAGTTACATATTCATAAACAATATTCGTCCTTCTCTGATATCTCATAGAAAGCAAGTGTGATGACGTTACTGGCGGCGAAACGATTATAAATCGTACATTGTGTGCGAATGTTGTAGACTACATTCCAGTGTCTTCCAGGTTTATGAATTGTTATATTTTATAAGATTTCTAAGTACCTTTTGTACAAATGTCGAATTTATTGTTGATGTTTAATAAATATTAAGTATATTATTGCTACATTTTTATAAGAAGATTTTTTGTATATACGATAAAGGAAACTGAAACACGTATCTTTTATACCTTTTGGGTGATAAATAAGATTAAAAAAGGTATGCATTACAATTTTCTTGATTATGCAAATAAGTATATTGTTGAGGTAAATAAATAAATGTTTTGCTGTAACAGATATGTTCTATTTCTGAAATAATAAACTTAGTTTTACCACACCGAAATAAAATATGCATAGGTACTAGTTTATGCCCGCGGCTCCGTCCGCGTGGAACTCGTTTAATATGATTTTCATCTCAATCGGTTCAGTGGTTTAAGCGTGAAGTTACTTTCGCTTTTATAATATTTTAGTAAATAGTATGGATTCATTAACGACCGCCAAATTTATTTTAGCTAAAATGCCGTTATCATTGGTGTTTTTTATCTGACACTATGGCACTTATGTTTATGAGAAAGGGATAAAGCACATTTTTAACCGACGAAAAAAACGGAGGAGGTTCTCAAGTCAACGGGTATATATTTTTTTTTTAATGTATGACCACCAAGGATAGGACAAACGCCCGTCATTTTGAAAACTTAACCCTGTTCTGTACAGTAGAGACAGGCCTTTAAATAGCGCTATTTTCGTATAGCGCTATCATTTATAACGTTATTATTCCTAAAACCGCTATACTCGAAACCGATATTTGACGCGCTGTATAGCGATATCCATTATAACGTTATAAATCTAAACCATTAATATAAAACCGATACTTTTTTAACCGATATAATAATGTAATAACGTTATAGGCTACCCCTTTCTCGCATTCAGTATAGCCTACTCGTGCAATGTAAGCGATGTGATTACGTAACGTAGGTTGTTTGTTAGAGTGCACGACGTCATAGTAAAATAGAGAATTTTTCGATTTGCTCGGCTTGTCGGCGCAGGTTGTAGCCTGATACGAATATCCTGACTAATAATTTTCAAATCAGATTGTCTTTAGCTACTCTGTGCCTCATTAATCGGAAATTCATCATCCCATAAAAAACATGCCATGTAAAAAAGAGGCCAAGTCTCGAAACTCTTCCACCGTAAAAAGTTGTGAGATATTTCGTAGAGCCAAGTCTCAGGCATTCTTTTATCTTTATTTGCTTGCTAAATAAAATTTTGTGACTTGGCAATCACACAATACTACATAGCCTTAGGTATGCAGAAATCCATTAATGCAGGAAAGTTGTGTGATTGCCAAGTTACAGAATTTCATTTAGCAAGCAAATAAAGATTAAAGAATGCCTAAGACTTGGCTCTACGAAATATCTCACAACTTTTTACGGTGGAAGAGTTTCGAGACTTGGCCTCTTTTTTACATGGAGTGTTTTTTATGGAATCTCACTTCTTTTTGAAGGTTAATGTGTTATCCATACATACAAACTATGAATGCAGGCCCATTCTTGCTTTTGAATTTTCCCATTCACTGCAAATGTAACTTTGTAATCCTATATATTTGTATAGGATTACAAAGTAATGTATACAGTTGGTGTATCTAGAAAACTGGGTTGAAATAGCAATTTTTTATAGTTTTCCCTTTATGTGGCCATTAAACCCTAACTCTGTACCAAATTTCAGCTCTCTGAGTTTATGGGAAGTACTAGTTCTATTTTGATGATCATGAGTGAGTGTCATAAATGCGAAACTTTGCTTTCGCTTAACTTCGGAACTAAATGACCTACAGACTTGACATTTTGTATTTAAAGTATGTGATTATAGCTTACTGGATGACGAAAATTTCTGCATTCTGGTCTTATCCAGAGGTTCTCAAATAGGGGCCTGAAAATGTGGCGAAATGGTTCCAGTAAAGGATGGTACGGCAGTGTTTGCTTCGCGCTCGACTTGGCGGGGGCACTGCCGTGCCCCCAGATATTAATGGCATTGTTATAACATGGTAAATTATTTCATCAACGCACAGCCGAAACTACTGGGACTAAAAAGAAGGGACAAGATGGAATTTTTGGAAATCCCATCCCTAAGGGGGTTAAATAGGGGTGCCAAGTTTGTATGAGGGAAACTTTTTTTTTAACTAGAGACTTGAAACTTTGTAGGAAGATTACTTATTAAGATGCATAAAAAGTTCTTGCAGCGTTTTAGAAAATTCCACTCCTAAGGGGGTTAAGTAGGGGACAGGGGTGCAATGTTTGTATGGGGGAAACATTATTTTTTGAACTAGAGACTTGAAACTTTGTAGAAAGATTACTTATTAGAATAGAAAAAAGTACTTTCTGTGTTTTAGAAAATTTCATCCCTAAGGCGGTTAAATAGAGGTGCAAAGTTTGTATGGAGGGAACTTTATTTTTTGAGCTAGAAACTTCAAACTTTGTAGAAAGATTACTAAATACAATACAAAAAAGGACTGTCAGCGTTTTAGAAAATTCCACCCCTAAGGGGGTTAAATAGGGGTGAAAGGTTTGTATGAGAAACACTTTTTTTGAGCTTGAGATTTGAAACGTTGTAGAAAGATTACTTATTAGAATAGAAAAACAGTTAGTACTTTTAACGTGTTAGAAAATTCCATCCCTAAGGGGGTTAAAAAGGTACTTATGCAAGATTAGGATGAGAAACATTTTTTTTGAGGTAGAGATGGGCAACTTTGTGGTACGATTACTTATTAGAAAAAAAAAATCCTTTCATCGTCTTGGAAAAATACCACCCCTAAGGGGGTTAAAAGTGTTAAAACGGTATTCAAGGTTTATATGGAGAGCAAGAAAATATAGTAAGATATTTCTAATGTCAGTCTTAGTCTGTATGTTAAAAGACAACAAAACTGATTTCAGAGTTTTTTTTTAATTCATCCCCTATAGGCGCTAATGGGGCTTCCAAGTTTATATGGAGGGAAAAGTAATTTTTTAAGTAAGATTTTTTAATTTTGGTCTTAAAATAGAGAGAGCAGATTAGTAGATTTTTTTATTCATCACCTAAGAGTGTTTAAAGGGGATTCGAAGGCCGTATAGGGTCAAGACAATTTTAAAGTAAAACATTAGTGTAACTACGATTTTAGACGGTTTGTTTAAAACTAAAAAATACATTTCAATGTTTTTGAAATTCATCCCCCAAGAGGGTTTCTAGGGGGTTCAAAGTTTATACGAAGAGCAAGATATTTTTAAAATAATAGATTTATTACTTAGGTTATGGACCGTTTGTTTAATGATTAGAAAACGATTTCAGCGTTTTTTTTATTAATCCCCTAAGAGAGTTAAAAGGTTTGAAGGTTGTATAGAGAGCAAGACCTTTTTTAAAGTAAGATTTGAACAGTTACCAGAAATGTAGGATAGGTTAGGTTAGAACTGCGATGCTCCCAGAATCGAATAGATTTAATCAACATTGGGTACTTATTATTATAACAGTAATGTAGCTTAGTAGACATATAAAAATATAGTTTTCTTTAATACTGTATGAAAACGTCTGTTGATGATTCTTAAGATATTTATGTTTGTAAAAACGAAGTTTTCAATTTAGATTTATCAATTTAAACTAACGAACTCATCGCACTGTTACCTTTTACGTAGGTCTAATCCCTGAACGGATTTAGATGAAATTTCCCGTACAGATAATATGAGACCCTTGGAAGGATATAGGATAGTTTTTGTATATCATTAAGATGGTAGAAGTTTGTTTGGGACAGCGATAAATAGCTTGCACCGAACATAATTTAATAGCAATATTTTTTCTAAGACCATAACTAGTTCCACGCGAACGAAGTCGCTGGCAACAGCTAGTTATTTATATAAATATTTAGTGACTAAGGATTAATTAGAAAAGGAGGATGAATCGTAAGAAAAGGAGGATCGAAACATATTTATGTGTACCAACCGTCCTTGGTCTCCCCTATCTATCGCGAGCCTATCTAGACAGATTATGGCGAAGAACCGGAATCGAAAATTCACACATTCTTTGGTTTCATAATCAGATTTTATTTAACTTGACGTTTTCGGAATGGCTCTAAATCAAAAATAAAATAAAATGTCGGAAACTAAAAGTATATTTTAATTTTATTACGATTAATGAACAAAAGCACATACCAACATACCTATGCATATTTTTTTGCTCACGGCAACACCGTCGGTCGTAGGGCTTGTTTGGAATAGGTCCTAATACTGGGAGTCTGCGATTTAGTGCCGAGACAAACAATTAACATAAAAAATATTGACCCTCTTACATATTGTAATAGTGTTTACCTAGGGGCTATTAAGATTGGCACTCTTTCTTTTTATTTATGAGCAAGTCCACGAATCTGTGGACAGCGTTGCGTTTCCTGCGTCCCATTTTTATTCCGCCATTTATCGTCGCAACCAACCAAATATTCACAATTCACAACCAATTTGCAAATGATCGAGGTAAACAAGCATTAATAAGATTTAGAAGCTAAAACAACATAACGGCAACGTCGCACGTCGCGCTACGGCCCACGTGGTGGCATGTTGGCATTGGCACAGAGCGGCAACGGCGCAGCCGTAGCGCGCGGCTCGCATTTTAAAACGATATTATAACGTTATTATATATCGTTCTGTTATTCATTCTGTTACGGTATTTATATCGTTATGGAGAATATTGATTTTGTTATAACGTAATTTTCGAACACAAACGGAATATACCGTTATAATTCCGGTTCATTTTATAACGTTTTAAAGGCCTGAGTAGAGACTTCCTTATATTAATAAAAAAAAATAGGTACTAAATAAGAATAAGAATAGTTTATTCGTGACAATACAAAACAAAGGACAAAAGTAATGTTTTATAAATTTATTTTAAGTACCATAATTTATATGTTTCCAGTGACAAATAATTCAAATGACGATGATTAAGGCGATAAATCACTTTCGCCAATGGAAAAGAATGACCACAATTTTTTCCAAATTTTAAAATAAAAATTAATTAATAATTATTTAATTTTAATTATCATTAGGAAGTCTCTACTGTACAGAACAGGGTTAACTTTTCAAAATGACGGGCGTTTGTCATATCCTTGTTTATTACAAGTGCTGCTATTAAAATAATTTTAGACGATCATACTAAAAAAAAAAAAGAAATATTACAAGTTTCGTCGCGTATTGCCCGTATCACAATAATTATTGATCTGTGTATGGCTAGCTAAATTTGTTTATTTATCCCATAACATTTTTTTTTTTTTTTTATAAAATCATATTTGTTTTCTAAAGTAATATAACTACAAGATGATAACTAACATTAACTAAATTAAATGAAAACTACGTTAAATCTACAAAAGGCCCTCAAGGCATTGTACCGAGGATGCTGGCGGCATTTCCTCGCTGCATTGCAATGCTGATGCGTTGTGCGAGAAAGCCGCCAGCTCTTCGGTCACCAGCAAGGATAGGACAGACGCCCGTCATTTTGAAAAGTTAACCCTGTTCTGTACAGTAGAGACTTCCTAATGATATTTAAAATTAAAATTAAATAATTATTAATTAATTTTTATTTTAAAATTTGGAAAAAATTGTGGTCATTCTTTTCCATTGGCGAAAGTGATTTATCGCCTTAATCATCGTCATTTGAATTATTTGTCACTGGAAACATATAAATTATGGTACTTAAAATAAATTTATAAAACATTACATTTGTCCTTTGTTTTGTATTGTCACGAATAAACTATTCTTATTCTTATTTAGTACCTATTTTTTTTTATTAATATAAGGAAGTCTCTACTGTACAGAACAGGGTTAAGTTTTCAAAATGACGGGCGTTTGTCCTATCCTTGATGACCACACATAACTTTTTACAGAGTTTTTGATAATTATTTTTTTATTAGAAAGGATATACCTCAAAGTTGGTCCAACATAAATTTTTAATAAAAATGTTAACCTTAAGGGTAGGAAAACAGGGGATGATTGATTGTTCACTTACTGATTGAAATGTGTGTAGACCACGCATGTGTGTGTGTGTGTGAGTGTTGTGTTGTGTAACTAAAGTAAGCCACAGTAAATGGAAAAATAATAACTTTTTAACAAAAAAATGAAACCGCCAAAAAAAAACTGAAAAGCAAAAAATAATAAACCTTTTTTATTTTGTTTAATAACTAAGTTCTTAAATTAATTTAAGTGTACCTAAGTAAGTTTGAGTCGTCGCCAAACAATCAATGAACAAAGATACTCCAAACAAGTACAAGTTACACCAAATCAAATTAACAGTGCAACGTGTTAATTAAAATGCTTGTTTGGCGCCGACTCAAAATTACTTAGGTACACTTAGATTAATTTAAGAACTTACTTATTAAACTAAATAAAAAAGTTTTACTATTTTTTGTTTTTCAGTTTTTTTTGGCAGTTTTTTTTTTTTGTTATAGCTAACACAAGTCTGTTAAGTTTTATGGTAAGGGGGAAAATCTTCGCTAGGTGTGTATTTATATTGAACGCCAAGAACACCTAAAGGTATCGCGACGTGTGTCAAGAACGAGTACAGCGATGCTATTCTGAGACATGTTTTAACCTCACCTCACCCCTAATATATCTTAACGTCACGATTCGTACTAAGCGTAATCAGAGGTCTAGTTTACACTGGTTCGTTAGGGGTGATCTCAATCGGGGCGTTCAGAATAAGTGCCCAGGTGCATACGCTGTTTAAAGTTAGCCTGGTGCTTGCAAGTAAGGTTCATATTAGCTTGTTCATAGCCATGATGTTAGTGTATTTTCCATTGCTTTGTCATAAAGGCGGCATGTTGAAAGAACAGGCATCTATCTCTTTCAGTACCGTTTAGTATTGTGTGAAGATAGTGTCTTAGTATTCACATTATTCAGTACGATGTCGGTGTAGGATGGGGCACGATAGATAGCTAACATATACATATATATATATATGTATAGGCTAGTCTCAAAATAGTTTCCGATATCGTGCACCCATCCTACACCGATATCGTACTGGATAATGTGAACACGCTCTTAAATTAAGCGCAGTTTACACATGCAAGATTCATTACATTGTGGGTTACCGAGGTATACTCAGTTCAATTATTCTATCAAACCCTGCAATATGTAGTTGAGCTTGCATACAATTTTTTAAATGTGTAAATTGCGTTTTATACTTTTGCATCGAATAAAATATTTGACAATGTGGCATCTTCAAAAGTAAACAACCGTCATACTTAAATTATTTATTAAAAATTAAAATCAATCCATAAAATAACGCTAGAAATGAAAACAGCTGTTAGTATCCAAATAAACATGTCAAACTAATTATTAATGTAACACGTATTACCTTGTGCTGTCGAGCGACAAAAAATAATGAAAATGAAATCTGAATACTTAACTTATGTACTTACAATTATTTTTGTAACAACTTTATTCCAAAACAGTAAATTCAGTAACAAAACAAGTCTGAGACTTGCGGCATCGTATCGAAAGACTTGTGATGTCTCATGTCGTTTATGTACAAACAGTAACCTATAGTGAGCGGACATATAATTACAAACTACTCATTGGCGTAACTACGTATATAGCAAATCTGCCTCCCTAAACCCGGCTGAGAATTTGGAAAACTAGTGACAGTCGTAAAACTATGTAGGGCCTTATTCCGGTCAATCTTGGTATACATTCTATGGGACACAAACATACATTATCCTTATAAATTGTGCAGCAAAATGGACCTTACATACGGCCCTTTAAACCCCTTGAACAATGTCTGCAGTATTCAACATAAAAAAAACTATACATTACATCACTAATTCCGTACTCCAAGCTATCACTTAGAAGTCTTAGAACATAATTACGCCAATGCTTAAACTTATATAAAGAACATGAAGCGACAGGAAGGCTACATAAACAAGGCATAGTTCTGACCAGCACCACTACATACTTGGTTGGAGCAAATCATTTCAAACCAACAGCTCAAACATAAATGCCCGAAATTACTGATATGTTATCTATTTTAATTGACAACTTTCGAAACATATAACATCAAGTAATTTACTCGAAAGTGATAATTCTATTAAAATATATTATTATTATCAGAATCAATGAAATGAAAATTTTGATTCTTTTATCAATTCTGTAGTGTCAAAAAAGTAATTCATTGATATAAGAACCAAAATTGGTTTGCAATTAAAGTAATCAATCACAATGTTCAGTGTACTTATATTATGCGATTGTTTATAAATAATATCAAAAAGGAAGAATCGATTCTCGTGTTAAAAAGATCATCAGCAAACAAAATACGGCTGCACACAATCTGAGAATCAATCCTTACAACAAATAGCTTAGAATACAATTTGTAAGTATATCTACTAAACATGAAATATGACTAACACAAACTTTAATAGATTAGTTACTCCCTTTGGCGCAGATTCTTCAAACTTCAGAAAAGATGGAATATTGGCTTTTGAAGTATGAGAAATCAGCACTAATATAAATCAGAATCAGGTCGCAATAAATAATCCTTAAGCAAGCAGAAGCCGTGTAAAAGGACCCTAAACGGCTAATAACTAAGCCCATGAGCCGCATTGTTAGTGAAATTGCTAGTGGAAAACATCAAGACTTGTTCACATTGGGTTGTCAGGCAAATTTATGCTTTTATGGCGCTGTATAATATCGAATTCGCCTGACGATCGAATAAAAACAGGCACTAAGGCGTGAAAGCAATAACAGCTGTCAGTCTCACTTTTATGTGGCAGAATGAGATGTACAGCTGATAAGTTTGAGGTCTAACACTGGCTCCGTGTTACTCGTCCCAAGTGCGGCGTGGACGGGACACCTTCAGGTAGGGCCCGACTGAAGGCGAGTTGGGGAAGCGTTGCATGTAGCGCTCCAGACGGAGGTACTTCACAGTGATGAGCCGGCCCTCATACCACCATCCGTGCAAGGCATGGTACACGACTCCAGCGTCGCTCGCGCTCGCACATTTAACATACACACAGAACGATGCCCGGTCCACATCAACATGTAGCACGTTGCAGCGCTCCTCACACTTATCCAAGATCACATCCTGGACGACGGTTCTCAAGTTGTCATTAGTGTCATCCTTGTCGAACATGTGCCGTATCTTCAAGCATGGGGTCGGGGACACGGGTAGGTTGTTTACGGATCCTTCTTGGGTTTCGAACGCCTGTCCCTGCCAAGCGGCGCTGCGCTTAGGGTTGTGGGCGGAGCACCACCGCCACACGCGGCAGTCTTCGCCGTCGACCGACTGAACCTCCATTCGCACGCGGCTCTCGTTCTTTTGAATGAATTTGACGGCTTCATCCCAAACTGACGCCATCTTTTCTCTGTTCGGAGGTGAAATTAATGTATCTCTCACATGGTCCACGGATATGTAGGGCTCCCCGCTGTTCTCAGTCTCTTGGGATATCACGTCAATAATCTGCTCCACCATGGAGTAGACTTCATCAGCCTTCCTCTTGCGATAGGCGACATAGTACTTGTATCCCCTATGGGTGCCCAGGGCCAAAAGTGTTAGTAGTCCGATTACTATCAGAGATGATCCAGTGGAGTACAGGAAGTTCATGAAGAGACAGGAGAGGGGAGTAGAGGGGTCGGTGATGGTCAGAGCTAATGTTCCTTTGCTGCGCTGCTGCACTACTGCATCAGTGGATGTAATACGTGTAAAATCTGCATCTTTTGAGTACAAATTATTAAGTTGCACTACACTGAGTCCCCAGCGCGGGTTTTTCACAAGCAAAACCTCGAGGTTATTAAGGTCCATGCGGCACTGACTGATGTCTGTGGTATCAGCTTGGGTGCTGGCAATGTCCAGGATTTCTCTTTCCGTTAAGTAAGGGAGCACCCCCGGCACCCCACATTGAAAAGCAGCTCCCCTCTTAGTTAATTCTGGGTGTATCACTTTCATCAGGCTCTTGGCATAGCTGACTTGTTCCCGTGGCACACAGTTTATCCCCGGCCGGTTCCCCGGGATATTCAGTTGACAAAAGGGCAGGACACTGTTTTGGTCATCAACCACTGATGTGATGTCGTTTCGTTTAACTAAATACATGAGGCATAAGAAAATAAAAAAAAGTGCAACTAAAGCTAACAGCGCGAGAGACACTAAGTTGTTTTTCAAGAACTTTTTATCATTGGCAGACTTGTAGTCTACAACATCGGGTCGCGCCACGCCAGATATGTAAGACCTGCGAGGAAGCAGTGTACTGCCGTTGTTGATATCTCGCTCCCCATATGTAGGTTTAGAAGGTTCAGCCTTCAGTGCAGACAGGCGTTTTGTGAAGTTACTTAAATATGGAGATTCAGCCTCATCTATTGTCGAAGTGGAGGGCTGGTAAGTAGTTGTTGTGTAGTTGCTAAGAGACGGGCGGTCACCCAGCGTGGAGGTTAAGCCTAGTCGCGATCGGATTGAATTCAGATGGTCCGATGAAATAGAGGATGAGTAGCCTGCAGTTGGTGACCGAGAGAATAGAGAGGAGCGCGGCGGGGTGGGCGGCGCGTCGTGCGCGGGCAGCGTGCTGGAGATGTAGTCGCTGGAGCGCGAGTGGCTCCGCAGCGGCGCGGACTTGCGCTCCGCGTCCACGTCGCTGTCCGACCCTGTCTCGTAGTCGTCGGCGTCCTTCGCGTACGTGCGCGTCACGCGCCGCGTAGTCACCGTCTCCACCTCCTCACGAGTACGTACGGGTGACTTCTCCTCATCCGAGTCGGAACCTTTATCGGAATCCTGCTTGACCGGCGAGTCCTTCTTGGGCGTCGCGCGCCGCGCCTTGGCGCTGGCGGGCGGCAGCATAGCGCCGCCGGTAGTCGCGCGGCGGCCAGCGCGCTTCTCGCGTGCATTAGTACTGTCCAAATCAGATTCCTCGCCACTCGAGTACCGCGCGAGCGTGCGCCTGCTCTCCGCCTTGTTGTCGCCGCCCGTGCGGGGCTTGGACTTGTTATCAAGCACCAGTTTCAACTTCTTCACGAGCAACTTTCTCGTCGACGCCGTTATCGGCATCACGGGAAACCCATGCTCCGCGAGCTTCGTCCGAAGCTCGGCATCTGACATTGAGTCCACTTGATCGGCCATTGTGAAATCTGCAAGCGAAACGCAGGTTATGTACACATTCACTGATAAATGCACTAGTAAATATCGTATAACGAATGTTTTTCACCTTATTTATAGTGTATGTGAATAAAAATTACGTCAATTTATGTAAAAAATTCACCGGCGCGTCATGTCGCACGCACTCGAAAGAACGTCGTTAAATCTAGTGTTGCCAGTGTTGACAGGATATTTTTGTTTTTGAGTGAATCGCCACAGACTATCAAAAAGATTTTGTTGACATTCCATTTTAAATACAGCCATTAAAGTTTTTCAAAATTGTAATTTAAAATAGTTATCATAATAGTGCGAAATTAATCAATTCAATACAATGCAATATTTGTATCAATTATAGTGAGCAAGTAAATAGGAGTCGCTACACGGGCCTATATCGGCCGGTCTGCAGAAAAATCTAGTTTGGAGTGACCTTGATTTGGTTGGAAGCACCACAGACTAATGGGGTATACAGATTAAGTGATTTTACCCCAATTTGTCAGGACAACATGTCGAAGTCAGAATTGGGTGTGTCGTACAGACGTTACAACTGCAACTACAATTTCATTCAGTGTGGCCATTTAAGTGAAAGCGACAATTGCCGCATTCAAACGGTCCTGCGAAGCGGACTGCACGATTCGTTGACTGATAGTAAATTCGTTGTTTTTTGTTGTGACTAGGTTTCCCAAAGTATTATACCATTTTGGAATCTTGGTTAGTTGCGTCAACTTTTGAAAATAATTGCCATAGTGGTGTCGATACTATTTTTTTACACCATGATGATTGAAAGTGGACTGTAAGAAAAAATCTTTCAAAATTGTAGGGACAAAATGAATTTTGATTATTTTTTGTGTAAAAACTACATGTATTTTGGTATTTTTAAGAACTGTGTTAGATAGTAGGGCTACTTAAGTTTCCAAAAACAAAAAAAAACAGTAATATTTGAATATGGTCGTTAAAAATACCATTAGGGATGTCGATTTTCGATGAATTTCATTTTTTTTCTGTAATTTCTAAAATAATTGAGATATATTTTTTTCCTTATTTTTTCTCGACTCAGCAGCAGCTCCATCCTCTGGTGCCGGCTTATCGTTGAGTTTTGGGACACGTTGTATATTTCTTAATTTTCGTTCAAATTAATTTGAATGAGAGAAAAAAAACATTTGGCAGATCATGCCAATTCCATGGTCCAAATTGTGATTTTCATGCAATTAGTCCGGACAACTCGTTTGACGGTTGGATTGCAGCGCAACATGCATCCACACGATAGCAATTAGTCAGATTCTGATGAATTGGGGCTGACAAATCGTGTAATGTATATGGCCCATAATACCAGACCCGCAGTATAAAGCAAGACGATGTTTCATATAGTTGCCTCTCTCACTTCTTATGGGCAGCTGGGCTGAGTTAGAATGAGCCGAATATTACGGTATTTTAAGTCTATTCACTTCGAAAGTCGAAGTTCGTAATACATGCATCCCTGTCACTCGATTAAGGGAGTGCGATAGAGATGGAAATACCCGAACTTCGACTTTCGAAGTTCGTGGTAGCGCCGCTGAGGGGCTACCGAGAAACGAAAACGAACTTCGTTCGTGTATCTCCGTCTTTGTCGCTCGAACTAGCAAGTGCGATAGAGACGGAGATACACGAACGAAGTTCGTTTTCGTTTCGCGGTAGGCCCTCAGCACGGCTATGACGCGACGGCGCGCGAGCTCTCTCGATTTTTCTCGCGCTATCCGTCTCTCTCTTATTAGAACACTTAGTACAAGAGGTATAGTGCGAGAAAAATCGAGAGAGCTCGCGCGCCGTCGCGTCATAGCTGTCTCCCTCTCTGTCCCACTTGCTAGTTCGTGCGACAGAGAGGGAGATACCGCGAACGAAGTTCGTTTTCGTTTCGCGGTAGCCCCTCAGTACGCAGTCAGACAGTACTAGTGGAAAAATCGCTTTGACTTCTTATCACAATTGAAAACAATTGACGACTGGGACAAAGTTGTTTTCCTAGATGAAACATGGTTAAATGCCAATCATAGTGTTGGAAAAATATGGACAGACACCTCAGTCGTTAACGAAAGTTCCTGAAGTAAAGGGCCAAAGGCTTATTATATACCACGCAGGGTAGGCTAGGTTTTGTACCGAACTGCTTACTGCTAGTAAGCAGTTCGGTACAAAATTCACGTCTCAAGCTAACCCATGCTTCACTTCTTGCCAATAGTCCGGACGACGCAGATCGTGCTCGTATTTTGGCTGTTTCGGCGAGCGAGTCAGGCCACTGCCTGCATGCCCTCCCGTCGCGGAACATAGGCACAGTTCTGGATCCAAGCTGCCTGAGAATATCCGTATGCCTCAGACTAGGAGCCAGAATTTGTGTCGCTCATACGTGTAACTGTGGGAGGGCCGTGGACCAGCTGAGTAGACATGGTCTTTCTTGTCATAGAAGCGCCGGCCACCTGTACCGCCATGGCACTTTAAATGATTTGATCCGTCGTTCGCTTGCCACCGCCTCCGTACCAGAAATTCTAGAACCTGTTGGTTTGGCGCGTGACGATGGCAAGCGTCCAGATGGGGCTACATTGGTGCCTTGGAAACTAGGCAGAGCCCTGGTGTGGGATGTAACTTGCGTTGACACCTTCGCCCAGTCCCACATCCAGGGCACCCGTTCACAGGCCGGCGCTGCTGCTGACCAGGCCCAAGTGAACAAGCGCCGCAAATACTCATCCTTGTTACAGGATTACGATTTTGCGGCGCTTGCTGTGGAAACCTTGGGTCCCTGGTCGTCAGATATGTGTATATTTTTCAAGGCATTGTCTTCGCGGCTGGTCCAAGCAACTGGTGACCCCAGAGCTGGCGCTTACCTCTCGCAACGAATTTCCATTGCGATTCAGAGAGGTAATGCTGCCAGCGTAATGGGGTCCATGCCGCAGTCTGACCTCCTAGAGGCGGTGTTCTTTTTATAACTTAGCTTTAGTATGCTTTCATTTTTAGTTATAGCCAATTTAGTTTTTTTTTTATTTATGTTTAAGTTAGCTTTAATTATCGTTATTATTATAAATGCGAAAGTGTGTCTGTCCGTCTGTCTGTCTGTCTGTTACCTCTTCACGCTTAAACCGCTGAACCGATTTGGATGAAATTTGGTATGGAGATAGTTTGAGTCCTGGGGAAGGACATAGGATAGTTTTTAACTCGGAAATCATCCCCCAAGGGGATGAAGTGGGGGGTGAAAGTTTGTATGGAGCTACGATATAAACGAGTTCCACGCGGACGGAGTCGCGGGCAGAAGCTAGTGTATTTATAAATAAGACATATTATATTTTGTTTTTATAAAAATCCTAATGTTAATGACAGTACTTAAGTAATTAATAAATTAAAAAAATGACCTAAATAAAAAAAAAAAAAAAAAAACAATATATAAATTTTCTCAGTAAGACGCAACGTGATAATAAAAAAACCCGGCCAAGTGCGAGTCGGACTCGCGCACAAAGGTTTCCGTACCATTATCTATAAAAACAGTAATAAAAAAAAAGTTTGTTGTATGGGAGGCCCCCTTCTTAAATATTCATTTTATTTTGTTTTTAGTAATTGTTGTTACAGCGGCAACAGAAATACATAATCTGTGAAAATTTCAATTGTCTAGCTGTCGCGGTTCTTGAGATACAGCCTGGCGACAGACAACACGGCAAAAAAACACGTTTGTTGTATGGGAGCCCCCTTTAAATATTTATTTTATTTTGTTTTTAGTATTTGTTGTTATAGCGGCAACAGAAATACATCATCTGCGAAAATTTCAACTGTCTAGCTATCGCGGTTCTTCAGATACAGCCTGGTGACAAACAGACAGACGGACTGCGAAGTCTTATAGTAATAGAGTCCCGTTTTTACCCTTTGGGTACGGAATCCTAAAAAAGTGCGTTTTTATAGCACTGTAACAGTAATAATCGTGTAATGGCTGCGAAAGAAATAAAGAACAACAATAATTAATTAATATTTATTCAGTATAGCAAAATTACGTTTTAAAGAGAGTGTATACAAAAAATAACGTCTACACAAGGTCATCGTGTAGAAGAAATATTTTCCAAAACCTTCCCACTTCAGTATATTTTCGTCACAGCACATTTAGAGTCAAACAAGTAAAACGTTGTACAGTATAAGAAAATAAATGTACGTAACAGATATTTCAATAAATTAAAATCACCATTGCAATTATTTATACAACTTGATACTTTTATATCGCTCGTAGAGGACGAGACACAACTGAAGTTGCAAAACGATGCAATTTATCACACCAACTGGCTATAGTTAACCCATTCGCCGCCACTGATTTGAACTTAAGTTAGCCACCGTTGCCACCGACTTCATACGAAGTCCAAAAACAGTAGACTTAAAGACGTGGAGGTGCCACCTCGCATTTTTTTACATGGCGGGGAAAGGGGTAAAGCTGTTACACACCTAGCAATTTGTCAGAACCTACTTGAACGCTAACAAAACTAAATCGCTAAAGTTTTATGATATTTCTTATAGACCCCTAAAACACAAAAAAATAAATGAAATTGTATCAGCGTTCAATCAGCCATAGGCAATAGGGCTGGTTTCCGCGATCGAATTCCGTCGCCAAATTCCGCTAAGCTGATTCCGACAGCTACTCCAAACAAACATGTATAGCCTGCTACACACTATGGGCCATCATCGCCTATCATACAGGACGCAACTATGCGTTAGGGGGAGAAAGATATGCTTCCATCGCATTCCAACGCATAACTGCGCCCCGTCCCGCGCCATGATGGCCCATCGTGTGTAGTAGCCATAAGACCCAACCACAGACAGCGACGGATAAATTCCGCTGCGGTATTCGGAAGCGATTCGCCCTGTATGTGGAGGGCCTTAAACCTTGCGACTTTGGTCCATTTACATGTTCCTAGATGTTGGACTAATGCATATGAGAGTTATTACCAGGGTCACAAGGTTCATTTTACTTTGATCTATTTGTTACACTTAACTTTAAATAACACCATTTCAATTGGTCTAACTATATTATTTTCATTGAGACTTTTGGCTTGCGTATCGAAATTACAAGTTACAATTGTCGAGGTCTTGTAAATGTGTAAGTTGTAGCTTCGTGCGGCAGGCCACTGGTCGAAAACGCAATTGGTTCTCAGTTGTTTTCAGTACCATTTTTAACTTTACAACGAAATATTTTGTAATAATCTCCACCAAACAATTATAATACACACATTCCTCTTTGTAGTGGATGCGGTACTCATTTTCTAGCGAACCGATTATTCTATTTTAATTAATTAATTTGTCAAATAAGTAGTGTTCGGAGTTTCGGTGGCAAATTTCACAGAGGAGGAGTGGAGTCGGCTAACTATTTTTTTGATTAAACGAATAACGATTAAATGAATAATTTTGCATAATACTCCTTATAAAATATCTTGCGAGCATTACCTACTTATACCACGATAACACAGGACTACTAATAACACAAGTATGTAGGTAAACATTGTTGAATAAATTTATTTATTTTTACTTATTACATACGTACAACATGTCACCAAAACAGTCGGGACAGTATAATGTTTGTACCTGCCGCCAATTAATGTCATACTAAGTACTTCAGGTAAATGAATAATTTATTTATTAAAATCTTAAAAAGTTAATCACAAAAACGACTCCATTATCCACTATGTGAAATTTGCCACCGAAACTCCGAATACTACAAATAAGATACCTAATTACTTACATAGCAAAAATCATACAAAAAAAAAGCCACTAGTGTTAAGTTGGAACTGTACAATCAGCGACAAAAGTAGATGATCCAAAAAATGATGATGATGATGATGATCAGCCGTATCATGGTCGACCTTATCACGCGATAAGTGACAAGATAGAGCGTCCGTCTCGTTCTAATCGGTGTCAGCCAGTGACGGCCGGCCACGATACGGGGCCAGATTATCATGTCAAAGTAGTAAGGAATGTAACCCACTGAAATGAAGCGTACAACCAATAGTCCAGTAACTTTATACAACCAGAACCAGGTTTGAAGCGCTCATAGCCTAGCGGCGCATGCGAGTCGGAAACGATAACGCTGGTTAAGCAAAGATGGCAGCGCAACCTGATGTTTGAATAGTTAATATAAATGAGCGCTTTGGAAGGCACGCTAAGCAGTTGATTCCGGCTGCTGTCTATGACAGTAGTCGTTAAAACGAGTTAGATGCCTTCGGGCGGCTTAAGAACTTCTACGAGTCGAGTTGCTCACTCACTTGACAAAGGGGGGACAGCTGTTACTCGCGTCCGCAGGAGCTACCTACCACAACCCTGCACGTGTCCCCTGGGTGGTACTAAAGAGTGACAAACTTAGGCCAAAATAATGTATGCCATACGATTAAATAAATACAACCAGAACTTGCGTCAAATCCGGTACTTCTGATTTTTTGCAGACTTGTTAATGACGTTGGCCCAACGAATAACACAATTTTGTGAGCTCCACACGCAACTATGTCACAAATCGAAAAAAACCGAGAAAGTTTTTATTATAACCCTAAATGACTAGTTTTGGATAGTACCTTCTCAGGACGTTTTTAAAGTAGACTAAAATTGCTACAATATGAGACTAGACTCGTCTCTGCAGACCCAATACTTTCCGAGATAAAGCCTTTCAAAGTTTATCCTTTTTAGAAGCACACTCCGTCGGGGGTAATATAGTCCAGGCAATGAACTGACAACTTGTATGGAAAAAATGTCAATTTTGGAAATAATTTATAATAGCTTATTTTTTATGTATAACGGATATATTATCAATTAAATAGTTACCCAGCGACAAAATCCGGCAAAATTTCAGACATCGAAAAAATTATATGTTAACTTGGCTTCTAAAAAGTCAGCAAAATATTTATAAATGTTTTTGTCTTTATTTTGGTTCATTTACATTTGCTTTATAATATTCAAGATAAATCGTACAAAAAAAGATAATGCGTGCTTCATTTAAATCTACATAATTACTTCCGGGTGGAAAGTTTGTCGGATTCTTGACTAAATCATCTTAGAATAACATTTTCAAATGAAATCAACAAAAAAACGCTATTATAAATTAATGTTTTTCAAAACCGTATTTTGCCTGGAGTAATACGGAATATTACTCGGGTAGGTGGCGACACTAGCACATATCGTAAACAAAGCACCGTGACACATCATGTCATATGTCATATTTAGTATAAAATAATTCGTGAAAATATGTTAAATTATGATAATTATTAATGTAGTAAAAAAGCTGTATTGAGTTATCATGGCATCCTACGGACATTTAAAAACGGTTTACGGTATGTGCTAGTGCTGCACTCTGGCGGCAGAACATTGCAGAAATACTCCCTATTGGAACTTCACACCAGTAGAGTTGTTCGAGTGACGACTAAAATATAACACAAAATTGAGAAATTCGAAAAAAATATGAATTTTTAAAAGCTTTATCTCGTAAACTATTTGGATCAACAGAGATAATTCTAGTCTCATATTGTAGCTTTACTTTAAAAACGTCTCGAGAAGGTACTATCAAAAACTAGTCCTTTAGGGTTTTCGCGGTTTTTCGATTTTTGAAAAAATTGCGTTCGGCGGTCGAGGTCAAAAACGGATTCTGCATTGGGCCAACATCATAAACATATAAGTATGTCGTCAAGTTTACTATTGACCGCCACCGCAGGCCTCAGGCCTTATGTCATCAGTCAGCATCCACCTTCACTATGCCGAGAGGTCTAACCTTTCATCTGTGATGGGTTAAAAAAATAGTGGGTTCAAGTCTCGGCCGCGCCGCATTAGAGAAAATAATTTATGTCTTAAATAAATGCAAAAAGGTGACTAACAATGTGGGTAGGATCCTAATCAAACACAGATGAAAGGCTAGCTGTCAAAACTACACCTCTCGGCACAGTGATGACAGTTGCCTAGCGACGTGAATCTCTGGTACCCATTAATGGCCAATGACTCGCATATGAGTCATGCCTTCACGAGCGATTTCCGCTACAAAGCGGGAAAACGCTTCTACGTGGTATGGCGCACACGTAGCGATTCGTGGCATCGAATGGCTTTAATACGAGCTACAAATAGTATGACGTAAAATATGTAACAGAAACTAGATTCGTACCCCTTGTTAAGGTCAGTTATTAAATATAAAAACTACATGAAATGTAGTGGTATTTGGCGTTCAGAGGGTAAGAAAGGGGGTGCTCGTGGTACACAAACATTCCCTTCACATATTTTGTTCATTATAAATTCGAAGGTGTGTCTGTCTTGTCTGTTACCGCTAAAGCGATTTAGATTCAATTTGGTATAGAGATAGTTTGAGTCCCGGAAATCATCCCTTATGGGGGTGAAATGGGGGGTAAAAGTTTGTATAGAGATACGATATAAAAGAGTTCCACGCGGACGGAGTAGCGCGCAGAAGCTAGTTTTGTTTATAAAACTGTACATATCAATCACTTTTATACCTTCGTCACACGTACCGAGCAAACGGGCGAGACAGTAAAATTAGTATGGACGTTCTACCCGGCCGAGTAAAACGTCCATACTAATTTTACTGTCTCGCCGGTTTGCTCGATACGTTTGACGAGGACATTACATAAAATTATGACTTCGCTGTGGGACCGCCAAGCCATATAAAAGAATACAATCATATTTGTATCTCCTTCCTTCCAACTGTAATTTGGTCTGTACCAAAGTCTAAAGTATTATAAAAAAAAGTGCAGGTACCTACCTAAAAAAATGCCTGCAAATTTCCGTGTCCATGCAAAATGTTGTGTACCTACACAACATTTTGCATGGACACGGAAATTTGCAACACAACTGCAAGAATCTAACACCAAAACGTTCCATATGATGCATGTGTGCCATTTCCACCTGTCTAGTGTGTCCCCGGGTGTCTAGTGTGTCTCCAGGTGTCTAGTGTGTCTGCGGTTGTCTAGTGTGTCTCCAGGTGTCTAGTGTGTCTCCGGTTGTCTAGTGTGTCTCCAGGTGTCTAGTGTGTCTCCGGTTGTCTAGTGTGTCTCCAGGTGTCTAGTGTGTCTCCAGGTGTCTAGTGTGTCTCCAGGTGTCTAGTGTGTCTGCGGTTGTCTAGTGTGTCTCCAGGTGTCTAGTGTGTCTCCGGTTGTCTAGTGTGTCTCCAGGTGTCTAGTGTGTCTCCGGTTGTCTAGTGTGTCTCCAGGTGTCTAGTGTGTCCGCTGTTGTCTAGTGTGTCTCCAGGTGTCTAGTGTGTCTCCGGTTGTCTAGTGTGTCTCCGGGTGTCTAGTGTGTCTCCGGGTACCTAGTGTGTCTCCAGGTGTCTAGTGTGTCTGCGGTTGTCTAGTGTGTCTCCAGGTGTCTAGTGTGTCTCCGGTTGTCTAGTGTGTCTCCAGGTGTCTAGTGTGTCTCCAGGTATCTAGTGTGTCTCCAGGTGTCTAGTGTGTCTCCAGGTATCTAGTGTGTCTCCAGGTGTCTAGTGTGTCTCCAGGTATCTAGTGTGTCTCCAGGTGTCTAGTGTGTCTCCAGGTGTCTAGTGTGTCTCCGGTTGTCTAGTGTGTCTCCAGGTGTCTAGTGTGTCTCCAGGTATCTAGTGTGTCTCCGGGTGTCTAGTGTGTCTCCGGGTACCTAGGGTGTCTCCAGGTGTCTAGTGTGTCTGCGGTTGTCTAGTGTGTCTCCAGGTGTCTAGTGTGTCTCCGGTTGTCTAGTGTGTCTCCAGGTGTCTAGTGTGTCTCCAGGTGTCTAGTGTGTCTGCGGTTGTCTAGTGTGTCTCCAGGTGTCTAGTGTGTCTCCGGTTGTCTAGTGTGTCTCCAGGTGTCTAGTGTGTCTCCGGTTGTCTAGTGTGTCTCCAGGTGTCTAGTGTGTACGCGGTTGTCTAGTGTGTCTCCAGGTGTCTAGTGTGTCTCCGGTTGTCTAGTGTGTCTCCAGGTGTCTAGTGTGTCTCCGGTTGTCTAGTGTGTCTCCAGGTGTCTAGTGTGTCTCCAGGTGTCTAGTGTGTCTCCAGGTGTCTAGTGTGTCTCCGGGTGTCTAGTGTGTCTCCGGGTACCTAGTGTGTCTCCAGGTGTCTAGTGTGTCTGCGGTTGTCTAGTGTGTCTCCAGGTGTCTAGTGTGTCTCCGGTTGTCTAGTGTGTCTCCAGGTGTCTAGTGTGTCTCCAGGTATCTAGTGTGTCTCCAGGTGTCTAGTGTGTCTCCGGGTGTCTAGTGTGTCTCCGGGTGTCTCCGGGTACCTAGTGTGTCTCCAGGTGTCTAGTGTGTCTCCGGTTGTCTAGTGTGTCTCCAGGTGTCTAGTGTGTCTCCGGGTGTCTCCAACCGCCGAAACCCGCCTCCAGTTGCTTGGCTACAGCTATGCAGAGCCTGTCCTGATTCGGCCCGGCGATTACCTGCAATATACGACATACTATTTCAATTGTGAAACTATAATTGTTCTTTTAGCACTAGAAAAACTTTACATATTCGTCTTAACGTTGACTAATATGTAGGTCAGGTCCTGTTTAATCCTTTACAACTCTATCAATAAACTCAAATTTACTCACAGACTACACAATACACATTTACTACAGAATACAATCGCTTTTTTGTTTCATCTATGACGGCAAATATATTGCCGTTAACCACTTAAGGGTTAATACAATTTATCCCATTCTAAATTGGAAAAGAGTTGCAGTTATTTTGCATCGTTCGTGGTGTCGGTGCGCCGGCCCGGGGAACACGAGCATTACAGGCCAGGTGCAGGTTACCTGTATAGCGAGGGGAAGACCGTTCCACAGTCCCATGGGAACAGCCGTCGCGGGCAGCCCGAGCACGTTGAACAGCATGGTGTAGAGCACGCCGGACGCGCGCGCGAACACCTCGTGGTGCCGGTGCGCCGGCCCGGGGAACACCGGGTACAGGAGCACGCCGTCCGCACCCAGGGTGCGCTGGAACAACCACACATTACAGTTGTTGCCGACTGTACTCCTCTCTACCGTCATCAAGACGATTCTAACGAGCCCAAACTCAACGGGGTTACGTAGGATAAGTACTGAATTCCCATGGCCACCTTTCTCCATCATCAGATCAGGTCGATGGTACAATAATATTGAATTGTCATCCAAACTACAACTACCCAAAATTTCAGCTCAATCGGTTGAAAATATCTGGTTCAAAATTAATTTGCAAGATTCCACCCTGACAAACACATTGCAAGTTAAAAGCTTGTATAGTTGTTGTGTGTGTATAGAAGTCGTAGGCAGCTTTTGATAGGTAAAATTATTATAAATCATTTCAAAAAAGGCTGCTCTCGATCAACGTGAAACGAGTAAGGTGAAGAATCTATTCCCTTAAGTTTATTTTTGTATAGTTTTATTTTTGTTTATTCTTTTTTATTTGTTTTTCTCTTTTATTATGTCTTCATGTGTACTTGTATATTTAAGGTTCTATTTGTGGCAATAAATATTTTTCTGTTTTTCTGTTTCTGTTTCTATAGTCTAAACAATTAAGTAAGTTCACTGATACACAATCAGCCGAAAAAAATGGCCGTCCAAAAGAACCGCCCGATATCCTCGGGCGGTTCATTTGCGTTTAGTCTGATTTCGAATTTCGACCGTGAGACTTGACGATAGTCAAAAATTACAAAAATGTTCCGTGAATAAATGCGTTAATAGCAAATATGTTGATAGCGTATAGAATTTCATGTAAACTCAATGTCATATCATGGTGTACGTATTTGATTATTATTATTATTATTTTCTTTGTTCCTCCAAATTGATGTTTCGTTTCAGAGTGTATTAGACTTAAGTAATCTGTAATGCTGTGTAAATATATTTAAACAAATAAATACTTAAATAAATGGTATTGAATGATGTTTGTTACTCAATCACGCTTAACCCTTAATTAGATAGAAGGAGTATATTTCCCAACCGCATTTTACGGTGCTCTAATCGCTCTGAAGGGGGCTGGATCCCACTTTGTGTCAAATATGAAAGACGTGAAACGAAACGCAATTTTTTTTTCTGACTCATGTCAAAGTGACAACGTCAGTTGAGTGTTGCCAAAACATGGTAAATTCGTGTAAAATAAGTTTAAAAAAATCAGTATATCGCGAATAAATCTGGTAGTATTTTTTTCATCAGTTTTATGGATGCATTTTGAGTTGTTTTATGTTCTTGACAAGTTATAATATAATGATATTTTCGTGATTGAGAATTTCAGTGTAATTTGGAAGTTTCGAATTTGTGGGAAATATTTTACTTCTGACCGTTAATAAATCCATTTTTTTCATACTTGAGGCAAAATTTCATAAATATAATTTTCTCCAATATGCTCGGAAATGTTCGCCTTACTGTAGCAAAAATAGTACTTATGTGAAGTCCCTCGTTTCTGTAGAACGCAAATTTAAAAAGTTAAAAGTCATTACTGCACAATTTTAGTGGCCAGGAAAGTGTATGAAATTCCTTTACTGTATACTTTTTTACCTTTTAACTATATGCTTTGACTAAGTCAAATCACTACAAACAGCCAAGTGCTCGTACGTTTAAAGCCCTTGCAATTTGTCACAACAACTTGCTATAGTTAGACTGGTTAGTAGTGTATGGCTGTCCCTTTCCAACTACTGCAAGTTGCTGTGACAAATTACGCCCGTTTGTAGCCTGCTTAAAGTTTTCTTTTTTTTAATGGTCATAGGCAAAACGCGTAACTTTTGAAAGTGGGCGAAGTAAAATGAAGAAATATTTTTTTTTATCGAAATATAACTCACAACGAACTGCAATACATTTCGATTGCAATCCCGTTTAATCTTTAATAATTTCAATTGCATATAACATTTAAAATTGTGACTGATTCTAATTGTTATTTTTTTTAATGTAAGTCATATAATATATGCCAATTGAAACTGGCACTACGAGTCATGTCGTGTACATACCTATTAAAAAAAATAAGTTATCGACATACTCGCTATTTTAAAATTATTGAAAATATTATTTCATTTCCTCACATTTTTGGAGAAAAGCACTATATCTGCCTTAGCGGGAATGGCAATTCGTGGATTCGTATCTATTGTCGGATTCAGCTTCGCTTCATCCGACAAAATCACCTCATCCACGTATTGCTAATTTGCTACTTTCCGGCCGCTGCAATAATGTACTATTATTGTATACTTGTAGAACAAGGAAAGTCTCGACTTCACGAGAAGCAAGTAAATAATATGTTTTATGCTATTTCGACGTAGCATAAAAAATGCAATGTGCTCATCGGACAATGAGGAATCAGAGGATAGCTGTGAGCAGTGTCACGCAACTAGGAACAAAAAGAAGAATGACATCCATTTGCTCACATTCAGATCAAATCTGACAAGTGTCAGAACAAGTGACAAGTTTTCTATCTGTGCTTCTACAATGGCGGACACATGCTATCTCTTACTTCCGTTCTTTCTCTTTCTGCAATTGTGGCATTTGGATGGTTACCATGGATATTGTAACTTCAGGAGAAAACATGTGTGTCAAACAACCAATGCTTTTGACGAATACAACACGATCTTAATTATTTTCAAATTTATAAACATATGTATAAGATTCTCGTCGTCAACCATTTTAAAGCCAGCAGCTAAGTACATACAAGTTTGTTTAAACCTATAATGTTATAACGAAATATGTAAGTAGATACCCATAACGAAAATAACGAAATATCGAGCGTAAACATTGATTTACTTTTGAAAATCTACGGCGCTTGGATAATACAAGCGGGAGCTGTCTTATAACAAGAAGAATTATGGAAATACATTGGACTGTTTGCGAACGAAAAAGAGACAGTATGGACAAATTGGTGAAATTTTGTAAACATAAATATACCTACCTACTCCTAAATATTTTTTATAACTAATAAATTGGTGTGAAATAAATAAACTGACAAAAGATTTATTATCCTTTTATTACTTTGTTAGTGTCGATATACTTAGTGCAATAATTTGCTCTTCATGCAGTAGACCAGCCGGGCTAGTACACTAGCACTTTGACAGCTTCTATCGTCATGTTTTACGTCCAAGACAGACGTAAAAAAATTTAACGTCATGGGCTAATATGGTATACCGTCAGCTACGTAAAATGTAACCATTCATACGTGTTGCACATAAAACGAAAATTTAAACGTCAAGTGCTAATATGCTCTTGATTTAGACAATCATATAAAATTGCCGGTATAAACCGATGACGGGCGTAAATTTATGTAGGTCGCTCGAGACCCCCGGTAAAATTTAACACTATGAAAACATCTTCTGTCACAAGTTCACAATACATACGGCTCAGTTTCAAAACTAAGTTCGTTTGTTGTTTTGTCTATCTACATGCTCGGATTGATTTAGTTTTTTACGACATTTCGCTTGATCATTGGACTTCGATATTACCGCATATCACGACGACCCTCGCTTACGTATATTGGACAAGGTTTCCCACCGGGACTTACAAGGTGATTTACTATTATTTATCATCATCGTCATATGCTCGATAGTCAAAAATCGGTCCCCTGGTATTGTGCGGGGCGAGCGCGGGTAGGTAAAAGAGAAGGGGCCTCCCCCTTCACATTCCAGCGAGGCCCACAGATATTGTAACCGAGTAGTACGTACCGTGATGTGTTCCTTAACGGCCTCGGCCCTCTGGCAGTAGTGCTTGCGCCTGGCGGGCGGGATGAACAGCCGGGTGCGGTGGATGAGCGCGAAGCCGAGCGCCTGCAGCGAGCGCGCCGCGCGTCCCGACACGTGCCTCAGCAGCTCCACCACCAGGCTGCGTTGACGCTGCAGTTTATTTCTTTATTTAAACCACGGCTCGCCAGACTACGGCCCACAGACATAGATATACATAGATCACGCAAATGCTTTGCTACCTCGCGTGTCCGAACTCGGTCTCCGAGTTGGCCGTCCGACTGACATTCCGCGCGCGTCTGTTGGGTAGCCGGTTGTCCGTGAATATTAAGAAAATGCCTTATTGCAGAATCGATTTTTCGCGGACAACGGGGAATTCATATCACTAATTCGCCCTTGTGACGTCACAGTAGGTAGAAAAAAGTGACACGGTCGGTTTTCATACTGAGGTGTTTAAGTTATCTAGTGTATATCTATATCTGTGCTACGGCCCTTCTAGTCCAGCCCGCGGAAAGAAAGCGGAGTCCGGCGCACGACAGCGATGAGCTATGAAACCAAAGTGTTTGCCCGCACGGATTTATATTAAGTGCATTGTGGCCCTTGAGTCGAAAAGTTTGAAGAACCCTGATTCAAACTTTTAGTACTTACAGTAAATGAACTGACAACTTGTATGGAAAAATGACAATTTTGGAAATAATTTATATTAGGTTATTTTTTCTGTGTAACGGATATATTATCAATTAAATAGTTACCCAGCGACGGAATCGGACTAAATTTCAAACATTAATAAAAAAATTACCTAGCTTCTGAAAAGTAAGAAAAAATATATAATTTTTGTCTTTATTTTGGTTCATTTACATTTTCTCTATAATATTCAAGATAAATCAAATCATACAAAAAAGACAACGCATGCTTCCATTCAATCTATATAATTACTTCAGAGTGGAAAGTTTGTCAGAATTTCTTGTCTGTTCTGAATTCTGTTCTTGAATAAAACATCTTTTTCTACTCCTCTACCGTTATCTGTCATTTATTCTAACTCAAATTGATATTATTAATTGCTCTAGCTCAAATACAATGACACCGATAATATGTCGTCGAAAAACTCTATGCTCTATGGCCCATAAACGCACTGTTTAGTGTACTTTTATGGTTCATACATTTTTCATAAAAGCACTGTTTACCACGATGTCAAATCATCTAACTTTTTTACAATCGGCCGCCATATTGCAGTGGTACCAACTTCATAAGCAAATTTTTCTAAATAAAAAGTTTTGCTATCAAATCAAACATTTGTAGAACATAAATTATTTACTAAAATAAAAATAAATGATCATGAATTGTGTGTATACATATTTTACCAATTATTGGTATTATTTATAAATATTAACCGATCCGATTCGGTTCGGATCCGGATTAAGTTTGGTTCGGATGGCAAGTTCAAGGAAATTAAAAACAAAACAGACCATAAACAAGAGGTGTCAATGTGTCATATTTCTAATTTCCCACCAAAGTTCCAATTCACAATTAAAAGACGAAATATGATAACTATTCGTTATTAATAACATATTAAGATTTGATTCGTGTTTGTGAATTGAAGAAAACTGTGTATGTACGTCCCTTTTAAAATGGACGAAGAAGAAAATAACTGCACCGCTGAAGAAATTGCGTGAGTAGTAATAAAACTAACGGAAAAACTACTGCCGAAAAGTCAAATGCTATTTATTTAGAATTAGTCGTAGAAAAAGTATTACGGTACGGTGTTACGGGTACGGTGTATAACTTGGTCTTAAAACGCTCGTGGCGTTAAAATGAGATCGACAAAAAAACGGGAGAGGGGGAGGGGGGAACTGTGTAGCGCCGCTTGGGGCCGCTCGCGTGCCGCGCTGGCCCCAAGCGGTGCCCTCCGTCAGTTGAACTTCTACCGGTACTCCCTGAGTGCAACCCGGTCTTTTTTTTGTTTACATTTAGTTAAATACCTATCCAGATAGGGTATAGTTAATATTTAGATTTCTTTATTTCTTATAATAAATATACATTATAAGTTAACACGAATTTATTTAATGATCGTCAAATAATGAATATTAATTGAATGAAATGTCACAGGTACAATACAACGTGTGCGCTCATCGATTAAAATAGTATATGTTAAAGCATATTTAATCTCGCACATAAGGGGGGATCTTTGAAAAATTACTACGCTAATATTATGATTATGTTTGTAACAATGCAATATGATATGTTAAACTAAGACAAATTTCAAACGACTTGCCGTTTGCCTAGGTACACTATTACAATATTTCACAAATACAACCTCCAGTTCAAGCTATATTCATCTGACATAAACTATAAATACAACTACATTCTTACATTTTCGCGAAAACCACTCTAGAAAATCCCGTCAGGACACAATACTAGTCTAACCTCGACAAGGCACTTGGCGTCCGAGGCGGTCTCCCTCGACATTCCGGAGTGCGCGTAACTAGAGACATGAAAATATGCTCTGTCTCACTTATGTTGCTCAATCATTTATGGTGCTATCCTTGTCTGAACAAAGCTGAATGCTGTGACGTCACAGCGTGGGGTTTAACTGTACACTTCATATTTATTATTCGGAAAACCAACAGCTACAATAATTAACATAAGATGTGACAAGAAAACTTTTTGCCTAATTTTAATTTGTGCGAAAATCATTTTGCCTAATATTCACTTCACCTTATTTTATTTTGACTAAATTCATTTTGCCTAATTTTTAGTTTGAATAATCTTTTTTTGTATACTGTTTGACTGACATAATTACATTTTGTCTAACATACATTTCGCATAATTTCATTTTGTCTATTCACTCCCCGCCCTTCGCTCGGACTGTCGCCAGAAACTAATTATGAAGGTTTTGAATAAAAGTTTTCGCTAAGTAAATTCTGTAAAAAAAAATCGTTTCTGGAGCTTCGCCGGCCGCTACCGCGGCACGCTCGCTTCGCTCGCTCGGCTCGCGCGCTGAGGGTCGCGGTTCTACCTAAAACTCCTCCTCGTCGTACCTACACCGACTTGCCTTAAGAAAAATTTAAGAAATAGGTACAGTCGAGTTCTCCAATATCTATACAGACAACCTTCCAAAAATATCTACACGTGTCTTATGTCAGTAACAATAAAGTTTCTGTATACATATTTTTGAAAGGTTGTCTGTTTAGATATTGGAGAACTCGACTGTACATGGAAACGAGGCCTTATCAACAAATACGAATTATAATGATTCAGTATTAGACAAAAAATCTAAGTAAAAACGTTATTCGGCAATGTGATGATTAGTTAAAATAAGAATCGACCAATTAATTTTTAGATAAAATAATATTCGGCAAAACAAGAGTAATGAAAATCGTCATTTAGAGTAAACGTATTTCGAACAAACAATTATTATGAAAAATGAAATCCCACCAAAAACATTACATGTAAAGTGATGCCAAGACTCCATAGCTCATAAAGCTTTCAGCGTGAAAAAGATATCAGATCGCAATTAGCGCCAAGCTTCCACGCTCTACAAATTCTATATCTTGGCTAAAAATTATAGCTTTGTTGGGCACATCCGGGTCGCCGCATAGACTTTCACGCCGAATGAATTTATGATGATATTAATAAGTGACGGGTCTATACTTTTTAGCCAAGATATAGAATTTGTAGAGCGTGGAAGCTTGGCGCTAATTGCGATCTGATATCTTTTTCACGCTGAAAGCTTTATGAGCTATGGAGTCTTGGCATCACTTTACATGTAATGTTTTTGGTGGGATCTCATTCCTTTTTGTAAGGTAATTTCTAAAGAAGTGAATGGGAAAACCCATACAAACTTCCGTCCCTTCATTTAAAGAGTGGGGGGTGATTTACTAAAAATCCTGAAATACATATCTTATTATTTATAACAAGGATAACAAGGACCTTCTAGCATCAAAATTTGCGGAAGTCTCATACAAACTTTCACCCCCTAGTTTAAGGGGTTGGGGGGGTAAAAGTTTCAAGTTTTAAGATTTTTTCGTTGTTTGTATACTATTACTAGCTTACATACCAAATTTCAGCTTTCTAGGACTTCAGGAAGAACCTTAAGAATATTGATGATCATCAGTGAGTCAGTGACGAAATCGGGGTATTTTAGATATCAATAAAATCTAAAGTATAAGAGCTATGCAATTGAAACTTTATAGTTTTAATAAGTCAACCACTGACATCATATCCCGAAAATTTTGTTTAAATGGTATAATCCGAACCCAAGTTACGAAGGTTCAAAAATACGACGAAGCGCTTCGAGAAAAGGTAGGTAGTGCCCTTGCGCTTCGCTTGGCTCGTCTTGGCGGGGGCACTCCCGTGCCCCCAGATTATACAAATTGACTTTAGACAAACAATGCATTATACTAAAAGTTGTAAGACAAACTGAAATTAGACAAAACGTTATTAGGCCAAACAAGGGAATCCCGTTCACACCAGTAATAACATATTGATATAAAATACAACAACTGTGGCCCGTTTCACGAAGCTACAAGTTACAAACTACAATCGAACAAGTAACAAGAACATAAAGTTACAATTTACAAGTACAAGTGTTTCTCGATGGTGGCCTTCCATGGTAGAATAATAAAATTGTACGATATTCTCGATTACAAGTAAATGACATCTCGATTTAACAAGTCTCTGTCACGTCCATATTTAAAAAAAACTTGATGTTTTGACATGGTTTTGACGTTTGTTTATTATTGTCTATGTACGTGACTGTTATAATTATAAAGTTTTCAAATGAAGAAAACTATTATTGTGTAGTTTATTTATGTTCCGGCACCCGAGACTGCCTTTTCTCTATTATTATAAAATAGTACTTGATAGTACTAGATATAAGTACACACACCGTAAGGTATGGAAAGCAACAAAAAAAAAAGACCGGGTTGCACTCCGGGAGTGCCGGTAGAAGTAAAAACTTGAATAATTTTGCAAAAAAAAAACCTTTCGTTGAATTCATACTCTGTTTGGAACCCAGTATTCATTCTGGTCCGGAAAATTCTTGGTAACCGCTGGCGGAAGCTACTAGAAGCCGCATCATTATCTTCGTCATCAGTAGAGTCCCACGAATGCCACATTTTGCTCGAATAAAATGTATTTACAGAACAGAACAGAACAAATTACAAGTTTACTTAGCTCGGAAGCTAGGTAGTTTTTTTTACAATGTGACCAATACAAGTTGACAATTTAACAAAATCTTGGAGAAACGTTAGTTCGATTTAAGCAATTTCAAACAATAAAATAATAATAAATGTCTGTGGTTCAAAATTTACAATTGTAACTTGAGTTTTACAATTTGTAGAAAAGTAGTTTCGAGAAACGCTTGTAGTGACTTTTTCAACCAATGTTGCTAGTTTAGACTTGTAAAATTGTAACTTGTAGCTTCGTGAAACGGGACACTGGTGGTTAGCACTATAAATTGCATACAGTGGAAATAAAAAAAATTGAATGAATGCAATCGGAATAAGCCTAACTTGTTCCGACTGCATTCTTTCAATATTTTTGTTTTTTTTGTCTCTGTCATTTAAAGAAACACTCTGTCAGGCTACGCCTCACAGTTTGGATGTTACTATTAAAGATGTCAATACTTGTGTGAATGTTCACCTTTTGGTGCCACTAAGTTTTAAGATTGTGGTAAGTAAATCTCCATTTCCATCGCTAGAATACTGCTAGTGCAATAAATATATAAATATTCGAATTGAATGATATTAGCTCTGATTTGTTATACCTCCACAGAAAATAAAAACATTTCTTAAACCAAGAAATTGAATATTGTTACGGAGTTTTACAATAGTTATTTACGATACAAGTGCCGAAAATAGGAAATTCGCAACGAGTGGAGATAAATTAAATCACGACCGAAGGGAGTGTTTTAAATCGACACGAGTTGCGAATTACCTATTCGCTCGTGAATCGTACAACGTTTTACTGTACATATGGCTCTTTAACGTTTCGACTAGTGATGTGCCGTTACTGTAAATTACGAGAACGGAGAGAATTTTGGGGTAACGTTCTCGGTAATGTTCTCCGTAACGGTAATTATCGAGAAAGTAGTCAAAGTTTTAATTTTTTTCAAGTTTTTTTATCGTGATTCTACTACAATTAGTAATGAAAATCTACACAAAAAAAATCAAAATAGTCATACTAAAGGAACTCGTATATTTCCAAAATTACCGTAAATTACCGGCGTAAATTACCGAGCATGTTCTCGGAGAACGTTCTCTGGTAATATTTCCGTTAGGAATCTCCATATTATATAAACGCTTAGGATGTAAGTGCTTGAATGGAAAAAAAAAACTTATAAATTGGTATATTTAAAATATAATTATATATTCTGCAAGAATAATAATAATATATAATAAAAAAAAGAATAATAATAAAGAATAATAATATATAAGGTTGTCTGGAAGAGATCGCTCTTCAGCGATAAGACCGCCTGTTGTCTACCTCTACCTACATGTTATTGTATTGTTTCTCTTTTTAACTGCTTTGTTTGTGTGAGGTGTGCAATAAAGAGTATTTGTATTGTATTGTATTGTATATACAGTTAAGTAGATTCGTTAATGGGTTTATTTTATGAAACAAGTTTAAAGCTTGTCTTCACATCTATTTTTTTAAATGTGGTTATGTAATTCTGATGATAAGTTGAGCAAAACACACTTACCTCATCAACAGCTGAATTATCGGGGCGTTCTGTGGATACAGAACTGTTAATATCACTAGTAGGAGAATTGTTCTGTGGGACGGTTTTTGTAAACCCAGTTTTAACATCAGCAGGGCAATTTTGGCAGTTCTTAACCAAATGTTGAGCGGAACCAGTAACATTTTTGGCGGTATACACATGATCAAAAATCAAGGAATGGTATTTAATTCGTTCGTTTCTCTGAAATATTCTAAAACTTTACATTTTGGCCTCATTGTTCTACTGTCAATGATGGGGTAGAGGGCGTCCACAGTGCGCCACCATCCCGTTCGGTCTTGAGCTTCGCGCTCGAATTCGCTCCAAGTCTTCTCTATGGTCTTCGCCTCTGCGATGATCGTCCGCCGCCTGGTCTGTTTAGGGTGGCCACTTTTACGCTTTCCTTGTGGATTCCAGTCCAGGGCTTGCCTCGGTATGTGATCAGGGTCCCTTCGGAGCGTGTGGCCAATCCAGTTCCACTTGCGGCCTTTGTAACCTTCCACGTTTCACAACCGTACAGCAACACGGTTTTTACGTTGGACCGGAATATTTTGAGCTTAACTCTCCTAGTCAGTTTCCGCGATTGCCATACAGGGCGGAGCTGTGCGAAGGTTGCTCTTGGCGTTTCTCGAAGCGATGCCCTCTTCGGTCCCTCCAGTTTCCGACACTACACTACCGAGGTAAGTAAATTTGTGGACCCTTTCCACAGCATCTGTGCCAATGAGCAACGGCAAAGCGCTTGTTACCCCGCACCTCATTTCCTGGGTCTTCCGGGTGTTGAGTTTCAATCCCGTCTCCTTTGCCTCTCGTTGTAGGTCGTCTAGCTTGGCTTGCATGTCAGCGCGTGTGTGGCTCAGCAGGCATAGGTCATTGGCATAATCCAGGTCTTCCAACGCTGGATAGTCCCCACTCTATGCCGCGGCGCTTGTTGCTTATTGTAGAGCTCATGGTGCCATCGAGAACAACATGATTACGTAGCGGAACTGCATAACGTAAAAAAGCTAGTGAATAGCTTAGAAGAACAACTTGAAATTTACAAAAAACAGGTCTCACTCCTCAGTACGCAAGTAACAACGCTATGTAAAGACATAGTTACTCGTAATAACTTAGATAATTCTATACCAAAGACAGAATCGTATTTTAGTATCCGCCATAAAGTGGACGGACCGCTGATGCAAACAAAATTATGTGTCATCAGCAATCACTCCAACTTCATGCTACAGAAAATAAAGCAAACATTTCCGTGCGGACACGCGTGCCTTTATTTAACTCCAGGCGCCGGGACAAAGGAGCTGTTCCGCGGACTTCAAAGTAAACTACAGGACTTCACCTTTGATGACTTCTGTATTATTAGCATTGGGGATGATGATTTCCAAAAAAGTGTAAACTATAAAGACCTTATTTCCTATATTCGAGAGCAACTGATGTTAGTACAGCACACGAACATTATTATATGTCTACCAAAATATAAAATAAAGATGAACACCAATTTGTTTAATAAGCGAGTGGAAATATTTAATAATTTATTATACAAAGACAAGCTGACTTATGAATACTGTTACATTTTAGACTCAAACCTAAATTTATCATATAATAGTGAAATGTATACCCGGCTTGGAAACTTAAACCGTCATGGGTTTCTTACTATATTTAATGATCTTGTTGACCTGATGAATTCACTATGTACTAATTTTAATATGAGTAATTCTAACGAAATTGCTTACGAAAATGAACAGGTCTCTGATGCGGTTGAACCATTATTGAATAATTTTTTTCGTGACTTATTTCAAAAACAAGTCTGTCAATTGTAGAACAAATACCTCGCTTGGTCACAATGTAAATAAAATCAGAGTATTGCATCAAAACATAGCAGGGCTCTGTAATAAGTTGGACATGATCGAAATTGCTTTAAGTGAGTTGACAAATAACGGCAAGGAAGTCGAAATAATATGTTTTAGTGAATCATTTGTAAAGCAGGGAGTCGAGAGTAATATAAAACTGGGTAATTATAAATTAGCAGCAACATTTTGTCGAGCCGTAAGTAGAGGCGGCACGAGCATCCTTGTTCTCAAGCAGCTCGACGCCAGGCCAGTAAACATCCCACCAGGAATCGTAATTAAACTTCATTTTGAGGCATGTGGCATTGAGGTCATTGGCTTAAACATTATAGTTTTATGTATATACAGAATACCACATAAAAGCAAAACCTGTATTGAACTGTTTATGTCTAGTCTCGATAAATTACTTCAGTTTGTTACAGAGAAATACAAACGGAAAAAAATAATAATTTGTGGGGACTGGAATATAGACACTCTGAAAAATAACCAATATACAAAACACTTACTAGACACTCTGCACAACTACAACTTCAACGCCCATGTAAACTCTCCTACTAGGCTCAATTCATGTTTGGATCAAATTGCGAGTAACATTAAAGGAGTAGAGTCAGAATTGGTATATCTGGGCCTCTCAGATCACGAAACTGCCCAGATTATAGAATTCAAAGCATGTAAAAAAAAGGCTTTTAGTACATGGTTCCAGTACAAAAGAGACTACAGCAAAGACAATCTGCAAAAGTTTTACAACTGCATTGCATCTTTGTCTTTTAGGGACGTTTTGACTTCGCAAAGTACAGCAGAAGCATTTAAAAGCTTTTATGATTTATTCAGACTTTTTTACAAATTATGTTTCCCCATGATAAAAGTAAAAATGCATAACCGTCCACAAAAAAATAAGTGGCTAACAAAAGGTCTGAAAAAGTCAAGCAAGACAAAACGCTCCTTATATTTCAGTTGTAGGAAAACTGGTGTAAATTTCACTGCAAACCAAATCAAATATAATCAGTACAAGAGAATTTTTAAAACTTGTTTACTTAAAGCCCAACAATATTGCAACAATGAATACATTAAGCGGAGTAAAAACAAAGGTAGAGCTACCTGGAACGCTATTTCGTCCACCATAGGCAACAATTTCCAAAAAAATGAAATTGATCAATTAATATTTCATAATCGTTCATACTCGAAGCCAATGGATATTTGTAACCTCTTTAACACATACATGATCAACTTAACAAATAATAGTCCGGCTGACTCACACACCACAAAACAAAACACATTGACACACATAAATAATTCTATTTTTCTAAAACCTACCTCCGACAGTGAAGTTTATAAAATACTAAAATCATTAAAAAATACAAAAACAGCCGGAGTGGACGAAATAACAACTGATGTGCTTAAATTTTGTGCAAACATCATTTGCCAGCCTTTGACGCACATAATCAATTTATCTTTTGCTGAAGGCGTCTTTCCTTCGGAACTGAAGCTTACTATAGTACAAAAAAGGGGAGACATCTGATCCCAATAATTATAGACCCATAACAATTATCCCTATTCTGTCAAAAGTGTTCGAAAAAGCGATCCTTCATAGATTTAATGACTTCCTGAACAAATATGAAATATTAACACCAAAACAATTTGGATTTCGTAAAGGTAGATCCACAACCCTGGCCTGTTTTAATCTGGTAAAAAGTATTTCAGAGAATCTGAATAACAAACAACTTGTCATGGCTCTCTTTTTAGACTTAAGTAAGGCTTTTGACTTCGTCGATCACACTATTCTTCTAAAGAAGTTGGAGGCAAATGGCATAAGAGGGAATGCATATAGCTGGGTAGAAAGTTATTTGAAGGAAAGAATGCAATGTACTGAGATCGAAAAAATTGTACAGCAAGAAAATAGAATCCTTATTAAGGAAAAATACAGGTCTAATTTCTTGTTAAATAGTATGGGAGTACCCCAAGGCAGCATCTTAGGCCCTTTGTTATTCTTAATAGCAATAAACGACTTCCCGAATTATATTAATGATGAATGTATAATTTTTGCTGACGATACTACACTCATAGTGAAAGGTGACAAGAATAACCCCTCGCAATTTGAATTAAATGTTAACAATACATTAGCTGACGCAATTACATGGCTAAAAACTAATAAGTTGAGCATTAACATGTCTAAAACAAAGGCCATGCAGTTCTACCCCTACAATGGAAATCCATTGCCGACAAAAGTCAGTTATGATGATATAAATGTCGAACTAGTGGACACAGTGACTTTCTTGGGTTTTAATCTTGATAAACACCTTAATTGGAAAGGTCATGTTGATTATGTGTGTAAAAAATTGGAACGATTTGTTTTTGCTCTAAAAAGACTGAGACAAACTGTATCGTTAGCGGCAGCCCTTATGGCATACCACGGATATGTCTCCTCAATTATAAGCTATGGGCTTTTAATGTGGGGAAACTCAGTAGAATCTGATAGGGTTTTCAAAATTCAAAAAAGGTGTATCCGGGCATTAGATAAAGCATGGTTTTTGGAAAGTTGTAAGCCTCTATTTCAGAAATTTAAATTGCTACCGCAGCCATGTTTATACATTAGAGACGCATGTCTTTTTGTGAAGGAAAACCCTGACTACTTCCTAATGCGTACTGACTCCACTGTAAGACACACTAGGGCTCAATACAGAAATTTGTTATTACAGCTTCCATGCCAATCTGCCATGTACAAAAAAAACTGCTATAACATGTGTATCCTTATATATAACAATTTACCTGACCTCATTAAATTAGAAAATAGGAATATATTCAAGAGGAAATTAACTGACTGGTTGCAATGTAAATGTTTTTATAGTGTTAAGGAATATATGACGAATAATGTAAACTAGTGTCTAATGTTATTATTTTTTACTTTTTATTTTATTTAAATTTATCTGAATAATTGACTGCTGTAATTGTAATTAATCATATAATGCTGACATTGTAATTGATAATAATAATAATAAATATTTGCACATCTGCATGCAGGTAGAATATGTACGTACTTACTTAGCTTTAAGACCTTATGTTACCATATTCTGGCAAATAAATATTTGTATTTGTATTTGTATTTGTACAAGGAATAGGAGAGGTGAGAGAAGACACCCCTGTCGTACACCCGAGTGCACCGGTATGTCCTCCGCGACGAGGCCGTCGTGTGTCAGGAATAATTCCCGTAGATGGCCTTAATCATGTTAGTTATTTTCTTGGGGACCCCAATTTCACGCAATCGGTCCCAGATGCAACTCCACCTCAGCGTATCGACTCTTTCGAAACGAACGGCTTTTCGAAGTCGACGAAGGTCAAATACATTTCCCTCTGCCATTCTGATGTCTGTTCGAGGATTATGCGCAAGGTATTGATCTGGTCCATGCACGATCGGTTGGGTCGGAAACCAGCTTGCTCTTTGCGAAGAAGCGGTTCAATGGTCCTCGATAATCTGTCTTGCAGAGCACCTTAGACAGAGAGCAAAGTGATGCCTCTCCAATTGCCACATTCACTGAGGTCACCTTTCTTAGGTACGGTGATGAGAAGGCCTTTGTTCCAGTCGTCGGGTAGCTTTTCGGTTGACCAGATGTTGCGCAAGAGGGGTGTCAGCGCGTGCGCGGCGGTAGGCACGTCAGCTCTCAGCATTTCCTCCGTGATGAGGTTGACTCCTGGCGCTTTGCCGTTCTTGAGTGATCGGATGGCTTTCACTACTTCCTCTCCAGTGGGGGGAGACACGTCAATGTCGAGGCTTTGTGCGGGCAGGCTGACAGCAGGTGACGTAGTAACGGGGTCGTTTGGGACTCGGAAGATCTCCTCAAAATGCTCCCGCCAGCGTTGAAGCTGCCCCTCCGATGTCACGATTAGTTGGCCTGCTTTGTCTTTTAAAGGCTTCTTCTTGTTCTGGTTCCGGTTCCCGGCTAGGGTCTTAGTCGCCTTGTACATCTCTCTGAGATTACCGGAGTCAGCAGAACGTTGGGCGCAATCCGCCACACTATCCGCCCATACTCGCCGATCGTGGCGGGTACTGCGGTAGATGTTCCTGCGTATCTGTCTATACTGCAGTCTCAGGTCTTCACGGACCGCCGCATCGTTGGTTGCCAGGAGGTGAAGATGGAGTACGCGCCTTTCTTCAATGAGGTGCCAGGTTCTCTGTGACATCCTGTCTTCACGTGTGTATGTTTTATGTCCAAGAACGACGGAGCTGGTCTCTACATAGGCCATTTTGATGTGGTTCCACTCCGCGTTGACAGGAATCGCAGTCGGTCTCAAGGGCGGGCGAAGAAGCGTTTCTACTGTCAATAACACTCTTGTATTCACAACACAATTCACAATAGCTCACTTCAATATGAACTAAACTAAACTGTAGCATGTAGCCGGTGCTATGGGCATATTTTCCCTACCACCGGCTAACTGATAAGGGTAAGGGCCAATCAGGAACCATTACAATTCAGGTATTCTGGGACCCAGGTTCCAATTTGTTGGCATAGTGTACATAGATAATGCCCATTTAGTCATAATGGGTTCCTTTAAGTACCTGCTAGAATACAATACGACCCTGATAAGCATTTACCTATTTGCAAAATAACGCTCAAACCTGAAATGAACACGATTTATAATAAAATATCTTAAAAACTAACGCGTTGTTAGCCATTTTCAAAGTCAACTTATCGCACCAAAATTACTCGCGGAGAACTTTACCGAGAATTCTCGGTAATTTACGGAAATTTTACGCAATGAGTTTAGAATTACCGTAAGGGCGTAATTTCTCGGCGGCACATCACTAGTTTCGACATATGCACGAAAAGTTCTCTTTTCCGCACTAGTGCGGGAAAGTAGCACCATATGTACTGTAAAATATATTCTTGGACTAAGAATGTATACTTCAAATAACAGTTTCAGGTTTATACAATGTAAAAAAATAAATTGTCAAAGTTATTTCTTGAATCAAATTAATTAATTTACATTAAGACAATTATATGCTTGAGGTAACAAAAACATACTCTGAATCTTCTATTAACAATATATTCTTTCAGATGAATACAACAATGTTAACAATATATTATTTTACATTTAAAACAATATTGTGTTCCTTATATGGAAGACGATATTGTCTTGGATCAACGATATTTGCATTGATTTAAGAAATGTTTTTTTTCTGTGTACCTGTCATACCGTAAATGTAGTCGTGATGGATACATTCTTATTATTACAAACCTTTGGATCAGTCGGGTCCTGCAGCATGTTCGGTATGTCTTTCATAGAAAAGAACACTGATATTGATAATTCCACAGAGTATTCTAATTCTTCAAACTTTTCCTGAAATGAAAACATAACAAGAACATAATATTATAATTTATAATACAATTTATTTTCATGAATGCAATCGATAATATTTAGAGGCTCTAAGTTAGAACACTACCAGCTTCTTTATCATCATCATCATATCAGCCGAAAGACGTCCACTGCTGGACATAGGCCTCCCCCAAAGAGTGCCACAAGGGGTTCTACCCAGCGAACGATAAAACCATAGAAGTCTAAGTCGCGCCGCAAGATGGTCCCACAGAATGGGTGCCATTGCGATTGCCATTATTAAATAACTACAACTTAGGAAAGTTGAAAAACCCCCATTTTCATTTCAAAGTCCAATATCTCAAAAACGGCTCAACAGATTTTCATGAAACATGGCTAAAAACACTCGGGATAAAATTATCTATGACACAAAAAAACCGCATTCAAATCGGTCCATCCGTTTGGGAGCTACGATACCACAGACAGACACGTTCAACTTATAACACCCCTCTCATTGCGTCGGGGGTTAAAAAGACCCGTACCAGCAACCCGAGCTCTACAGCTCATAGAATCACTAGCAATATTATGGATAAGTATAGGAACGTACTGGAAGGCGCGGCGTGGCCCCACAAGGTGGACTGATGAATCAATCAGAATCAGAAAATCGTTTATTTCTTAGTTAAATTTGTATCCATAATATCCCTGGCTCCATGCGGATAGGGTTGTAACTCCTCGCTTAAGTCTACGTGAGATCAGTGCAAGTGTGGTGCGTTCTGATTTATGTTAGTAACTTTATATAAAGACAACTATCATGTTTTGTTCCTAGTTGTGTTCTTACTACTAATTACGACTAACTTACAATCTATGCGGCCTAGGGGCTACTGCTCGTTTGCTAAGCGGTAACCTGCGGTCTTTTTTATTTTCAATATATGGAATATCTCCTATTCTATTTCATTTCATTTCATTTCATTTATTCATAACAAAGAAATGGTTCGAAAGCAGTGGATTAAATTGACCGTAGCCGAGATATGCATCGCCAGGGGTATCAAGGTCCGCTATATTCAGTTGCTTTAATCTCTCCAGCATGTCTTGATGTAAATCATGTACTATCGACAAAATTGAATCCTGACCCACCATGGAACCTTGTTACAATTAACTGACATATTAACATCATACGATCGTACGTATGTTCGTTAATTGTAACAAGGTTCTATGGTGGGTCATGATTTAGTTGGTTCGATGGTACAATCAGCCAATGAAAATGTTGCGTCTTTGTTACAGTGAACGTCATGTTTGACAATCAAAGAAATGAACTGAAACGAAGTTACAATTTCAAAATGACATGGTTCTATGTATGCTCAACATTTTCATTGGCCGACTGTACACGGATGTCCCACAACATTTCGGCAGGTATACGTTGCGGGAATTGTGCTGCTGCTTTTAAAGCCATACGGTATTGCCTTTCTATTTTTAGCAAGTTTGTTTTACTATACCGCGGCAGGAGTTGTACGGTGGCATAGTCAAGAACTGGCAACAGACACGCCTGAATGATTGCAAGTTTCACTTGGAGGTCCGTTTTTGCGTAGTTACCGATGATCGGGCTGAGGGCTCCACGAACTCTTTTCGCTTTCGTCGTTACCAGGTTTGTGTGTGGTCCCATCGTTCGTCTTATCGAAGATAACTCCGAGGTACTTTGTCTCTTTTTTAAACGGCAGTGTTTGGTCTTTCAGTTTAACTGTTGGCTTGTAACCCCTTTTTTGGTAAACATGATGCACTCCGTCTTTTCGACATTGCACTTTAGTCCCCATCGTTTATAGTAGTCGATAACAGTCTCCGCTGCCCACTTTGCTCTAGTTGTCGCTTGGTCTGGACGAGCCACTCTGTTTAATACACAAAGATCATCTGCGTACTGAGACAGCTTGATGCCTTGTAGCTCGTCCCAAATGTCATGAACATACAGGTTGAAAACAACGGGTCCAAGTATGGAGCCTTGTGGAACCCCGTGTGGGACAATCATTTCTTCTCCTATAGTGGTACGAAACTTGCCTCGTACTGTGCGGTCCATCAAATAGTTCTCTACTATCTTAATTATGTTATTATCAACATTTTTGTTTTGTAATTTCTTGATTAGGCCGTGATGATTGATACGAGTAGAGTCGAAAGCTTTACTCAGATCAGTGGAAATCATTGCAACACTGTCTTTAGCATCAAGCGCGTCTGTGATGAATTTCTCAGTGCGAAGGATCTGTGTGCCATTCCCTCTTGCTTGCGTGAATCCATGTTGAAACGGGGGTTGTAGTCGATGGCTAGTCTCCCTCAATCTTGCCAGTATTAATCTTTCGCACAGTTTACCCATGATGTTAAGTAGGGTAATGGGTCTATACAATTTTGCCTCTCGGTAGTTCTTTCCTGCTTTGTGTGGGAAGATACACTCCCCTTGCTTCCAACGACGCGGAAAGTAGCCGGTGGTAAGAACGTAGTCCGCAACTCTTTTAAACGCTTCAAGGAATGCTTTGCCTCCAAGTTTTAGATCATCCGCTCGCAATTGGTTCGGACCAGGTGCTTTTTTGTTTTTAAAACGGTCTAGAGATTTTTTAATTTCGTCAGTTGAGGTTAGGTCAAGCGGCTGAAACGGTGTTGTCTTCTCCGTTCCTTCATCTTCCGGCGAGACAATTGCTTCTTTGACAATGGCCGCGTCGACCAGTGTATCAATCGTGTCTTTTTCAGTGATACAATTCGGGATCTGTGGGACTTTTTGTGGTTGTGTTTTCATGCTGCGCTGGATGCGCCACATCTGAGTACGATTGTCTATCGGGTCTTCAATAATTTTCAGCCAAGATTCCTCTCGAAGTGTGCACAGTGCATTAGACACTTCGTGTTTTAGCCTATTGTACTCTTGGCGTAGAGCTGGTTGACGTAAATGGTTGTGCCTAAAACGCCAAGCCTTGTCACGCGCAGCGTTTCGGTCTATAGAGGTAATAAGTTGCTCGATATCCGCTGGTAGGTGATCTCGTCTACGGTCTTCTTTGAGCGGAGCAATTTCGTTTAACGCTGCAGTTAGAGATTTTTCCAGTCGTTCTATGAAATTGTCGCAGTCTACGTTGCTGTTGATGTCACCGAGAGGTCCAATGCTTTCGATGAAAATACTCTCGTATCTCCTAGAGAGCTCTTCGTCTTCGTAGATTGCTCTTATGTTTCGAACCAGCTTCCGTTCTCGATCCACGTCTATATGTAGGTCAAGCAACCATGGCAAATGATCAGAGCCGATAGATTCGACGCCTTTCGCCGAGACTCTGTCAATATTTTGTGACTCGTGCGTGAGAATGGCAGTGTCTAGTATACCATTACCTTGACTATTTGGTCTTCTTGACGGCACACCAGTGTTGGATAAAGAGCAGACATTTTCTTGAATCAGTCGTTTAACCAGTGTACCAAGGCTTCTATCTCTCGCGTGGCCCAGTATTCTCATTTGAAGATTCATGTCTCCAATTACAACAGCACTAATACTTTCCAAGAGAATGTCCTCAAATTCATCGCGTGCGTGATGTTGGTTTGGGATCGGAATGTAGACACCCTTGATATTAATTGATTCTCCAGTCGTATGGTTAATGACAAGGCGGATAGAAACGCCCTCTATCCTTCTATCGTCGTCCTGCCAGTTCGTTGTAAGATGGGGTTGGGTCCACCTAAGTCCTCTTGCTATATACATTGCAGTAGTGAGATGTTCTGCTTTCGTGTCCGTGATTTTGTCATAATCTTTGATGTTATATTTGACTTTATCAGTCTAGCTTGCATTCATTTACCACGATGGTGTGCGGTCTATGTTTACTCGTCAGCGCTTTCAATTCTTTAATTTTTTTTCTCAATCCTTGTGCATTGACGTGTAAAATACGTAGTTTCCTAAAACTCTTGTCACTACCAAAGGTCGCCATTTGTGAGCTCTAGTAGTATGTTACATAGTTTGCTCATGGTATCGATAAGCATCATCTTCTTGTCAATTGGTCTGACAATTGATGGGTTTACAGTCGGCTGTGTTTGTTGTAAGGGTTGTAGGAATTCAGCGTCGTTGTTTATTCCTGTTGCGGTTACGTTCGCAAATGAAATGCCGTGTCTGACATTAGCTTGCTTTGTGATTGTTCTTTTGGCTGCGATTGTCGGTCTGGCGTTCTTTGCTTCTCGTGCAGCGTGCTGGTCCGTTTGCCTTTTTATTTCTGCCTGAAACCGCTCACATATTACTTGGTTCGCTCCGTGGCCTGGTTTGTGGCAAGCATAGCACACATCAATCTCCATGTTTTCTTGATTGAGCATGGTTATTGTTTCGGGACATTTGCGACCATGACACGCCGATGTTGAGTGATTAAAGAGCATAGCAATTTTTGCACTGCACCACTCGCTTAGGGTCCTTCTTATATGGCTCTGGTTTCATTCTAGGTGCTCCAAAGAAATGGTCCGAGGTGTTCCTTATTAGTCTTGCTACGTCTTCGAAGCTATGTGTTGGATCGAATATCACCAGTTGCAAGTGGTCCTTTATTTTTTTGATGTTCAGTAGGCGAATGCCGATGCACCTCTCATCAAGTTGCACTTCCAGTGGCTCATTGTATGTGTTATTGCGGAGAATGACTCTCGTTGCACGATGTTGCTCCCCTTTGGGGTCATCAGTTCACGGGCTGTAATCCGGATCATCGGTATATGTGTTGGTCTTTGCTGGTCAGCATTAGGCGTAGCAGTTGCGTTTGTGTTGGAAACTTTTCCGTCCCCTGTGGTTGAGTCGGATGTTTTTAATCGCTCGTCCTTATGGCCTATCCGAGCGCGCTTGGCTCTCTTGTTACGCTGTTGAATCCACCCGTCGCTTGATTCCTGTGCATCAAGTGCACTTTGATCATCGGCTCGTGGTAATAAGTTAAAACGGTTAGTGGTGGGGATCCGTGCCCGAGTGTGGTCCGTCATCGTCGTTGATGCATGCGGCGACCGGTTCCTTGAAGTTACGCGGCGCCCGGGCATGGTACTTATTGTATCTGACTCAGTATTTTTACCGCGCGACTTTCGTTGCTTAATTTTATTGATCTCATTTTGTGGGTAGATCATAAAATCATTCACTATTTTACACTCGCAAATCACACGTTCTTTGCTGATAAAGGCTAGATTGGGAATCATTTTGACGTGGAACTGCTTATTACACTCCCGACAGTTTTTATTGTTTACTTGGCATGTGGCCGAATTGCATGAGATGATTCTGATAATGTGGCTACAACCATTTAATTCCTCTTTTTCTATGTTGGGAACAAGTTCCAAAAAACACTTTACACTAGTTTCTTTACCAGTGGCATAGTGACCAAACTAATATAAAACAACTAAAGTGCAGTGAATGGCACTTTAGTTGTTTTATATTAGTTTGGTCACTATGCCACTGGTAAAAGTTTTTTACGTTATTTTCGAGCAGTGCCAGCATTGTACCGGAAATCTACTCTCAGAGTATTTTAAGATAGACCCCACAGCTTTGTTATTCACTTTGCACTTATTCATATTGTTCGCGGATTCAATTACGCTTTTAGTACTATTGATAGCACTATGTTCACTTGTTGACAGGTTTATGACGCTTTCCATATCTTCCGTGTCCATTTTTCACCATTTATAATGATATATTATAAGCGGTGCGATGTTCACTATTTTCTGCGCACTCGTGGGGACACGATGCGCAGGCGAAATAACAAAATAACACAGTTAGGTACGAATGCAAACTAAGCGCGGAGCTCCGTTAGACACGTCCGCTCGCTGCGGCTCCACCAGCCGCTCCTGGACTGATGACCTGGTAAAGGTTGCGGAAGTCCGCTGGATGCGGTTGGCGCAGGACCGGTCATTGTGGCACTCTTTGGGGGAGGCCTATGTCCAGCAGTGGACGTCTTTCGGCTGATATGATGATGATGAAGTATAGGTCGGCAGTGTTCCTGGTACCTGGCTGAGGCTGGCTCCGCAGTCGGCGAGGTACCTGGCGGCGCCGCGCACGGCCTCCTTGATGCCGCGCTGCACCGGCATCAGCGCCGCCGCCGCACTAGCCTCCGTCATGTACAGCACCTGCACACACACACATCTATACCACACAATAATTACCAGAGCACCTGCACACACATACATCTATACCACACAATAATTACCAGAGCACCTGCACACACACACATATATACCACACAATAATTACCAGAGTACCTGCACACACATACATCTATACCACACAATAATTACCAGAACACCTGCACACACACACATCTATACAACACAATAATTACCAGAGCACTTGCACACACACACACATCTATACCACACAATAATTACCAGAGCACCTGCACGCACACTCATCTATACCACACAATAATTACCAGAGCACCTGCACACACACTCATCTATACCACACAATAATTACCAGAGCACCTGCACGTGCACACACACTCATCTATACCACACAATAATTACCAGAGCACCTGCACACACACTCACCACACAATAATTACCAAAGTACCTGCACACACACTCATCTATACCACACAATAATTACCAGAGCACCTGCACGTGCACACAGACTCATTTATACCACACAATAATTACCAGAGCACCTGCACACACACACATCTATACCACACAATAATTACCAGAGCACCTGCACACACACTCACGACACAATAATTACCAAAGTACCTGCACGTGCACACAGACTCATTTATACCACACAATAATTACCAGAGCACCTGCACACACACACATCTATACAACACAATAATTACCAGAGCACTTGCACACACACACACACATCTATACCACACAATAATTACCAGAGCACCTGCACGCACACTCATCTATACCACACAATAATTACCAGAGCACCTGCACACACACTCATCTATACCACACAATAATTACCAGAGCACCTGCACGTGCACACACACTCATCTATACCACACAATAATTACCAGAGCACCTGCACACACACTCACCACACAATAATTACCAAAGTACCTGCACACACACTCATCTATACCACACAATAATTACCAGAGCACCTGCACGTGCACACAGACTCATTTATACCACACAATAATTACCAGAGCACCTGCACACACACACATCTATACCACACAATAATTACCAGAGCACCTGCACACACACTCACGACACAATAATTACCAAAGTACCTGCACACACACTCATCTATACCACACAATAATTACCAGAGCACCTGCACACACACTCGTGCAGGTGCATCTTTTGAGAATGATCAATTTCCCGGAAATTTCTGTCTCTAAAAGTGCACTTCCCGATATATAGGAACACTTTGTCAATAGGTGCACTTTCCCAGAATGTGCACTTTCACAGAAGGTATATTTTCCCGGAAAGTACACTTTAGGGGTAGGGGTGTCCCTGTTTATAGTACTAAGGGTTTCTATGAAATAGTGCAAATGCAAACAGACGGACGGACGGACAGAATTCAACATTGCCACAAAGTGCCCTAAATGGTAATGTGTACATTTTGGGAAAGCGTGCGTTTTGGAAAAGTGCACTGTTTGAAAAAGTGCACATTTCGGGAAAGTTTCCAAATTGGGAAAGTGTACATTTCGGGAAAATGTGTTTGACGAGCCCCCCTGACTGCCGTACGGCTCGCCGGATGGTACTCGTAAACAGACACCGGACGCTTGCTACTCCCTGACTACCGTACGGCTCGCCGGATGGTACTCGAGACACCGGACGCTTGCTACTCCCTGACTACCGTACGGCTCGCCGGATGGTACTCGAGACACCGGACGCTTGCTACTCTAGACGAGTCAGCAGCGAGTCACCGGCCCTTTATTTTGAGGATTCGTTGTCTTGACTGTAGGGAATGCAATCTCGATCTCGCGAGATCTCGTCCGTATTTTACGAGACTGAGTCTCGTACGAGCAAAATGAAGCGTAATGATAATGGAACTTGAAAGTTTAGAAAAAATATGTACCTATTTGTTGGTTATCCAACAGAAAAATTTAATTCTGCCAATACGATCCTAACACTTTAATAAAATGTAAATGTATGACAACTATGCACCTAAACTCAGTATTTCACGACCAAAACAGTAATTAACTTGATTTTCCATAAAACGACTAGTACAAATAGATAAAAGTGACGTCATACTTCTGTGTCAATTAGTATAAAGTGTTTCGCCTACCGCCAGCGAGGTCCATCTTTGACTATTTTTTTTGTCTATTTATGTCCTTTAATTGTTGTAGCTACCTTACAAATATTTGTTCCTCTCTAAAAACTGGTTCGAACGGCATAAAAAAATCAGTAGGAATCATGCCTATTAACTTCCCGGTACTCACCTTAAGTTTCTTAATATCGACAGGTTCATCTAGCCTGAACTTGTGCCTGTTCTCACCCGCCATAATGTTGAGTAGGAGGGGCAGGTCCTCTGCTCTCCTGGTCATCGGCCCGACTGTGAGAAACTTGGGGTAGTTCTCGTCGTTCAGGGTCGGGATGTGACCTTCTATTGGGATGATGCCTGTAAATAATAACAGAATGATAAAAAAAAATGTCATCTTAATACGATATATCCTTACTAGCTGCCCATGCAGCTGCGCTAGCGCATTACCAAGAACGCAAATAAAACAGCACGATAAAATATAACCTATATGCATCCCCAACGTCCATTCCATATACTAGTGAATGTATTATTTAAGGAGATTACACACACACGGGGGTTAGAAATTGTACTGATTAAACTCAAACTAAAAATAATAATGTTGAAGAATAATTAATTAAAAGAATACGGAGACTGCTCAACATCGAGAGGGTTGGAAAAGAGGGGGGGAAGCCTTTGCCCAGCAGTGGGAATAAAATCAAACTCAAAGATTTATTCGTGACAGACAGATAATAAATAGTACATTACTGCAGACGCCGGGAAAGAAGGGCTTGCCGGTGAGTAGGTATAGACGGCCGACCGTAGGGAGGCCGGATAGTGATACGAAGCCGGCTAGCCCTTTTCACGGCCAGGCATGTACGAGTATAGTGCTTTTCTCAAACGTGTGTATCGTGTAAACCTGCGACGATAGTTACCGGGAGTGGGCTTATGTCCGAACACGCCGCAGAAGGCGGCCGGCAGCCGGATGGAGCCAGCGATGTCCGAAGCCACGCTGAACACTGACGCGCCACACGCCAACAACGCGGCCTGGAATTGAGTTAACGATGCATGACCTGCTGTTTTATGATACCCTGGTACTTTGGTTAGCGGCGGGCCTTTTAAAATACCATGAAGCGTACGGTTTTGCTTAACTGTATGTGGAAACCGTAGCCCAGGGGTCACCAATTAGTTTCGCTCAACCGTTTTAAGAAATGAAATGACCATCGCGGTCAGCACAACATTTTACAGAAAAAAAAATGCGGGGGGGATACATTTTTGTTTAATTACGTAGGTACTCTGTAGTGCAAGTTGCTGTGTTCTCGCGGTCCGCTATTTGGCGACCCCTGCCGTATCCTATGAACGCTTGCGGAGATTTCGAAGATAGAAACAAGTGACACTGAAGCAATTTTTTTTTAACATCGATGTTATCTGTAAGACAAGTGTTTCGGTTAGATATCTAATACCTGAGCGGGTACCGCGAAACGCCAAATTTTGTTCGTTCGTGTAACATCCTCGTTGTCGTCCGAACCGAATATGTGAGTGCGATGGAAATAGAGATACACGAACGAACGAACTTTGGGCTGGCGGAGGTCTACTGACACCGAAAAGTCAATGTCATATCTCAATTTTGCATTTAAAATTAGTGACATAAATTATCCATAAAACACAACTTTTTCATGTAAGTATGCTACCCATTCTAATTTAATTCGAAATGATCAAACAATGTTGGTTTAAATCTAGTAAAAGAGCATTTTATTAGGAGTGCAGGCGAAAACTGTTTAAATCCTGTATAGATGGATCATTTCAGTCCACGAAGAAGCAGTACTACACTACAGTACTTCTATTTTCTTATTTATTTTATTTATTTATATAGGAAGATCATCAGCTTAAATACTACACAGTAGCTTAAAACAGTAGTGACAGTGAGCTAATAACAGATCCTCACCGATAGCGTAATAAATATGTCCCATAGCTGTCTATCGCTAGCCCTGACCCTCTTGCCACTTCGGTTAAACTCGGCCCTCGCGCACCTCCGAGGTGTAAATTCACTCGAAATCGGCTGACACCGCCGGACCGGGACACTATCGTTTTACATCGCCATGCGACGGCTGTTGTCACTGTCAGTCAAATAAAGCGCGACAACCGTAACTAGATGAAAGAGCGCGTTCTAAGCTTGAAACAATTAACCTTCCGAGGGAACTATTAAACATTTTCAGGTACTGGTATGGACACCAGGTCAATAGCGTAAGATGGGCGGGGAAGTGTCTGAAGACTACAGGTTGGAGTGCGGGGTGAGACAGGGGGGGTTAACGTCTCCCGCGCTCTTTAACCTGTACATGGATGCGCTCATTGTCGAGCTCAGTAACCACCATATCGGCTGTCATGTTGACGGAGTTTGTGTCAATAATCTAAGCTATGCAGACGATATGGTCTTGCTGAGCGCGTCAGTGTGTGGTCTGAGGACATTACTGGCGTCCTGTGAAAAATACGCACATGATCATGGGCTGCAGTACAATGTGACCAAAAGTCAGTACGTTGTTTTCGAGGTAGGCTCGCGTCGCGTAGTGAATGTGCCGCCCATTCATTTGAATGGGATAGCTTTAGAAAGGGTAGATCGATTTAAATATTTGGGTCACATAGTTACCGCAGATCTCGAGGACAATGCTGACATCGAGCGGGAACGAAGGGCGCTGTGTGATCGCCCGCAGGTTCGCAAGGTGCTCCAGGGATGTAAAAATAACACTATTCAGAGCCTATTGTACATCCCTGTACACATGCGGTTTGTGGGCGAGTTGCACTGTGAAAGCGTACAGCGCCCTTCGGGTCCAATTCAATGACGCATTTAGAGCGTTGTTGGGGCTGCCTCGTTACTGCATAGTGCGTCGGGCATGTTCGCGGAGGCGCGCGTGGCGTGCTTCCACGCGACGCGAGCATGCGCGCGCGCAGTGCTGCGCGAGTGCGCAGAGTGCGTGCCAGCCAAAACGCCGTTCTATCTATGATAGCCGACAAAGTAGATTGCCCATACATCCGGCATTCTTGTGACAGACATGTCCCAGCAAGATAAATCGGCCGAGTAGGTACCTATTTTATTTATGTGACATTTTATTTTATAGTACTTATTTGACATTGTATTGTATTAAATTTTTAATTTTTAAACTTTTGTATTTGTATTAACTTAATTGAAAAAAAATATTATGAGTTTTGTTACTCGAAATAAATGATTTGATTTGATTTAATTATGCCGTAGAGCGGGATGACATGATTTGAGCTTTCAAACATAGTTTATGTTAGGTAGAGAACCTTCTGCACGTAAGTACTATTATTTATTCTGTGGCGACGAATATGGTGATGACTCTACATGTAATATTTGCTCTTAATGTTTTCCCTTCGTTTTGCCTTGCTTGCTGTTTGCACTAAACCTGACAAACAGAATACGGTATCCAAGCAAACGTTAAAGTTCACACTATTTTAGCACTTAGCCTTCTAGCTATTAGCACTATAGTCTTATGTGAGATTGTTGACAGACATTAGCTCACGTGCTTCGAATAGTACCGGACCGAAACAGTCGCAACTTAAATACAATTATTAGGATAAGTGATAATGTATCTATACTAAAATTATGAAATAGCTATGGAGTGGGTGCCACATGATGGGCGGCGATGACGTGGCAGGCAGACGGAGATGGCGGCACGACCTGACCCCGTATCATGGTCGGCCTTATCACATATAGTGTGTAATATAAGTGACAGGATAGAGCGTCTGTAACTGGCTGACACCGTTCGATAGAACGAGACGACGCTCCTGTCTTGTCACTTATCGCGTGATAAGGCCGACCATGATACGGGGCCTGGACGCATTTTGTAACGACTGGCCAGAGATTGCTCAAAGTCGGGACGAGTGGAAGTCGAGAGGAGAGGCCTTTGCCCAACAGTGGGACACAATAAAGGCTTCAAAAAAAAAGTTAAAAGTTTATATGCAGGGATTAATCGCGGTAACTAGTCATGCGAATCTCACTACGGCGGCAGAAAGCTTGTTTTGTTTGTTTTTGTTTTTGTTTATTTGGGGCATCAACAGCATTACAGGAAAATATTACAAAGCTTAAAAGCTAATAACAAAGCCAGTTATAGATGTCCACCGAAATACAGTGAATGGAAAAGAACGTAAACACAGAGTAATTTAAGAAACGAACTAAAAAATTAAATCTATAACATGCTCGGTAAATACAAAATATCATGTGGGTGTGTGTGTGTGTGTGTGTGTGTGTGTGTGTGTGTGTGTGGGTGTGTAGGTGTGTGTGTATAGGTGCGAGGGAAAATGTATATATTTGTAAAAAGTGATAGTCGGAATATTAACTTTAGTTATAAGTATAATAATTATTAGCTTATTTTTTCTGCAGTGATCCTTATTCCTTATTCCTTATCCTTTGTCCTTTAATAACAGATTAACTCGCGTCTTAAGAGTAGGTTTGGTGCAATTGAATAAGTCGATAGTATTAAACTTTTTATTGTAATTTCCTAACATACGAATTAGAGGCGAATTCTGGGCATAATTTGTGTGCACAACTGGTATACTGAAAAGACTGCGCTCAGTGTGCCGAGTTCGAATTGCAGGAACGGAGAATTTAATTTCCGCAAGCAGCTCGGAACTGTCAATGCGTCCAAATAAAATGTCATGCAAAACCGACATATCAAGCGACAAGCGCCTACTTTCAAGGCTCAAAAGATGGTGACGGCTGCACATTGACTCGTAGGACGTATCCCACTTTCTGAGCCGAAAATTCAGGTGTCGAAGAAAACAGCGCTGAATTTTCTCTATTTTCTCTTTATGAGTTACATATTGAGGGGACCAGATACAACTGGCGTATTCTAGTATGCTCCTGACATAAGAATTATAAATAACTTTAATACAACTTGTATTATTGAACTCGCTGCAAACCCGGACAACAAAACCTAGGTTTCTTTGAGCACGGTTCACGATGTTATCAATGTGTTGGTCAAAAGTTAGCTTCGCGTCAAGGAGTACACCTAGGTCCCGTATCAAACTTACACGTTGTATTACTTCATCTCCGATTTTGTACTGAAAAATGACAGGAGACAGACTACGGGTAAAGGAGATCTGTACGCATTTTTGAGCGTTTACGTTAATACGGTTTCTGATATAATATATAGATAGTCGATCAAGATCATCTTGCAGTTTGATGCAGTCTTCCGGCTTTCGCACATCTAAGAAAACTTTTTTGTCATCGGCATACATCAGAAAGTAGGAATTTTGAAACACTGTATAAATGTCATATAGATATGCGTTATACAACAGAGGACCCAGATGTGACCCCTGTGGGACTCCCGAGGGAATACCCACAAAGTCCGACCTGCAGCCAGCAAGTACAACCGCTTGGCTTCTATTTGAGACATATGAGCAGACCCACCTAAAAACATCACCGCGTAAACCCAACCAATATAATTTGCGGAGCAGAATGATGTGATCCACACGATCGAACGCTTTTTCGAAGTCTGTGTAGATCACATCAATCTGCTTCCTTTGTTCCATGTTCCTAAGAACGAAATTACTAAATAGTAAAAGGTTCGAAACTGTTGACCGCCCTTTTAAGAAACCGTGTTGTTGGGAAGGAATGCCTTTGTTTAAAACATTATATATATTATTTAAAATTATTTTTTCAAAAGTCTTACTGAATTGATTTAATATTGATATGGGACGGTAATTTATTATTTTAGTTTTCGACCCTTTTTTGTGAATGGGCACAATCAGCCCTTCCTTCCATTTATTTGGAACTAAACCCTCAGCTAAGGACTTATTAAAAAGTATAGAGAGCGGTAAACCAAGGCTCGATGCACAGTTTTTAATGAAAAAAGGTGGTATCCCGTCGCTTCCTGCACCGCCGTTAGCATCGATCTTTGACAAGGCTCTAGTTATATCCTCAGGTGAAATAATTATGGAAGATACTGATTCACCATTATCACAGAACGGAGGTGGGAGCGGATAGTCAGGGTACAAACTGAGGGGTTTACTAAATACGGAGCTAAAGAACTTACCAAATTCTGCACATATATCCTCATTCCTATCCAGCGTGTTATTCAAGTACTCAAACGACTTTGGATAGGAAGAACCGCCACGTCGAGCTTTAATGAAAGACCATAGCAGCTTGGGGTTTACTTTAATATTATTTTGGACGGAGTGCAGGTACTGTCTCCAGCATGTCTCCTGCACGCGCTTTTGTCGCTTACGTAGAAATGAGAAACTGTCGTAGTCAAGCGGATTGCCATACTTTTTCCATTTACCATGCACATGGTCTTTTTCTTTTATAATTTTTATTAGACTGCTTTTATACCAAATCGGATATCTGCCTTTGTGCGTACGGGAATCCAGAGGAACATGAGCAACAATAACTTCATTAAGAGCTTTGTAAAATTTCGTGAGCGCCGTATCCAGAGGGTCTCCAGCAAGATAAGAATTCCAATCAATAGTATTAAGATGATCGTTAATGGCAATGTAATTGCCTCTGCGGAATCGAAATAATGGTGTAGAATTTTCTTTCAGCGGAGCTAAAAATATATCGGCTATTGTTATTTCTAGAGGAGGATGGTGTAAGTCAATTTTAACAAGTGGAAAATGTGATTTCCTAACTTCAGCAGGAATATTAGAAAAAACAAGGTCAAGAGTGTTATTACTAGGATTTTTTATGTAGTTACTTTGCTCAAGGCCTGCGAAAGACAAAGTGCCAATCAATTTGTGAGCCGCGTTTTGGACTTCTATTGGCCCTCGCCGTACGTGTACAGGAGGAGCTTCACTATCCCATTGGATATGAGAAAGGTTAAAATCTCCGGCAATAAAAAAAAATGAATCTGGGGAATCGGTAAATACTCTCTCAAGGAGACAATTTATATTAGAAATATGGCTAGCTAAACATTGACCGGGGGGTGCGTATGCGGAACAGATATGAAGGTCCCGGCCCGACGAACGAGAGGCGCCACGCGAGTTCACTGTCGCAGCTGGGATAGTTACCCACAAACATTCAGCGCCGATAAAAGACCAGTCTGGGCGGGCTCGAGCGCCAAGAGAGCGCAACACTAATATCATTACACCACCGCCGTCCGATTTGCCACTCACAGCCCTGTCTCGATCTCGTCTAAACACATCATATCTGTTATCGCACAGCTCTGCATCTAAAACACTATCGCAAAGCCAACTTTCCGTTATCATTATTACGTCGTAACAGTTACTTAAGATATTCTGGTATAACTGGTGCGTTTTAGATCGTAAGCCGCGAGTATTTTGGTAAAACACACTTAATTTTTGTATGGTAGCCATGATATCGCATTGTGTGAGTACAGAGACATGATGTACGAATTGTATTTAAATTCACTGATTGTACGACCGGACGGCGTAAATCTAAAGGACAGCAAATGTATTATTATGTGTGCAGAATTAGTGACAAGTATATTCCTATTCCAGTGTTTAGTGTAAGTGTAGTGATGTTGTGTGAGAGGTATGTTTGTTATTGGAGTAGTAAAACAGCAATTACAAACTTTATGAGTGAAAAAGAAAAATGATTTTACATAAAAAAAATAAGCAAGCACATCATACAATTTTGCGAAAGTCAGCTGATGATCTAATATGGATCAATGGCGCTTGGTCTGCCTGTCGCGCATATATATTGCAGTTTTTGACCCATACATACATATATTTTTTTTCTAAGCATATCGTTTTTAAGTCCTTTAGTAACTTTTTGTTCACGGGGGTCAAGTGGTCATGCACAAAAATCTTGGTTGATCCGCCGCCAAACCCGATGTCACCGGTGTTGACGCCGCGCGTCCTGCGCAAGCCGGAGATAATATTGTCCTTCAACGTGCGCTGTCTCAACTTCAGGACAATATTCTTCGGTCTGCCCTGCTGAGGGCTCGCGGGTCTCACTCGGTGAACAAACTCGATGTCTTCCGGTTTCAAGGAAACACCTGCATGCTCCGCTATTTTGGTAGCAATATTGCTCACAGACTCGTTCCTTAGTTCGGGCACACCTGAAATCTCGAGATTAGAGAGCTTGTCACGTTTTTAGGGTTCCGGAGCCAGAATGGCAAAAACGGAACCCTTATAGTTTCGCTATGTCCGTCCGTCCGTCCGTCCGTCCGCAGCTTAGCTCAGAGGCTCTTGGTACTAGAAAGCTGTAACTTGGCATGAATATACATATTAGTCATGCCGACAAAGTGGTAAAATAAAATCTTGAAAAACATTTTTTTTAGGGTACCTCCCCTACATGTAAAGTGGGGATGATTTTTTTTATTGTCGTCTACCCCATAGTGTGGGGTGTCGTTGGATAGGTCTTTTAAAAATATTGGGGGTTTGTGAAAAAAATTTTTCGATTAAACGATCCGTTTGTGAAATATTAAGCCTTAAAGTGCTAATTTTTGTTAGACTCCAGTGTCCCCACCCCCTGCTAGCTAAATGGTTGTTTTGGGATATGTGAAAAAATTCATGGTAGTAGTACATATAACGAAGTTAAAAGGAAAACTATCACAGCTAAGTAGGCTTTACACGTTTACGAGTAATAGTTTCGTACAAATTCTATTGTAACTTATTATTATATATAATGGTACGGAACCCTTCGTGCGCGAGTCCGACTCGCACTTGGCCGGTTTTTATAATAATTAAGTTGGTTTGAGGCTTTAGAAATCTAAATATCTATATGTAGACCGCTTAAGAATGAAGAATACCTACTACGTACGCGTCTATACAAAATAAGAAAATGTTTTTCCACTTCTTAATATTTTCCAATCTCAATGATTTTTAGTAGGTACGTTATTGTCTCAATGAAAGACTAGGTTTATACATTTGCAATAAATTCAAATTTATAAATTAATGCTTTAAGCGAAAGATATAATATAAACCTAGAATATAGTATGCTGAAGCGATCGACATAAAAATCAATGTGATTTGTTAAGATTTAGTCAGTGGAAACCGATTTGTCCCCGAAATGGAAATTTCATCAAAAAGTACCTATATTGTCAGTCGCGAGCTGCTAGCTGCTGCAAACTGAGTCCTGCGCTTTACCTATAGCGATGATGGGTGAAAAGATGGAACAAAGAGGGTGTATCTGGTTTCTCGGCGTATTGGTTCGCTGTAAGGCCGTGTAAACAAATGAATAATATATAAATAAATGAATGAGCTAGAGGAGAGCGGTTGGGACGGTTGCAAGGGGAAGACCTCGCCAGAATCGGATTAATTCTAAGGTAATGGTTACTAGGTTTATACATGTCTCAAACAGCCGATTTATTTCATGTAGCAACACCCACAATCTTTTTATAACAATGTTGACGGGTAGGCGAGTAGTCACAGTTCTTAACGGCTATATTGCGTACGAACAGTTAAGTGCAGATTTGTAGTGTTAGATTTGGAGGAAAACCAGGGTGAGCTCTTTCCATAATCACTTTCAATGCATCCTATGACATTGTAACGATTTGGTTCATTTACACGTGTGTTCACGTGTTTACACAGCTCGGACGATGATTGTTCATGATGTGATGTATTTATGTGCGTCCACAGGTCTTATTCTATTTGGGAGGCGTGACGGTATATTATGTATATGAATAAGGTTTTCCTACATGTCACGTACATGCGATAACACAGTTCTTAGTCATGGAGTTCTTTAGTGTGAAAGGATTAGTAACAAGTGTAACAACAAGGGTCTCAGGTTCGGTAGTTTCAGCCTCAGACCATGTCGTCATCAATCAAGGGTGCACCCGGGTAATTATAACTGGAACAATATAGTGTGTGAATTGGTACAGTATCAGTCGTGTGGTAAGGGATGTCTGTAAGGGGAGGTGGAGGACATTCTCGGGGACGAAGGTCCCCACATCTCAGATGGAGCTGGTACGCATAAGGCGGCAGCTCATATGTCAGATATATAAAGGATTCCGGAAGCTGTATGTGTAGGTTCATAGTTGCATATATGCTAATACAGATACCTAAGCTAGAGTGCTATAGGTACTATTTCGCGGCCATGAGAGTGACCAGAAGTGGCTTCGCGACACGCCCCGCTCAGAGCGGGGCGTGCAGCGTCCATATAAAACAAATGCAATTTATATGCATTTGTTTACGCTCACCCACAAATATATCTTGACACCGCGATGCGTATAGTAACTAAGCGTCGGTAGAGGTCTAGTTTCGTGACGGGTGAGCCGTATTAGCGCTTAGCGAATAACAGCCCAGCCCCTGAATGTGATGTGTTTGCAAGCAGATGGGTAGTAGTGCATGATGAATGTTTGAGGTTCTGCGAGAAGATGGATGCACGTCTCTCTTCTGTCTGATATTGATTGTGTTATACATATATTAGTATTGTTGTTTCTGTTGCTTCACAGTGATTTAGTTTCGACTGTTATGCTGTGTAACCATATTTAAATAAATAAATAAATGATATATGTATGTTAAATTGTCGTACACGCAAGCTTGTCGAACCTTTACGTAATATGAACTGATCAAACAGGCCACTTAGCGGGTGTTGGCCGACAATGGGAATTCAAATAGGCTACATTTACCGGCCGGCGGCGGCCGGCGATGTGGACGGCCCATTTCCTTATGTATTGATGGCTTCATAAATATAACCTGATATAAATTGGTTGTGAGGAAAAAATACTGGGCATTTTATTTACTTAATAATTGCTCGCGCTTCTGCCCGCATACAAAGAACCCAGGCAAAGCAATGGGATAATATATAGCGTCTGGCCACACTGAGCACCCCGAGGGGCCATTCTACGAGTATATATACTTACTGGCATAAGACTTTTTAAATTAGGAGGATCGTTTTGGAGATTCCCCTAGATAGAAACTTACAAAGATACGAATAAAGATTTCACAGACATTCATATATCTAGATTGTAAATGTTTACTAAGCAGACAGGTCCGTTAGCAAATTTTTTATTACTATTTTTTTGCAATTCATATACATTTATTTATTTATGGCCGGTTCCAATAATCAATCCACCGATAGTTTTCCTTACCGGCAGTTACATTTTGACAGATTACCCGTAGAAAATGTGTCAAAATGTAACTGTTGGTAAGGAAAACTATCGGTGGATTGATTATTGGAACCGGCCATTAATCGTATGGTATACACTATTTTGTCCTATAAAGTTCGTCACTCTTTAGTACCACCCAGGGGACACGTGCAGCGTGGTGGTAGGTAGCTCCTGCGGACGCGAGTAACAGTTGTCAAGTGAGTGGGCTACTCGACTGTTAGAAGTTCTTAAGCCGCCCAAACGCCTCTAACTCGGCTTAACGACTACTGTCATAGACAGCAGCCGGGATCAACTGCTTAGCGTGCCTTCCAAAGCACGGAAGCGCTCATTTATATTAACCACTCAAACATCAGGCGGTCACCCCTCCAAAGACTGACCGCTGCCATCTTTGCTTAACCTGCGTTATCGTTTTCCGACTCGCAGGCGCCACTAGGCTATGAGCGCTTCATTAATATAGATCTACATGATATGCTGGTCAAAAATATCAGAACACCACATGTTTTTACAGTGTTCAATGAGCACTTTACACGCTCACATTTATTTGATGGCGACTATACGGTCACCTACGACTCGGGTCATCGTTCAGGTCTGTCGGTAACCAACAGGTATCACTCTGGATTCTTTTCAAATCCCGTCTATATAAGTAGTCAAGTTATACGTAATGCTACTAACCTCCCCACCCGACGAACCTCCAGGCGTCCTGCTCACACAGTACGGGTTATTCGTGGTCCCGTTCAGCAAGTTGGTCGTCTCCCACCCCAGGCACAGTTCAGGCGTGTTGGTGACCAGCAGAGGTATGGCTCCGGCTTCCTTCACAAGTTTGACAGCGACGCCGTCGGTGGTGGCCCGGCAGCCAGCGTTCTCGAGGCAGCCGACGGAGTTTGACATACCTGGTAAAAAAAGCAGTAGAGAGAATCAACTGGAGTTCAACAATTATGTAGTTTGCAGCGTAAGTTGGGCAGTTAATTAGTGGGTCAACAGGCGATTGATGAGATCGGATGGTTCCCAACTCTAGACATTAAACATAAGCCAATTGTTATTGGTACTGAGCCCTATCCCACGAAACTTTACAAGTGCAGGTACAAGTCTACAAAATTGTTGGATTGTAGGAAACATATGGTACCACAGTAAAATTCTGAAACTTGTAATATATAATTGTCTTTATTTTTTGTGATATGGAGCCCACATCTTCCGTTTTGCTTTTTTCTGCGTCTATTTTGATCGTATTTCTGTAAAATAATTCTGTAGCATGTACAAATGGAATTTAGCAGAAGCAGGAATTGGTACCAATAGGAATCTGTAATGAATGAACCTATGCAGAAGTGCACACGTCACGTACTTTTTCTTAAGTCCTGATTTATAAAATTTATTTGAAAAACGACCACGATGTTTTAACTCACCAGCAAGAGAACAGCTCTCTTTAACCGTGAAAGGAACGCCCAGAAGCGGTTTCCTCTGCACAAGTTCTGCCAACTTCCCGCCTCTTTTGGCCTCTTGTATCTGGCGGTCCACCCCTCTCGCCTCCGCCAGTGCCGCAACATACCGCTCGTCCACCACCGCGTTCAGGATCTTGTTCACTTCTTTGACGCGCTCGATGAAAGCGGTCACCAGTTCTTCGCTGGTCATCTGTTGTGTTACCATGGTAAGATTTAAACTGTTGATACTGAGGATGTTTCTCCATCAGAACGCTTAAGGCTTCATCTTAACTATGCATGTTAATGTGAAATTTAAGTATTCATCTGACGAAGGGTGACCACTATCTGAAACTTATGTCCCGCAGTGGATAACATACCTCCCCATCTCTGATGACACGAGCCAAGTCTACAGTGCTCCGTAGATGTAGGGGGCTCGGCGGAGGCACTCGCAGCTTTGGACCACGGAGTGACGCCAGCCAGAACAGCGGGGATAGGAGGCAGTTTATCAGACGGAGGAAGATGCCCACTATCTGCACGCCTACTTCCATCCTGCGCCAAAGAAACAATTATAAGATTTCTATCTCAGCGCCTGAAAACGCAGTACCTGATGGTTGCACACTCATTAGATCCAAAAGGATGCATGCCCATAAAGGAGATACTGATAGACTGCAAGACATTTCATGCTCGGTATTAACCTACAGGACCGAGTGAGGAATACTGAGATCCGACGTCGCACTAAGGTGCGTGACGTCGGAGAAGTCATAACCAAACTCAAATGGAGTTGGGCAGGACATATTGCCAGGCAACGTGACGGTAGGTGGACCAAAACGTTAAGGGAGTGGTGGCCACTTACAGGAAAAAGAAGCGTCGGTCGTCCACCAGGACGATGGGTTGACGACGTAAACAAGACCGTGGGTCATTTCTGGATGAGACTCTAGCACGGGACCGGGATAAGTGGCGTACTCGAAGAGAGGCTTATGCTAGTGGGCGATTAAAGGCTGAAAATGATGATGATGATGATGCAAGACATTTAGGTAAGGGTAGCAGTAACTATAAGTTCTAAAAGGCAGAATGTGGCCGTGGGCAATGTCAAACGCATAGTTTGTTAACATACATGTACTGCTCAAATAATAACAGTTCCTTTTTGCTTTGCCATAGTCTAAAAATAAACGAAAATAACCAAGACTGAAAGTTCGTCAACGTCGGTAGCACCTACGCGCACGTAAGACCGAGAGATCGGAGCGTGGGCTCTCGCTCCCACGCATGGCGCACGCTACCGCGCCGCCGCCGCCGCTAAAGCTGGTTTTCCACCAGAGGGGCGAGACGAGACGAGGCGAGACTAGAATTGAAATTCGTATGGGACTTACTACCTATTGCCACCGCGCACGCGCGCGCTCGGTGCTAATAGGTAGTAAGTCCCATACGATTTCAATTCTCGCATCGTCTTGTCTCGTCTCGCCCCTCCGGTGGAAAACCAGCTTAAGGCGCACCAACGGACGGAGGTGCGTAGCTGCATAGAAATTTCGCCGGACGGAGGTGTGTTGCAGTGTGTCGTACCACACGGAATTTATATACAAACTGAGGTACCTACTTGGATACAACGAGAAACGCACCTCCGTCCGGAGATGCGTCGCAGTGTGACATCCACCAACAGGCTCAGCCACGACATTGCGCGAATTGCGGCGCGGCAAGCGTTTTATCTGTTGTCGAGCGAGACACGCAACGCACTGTGATAGGTAAGTTGGGATCACACGCAATTAATTAGAAAAACCGCTGCCGCGGTCGTGGCGTCAGAGTCGTGGACGAGCCCTGGCGGTTACTGTAGATGGGTATGTAGAAGAGTTTATGTACATTACAAATAATGCAACTAACTATAACTTCACGCACTTGCGCAGCTCAATCGCGGGGTCATTTGGTATGGTTTATGGTTTGATATGGTTCATTGTAATTGGATTATGTTTTGATAACAAACATAAAATCTGTCCTGTTGACTGAAATGACAGACCGAGATGACAAATTTAAAAAGAATGTAACCATATTCAATATTCTCTTCGGTTACCACCAGTTCCTAAACCTTAGAGCATACATAACTGGAGTAGCCTTGTACGTCGTATTTGAGTACAAAAAGTCTGGCGAATTTTGCGGGGGGGGTGAAGAAATAACACATGCATAAGATTACTCACTAATGCAAAAACGATCTGTTTATTTACACATTTTGAAAAAGAAAAACACATTCTCCACATTCTCATTTTGATGCACTTAGTGTGCATATCATCGATTTCTGTAAGATGTCCGCAAATATTCATTAATTTTATTTGTTTATTTATCGTTGCTATCATGGAAGAGCAGAAGGCATATGAAGCACAATATAAATTCGCAGTCACATAAACACTGCAGGTTAAAGCGGTGCTCCAGTTACCAAACTAGTTGCCAAACTAAATATTATGTTAAAAACGAGTTATATTTAACCTCATTAACCTGCCTGCAGCAGAGTAAACCAATTATTATGCTCTTAAGCAAATTAGGTTGCGCTATTGGATTGGAAGCAACGGAGAAAATTTCCGGATAGAGAAATGATGAAAATCAGAAAAATCTAATAGACTAATAGTCTATACGATTTCAAGGAAAAACATTTTGAAACGAAATAATATTAGTATTGTTATGTTAAAACCAAGGTCTAGCTTTCCTTCTGGGTTGGAAGGTCAGATGGCAGTCAGTTTCGTAAAAATAGACCCTATTACGCTAAATCTTGGGATTAGGTAGGCGTCAAAGCGGCTCCCAGGCCTTCTTTAAGGCACAACCGGGAATAACGCTAGGAAGATGATGATCATTATGGTCATATTGTCATCATGATCTTTTCGGGCCGCAGAATTAAAATTCCTCCGTGCATTACGAACAACCCGATGCCGAATGAATGTACACAAACTATGCGACAGATTGAGTAGTGCAGTCTTTGCTTCATCATCATCATCATATCAGCCGAAAGACGTCCACTGCTGGACAAAGGCCTCCCCCAAAGAGTGCCAAAGCGACCGGTCCTGCGCCACCCGCATCCAGCGGACTCCCGCAACCTTTACCAGGTCATCGGTCCACCTTGTCGGGGGCGTAACCCACGCCGCGGCATCCGGTACGTAGTAGCCACTCGAGAACCTTTCCGCCCCAACGCCCACCGGTTCTACGTGCTATGTGCCCCGCCCACTGCCACTTAAGTTTAGCGATCCGGAGGGCCACATCGGTTACCTTGGTGGTCTTTGCTTAGCGTAAGCTAAAACCGCATATCAGCAGATGATGTCTTAATGCAGGTATATTTGGCCCACTTTCATTCATTGATGTCGTACGGTACGCTAATTTGGGGAAACTCAACGGATGCCAACATTGCCAACAGAGTGCTGCTAATGCAGAAACGTGCCGTGGGTGCGATGGTCGGTGCAAAATCGAGAACATCGTGTAGAGGCCACTTCTCAACGCATGATATCATGACCAGAGATGGGCAAAATGTAATCGACTAACGATTAACAACTAAAATTACAAGAATTAGTTGCGATTGACGATTGAAAACGACGATTGATCAATTGTAGTTGTACAGAGTGCAACTAATTTAGTTGCAACTAAATTAGTTGCCGATTGATTTCGGACAACTAAATTTTGTAATCGACTAATTAGTTAGACTAAATTCTTTGCGACTAATGTTAGAAGCAAATTGAATAGAAAACCTCGGTATGGCTATGTTGACAGACTGATTAGGACATCTTAACGTATGTTTAAAAATAAAATAGTCATGTATCATTTACGATATTTTGACCATTTCTAAGGAGTGAGATCTCTGTTCGTTTAATGACCACACGTTGAAAACAAAATAGACCGCGTAGATAATAAACAACATGCAGATGTGTCATTCAATAGAACGTGTTATTTTTAGAAGATGCGTCGGCACTTGCACCAAAATGCAACAAACAACTTCCAGGTAATATCCCATTATCCCATTGTTTTGTCACCGGGTGACACTAAAAAGAGTTTTACTATTGACAGAGACTGCAAAATATTGATAATTTCTATGTCTAAGAATTCTAAGATTTACTCAGTATCGTATAATTCAAATTATTAATAATGCACCAACCTACTTTATTGTTTCCGATTTGTAAACACTGCAGTTTTTCGCAATTTGTCGTTACTAATATATCGTTACTAGCTTTTGCCCGCGGCTTCGCCCGCGTACTAAAAGTAATTCCAACCGTCTACAGAAAAGGTGCTTCTCAGTTTGACCCATATGTTCGAATTGAATTGCAATTTGGCACAAATACTTTCAAAAATTTTCATGTCCACAATGTTAAATTTCAAAATCGATGCCATTTTCGTAATTAATTTCCCAAAAAACCATAAAAACGACAACCATATTGATATTTAGACATTTCAACCCCATCGCATCCCAATAGGGGAGATGGTATTTCACGTTCGCCATGTTGGATTTTAAAATGGTGTTTTTTTTTGTAATCAGTGACCCTATAAACCATAGAAACGACACCCATGTCGATTTTCAGACTTTGTGACCACATTCCCCCCTTTTAGGGGTTAAATTTTCAAAAACCTGAAACACGTGTTTTCTAATTTATCGCTAGGATTACTCCTGTGAAGTTTCGAATTCGAAAGTAATCTTGTTTCTCCATACAAACTTTGGACTCTCATTAAGGGGGTGACCCTTAGGGGTTGAATTTTGAAAAATCTTTTCTTAGTGCACCCCTACAACTTATAAGGAACCTACATGCCAAATTTGGAATCTCTAGAACCAGCGGTTTGGGCTGTGCGTTGATAGATCAGTCAGTCAGTTGAGTCAGTCAGTCAGTTTCTTCTTTTATATATTTAGATAATAATATTATGGCCCATAATATTGCATTGTCATTCAAGCATTTCAAATTAAATGTGTATACATAATTTTAGCTCAATCGGTTGAAGATATCTGCTTCAAAATAAGTCGCAAAATTCTACCCAAACTAACATAGTTACAAGTGTTACATACAACATACGAGTACCTCCAATGTTACATACATACCTACTTGTAGTACCATATTGTAAGATAAAAAATGCAAAAACGAGCGACTACGTAGTTTTAATATAGATTTAATCGTGAAATTTAGTCGATTGAAACTAAAACTAATTTAGTTGTTAGTCGAACATTCTCACAACTAATTCAATCGCAACTAAATTAATCGCAACTAAAAAATGACGATTAATATTTTTAGTCGATTGATTAGTTAACTAAAATATTAATCGATTAATGCCCATCTCTGATCATGACGCACTGCTCGCTTTACGTTTTCGAAATTATAATGTTCATCAGGAACAATCTTTCTGATTTTGATTTTGATACTGTAAATGCGATTGGCAAAACACTCCGCCGCACTGGGCGTTTGAGAACAGTTCCCCGTCGCATGGCATTTGCAGGCAAGAACCCGCGTGTCATTGGGCCTACCTACTACGAGCGACTGCCCGCTCATCTTAGCCTTGAACCATCTAAGCATTTAAAAGCCGCTTGAAACGCATTATACTCAGTTAAAGAGTATATGGATCTCGACTTGACATGTTAAGACGCTGTCAACACCAAAATGCCCTTGAGGATTTTGGATAACGCGCACACTGTCTATTTGTATCGGAGTAAACGAGATCGAGTGTTACTGGGCGACCCGGTTTTTGAAGATAATATGACATAAATTTTGAAATAAAAAAAAGGGTGGATTATTTGTGAAATATGACTCGCTAGCGGTTTAGGTATGAATATGTTGACTTCATGTTTTTAATTGTCTGCAATTAAAAACATGAAGTCAACAAAAATCTATTTCATCACATTAGATCATTATGGAGGTGATATCTTGTATTCGAGTGTAAAAATACAAAACGAATCAAAAGACCAAAAAAGAAACTTAAGAAAACGTATAACATATGCATAATTCCAAGAGGATATCTAGACATAAAACTGTAGATATAGGTAGATTTATAAAAAAAAAGTAATTCCATTCATATTGTTTGTGTAGCTCAGACTATTTTATTACGATTCACTCATGCATAGAATATTCAATTTCAATTTATTTAGCGGCGCGAGTAGAGCCTCGGACCTTATTTTATGAATCTACTACGACCAACCTTCGTCGATATGGTCATACGTTATTCAATGGTCTTACTTCACTCCGCAAATACACGGAGCAAACATCATAATATTAGTCGTAATGTTTGCTTTTTACAGTCCAAACACGCTAGAGTCTGGCAAACGAAAGCGTGACCTGGAGTGCGATTTTTGAATCTCACTGGTGATATCGAAGTCACCGGTGACTAAAATTATCACCGATGACTTTTATGTCACCATTTTCCAAGAGCCGTATTTTTGAAAGTCACACGCTGTTTACCAACATGCAGAAATTTTACAATGTCAGTCAGAGACAATCTTCCCGTTACTTTCCTTTTTACGCAGATGTTATAGTGTTGTCCTTGATACCGGTTTTTAGGGTTCCGTAGCCAAATTGCAAAAAACGGAACCCTTATGGATTCGTCATGTCTGTCTGTCTGTCCGTCCGTATGTCACAGGCATTTTACTCGGAAACTATAGTGTATTTGAATACAATTTTGAGGACAGGTGTATTTTGTTAGCCGCTACATAGTATTGTAATTAAATAACACAAAAAAAAAATTTTTTAGGGGTGCACTCCATACATAAAACTGAGTACTTTTTTTTTCATTGCAAGCCCACGTGTGGCACATCAATCGATAGGCCTTTCAAAATAAATATAAGGTTTCTCAGCATTTTTTTTGATTAAGTGAATAGAGTCGGAGATAATCGCTAAGTTTTGAACCGTGTATTTTAAAAATATGAAAAACAAAACATGGACATAGGGCTTATTAAATTCTTTCAGCGAAAATTGTTTTAAACAAGATCGGTTCAAAGGTTTTTGAGGTATTTCTAAAAATAAAAAAGCGGCCAAGTGCGCGTCGGACTACGCACAACGAGGGTTCCGTGCCTATTAAAAAGGTCGTATCGTTACTGAAATCTTATGGCACTTACGTCCTTTTCTTTAAGGAAGGCAGTTTTTTAGGAATATCTCGAAAACCTTTGAACCGATCTTGTTCAAAAGAATTTATTTTGAAAGGCCTATCGATTGATGTGCCACACGTGGGGTTGCAATGAAAAAAAAAAATGTGACTTTCAGTTTTATGTATGGAGTGCACCCCTAAAAAAATTTTTTTGTAATAATTGAATTACAAAACTATGTAGCGGTTAATTAAATACACCTATCCTCAAAATTTTATTCAACTTAAGTATAGTTTTCGAGTAAAATGCCTGTGACATACGGACGGACAGAGAGACAGACATGACGAATCTATGAGGGTTCCGTTTTTTGCCATTTGGCTACGGAATCCTAAAAACTGCCTTCCTTAAAGAAAAGGATGTAAGTGCCATAAGATTTCAGTAACGATACGACCTTTTTAATAGGCACGGAACCCTTCCTTGTGCGTGGTCCGACACGCACTTGGCCTCTTATTTATATTCTCAATAAATCGTCGCAATCACAAATATCACAATCGAGCCCCGCTGCTAATTCTTCCGAAAAACATACTTTGGTACTTTTGGCAGATGTCACAAACGTCAACTGTCAAAAACAATCGCATGGTGATTTCAATTACGAGTGGGTAGGGGCACTCGTAAATCGATATCATAGGTATGACAAATGTAAGTCACCGGTGAGTTTCAAAAATACGAACTTTCGGAAATCACTCACATCGGTGAGAATTAGTCACTTGGTGAGATTCAAAAATCGATCCCCTGGACTTTTTTAAAAGTTTTAATATGGTAACATTATTAATCTGTCAGATGCACGTCAAAGTCTTTGGTTAGTTGTTCGTATTTTGTACACTCAATTATTTCTCTCTCTGATATGTGTAAAACAATAAAAAGTAATGTGCGAAAGCTGCTACACACTATGATAAGTAAGTTCAAACAAAAACAAGAGGAGAAAGAAGTTGTTTTACAGGAGAAACAACAATGTTTAGCTGCGATGTCGGATTTATTAGATTAGTATGACTTTGTATTCTTAATCCTTGTCGGCTGATTATTTGATATAATAATATTGACGATAATGATGATACCGTTTCTTATGTTTACAGATAATCTTGAAGATAAAGGAAGCTGTACTAGATTAAACATATTGTTGAAGAAAGTAAATGTTAAGTTGGTAAATATTATGTGCATTCTAATAAATAAATCAACACACTCGTTTTTTTTACTCACATCCATGACAGTTGCCCGTGTCGGGTTAGAATAGCACCACCCCCTTTCTTCCTGTGGGTGTCGTAAAGAGTCGACTAAAGGAGCAGGGTTGAAGTGTGTTGTGGGTTGTGGGCGATGGGCTAGCAACCTGTCACTGCGATGTCACATTTTTGTCGAGCGAGCTTTAATACCCACGTTTATGCTACAAGTAGTACTGGAACACAAGTTTCATGTGCTCTGCCTACCCCCTTTAGGGATAAAGGCGTGAATGTATGTATGTATGTATGTATCCATGACAGTCAAGGCTTCGTCACACCTTAGGCACCAAATGGAGCCTTTAAAAATAAATGATTTTTTGAAGTGTGTTTTTAACCACAGGTTAATATTTCTAAAGACGTGGTCGTGTGTTCCTCAAAAAAAGAAGTTCGCAAACAACTATTATACAAATTGATTAAAATAATTACAAAAAAAAATACAAGTATCAAAACTTTTTTTCCTACTATAATTATCCTTTTAAAGGTTTTGGTGTCAACCACCACATGTATATTTTTTGAATTTGCCGCGTTTTCTCAGGTCACGCTTTCGTTTGCCAGACTCATCTAATCTATCTATCTATCTAAAAACTCGTATCTGATTTAAGGCGCCGTAGGTTCATGGTCTTCTCTCCCTCTCACTGAGCATAAGCGTGAGCGAGATGGAAGTGCGTGCTCGGAAGCGCGGATATCATGTTTTTTAATTTTAATTTTTTGGCCGTTTAAATAAATAAAAAAGTAATTACTGTAATTACTTCTATCAAACATGATATTGCCGATTTTTAGAAGCAATTATAATATTTTTAGCTTTTGTGCATAATTTGTTGCGAATATTTTAAGTGTATTTTAGACCTATGTTAGTGACTTTTTTCTATCAAGCCATTTTTTTAAAATCATTTTTCGAACCACTGATCTTGCTGCAGAAAAGCCTCAAGATTACTATTCGTATTTTTTTGAAACCATATTATTATAAACAGACGCATCATATTGTTTCAAAAACTCTGTTCGCTTAACTTCGCTGAACCTACGGCGCCTTAATTGTGTGTGATGTGATATTACAATCGCGCAGTTTTCCCTAGAGCATTTGCAATGCAATACTCTGTGGGTAGGTTATAGACTTATCATTCTGTAGATGCATATACCTAGGTCATACGAAATACTTAGTGAAGCGATTAATAATCTAGGCAAATTGTATTGTATTGTATACACGGTGGGCCATGGGCTGAATAAGTATGCTTGTATCTACTGTAGTGCCAGGTCCGGTATCCATACTAATATTATAAATGCGAAAGTAACTCTGTCTGTCTGTCTGTGACCTATTCACGCTTAAACCGCTGAACCGATTGGCATGAAATTTGGTATGGAGATAGTTTGAATCTCGGGGAAGCACAACGGATAGTTTTTATCCCAAAAATCATGCCCTGAGGGGGTGTAATGGGGGATGGAAGTTTGTATGGAGCTACAATATAAACGATTTCCACGCGGACGGAGTCGAGGGCAGAAGCTAGTAATAGATATAAATACTTAAATAAGTACATAGAAAACATCCATGACTCGGAAACAAATATTCATGCTCATCACACAAATACACTCGCGGTCAAAGAAACCGGGTCAGTACGAAAATCTGTAATATATCCTAAAATAATAAAGCTAGGGACATGAATTAAACTGCATATTGTAGATAATTTTATACTGAATTAATAACATCAAATGGTGGAATCGTAATTCTTTTGTTTAATAAAATTACATAGGAAACAAAAAATCAACCAATTTTACGTACAAAAATAAGCAGTAGGTACTTCACATACAACACAAAAAATAAAAATTAATACTTCGTATTGCCTCCTCGGGCTCTTCTTACAGCTTCTAGACGATTCGGCATGCTGTTTATTAAGTTCTTTATGCGTTCTTGCGGGATATTGTCCCATTCTTCCACTAACGCCTGTTTCAGGTCTCTAAGTGTAGCTGGGGCGGGGTTTCGAGCTCTTACACGCCTCCCAAGCTCGTCCCATACATGCTCAATCGGATTTAAGTCCGGACTCCTCGAGGGCCAGTTCATACAGTTGATACCAACCTCCAAAAAATAATCTCTGACAATTTGAGCTGTGTGTGGCCTGGCGTTGTCATGCATAAACATAGAATTTCCACCCATATTAATTAAGTATGGGCCGACATGCTCATTAAGAATCTCTTCTACATATCTTGCACTCGTTAATGATCCATTTTCTATTAAAACTAACTCCGAGCGACTCTCTGAAGAGATTCCAGCCCAAACCATGACTGACCCACCGCCGAACGCCACTTTTTCCTCAAAACATGCTGGAATAAAACGTTCACCAGGCCGTCTGTAAACTCTTTGCCGCCCGTCATTTGCATAGAGCATAAATCTGGATTCATCGGAAAACAAAATTCTTGCCCAATCTTCGTCACCCCAGTATCTGTGATCGCGGGCATAAAGTCGTCTTGCTGTTCGATGTATTCTTTCAAGTTTTGGGCCATTGGCCGGCCTATGTGGGGTCAAATTTGCTTCTTTGAGCCGCCGCCTGACAGTCCGCTCGCTGATGCCGTCCCTTCGGGTCTCTAAAAGCTGATTTTTCACTTCAACTGCTGTGAGGTGCCGATTTCGGAGCATGGTTGTAACAATAAATCGATCTTCTCTAGCTGTAGTACATCTTGTTTTGCCAGTTCCTGGTCTTCTAAGGTTCTGCCCAGTTTGTAGGTAACGTTGGAGGACTCGCTGCACTGTAGAAAGTGACACACCTGTTCTTCTCGCTGTATACCTCTGACTTCTTCCTTCTTCTAACATAGTGATGATACGAGTACATTCATCTCGTGTTAGCGGCATGATAGACATTCAAGAATGACCACAAAATAAAACAATGACAGCCTTTTATCATAGTTCTTTGACAGATTGAAAACAATTGCTTAAAAACAAGCAAAAGTAAAACGAACGCAATTTCAAATAAGTACCTAATTGGTTTTTTTTTTCAATCAAACCTTTTTCCAGTTACTACGTAGAACATTGAAGGTTGGATTTAGAAGGATATTAAATTCTCTATAAAACAGAGTTAGTTTCATGCAGATACGACCAACGATTTACAAAATATTGAGGTTTTCGTCACTGACCCGGTTTCTTTGACCGCGAGTGTATTTGCCCTTACCGGGATTCGAAGCCAGCACCATCAGCTTCGTAAGCAGCGTCACTACCCACTAGGCTAACCGGTCGTCGAAGGTAGGTATATCTCTCTCTGACACGCTTATTAAAACTTTAATTCGACCATCTCGCTCGTACCACTACCGAGCCGGACAACCGTCCCTATTTCGTAACAGATCTGCTGCTTGCGTGTCCTGAGATGCAAGTTGGAATTATCAGTCCCACCGTGCGTGCCTGGGTCCCATAATGGCGGAATTACCCTAGATGCGGCGATATACTTGTAACAGTAACATATATCCGCCCCCGATACCGGTTACTCACGCGGCAGTTGAATACTAAGTTTATGGACGGGGAACTAGATGGGCAGATTTCACTAAAGATTTATTTTATTTTTATTTTATTTTATTTATAAACCCTTAATTAACACTGACAGACAAGCTACTCGTATGCATGTTAATTATACAGGAGGATATTATACAATGAGGTGCTTAGGTCTATACAATACAGTAGATATCAATAAAGTATGGAACTTGAAGCCGTAATAGACTCCAAATATCGGCTGCTAGTCGAGAGAAATTGAGATTCCGTGCTGTGGAACATGTCCAGTTTGCTGTCGCTGTCCAGTATATCATTGAGAAGAGTCAAGGCATGGTGCAGTGGTGAGTGTGACAGAGCACGAGTTCGTGCCGCCGGGACAGCGAATAGAATGCGGCGACGGGGCCGGAGTTGAATACTGGGGATAGGACGCACTTGGAGTGAAATTACGGATAACAAAGGGCTACTAATCTCGCCGCGTATTAAACGAAAGAAGTATTTTATAAGCTAAGCTTTTATAAGATACAGAAGTTGGTAATTTTCTTAATTAGGGTCGGCAGTTAACAGAATAGCCAGCAAAGCACCTTGAATCGCCGATCACTACCAGTGGCTGGAACGAAAAAACCATGGAATGCGAGCTCCTTACAAATTTCTACCCAAACATCACGTGCCCAAGACCCGGTATGTGCCATGTTCGAACTAAACGGCTGCCCGGCATCGTTTTGACACCCCGCCCCCAACCCCGCATCATGGCAGTGGCACCCATTCTGTGGGGCCATTTTGCGGCGCTACTTATTCCTTCGCTGAGCAGAGGTCGTTAACTTCAAGGGAGGTGAAGACAGCTTACTTGTCATTAGACCAATCAAAGTAACTGAAATGTTTCGCAATTTACAAAAATAAGATTAAAATTTTCAATCAAATTGAATAAAATATTAATGCGGGGTTCGTAGGAGTTGCAACAACTTCGCGGTACATTTCGCTAAAACCTCCCTAAGGTGTATTTAGAAAAGTGAAAGGATTGAAAGATTCGTCACTACGAGCCTACCCCACGGTAGCTCAGTTGCAGTGAGCAATGCACGGTATGCAGAGGGCGTGGGTTCAAATTTCGTGGAGATTTTTTTTTTTACTTTGACTGGTATTTGTGATTTTTCTATAGCAGACGTTTCTGCTATTATCCATCATTACGCAAGGCGGCTCAAGCGATTGTAGAAACGCTCACGCCTGAAAAAGACGATAAATACAATGAGTAATTTTTTGATAGCACTCCTTTACTATAAAAATATGTTAAATTCTAAGCATGTTAGTTTTGCAGGGCGTCACATGGATACCTAGCTATTAACAGTTCCACCTAATAATTATAATGTCATCATCATTAACTTAAGAGTTATCCTCTTGTCGGTGGAGTATTTTCCATCTCTCTCTGTCGTACGCCAGCCCTTTGATTTGCTGATACGACACGACACCAGCTTTTTCCTTTATTTGGTCCATATAACTGCGTCGTGGTCTTCCCCTGCCTCTGCTTCCTTCTATCTTTCCTTCCATTATGGTTTTAAAGAAGTTGTCGTGCCGTATCAAATGACCAATCATTTTCCCCCTTCGAGTGCTGATGGTGTTCAAGATCGATCTCTTCTCTTTTACCCTTCTCAAAACATCCTCATTTGTTACTCTCTCAGTCCAGCTTATACCTTCCATCCGTCTCCAACACCACATTTCAAACGCTTCCAGTCTTTCTCGGTCCCTTTGTGTCATTGTCCACGTTTCGCTGCCATAATGTAATGTGATAATATAATATATGTAATGTGATAATATAATATAATGACTGGCGAAAGCACTTGGTTTCATTGGGGTCAGAGAAGCAGCAGAACATAAAAAGAGGTTATATGTAGTGGCTCGATGTACAGTCAGCTTCATATACCTAGTTAGTAGCAGCCAAAGTAGCCAAATATATCGGAACACGTCTTTATTACTATAGGAGTAAGGAAGTGTTACGATATATTTGGCTACTTTGGCTGCTACTAACTATGTGATGCTGACTGTACTTAACATGTTCGTCGCCGAAGACGGATATATCCGTGCGATAGACTGACGACCGCTTTAGCCTAGCTGGTAGTGACCCTGCCTACGAAGCAAGAGGTCCTGGGTTCGAATCCCGGTAAGGGCATTTATTTGTGTGATGAGCACGAATATTTGTTCCTGAGTCATGGATGTTTTTCTATGTATTTAAGTATTTATTTATCTATATAAGTATGTTTATCGTCGTCTGGTACCCATAGTACAAGCTTTGCTTAGATTGGGACTAGGTCGATTTTTGTAAGATTGTCCCTTAATATTTATTTATTTATTTATTTATTTATAGCAACCTGCATGCATTGACATTTTTAGGTTTAACTTCTGTTTGACATGTTGAGATTTGAGATGGCGTGTGGTTGACATCTTTTCTCTTTGACAGACCGTGGGAAAGTTTGAATGTATCATCATCATCATTAACTTAAGAGTTATCCTCTTGTCGGTGGAGTATTTTCCATCTCTCTCTGTCGTACGCCAGCCCTTTGATTTGCTGATACGACACGACACCAGCTTTTTCCTTTATTTGGTCCATATAACTGCGTCGTGGTCTTCCCCTGCCTCTGCTTCCTTCTATCTTTCCTTCCATTATGGTTTTAAAGAAGTTGTCGTGCCGTATCAAATGACCAATCATTTTCCCCCTTCGAGTGCTGATGGTGTTCAAGATCGATCTCTTCTCTTTTACCCTTCTCAAAACATCCTCATTTGTTACTCTCTCAGTCCAGCTTATACCTTCCATCCGTCTCCAACACCACATTTCAAACGCTTCCAGTCTTTCTCGGTCCCTTTGTGTCATTGTCCACGTTTCGCTGCCATAATGTAATGTGATAATATAATATATGTAATGTGATAATATAATATAATGACTGGCGAAAGCACTTGGTTTCATTGGGGTCAGAGAAGCAGCAGAACATAAAAAGAGGTTATATGTAGTGGCTCGATGTACAGTCAGCTTCATATACCTAGTTAGTAGCAGCCAAAGTAGCCAAATATATCGGAACACGTCTTTATTACTATAGGAGTAAGGAAGTGTTACGATATATTTGGCTACTTTGGCTGCTACTAACTATGTGATGCTGACTGTACTTAACATGTTCGTCGCCGAAGACGGATATATCCGTGCGATAGACTGACGACCGCTTTAGCCTAGCTGGTAGTGACCCTGCCTACGAAGCAAGAGGTCCTGGGTTCGAATCCCGGTAAGGGCATTTATTTGTGTGATGAGCACGAATATTTGTTCCTGAGTCATGGATGTTTTTCTATGTATTTAAGTATTTATTTATCTATATAAGTATGTTTATCGTCGTCTGGTACCCATAGTTTTGTGGCATCCTAGCGTTGGCTGTACCTTTCCTCTTACCGAAGCCACAGTGACGACCTTTCCTGCTACAAGCTTTGCTTAGATTGGGACTAGGTCGATTTTTGTAAGATTGTCCCTTAATATTTATTTATTTATTTATTTATTTATAGCAACCTGCATGCATTGACATTTTTAGGTTTAACTTCTGTTTGACATGTTGAGATTTGAGATGGCGTGTGGTTGACATCTTTTCTCTTTGCTGTCAAAGAAACCGTGGGAAAGTTTGAATGTATCATCATCATCATTAACTTAAGAGTTATCCTCTTGTCGGTGGAGTATTTTCCATCTCTCTCTGTCGTACGCCAGCCCTTTGATTTGCTGATACGACACGACACCAGCTTTTTCCTTTATTTGGTCCATATAACTGCGTCGTGGTCTTCCCCTGCCTCTCCTTCCTTCTATCTTGACTGAGAGTAACAAATGAGGACGTTTTGAGAAGGGAAAAAGAGAAGAGATCGATCTTGAACACCATCAGTACTCGAAGGGGGAAAATGATTGGTCATTTCAATGTATACCTACTTGAGATTAATTCAGTTGGCCGAATGGCATCAAAGTAGTCAATTCAAAAAGCAACTCTAGCGTCCGAGGTAGAAGATTCCAATTACAGTTTTATAAATAGTCGGCCACAGAAAATAATCTCAACCATAAACGCGTCCCAAAGTGTGCGGGCATAATTAAGATTGTATGTATAAGTACGGTGTAAATCTTCAACCCCATTTTTCACCGGGAGGGAAATTCTAACTCGGACCTACTGATACTAAATTTGAACCTTATGTTACAAATTATAGAGCGCTAAATTGATAGACCTCATTCTTAGCTTACCGTCTATTGTCTGACAAAGTAGACAGTAATATCTTTTGAAAACCGGGTAAGGAACTTAATTAAAACTAATTAAAGTCTCAAATCTTAGTTGATCCTGCTATAAAAAGTCCCATTTAAGACGTCGCAGCCATAAAGCGGCGATATTGGACTGGAGCAAGTCATAATTTACGGCCCCAGGGAAGATGTCTCGCCGCAGAAAGAAGCAATGTACGTACATGTTGCACAGCATTCTTAAGGGGCTACCCGAGGTTTTCATCGATTTTTGACAAGTTTTGAATCGTATCTACTACTTTTGCACTACAGATAGAATCATAAATCAAACGGCTATCGGTTCTTCAATCTTTTATCTCCATTTTGACAGACCGGATTTTGAAACAAATTAATACTTAATTTTGTATGATTTTTTTAAACATTGTCTAAAAAAACACTTATTTCGCATCTCTATTGACGTGAAAGATCTAACATATACGAAATCTACAAATTTGGGTTCGTCTATGACGTCTCTAAAAACTGGCAGAGGTTTTTAATTTTAAACCAATTAACACAAAAGTTATGGCCAGAAAACCAGTTTTTTGGCCTAAAATTGTTCAACTTTGATGCCAAATATCTCGAAAACAATGAAGTTTGAAGTAAATATGGGATACTATATTGCTTAAAGCCGTTGTTGTTAATATAATAAGCTACAAAAAACATTAGAAAACTAAGGGATTCAGATCGAAGGTCATTGGCGTATGGGAGCCTCTTAACAAGTGAAATCTAAAGATTTTTCAAAAAACCCAACTGCTTTCTGCTAATATTATAGTCTATGTCCTCAAACGGTTATGAGGAATCGAAAGAGACATTATAAATATGTTAAAATACGTCACCTGTAACCCGTGAAATAGAATTCTCTTGTCTACAGACATACCTACATACGCTTGAAAAACATAACCCTCCTTCTGAGCCTGGCTATAAAGATGGGAATACTCGTACTCAGAAGTTTTTGCAAACTTTCACGGGAACTTAAAGCATGTTTCATTCAGGAAGTATCCTGCAAGGAAAATGTAATATTACCCGGAAGTTTCCACATATGAAGTACCTATACTAGCTTTTGCCCGTAACTTCGTCCGTGTCGTGTCGATTATATTTCAACAAATTTACTCCCTTAGGAGTCCGCATAGTAAGCTCAATTCTCCATACCAACGTAGTTACGCTCTCATTTTAAAACTACGTGTTGGATTGTAACGAAACTTTGCATGTACAATGACATGAGGTATATAATTAGTTTATGTAGCTTCAGATACCATAGTAAAAAAATACAGCGAATTTAAGTTTTTCATACAAAACTTGTTTTTGCTGTATTTCGTTTGTTTTATAAACTGGAACCATAGAAACTAATTACAGACATAGATATACCTCACGTCATTGTATATGCAAAGTTTCGTCACAATCCAACACGTAGTTTTAAAAAGAGAACGAAACTCCGTTTGTATGGGAAGGTGAAATTCGGCCGAGCTTACTGCGGACTCTTCAGGGATGATTTACGGGGTAAAAACTAACCTATGTCCTTTCTCCGAATTCAAACTATCCCTAGCTAATATCCCTATACCAAATTTCGTCTCAATCGGTTCAGCGGTTTAAGCATGAAAAGGTACAAGAAAACAGACAGACGGACAGACAGAGTTACTTTCGCATTTATTTAATAGTATTAGTATGCATAAGTATGGATTGCATCCTCGGTGCAACGCTAGCCAAATGATTCCTGCGTGTGCGTTCAATTTGAGATCATGTGGCACGTTTTACAAGATGATCATTTTACAGGTCAAATAGTCAGTCGTTGTTGGTTTGTAAAATTGTAACTTGTAGTTTCGTGAAAGGGCCACTGGACTGTGGTCTTTGACAGTGATATTTTGCGTTCCGTTGAGGTTGTTAGGTTTCTAGGGGTCTATATTGATTGCTTTCTAAATTGGAAACAGGAATTAGACCAAATCGAAAACACGATTAGTTCTGCCTGCTACGCTCTGAGAAGTCTGAGAGATATCATCGGGCTTCACCGTCTGAAAACAGTATATTATGCCTTAGTTGACTCGAAACTTAGATATAGTATAAAATTCTGGGGCGCAACTTATAGTTATAAATGTTATAATATAAAAAGGGCTTTCATCATTCAAAAGCGAGCTATAAGAATAATGGTGCGTATACCTCAGTGGGTTTCGTGTAAGGACTTTTTCACCAAATTAGAGATTCTAACTGTGCCTAGTCTTTATATTATGAAACTTTGTACGGATTTGGTAAAATCTCTGGCAAGAAGTGAATCGGAAGAGGCTCGGGTGGCAAGACTGGCGACGAGGACAAAAAACCTAAGCCGCCCCTTTACTCCAAAACTTAAAGTGACACAATACTGTGCTCGTTACCAGGCTATAAAAGTTTTCAATAAGCTACCAATTGAATTGAAAGCTGTTTCCAACCCATATACTTTTAAAAATAAATTAAGGCCATATTTGCTCACAAAATGTTTTTATTCCGTTGAAGAGTTTTTCCAGTGCAATGAATGAATTTAATCTGACATATGTATCTTAAAATTAATTATTTAATTTTTATTTCTATTAATTATTCCCTTTTATTAAATATGGATTGACATGTGAATGTGAATGAATTTTAATCTGACATATGTATACTAAAATTAATTATGTTTCCTTTATTACTTTATTGATCCTTTTATGCTTCTTTTCATTTGTACTTATTTATTTTGTCGTTATGTATTTGATGACATGTCCTGATCCTTATGTAATTATAAAATTTTAACCATGTTATTAGTTTTTAAGATGTAATATTGTTATAGAAATAAATAAATGAAATTGAATACTGGAGTCCACTTCACGGGAGCGCAACTGGCGATCACTGTGAAGTTTTCAGTGGATAAAAAAAACACATTAAGTATATACAACGTGTTACAAAAGTAACGCAAAACCGTTTCAGGGCATAACAGGCATCGTGTTTCTGATAAGGAAAAAGTAGGAGAAAAACTTTTTTGACGCGATTCTTTTTTTCCATTAGTATGGAGCGTGGGCCGACTGGAGCTACCTGCTCCAGACAAATGTAAAAAAAAAATTCTTAATTTTTTCTTATCAGAACACGATACCTGTTATGCCCTTAAACGGTTTGTAATAGGTAACCTTTTTTATTTTTCATTTATAAATTATCAACAAGGATATGCACTCTGCCATAATTCGAGCCACCAGTATGTGCATACGAGGCGCACGCCACAAATTCACACATGCAGGGAAACTGTTGGGGTTTGACGACGGAGCAGCCATTCCAAGACTAACTAAACTTCACCTGACTGTGCATTGCAGAGATGTCATTTATTATTATTATCTGTAACAAAAACTCGTTAACACCTAAATTAGGCATACACGTTATTCGAAAAATGACTGATATGTATATATCGCTTTTTAGCGATAAGACCGCCTGTTGTCTACCATTACCATTGTTTGTTTAATTTACCTCTATTTTTTAACCCCCGACGCAAAGAGAGGGGTGTTATAAGTTTAACGTGTCTGTGTATCTGTCTGTGGTATCGTAGCTCAACGGATGGACCGATTTGAATGTAGTTTTTTTTGTGTCATAGATAATTTTATCCCGAGTGTTCTTAGCCATGTTTCATGAAAATCTGTTCAGCCGTTTTTGAGATATTGGACTTTGAAATGAAAATGTCGGGGGTTTTTCAACTTTTCTAAGTTGTAGTTATCTATTACGTACTATTTCAGGTGAGCTATAAGGAATATTTGTAAATAGTTTAAGGAAAGATAGAAGGAAGGAGAGGCAGGGGAACCAAGACGTGCGTTTATGGATCAAGCTGAAGAGCAAGTTGCAGAGGGTAGAACAGAATGGCGATTAGTCCACCAGAGAGACCGGCTCTTTATGATGATGATGGCTTAACTATCATCCAAGGCTTTTGGTTGGCCGATTTTTCCAATAAAACCTGACTTCGTAGAAGATTTTTTGGAGCAGTAATTCGCGGGTAAAATATTCACTAGGTTCATACTAAAAGGGATCAAAGGTTTTTGAAACCGCAACATAAAAAGCAAGAGACAAACTGGGCGTTTCCCGTTTACAGAACAATGGTACATTTGATGGGTACAAGTTATAAATAAATATGGCCGACGTGAGCAAATTGCTAGTCTTTGTTGCGGCCCGTTTCTCATTTGCCGGGCAGCGGGGCTATTCGCGATGAGATCCAGTACATGTAATGTACATAAAATAAGCCAGTCCAGTAATAATGGCGGGTTGCACCAACATACGATTACAGATCGATCAACGTTAAATATGGCGCCGGCAGCGTAGAACTGACCATCAAGCGCCCGTACAGCGCGCGAGCCGAGCGAGCGATGCGAGCGTACCGCGGCAGCGGCCGGCGGATCGCCAGAATCTTTTTTTTTAGTATGACTTATTATGTAAGTACTTACAAAAGTAAGGATTTTTCTGGGTCCATATCGGGTTGCATAATATTTGTAGCCATAAGGCCGATAGGCATAACTACTTGTGTCATAATCATCATTACGCATAAACGACAATAGTCATAAATTTGTTCGCATACGTTTTTTAGCCATAATATTTGAGAGTATAAATAGCAAATGTCATAAATTTATTGTGCATAAAAACTTTAAGCATAAATATCAATCGCCATAATATGTTTGCGCATAACGTTTTCAAGTCATAGGTATAAGACAAATATTTTTAATCCTGTACATTTTTTTTAAATAAATTGTCTGTAACCTAAACTTGATCCAAGTTCCTTTTTTATAAACACACACCCGGCAATTATTTTAACCTAACCGCCAGCGTGTCGACGCCACCCCGCTTCCCGGGGTGCCTATTTCCACTCTAAGGGATACAAGATAACCATAACCTAACTTACCAAAAATACAATTGTTGCGATTGTTTATTTTTTTACTGCGCCGCCTTGCCGCCCGAGCCCCCCTTTTCTAGCTCCCTAACCTAATTAAATGCTAGTCAACTAATATAACTTGTTTTTCTTTGCGTAGCAATCATAACGACAGCTTATTGTCATAAGTTATGCATAGCAATTTTATGACTAAAAATAATTATGATCTTTAATATAATGACTAAAACTTGTATGCTGATCAACATTATGGTTAAACAAAATATGATATAGTACAGTTATGACAATGAAATTATTATGCGCAGAATTAGTAATGACAAAAGACTTTTATGCTCAACAACTTTATGCGTAAAGTTGTATGGCTTTCGGACGACGAGTGACATTAAGCAAAAAATACACTACTTAAACAGTCAGGAAGTTAAACTCAATGTCTCTTATAGGTGTCGATTGTTTAATGTTATATTATATGAATATTATAGAATGAGATCGTTATGCGAATTGACGTTCTATTCTATCCAATAAAATATGGCATGACATCGCATATAATGCACTGTGCATTGTATACGATGCCATGCAATATTTTGGGGTGAGTATGTCATGCCAAACGATACATTTGACTAAATGAAATGATACATGGTAAAATGAAACATGATCAAGTAATTATTTGGTAAACAATAATTTGCCAAATAAAAATTTGGGAACTGTAAAATTGCGATAAGTTGTTTCGACTAATGATTCTTTGCCAAATGATAATTTGGGAAAAATAGTTTGGGATGTGATACTTTGGTAAAAGTTTTTTGCCCATACATTAGTAAACCAATATTGCTTAACTTACTCACACATCTCTTCCTATTGGTGGATTTTTTCAGGTAATCTGGTTCGCCAGTGCTCTTCAAGTGCCGGGGCCACATCGCTTAGTTGAGTATCCTAGAGAAGGCTGCGATGACGGATCAGCCCCAGAACGAGCCTTTAGATTAGAGGCATTGCTCGAGGAGGACTCTAGCTTTAGTCTAGTACTTTCAACCAAAGATCCTATAGCTCTGAATGACATAACGTATGCACAATAATGCTCTCATAGTGTACTCACAGTTAGTAAGCCTCGGGCAGTCAAAATATTGCCTACGTCCATTTAGTATTGATTTGTGAGTCTAGGCAGTTTGTGAATCGCACGGCAGAGCGCTCGCTTAATCGAGGTGATAGAGAAAAAGCAATTTATGAAGTCAAATGAGTTTCTGACGATTGGGTTTCTGACACGACCAACGTCATGAATTAATGTTAGTAATCTGGACTTTATCGCGTGTAATTAACTTATTTATTTACCTCTCTAAGGTTTCCCGACATTTTGGATGTGTCACAACACTCACAACATCCGCCGTCCGTCCTTGGTCACGGGTCAACCGAGTCATAATAATGTGTGAGAATCGTGAAAGTTTAAATCGAAAAACGTCATGACTATTTTACATCACGATTTTTTTATCTTTTATTCCGTTTTACATGTCCCGGTTTGAAACTTGTATCTCTTTAAACAACTTCCTGGAGTCCAATCAAGATGAAATTATGGACACATATTGAAGTTTAGGAGTTGCTACGACTAGCTTCTGTCCTGTAGGTAAGAACTAAGATCCTACATACAGATTACAGACTATGAGACTTCGGGCTTGCCCCTGCCAAAATTTCCGTGGCCATCCAACCAAACTCACAAAGTGTCGGCACTCAATTCACCGCTGACTTATTGGTGTATCTGTTCAGTGCACCACCGTAGAACGAGCCGAACTATAGGCGATAAACACAAGAGATGTTGGTTAATGGCTCCACGCACACCCTTCTTTCTGCAAGCACTGGAACATTCCTAGAATCAAATACTCTTCGGTCCAAGTCACATCGATGCCTCTGCGGAGGCGAAGTGGATCGGCTTGAGCACCACGGTCTTTCCTGGCAGAAAAGCGCGGGCCGCTCTTTTACCTCGTCGGTCTTTTTGCAAGAGACCGGACGGGATGTCATTGGTCATTGGTATGGGACGGGTCCTGGTGTGGGATGTAACCTGTGTTGACACACTAGCCCCGTCGCATCTCCACCGTTCGTCGATAAGGACAGAAGTTGCAGCAGAAACGGCCGAAGCTTCTAAGGTGGGCAATATAGTGGTCTCGGCGCCGAATACAATTTCTTGCCTTTTGGCGTCGAGTTGTATGGGTACTAGACGATGATATGTATTTAAAAGCTGTCAATACTTGATTACATACAAATGGTCCAAGACTCACCCGGAAATCGTAAATTTGGTGGAGTGGAATTGCTGATGAAGACCACAGATGACTTATGGAATTCCTCAATTATGTACTTCAAAGTGCAAAAGCACGTTACAGATTCTGATAAGATTCCGTTGAAATAGGAACTAATGAAGTGCCATTGGTGATGATCTTGGGGAATCGACGGAAATCCTCAAATATTATTAGCGATTCGGTTTTTTTCTCTAATAATCAACGCATTTGCTCTCGGAAATCAGTTCACGTGGTAAATTGGAAAAAAAAATGTGTAAATGTTCTCGTGGCTTGGCGGAGTACTAAATTGAAGTCGGTTAAAACTTTATTTTTACTGAGAGGTAAAACATACCGCGGAAACTTTAATAAAAAAAAAGATAAAAGATAGAACCTCCTCCTTTTTTTGAAGTCGACCCCTCCTCTCCTGCTGGGTCAGGGTACTTAAGAACCTACGTTTCCATGTTGTTGTTTAAATTAGAATTTTTATAAAAAAAAAAATTGGGTTTAAAGTTGAAAAAAGTGACCCATGTGTTTGTCAGCGGGAGCCAACGGAGACAAAAGAAAACGGTCTACGGGAGAGGAAGGGGGGGGGGGGGAGCCTCTGTTCCGGTATTGGGTTACGTCTTCATCAAAAGTGGACTCTGATATTCGTCTCTTTTAGTAGCATTTTGCTGTCGACGACAATGACGAAAAACGCCTTAAAAACGTTATATAATCGCCCGGGAATGCAATTCACAGGAAATCAAAATAAAATATATGTTTAAATGTTACATTTTCCATACTCGTGGGTTAGTTTTGGTTACAACTGTTCTTTTAAATTGATATCATAAGTAGTCCCTGCGATATTTGACGTTGTGACAGACGGACAGAGTCATAGGCGCCATAAGGGTTCCTCTTTAAAGGTACGCCCACACCGCTGCTGCTCAAAATACGCTAACGCACCGTAAACGCAGCAAAATGTATGAAGAATACGTGACGCATTCGACACGTCAACGCGTATACGCATCGTTACGCACCGGTGTGCATAAATGACTTATGTTGTTGTAATGTAAACAAACCTGTAAAATGTATTTTACGTTACACTATCTCACCGGATGTGCATGTCTTTGGAAGTAGATGGGGAATTGTGTATCGTGAATGCTTAAGGTACTTTGAGGCAATGGATATAATATGTAATAGGGGTGTAAACACTAAATAATATAATCAATAATGTTGTATTTTCTCGAAAAAGGATTAAAAATGTAGTAAAATGGGGAAAAAAGCAACACTAGAAGTTAAATAATAACAAAGTTATAAGTGTTCAAAGTTTTAAGAGGGGGTATGTTCTGTCCCTTTTCCGCAAAACGCAACATCATATGAAACGATTGCTATTCACTATGACGCTCGAGGATCGTGACGTCACAATCTGCGAGCGTTTTCTCTATCTAGCAAGCAACATTAAAACGGCTCTTCGTAGTTTTTTGAAATATTTGAATAAGATTTTCGTTACTAGGCTTTTTTTTACCTTCTTTCTTTTATAAAAGTAATGGGTCATTGTCAGTCAGTAAAACAAAAATCGTCTTTTCAGTGGGCAATAGTTAAGGGCTTATGTTTATATATAATATGTTTTTATGGCATAGAATTATAGAAGAGGCGACGCCGTTTATGCGGATTCAGAATTCAACCAAAAGTTAGGCTTTAAAGCCCTTAACTTTGGCAATGTCCACCGAAAAGACGCGCACCTCAATCTGACAATGACCCTAATAAGTAATAATACATTTTGAGTCTACACCGCTATTCTTGTCATATATTAAAATGTATTAAGTATATCTAATTTGTAATTCAGACTTTACAATGACTTAGTTTTTAACTGTAATGCTATGTAATTATTTTAATTAAATAAATCTACGTACGTATCGTTTTATAAATATAAGAACACACTTTTCTTGGTAGCTAATTCTAAAATCAACGCTACGAATTTCCCCTGATTTATAGTTTCTGATTTCCCCTCGCTGACCTTTGTGTGCACGCTGTTCTTGACCTTTGGCTGTACAGTCAACTGCTACAATATCTCCCAAGGTCGTCCGTTTAAAATTAATACTCTTCTTATCTTCTTTTAAAAAATGGCTTCCATCTAAGTTGAGATGATTTCGCCCATGTCAAGTTTGCTTATAAAGCGACGTTGTTCGGTAGTTTGGTCAGTCGTCAATAATGCAATCAGCGTCAGAAGCTCCGCTCAAGAAGCAGGGCGTCCACCGCCGACCGCATCCCTGACGTAAAAAAACTCAGAAAGCAATTGCCTACTTCCCTTGCTTCGACAATAATGTACTCTATGTATGTCTTCATCTGTCACTTTGACATTCGAGTTCGTCAGAAAGGGACAAAGCACATTTTAAGTTTTATGAATAAGGGGGTTTGTCACTAGACTCGTATTCCAAGTTGATGCAGGGCCAATGATAGCGGCCGGTGGCGGTCGCCGTAGACGCGATCGATCGAGGGTCTCGAGGTCATCATCCTTGCACCCTTTACCAGTGTAAAGGTAAATGAGTTTCAACTCCCTTTCGGAGGTAAATATTTTTAGTTTAGATTATAATTTATAACCGCCCGACTAGGGGACAAAATGCGACAAAAAGGTATTTTCTAGTAATAGCTAGGTAGCTGTCTATACAGTCTATATACTAGCTTCTGCCCTCGACTCCGTCCGCGTGGAACTGGTTTATATCGTAGCTCCATACAAATTTTAGGGGATGATTTCCGGGATAAAAACTATCCTATTATGTCCCCCGGGATTCAACCTATCTCTATACCAAATTTCATCTAAATAAGCAGTTTAAGCGTGAAGTGATAAGAGGCAGACAGAAACACTTTCGCATTTATAATATTAATATGGATACTAGCAGAATAGGGATTGCAAATTAGGTAAGGCAAGTGTCCAAATGTTTGACACCTTAATTCCGATAATTGACAAACTGGACCTTTATTGCTATGAATTAAGGTTAAAGTTGTCAACTAGTTGTGACGACCACTGGGACATTGAACTATCTTCACTCCTCCAATACCCGTCACATCAATGTCATTTTAATTACATGTACTTATTATGTCATTAAACTCATTAATTATTTATATCACAACTGCTATGATAACAGTTTAACGACCGAAACACAATCACGAAGTGATCTCCCACAAAACAAACATTTCTACTTACTTGCCCCAATGTTCCAAATTTAAATTTGCACAGAGAAACAAAATATTAAAAATAAACACTGGCCGCACGAGCCAAAGACAAACAGAAGATTAGGCGCGAAAAAGAAAAAGGCGGGAAAAGTAACGACAGACGCGGACGGCGCGGGGCCAGGGCAAAGACTAACGCGGCTATTCAGCCACTCGCAATATTTACCGTGATCTCGTGAATACAAAATGTAACTTGATTACCTTACCTATTAGACAAACGACGCCTTTAACCTAGTTAAACCCGTTCGTCGGTGGCAAACACGGGTGCGGCCCCGCAGCCTATGGACGCCTGCAATTCCAACAAGCGTATAGCTTCAGTTCGTGTCGTCGATAGCTATCAAAGTTTCATTCAACGACAATGAATGGGTTAAACATGGGACTATGATGTAGTAGATTTTGTTTGGTATCGCCAAAAGGTCATTTATCGCATTGATGACTGAACGGTACAGTGACAATCCACTAAATGCTCCCCTGCCGCTCCCATAATATTGATCGCATCCAAATGCAAAAACGGCGGGTCAACACGGCCATTTTCACAGCGATTGTCTATATAATGGCTATTATCATATTTTCTTAATTTATATACGAATATTTAAGCGAGTTAGCACGCGTTTTATTCAAATTGGAAACATTTATTCAGCGAGTACGACACAAAGGACTTGGCGGTGAGTTTTCTCGATTGGTTGACTGTTGATCGGCGACTATAAATTACGAGTATAATGCTGTTTGTTCACCGAGCCCAGAATTATAGATCCGTTTCAACCCCCGTAAAGGAGAGGTGTTATAAGACTTATAAGTTAACATGGGTATTTGTGTCAGTCGGTGGTTAGAGACGCCGTAAGATGGAAAGAGACTGCAAACATTAAATTCTTTCACTTTGAAGGCGGTTGTTGTGACAAACTAATCAAAGCTTGTACAGTCGACTACAAAGATAACTATGTTTTTTAATGTTACAAAGTTATGTATGTATATCTTATTACTATGGTAGTAAAGTCTATGTATACATATTTTTGTAACATCGTATGGATACATCTCTTTGTAGTCGACTGTACTATGGATATTAGGCGATGATATACATACTTATATAGATGAAAAAATACTTATATACACAGAAAACATCCATTACTGAGGAAGGATTATTCGTGCTCATCGTAAAAATAAATGCCCTTACCGGGATTCGATCCCAACCTGACCAGCTTCGTAGGCAGGATTAGGTACAGTCAGCATCATATAGTTAGTAGCAGCCAAAGTAGCCATATATATCGGAACACGTCTTTATTACTATGGGAGTAAGGAAGTGTTACGATATATTTGGCAACTTTGGCTGCTACTAACTATGTGATGCTGGCTGTACTACAGACAAGTCACTATCAATTCAACTAGGCCAGTGGAGGCTCACTCCGTGATTTGGTCGCGTCGCTACAAGTACCGGGCTACTGGCCCCAACAGCGCTAACCCCTATGTTAGCGCTGTTGCAGTACGCACGCGTTCTAACGTAGCGCGTTGCATGCGACAAAAAGGGATAGCCACGTTTATATGCTCGTTCGGCATACATAAACGGGAGATTTGTTAACAGAGAACCTTCTGTACGTAATCATCATCATCATATCAGCCGAAAGACGCCCACTGCTGGACATAGGCCTCCCCCAAAGAGTGCCACAATGACCGGTCCTGCGCCACCCGCATCCAGCGGACTCCCGCGACCTTTACCAGGTCATCAGTCCACCTTGAGGGGGGCCTACCCACGCTGCGCCTTCTGGCCGCTCCACACGATGGACCATCCTTACCCATCATACAGGACGCGGCTATGCGGTAGAACGAGACATAAATATGTCTTACTCCCTTTAACGCATAGTTGCGTCCTGTACGATGGGTCAGGATGGCCCATCGTGTGGAGCGGCCATTCCGGTACGTGGTCGCCACTCGAGAACCTTTCCGCCCCAACGGCCATCGATTCTACGTGCAATGTGTACGTAATAGGTGCTATTATTTATTCTGTGACTAGGCTAAAGCGGTCAACTTTACGTTATACGATGTGCCTACACTAAAGATACATCTTAGTCATATAAGACATAAGACATTTATTCAGCAAAAATAGTTTACACGTACAAGTACCAGTCCCTGCACTAGGCTTTGCCTGTATCGCAGGAGACGGCGTATTATTAAATTTTATTAAATTGGATAGTATATTAAATATTATAAATATCAGTTTAAATGAAGAATAAAATGTATGTGTGTTTGTAAAGTGTTTGTGTGTGTAAGTGTGTATGTTTTACTTGACTATTTCCAGAATCTTCTCTATGTCCTCATAAGGAAGTGAATTGAGCCATGATTGCACCTTAAGTTTTACTTCCCTCGTTGAGTAGTCTTGCAAAGGAAATTTTGTACATATTTTATTAGGTATATATGAATGGACGGAGAAACGAGCCAAACCTTTGGGCAAAAACTGAATTTGTAGAGGAAACAGGAATTCTGAAATTACGTTTTTTGCGATAGTTCTGTATATTCGACAGAATTAATAACAAAACATAATTATTATAAATAACTAAATTATGTAGGTACGACTGGCCGTCAATATAAAAGCCTTTTACCGTGCCCCCTTTGTATCCAGGCTAGCCCAGACTCCTGAATACCTAGACGTCTATAAATTCAATTGGGTTTATGTTAGCGAATGTTCTCTTAGTAAATTGTATTTCTAATGAGCTTGGCAAAGGCTACATCGCAAGACGATATACTGTCTCACTTCAACTATAGACAGAGAGTACAGTAGTAGAGAATAGAGTCATGAAAACAAAGCAGTTGCATTAAGATGCAAGGCGCAGCGTGGGGTGTCAGCTCAATATAAAGACAGAGACGAAGATTCCAACTTTGAATTATGATTTTCGTAGTTGGGCGTTTTTTTTAAAAAGTGTACAAAACTTTTTTTTTTTTCAGATTTAGTTTTTTTTTTGGTTTTTCTCGCTCAGAATCGTTGACACTATCGATCGTCATACAAGAAAAAAAGTGTCCCAGATTTTACTATGTAAGTTTGTTCTTCCAGTGCGTCACGACCATATAAATAAAAAAAGACTGCATACAAAAATGTTACGATCTGGAATGGAAATTTTGGACACTTTTTTTCATGTATGAGGATCGATAGTTTCAACGATTCTGAGTAAGATTAGGTAACCAAAAAAAAAGTTTTGTACACTTTTTTTGAAAAACGCCCAGCTAATCTAAGTATTCAATTACTCAATTATTTAAGAACGAAAGGAACCGGGTTGCTGACAAAAAAAAAAGTTTTGTACACTTTTTTTGAAAAACGCCCAGCTAATCTAAGTATTCAATTACTCAATTATTTAAGAACGAAAGGAACCGGGTTGCTGACAAAGCTGAATTGAAACACCGAATCCAGCTGCGCGGGGCGAACTTCATCAAGCGCTGCAGCAACCACTTTCTCAACGGTTTGGAAAATGCAGCAGTGGTTTTTCTGACACAGAAATTGATGATCTGTCAGGTGAGGTTTGTTTTTTTGGAGGAAGATCATACTAAGTGTATCTAAGTAATGCATGTATGCATCGCTTATCATGCTGCTGCTGCTACTGATAAGACCAATCAGAGAGGCTTTCAGCACTCCATTATCGTATATAATACTAACCTTCTCCTGTTTGGAGGAAAACACGAAACTTGGGAAGTCTTTTCATTCTAGAAATTGTTTTTTTTATGGCCTTGCCACTTGCCAGTTTATTTGCATAGCAGCATCGCCAATTCGTGGTGTTCCCTGTAACAGCAATAAAACGATGACCGGTGTCATCGTTGCGAATATTCTATGGTTAGAATATTCGCAGTTATTGTACTGTTTCAAAATTATTGAATTCGGAAATGTGATGTGTGTGTGTGTGTGTATGTGTATCTTGATAGAACACTAGGCACTTATGTTCTTTGTTTTCCTTTCCCTCAATTTCTGTAGTTTTTTTTTTATATTGCAAGATTTTATTGTATTTCCAGTGTAAAATTATATTGATAGTATTCCAGTCAAGTAATATAACCCAGACATACTGTTACTTCAAAAACAGTTTTGCTTTTTCTTGAACTGATTGCTGATCGCCTTAATAAACCACCGTTTCATATATTGCTCCTATTACAGGCCTCACCCTGTATATACAATCATCACGTAGTCTTATCGAACTAGGTTTGTGTCGAGGGCTCCCCTACTATAAGGGATATACGAAGATGTGTGTTCATATACCTGGCAACTCGCGTAGGTACCTACTTGACACCAATTTTTTTTGTAGGTTTCATATTATGACAACCGCTTTACACATCTGTGGTTGGTATTCACCCCAAGATCCGGACTGCGTAGTGGTGATTTAACACTTTACGCGCCAGGATCCTGCTAGTGGGCGTTCTCTACGAACGGTTTTTCGCATATTATCGGCTACGGGCGTAGCGCTACGAAATAGTTGGCACTGAATGTGTCAATTAATAAACCTAATAGCACATCCTCCAATATCGTCGTTAAACAATGTGGCTTATTCATTGCCAGGGCCATACAATATTACGAGGCGTAAGTTTTGGTCCCAGCCATTCACTACAGTTCGGGTTGAATGCTAAACAAAAGAGTTAGGTGCAGACTGCACTCAATAGGTAGTCAGGAGCAATTTTAGTTCAAATAGAGGCGTCTATACAAGTTACATAAGGTGTGACCGGTGTCGTGAATAGTCATGATTCACGATAGTATTTACATTGATGTTAATAATCATGTCTCAAACAGCCGATTTATTATATTTATTCGCTTACCATCAGGTGATCCGTCTGCTCGTTTGCCTCCTATATCATAAAAAAAAAAAAAAAAAAAAATGCAGCAACACCCACAATCTTTATATAACAATGTTGACGGGTAGGCGAGTAGTCAGAGTTCCTAACGGCTATATTGCGTACGAACAGTTAAGTGCAGATTTGTAGTGTTAGATTTGGAGGAAAACCAGAGTGAGCTCTTTCCATAATCACTTTCAATGCATCCTATGACATTGTAACGATTTGGTTCATTTACACGTGTGTTCATGTGCTTACACAGCTCGGACGATGATTGTTCATGATGTGATGTATTTATGTGCGTCCACAGGTCTTATTCTATTTGGGAGGCGTGACGGTATATTATGTATATGAAGAAGGTTTTCCTGCATGTCACGTACATGCGATAACACAGTTCTTAGTCGTGGAGTTCTTTAGTGTGAGAGGATTAGTAACAAGTGTAACAACAGGGTCTCAGGTTCGGTAGTCTCAGCCTCAGGCCATGTCGTCATCAATCAAGGGTGCACCCGGGTAATTATAACTGGAACAATATAGTGTGTGAATTGGTACAGTATCAGTTGTGTGGTAAGGGATGTCTGTAAGGGGAGGTGGAGGACATTCTCGGGGACGAAGGTCCCCACATCTCAGATGGAGCTGGTACGCATAAGGCGGCAGCTCATATGTCAGATATATAAAGGATTCCGGAAGCTGTATGTGTAGGTTCATAGTTGCATAATATATGCTAATACAGATACCTAAGCTAGAGTGCTATAGGTACTCATTCGCGGCCATGAGAGTGACCAGAAGTGGCTTCGCGACAACCGGTAACATTGATCATTATTGAAGTGAAAACTTCTTTAGCGGCGCTGTGCACTTTTTGTGATGGGGAAAATATGTTAAACTCGCGTCAGGTCACGTGACCGTCAGATTCGTAAGACGTCAGATGTATTGATGGAAGTTGATTTTTCTGAGAGATAAACTTTTTAATGTTAAATAATCGTAATAGTTCTGATGTGTTTCATTTTTTATGTAATATAAATTGCCATGTTTGTGTACGATAGCGCAATAAATTAATATTGTATTTTACCACATAAATTATAGTACCTACTTTTATACTGATAAATAAAACAATACGTGCAAAATTATTCCCTAACCATTCCAAAATATCAAATTGCACAACGTTAATATTCATGTTTTCACTTCTGCCGGCACTCCCGGAGTGCAAACCGTTGTTTTTTTTATTACACATTCTGTGCCAAAGAATTCGTAGCGCTACGCTCGTAGCCGATACCGTTTTTTTTCTGCTTTGTAGAGAAAGCGGCTATACTGCGAGCTAGCGCGGGCTCATGATACCGAAAGTCTTAAAGTCCCACAATGACCAGTCCTGCGCCACCCGCATCCAGCCACCTTTGCCAGGTCATCAGTCCACCTTATGGGGTACCTTCCCGCGCTGCGCCTTCCGGTACGTGGTCACCACTCGAGAACCTTTCCGCCCCAACGGCCATCGGTTATACGTGCAATGTCGCTGGGCGGCATATTGTGCACTGCTAGTCGACTTGCCGACCTAGGGTTTCAATTTATATTTCTGTCAATCCCCATGTCACGTCATGCATGTGATTTCCGTTTTGTCTCGTCGGTCTACCAAACTAGCAGCAAACCGGCGAAAATGGAGAGATGTTGCCAGGAAACCAGTTCAAGCCGAAATGACCTAAGAAGATGAACCATATACGATACGCGTAACCTTAACCTTGTATTCGCCATCGGAACAACCACGACCACTCCGTCAAGCAAGAGTGTACCACTGAGGGCGAGGAGTTAAATTGTCTATTGCTTCCACCCTTTTGTACTTATTTGTTTTGTGCAATAATGTATAGCTAGAACATGAAATAAAATAATAGTAGATTGTACAACAAGTGCATAAAACGCACCATTTTACGCGAGACGTTTATCGTTATGAATATAAAATCGAGTGTAAAATAAAATGGGTTTTATGGACGAATTGTACACTCTACTTTTCACTTCGATAGCGAGGAAATGAAATGAAAATCTTTTTTCATGAAGTTTTATTGTGTACTTTGGCTGGTATCCTTGCCTCGGTCTTAGAATTGGAATACTAACGTAACATAAAAAAATAAAGAGTTTGTTCTATGAAGTTAAAGTTGCTCGTGTGGCTGTTGGACCGATTGTCTTCGACGAAGATTTTACTTTAGGCTCAAGAGCATAAAAAGCGACTACGTCGCCTACGCACAACATAAAGACGAACTTTTAGAGCATGAGAAATGAAAATAAATAAATCAAATCCCCCCATGTGTTATTCATCAACCATCTACATCCCCAGGTTCATGTTCGAATGCTTTAATACCTTAGACCTTAGACCAAGAAAAAAAGATACAGGAAACATGACGAACAACCTAGTGAAGCCGGTTTTCAACCAAGCCAAATAAGTTTAGCACACGCTCACGCACACATAAACAAATTAAATTAAACAAAACTCGAAATAGGTGATCTTGCCAGAATTGCGACATGTGCTGAAGAGTTATGTGCAATTTAGTTTGTATATATAAGCGTGAGCGTGTGCTAAACTTATTTGGCTTGGTGGAAAACCAGCTTCACAAGGTTGTTCTCCTGTCTATATTTTTTCTTGGTGAGTTTAAGACTTTACAGAAGCCTGATTTTAAGAATCTATTCATGTCAGCATATGCCCTTTCACCATGGAAACCTCTGACTTAGTTTATAAAACTAGATTTTGGCCATGACAGCTTCAATGTCATCGCATTAGTTAGAAGATGATGTCCACGATAAAAACAATTTTATGGTTAATCTGGGTTTCTGTATCCAACATTAAAACCAGTTCGGATTTTTCTGTCATCATCATCATCATCATCATCATATCAGCCGAAAGAGTGCCAAAGGTTCCGGTCCTGCGCCACCCGCATCCAGCGGACTCCAGCAACCTTTACCAGGTCATCAGTCCACCTTGTGGGGGGCCTACCCACGCCGCGCCTTCCGGTACGTGGTCGCCACTCGAGAACCTTTTTAGGGCTATGGAGAGGGCTATGTTGGGAGTTTCTCTGCGTGATCGCATCAGAAATGAGGCTATCCGCAGCAGAACCAAGGTAACCGATATAGCCTTCCGAATCACTAAACTTAAGTGGCAGTGGGCGGGGCACATAGCACGTAGAACCGTTGGCCGTTGGGACGGAAAGGTTCTTGAGTGGATTTTTCTGTGTCATTGAGTAATTAAATTTTGAGAGACTTATTAGAAACTACACTTCACACAGACATCAAACTGATTTGCAAGATACCATATGAATAAAAATAAAAATATTGGCTCATCAGGCAGGCCCACCTACACATACACCTACAGATAGTTTTTACTACCCTGTTACAGGCTACACATTGTATTGGTTACTAGGAAATTAAAGTATCAAGTATACATATAGTAGTGAGGCTGAAAACTGAACAAATGCACACCTGACCCTGTATCATGGTCGGCCTTATCACGCGATAAGTGACAAGATAGGAGCGCCGTCTCGTTCTATATCGAACAGTGTCAGCCAGTGACGGATGCTCTATCCTGTCATTTATCGTGTGATAAGGCCGTCCATGCTACGGGGTCTGGAAACATGCATTATATCCTTTAAATGGTAGGCCTATAATGTACTCCACTGACACAGTGATGGACACCGTAAAATCTTAACTCTAGCTTTATCAGAAAATCAACATGGGCTGCCGAATGAAAAATCTAATGTAGGCGAAAGAGATGACACCCACAGCTTAGTAAATATTTTTTGTCTACTAATATTTAAGAATCACAGTGGAAAACTGCACAATAATACGAGGGCTGCCTTTTAAGTTCTGTCGTTTGCAAACCTCCCGTGATTGCATAAAAAAGAACTAGTGTCACGTTAAAATATTTGAATTTAGAATTCGAAAACAAAAGAATGACTCGAAATCGGCCCAACCGTTTTAGTACAGCGTTCGTTCAAAGTTGACAAGTCAGTTGTGAAAATGGAAATTTCGAAGGAAAATTTACGTGCGATAATTTTTTACAACTTCAAAAGGGGCTTAACGCGACTTCAGTGCTTCGAAGAGTTGACTACGGTTTTCAATGATAAAGCACCATGCCTTCGGACTGTGGAACGCTGGTATTTAGAATTTCAACGTGGTTGCTCTAGTCTTGGTGATAGACATCGTGAAGGTCGACCAAAAACAGCCGTAACCCAGGAGAACATTGATGCTGTACGGCAACTGATCATCGAAGATCGCCATGCGACATACCGTGAGATAGAAGCTTCCTTAAGTATTTCAGGGACCAGTGTTCACAGTATTTTGCATGATCACTTAGGCGTAAAAAAGTTGATCTCACGCTGGATACCACATTTACTCAGTGAAGACCAAAAAACGGCTCGCGTTCGATGGTGTCGCAAAACTCTGCGGCAATTCAACCGAGGAAACTCGAAACATGTTTACGACATTATCAGTGGTGACGAATCTTGGATACCTCCACGATCCCGATTCTAAACAGCAGTCGACTGTTTGGGTGTTCCAAGATGAGCCAAAACCGACCAAAGTAATACGCTCACGGAGCACTTCGAAAAAAATGGTCGCCACGTTTGTGGCGAAAAGTGGCCACGTTGCCACCATCGTGCTCGAGGATCGTAAAACGGTTAATGCTGACTGGTATACCACTGTCTGTTTACCAGAAGTCATCGGCGAGTTTCGAAAAAATAACCCAAGACGTCGTATAAGACTGCACCACGATAATGCGAGCTCGCACACCGCCCGGCAAACTATTGCGTTTTTAAAAGAGCAAAACGTCGAAATTCTGGAACACCCGCCGTACAGTCCAGACTTAAGCCCTAACGATTTTTTTACTTTTCCAAAAATCAAGCAACGACTTCGTGGTCAACGGTACCAGATGCCTGAAGAAGCGGTTGAGGCATACAAAACGGCCATTTTGGAGACCCCGACTTCGGACTGGAATAAGTGTTTCGAAAACTGGTTCGATAGAATGAAAAAGTGTATTACATATCACGGTGATTACTTTGAAAAACAATAAATACCATTTAACACTTAAATTGTCTTTAGTTTTTCCAAACGACACAACTTAAAAGGCAGCCCTCGTATGCATAAATATTCCGTGCACGTGTGGTATCGGGTTAGAATTTCACCACCCCCTTTCTTCCTGTGGGTGTCGTAAAAGTCGACTGAGGGACCAGGGTTGAAGTGTGTTGTGGGCAATAGGCTAGTAACCTATCACTGCAATATCACATTTTGTCGATCTTTTATACCCACATTTATGCTAAAAGTGGCGCTGGAACATATGTTTCATGTGCTAACACCCCTTTTGGGAATAAAGTCGCAAATGTATGTATGTAAATATTCCACAACTTTGCTCTGATAAACATAACCAAATGTATTAAACAGAATATTCACATCCGTTATATATATTTGAATTCAGATCATTTAAACCTCGGACCAAGAAGAAAAGATCTTTTTGTCTTTGGCTGAGATTGTTACAAGTTATAACAGTTATAAAATAATAAATAGTAGAAAAGATTAAAAAACCACTTACAAAGTAATGGCCCATTATTTTTAAAACGGTTATATCCATTCCCGCGAAATAATATCACTGTAAACAAAAACAAACACAATTGGATAACAAATAAAATATAACACAAAAACATTTTTTTAAACCTTAGCAAGGGAAACGAAAAAGTATATTTATTCAATTATTAGGACTATGCTAAACGTTGGCATCTGAGTACATATGGAGGGAAGATATCCAGTGAGGCACTACACTACTATAATATTTAAAAGTTGTTACTTACGTATGATATCCAACGACGGATCTGCAGTTACCGAACCAGCACTTCACTTCTACCACTATAAACCGTGAACAAAAAGCATTATGGAGCTTAAGCTCATATTTATATTTTATATAGTCCTAAACTCTATCTCATTTTAATATGTATATCGTTCACAGCACAGTATTTTTGTTTCATGATCATTCACAAAATAGAAACAACGAATCAATCAAGGTATGCGTTCTGGTTTACGTTCAAACCAGTGATTTAGTGTATAGTATTAAACATCCTTAAAGTTATATTTAATAATGAAACGTACAGCAATTAGAAATACAATTATATTTTATTGTGTATGCTTATTTATTATAATGGATTACGCCAATTTATATACTACACACTTCGGCTCTTGACGTTTGTACTTTGTTTCTTTTGCGTATAACGATACGTCAAAGACAGTTTGGTTACGTTTAGAAATTAATTCAGTTTCGTTCAAAAATCTGCAGCGCTACTACCTTAGAGTATATACCTACAGAGGCGACGTAAGTGTCGCCACAATGAGGGACGGCAACAAAGTAGATGATTCCCGTGGGGTGGCCATGTAACTAAAAATTACCCCATCGCTTCCATATGTTTATTTTAAATAATGCGCTTTTATTGTAAGTAGTTTTTACTGAAGCTTTACACACATTCACTGCCTAGCAGGCGCTCTGTTCGCAACCACTAGTAATATTCAGCTTAATATAATATGATTCTAGTAACAGAACATGACATGTAGGTAATTAATAGTCCTTGTGCAAGCGGCTTACCTGGTAGTTTCTTATCAGCACAGTTATGACAGGAAGCCCACGAGCTGTGTTGCGGCGAGGTAGACTATCCGTCTCTTTCTAATCGTTCTAACTAGAAAGAGACGGACAGTCTACCTCGCCGCGACACAGCTCGCGGGGCGTCCTGTGATAGCCGTGCTGATCTACTTAATTATTATAAAGCCTGAATCACACTGGCGCGGCCTGCGGTGGCGGTTCATAGTAAACTTGACAGTTAGTGTCAAATTTACTATTGACCGCCACCGCAGGCCGCGCCTGTCTGTGAGAGGCTTAAAGTCTCTCACAGACTGGCGCGGCCTGGCCGCGGCGATCAATGGTAAACTTGTCATTAGCTGTAAAATTTACTATTGACCGTGATGCAGGCTTAAGGCGGGAAAAATAATGACACTAAATACCGAAATGAGACACAACCATATTAAAAAACATTTACTATTCAAATATTCAAATTATTACAGATTAATGATAAAGAGCTCTGCTCGGGTAAACATATGCTGAGAACGATTTTTCCCAGATATGAGACCTAGCTAGATCCATTTTTTTAATGAGGCACAGCGTGGGAGGCCCCCTACAAGGTTGACTGATGACCTGGCAAACGTTGCGGGAGCCCGCTGGATGCGGATGGCGCAGGACCGGTCTTTTCGGCTGATATGATGATGAGATAGATTTTTTGCCCCCATAAACCCCTATACTGCAAATGCCATCAAAATCGTAAGAACTGTTTTCGAGAATGCGATCACAAATATATATATGTAGCCTTAACCCAAATACTACGCGCACGCGCATCCTCATTTAGTGGAAACCTACAAAAAAAAACATATTATTTTACATAAAATTTTTCAAGCATAGGGCTTATAGAAAATTATGATTCATTCTAAACCGTCGATCGTCTTTACTTATTACTAGCTGTCCACGCGTCTCCTCTCCACCCGCGTAGTAGAAAGAACACAAGCGGAGGCGCAGATGCAGGATTAAATAAAGCCGGAGAAAGAATTTTTGAAATCGGATGAACAGTCCGAGATTACAAGCTACATAAAAGCTTATCTTTATTATGAGTACAGAGTAAATATACGTATATAAGAATAGATCCCATCCATTATATACGAATGTTATGTAATAACAAGTACGAGAATTTTGTTAGAGTATAAATTACCCGAGAAATCGGGTATTTTTAAGTTGTATTGGCTGGTATCCCTAAAATGATTGCAAAGAAGCTAAATCGAGAAGACATTCTAACACCTCTCGCAGCTTACCATAAACAACCTACGTAATTTGGGCGGATAATTTGTCAAGAAATATTTTCTAGTACAATGTAAACAATGATGTTATTTCTATTGTAATCGTCAAATTTTACAAGATTTTGAGCGTAATGTAATTTTACCATGCTATTTTTACGTATTGCGTATACAGAAAAGTGAAAGATGTTCTACTTACGTGTGAAAGGTTATATTTTCATCATATTGTTCCGACCGGCTTTTACAGCCAAGCACGCAACAATTAACCATTTTCTTGGCACAGACAGAACACGAGATACCTTATCGTGCGTAAATTACTTTTAGGACACTATTTTATTCACAATAATATTAAATATTTCGGATTCGTATGCAGCCACGCGCGAGCATTGACAGCATTGTATGCCACAACTGTTGTGCCAAATAGAAAAAAAGTGGAACTATGACAAGGATAACGAATGATATATCTCTGTCTGTCACACTTATCGAGATTTGTATGCTACCAGCTCGCTCGCACGTGGTATTATTATTACCATAGCCTGTCCTTAGTAATTATAGGTTCATGGCTACTACGAAAATCGAAGCTTGCAATATATCCTTCCATGTCGCTAGAATTGGCAAGTGCGACAGAGATACAGAAAGAGAATATTAATATAACCACTACGCACGAACGAACGAGGGAAGCGTTTCATTGGAGCTGCTCTAAAGTATTTCGAGAGGGAACGATGAAATAAAATACACGAGAATATTCAAATGGCTTTTTGCACATGAACTATTAATATTCATATAGGTACAATAGTCCATTTTTAGTAGAAATTATTTTTACCTAACATACATTAAATACTTATAATAAATAAGCGATTTATGAAAATTAAAGAATAATGTAATCACCGAGATGTATCGCAAGATAATTCAATATTCTTCAGACACTAAATAAAATAATAAATAATGTCATACTTTCTCGAAAAAGGATAAAAAAGTAGTCAAATGGAGAAAAAATCAACGCAAAAGGTTAAATAATCACGAAGTTATAAGTGTCAAGGGGTATGTTCTGTCCCTTTTTCGCAAAACGCAACTTCATATGAAACGATGGCGCTGGAAGAATGTGACGTCACAGAAGACGGTAAAGTGCCGCGCCGCATCGTGGTCGTCGCCGCAGTCGACGCGGCCCCCCCGCAGCATCCTGTAATGTGACGTATACCGTTTGCGTTTTCTCTCTCTAACAAGCAATATTAAAACGGTTGTAGCTTCGTAATTCTTTGAGATATCAGAATGGGATTTTAGTCACTAGGCATATTTTTTTGCCTTCTTTCTTTTGGAGTTACAATAATTTTCGAGTCTACACCCCTATCCTATTGTATATAATACTGTAATACCTACTGAAATTATAAGTAAGTAGTCTTAAAAAAATAATATATCTCCAACTCTTCTTTAATATGTTTATTTTAATTACTTTTACTAATTATAACTACACTTATAAACTTTTACCAACGATTATAAATAGTAAGACAGTAACGAACGTTACGTTACGCCGTTGACGATAGGGCCTACCGCGAAACTGCGGCGCTACCACGAACTTCGAAAGTCGAAGTTCGCAATACATGCATCCCTGTCACTCGAGTAAGGGAGTGCGATAGAGATGGAAATACCCGAACTTCGACTTTCGAAGTTCGTGGTAGCGCCGCAGACGCTAACTTCGACACTGCGATAATTGAACATAATGATTAATGACAGTCTTCTAAAAAGCCCACATAAAACAATTATTATTCCTACCTCATTAGACTTTGACGGAAATGTGCCTTATGTCCGAGACTTCTTAAGCAACCTACCTAACCAAGAAGAATTCTTACAATCCGAGAGAACTTTATTATCATTCCAAGAAGTTAACCATAGCGGAAAGACTTTCATAACATTATTCACAAAAGTCCATCATTTCGACGATTGCTCCTATGTTGACATATTCGAATCATTAAAAAGACCGGGTTGCACTCCGGGAGTGCCGGCAGAAGTGAAAACTCAATAACATTGTAACAGTTTTTCGATCATGGTTGTGGGTTTTCGTAGATATTGGATTCGGTTGAGGGCCCAGGATTTTCGTTTACTTCCTCATTTACAACGTTCACAGGGAAATTGTTATCTTTGGGTATAGCATGACACGATAACACATCGGCTGCGCAATTAGAGTTTTCACTGCGATATTTAATTTCGTATTCGAAGAGCTCAGCGGCGCTACCACGAACTTCGAAAGTCGAAGTTCGGGTATTTCCATCTCTATCGCACTCCCTTACTCGAGTGACAGGGATGCATGTATTGCGAACTTCGACTTTCGAAGTTCGTGGTAGCGCCGCTGGTGGGGATTTTAAGAATTTCGAGTAGGTAAGAGTCTTCAATAGCAGGGGGAAAGGTTTCAGATAAGTCCTGAATGTGGTCTGACTCAGAATGCTGCGCTTCCATGGATTGAGTATTTTGTGGGTTTTGAATAAGATCATCAATTATAGAGTCCAAATTAATAGGCGAAAATTGTGGATCAGGTGTCAGGGATATTAAATCTCTGATATCAAATGGGTCGATGACTTCAGGTTGGTCGTAGGAAGTCGGTCACGTGACATCATACGGTGTCATCCTAAAAATGAATTTGACGCAAATTTATAAACAATTATCAATTATTTAGGCGGACGGGCCGCGGGCGCGTTGGGTGCGAGGGGCCGCCGGCTCGCGACGGGCGGCGGCAAACACTATACCAATTTGTTTTTGCCATTGCCAAATAATTTTTAAAGCTTTATCTCTGTAGGAATAACGTCTAAATTCGAACTATTCGAATTTGCACAGCAGACGGCGGCGGTGGCGACCAAAATATCAATTTGTTTTTGCCGTTGGTAAAAAGTTTTCTAAGCTTTATCTCTTTAGGAATAACGCCCAAATTCGAAATTTTCGAATTGTCTCAATAGCAAAACGGTGAAGGACGCGTTGGTATTATTACAAATTTATTTGCAGAATATGCTATTGCAAAAAGTGTTTAACGGCTTTATACTCTTACGCTAGCAGCAAAAAGTGACCTCCTTCACATCTGACGTCACAAAACTCTGTCGCGTATTTAACAATTTTTCCCCATCCCAAAAAGTGCTCAGCGCCGCTAAACAAGTTTTCACTTCAAAAATCTTCGGAACCATTTAATCGCAATTCCTAACAATGAGAAAAGAGATATTAGTATCTCAGACTTCAAAAGCCCGTTTGACAACCGCGCGTTTACTAAGATTTATAACATAATCGCTTACCTTTTCAATGGGACTGGTAAACTGGTATACAAATACATGTCGAGGTGTGGGCATATCCTGGGTTCTCGGGCATTGATAGGAAACGATGTTACTATGATTACAAACTTTACTAAGGACTTCTCCACAGCATAATTACAAAATTCATGTGAAATACAGTGAACTGGCAATTTCGGTTCTCGTATTACGTCACACCATACTCTCTACACGATTAATTCTCCATCCAAGAGAAAAACCACCTCCTGTCAGGCTTTTTCCTCAATGACAGCGAACACAACCGTCCGTTGTTCTGTTTCTAATTCAAAATAATACTCGTCATAGCCCTCTGTTGGCGCGCGGCGGAACTAATGAGCTCCCGAGTTTGCCCAGATAAATATGTCCTCGTTCGCATGTATTTCATTGATGACATTTGTAGATTGACAGTGGAGCACATTAAGACCGAAGTCACGATGAATGTAATAGAGGGCGCTGCATGAAACTTCTCCTCTCCGACACGGCCAACTTGACAATGTACCAACATACTTACTCAAATCAGGCGATCTAAACTGGGTAACAACAATAAATAAAGAGATCTTGATAAAAATATTGTCGTGTAGTTTATTTCCTTAGAAATCAACTTAGAAAAATGAATTCCGAGATCCCGATATTTCGATATTGGTCCTTTGAAATACCGGTATTGTAATATCGTAAAATTGGCCCGTGATCCCGGGATCACGGATTGCATGCCCTATGCGGCACACCACTTGCTTCATATATTATAAGTTTTATAAAGGTTCATAATTTCATAAATTATTTATCGAGGCAATTTTGCCTGTGTATGGTTTTTTTGAATCAAATAGATTTTTATTTATTTTTTACTTTATTAAATCAGTTTCTTTCAATTTACAAGATTTTCACTAACGGAAACCTTGGTAGGTTATTGCAAATATGATGAAGTTTTTGTATGTTCTTTTTCCTGGCATTCGCTTTAGTTTGTCATAGGTAAATATTCAATCTAAGAACTCCGATTTCGCGGAGCGCCCCCTCTTAACCTACGGCGCCTTAATGACAAGTCTACTACTGACCGCCGCGGCCAGGCCCCTATTTCACCAACTTGACAATTGTCACCTGACAACGACAATTCTCCGTACATTGCTGGTTCCACAAGTAACCTAGCAACCACCTTAACCCTCTATAGGGCACAATCGATATTTCATAGGCAAAATGACCATCTTTTTGTATTTTTTCCTGGGTCAGAATTTGTAGGTCTATACAATATCAAAGAGACTTGAATTATGAATAAATTTTAACTTTGCCCGTTAAAGGGTTCTTCTAGAATAAGCAATGTATCGCCAATTGTAAGTGTCAGGTGACAACTGTGAAGTTGGTGAAATAGGGGCCTGACCGCGCCAGTCTGTGAGAGAGGGGTTCAAGTGAAAATAAAAATATAAAAATGTGAGAAACATTTTATTTGCAGTTGTAAAAACTGTATAAGTCCTAACAAACTTATATTAACACCTATATGGACTTCCCATGGCACTGCACGACATGTCACTAGTACCGACATGTACTCCCAATGCTTGCCGCTAGTCACAGACTAAGGGCGGCACCACACTACAGGCCGGTGAACGTTGCTGCTCTTCACAATGGGCCATCACGACTCATTATACAGGACACTTTAAAGGGAGAAACACCTACTTTCATCTCATTCCAACGCATGCCTCTTGTCCGTCTATGATGGCCCCTTGTGTAGGGTATCCTTTAAATATGGCGCCGGCAGCTGTCGACTCATACAGAACTGTCCTTACCGTTCAATCGGATTTTAACATTAGAAACAACCGAAAAAATCTGTGAATATCTGTGATTCGTAAAGGTTCATCCGGCCCTGTGCACACATAGACAAACGTTTGCAAACATCCATTCAATTTGTAATACATTTTGTATAAATATCGTTTTAATGATAAAAAATCTACGGGTTGTAAAGAATTTGGTACAAAAACTTTTTATTGCTCTAGTTTTACGCAAAATTCAGTACTTCACCAAAAGGAGCCCGTTATGTCCCCTTGCCAATGATTCTGTGCAACACGATATATAAATACTTATCAATATTTGAAGCACCGCTTTTGACACAGGCGTTTTTAATATCAATATCTTCTGGAGGTTACAACTAGAACACTTTCACTTAATTATTTTCCAATTTAAAGACTTTTATTTCATAAAGTCACAACACACTACCGGAAAAAACATACTTTTGTCGATGGTAGTGCCTCGAAGTGACGTCATTCGAACTTCGAACGGTTTAAGTAGAGTATGGTTTCGTCTTTTGATCGGAAAATGTTAAACACTGTTAATGAAAAGCTTTCTTAACGTAACAAGTTAGTACTCAGTTCACTAATAATGTTAATTTTAACAAAAAGTAAAACCTACTTCGAAAACGTTGCGGAGTTTTTCGTCTATATAATAAAATGACATATTCGAATAAATTACTAACTATGTTATATTTATTAACAATAAGATAAACAGGTCAACAAAAAGTAAGTTTATATACATTAACACTTATACTGAATTTATATGATTATATGAAGTTACATTCACCCAGGCGATTCGGTGTGACCACTAACGCTACAGACTTCGTAAAGAACATTTTTATTTGAAATGCAATCAAGCCGCTTTAGACCATAAACCATAAAATGCAAAGTGTAGTGGAAATGTACATCTGTAAATATAATTAAAAAAACGAAATCTAAATGTGATTGATTATTAACATGTGGTGATTTTTTTCATGCCGCGTTCAGACAATAAAGCATCTTAAAAATTTAAACACATTCTACTACTCTCCTAGAGTATTGGAAATATAATAGCCCTATTAATTATTTGTTCGTTCACAAGTTAAAATGTCGAATATGTTACATTTAAGGTCACTTCTTTTGAATTCATCACTTTACAAATGAGCAATTATGTATTCATTTCGATTGTATCGATAAAGGGTTCATAAAATAAATAAATAATGTCCATTGTAATACAATTACATAAAACGTTTTAACCCTACACCATACTGATAGTGACTAAAATCATGATCTACATACAAATTTATATACAAAAATCCTATCGAAGCTGTAATATAAACTAAAAAGGACAATAAAATCCAAATCAATATTCGTTGTAACATAATAAATAATAGATATCTATAAACATTTAACAACTTTAACTAAATTGGTATTCCAAGTGTAATGGGCATTCAATTATTTTTATAAAAAAGTACTATGCATAGAGTTGTTTCTACATGACAACGGCAAACATCATAAAATCTTCTGGTTGGCGATTTTAAGGTAATTATAGCAGCAGAGTCAAAATTAAAACAAGACATCACACACCAACTCATTTCCGCAGACCAAGTGTCTAAATTCGAGTACTTAGTAAACCATCTGAAAACACATTGACATAAAACAATAAATAGAATGCGCAAAACACTTGGACCGTTTGACCGCCAAGCTAGCACGGATATGGATTTGACTGCGACGATATAGAGCTGACAAAGGAGCCAAAATCAACGAAAATGGTCAAACGAAAGTCCAAAGTTTAAAGATTTGATCACGTACAAAGAAAAAAAAACCGCGAGACAATGAGGCCCAAGACAGGACATCTTACCACTACACCACTCAGACCACAACTTCACCGCAAATTCTTACTTTGTATACGCATCTTAATACTGTTCTCTATGTAATTTTTCCTTCAGCTAAAACATCAAAGATCAGCGTCTCACGCCAGGCATGCTGCAAGTCCGGATGGCGGTCAAAGGGTAAGTGGGATCTAACTCGGGTGCAGGTGCGATGTCGGCGGCTCATATGGGCCGCGTGAAGTTGGCCGGGAACATGCCTTTCTCGTTCGTGCCTTCTTTCAGGCCCATTAGCCAGCCTTCCTCCTGGAACAAAAATGAAGGAAATATGAGTTTAAGATGATTACATTCGGAATCCTGTAGTTCCTTCCTGCTAGCCCGCATTCCGGAGGTTGAGGATTCCAAAATGCATGACCCGGAGACTTTAAATATGGTGCTGGCAGCTGCCAGCCAATGGAGAACTAACCGTAGATTTGACAGGTGGTAACAAACAAAAAAGCCTATACGCGAAGAGGGACAGGAGATTTGACATTGTATCTCTTTCCTACTTGTCTATACTTTCATCTTCGTCACACATGGTGTGTATTTAATGTATGTGCGAGTCCCTCTATTATATCCTTTCTCTATGGCTCTAACAGACTTCCCACTCATTCAAGATGCAGCTTATTTACCAACTGTTTCTTAGTTCGTCGCTGTCGCGCGTGTAGCGGCACGTGGTACAGTGGCTGGCGTCGCTGTGGGCCACACGTGCACCAGGCCCCAGGTGAAATAGGGGCTAGATAAGCATGAACACTCGTCGGTCAGTTTGCCGGAAGGAAATACATACATTTTACTCAGTGCCGGTTCCGACACGTTGGGTACTAGGAAACCATAACATGAGGTGAGCTTGAGTCTAAGGATGCTCTACTCCAATGCCCCGCCCACAGCAAGGCACGGAAGTCTTCGTCAGCCAATCCGAACCAGCTAAATAGGGAGCCTGAGTATGACTACTAGTAATTCCACATCACATGGGTTCAACACAGCGAACGAAAAAACCATAGAATGCGAGTTCTTTACAAATTTCTACCCAAACACGTGCCTAACACGCGGTATGCGCGCGGAACTAAACGGCTGCCTGGCATCGTTTTGACACCCCGCCCCCCAACCCCGCATAATGGCAAATGCACCCATTCTGTGGGGCCATTTTGCGGCGCTACAGACTTTTTTCGTTCACTGGTTCGACACGAGCTATTGCGAACTCTATGACCAGGAAGGCCATTCGATGTGCAAGTACCAGGAGAGCATGAACGTTAGGTTAGGTTAGGTTAGAGACTCGCCTGCTCCTCGGGGTCGTCGTACTCGACGACGCGGATGGTGTCGCCCACGTCGAAGCTGAGCTCGTCGCTGTCCTCGCGCGTGTAGCGGTACGTGGCGCGCACGCGGTACAGCACGCCGGCGGGCAGCCCGGCCAGCGTCGCCCCTGCGGGAGTGGGGGACCACATGTCAGTACAGCCCGACTAGTTTACTACACAGCGACAACATCTCAGGGTCAAATAGACGATTGTCGGCCTTTACACACATATTTATACATTTTCAATAGTGTCTCAGGAGTTGAGACTGAAAAAGTTAACATATTTTTAAATCTGACTATACCAAATCTCTCAGTCGTCACTCAAGGAGAGAGGAAAGAGTTATACTATTTGCACACGCTCGCTGTGCGTGGGGCCACAAAATGTGGGAAAGGGGCAAAGCACTTCTTTTTTAAGTAAAGTATTTATTTATTCTAAACTGTGTACAAAGTTGGTACTTCTCTTGCGCTTTATTTCGCACCAATCATGACAGGTGTGCAACAGAGGAACGAGTACAGGTTCCCATTTTTATTGCCTTTTGATAATAGTATAGTAGTTTCAAACATATTACTTGATATCTCAAAATCTATGAGATATGCATGTACTGCCGGTACTACATATGTCGGAAGGAACCAATATCAAAGTTTTTATATGAAATGATAACAAGCAGCGAGTATGGGACAAAGGATGCTCGACTTTGTCGCCCCGCCCACACCAAGGCACGTAAGTTGTTCAAACCATCTAATTAGAGAGCCGGAGTAGTTCAAGAAATACACCCGTCTCTTTCTGAAGTTAAGCGTTACAGCGAATAAAGTGAGTGACGGGTATACAGGGTGTTCTGGATAGTACAAATAAAAATAATAGTTAAAAGTCGATTAAAAAAACTATCACAAATTGGACTAACACATGTAAGGTTCAAACTCTTCTTAATAGTCCAGTCTATCACCTCCTTAAGTTCATACATCGTTATTCCGAACATCCTGTATACTCAACTAGATACAATTGATGAAAAACCTGAATTTGGGCAAGGACGATTTCTGTCCTTTTCCCAATTTATATTTGGTTTGAATCCAGTCTTTACGATAAGCCTATATCGGGCAAAAAATTACGCTTTTGCGAAGCAGACTTTTGCGCGTAGGTTCATTTGACCTCAGAGGCCAATTGTTGTATTCGTGGCAGATAAATAAAGAGCCAAGCATCCACGATTGATTTTTCATATGAATAAAGCTTTTTTTTATATACATACAATTATAAATACCAAATCAACATTTAAATAACTAAAAGCAAAGCATAACACAGTATGGTTAAATAACGCCATAAAGCCAAAATATAAGTACTTGCCTGCCCTGAAGAAATACATAAATAAACAAAGATACAGTACATAAAATAAAACATATATGTATACAACAATTTAACTAAATAAAACTAAGTACAGAAAATATTTGCACATATTTTTTATATACATATATTTACAATTCCTATGCAATTATAGCCAGTTAACAATTCATTGTTTTTTTTTTAAACTTTACTCATCATATCTAAAGCGTATAAATGTTCCCATTACAATACCATTACCGCCTATATTACATACCTATATGTGAAGTCAAACACTTGATTAAACTTTAATACATATAAAGTGACTCGATTCACACATAGGTTACATTCATCACCTACCAGCGATAATACATATACTCGTTTTTTTTTACACGTGACATGGCGAATTGGCGATACGAACGCCATCTGTGCCCAACTATGAAACTAAAATTATCGCTGCTAAATGCAAAGTTATCCATAAGTTCCATAACAGCTACACTTACCAACTGGTATGTCGTAAACTTCGTCCGCCTTCGGACTATCATTGTCTTTGTCCTTGTCTTTTTCACTCTTTTCTACATCTACTTTTTTCTTTCCCTCGCCGTTATTATTCAACTTCTCAGGTGGTACCGGCGACCCTGAGAATGTGTTGTGTTCGATACTAATTCTACTAGACAAGCCTAGCTTAAGATAATTTACAAAAGGAGAGGGCTTATATTATAAGAAAAATCAAGTCGACAGTTTAAGTGGTTTAACTTTCATACGGAAATTTGTGAAATGGATTAGGAGAGCATGCTTCTAACTACTTTGAACACTTAGAAGAATATTGTCACACCTTTGTCCGGGATGTGAATATGGTTCACTGTCTTTGGGCTGGTATTTAGTAGCAAAGTGGTCGCTTTAGCTAAGCGTATACGACAATTTAATGGGTGTTAATGTTTGTGTAGCCAAAGTGACCATTTTGACTCGCCTACGGGTTTTTGTAGCTCTGATTAGACAGAAAAGAGACCAAAAATTACATCAAAAATAAATAGTAGTAGCCGAGTTTCTTTGCAGTGAAAAAGAAAGTTCAGATCGATTTTGACTATAAAATAACAGATGGTCTTCTCCTATTTATGAATAGATTACAGAGACTGAAAGGGACGTAAGATAAATTCAATAAAGTTGGCGTGAATGGAATGTACTATATGATGGATTTGTGAGTATCATCTCTTCATATCAAGTTATACTTAAGTTAAGCAACTTAACAGTTTCGCTAAAAACACAACGATACTTTAATTCGCGCCAGCTTTAGAACTGTGCAGTGCACCTGATTCTCCATATCTCCATAGTAACCCGTGCCGCCTTCGAAAGTTACCAGGCGCGCATACTCACCGACGGGTATATCGTACAGTTCCTCCAGCTTCTTGTCCACATTGTTATTGGTGGGCGCGTCTCCTGTGGGCGTGGTCGGCGTGGCCGGGGGCGTGGCGGGCGCGGCGACGGGTGTGGCGGGCGCGGGACACGGTGAGGACAGCGGCGCGATGTTGCCGCGCTCCTCGCTCGCGTGGCGCGCGGGCGCCGGCGGCGGCGAGGAGCCGTTGAGCACGGGGGAGGGGGGCGCTACACGCAGCGCACGGAGACAGGGACAGGGTTAATCATGCATGATGCAGCACACCGTGGAGCGAAGAACGTTCTTAGGGAACCATGCTGCCCTAGTCGCATCAAAGTTTATGGCCAAAATAAAAAAATGTAGAATACACTTTCAAAGGTGCCCTGTTCGGTTCCAAGGGGCATTTTTTATGGCTATACTTTCTTTACTCCACGTCAGTAAATACTTGTTAAATCACTCGGAAGATTTCTCATTGCAGACTTACAACACAGTATTAGTTCCGTAAAACGATTTTGTTATTATTATCAGACCACAGAAGCCAATCTTTTAGTTTTACAAACTCTGACATCACATCACACGTCTAACCTGTATTTATAGTAAGATCTATTCAAATAAGGTACACAACACGACACGTTTTGTACCTTATTTAAATTCGTCGATGTCCCTATTTGTTACAAGTAATGTTTCTTATCATGATTTCACTTTAATGATCAGATGTGTACGTCTAAATTACCAAAAGCTAATATTGATAAAATGAATGGCGAATTTGAACTTTATTGTAAAGCATATAGCTTCCCCACACGCAATATCCCATCGCTCATTCCGCTGCTATATCAGATATCACATTTCAGGAGGCAAGATCCGGCCAGCATGCCATCCTTTTCGAACCTCACTTAAGTTGGAACAAGACGGCATGCCTCGTCTCGCCTCCTAAAGATCTCAACGGCCCAGGTAAAAAAGCTCTTGTAAACCTCTGTCGCCCTGGTACTTGACTCACTTTGGACACTGTCGGTGGGCGATGTAGCGTTGCCGTTGTGCGAATTCAGTGTGTTGGTCTTGGGCGACGAGATGGGCGACACGTTGTTGGCGATAGACTTCTTGGTGTACGAGCCGCGCTGGCTCTCGTTAGCCAGCTTGTCCGTTATCGCTTCTAGTTCGCTGAACACCTGGAATGGAAGGATGAGGTCACGTATGAAGAAATCAATCAACTTGACACATGTATACAAAGTTCTCCAGATTATCTGAAAGCTTTTATCCGAGGTGTCCTACAGTGATCAGTTGATCACATTATATGTATAGTTGTCATGACAAGAAGAAGAGCTCTCTCATATTGAGAGCAGAAGTTATTCACGGACTTGTAGAGCGACCAGTTGCCATAGTAAAATGAATCTTATCGGGTTACGTGAGATATTAAGTTGCGGTAAGCTTGTTCAACGGTGAAGTGTAACCGGGAGATGTATCGCGTAATTTGAATTACAGTTCAAGGTCTACATTGAACGTCTTCTTGCTAACAAACTTAGCCTTCTTAGATTATCTTAGCGTTCTCACTATAAACACAAAGCTGTTGCGTTAAAACTTCCTGAAATTCCTACAGTCCTAGTAGGTACAATTTTTTCGCTACCTGAAAGATATCTTTAGTGTCATTGCAAAATGAACCTTATCACATTAGCGCTGAGGAGTGTTTGCAGGTTGTAGACGCAAAATAAAATCCCGCGTCGTAGAACGGAACGAGAACGTTTAGTAGTTGCCAAATTGCCATTGCAAACTGAACTTTATCAGAGCAGAGGTAAGATTACTTCGATTTCTACAGCCCTGGTAACTTCAGAAGTTTACCCCAATAAAGATAATAGCAGTTGTAAAATGAATCTTACCGCCATCACCTTAGAGCTCTCGCTATGGAAGAGCTGCTCAGTGCTGAAGAGTGTCTGCAGGTTGTTGACATAGAAGAGCACCCGAGAGTGGATACAACTCGCGCTTTAGACTAGAGCTGGTGCGCTGAGACTTCTTGGAATTCCTACAGCCCTGGTACCATTTTTTTCATACCTTAGAGCTCTCGCTGCGGAAGAGCTACTCAGTGGAAGGTGAAGAGTGTCTGCTGGTTGTTGACATAGAAGAGCACCCGAGAGTAGATACAACTTTCACTTTAGACTAGAGCTGGTGCGCTAAGACTTTCTGGAATTCCAACAGCCCTGGTACCATTTTTTTCATACCTTAGAGCTCTCGCTGCGGAAGAGCTACTCAGTGGAAGGTGAAGAGTGTCTGCTGGTTGTTGACATAGAAGAGCACCCGAGAGTCGATACATCTCTCACTTTAGACTAGAGCTGGTGCACTAAGACTTCCTGAAATTCCTACAGCCCTGGTACCATTTTTTTCATACGTTAGAGCTCCCGCTGTGGAAGAGCTGCTCAGCGCTGAAGAGTGTCTGCAGGTCGTTGATATAGAAGCGCACCCGAGAGCCGTATAAAACTCTTGCTGTGGACATGCGCTAAGCTAAGACTTCCTGGAATTCCTACAGCCCTGGTACCATTTTTTTCATACGTTAGAGCTCCCGCTGTGGAAGAGCTGCTCAGCGCTGAAGAGTGTCTGCAGGTCGTTGATAATAGAAGCGCACCCGAGAGCCGTATAAAACTCTTGCTGTGGACATGCGCTAAGCTAAGACTTCCTGGAATTCCTACAGTCCTGGTACATTTTTTTTCATACCTTAGAGCTCTCGTTGTGGAAGAGCTGCTCAGCGCTGAAGAGTGTCTGCAGGTTGTTGACGTAGAAGAGGACTCGGGAATCGTATAGGGCTGGTAGTTCGTCGTGTAGCTCCGAGTTGAGGACCTCGTATGTGCGCTTCGCCTCCTCCAGTTGTTCGCGGCCCTTTGTGACCTGAAATGAACGGGGTATAACGTAAGTTTCGTGCATTTATCACAGCAAGGCGTTTTCTACGTTTCCAATGTGACAAGTGACACGGATTCGTACATTAAAAACACCTTCCACTAATCGGCATGGTCCAAGTGTGAGTTAAAATATTTATTAAAAAATTTAATGGTAATCGGAATTAGGTGAGCCAAAATACCTAATCTTTACAAGAGGACATAATATAGAGTAGTTACAACCGGGTAGAAAAACTTTTTTTTTCATGAATACCGGGTGTTCGTATTTATCCGGGTACTAGTTGTTATGTTCATGATAATTCCCACCAAACGGCACGCAATGCATCGGTTGCGTCATTTAAACATAAATGTTTTTACTTACAGTACGGGATATTTTATGTTATTTTCTATAACATTAGTGCTCTAAAATGCGTTCAAAAACCGTAGGAAATGACCAGCATTATTACAACCAATTTTACTATGAGAACTTTCTTGTCTGTGGTAATAGGTAAAATCTGTACTTTAATGTTATAACAGCATAGATTTTTGTAACGTTACGAGTTTATATTTGGAACAGCTGTCAAAACTCAAACGGGTCTCTATCCTAGTATCCATAGATATTAAAACAGTCATCGATACGAAACGTCAATTAAGTACGTATTTTTAATATTTACGCACGACATTTGATCTCGAGTGACATGAATATAGGGACTTCATTCGTTTGTCTATGATTAAAAAACAACCATTCGTCTTGATGGAGGAACGAATTGCCGCCATTGCTGTTGTGTAGAATTGTGAACCCATCTTAGAGTACTTATGATATGTATGTAGATAAAGTAGTGTATGCAACTGTACATAATTAGGCCTTAAAACACTCGTGTGATCCTATTATGAAACTAGCTGACGCACGTTTCATAAAACCACACTCCTATTTTAAGGCATCTCATTATGGATCAGTTGCATAAACTACTATTGTAGTAAAAGAGACATAAGGTTTATAAGGAAGGAAGGAAAAAGTGTGGAATGGTTATAACTTTTAGATTAACATTAATTATCCTGATCTGTAAGTAAAACCATGTATGTTAAACATTACGACTAGTACCCGGAAAAATATCAAATACCCAGTATTCAAGAAAAATCATATTTTTCTACCCGGCAGCAACCACTTTGTAATATGTCCTCTTGCGAAGAATAGCTATTTTGGCTCACCTTATTCCAATCACTTACATATGTACAGTGTTTTATAAATACATTGTTTAGACAATGTTTTGCAATAAAGAGAAAATACTAAGATTTGCAATAAATATCACAATATTCTTTCTAAAGTGTTGCAATACTTAAATATTGGAGGGGCGTTCATATTAAGATTGCGTTTTTGACTTTTGATGTTACATAACAAGTTGCAGATTTGAATATCATGCGCATCACACACCGCCTAGGGCCCTGGCCTGCAACAAACGCCGTAGGTCGCGTCCCGCGTTTGCTGAAAGTCGCGTCCAGCGCAAACTGCGATGGTCACTCTAGGACGCGGCTTCCAGCGCTAACTGCGATCAGTCTCGCACGCGCTAATGTGAATGGACGTGAATTTATTATGGATGAACATACAATTTTAAGAGTTCTTCTTACTTAACTGATTCAATTAGTAATTCGTCTTGCTGATTTGTAAATTTCACCACGTTCGATAACAAAAGCGCGACGTCCGTGACGCCAGAATGCTCCGAAATGACTGCGTAGGCGGCGTACGACCTATGGACGCGTCTGGCGTGTGAGAGAGGCCACTATAGTGCATTTCCATAGTAAGCATTCGTACGTTGCGTACAGCGTCACGCCGGACGCGACCTTCGGCGTTTGTTGCAGACCACCGCCTTAGTCAACATCCCTATCATAAAAATATACCCACAAAGTTGGGGGCAATCTTGGAAATAGCGAGTCATTTTAACAGTGCCAGCATACCTTGACGTCGTCCCGTCTCTTGGCGCTGTTGGCCTGCAGATTCTGGAAGCTGTGTCGCTGGCTATCGTAGTCTACCAGCTTACGCCCACGCTTCTCTACTTTTTTCTGAAGAAAAAAATATATATTTAAAACCGTTGATAGTTTAAGAACTTGGTATCGTGACATGGTAGGGTAAGGGTGAGTATCCACCATTAGGAAGAAAGAGATGGGTGAGTGTTGGTGTGTGTCAAACCCTTCATCTAAGAAGGAACGTGTGAATTAGAGGGGCACCCTTTGTGATTTTCAATCAAGTTATGAGTAATGCAAATGTTGTATAAACACAACACACAGATCTCCTTCCCAAACAGAGACTGGCAGTTAAAAAGTTACCGTCTCTGTTCGAAGAAGAAATAGCCGACGGACTTAGAAACTTTATATGGCGGTATGACCCATGGTCTTAGCCTGGCCAAATGAACGAATAAAAAAAAAATTAGAAACTTTATGGCTGTGGCACAAGTAAGTCAAAGTCTGTGCAAAGGTCGTATGTAAAAGTATGACAATATAGAAGACAGCGAGCATTTTCTCTTCCATCCGTAATTCAATTTCCCACATGGTAGAGGTGCGGGATATAACTTGCCCAGGTAGAAGTGCAGGTCAAAAACTCACCCTGACTTCGGGGAACTGGTTGGTGTAAGTGTTCAGCGGTATGAGGACCTGGTCCCCGAGCTTGTGCGAGAAGTCTTGCCACAGCATCTCCATGCTCTGCGCCTGCACGTAGAGCAGGTCGTGGCCGGACCAGCCGCTCTCGTAGGCCTCCGTGATCGCCTCCATTAGGGATTTGGACGCGGTCTGGACAGCTGGAATTGTAAGGTGTCAGCGTTAGATAAGACATTATTACAAAGTTGCAGCCCTGAGACCTCAGAGCATCGTGTATCTCCCTCTGTGTCGCTCAAATGCGAAATATCTCTATCGGTTCACGTTAGCCGCTCAGGTTCAGCCCGTTTTTAAGGCACTCATGTATCAAGTGAGCTCATTTGATATCCCGATTTCTTATAATATTATCGAAAATTACAGCCAGCGAGCTAAGAATCGTGCTCACTGGCATTTTGAACAAGGCAATCATCAGCGGAACATCGTCACATCACGCTCTGAGGCAGCCCCATCACAGGGACTCTCGGACACTCGGGTAGTAGAATTTTTATTAATACAACGAAGGTGGCAAACAAGCGTCCGGCCCGCCTGATGGTAAGCGGACACCGCAGCCTATAGACGCATGCAACCCCAAGAGGATTCGCCGTGTTGACAGCTGAAGGAACAAATTCCCTCGCTCTCAAAACAACGCATCCTCGGGAGCTCTGGCGACCTTGCTCACCTCCAGGAACACAACACTACTACACAGCAAGTAGTAGTGTTATTATAGCTGTGGTCTTCCGCAAGGCGGAGGTACTTCCCTAGTTGGGCTGCTCCAAATTTGAGCGGGATGACATTTCGCTGAAGAATCTGTGGCGAGGAAGAATGCTCTCACCAGACAAAGAATTAATGACTGCCAAGTGTTATCCAGAGCCGTAAGGACTCGGAGTACTCCCGCTGAGCTCCATCATCCGGTTTCTGGAAATGTTGGATCGGGAGAGTAAGCACAGAGCAGGCGACAATTGCACAAGATCCTATTAGGTCAAAGTGCAGCGGGACTTGATACTAACGTATAAAATAAATGAACCGTTACGGCTCGCACACGAATTCCAACGGCAGAGGTATGCCATACATGACGGGAGCGAGAGGGCACGCTCCCACGTAAGGCGCATCGCTTCACGCCGTGACCGGTCCTTCAGGCTTCTAATCGCGAAGATATTAGGAAGCGGAACAAGAAATATGCGACGTGAGCTCACCTCTTATACATCTTATATAGTTGTTGAACTCTTTCTGCAGCCGCGTGGCCTGCTGGTGCTGTCGATTGAAGTTCTGCAGGTGCTCCTCGAAGATGTCATCGAGCGTGCGGTCCACCTTGCCCAGGTTCTGGAGAAGCTGGAGACAAAGAAGAGACAGCTGTTAGTGGCTTTTCAAGGCGACATGAGACACACGCGCATTTTTTTCTAAAGGTATCTAGTCAAGAGAAAGTAGCAGTTCAAAAATCAATTGGGATATCATCTTGAATTAAGATGATTCTCTAGAACCAAGAAATAAAATATTGGCTCAAGAATTTCGAATCGAAAATTCGAACCAAGGAACCTTATTTTCTGTGTAGGGAATTTCAGAGTTGCTTTGTTATGCCTCATTATTTTACATCACCTCGATGGCAAACAACCGGAGGGTGCTGGTCACCTCCCGGCCACCGTACCCTAGAACGCTTATATTAATTAACGCTAGACTCCAAATCTGGCACATGCATGATGCCGATTATACATGTATGTAGGTACCTCATTTGTGATTGGCTGTAACTCTTGATTTCAAAATGAACATTGCTAACCTACACAGTAGGTTTTGAAATGGATTATTTCTAACCTAATAGATAATTAACAGTCGGAAACATGCAAATGCAATTAATTAGTCAACACCTACTTAAAATTGACATTGCCAACGACGTTATAATCACGACATTATCCGATGGTAACAAAGTAGTTTTTAGATTGCCTGTAATGTTAAGAACAACATAATCCTTTCATGCAACTATATTAAGGTGGAGTTGCTCTCATAAATGCAGAGCATATGCGAATATGCCATACAAGGGCGCCATTGCGAAAACTAGACGATATGACAGCTGCCGCGCCCACTTGGATTTTGTAATCACAGTTGGGCTGTATAAATATTTGTACCAAGGCGACATGAATTTCGAGCATATGATATAAATCGTGTGTAGATTTGGGTTACTTATATTATATTTTCTACTGCTGCTGTACTTGTACTTAAATATAAATAGACGAACGTAACTTCGTAAATGCTCTAACGCTGCTGAATGTAAATCATCCCTTAGGTAAGGTTATAGGTACTTCATATAAAGCATAAAATTTTGACATTCAACAAACAACACAATGCCAATACACACTGTCCCGACTATACGTGACGTATGTACAGTATTGCCAAATACAGGGAGCGTACCTTTCATGCCGGTTTCGTCATAATGACGTATTCATATAAACACACAGGATGATTCAAAAAAACGAAGTGACACGACTTAGTAACCGTAAACGTATTTAGTAACTAATATTTTATTTTATTTTTAATTACTTATAGGCCAAAACAACGTGTCTATCGATGCTATCATGAAATTGGTCAAGTCCATGTTAAAATCAAACTGGGTTTCTTTATGTTCCTCGTGTTCTTTGTGTTTTATTGTTTGCAAATGTAATTTGATGTTGCTTGCTTTTGGTGGCAAACTTTGCTGACAGCAGGAACAATAAAGTTGTTTATTATCTATAACTAAACATGGATTTATTTGGCACAATAATTTTATAGCCTCCATGGCGACCTAGGCCACTAGCAAAGCATTAAGTTTCCTGATCTTATTAAATTTGTTTGAACTGAAATGTTGTTTCCGCATGTCTCCTATTTGTGACAAAGAGTAAACTTTGATGTGACAATGTCAGATAAAGTTCTTTCAATGTCCGTCTCAAGTGTCAATATATTAGATCTACTTAAACGGAAGAGGTAGATTAGATAACAGTGATTAATCATTGATTAATCACATTTTCCATTATTGGGTACGGATAAATAAACGTTCGTTATGCCGTTGCTCTTTTCAAACTTTTGTCTTTTTATGTAGCTTGACGTCATTCGCCTGTCATCGGCATGAAATGTACGCTCCCTGGCCATATATTATGCGGTTTACAGCGACAATATACCTCAGGGTCAAATAGGGGCTTGTCGGGCTATACCTAACTATATTTCGGGCACTCATGTGATTCATATATAATTACAACTTATAGAAAAGTTGAAAAATTCCCGACATTTTCATTTTAAAGTCCAATATCTCAAAAACGGCTGAACAGATTTTCATGAAACATGGCCAAGAACACACAACACGGGATATAATTATCTATGACACAAAAAACTAAACGAAAATCGGTTCATCCGTTTGGGAGCTACGATACCACAGACAGATACACAGACACACAGACAGAAACGTAAAACTTATAACACCCGTCTCTTTGCGTCGGGGGTTAAAAATCATTAATCATATGTCTAGTAGATCAAGATGGATCTGGATATAGATAGGATCATACGTAGATTAATGTAACAAATCGTTGATTAGATAAAGCGCGTTTATGCCTATGAATGACTCACGCGGGAAAAGTCCAAACAAACTTATTTCCATGAATTATACAATGTTGTATAATTAGACGAGCTAATTAAATGTTATCTACATGTTAATGGGTCAATGTGACATTATCGTTGTAAAAAAACGTAGAAAATTGAAGAGTGTTTTTGTTGTTAAAACTATTACAACAACATGAGATAGTTCAAGTTTTATCTGGCTTTCATGTACCGCTTGAATAAAATATTAAGAAGTCATATCGGAGCTTTTATTATTTGTTTGAAGTTCCGAAACCACTTCAAACTAAGGCTCGTTTGTTTTCAAACAGTCGGAAATCGTAAGTATATACAATTACATAGGTACCCCTAAATATCAGAAAAACAGATAATACCAGTATTCAATCTCGGTACTTCTCTCGCTTAAATGATTTCCTATTTTAATATTCCACAAGATTTAATCAATATTTCAGCGTCCTTACAATTACAGTTTTGGAACACCGAAATAATATCGCGATAGAGCAAAAAAAATGAATGCGGGTAAAGATCGTCCCTGGCAACTAGGCTAACTGAGTGGTCAATATAAAATTCTACAACATAAATCTTAGGGAACATTCAGGGTCACGTGATGACTATGATGAGACATGAATGGGTATTATGAAATAGTCTCATAACAATGAGCAGGATGACAGATATGAAAATCCCAGTGCATTCAAACGGATTACAAAAGATCTGGAGATTTTAGACCTAGACGAAAAAGAGCTGTGTTACGATGATGAATTACGTGGTCGAGAACGACTAGATTAAGGCCTCACGCCGCTGCGACATTTCTATTTCTATAGAACGTGGTGTACGGCGTTAACCGGAGACCATGGACTTTTTTTAATGTGGGTGTAGACTGTAGACTCAAAATATATTATACTCCAAGAGAAAGAAGTCAAAAAAATGTGCCTGATGACGAAAATCCCATGATTAGGTAAATTACTAAACTCCTTGCTCTAATTCACATTAGTAATAAATAAGTTTTTTTCCCACATCAATACCATATTGAAAGAAACGTAGGTGTAATATATTCAAACTCTCACTTTTCAGTAGGCGTATTACTACTTATTATGAAAGATTTGTTAGATTTGCCACACGCGATTTTGTAAACCCACCGCCTCGGGCGCGTGTTAGCCTGGTAGAAAAGTTCAATGAGCAACAAAAGTATGTCGGTTGCGTAACAAATAGTCAAACTTCACCACCCTCTAGTTTTTCCCCCGTTTGTAACCCTTTAGGGAGGCTGGGATCCGCTTTGGCACCCAATCCCAAGATTTAAGGAAAGCGCTAGAAGCGACTGCCATCTGAACTTCCAACTGAGAGGAGTGGGTTGAGGGAAAATTATAATCACATGCTGGTCAATGATTATATAGGTATCTCTATTGATTATGAAGTCGTTGTTTTCGTCCTCAAGATTGGTTATGTTATGTTATACATACATACACACCTAATTGTTAAGTTCGAAGTTGACTGGCCAGTTTTGAAACAAATAAATACAGAGGATCTAAAAGAGGTGGTCCTGTGGCGTTTCACGTTGAAATTTACCATTGTAAGGAGAACGCAAAACATTCCAAGATTTCTAAATAACGTTCAGATTTTATCGGCGTAAAATAACGGTAGTCAAATATGCCAATAGAGTTTATTCTGTAGCATATATGTAAATAAGTAAAAAGAAAAATATTAACCAACAAACAAGTTACAAGACATATTTACATAATACTACTGGCCAAAGACTAAAAGATTAATCAACTTGAAAATCTGGTGAAAGCATAGCCAGTGAATGGCCACGCATAAAACTTGAGAAACTCGTATGAAACGGTCATTTGCATGTGATTACTGATTAGATGCGTCGGCCAATGTCAAGGCGAGATCGAGATTAGCACAAACAGGAAAACAATCGAGATGTGTATGGACTGGTGTTGTGAAGGACCTTCTGAGCTGTAACTTGAAAAGGATTTGTTGCGTGGTTTATTGTTTTTTTTGTTGTTGATCTCTTGGTTTGTCTTTATGATCGTTTCTCCGGATGAAATATATGGACTTTGGCAAGTCAGCTGCAAAAATGTCTTAAGGGGCTACCCAAGGTTTTCATCGATTTTTGACAAGTTTTGAATCGTATCTCCTACTTTTGCACTACAGATAGAATTATAAATCAAACGGCTATCGGTTCTTCAATCTTTTATCTCCATTTTGGTCCACCGGATTTTGAAACAAATGAATACTTAATTTTGTATGTTTTTTTTTAAATATTGTCTAAAAAAACACTTATTTTGTATCTCTATTGACGTGAAAGATCTAACATAAACGAAATCTACATATTTGGGTTCGTCTGTGACGTCTCTAAAAACTGGTCCAGGGTTTTCATTTTAAACCAATTAACACAAAAGTTATGGTTAGAAAACCAGTTTTTTGCCCTAAAATTGTTCAACTTTGATGCCAAATATCTCGAAAACAATGAACTTTGAAGTAAATATGGGATACTACATTGCTTAAAGTCGTTGTTGTTAATATAATAAGCTACAAAAAACATTAGAAAACTAAGGGATTCAGATCGAAGGTCAGTGGCGTATGGGAGCCCCTTAAGGACTAACGTGCACAAAAATGTCTTGACACCGACTACTTGACGGTTTACGGTCTAGATTCAGGCATTCAGTTCAGATGTTCTTTTTGAGTAATGATTGCAAGGATATACAAGTCAACGATTTTATAAGGACAACGCATTTGAACGACATTTTAACTAAAATACGTTTGATGGATGTTTATGAATATGGGCATTAGATCTATGTCAATGAATGCAATCAGAAATTTTAATTATGAGGCAAGTGACACTCGTATAATGCGATATTAATTAGGATTAAGTTATTATATTAAGCGAGGAGACGTACTAGGATACCATAACACTGTGATGGTACATCGGCCGCATGCTAATGTCGATGTGTCATTGACCGCTTTGTCCCATCACAAACGTGAAGGGAGTTAATTATATGTTTTTTATTGTTATGTGTACGATGGGTTACTAAATTAAAGCACCAAACTATTAAAAAAACTAATTGAACACAAAAGCAGCGGCTGAGCTGGCGGCAATGCGGAAGAGGGACAAATGCTCGGTCCTATCCAATTATTTATTTGTTCCGCTTGCGGTGGAGACGACTGGGTGTTGGTGCTCGGAGGCCAAAACCTTTTTTGGGGAAGTGGGGCGTCGTTTGCAGGAGAGAGGCCTGGATCCCCGCTCTGGGTCATTTCTGGTGCAAAGGTTAGCCATGGCTGTGCAGCGCGGCAATGCGGCTAGCGTGATGGGAATCTTTGCACCTGGAGTGGCGCGGGGCGGGTTATTCGATACTTAGTTTTAGTTTAGATTAGTAGGGAATTTTAGGTTTAGGTTTCTAATTTTATTGGATTGATTTGCTTTAATCTATTGTGTGACATCTATACTCTTATGACTGCTAAATTTCATTATATTGAACACGGGAATTGAGGTTCTGAATTTCTTGAGCCCCGAAACTGTTCTGTAGAAAGAAAAGAGTTCCTTGCACGCTCGACTCCAGTCAACTCTCCGTACAAACAGAGTTTGGTTCTAAATTTAAAACGGTATACTGCAATAGCATGAAGCTTTTATACACAACGGGACCCGATCTGTTGCTATAAATTATGATAGAAAAAAGAATAATATGAAAAACGTTCTGGCGACCCTTAAATTTAAATCATATCATAAGAGAAAATACAACAAAGTCATTGCACACCACTTTTTATTGCATAATAATTCTTGTTATATCACCGTCACCACATTGAAACCACAAACCACAACAAAATACATGAACTGGTTTGCATGACCATGAGAAAAAGGCAATAAACTAAAACGAGTTCATGAATTAATTATTAATAGCATTATTATATTATCATCAACTTAATATGTTGATTTAGCGTTCATTTACTTTACACAGAGGAAGGAAGTTTGAGTCACTGCGTGCTATGAGAATAACAAACAAAGATTTAATATGCAGTGACGTCAATAAGTCAAAACTATGCAGGATGAAAGTGAATGTGGTACATTGTAAGGTCAGGGTGGCCAAAGCCGTCAGCGGGGCATTTCCGTCAAACGGCGTTTGTGGCTATTCAAACAACAGTACGCGCTTACTGACTCGATCGGTAAAACAGAGAGAAAATTTTATACCCGCAGTCAAAAACAGATGACGCTGTCTAGCCAGTGAACGGAAAAACCCCGCTTTCAAAGATTAGTTGCGCTCTGAACTCGAATGCGAGTGTAGTGTGCTGCTGTGTTTCGTGACGGTGCGATGAAAAAATGTACTTTTAGGGCTTAGTAAATGCGTTTGTTATATAGTTCGATATTCATGTTTGATGGTAGTTTTATTAATTTTCAATTATAATCTGTTAGTGAGAAACTATGGATGGTTAAATATTGGTACTAACGAAATGATCGAGTAGACAAACCCGTCAATTGTGAAACGGGCAAAACCGTCATGTGCCGGCATTTCCCCATTTCATATATTGCCAACCTTTTTGATTTGACTCAGTTAAATAATAAAATAAAAATAAATCAGCCTATATACGTCCGACTGCTGGGCACAGGCCTCCTTTCACGGATGAGAGGGAACGGGCAGTAGTCCCCACGCGGGCCCAGTGCGGGTTGGGGACTTTACATACACCTTTGAATTTCTTCTTGGATGCATGCAGGTTTCCTCACGATGTTTTTCCTTCACCGAAAAGCCAACGGTAAATATCAAACGATATTCCGTACATAAGTTCCGAAAAACTCATTGGTACGAGCCGGGATTCAAACCCACGACCGCCGTTTGACAGCCGCATGCATGAACCGCTAGGCTACCGTAGCTTAGTAATAACTATAATAATAATAATAAATACTCTTTATTGCACCACTACAAGAGATAAACATCTTACAAAAAAATTTGCTTAATAAATAATGGTAACAACAGGCGGTCTTATCGCTTTAAAGCGATCTCTTCCAGACAACTTTTGTACAGCAGGAAACACTTAAACTAGAATTTTAAACAGGTAGTGCAGGAATTCATCAAGAAGAGCATACTAACACATCAATCTTTCAAATATTACTAAACAGGACACACCTAATAAATGAATAAATACGCAGACATATATACAACCATACATACATAAATACATACAATACATAAAAGGCAACTTAAGGGAGAGACAGGTAAAAAATATAAAATAATATAATCTATCTCCAATATTGTTTCAACAGATTTTTGAAAATAGGAAGAGATTTTGCACACCTTATATGCAACGGCAAAGCATTCCACAACCGAACAGCCCGGAAGGCAAATGAGCTGTTATAAAATTACCTGTTATAATTGGTCGTTCAATACTTGAAATGAAATGACCAATTTGCTTATTAAATATGATTTGAAATTAAAAATATTGTCGCGCCCATAATAACAATGAGTTGGCCACTGGACTGGATCTTACTCAACAGTGGCGCCATGTGGTGAACACAAAAACAGTAGCCCATTATTTTAAAAACATGATGTCAGTTGACGGATTTTCCCTAGGGTTTGGGAATTTGTTTTAAAAGGTTTACTACTCCTGATTATAAAAATAGGCCGGAATTGCCCCAAAAAAATACATTTGGCAATAAAATCTAAAATAAACCTTAAATTGAGTTCGCTAAAGTTTAGTTTCGATTAACAGTTCAGTGGTATTTGTTCACTTGACGTATATGTTTGTAATACGTCACGATACAAGAAAAATCGTTGGTTGACGGAATAGCCCCAAACCGTCGGGAAAATCCGTCAACTGACATGTTTTAAAAAGAAAAACATATTTAAATACCCAGCAATACTAGCAATTTAATATGCGTAAATTTGTATAGTTAAATAAATGCCCAATCTATTACAGTGATCAGGTTTATTAAAAAGTAAATATCCTCTTAGTTATGACCAGCCAAAGTGAACTTATCAAAAAGTATGACGGAAATGCCCTCATTGACCTTACTTTTGTTTTAACACAAATTTGAAATCTCCATAGAACTTGTTTACAAACATACCCAGTACAAACGCCAACACAGTTAACTAACTGACCATCCTGTATTTATATTGAACCGTATTACAATGAGCATAAAGTGCACGGATGGTCAGTTAGCTGTGTTGTCGATAGTACCTACACTGGACAAGTAGTCTTAAGTAAGTACCATGTCCACAGATATAGATATACAGTTAGATAACTTACACACCTCAATCTGTATGAAAACCGACCTTGTCACTTTTTTCTACCTACTGTGACGTCACAAGGGCGAATTAGTGATGTGAATTCCTCGTTGTCCATGCAAAATCGATTCTGCAATAAGGCATTTTCTTAATATTCACGGACAACCGGCTACCACAACAGACGCGCGCGCGTGTCAGTCGGAAGGCCAACTCGGAGACAGAGTTCGGACACGCGAAGTAGATGCATTTGCGTGATCTGTGTATATCTATATCTGTGACCATGTCCATAGTAATTATAAATATGTATCAATTTAATCCTCTCATAAATATATACCGAAACCTTAATCCGGCGACAGAACCATGGGACATATTTATGAGTAAGTTGTATACACCTATAATTTTACTTGACTGTAACTGTGACATGAAACAACAAAAATGTCATCATAACTGTCTGCTTCTTACAAAAACGTTAAACAAACAGACGTTATTACAGGTCAGAATATAAACAGTTGCGATCACTGTGATTAGCTAGCTCGTAAACTTTACCACGATGGTGGCAAACAGGCAAACGGAAGGCAGACACTGTAGCCTAAGGACATTTACGAATCCAGAAGTCGTCAGCGCGTTGCCGACGTAATGGAAATAACTAATCTTGTAACCATAAACTCTTGGAACAGCGGAGCCACACTGTTTCGTCGCCTAAATAATAATAATTGTTTTAATTTTACATTGCATGTACATGTTAGTTTGTAAGGTATTTATAACTATGGGCCTTATTTGCCTAAAATTAATGGTAATTGTTATTGTTAAACAACTTCTGATATCCATTGCCAGATTTTCACCGATCCTGCTTTACGAAGTTCTTTCTTTTTTCATGGACCTGCCCGTCAATAGGGATAGATGAAGCGCGGGAGGAGCCTTAATTTATATTTATTTTGTGTGTCTAATTAACAAAGTATTTAAAGGCAATTGTTACTAACAAAATGATGGAACCTAGAATTCTGAAATAGATGATTTATATTTTTAATTTCCTTTACAGCTCAAATGCAGAAATATTGCAAAATAAAATATGCATCAACCATAGATCTTTATCTTCATAATCCCCATTGACACGTCGGTCTTCAGAAGGCTCAACACGTGACGTCACATCCGTTGACGTTTCCTTTCGTTTTCGATTGTCTTTGACCGAGGCCTCTAGTTACCTCCATTGTTTCTGCTCGAGCATCAATTAACACCACTTTGAAGGTGTTATGAGACTTGTTGTGTGGTAATTAAAGTTTACTTTGGATTGCGGAGATAAGGATCTTGGTTGGATCAAGTGTGCAGGCGAAGTTATTTAAGGATGTATATGCGATTTTAATGTAAATAATAATGCGACCTCGCTCAGATGACTCACAATCATCATAGACTCTACGGCCAGTGCAACCCGCGTGAAACGTCAGAAGTAAAGATAAATAAATATCGGGATAGACCCGTGAAAAGTAAACTTTAAAAAATGTGTATAAATGAGATCCTTGTTATCTTGATTAATTGATTTGAATAAGGCGCGAGCGTGTAAGGTTTTATAATTCTTAATTTATGCTTTAGTAAAAATTTATGGAAAAGAAGAAGAAGAAGGCCAAGGAAAAGGCGGATGGACTGTGTGAGAGACGATATGAAGGGGAGAAGTGCGTGAAGAAATGACGGGTGACAGGGAGGTATGGAAGACAAGTAAAATCAAACGGTTTCAAAAACCCCACCTGCTTTACAAATATGATAGCCTATGCAACTCCCATGATTGTGAGGATTCCAACGACACCTCATATGTCAAAATCCATCAAACCGTGTGGACTTCCTTGTTCACATACGCCCGAAAAACATAAACCTCCTTTGAGGCAGTCGGGAGAAAAAGACATGCTGTGCCGACCCCCAGTACATGGGATAAGTGCAAGGAAATTATGTAATTCTTTAGTAAAAATGTACACATATAATATGCAAACGTACAAAGAAAAGAAGAAGATATGAGTTTAAGAATAACAGATAGAAAAACGTTAAGCGAGCCTTCACACTGTCAGCACACTTGGCGTTACAGCCATTAGACGAAGAACATTACAGTTTCACGGCTATCGACTGTCGTTTCGCAATAAAAATAAATCAATTTACGATTCTACACACCGCTATTACTTTCAACAGATGGTATCCCATTATTAATGTGAAAGTAAGTTTGTTTATTTTGTGTTTCAAGCTCAAACTCGCTTTAATTTGTACCTATATTAGTTACGTGTACTAACAGAAACCATCCCGTACATCAAAAGGGAAAAACGGAACCCTTATTGGATCAAAATCCATTAGGTAAAAGTCTTTACATTTGTAATTAAGTACGGAACCCTCGGTGGGCGACTCCGACTTGCAATTGTCCGGTTTTTTTTACTATAATACGATTAGCAATTGCGACCAAGGAAAGTCTGCCAAAGACAAAAACATTTGGCAACAATTGCATTACACCCATTGAAATAATAAACAAAAGAGATAAAGTTAAATATTGGGAACACAAAGTCAGTGAAATGTGAAAAAAGTGCTAACACTAATTTCAAGCCTGATTTTAAATCCAGCTGGGTGCTGAATCGTGCGTATTGATTGTGCAATGAAATTTTGCAAAGAACCCGCGGAACAAAATGTTGCCCTTGCCCACCAGAAAGTCTCTACTATACACAGACGGAAAGTGTACTGAAATCGGTTCAGAACATACAAACTTACAAAGCTACAACCTACACTGACTTTTTCTCTTTATAATATTAGTATAGAAGTACCTATAGAAAAATTACAAAATAAGGTAGGTATCACAATTTCACAATATTCACAATGCGTCTAATGCATCAACGACAGGATATTGAATTAATTGCATAGAATATTGAATTATTCGCATGCTATGCAATTGGATGGCGGTAACATTATACAGACATTTAATTTCATTAACATCATCACATCAGCCGAAAGACGTCCACTGCTGGACATAGGCCTCCCCCAAAGGGTGCCACAATGACCGGTCCTGCGCCACTCGGGAGTAGCTGGTCCCGCGACCTTTACTTAAATTAAACAGGCATTAATTGGTTTGGTGGTTCGTTTCGGTCAAATCTTGTACTGATTACGACAACCTGGTCATAAAGAAGCAATTACCGCCCGCTACGCGTGCGGGATATCCCACTTCTCGGCCACGTCAAATTTGGCTCTCACCACGGGCGGTAATATAGAAAGCATCGCATATTTACCGCCCTTCTCTTCGGTTCGGGCGTTATAAACAATACCTGGGATCAATGTACTATTATTACATTACTCAATGTTTATTATGCAGTTTTTTGTATCGATTTCAGAACTGCTTCATCAGATCGAACTTTGATACGTAATAGGTTAGAGTTTTTGGGAAATTATATACGGAATATATACCGTTAGGTTTTTGGTGAAGGAAAACATCGTGATGAAACCTGTCTCATCCCTATAAGGTCTAGTTTTCCCTCTGGGTTGAAAGGTAAGATGGCAGTCGCTTTCGTAATCGCCTATGACCAGCCAAATCTTGGGATTAGGTGTCAAAGTGGACCCCGGGTTCCTCCTTTAAGGCACAACCGGGAATTACGCTAAGAGGATGATGATGTCAGTGTTATTTTCTTCTTTCCGAACAAACTGGAATATAATTCGAAACGCTAAAAATATGTTACAATTGTACACTTATCGGTCAATCCCATCAGTTCGTCAAGATTTTTTACCAAATAATTCCACTAGGAAACCGTCAGTCATCTGGGTTACTCGGACGTCCATACAAAATCGATTGCGTATACGCTGCGTTACGCGCACGCCAGTAACGGTAACCGCTAGGGGGTTATGCGGAGTGGACATGCGAACCGATGACGATTAGTCTCAGGCGAAATAAGATAAGTTAAAGACATAACTGACAAATTAACAGACCAGCCAGATGGAACACTTTGAATCTACCCATGAGTAACTCTTAAGTTGCTGACATCTGAATTTTATTACCTACATTTTACACCCTACAAATGCAAAAGACAAGAAAAGTGACACTGCTTAGCGCCTACCTATCTACCTGTAACTGTTCCAAATGTGTATGTACAGTGGAAAAATATGTATAGATTCAGTCCTCTTATAAATATGTACCGAAATCTGACATACGAGCGATGGGCGAATTAATGAGTAAGTTGTCTTCTTCTTCTGAGCTAAGGGGGCTACCCGAGGTTTTCATCGATTTTTGACAAGTTTTGAATCGTATCTACTACTTTTGCACTACAGATAGAATCATAAATCAAATGGTTATCGGTTCTTCAATCTTTTATCTCCATTTTGACAGACCGGATTTTGAAACAAATTAATACTTAATTTTGTATGATTTTTTTAAACATTGTCTAAAAAAACACTTATTTCGCATCTCTATTGACGTGAAAGATCTAACATATACGAAATCTACAAATTTGGGTTCGTCTATGACGTCTCTAAAAACTGGCAGAGGGTTTTAATTTTAAACCAATTAACACAAAAGTTATGGCCAGAAAACCAGTTTTTTGGCCTAAAATTGTTCAACTTTGATGCCAAATATCTCGAAAACAATGAAGTTTGAAGTAAATATGGGATACTATATTGCTTAAAGCCGTTGTTGTTAATATAATAAGCTACAAAAAACATTAGAAAACTAAGGGATTCAGATCGAAGGTCATTGGCGTATGGGAGCCTCTTAAGCTCTTGTCGGTGTTGCTCAAAGTAGGCCCTCCATTTACTCCGATCCCAGGCAACCTCTTTGACATCTCGATGAGACCTCACATCAACTCTTTTTTTGAGCTGCTCTATGTTGTTTTATTCTAGGTCTTCCTCTTCCTCGCTTCCCCTTTATGCAACCATATTTTTACACTCGACTGTAACGTATGTTTAATGATCATTAGAGCCCGTAATTTTCATGCCGATGACATCAATTTGACGTCACGCTGCAATCGCTGCATATAGGACTATCCCAAATAGTTTTATTGTAATTATTAATCATTAGTCGTCAATCATTTTAATAATGTACAAATTACTTCAAAAGTAATCTATTCACACGTGGAATAATTAATAGCAGCGTGACGGCAAATTGATGTCATCGGCATGGAAATTACGGGCTCTGATGATCATACTATGGTTAAAGCATAGCACTTTCGCACTATTATAATTGTTATCAATGCGTCAATAGTGTCGGATTTCAATGCCTGAATAAACAAGACGATTATCCTTCACTTGAAGAGACAAACAACGCCACAAAAAACTAGTCGCAAAGTTTGTAAAAGAGCTGTAATTGTAAAGAAAATTCCTACAAAAACCAACACCAATTGAACAGTGTTATTCAACGTCCACAATGCAAACACGGTTCGATGCAGCCAATAAGTACCGGTTATTATCGGCCATTATGTAGGTACGAGTACTTGACTTGAAGACAAGCCTTCCACTTGAACATAACCTCTCGGAACTCCAGAACAGGTTAAGTTAACCGGTTGACGCTATTGCCATGTAAATTCAAGCTCGTAAAATAGTAACCCTAACTGTATTGGTCGGATTAAATATGCATCAGATACCTTCTGGTAGGTCTGGTGTAAAGGCGTGCCTTTGCCAGTTTGTATATATCTGTGAATTAGAGAGAAGTCGTAATGGGATGGGTACAGAAGAACTAACAGAAGGAACAAGGAATACTATTGCAGTTGCATATTTGAGCGATATAGAGACACAAAGCGCAGATATAAGAGACTGAAAGGGATCTTCGAATTTCGTGATCGACGCTGGGCAAGCTGCTTAAGGAAAGAAGCTGGTAGGGACAGATCGATCAGAAGGTTTTGGAGATACTCACACATTCTTTTTACTAAACGAGACGGGGAATAAGTTAATTACATGCGATTAAGTCCCGTTTAGTAAAAAATAAGGTTTTGAAGATCTAATATTTGCTATAAAGGAGGCATCTATTCTTTATTAATTCCATGTCGTTAGATTACAGATGACGAAGAAAAGGCGTAAAATCGTGCAAGAATCTGTAGAGTTATAATTACAGTAGCTGTTGCCCGCGACTTCGTCCGCGTAGAACTTGTTACCGTCTTAGAAAAATGATTGCTATTTAATTATTGTAAGCGGAACCATAATTATCGCCGACCCTAACAAAGTTCTACCATTTTAAGGGAAGATTTCCAACATAAAAATTATCCTATATCCTTCCAAGGGTCTCAAATTTGTTGCCTATCTCCGTCCAGCAGTTTTACTCACGTTAGTTCGGGCGACCTGTATAGTTTTGAAAGCAAACTTATCTAATGCTAAAAGACGTAGAACTTTCCATCTCCATCTGCCGTCCCCATTTGACGGTGTTAGAAAATAAATTGTTTGATTATCCAAAATGAACTTTTTAAATTAACAAAATAATCCGCAGGTTTAAATGAAACATTCATCATTCATTCTTTCCCGTCCCGATCTTTGACGATTTTTCATTCATTCTTTTCGGTTCTGGGAGCATCGCAGTTCTATCTTAACCTACCCTACATTTCTTGTAGCGGTTCGGTTCTGTAGGGGTCGTGGTTCTAACTTAACCTAACCTACTTTTAGTATTTTGACTAATACATGGCTGACCTGATCCTAAAATGCGAAAGTTTGGATGTTTCGATGTTTGTTACTCAATCACGCTTAAACGGCTCAACCGAATTGGATGAAATTTTGCACGAAGACAAATTATAGCCTGGATTAAAATAAAGGATAGTTTTTATCCCGGGTACAAGCAGACGAAGGACGGAAGCTATTATAGTATGTATGACCTAAGAATTCATTCACTTCAAAATTTACTCGTTCTTCAGACATACTTCTAATCCTTTCTAACCTCCTTAGAGTTTCCTACGGTCGTATTCATAAACGTCCTATAAGCCTGTTTTAACTATAATGGCGTTAAAATTCGTTTGTCTTTATATGTCACTTTGATATTTGTGTTCGTAAGAAAGGGACAAAGCACATTCTATTAAGCAGAGGCATTTTAAGTTTTATGAATAAGGGGGCTAGTCTTTAACCGAAGTTACAGATCCCTTACTTTAAAATTGTCTTGTTCCCCGTACAAACATCCAACTCCTTTTAGCCCATTTAGAGGATGAACGTTTTTAACCCCTTATGGAATTCAATTCAATTCGTTTATTAATAAAATATACATTTTACACGTCAAAAAAATCAATCAATCGTTGAATCAATTTCAAACAACCTAAAACAGAAGTTACAAATCTCTTACTTTATAATGATCTTGCTCTCAATACAGACTTTTAACCCCTAATGAATTTCAAAAAACTCTGAATGCAGTTTTGTAGTCTTTTAACATACAGGCTAAGACCGAAGTTAAAAATCTCTTACTAAAACATTTTTTTGATCTCCATATAAACCTTGAATCCTGCTTTATCCCCATAGGGGTGGAACTTTTCCATTATGCTGAAAGAACTTTTCTTTTATCCTGATAATAAATCTTTATACAACGTTTTAGGTCTCAAACTCAAAAAAGGGTGTTTCTCACCTAAACCTTGCCCCCTTAGGGATAGACGTTTCTAAAACGCTGGAAGTCCACTTTTATATTTTAATTAGTAATCTTTCTACAAAATTGGATGTCTCTAGCTAAAAAACAAAGTTTCCCCCATACAAACTTTTCACCCCTTTTCAACCCCCTTAGAGGTGGATTTTTCCAAAAGGCTTAAAGTTCATTTTTGTATTTAAATAAGTAATCAGTCTACAAAGTTTCAATTTTCTAGCTCAAAAGGAAAAGTTTCCCTCGTACAAACTTTGCATCCCTATTTAACCCCCTTAGGGGTGCAATTTTCTAAAACGCTGACAGCTTTTTATTTGTATTCTAATTAGTAATCTGTCTGCAAAGTTTCAAGTTTCTAGCTCAAAAAATAAAGTTCCCTCCATACAAACTTGGCACCCCTATTTAACCTCCTTAAGAGTGAAATTTTCAAAAACGCAGAAAGTTATTTTATTGTATTTTAAAAAGTAATCTTTTTACAAAGTTTCAAGTCTCTAGTTCAAAAAATAATGTTTCCCATACAAACATTGCACAGTGGAATTTTCTAAAACGCTGATATAACTTTTTTTTAATAATCTTCCTACAAAGTTTCAAGTCTCTAGTTCAAAAAATAATGTTTCCCCCATACAAACTTTGCACCACCATTTAACCCCCTTAGGGATGAAATTTCCAAAAATCCCGTCTTATCCCTTGCCTACGTCATAAAAGGAACTTCTGGTGTAAATTTCAAGTTTCTTGTCCTAGTAGTTTCGGCTGTGCGGTGAGGAATCAGTCAGGAAGTCTTCTTTTATATATATAGATATCCATCCAGTAAATCCACAGTCAACAAATTGACAAAACATGATAACATAACTAAGGGCGTAGAAACATGACGTTATTAGTTTTATCACTGTTTTACGACTTTCACTGAACATAAAGGAAGAGATGATACTTGTGAGTATATTTATGACATAAACATTAATAATACTGATCACATGAAAAGTAGTCATTGAGCAGATCTAAAAATAAAATAATTACCTGCTAGAGTCTATTTGCTTCGCTCAATCGTGGGCGCTCACGTCATCAGACAATTATAATTGTAAAGAAAGTACCGTGTTAAGGAAAAAAGTCCTAGTTGTTCTAAGTATTTTGATCGAGCCACTTTCTAGATAATATTGCTATTCCTAACTCCAAGTCATGTGGTAAGAATATATCGGAAAGATTCAAGATAATATGTAGTTTCTTAAAATAAAAGAAATGTTTAAAAAATTGATGACGGCTAATCTAAATCATCGGTAAGTTTTCTTAACGGAATGAAATGCAATCATTTCGCCCACCTCGTATCTAAAATTTTTCATCGAAAAAGTTGGCGGAAATAGCGGTTTTAAACCAAGGAAACTTGTTAATCGCCGTAATTGTTATAAAATATTTGATAGATTAATCCGACAGTGGTAAGGAAGGAAGAAACCAATCGGCCGACAAATCGAATACGGTGTGAAATCTGTTGGCAGCGGATTGCATTTTGCATCCTTCCTTGGAAAATCCGGGATCGGATATAATGCTTATTTTTTACAGCCTTCGGAAATGGTTTAAACTTTAAAGTAGCATAGGTAGAGGTGTTTCAAGCCGGTCAAACAAGTAAATGTTTAGGAAAAGTCAAAGAAACTGAGCCCGGAAGTCAAGGAGGCTCCTTCTTATGAGCTGTACTTATGGAAAAAGATTGGATTGTGTTTATTACAGTGTGGACGAATTTTGTAATTATAGGATGTTAATAGGGACAATTAAGATATAAATATAATAATACTCGTATAAGATGAATATTATTCTTATCTTTGTTATTTATATTGTAATTTTTAATTTTGAGTATGTTTTGTGTCGTTATTGTTCTTGCTATAAAGTATGCAATACGATTAAATAATAATTGCCTTAAATCATTTAACGTTTGACTTCTTGTGTGGTCACAATCTTGTCGTCATCAGGATGGTAACCAGTTTCATCATCCGTAGCTATTCCTACCGTACATTTGTGGAGTGGATAATTGAGTGCAGTTGAGCCTTCAACTTTTCGCTGTACTTTAATGTCATTCTACAGATGTCTCTTTTCGACGCCTGCCCCGCTATTCTGTAACTTGTTTTAAGCTCACCTCAACGCTCACCCACAAATATATCTTGACACCGCGATTCGTAGTAACTAAGCGTTGGTAGAGGTATACTCTCGTTAGGCGTGACGGGTGAGGTGAGACGCATGCACGCGTAAAGAATAACAGCCCTGATAGAGAAAGAAAGTGAGAATTTGACATTGGACGACTTATGCTAATATTGTTATCTGTCCTGTTAGTGATTTCTCTGTTGAATCGATACCGGTATTCTGAACATAGTATTTTATGCGACAACTCTAACCTAGCGTATCCTAGCTGTAAATACCATAGTGGCAGGTTAGCGAGGCGACTGCATGCTCGAAGCAACAACGTAATTGAGGTTTTGAAGACGGACGACAATCATGCAATAAAAACCAAGATCGACTGAATCGCACGTGACTGAGTATATTCTTCAATACTCAATCAGTTATTGCATTCCACAATGTTAGTTTACAGGGTTTTAAGTAAACTTAAGTTTTAGTTGCTAAGTGATGAGAATAAAACTTAATTGTGGACCCTGTTGGGCACCGCAACATTAGTGAAGAGAAGACGACTTACATACTTATGTAAAGTTTTGCTTTTTATAATTTGTATATTCTGTGCAATGTGCAAATTATAAAAGGCATTATGTTTAAGTATCAATATCTGTTTATTGCACATTTATTTATACTTTTTTTTTTTTTTTTTTTTTTTTTTTTTTTTTTTTTTTTTTTTTTTTTTTTTTTTAATAGGAACTTGGTTTTATTATATTATATTTGTGTATAAGGTGAGTTTAAATTTTCATTTTATTTTATAGTTTTTCTTCTATGTATTCTCTTAGTGTATAATAACTTCTATTAATAAGGAATTCTCTTAATAATTTTATGAATGTGGTGTGTTTTTTCTCAGATTTTATAGTATCGGGCAATTTATTATATACTTTCACAGACATGGCGTAGGTTGCTCTTCCTCTCTTCCTCGTTTTATAATGAGAAGTAAGAAAGAGACGAGTGAATTTTCTCAACTCTATGTAATCCTACAATAGGTAGGCTAACTGCACAGTATTCAAGAAAAGCGCGACACATTAAATATTCCAAATGGTTAGCAATATGTTCAGAAACTAGATTTCCAATTGGATCTATAGATAAAAATTGAACAATAACTCATGTTTAAATGTCGTATAGTTTAGAAGAAAAGGAAGTAGTCCAAGTAGTTCGTAATAGTTTGCGCAAACAATAACCGATGTTAAATATGAAACCGTAAACGTGACCAGAGCTCGGTTAGGTTTCAAAACAGATATTTCTAGATCCAGGATACGAGTACAAGTGCTGACCGCAGATTGCGATGCAGTTGCAATAACTTCGGCTAACCAAGGGATCGTTCTGAAACTATTGCAACATCGGGTACCTATCACAGAGCAACTTATAAGACTGATATCGAGTATATTTGCACCTGATTTAATACAAATTGTCATGACAGGCATGGGATTATTGTTAATCCTTTCAGAAAAAAAAACATCATGCAACTTTAAACGTAATATTACCAGCGAACGAAAAAGCCATTAGAATGCGAGCTCCTTTACAAATTTGTACCCAAACACGTGCCCAAAACCCGGTATGTGCATGTCCGAACTAAACGGCTGCCCGGCATCGTTTTGACACCCCACCCCAAGCCCGCATAATGAATGACAATGGCACACATTCTGTGGGACCATTTTGCGGCGCTACTTTTGACTTCTATGGTTTTTTCGTTCGCTGAATATTACAACACTTTTCAGCCTACTATAGTCAGTTTCTCATTTATCGCTTTGGAGTTTGGATAAATACGTCGATCGCTTCTCAAACTAACCTGCATAATTATCAGAACGTGACGTATTTTTCATCCACCGCGATACGACATAAGCGCGACCGTCATTCCTAACGTGATAAAAAGGGCATTTTCATATTAGCATAAAAATTAACACTGGTTACAAAAGTGTAAACAAGCGTTTTAAACAACTGTGAAGTTGAATGACGTTGTTAATGTATGTGTGCATTGTTAGCCGACGATATACACATCAATCCGAGTGAAGGTCTTCGTTGCAGGCGGTGACTGCTTATTACGGGCATTTGTGTGAATAGGAATCACACTCAAATGTATGTAATGTATAGTCGAGGAATGAAAAGGTTTGACACTTTATTTCATTTAATCTCTAAAAGTGACGAAAATTTTATTCGTCGACTGTATTTTTGCTTTTATTATTTTAAAATCATTCTTAAATTCTAAAATAAATTAGTACTCTTTTCTTTCTATAAATTGTCCAATAAGTATATAGTAGTTGTATGTGTTCCATAGAACTTTCGCGACCAGTGATGGCGCCATCTAGTGACAGTACCCAATAATACGTGTAGCAAACTTGGCAAACTTACTTAACCCTAGCTAGCATAATCGCGTTTATGTTGAACATAAAGCATAGTATACGTTCCTTACTAGCAAGTATTCAAATATGTAAGTGCGAGCGGGAACAATTACCCACCCATTTCTTGTAATAGGGGGCTCAAAATGTATACGTATATCTTTGACGTCAGCTGCATATATTGGAGAGGGCGACACTTCGTAAATTGATCGATCATGAATGAATACTGCAGCCATTTTGGAAATTCTGCTTAACTCTATGCTTGCCTGTGCCTGGTAACGAAAGCCAGCATGAAGTCATTTTGTATCAAACTCATTAGGGATCGTTCTAATACAACGCGACTATGGAGGACGGTGTCCTATTTAACATCGCAAGTTCGCGCGATTGTCAATTAGGACACCTATTCGAGTCGAATACTTATACGTTTGATCGTGCGTTCGCGCGAGTATAATTCGCGCGAACTTGCGGTAATCGCGTAGTCGCGTTGTACGGTCGAGGTCATAAATATGTTTACACTTTTGCACCTTATTGCCTTGTAATAAGGTGCAAAAGTGTAAACATATTTATGACCTCGACTGTACTAGGACGATCCCTAACAGTGAGTGAACGCATTTTAAAAGGAATTCACCCATTATTTCTCTGGTATTCGCGGGATCGCAAAAAACCGGCGCACCAATAAAATAACGTTCCCAAATTACACGGGCTAATGAAAAGGTTGAATTGGCAACGTTCCGAGTCAAATGCCGTAACCGAATTAGCTGTCAGGAATCCACTCCGCGGCACATTGAAACTTAGCAGATTAACAATTGTTTGCCTTTGTCCCGTAGGTACGACGGAACACTTTAGTGACCTTATAGTTTTCAAATGACTTGTTATTTACAACGCGTAGGTAGACCTAATCTAATTAATAAACACAGTTGTTATGGGTCTGATAAATGACCTCTCTTTGTTGTCACTCGCTTGTTCAGTCAGCATCATATAGTTAGTAGTATCCAAAGTAGCCAAATACCAATATAGTAAAAGGAGTATCTTTTAAAACCATGTTTTATCAAGGAATAAATAAATGAATGAATGGTGAGGTGAGGTTAAAACGTTACACAATAGCAGGGCTGGTGGGCTATGTAGGTATTAGAGCTGCGACCTATAATTTCTAATTTTCATTTTATTCCTCCTATAAAAAACACATTTATAATCGGCGACTATAGTCGGTCGCCTCATCGGCTAGTCGACCAAACCCATAGTCGGCCTTTCTATACGAATAATGTAATGAAAAAGCTATACTCTTATAAATAATTATTAAAAATTAATATCTGACAAGCTCAAATATTTGCTTCACAATGTAGTAGACTTCATCAAATGCAAGTCGCTTGTTCCTGGAATTCAGCCCCTTCACATGCATCTCGGTCACTGTTATTACTTATTATCAGTATGGTGCGTGCTTCTTCAGATTAGTTATAAGTTTCTCAATCTCTGACAACTGAATCTTTGCTCCGAACGCAGTAGAATGCATCAAAACAAGTCGCCGGGTCCTGCGGAATCCGACCCTTTCACCTGCCACTAGGTCGCGCCGCTCGGTGCTGGTGCCAGCGCTGGTCCGCGGCGCTAATTGCGTTTACTTCAAACATGTATCATCTGTACCGATCTATCTCATAAGATCCATCAATCAGATCCTGCATATGTGAGTATAAAGTGGCCGTCAATAGAATTTGCTAACTATGTCAACAAACATCCATGTTGAAATTGTCTTTCACTATGGCGGTTTGTTTATATAGTTAGCAAATTCTATTGACGGCCACTTTAAAGTCAGATGAATTTAGACTTGAGTGTTTTGCACGCTAATGAGCATTTAGTAGGTAATATTCATATCGTCAATGCAATTTGTGATTAAGACTCGAAAATTCGTTTCATTTACAGAAATACACCGGAATTAGATAAGGTTGCAGTGCAACGGCGAAAACACAGGTGAGAAAGTTGAGTTGATAACGCAACGTGACTTGACTATATCATCAAATTGATCATCCCAAAAAGTTCAGTGTCTAACGCCTTTCACAAGATTATAGATAGGGATGTAGAACTTTTATTGCTAGTGTATATCAAATTTAACTTCACTTTCCTCCATTATCGCCGTTTTACGAGTCTTAAAGGTTAATTTACCTATTAGTTAGTTAATAATTGACGCCTTGGCCGAAGAGTTTAACCGTGAAATTGAAGGTCAGAGTTCAAACCCAGCTTGGTGCTTGACACCGATTGGAAATAGAATTAATGAGAAGGTATACGAATGAGTCGACGAAATTATACGTTTTCCCAGTTGTGGGTGGTCTAACACTTGGTACAAATATAGTAATCAATTTAGATTTTGACGATAACATTCTTGATTAAAGAGTAGACGCAATATTTTCACAGATGTGCAAAGATAATGGTGATAAAATGATGTCAGAGTTAATTTAGACCCAATAATTTGTAAACATCGTACCCGAAGATAAAAGAACTTACTTTGAAAGTACAGGAAAGGGTACTTATTGCATCCATAAGAGGGAACATGAAATCAAAATAAAATGATATGGACCGATGACTTAAAACGCTATAAGAAAATAGCGACACATATTTGGGGTCTGATGGCGCAGTCGAAAGGATCGAGGAAGATAGATATCTGAGCCATCCTGTGTGACTCGTCGGACGTCTTAGGTATCCTAGGGAACAACGTCGTCGAAACAGACCTGAGTATTCTTCGAGCCATGAACTGGCGGGATATGGCGCGAGATCGGGACAAGAGGCCACAACAAACACGTGTCGGCCAAGCCTCGCTTTGGGTCGCTGTGCCATTGAAGTTAGTTAGTGAGTTTAGTGAGTTATATTTGGGATATTGACAGTATTAGCCAAACGTGTTTTCTCGTCAGGAATTACTCAAGGAGATTTCTGCTTTAAATGAAATAAATGAATTTTTATTCTGGAAGTAGGCCGTAGGCACTTTTACAAGTCAAAATTCTACCAGCGATCCTGAAAAAGAAGACCACTGTTAAGAAGAAAGGCCGAAACAAACTCGACAGTCAGTAAATTTTTGACAAAAAAAGTTTACTACAATGATAGTTCTTAACCTACTTAAGATAAGTCAAACTGAATATGAATACAAAGAAAAAAGAGAAAAAAAACAAGAGATTTTTTTTTAATACTACATAACACTCAGTGTTACACCGCTACGAATACATACGTAACACGAGGCACGAGACAGGTGTACTCGTAATATACATAGCAATAGATACGTTGGCATTGTTTAGCGGAGTGAACAAACAAGAGGTAATTTACCCTTGCCACCGGCATCCTTATGAGTGCGCTCCGTCCTCAGGCAATCGTCTAAATGAAGAAGGCACTATGGTCATAAGAGTTTTACATACTTTTAGTATCTTTTGCATTGGGAAGTGTTGCTAATTTGCGTTGCATAAGGCGCAAACGTTTCATGAATGGGCATTTGAATTGTGAGACGAAAAACCGAATATGAACATGGAAAGAAGCATTTAGCATTACTCATCATTATTACTGACACATTTGTCAGTTTCCTTGCTACTCGTCATCCTCCGAGCGTTGGTACCGGTTGTATCCTAAATGAGCCCGGTGACCGCTTGCAGATGGACACGTTGTCCTTTGATTTGGCCTAGGAACTCTAGAATAACGAAAACATCTGACTTTCCGGGCCAGAGGGAAAACTGGACATTTTTGCTACTGTAATTGATAAACTACACACGTTTTTAACGTGGGACGACAGCAAGAAGAAAGTGATAGCCGTAATGTCGCTGGAGCCCCACAGGGATTCGGGTATCACCGAATAATTCATCTGCTTTGTCCGGAGGTAGACTGGTAGAAAATGATTTACATAATTAAGGCCGCTTCTTGGATGATAACTTTGTCCAATAAAAAAAAATATTAAATTAAATTACGGTGTAGTGTTCTGGTAGTGTCTGTTGTGTGTATATTACGTACCTAGGGCGGTGAATTCGTGAATGCCCCAGACCTCAGGTGTTTTTGCGATCTGGGGGTTTACGAATTACCGCCCGTGGTGCGTACACAATTTTACGTCTTCTCCTGGGTGTGAAGTGAGATTTGCCGCTGCGCACGTGGGCGGTAAATCCCACTTACCGCCCAGAGTGTCGTAAAAATATAAAGAGCACTTTGTAAAGATCATATTGAGCTTTAATCCTGAGTGAATTGTCGTCCTGAATACGCCACTTGTAGATCTATGGACCAATTGCGAGTAATACTTTCGGAGCTATATGTATCAATGAAGTATAAAAGGTTATTTCGGTAACAAAGTGGAGTGGTTGAATGTAACGGACAGAAACTATTTCTATTAGAACGATCACCATCATTATCACCAGCCGTAGTCCGTCCGCTGCTGGACGTGGCCCTCCATCAAGCCACTGCCAGCAATCAGGCTCGTAAAAAACACTTTCTGGAAATGTGCACTTTCTGTAAAGGTGCATTTTTTAAGAATGGTCATTTTCCCGGAAAGTACACTGTCTCTAAAAGTGCACTTCCCAATATGTACACTTTATCATGAATCTCCAGAATGTGCACTTTCGCAGAAGGTATATATTCCCGGAAAGTACACTTTAGTACTCTTTATTATACTGTGCTTTAGGGGTAGAGGTGACCCTGTTTATAGTACTACGGGTTTCTGAAGCGTGTGTGCGTGTGCTTGAGAAAGTACCCTAAATCGGAAAGTGTAAATTTTGGGAAAACATGCGTTTTGGAAAAGTGCGCTGTTTGAAAAAGTGCACGTTTCGGGAAAGTTTCCAAATTGGGAAAGTGTACATTTTGGGAGTGTACATTTTGCGCAAAGTGCACCTTAGCAGAAAGTGCACATTTCGGGAAAGTGTGTTTTACGAGCCTAACCCAATCCTCTCAAGGTCATCAATCCAACGAGTTACATGTTGCAGGACCTCCTACACTACGTGGTGTTCAGAACTCGTCGGCTCCAAAGATGATCGGTTCTACGGCAAAATGTGACCGGTCCACTACCACTTCAGCGCTCGAACTATTTGAATCATTTTCGATTCGAATTAAAGATCCAAAGTTCTGTCAACCCACACAATAATGATGACACGATGATCGACATATCATCAGCCCACATATAACAGCTGAATCAAAAACGATCCAAGCACGCGATATTTCGTAATAGCTAAACATGTTATTACTATTATACAATACCGGACAATAGCTGCATCGGTTCAGGCTACAATTATACAAATAATTGTGGTCTTTATGCTACCAAAATGGCCTAATGTGACCTTGAAGGAAACTGTTCTATGGTTGTCAATGTTGTCATTTCATTAGTTATGATGATCTTAAAGAAGTTACAAATACGTCTCACATTTAAGTCCCACGTAGCAAAGTGAGATTCACAGTAGTAGTTACAAATCGAAAGGCCTTTTATCATGTTATTGATCTGTCATGGAAACATACGCAGTGGAAGAGACACTTGAAACGGTTTAACTTGAAATGTAGATTCGCAGAATGATAACGTTCGTCACTTTTGGACTTTAACAGCGTTTAAATAACGTTGAAAAGTGACGAACCTTTCATTCCTCGACTGTAAATATGTGTGTATGTTTGGCCTCAAATCTTGCAACCGATTTTTAATCAGTTATCCTCAACAGTTCTGAAATTTTGCGTAGGTACACGTTTAGTCTGGATGCTAGTCTTGTGATAGAGAAGGTGGCGAAAGGAACTTCTGAAGTTTACAAGATACCTAAATCTCGTGTTTGGGCTTATTAGATAGAACCTCTATAAATGTTTTTTACCGGAAACATATTCTTCTTTTAAAGAAAGGCAAGAAGATAATATCGATACTGCTCATAAGGAAGAATTACATCATCCAGAACTAGATTAAGCTTTAACTACTGCCGGAAGCAATAAGCGAACGTGTAAAACGTTTGATTGGGCGTCATTAGCATCTATAACACTTTCGATCTCGGCCCCGGCCGTAGCCGCAAGTTTATACCTAATAAAAAACTAGAAAAAAATGCTCTCTCATTACGTGATCAACACTAATTTTATAATAAGCGATGAAGAGCACTGGGTACTTATATAAATTTAAAAGCGCGAACAACTCACACCAAATTTTAATGGCATTAACTTCGGCATCAAACACATTCCAATTTGACTCTTAACCAAATATGCTGAAGATTTTAAAAGGAATAGTCACCTGACTCACATTCGTCTCCTATTGTTCTACAAGTGAGACATTATTCATTTTTCGCACGGGACCATAACAATAGGGCGGAGTACAATTGAGTGAAAACAGCTTAAGTAACAAAAGAGAATCATAAACTCCATTTACAAAATGCGAAAGAAACAGCCGAAGAAATTAGTGTATATTTGTGTAGGAATACGTGAAGATAACAAGTGCGACGGGTAAAAATAGAAAGCAAATGGACGGAGAAATGTGTGTCGACGTCTGCTCGGGCGCAGGTGGACGCGAGAGAGACGCACACACGAATAACAGGTGCGAGAAAGGGACGGGTTCCTGTCTAACCACTTCTAAGCACACAGAACGTCTTTCGAAGAAAATAGAGAGATGGTGACGGTATAAGGAAATGGGCGCAGGTCTGTCAGGTAGGTAAATAGAAATGTTGGGATAGTTGGCAAACTTCTAGTATCTGCTACCTAAATAACATAAGAATACAAATAATACATTAACAGGCACGGGATTATTGACATCTACGAAACGTAAAATAAATAAACCTGTGAAATCCATCAAAAACGTGTGCAATTATCTGCGAATACTATAGCTATCACTGTCGTTATTTGCACCTATCTATATTAACATATCTTTAAAAAAGCTGTTATCAATAGCACTGTACAATAGACTTACGTTGATCAAATAAGCGCAAAACAACACTCAACTCGTAGATGTGTATCAGAAATCTGCTTCATCTACTCTACAATCTACAACCCATATACCAATAATTCTGCTGATTTTTATTGTGACTTATTGTAATATTATGAGTTCACACGACACACAAACATACATGTGTAGTTAAGAAACATCGTGTAACAAACATACTGGAGTAATCCAAACGTAACCGTTATCGTAGTAAAAGATAGGAAAGATTTACTTGAGAAGAAGTTATTTCCTTACAATATCTGGCTTCATCAATTTAAGTAGGTAATAGGTAACCTAAAAGGTACCAGGAAAACATTAACTCCGTAGTACTGTTCTGAATTAGCAGCAAGATTACACAAGGCAATGGCATAGCAAATATTTCCACAGCTGATTCACTAAAAATGGTTACAACTCAAATTGCCTCTCAGACTATGTGAAGACGGTATTTGTATTTCGACATTTGTTTGTTTTCGAAGGCCTAGAGATTATTCCAAATGGTTTAAGCCATTGTCTTTTCGTCTAACAGGTAATGTAAAATTATATCCTACTAATATCATAAACTAATATTATAAATGCGAAAGTTTGGATGTTTAGATGTTTGTTCCTCTATCACGCTTAAACGGCTCAACCGATTTGGATGAAAATTTTCACGATGGTTTATATTATAGCTTGGATTAATATAGGATAGTTTTTATCGGGTCCACGCAGACGAAGTCGTGGGCGGAAGCTACTAACTACATAAATTAAAAGTTTAAAACACCCCCGGCACAACAAACAGCTAAGAACGATCTCGACAGACAAATATACTTTCGATTAAAAGCCTCAACTCGAATCGGCTTATCTGTTTGGGAATTACGTTGCTCAGACAGAAACACAGATTACACACATCTCGTTTTCGTCGGAGGTTAAAAACAGAGCCATAACAGGGTTATGTAGGAGTAGCCGATCTAGGCAGGTAGGCTATCGATACTGTGACAACCATGATAAATAATGAGATGCCAATACAAATTCGCCATTTAATTCGAGCCTAGTCTTTTTAACATGGAATGTAATTCACTGATAGCGTGTTTCTGCAATAGTTAGGAATGCGGTGAACGTAGCTCGGGCATCCCGGAGTTGTTCGGCCAAATGTCACGGAGGCAATGCGCTCTGACGAAACCTGTGACTTTTAAGGCTTGAATTGCTGGCGAAGCTGCATCATTACTTCATTAGATTCGTTCTGAAACTTTCTAACATTAATATATTTAATTATGTAGTCCTTGAACTGCTAGAAACTCGAGTATCATTGCGGCCGGCAACTGCGATCTTCGTATTAAGAAAACAAATGTTATCAATACGATTATCTAAAGAAATTTCGCTCCAAGCTCGAAGGACATTCAATGACTTGATCATTTTTTGGTCTGTAACTCCCTTTAGCAATAACGGTAACCTATCTATTATTTTTTATTACGATATCAAATCATATATGACTCACTAGTATTATCGAATGATATTGAAGACCTTTGATACACATTACACAATAGGCCAGGATACTCAGGATAGGTCGGTTGAAGGACGTGGTGCCTCTACTATTGAAATGCTCCAAGAAACAACATGCATGATACCTGTAGTGGGATTTTCGTATGGATATAGGTGTTGATAATGTAAAACATAAAGTTTATAAGCGCTAACAAGTTGATAACAAGACTAGATTACTGATAGCCCCGTGTCAGCGGGTTGCCCGATAAAATAGCGATTACACATCTTTGGATTGATTATAATAATTTACCTACATAAAGATATAAAGTGGATAGTAATGTTGACTATTAACAGCAGCTCATAACGAAAAGTGTGTCTTTAGGAATTTTAATTTATACAATCTTATTCGTCATTTGGAAATGAGGATAAACTTAAAAGTAAATCAGTATATCGTATAAAATATCTACATCATTAAAATGATTAATTGTGTTAAAAATTTCGATGGTATTCAAGGGAAAATTTATTTTTCAATGTTCTTCCTTATTGATGTGGAGTGTGGTCTCCACACTCATCAGGCCATCACAATGCATAATTTTAATGGTGTAGATATGATATACATATATATACAACGTGTTAATAAAATAACGCAAAACCTGAAAACAGTTTGTTCAGAATCGAGAGTAGAATGCGAAAAAAAAAAAAAAAATTTTTTGACGCGATTTATTTTTTACATTTGTATGGAGCAGGTCGCCCCAGTCGGCCAACACTCCATACAAATGTAAAAAATAAATCTTGTCAAAAAATTTTTTTTTTATTTTTTTCGCATTCTATGCTCGATTCTGAACAAACTGTTTTCAGGTTTTGCGTTATTTTATTAACACGTTGTATATATTGTATATATATATGTATATATATATATACGATATAATGTTTTACTTTTAAGTAAGGAATTTTTGAATGAAGTGGAGTATGTGGAATGTGGATTCCCTTCATAAACGGCATGGTGAAGGGATCCATGGTCCCTGGTTAAAATACATTATCAAATTACTTCTAACTTTCATTCACTTTCCCTAATTACTATCGACATTCATAAAGATTAAAATATCCCAATATCAAGGCCATGCTTCTGGCCGCAAGTATTAATAACGATGAGACGCGCACACAAATATATTCACAATCGAATACTTCTAGAGATTTGACCTCATTTCTTTTTTAGACATGAGTAAGAAACATCTGTCTCACTTAATTACTGTTTCTTTTAATGTTACATTTTTTGTCACCTTCGAGATTCCATATGTTGCTTTGATTGATTGTAAAAATAATTGTAAAGATAGAGGACGGATGGAGAAATAATGTCAACCTTGACATAATTATAATATAATTTTCGCCATTCTAATAACATAGGTATATTGTATAATAGTTGCCCACGCGACGCCGCCCACGTGTTAAAAAGAGCGCAAGCGAATCCGCGGAATAAAATATAGCCTATTTCCACTCTGAAGTAGTTTGAAGGTTTGAAGACAAGGGTGAAAGAATTTTAGTAATCGAATTTCTGAAATCACCTTCAAACTTACAACCTCACAGACTTTTCCTCTTATAATATTAGTATACTGGGTGGAAAGGCACGACGATCCTTTCCGCAAAAGGGGGATTGTTTAGATTTAGTACTTATAATAGTGTAAAATATAACAGTCATTCTGATAAGACATAATACTAGATTATTTTTAGTCATATTCCCCATTAGCAACTCATGGAATTATTCGACGCATTCAAACATTTAACTTTAAATAGTACCATTATTTTAATACAATTGTGGTAACCAGATCAAAAGCTTCAGTCAGATTAACTGTTGCTTCAACCGTGAACCATAAATAACAGAATATGACCGATGGCTCGAGATAATGGTTCCACTGGCCCAAATGTCTGCACGCCGTGCCGGCCTTGTTTTCAATTTCGTTCAACCATCAAATTGGTGTTCAGTGACATAAGGAGCTCTTAGTACGAGTATTACTATTCAATTATGTTATTTCGTGAGACATGTTTAAAATATTACTAATTAGTAATTACTTACAGGGTTAAACTCACATATTTAATGTCACTATTGGCGACGTGTTTCGAACTCTTCGGGAGTTCTTATGGGTGAGTGTTTTCGCGGCAGTGTCGCTTGAATCATTGTCCGCGTTCGCCCTAACCGGCGAGAGTTGGAAACATGTGGCCCGTAGTGGTATTAAATACGTGAGTTTAACCGTGTAAATATTAGTCTTATTCTGGTCAATATTGTCTACTTATATGAAGCTCGTTATTTTATATGTTGGGTAAGTTAAGTACATATCTCCCTTTAAAGTTGAACGCTTGCTCTGCACCAATTTCAAGTGACTCTGTTTGGTAAGGTTGACTGGCGGAGGAGGCTATTTTCATTATTTGTATATATATATATATATATTTTAATGATATAGGAGGCAAACGAGCAGACGGATCACCTGATGGTAAGCGATTACCGCCGCCCATGGACACTTGCAACACCAGAGGTGCAAGGTGAGAGGTGGATTTTTGTGCAAAGCAGTTGAAATAAATAAAGTAAGTAAACTAATGGAATAAAAACGCCGATAATAATGAATGACGCTTTGAAATAACCTGGCAACGTCACTGAACTTATGTTATGAATAAGTTTGTCATAGAGAAGCTATTATGATTATGAATGCAAAGTATGCAAACACGTTTATTTTTTCTATACTAACCTTATTTTACAATATGCATAATAAGCATACATCGGGGTTTTCGGAGCAGGAACGTTTGACATTAGCCAAAGAGTAGGTATTTACTTAAAAACAGATCGTACCCTAGTAGGTTTCTACCGAATGAATAATTGATTGAAAAATAAATAAAGATTAATCATACATATAGGTACATATTTTATATTGGTCATTCATTATCAACCTCTTCAGTTAAGTCTATTCATTTATAAGAAAATGCTTCATAGATATCGAGCGTCAAGATTGACATTGTATTAGACACCTATTGTCAACCGTTACCCTTGCTTGTCTAGTAGATAAACTTATATGCAATTGTATTTAAAAAAACTGTAAATAATCAGTCAACACAAATATGCCTCCGAGAAAAAAAACTCGTTACGAGTTTATGCGTTCGTGGATAGAAAATAATCCAGAGATAGAGGTTCGAGATTCTTTATTATTTTGCACCAAGTGCAATGTGAGCTTCGCTCAAACGAAATCTAGTGTAACGCGACTAGTCGCATCTAATAAACATACAGGTATGAAATATGATTTCAATAGTGAGCTCTTGAAATTTGTTGTGGGCTGTAATATACCATGGACGCAGGTAAACAATCCGATATTTAAAGATTTTATCGAAAATTGTTTTACCGGTAAATTTGGAAAAACTGCAAAAGTTCCTTCGGAATGTCAACTGCGACGGGAATATTTAAATAAAGCTTACGATGAAAAAATGAATAAAATACGGAGCGAGCTAAAAAATGAATATATATATGTGAGTGTTGACGAAACCACGGATGATTATGGTCGTCAAATAGCTAACGTAATAGTGGGAGCATTACGTGATGATCACATTGGCACTCAACACTTGATATCCAGTAAACGGTTAGACAGCACGAACAATGTATCAATATCCAATACGGTCACAAGTGCTCTTGATGAATTATGGGGTGCTAACCATAATAATCACAATAAAGTACTTTTACTTTTAACTGACGGTGTGGGCTACATGCTAAAGGCTGGAAGAAATTTAAAATGTGTTTTTCCCAATCTTTTGCACGTCACATGTTTGGCTCATGGTTTAAATAGAGTGGCTGAACTAGTAAGAAAACTTTATCCTTTATTTATATGTGAATGATTTAATCGCAAATGTTAAGAAGACATTTTTGAAATCTCCTAAAAGAGTACAAAAGTTTAAAGAAATGCTCCCCGGAGTGCCTTTACCACCTCGACCAACAATTATTCGGTGGGGAACCTGGATAGAAGCTGCAACGTATTACAGCAAACATTACGATGAAGTGAAACGTGTTCTAAATACATTCAGTCCCACCGAAGCCCAGAGTATTAGAAAGGCAAAAAGAGCGTTTGGAAATGCAAATATAAAAAGCGACTTAAATTTCATAGCAAATCATTTGATGACTATCCCAAATGCTATTAAAAAACTGGAGGAAAAAGGATGCGAAGCTGTCCATCAGCGATAGTTTAAAAATAGTTCATGAAACCTATAGAGATGTTTCCAAATTAAACATGAGCGTAAAAGGAAAACAGATTTATGATAAACTGAAGTTGGTGTTAAAGAAGAATTCTGGCTATAGCACACTAAAAATTATAAATGAGTTGGTACAAGGCAAAGAAATAGAACTTCAATCTCAAACTTCTCGTGCATCAATTGATTCCTACAAAAAATTTAAATATGCACCTATTACAACTGTCGACGTGGAAAGATCATTTAGCTCCTTGAAATGGATATTTACAGCAAGACGCCGTAGATTAACTGTCCCAAATATAGAAAAAATATTAATAGTTTATTCTGAAAATCGTGTCAACTATTCAATTTACAGCAGGTAATTAATTAAAGTTATTTTAATTGTTACCTTATAAGTTATAAGACTTTTACGGAAATTAAAATAAAACTTTGTCACAGATTGTATACAACTCACAGAGAGGTAGTTATTCATTAGGCATAATAAGATATTTTCTTAGACTAACATATCTGTTTATCTCTACTCTTTCTCAAATCATTCCCGCTCCGAAAACCCCGATGTATGATAATAAGCGATCAAAAAGAAGAGCAGGATTCAGATCTGAATTATATAAATCAAATAGGGTAATTCCGGGGTAGATGGCCATAAGGGGGAGATGGCCCATCGAAATATTTCATGGAACCAGTGACTTAATTTCGTATGTTTTTCTTTATTTCGCTTCGCTTTGTGCGTGGGAGCAGGGGTGCAATTAACAATTAGGCGAAAAAAAGCACAAAGTAAGTAAAATCGTCTTTGAATGTTTAGACTAGTGTCAATATTTTTTGGAGAGGTCATGTTTTACCAGGTATGATGCTAGTTTCTCAAAATAATGCTGTTTTTTTTAATTGTTGCAAAGTATACGAGTGTCTCATTGTTCTAAGGTCAGATTTTGGTAAGTCGTGTCATGACTTGTTTTTATTTTACATGTGGTCATCTCTCCCGCAAGAAAAGGAGAGATGGCCACTGGCTAGTTTTAGTCGGTATGCCATATGATGCTGAATGTGTGTCAAAGAAGAGTATATAAAAGGAGAGGATAAAACAATCCAGGAAAGCTAACAAGAAAAAAATATCCAAAACTGCCAGTTTGGTGTGTCAACGAAAGAAACTACCGCGGCTGTGGGGAAAATTGCCTATTACAAGTTATCTTCTTCGAAGACTGGTTTCAGTGTAGTTTTAGCTACCTATGAATTGCACCGAATTCGAGGACACGTGCTTAAGAATAAAAAAATTAACGAAACACATACAAACTGAGAGAGTTAAGTTATCGCCATCTTTCCTGTAAAGGTATGGTCATCACACCCTTCACCTTGGGAGAGATGGCCAATCGTGTTTTTTTTTTCAACAGTTTTTTTTCGATGTGATTTATATAGATATTATACTTTTTTTGTTTAATAATCCAAAGTTCATTAACCAAAGTTTAATAAAACATAAAAAATGTATTCATGATGTGTAAGGTTTTATTTTAACAGTGTTCCAAAAAACTATGGCCAACTACTCCGCCGGACTTACCCTATCATATGAAATATTTATTAACTCAACCTAAATTCTTTAAGCTTGGATCATTTTTAATCTCCGATGTATGGTCCTACGCAACCGGACTACGAAAATAGCACACTGCACACTGAAGACGTGGTATATAGTTTTAGTTTAAAGTATAGGCGTGAATTTTATGTCTTATGTGACAGGGCAATACGTAGAAAAGGGCACAGAGAGAGACAAATTCAACAAATGTAACACAGGTTGTTGTAATAATAATAAAGATAACTGCAAGACGAATGCATTTATACCTTATTAAGACAACATCAAATAAAGTCAAACAAAAGATTGAAAGATTTTGTTAACTCAGATAGCACTAGTCGTTTACACACATATGAATACATTTGCAATAATTTATAAGAATTAATAACAGATAAGAAATATTAAAATGAGAACACAAGAGTTGAAGTAAAGATGCAGGTTAAATTGCTCGAAGGCAATAAATTATAATATCGAACACTGAGAGATGAAGCGTAACGGAGAAAACAAAGCTATGATTTGACTTTGACCCTGTTAATTAAAAATGTGCCAATCATACAGTTGGTGGGTCAAGTTGTCTATAGTGAAATTCCTACGACAGTTTTCGAAAGTATGGAAACTATTATTTACTATAGGAATAAACAAGATTTAGAAATGTTTGCAAACAACTTTCCCTACAAAGATCCTAAAATATATTATAGTCGACAAGACACAGTCACAGAAAAAAAATGGAAACATCAACGACAATAAAGTTTCTTCTGCAGACCTGAAGACCGCCATTACAGCCTATTTAAATGCTTTCCACAGTTCTTATAAAGCAGTGCGATAAAAACTGAACCAGACAGAAACAACGATGTTTTCTCTGCATGAAGATAGAAATAGCTGCATAGAAGGCATGTACGAAACCAGTCCGGAGGCATCGCTTGCCGGGAGTATCTGGGCAGGTTCTTTGGTACAGTTCAATACGAGAACAATAACTAATACTATTGTGCATTGATGTGTCCAAAAACTCCTAACTTGGATCATCATCAACCTTAATATGCTTTCCAATCGTGGGCACAGGCCTCTCATGGATGAGTGTGAATTGGCAGATTTACCTTTAATTGACCTTTAATTTTTTCGAAGATCAAATTCTATGTGTCTTCGCTAATGGTAAATCTCAAATAGACATACTAGACAAGGATCGTTAAATACAAATGTCTACTTGCTACTATCTTGCGATACAAACTAATACAAATCTCACTCACACTGAATAAATGACACTTACATACATAAGTTGGTTGACCCAATGGCATTCCCCGTTTTCATTATTGGAAAATCGATCACTTTAACAACGAAGGCTGGGTCACATGTCATCATCAGCATCATATTCATAGCGTATTTTCACATGTATAATTTTCTAAAGAAACTCTACCTTCCGTCGACGCTGACTGTACGCTGCTCAGATAGTAATATCAATAAACTTGTTTATCTTGAGAGAGAGCGCCCTTTAATGCGTCAAGGTCATTAACAGGAACCTATTTAACATCTTCTAATTTGTTCGACGAAATCTGTTTGACTATAGATAATTGATAACATGTTTGATTTCTAGAATCATCTGATACATAATAGGTATGATTAATTTTTAATGGGTTTTATTCTCAATTGTAAATTTAAGAACCTGTTGATAATTATTTAGTACGGGTATTACTTACACAATTAAATAGTTGGCAAGAATGTATGTGTGTTAAAGGACCATATCCCCAAAGTTTTTTAATCGACTACAAAAAAAGGAGGAAGTTCTCAATTCGGTTGTATTTTTATTTTTTTCATGTTTTTTTTTTCAATTTTTGTTACCTCAGAACTCCGTCATTTATGAGCCGATTCGATTTTTTTTTGTTTGTATATACTTCCAGGTAGGTCCCATTTTTTCAAAATTCAGTTGGATGATGGGATCCATGAGGAATTGAGGGAACTCCCCAATTATATTAGGCACGCGTGTAGTGATTTTGGTATTTTCTATTATAACTCATGTATTTCAATCGACTACAAAAAAAGGAGGAAGTTCTCAATTCGGTTGTATTTTTATTTTTTTCATGTTTTTTTTTTCAATTTTTGTTACCTCAGAACTCCGTCATTTATGAGCCGATTCGATTTTTTTTTGTTTGTATATACTTCCAGGTAGGTCCCATTTTTTCAAAATTCAGTTGGATGATGGGATCCATGAGGAATTGAGGGAACTCCCCAATTATATTAGGCACGCGTGTAGTGATTTTGGTATTTTCTATTATAACTCATGTATTTACACCTGGAAATAATAAATTTGGTGGAGTGGAATTGATGATGAAGACCACATATGCCTTATGGAATTTCTCATTTATGTACTTAAAAGTACAAAAGTACGTCACAGATTCTGATAAGATTCCGTTGAATTAGCAACTAGTGAAGTGCCAAAAGTGATTCCTTGTGAAATCGACGGAAGTCCTCAAATATTATCGGGCCACATACAGCGATTGGGTTTTTTTCTCTAATAATCAACGCATTTGCTATCGGCAATCAGTTCATATGGTAAATTGGAAAAGAAATGTGTAAATACTGGAAATGTTCTCGTGGCTTGGCGGAGTACTAAATTGAAGTCGGTTAAAACTTTGTTTTTTAAGTAAATTATTTTATTAAAAATAACGTCAATTGATTGTGTTTTCAACATAACACACATTTTTTACATCTTCAGCCATTCTACTCACCACGAATAAACATAGGAATTTAAATGAACATCGATCAAGAAAACCGAGGAAAAAGGTCCCGAGTCCCAACGGTGTTGCGGTTCAGCTTAGTATGGCAACACTCATACATTATTTATATGAACGGTGCAGGCCGTGTGTTGCCAGTGTTGCCACATTTATTAGCCTCTAAGCAGCCACTGCAGGGCAAAGCCTTTAATCCGATAGTAATGTGCCAACTCCGAGCGTTGTTCTATTAGTTAATCTTTACCGTGCAGAAGCTATACCTACAGCCAGACTTAATAGTATCTTAGTACACTTTACGATAACCTCAGGTGAAGCAGAAAACTCAAGGGAACATTCAAGATCCTGTTAACCCTATAAAAGTAAATGATAATCAACTTTAAGGAGTTACCTGGATTTCTGTAACCATCACGCCGTGTTAGAGAACTTAAGGATACTTTTATATCCTCCGCACTTGAGAAAACGAACTCTCTAAGGTAATGGCTTATTAGGCCAAAGCTCGAAATTTGTAATGTTTTAATCACATTTGCATCTATGACGTTATAGATATGGTAAATTAATCGTTTAATAATTGTATTGTTTGAGTTGGCCGAGGTAAAAAAAAGACCCAACTTTGTTTTATTTTTCCACAGAGAATACTGTAAGTAATCATGTTATGGGTTCTGACAAACAGCAACGCAACATTTATCACAATAATCAAGATGCGCTGGACGAAAGCAAAAGTATTGTTGTTTAAGTTTTAGGAATGTTACTTGTATTCGTTTAATTACTTACGAGTATACCATTAGCAACTCACAGTGCTATTCACATTGAAATATGATATTCTAAAACATGCTAAACAATATACAAATTTTAATTGGCTCCTTAATGAGTACATTTGATAATTAACACAAAGTTCGTTCGCACGCATTTTGGCTAGGCAAATATTACTCTGATAGTAAATTTGATAAGAGTGTTGGCTTGGTCCATATCGTTTTAGAATTTGGCATTATACTCGTAAAAAATATCAAACATACAAAACAAAGGTATATTCACAATTATAATGAACATAACAAAGCAACGTTAATTTATTGCCACGACGAACAAAATGTCGAACACAATATCGATGCCAAAACTATAATCAAACACCACCTAATAAATCTGCTGTGAATAATAATCGAAACCAAAATAGCATTCGATAATCGTAACATGATGCTTAAATCAGAGATGACGTCATGGTGAAACTGCATGTTTTACATTTACTTGCATAGTTCATATTAGTTGTTAGGACCTTGACTAGTTTTGCACATGGTGTTGCACGTGTTTGTCCAACTCAACTCAAACTTTTTTTTTTATACAACGACGGTGGCAAAGAAGCGTACGGCCCGCCTGATCCTGAAACTCAACTCAAAATGATCTTTATTCAAGTAGGCCTAGTAACAAGCACTTTCAAATCGTCAGTTATTTTTTTAAAGCAATTTATGAAACATAATAATAATCCATTATCTCCAGGAGAGGAATTATGTAAAAAAAGTTTACAATACTGGCTAGATAGTTGTTGAACTGGAACTACGTAATTTATAAAGCTGTACGTACTGATTCTTGACACGTGTAAATGGAAGGTACTTGCAGAAATTGACCGAATTGAACTGTGAAAATACTCTAAAGTAAACGAAATCCGATTGAAAAAGAAAAAGACATATACCTACAGCAATAAATAGATGTATTCCAAAGACTGCTTCCTTTTTTTGGCCATTAAGGAATTAGCGCGAGGAAGCGATCTAAGTATTCAAGAAAGTATTTAAGTCGTAAATTGTTGTGATGTTTATAGATGAATTAAATTGCTTGTCACGCAAAATTCGCAACATTTTTTTTTCTAAATTCCCTACGGAAATCAATGTAGCGGCGCCAATATTGAATGACACATGCCAGAGGGAGCCATCGACGCGACCAGACGGGAATAGTAGCCCGGCCTGGCCTGGCGAGCGTCCATATCCTACAACACACCCAGAAGCCCTAACTCAACACACGTCCAAACGATTCCCAATCTTACTCCCACACACCAAAGCATGTTTCACCTCAACAACTACGTCGCAGTTAGCCCATAGCAGCACCGTGTGACGAATATAAGTCGCGTTGCGTCTACGCCGGTCCTTACGTAATTTTTAGACGGACTAGATACGTCACTTGGACACTTCCGGATGACAGATGAATCCTGACCCCATTATACAAATCAAAGGATAACACAAGGTTAGAAATATACATCGATCTTTCGGCTGATAAAATATATTAGCAGCGACTGTTGGTATTTCAGGGATTTATTTTTACAAATATGTATAAATGTTATAGGATACGGAAACGCTCGATAAACATCAACAGACGTTCGTCTGGTATAATTTTCTCCGAAAACAAACCCAGATATTTCGTCAGGGCGCTCCAGTGACACATTTCTTCGGCGGCGGCACATTTTGCGGTGCGCAACCAAGGTAATAATAGATGGAGCAATTCTTTCTGCTCCTGCGACCTTGTTGGTGTTGGACCATTTCCACTCCCGCGTCGCTTTGCATGCTGAACCGTAGCAAGAATTCGCTTCATATCTTGTTTAAATACATTTTTGGGTCAAACACGATAAGCTGTTTAGAGTTCTCTACCAGTTTCGCCAAGACTTGAGAATATTCCCCGTAACATGATATTTGTGAGTTTCGTAACGTCTGATTAGCAGGGGTAAGCTAAATGATGGCTGATGTGTCCTTACGTTCACTGGTCGTGATCGCTTTATTAGGAAGTCACAAGCCCACTCTATTTCGCAACTCTAGAAAAATCTTTAATAAATAATATTTAAATAAAACTGCGCCAATCGTTCGGCGTCCGCAATCTATTTAAACTAAGAGATACATTAAGCATCGGATAGATTGTAGCAACCAAAGAATATGTATGTAGTAGATATATATATCATTGCATAACTTTATTTCTACGCTAATAAAGGCGTGTTCCGATATATTTGGCTACTCTCGCGGCTGATATTTGATGCTGACTGTATATCGTGTATAAAGCATCGATTAAGATTTAACTTTCGATTCAATTTACTTGAGGAAATGCGAGACGGCCGTCTGTTTCACATTTCACTCGTCAGTCACCGCAACCTCATCCTCATCCGGCAGTTATTAGTCTCGCAGCTAATTCCTTTACGGCAAGAATGGCAAGATGGATACTGATTAGATAATAAATTGTGGTAAAGATACGTGCCGCGCAGAAGCCGTAAACCCTTTTAACGTTATCCATTTACATAGTTAATGTGGACAAAAACACGCTTCAGTTCCATGTCACGCAGCGTTGTATTCCCCTGATGTTGAGTATTCAGCAGTAATGACCATAATTGTAAGTACCATTTATAGGTGGAGGGATTTTTGCGCGTGGGTTCGGCCGTTCACCTATGTTGACTAATATGCTTGGATCTTTTCCAAAAACAGTAACCTGTTGCGGCTTGAACGAATTTGTGAAAATATTTGCGTTTTCTTGATTTTGGTCTTAGTTATTGGAGAACTTTTGCCAAATTGAATAACATTGCTTGATATGTCTACCTAGCTTGTCTACACCAATTTTATAAATAGGTAAAGTTTGCGAGTTTGCAGCATTTGATTTTGTAGCATTGTTAGTTTGTATGAGACTTTCGATCAAGGACAAAGGCTATATTTTCCTTTGCAATATGCGAGCCGAGCCGCGTGGGCTTAGTGTTTCATAGAAATAACGACTCTTTATTTGAATAAGATTTAATTCCTCTAGCTTTATCGTCTAACCCTGAATAATAATGTTTTGTTATTTTCAAATATACGCAGGTAATGAGATGGACGTATAGCCATCTTTCTCATTTAAGAGCATATAGAAAACTTTGAAACTTTTTTGCTATAATTTTATTTATTCATTCATTTATTTATTAATACATGGAAAACCAACAGCGCAACATATTTATAGACACAATAAACTATATAGCCAATTACAGGTTCTGACTTATATAAATAAACTAACACAAATCTATAGCCAAACTTAAACTTAGCGTACATTACGCACAGTAACCAATCGCGCACTAAGCAAGCTAGCAAGGATGGCAATGGGAACATACAAGTACAAGGTAGTTAATAAATTAGGATGTATCAACTCTAGTAACCCGAGCCTACACCTGAAGTATCATACATGAAGAATCTATATTGTAATATTATATTTATCATTTTGTATAAACTTTATTACTATTGATAATTCATCTCTGTTATTCTTAAACTTTCTTAATTCCAAAGATTCAGAAAATTTAAAGTTTGGCGTAATTAGACGTGCTTAATATGTATGTATAAACTATTCTAGACATACCCATGCAGTTTATTAGATGGATAATGAAATACAAGTTGAAGGGAATGCAAGATTAGATAGCAAGTTCGATAACATTGGGAACATCGAACAAGAGTTAAACTGTCGCAATAGCCATAACCGATATCGGTAAAAAGAGGAACAATGCAGAACATTATCGGGCGATAGTAGAACAATGAAAACACTGGACCAGAACAGACACACGATATTTTAGATACGTTATCGACGCCAAATACAGAGCGCTGTTGGACGAAGGAGTTTTACATGCAACCTGCGTTGAGGGATTATAGTCATTGTCAAACGTGGGCTAAACATGCAAACTTTCAGAGAGATATAATGACTAAACATATGAGAAAACTCGTTACTGTTTTGTTATTTATTTAAATCCGACCGCAGATAGTATTACCTCGATCGGAGGATACCATCGGGGATAATCTCGACACCAGGATCAGAACAGAACACCACATACCCAAGGGTGAAATGGTAATAGTGTTGCTGAGACACCTCTTCAAGGATACACTGCTTGTAATTTTCAAACTTTGAATATTGTGTTAATTTGGAAAAATAGACCGTTTAGTAGACTTATGGCGATAACCTTTGATATTAGCTATTTACGAACCCATATTGAGTCGGCCTGAAGTATATTTCACCCAAATAAGGCAATTTTCTCAAATAAACAGAAAATGAATTTGATTCTTGCACATGTACCTAACAATGTTATTATTTCTACTAGAAATACTATCATAGACCACCTTGTGACTCTACAATGTCATTGAAGAGTCAAGTCATGTCGTTATCAGATAACGTAAAAGAAAATTGCCTCTGTAGTAATGATAAGAGAAAGATCTTACTTTGGATAACAAGCGTTTAATATAGATCTCAACGTACCAAAACGAATCGGTGTCATTGGGATGCTGAACATACCTGTGAAACAAAGCAAAACATTAATAAAACATGAAAAAAAATAGATAAGAAGCTGCCGCAGCACTAAATGACTACAGATCATTAATATCACTTTTATAGGATATTGCTTATACACTTCGGCATTAGTACCTACGCGCGCGACGGCAGTTGAACATAGAAGTTTGATAAACAGAATCATCATTCAAAAATTTCATACTAAACCGCCGCCGCGCCGAATAGATTAATGTAAACGAACCTAATGGCTCTCATTCAGAATAAGTATTTCCAGAATCGTCTAGACTGTACGTAAATCTCTTAAATCAACCACCAATCTGTTTGATGCGAAGCATGTTGGCAATACGCAGAAATAAAGAGATTTGGCCGACCGAGGCGTCTAATGAATTAATTATCTTTATATGGAGCTGCTCAAAAGGGAAATACGACGGCTAGCCGTGTAAGGACCGGCGCTGTGTGAACATTCAGCGGATATAACCAAGTCATGCAACCAAATTGGTAACAACAGGAATTTAAGTAAATCATGTTTCGTGCCGGCGGAAAACTTTTTCATTCAGACATTTGAATAAATGCTAAAAATAAGGTTCATGTTGTAACAATTTCCTAGGTCGAAAGATTTTCGTGGAGTATGTTATGTATAAGCCCGCTTACTTGCCAGGGCCTAATCTTACAGAATACGATTTAGTTTCTACTTTGAGTCAAAGGGTCAGATGGCACTCGAATCAGCTAAAATATGTCTACGCCTGGTATTAGGTGACTGAGCGGACCTAAGCAGTAATTGAGGATGCATCTGGTAACACGGTTGAGACTAAGGATGAGCCTAAATCGTCGCTACATCTAGAACGCCTAGGTGATACGCAAATAGACAATATAGAGCTAGTCAATACGTGGAAATTTCGAAAGCGAAATGTCTTGCATTATCAAACAATCCCAACTGAAATCAGAACATTGTCAAAGATGTCGACGCGTTTCGCCAACATGTTTAGTAAACAGCGGACATCTGAAGTTAAGCTGCAGTTCCAACAATGGCATACAAATTCCACAATTTACGGCTGGAGGCTATAGCGTGGTGAAAGTACAAGAAAGTGCGTGGTCGCGAAACGTACGGAATTTTGCCCGTGCTTGGCGAACGTGGGCGTGCATTGGACGGCCGCTTTGAAGACCAAGATAGGTTTGATATTGCTAACTAAGCCCTTGCAGGCTACAACGCAATATTCAGTATTTTTTGTAGAACAAAAAGATATTACTTACTTAAAAAATCACTGATCTTCCAAGATTTTTTTATCGGTTTTATTATGTAATTTTTTTCAGGTTCTTACTTGCTCTGATACCTACCTACCTATATGTGGGTCCGTATTTCGTAATCATACATACATAATTAATTTATAGGAAAATAGGAAAAATCATCTGACATTGTATATCTGACTCAAAGATATTAAAAAGCGATGCAACTATAAACATTTTCGGACACCAGACGGAATTATGGATTCTAATTTTGATAATCTAACGCGCCTACTACATTCATTTGTATATGCCAAAGTACATGTCTGTTCTTATTGGTACCTATTCTAACCACTTATACCAATTTTTAGTGCAAAGAATGAACGTCCACCTTGTTAGCTACTCAATTCGCAGTTTCTCAAAAATGTGTGAATCGAGCACAGGTACCTAAAGTGTGTCGCGCGCGTTCAATTAACCGGTTACCGAGTACCGGGAGGGGAACGCGATCGAAAAGGTAGTCATTTAAAATTCTGTAATAGAAAGGTGCGTAGCGTTTTTTACCATCCGATATTGCAATTGCTGTCTATTCGAGATAAATTCACGCGGTGATGAAATATTACAGCATCTAGTACCTACCATTGATAGTGGAATGTTTCTCCCATAACAAGTTCGTCAGGTGCCGTGATAACAGTAACCTTGCTGATTTGATGCGATAAGATAACATGAGATGATTGAGAAAACCTTGGAAAAACCGTTGATATCTATTTAAACTCGCGGCGCTTTCCATACTAAATCTTCAGAACCATAAACAAGACAATGTCACAGCCACAAAGCCGCACGATGGGGCCAATCGTTTTCCCCGACATAAATCTGTAGTCAAGCGATCTCGTTAAATGAAAGTGGTAGGTGGGCGATGCGATGCGTGGGACTTTCGGAACAAAGTCGGGCCCAGTGGGTGCATTAGGCAAGGACAGCTCCCACATGACAGGTTGCCGATATAGCGTGACGTCACCGGTCGAAGACCTTTGGAATGCTGTTCGCCTGGTACTTGCATTACGTGCGGCCTCAAGTTCTTTCTAAACTGGTTGCACTGTTTCGGATGAAGATACTTACAATAGAAACCGCAAATGAGGCTAAACGGGCTAATTATAGTTTGGTAACCAACTGCTAACGGCTAAACAGGTGTTACGTTTCGTAGTTACCTCATTGTTTGACCTTGATTTGCCGACAATCGAAGATGAAAGTATTGTTGAAGAATCGTGAGAACAGCAAAGGAAATAATACAAATTATATTTCGATAGATTCACAGGAATGTATCAACCTTTTCTCACTAGCGGTGACCTAAAACCCCGTTGACACTGAATGGACATTAGAAAGACTGCAAACCAAACAGAGGTTAAATTAACATATGTGAAGTGCTTAGACATTGCCAGTCAACGCTTGTCCATAGAGAGTAGAAAGTTCAGACAAAAGCGAGAAATGACCATAGACTGGCGGTTGCTTCCTTAAAACAATGTAAGAAGATATGTTGGAAACTTTCAACTGCTCTGTCAAACATGCTCAGTCATTTGCGGTTACAAAGAAAAGCAGCTGAATTTTTTAAGATGCTTAGTTGGTTAACAAACTTGGTCGGTAATTGATCGCAGTCAGTCAGTCGTCTTTCAAGAACATTTCGATGTCGATATGCCCTAATGCACAAATTACATGTTTTAGCGAATGAGATTGTAACTTTATTTCTATGTAACGTACATTAACAATACATTTTCGCTCAATTTGTATAATTGCGACTTATATAGTCGTTATGATAGCTCACTTAAAGATGCGATTTAAGTCCTTAAAATAGGTAGAGCAACTCCTCTACATTCAGTATATGGGAACTGTAGTAACATGGTTGTACCTACTTGAAATATTATATTTACAAATATTACAGTCTATACCATTTCCAGAGTTACGGAACCATGAACCTAAATATACCTAACATGTTTAAATCTATAACGCCGTTTAAAGTTTCGATACCCGGTCTAATACGTATGAAAGTACTGCCAATTTTTTACAGAAATACGTCTTACTACCCGCCGGGTCCCTGGGAGCCAAGGGCAGGCCTTTAAATAGCGCTATTTTCGTATAGCGCTATCATTTATAACGTTATTATTCCTAAAACCGCTATACTCGAAACCGATATTTGACGCGCTGTATAGCGATATCCATTATAACGTTATAAATCTAAACCATTAATATAAAACCGATACTTTTTTAACCGATATAATAATGTAATAACGTTATAGGCTACCCCTTTCTCGCATTCAGTATAGCCTACTCGTGCAATGTAAGCGATGTGATTACGTAACGTAGGTTGTTTGTTAGAGTGCACGACGTCATAGTAAAATAGAGAATTTTTCGATTTGCTCGGCTTGTCGGCGCAGGTTGTAGCCTGATACGAATATCCTGACTAATAATTTTCAAATCAGATTGTCTTTAGCTACTCCGTGCCTCATTAATCGGAAATGCATCATCCCATAAAAAACATGCCATGTAAAAAAGAGGTCAAGTCTCGAAACTCCTCCACCGTAAAAAGTTGTGAGATATTTCGTAGAGCCAAGTCTCAGGCATTCTTTTATTTTTATTTGCTTACAAAATAAAATTTTGTGACTTGGCAATCACACAATACTACATAGCTTTAGGTATGCAGAAATCCATTAATGCAGGAAAGTTGTGTGATTGCCAAGTTACAGAATTTTATTTAGCAAGCAAATAAAGATTAAAGAATGCCTAAGACTTGGCTCTACGAAATATCTCACAACTTTTTACGGTGGAAGAGTTTCGAGACTTGGCCTCTTTTTTACATGGAATGTTTTTGCTTGTTAAATAAAATTCTGCAACGTGGCAATCACACAACTTAACTGTATTTATAGATTTTTGCATACTTACCTAAAATTATGTAGTATTGTGTGATTGCCAAGTCACAAAATTTTATTTAGCAATAAATAAATAAATATTAAGGGACAATCTTACACAAATCGACCTAGTCCCATAGTAAGCTCAGTAAGGCTTGTGTTATGGGTACTAGACGACGATATATACATATAATAGATATAAATACTTAAATACATAGAAAACTTCCATGACTCAGAAACAATATTCATGCTCATCACACAATTATTTGCCCTTACCGGGATTCGAACCCAGGACCTTCAGCTTCGTAGGCAGCGTCACTACCCACTAGGCTAACCGGTCGTCAAGCAAGCAAATAAAGATTAATAAGAAACCTGAAACTTGGCTCTACGAAATATCTCACAACTTTTTACGGTGGAAGAGTTTCGAGACTTGGCCTCTTTTTTACATGGAGTGTTTTTTTATGGAATCTCACTTCTTTTTGAAGGTTAATGTCTTATCCATACATACAAACTATGAATGCAGGCCCATTCTTGCTTTTGAATTTTCCCATTCACTGCAAATGTAACTTTGTAATCCTATATATTTGTATAGGATTACAAAGTAATGTATACAGTTGGCGTATCTAGAAAACTGGGTTGAAATAGCAATTTTTTATAGTTTTCCCTTTATGTGGCCATTAAACCCTAACTCTGTACCAAATTTCAGCTCTCTGAGTTTATGGGAAGTACTAGTTCTATTTTGATGATCATGAGTGAGTGTCATAAATGCGAAACTTTGCTTTCGCTTAACTTCGGAACTAACTGACCTACAGACTTGAAATTTTGGATTTTAAGTATGTGATTATAGCTTACTGGATGACGAAAATTTCTGCATTCTGGTCTTATCCAGAGGTTCACAAATAGGGGCCTGAAAATGTGGCGAAATGGTTCCAGTAAAGGATGGTACGGCAGTGTTTGCTTCGCGCTCGACTTGGCGGGGGCACTGCCGTGCCCCCAGATATTAATGGCATTGTTATAACATGGTAAATTATTAATAATTTAAATGCCTGCATCAAATGTTTCTGCTTAGCCCGTTGGTTGACTGGTAGAGAATGCCTTATGGCATTAAGTCCACCATATATACTTTTTTTTGTATTGTGTCACAAAGTTTAAATAAATTAAACCGGTCTCATGGCACCAGCACGCACATTACGGATGGATGGTCAGCTAAGATGCTTAAAATGAGGTGGAGAGAATGAGAAATTTGATTTATCTATATATGTAAAAGAAGACTTCCTGACTAATTCATCAACGCACAGCCGAAACTACTGGGACTAAAAAGAAGGGACAAGATGGAATTTTTGGAAATCCCATCCCTAAGGGGGTTAAATAGGGGTGCAAAGTTTGTATGAGGGAAACTTTTTTTTTATCTAGAGACTTGAAACTTTGTAGGAAGATTACTTATTAAGATGCATAAAAAGTTCTTGCAGCGTTTTAGAAAATTCCTCTCCTAAGGGGGTTAAGTAGGGGACAGGGGTGCAATGTTTGTATGGGGGAAACATTATTTTTTGAACTAGAGACTTGAAACTTTGTAGAAAGATTACTTATTAGAATAGAAAAAAGTACTTTCTGTGTTTTAGAAAATTTCATCCCTAAGGCGGTTAAATAGAGGTGCAAAGTTTGTATGGAGGGAACTTTATTTTTTGAGCTAGAAACTTCAAACTTAGTAGAAAGATTACTAAATACAATACAAAAAAGGACTGTCAGCGTTTTAGAAAATTCCACCCCTAAGGGGGTTAAATAGGGGTGAAAGGTTTGTATGAGAAACACTTTTTTTGAGCTTGAGATTTGAAACGTTGTAGAAAGATTACTTATTAGAATAGAAAAACAGTTAGTACTTTTAACGTGTTAGAAAATTCCATCCCTAAGGGGGTTAAAAAGGTACTTATGCAAGATTAGGATGAGAAACATTTTTTTTGAGCTAGAGATGGGCAACTTTGTGGTACGATTACTTATTAGAAAAAAAAATCCTTTCATCGTCTTGGAAAAATACCACCCCTAAGGGGGTTAAAAGTGTTAAAGCGGTATTCAAGGTTTATATGGAGAGCAAGAAAATATAGTAAGATATTTCTAATGTCAGTCTTAGTCTGTATGTTAAAAGACAACAAAACTGATTTCAGAGTTTTGTTTTTAATTCATCCCCTATAGGCGTTATTGGGGCTTCCAAGTTTATGTGGAGGGAAAAGTAATTTTTTAAGTAAGATTTTTTGGTCTTAAAATAGAGAGAGCAGATTAGTAGATTTTTTTATTCATCACCTAAGAGTGTTTAAAGGGGATTCGAAGGCCGTATAGGGTCAAGACAATTTTAAAGTAAAACATTAGTGTAACTACGATTTTAGACGGTTTGTTTAAAACTAAAAAATACATTTCAATGTTTTTGAAATTCATCCCCCAAGAGGGTTTCTAGGGGGTTCAAAGTTTATACGAAGAGCAAGATATTTTTAAAATAATAGATTTATTACTTAGGTTATGGACCGTTTGTTTAATGATTAGAAAACGATTTCAGCGTTTTTTTTATTCATCCCCTAAGAGAGTTAAAAGGTTTGAAGGTTGTATAGAGAGCAAGACCTTTTTTAAAGTAAGACTTACAGATTTGAACAGTTACCAGAAATGTAGGATAGGTTAGGTTAGTACTGCGATGCTCCCAGAATCGAATAGATTTAATCAACATTGGGTACTTATTATTATAACAGTAATGTAGCTTAGTAGACATATAAAAATATATTTTTCTTTAATACTGTATGAAAACGTCTATTGATGATTCTTAAGATATTTATGTTTGTAAAAACGAAGTTTTCAATTTAGATTTATCAATTTAAACTAACGAACTCATCGCACTGTTACCTTTTACGTAGGTCTAATCCCTGAACGGATTTAGATGAAATTTCCCGTACAGATAATTTGAGACCCTTGAAAGGATATAGGATAGTTTTTGTATATCTTTAAGATGGTAGAAGTGTGTTTGGGACAGCGATAAATAGCTTGCACCGAACATAATTTAATAGCAATATTTTTTCTAAGACCATAACAAGTTCCACGCGAACGAAGTCGCTGGCAACAGCTAGTTATTTATATAAATATTTAGTGACTAAGGATTAATTAGAAAAGGAGGATGAATCGTAAGAAAAGGAGGATCGATACATATTTATGTGTACCAACCGTCCTTGGTCTCCCCTATCTATCGCGACCCAAATCGAAAATTCACACATTCTTTGGTTTCATAATCAGATTTTATTTAACTTGTCATTTTCGGAATGGCTCTAAATCAAAAATAAAATAAAATGTCGGAAACTAAAAGTATATTTTAATTTTATTACGATTAATGAACAAAAGCACATACCAACATACCTATGCATAACTTTTTGCTCACGGCAACACCGTCGGTCGTAGGGCTTGTTTGTCTGTAGTCTGCGATTTAGTGCCGAGACAAACAATTAACATAAAAAAATATTGTCCCTCTTACATATTGTAATAGTGTATACCTAGGGGCTATTAAGATTGGCACTCTTTCTTTTTATTTATGAGCAAGTCCACGAATCTGTGGACAGCGTTGCGTTTCCTGCGTCCCATTTTTATTCCGCCGCATTTATCGTCGCAACCAACCAAATATTCACAATTCACAACCAATTTGCAAATGATCGAGGTAAACAAGCATTAATAAGATTTAGAAGCTAGAACAACATAACGGCAACGTCGCACGTCGCGCTACGGCCCACGTGGTGGCATGTTGGCATTGGCACAGAGCGGCAACGGCGCAGCCGTAGCGCGCGGCTCGCATTTTAAAACGATATTATAACGTTATTATATATCGTTCTGTTATTCATTCTGTTACGGTATTTATATCGTTATGGAGAATATTGATTTTGTTATAACGTAATTTTCGAACACTAACGGAATATACCGTTATAATTCCGGTTCATTTTATAACGTTTTAAAGGCCTGGCCAAGGGATCCGAAACGCTCGAAAAGAAAATACTTTCCATATGCTGCAGTCAAAAACGAAAATGTCTCTCTTTGGTTAGCAAAAATAGCGTCCCTAGTAATACTAAAGTGGAAGATAATTTAGGATAAGTTATTCATAAACAATTACACGTCATAGGCTTACAGTAAAAACTTAGCCAAGTTATGCGTCAATGATACCACAAGCCATAGTGGGAATGGTAAAAAGGCTGGGTCTGTATTCATATTCGCTCCCATGACGGGAACAGTTGTAACTGTTCCTATCGACCTTTAGTGCCTTTGAACTCCGCTATTGTCGTTTGGGAGATTGTCGCGTTTTATTACTAGTTTATTAGACTGCTAGCATGTTATCTCTAGTAATACGGAAGATAAATCAACCTAAGGGTCATATAGTGGTAGTGGTAGCCTCGCGTCTATGCTGCGGGCATAGCCTAACTTTTGGCTGGCCTCCTTATTCATAAAACTTAAAGTCAAACGTATTTTAACGCCATTAGAACGTTTATGAATACAGCCGCTAATCCGCATATGGCCGGTTCCAATAATCAATCCACCAATAGTTTTCCTTACCGACGGTTGCATTTTGACAGATTACGCGTAGAAAATGTGTCAAAATGTAAGTGTTGCTAAGGAAAACTATCGGTGGATTGATTATTGGAACCGGCCATTAGACGGCATCTCCTCTCATATAATTGGATGCGATATATTTATATGGACAACAGAGAAGGCGCCTTTATTTTTTTGACTCCCATGTGACCCAAATGGTTCAAAAGCGTGAGACTTTTCTTCAGTATTTCGTAAGTGCGAGTATACTAATCTACACTACGGACAAACGTAAGTATTTTGAGTTAGTGTGTTATACAACGACGATTATTCAACCTGTGATCAAAACAGAAAATAATCAATGCTAACAGTTAATGATGCCATAACTCAAAAGTTGAAAAGAAATGTTATCTTCCCATAACATTTTACAAATATGTTATAGTAACTGATACGTATCTCAAAGTATACGACATCGACACTATTAACTTCTAACCTAATGGTCGATAGCTTTCTTTTATAAAGCGTTTTCTTAACATTAACATAAGGCCACATAGAAGTGAGTAGAGTTCTTCTATGTGCCTAATGGAGAAAAATAACATTTGTAACTTTTTGTAAACTGACCGCCAATATTGACGTTCATTTAAATACTAAATAGTGCGGCTAAAGTATCAGTGTACATTCGGTATAATGCCGATGTCTGAATGGATACGCTAGTTGACCACAGAAGAATAAATTATTCTTACATGACATGCCCAATTACCAAAACTCACGAAAATACTCTGAAAGTATGCTAAAGCATCAGTGTACATTCGGTATAATGCCGATGTCTGAATGGATACGGTAGTTGACCACAGAAGAATAAATTATTCTTACATGACATGCCCAATAACCAAAACTCACGAAAATACTCTGAAAGTATGCTAAAGCATCAGTGTACATTCGGTATAATGCCGATGTCTGAATGGATACGGTAGTTGACCACAGAAGAATAAATTATTCTTACATGACCAATAACCAAAACTCACGAAAATACTCTGAAAGTATGCTAAAGCATCAGTGTACATTCGGTATAATGCCGATGTCTGAATGGATACGGTAGTTGACCACAGAAGAATAAATTATTCTTACATGACATGACCAATAACCAAAACTCACGAATATACATAAATGAAGAAAAAAACCGGACAAGTGCGAGTTGGACTCACCGGGTCCAGGGTTCCGTACTTAATTACAAATGTATAGTTTTCAGATTTTTCCCCGTATTGCTTGTAGTATAAGACGATATTACTTGCACATATTTCATAGTTCTAGGTCAACGGAAATTACCTTATAGGTACATTTTGATTCCCTTGAGAGAGTCGAAATATAGTACGTTTTTTGCTAACAAAATTCTAAGTTAACGTAAAAAAAGATACGGCATCTTTTTTTTTTACGTTAACTTAGAAATTTGATTTTTTCACAGCTTCAAGGGACTGTAGACCTGAGTATATGGTTTTAATTTCGGCTCGATACCTCCACGCGTTCCTGAGATAGAGGGTCTTTACAGACATACAGGCGGACAACAAAGTGATCCTATAAGGCAGGGGTCGGCAAGTAGTTTAGAGTGGGGTCCGAAAATTGTTTAAAAAAATATTGAGGTCCAGAAAAAAAAACTGATAATGATTAGGTATAAGTAATATTTATTATTTTTCTTTAAAATTAAGTTACCATATATATACCTACTACGTATAAATTAATGCGAAAAATTTCACCTACGGTGTTAATGTTAAATGAATATGCAGGTCGGTAGGTATATTTAACAATATTTGGCGGTCCGCGGTTCGTGTCCGGACCGCGGTCCGCCTGTTGCGGACCCTTGCTATAAGGATACCGTTTTTTCCTTAGAGGTACGGAACCCTTAAAATGGACTCGGTTAAATTATAGAAAATCGTGACGTCACTTGTTCCTATTTCCCTAATAAAATGTTGAATATTCGACGCAGTCAACAAAGCTATTACGAAACTTATGATGGGTTAATTCCGGTCAGCCCATTCCTTCAAAGTACCTACCTTGGTCTGTATGTATAATCGATCGGCGTCAAATATAATATATTTGTATTACCAAGTGAAAACGTGTGAACATATTATTGGTAACAAGGCGAAAAATGTTTGTTACGAAGTGGGTGGCGTCAGGAGTAAAAGTTGAAGATCACGCATCGGCAAGTGATAAAAGTGTTTTTATCGACAAGTGGGTGGATAGGCTGGGCACTGAGCAGTCGTAAATAAAACACATAATGACGCGATGGAGGCGTTAATGACATACTAAACCCACCTTTACGTAAAAAAATGATAATTTGCAATGTTACTTATGGGGTCGGACTAATCGAGATGGGATATCAATTCGATATAACCATCAGAGATTTTCGTTAACGAACATAAGAGCTTTGATGCAAAACGATTTTAATTATCTATGTTCAAGAAGTTCTATTTTCACGAACAGCTGTCATTTTGACTTTTAAATCGTATTGATTAGTAAAACAGTTAATCAGGGTTCTGCCTTAAATCAACACGCTTTTTTTCCCCGGTAACGCAAAAACGTCGATCTTGGGAAATTGTATAAAATTTTACAACAAAATTCCCAACACACATTACCGAACTTACTGTTTTTATTCTAAATTCAAATCTGTCCTAAAACAGACACTTATTTCAAAAAGCATATAATAACATTAATAAATATTATAAGATAAAAGATGACATAATCGACAGGGAGACTTGGCAGTGATAAAGTCCTGCACTAGAAATCTATTTCTACTGTAGCAATGTAATTTTATAATACTGTGATACTGAAATTATATATTGTATATTGTTTTGAACAAAATATACCTCGCCGAGTTTTTTACGCCGGTTCTTCTCGAGGCAGAGGTTTTCTTTCCGAACCGGTGGTAGATTATCGACATTCATATTCATAGGTGCATGTAATATGCCTAAATTGAAGAATAAATAACTTTGGCTTTGACTTACTTTAAGAGATCAACACGCGCTTTTAGTACGAGATGTTACCAGGACACCAAAATTCTGCAGATACTGTCTCACGAACTCACGAAATTGGCTGTCGATGTCGCTGCGATGCAAAAAAGACCATTACACACCCAGCAATTTGTCATAACAACTTTTTTATAATTGGGATGAGACAGCAATACAAACCTTTCATTCCAACGACAAGTTGGAATGACAAAAGTTTGTAGTGTGCTTCATGCAAGTTAAAACTATTCAATAGATGTTACCCTGACATTAAAACATCACAACCCGTTTGACCTTTTTATTTATAGTTTTCACACTTTCCTAGTATTTTTATGAGATTTCCGTGCAATAAAGTCTAGTTATGAAATCAACAACAAACGCCTTTGGTTTGCCCAAGTTAGAGCCACATGGCTATTTCAGGCGTTAACAAATATGAGTGAAATTTTAAATCTTACAGCATCGACATAGGTTCTATAATGCATATTATTAAACGTGTCAGTATGGTGATATGATGTGGTAAACAGCGCGGACGGGGTTTCGTGTAAACTTTCTTTATGTTATGAAAAGCTAACACGGATGTATAAACATGGATATTATCAGGTTACTTTGAAGATATTTTTACTTTTCGATATGCCTTTCTATGGTATATTACTCATTGAACGTAGGCATAGCCGATAGGGTAAGTCTCATAAAAAAACTAGATGACAATTATAGGATTTTAATTTATTTTAACTTTACAGCACAGAAGACGAACTTATCGTACAAAAGGCGGACTTAATGCCGAAAGCATTCTCTACCAGTCAACCTTTGGGCAAGGTAGACAGTAGACATTTACATTTATATGCAAAATCGTCAATAAACTAAAAAATGTGACTTTAATTACGACACGACGCACATGCGTCAGAGGTCTAAAATTTTCGCTACATATCGAGATTAAGCTTCCGGCAAACTTCTTGAGCAATAGCATGGTGGGGGAAGGTTGCGCATCCTACACTTACGAACAAAAAATGGGCCCCGCTTTTATGGAATGGAATTACATTTCTTTGTGTATATTAATAATGTATATGTGACAGTTTTAACTAGTGCTAACTTTGGAATGTAATAAAAGAAAAAATAATGTGGTCAAGTTGTTTGCCGGCTACTGTGTAACCTAGCAGTGATTTTGTCATGAAGGTAATTAGTACCTACAGAGCCATGCTTACATGTTTTAAAAAGAGCATTGAACATAGTCGTTCGCGATTGTGGTCAGTTTTTACAAGGTTTTGTGTAACGGTAGTTTTACCGTACAGGTTGCACCCGTTGTGAAGCGGCGACGAGTATTCAAATGTATTATCATTTATACTATCTTTCTCGAGCATGGCTGCAAACCTCCGCTCTTTTGTTTTAATTACATCGACTATAACAGGATAAGGAGAGGGAGCGAGAAGGCGGTCTTATCCCTTCGCTCCTACGTGTATCGCTGACGCTCTCCGCCGCACTATGTCGAGGCCGAGCCGTACCAATAGTAACCAGAATAAATATTATATGAGTAAATGATTCCATGTAGAACCGATGGCTCTTGGGGCTGATAGGTTCTCGAATACTCGTACCGGAAGGCGCAGCGAGGGTAGACCCCCACAAGTTTGACTGATGACCTGGCAAAGGTCGCGGGATTCCGCTGGATGCGGGGGGCGCAGGACCGGTCATTGTGGCACTCTTTGGGGAAGGCATCATCATATCATATCGGTGAGGATCTGTTATTAGCTCACTGTCACTACCGTTTTAAGCTACTGTGTAGTATTGAAGCCTATATAAATAAATAAATATCAGGAGGAGCATTCGTGGCGTGACGAGAACTGACGCGATAGGTTTGCAACGACTGTAAATCAGTCGCAACTTATTTGAGTACCGCGTGTCCATATGGACGTTGTTTATATGTTTTTGACCCCAATATCGACATGCGTATCTGCGGATGTGAGCCTTCAAATATCCGCATCGCAACATCCATGCTAGTTATCGAAATTAAAGAGGTGGAAAGGAGAGGATTATATACATATGCATGTAATCCTTCTCGTCGATTTCGATGAGGATGACGGCGACCCTAACATGAATTAGTCCTATTATGAGCTCTGATATGGCCTAGGCCACTCTTGCTCTCAAATATCTATTGCATGGGTGACAGTAGAGTTGGCCAGTCTTGTTATACGTGTAAGTGTACGTACGTGCGGTCGACCTCACAAGCGGGTGAACATCATTATACCATTTTGTTTCATTGCCGTACGAAGTTGATAAACGAGTCAAAGCGACAGGGCATCAAGGTGTTCAGCTACTTATGACTTTGACTAAACACGTAGGATTGCCTTTCTTTCTGTGATTGGCTATCACTGTTGACTAGGCAAGGCTTGCAAACACATTTGACACAACACTATTTCAAAAACCGTTAGAATACTTTACCACGAAAATTTCACCGGCTAAAATGTGCAAAGTATTAATGCTGGGTCAAGACCGCGTGTTATCTGTTTTTTAGAGCGTAGACTTTTATTCCTATTATTACGCAAAATACGAACATTACCTCACTATCATTATCTGAATTATAATTGGAGAGTTATTATGATGACCAAAAGCGTGCACTGTTTTGAATTTGGAACTTAATTTTTCAACAGAAAGAGGTTATTGCAACTGTTTTTTAGTTAGATGGATACTATTGGACATCCAAATGGTACTTTGAGTTAAAGAATACAGTAACGAAGCGAGTAGTTAATGGATAAACCATTTGAGTTTGTGAGAAGTAAAGTAGTTTACATTAATTAGTTAAACAAATAGAAAAAAGGTAATGGTACACAACGACACAGGAGATTATCTTGCTAAGTATCCTGGCTTCAAAAGCTATAGCTATGGGTACAGTCAGGCCAGAAAGTGGCTTTCGATCCTTATATACCTAATGTGCACATATAATAGAGTCGAAAAGTGGTAAACCACATTCTTGGGTGACTAACCTACCTGACCTGCACACCTATAGGTACAATACATGTTTTAAAAATATATGTAATGAAAAGCTTGGATCTATTGATTTTCCGGACGAGTTTAGAGAGTGCACCTACATCACACACACATCAGCAGAAGTAGCTACGCGGGTCATGTGCTCAAAATGACCTATGTTACTATACACACGACTCTAATGTCATGAGGATAATGTTTGAGCGTGTTATTTTGAGTAGCTGGGCCATTTAACGGAAAATTGTACACTCGATATTTTTTTGATATACCTAATTGGGTTTTTTCTACTCAGAATCGAGAGCACTTTCGAACCTAATAGGAGAAAAGAAGTGTCCCAATATGTTTTATTCCACTCCGTTGCCGTTTCCACACTAAGCTTGTATGGTGGTAAAACCGAAAATTATATGTAATATTTTGGACAGTTTTTTTCTCCTATTAGGTTCGAAAGTGCTCTCGATACATGTGCAGTCAGCTGCGTGGGGCGATGAGCTTACAATGACCAACTACACACGTCCGTGTGGATCTTCTGCTGCTCAATGCATAATAAATACTTCTCTGTATACATTGTTAATAGTTTGTCTACGTTTTATTCCCCGCGGGCAGCATGGTTGAAATTTTATCAATTATCGCTGTCGATAAGACATACGTCACGTTTTGACGTGTATGCGTGCGAGAGTGACGGATGTCTTCGTCACTTAAGTTTTAAGCTTAACTGGCCAAGGCCTCGAAGGGTAATCCCTCGCCTTACAGGAATAAGTTCGCATTGGTACTGACTTAACCTAATTTGTCTGGGTCTGTTTTACCTATGTCTTGTTTACCCACATTTTTGAGTACGGAGTTTGAGTAAACCCTGAAGGCTTGTTAAATGGCGAGAATCAGATATGATTTTACAGTTTACGGCGTTGATATTACGCAGGTAGTTAAGATACTGTTTACCGTAGATACTCGCACTGTGGCAGGTTAGCCAATTGGGTTAGAATAACATGTAAGCAGATTAAGCTTATGTAATAAACTGGATGGATTGTTTGTTTGCGTTGCCAGTAATTGCTGGCTTCGGTAAAAAAAACTGTTCTATTTAATTTACGACCGGTTCTGAAATGGCTGTAGAAATGAAACATGAAGGGTTTTCCTTTTTATACAGTTTCCCTTGAAGTTTTCGTTATTTCAACCATTTTCAGCAGTGTTTTTAATTATTACAACTATTAAAAATTATTAAGGTTTTTGACGTGTCTGAGATCAAAGTGAGATGTTATAAAAAGTGCGCATAAAAAAAAAAAACTAGGGTACCTAATAGAAGATCAACAAACGATATCGGTATTATTGAGTTATCAAGCGTAAAATGTATTCCTACATTTTCACAACAATATAATTTGATCTTGTGTTCAATACCGAACCATCACCTATTCGCAATCTCAACAATATGTCACAGCGCATTAGCATGTTTGCATAACCGTTTAGAATATAATAACTCGTATTGTCATTGTGCAGTTAGGCCAAGGCGGTTTGGATGCCGGCTCTATGGCAGGGGTATTCAACACACGGTTCGTCTACGGCTTGCTAAAGCTAGGTATTCACCTAAGCGTCGCACCGCGCCGTTCGTCGCTGCGTGCGACAAGCGTTGACTTACAATTCTACGTACAGACTGGCCACCTACAACATTTTACTATTTTTCTTGACGTCATTCATCAGGCCGCCCTATCCTGGAATGTCAGTACTAGCGCCCACCAGAGACTATGCAAAGGTACCCCTAGTAGAGTAGCCAGTAGGTGACATTTTGTTCGCAAAAAAAAAAAAAAATGCGCAAACTTATGTTACGTCTGCTCTATACTATGAAAATATAAAACACAATGGCAACGAGTGACTTGATTGTTGCCATTGCCGCCTTGTGGGGACGTGTGTGCTGTTTCGACATTAACTGGTGCACCATTTGTATCTGCGACAAATTGATGCATCCAAGACTTGGATTCCAAGTGTAATATTTTGCACACGTTTTTTTTTCACACGACAGTTGGTGGATGGTTTTCCATCAGTTTGGAGTTTGGATATTTTGGATATCCAATGGGCCGCGCCAATGCCAACTATATTTAAACGCTGCTGTTTCGAGATTCATGGACTGATTTTGGCGCGGCGCTACTCTGTTCGGCTTGTTAAAGCGGTCGTGGATGCTCAGTTAGTTCAACCTCGCGGGCAATGCCGCTGGAAAAACATAGTTAATAGTGATGTAATAAAATATGCTTCACGTGTGCGGCCTGCGGCCTGCAGAGCAAAATAAAATTATTCGCCCTTGACTTAAAAAAGGTTGAAGGCTCCTCTACGAGTATGGTAGACACCATAGACTGGAGGTCGGTGGAATCAGAACTGAACCGTTTTTTGCTTATGTTGACCATAGTGTAAGAAAACGGAAGGAATCGTTTTTTAGGTGGTTTGGATATAATATAAAATAATAATGTCAACTTTAGTCAATTACCTTCGCATTAACCTTGTAGTTTTTTATTTGCAGGTGGTACTTTATTTCTGCTTTGAAGTGCATTGTCATCGGATCTACAACTCATACACATACGGCCGTATTCATAAACGTACAAGCCGTTAAAAATAGTTTGTCCTTATCTGTCACTTTGACATTTGTGTTCGTAAGAAAGGGACAAAGCACATTTTATTTAGCAGAGGCATTTTAAGTTTTATGAATAAGGGGGATAGTGTCTAGAGAATAAGGACTACTTAGATTAGATCATTTTGAGCGTGTTATTTTGCGAAGCTACTTCTATCATCAGATCACCTCGGTCGTGCCATAATATTGCATTGTAACAGAACTTACATAGTGCTATATGTCATTTCAGGTCAATCCGATACCGGCAAGTAGCTAGAAAATAGTTTGAAAATTGTAAGGACATTTTAGATAGTATTCATAAACTGAACGTTTATTTCGAACCTTTCTTACGAACACGAACAAACCTATTTTACCAAAAATACGTTTGTTCGTGTTCGTAAGAAAGGGACAAAACACATTCTATTCGTCAGAGGCATTTTGTTTTATGAATAACGGGGTATAAAGCAAGATAGAGTGCAAGATCCTCCCCCTCCTCAATCGGTCGCTCATTGCTGAGGATCTTAACTGTTTACCCATCAGGGCTGTTTTTCGAACGCTTTAATTGCCTCGCCTTGCTCTCGCCCAACGAAACGAAACCTTTGATTACGCTTAGTACGAATCGCGGTGTCAAGATATATTTGTGGCTGAACGGGTGAGGATAGGTTAAGGCGCCGTAGGTTCAGCGAAGTTAAGCGAACAGAGTTTTTGAAACAATATAATGCGTCAGTTTATAATAATAGGGTTTCAAAAAAATACGAATAGTAATCTTGAGGCTTTTATGCAGCGAGATCAGTGATTCGAAACATGACTAAGCAATTTTAGCTCGATAGAAAAAAATCACGAACATAGGTCTAAAATACCCTTAAAATATTCGTAACAAATTATGCACAAAAGCTAAAAATATTAAAATTGCTTCTAAAAATCGGCAATATCATGTTTGAGAGAAATCAGTGATTACTTTTTTATTTATTTAAACGGCCAAAAAAATAAAATTAAATAACATGATATCCGCGCTTCCGAGCACGCACTTCCATCTCGCTCACGCTTATGCTCAGTGAGAGGGAAAGAAGACCATGAACCTACGGCGCCTTAAAACAAATTATAGAATAGCAGGGCAGAAGTCCTGATCACCCTTAGCGACGAACCCATCAAGCGGTTGACTGGCCTCAAAATAATGTATTTTTCTCAAACATGCTCGGAAATGTACGCGTTAATATCACGAAATGAAGACGTGAAGTTTCTTGTTTATGGCTCCCTATGAAAACCCTATGTAAAACCATTATTGTCCGCTACTCTAACTTTTTAAATTTGCTTACTAATATTAAACTGACAAAGGAAAATTTACATACTGCCAACCACCACTAGACACTGTTAGCATACTTGCATCATAAAAAAAATAAAAATAATCTATGGTACCTACTATACTTTATGTGCGGTTAAACATGGTGCTCGAACGGCTTGTTCAAATGGCATGTTTAAAAAATAAAAAAGGCGCAAATGACCTATTATTTAATTGATTACCAAGTATTTATTTTAATTTTAATATTTCCTCACATCGTTTGAGAAAAGTACTATACAATCCTCGGCCGGAACAGGGATTGCTGGACTCGTTGTATTCGGCCTCGTCTACGACTCGGCCGTCTACCCCAATCTCGTCCAGCAATCCCTTACTTCACGGCCTCTGCAGTAATCTACTATTGTTACTGTTTCAACCAATAAATAAATGGTGTATACCTAAATAGAGCACACTTAATATTGTATTATAGTTATAACTAGCCTTTAGACCGTGTAGAGTCGTTAACAATTTCACGCCACTTGCACTCCGTGATAGATCGCGAGTGATATACTTTATCAATCAATCTGTCTTGTTTGATTAGTATGTGGGGCTAACTATACACACAATGCATGTATGCTTTGGCACGTGTAATAGTAACTAGATATAATCGATGTAACTTATACAACAGTTAATTACAAAAGAGTTGCTACACCGACAGAAGAAAAATTTTCAGAAATTGCATGGAAATATTGAAATGCCTTTGATCCAGCACTGTGACAGCAAAAAAATAAACCAATTGCTTATTTTTTATTTAGTTGTTTTAGTTTAGAATTAAATTTAATGTCTAATAAGTTATTTTTACTGTATTGATGCTGCATGTAGGTAGGCCTACATTACATATCACCTGGTATTTATATTTATTTCTCTCTCGTCTATCCCAATAGTGTATTAGTATAGTAGTTTATATATTAAATTGTATGACGTTTCCGTGAGTCACCAACGGTGCTGGCTGAAAATCAGCGCTGTAGGTGTCTTGACACCTCAGCATAATGCTGAGCCAGTGTCCGGTTCACTGCCGCAGAGACACACTTTTTTTTCATGTTTTATGTGCTTTTCTTGTTTATTTTATTATTTAATATGTGTGTCATGTGTGTTTGTGAATAAATATCTATATATCTTTCTTTCTTTCTTTCTTTCTTTCTATGTGCCATTTCAGGCAGACTGAATTATTTACAAAATGTTACTCGAACGTTAAAATGTTTGTAACATCGTTGCCGAAAAATTAATCTGTTGGTTATAATTCAAAAACCTTTACTGTGATTGGTATGAATAAATTAATTAAGGACATATTAAAATACTAGCTGATGCCCGCGGCTTCGCCCGCCTGGTTATAGGAAAATGTGACATATTGATTTTTCCCGTGGGAATTAGATGTTTTCCCGCTGGAAAAAGTAGCCGATGTCACTCTCGAGCTTCTAAACTATCTGCATACAAACATCACATCAATATGACTCTCTGTTGCGACGTGAAAGAAGGACAAACAAACACACACACTTTCGCATTTATAATATTACTAGCTTCTGCCCGCGACTCCGTCCGCGTGGAACTCGTTTATATCGCAGCTCCATACAAACTTTTACCCCCCATTTCACCCCCTTAGGGGATGATTACGGGGATACAAACTATCCTATGTTACTCTCCATCCCTTCAACTATCTCCACTTAAAAAACCACGTTATTCGTCGCTCCGTTTTGCCGTGAAAGACGGACAAACAAACAAACACACACATACACTTTCGCATTTATAATATTAGTATGGATAGTATGGATGGTATGGGCCGATTCGTATCTTGCTTATTTTGAACGAACTCGGCATCAAGCAGCGTCTATCATCCATAGTGCAGTCTCGCATCCTTACATTTTTCGGGCACGTATGTCGTCGAGGAGCCGCAGCTAGCGAGCGACTTGTGGCCCAGGGAAAGGTCGAGGGCACCAGACCGCGAGGCAGGTCACCAATGAGATGGACAAACCAGATTAAGCTGGAGTAGTGCCTACACACAAGCATAAGGAAGGCGACCGTCACAGAGGAACGACGACGAGCTTGCTACCAACACCAGACCCCGTATCATGGTCGGCCTTATCACGCGATAAGTGACAAGATAGAGCGTCCGTCACGGGGTGACACCGTTCGATAGAACGAGACGATGCTCCTATCTTGTCACTTACCGCGTGATAAGGCCGACCATGATAGGGGGTCTGAAGTGATGACCACACGACCACTGAAAACGACGAGGAAGAACAACAATGACTTTCAAAAAGGTCCATGAATGTCCTCGACCTACGGAGCATCTCGGCCAAATCAGCTATTTAGGTAAACATGTTTGTCGCCATAAAGACGGGTCGATTCCCTGGGCGATTGGGACTTTCCGGTGTGTATGCGAAGTCAAAGAGTATGTAAACAATCAGCTTAATTATATACGTCCCACTGCTGGGCACAGGCCTCCTCTCATGGATGAGAGGGAACGGGCAGTAGTCCCCGCGCTGGCACAGTGCGGGTTGGGGACTTCACATACCCTTTGAATTTCTTTGCAAATGTATGCTCAGAGCTGTTTTTAGCAGTCTGTTTGTATTTAATACGTGTGTTCCATCGTAGCGTTTAAGATACTTAAGTAACCGATTTTGATAATAGTACATTATTGTCGAAGCAAGGGAAGTAGGCAATTGCTGGCCGAGTATTATTATTAAACGGACGACCTTGGGAGTTCGTTTAATTTAATACGCTGCCAGAAATTGCCCTTCCGGCTGAGACAAATATAGTGCTTTTCTCAAAAATAGTGCAAGATAACCAAAATATACTTTCTGGAAATGATAAGGCATGCTTTTCTTCTCGCCATTTCATGAAATTGTCGTACGCCTTTAAATATGTGTCTAGAACAAATTATCAATAACTGAGCTTGCAGCTTTTTTTAAATCTGCATTTTCACGTCTTTCTATATTTTCTGAAAAAACAACTAGCCACTTCAAAAACAGAATTATTTTTGCATTGCCGCCTTAGATTTTTTTTTAATAATCAGTTGGTAGTGTATTTTTCTTCCGAAAACGCCATAAGTTATTTGAGACAACTAAAAAGTCGCGATAAGTCACAGCTACTAGTCTTCCGTTTTGGCTGTTTAGGATAGGTCTATAGGCATTGGCCTTTTATTTATATGGCCGTTTTAACTATTTAAAAAGTTTGTACCACGACAAATAATGGAATTTGTATGCAACATTGTTGTCGAGCAAAATCGTGCCGGGGCAAGGTTTTGATTTTTTTAATTTTTGACTAACCATAAACTACGTCACGTCCTGATTTTTTACCAATAAAGTCAACTTTGCCGATCATTTCTGAGAAAAAGAGGTGTTAATCGATAAAAATATGCTCCGGGAGACAAAGGCCCTAACTTTCATATGAAAAATCATTTTATTTTCAGTTACTTTTTCGTAGTCGGGATATAATTTTATTTTAATCGAAGGTCTTGTCTGTTGATACCTATGAGGTGTTTTAAATATTATAATAATTTAATTTGTTTAGTGAACAACAAAGAAAATATGTATTGTATCGAATCACACACACACAATAAGCACCCATTTGTATGGATTTTATTATGAAACTGTCATACTTAGGTCAACGCTCCAGCCTCGCCGGCCAGATGTTACGCCTTTTGTTTTTTAGTTGGGCAACATAGGTATATGTGTTGATTTTTTATGTGGTTTATATCTTATAGAATGGATCGAGTTACAATAATTAAAGGCACAGGTGCCTCAAGAATACGCAAGTAAATACTGTTAGTAAAGATATGTTATGCGGTCATGCCATTTTGCGACCGGGCGACACAAAATAAACCCTCGTAAGGGATCGTCCTAATTATTTTACATCGCAAGTACGCGCGATTATCAATTAGGACACCTATTAGAGTCCAACAGGTTTGATCGCGCGTTCGCGCGAGTAGAATTCGCGCGAACTTGCGATAATCGCGTAGTCGTAATCGCGTAAAGAGTGGTTGATGACTACAAAACACAGGATGGTTCATGGCCATCATCCTCCTAGCGTTATTCCCGGTTGTGCCTTAAAGGAGCCCGGGGTCCGCTTTGGCACCTAATCTCAATATTTTGGCATAGACAGTTCCACAGGGAAAACTAGACCTTATTGGGATCAGACCGGTTTCCTCACGATGCTTTCCTTCACGTTAAACATCAAATGTCCTTCGTACATAAGTTTTTGAAAGAACTTAGTGGCACGAGCCGGGGTTCGAACCCACGACCTGCAGAAAGTCGCGTGCTTTCATTGGCTCCCTGGTCAAAGCTTGTACCATCAGCAAAGAAAGTGGTCTACCACTTTTGGACCTTATTTTGCATGCAATAGAGTCGAAAAGTGGTAGACCACTTTCTTGGCTGATAAACGCTTTTGTGGTTCAAAAGAGGAAATATATATATATCCCTACACAATAAAAAATAATGTATTTAATAACATTGTAATATTGCTCAGTACATGGTGTATTAAGAATAAACTGTGTTTAGTAACTACCCTATGTGATCAATTTCCGTAAAATGACAAAGCCGGAAATAATTTTCTTTCACAGAAATGTCACGAGTACATTTTCAGCATATTTCCCCCAATGATTACTCCAATTCATTAAGATAATTGATTGAACAAGTATGAGCTTACGAGTATGAACAATTTTCGGTTTTACGAAGCGCAGGCTCTCATGGAGTACATATATACAATTTTCAGCTTTACCCAATAGACATAAGTTTCAAAATATATCTCTTCTCAGTTGTATCTTCATTGCTGATGGTCAAAATATATATGAGGGTATATTATCGTCTTAACTGCACGAATTTATAGTTCATCTATGGAATTACAATGTGACATAAATAGGTGTGTTACATGTATGGAGTGTATAGGTAGGTAAACATACCAAATGCTATTTTCCTCAAGAGATTATAAAAATAAACTTTGACATAGATTTGTATTGATTTACCATTGAGATTCTGTAAATATTTTTGGGAATTTGTGACCGCACTTTTCTCGCGAGTGTCTGTGCTTACTACACTATGGAATTACAAATATAACAACAATTTAATTTTTAAATGGTTTTATTTGTATTTTTTTTCGATTTTGCTGCAGATTGTGCCATAGCATGTGCGATACTGCCTTACTTTTTTAAAGACAGTCTCCGGCATACAATTTAGTTGCAGATGACTGCCTTTTTAAAAATCATGGCAGAATATTGATCTTATTTTCTAATTGTCAACTTTTGAGGTATATTTGTAGTCATTTCAGAAGATACACAACTAGTTTATGATTGTATGAAGCTTAAAAGTAATCTACCTCTTGGGTTTAGAGATTTGCAGAACATTGATTGATTTAGGAGACCTTAATACTCGAGGTATGTATCTGACAAGCTACTGTGATGGTTATCAGTTGATTGCAAACTACTATTTTTTTTGTACTTATTAGTATTTTTGAATAACTAACTGGAATTCTTGAACTCTGAAGTTTTGGTTAAAGCTTAAAATTTCACTTAAATTATGATTAATATTGGATATTCTTCTGGTACTGTAAAAGACATCTTTAACTTTTTTATATATGTTAAATAGATATATAAGTATATATAATATATTTGTACAATGGTATTATTTAATAATATTAGAAAATTTGTCATAAATAAAAACCAGTTAATCCATTACAATTTTCATAAGAACTTCCAACTATTAAACCTCAATAAAATCTGATTAGCAACAAACTTAAATAAAACTAGAAGATGACCCACTTTCCTTTCCATATCAGATTTAACGAAGTGCACATTATTTATATGATGCAGCCTATTAAACAGGATGATGTTAAAAGAATTTATCATTCACAAAAATAAGCTGTAGCTCACAAAATACATAAAAATAGAGGAGTCAAAATAACTATGATATTTCTGAGAAACTAGCACAGACTGCTGTGTCCGCTGATGCCGACTGTTGCCGTGTTATTTTTAAATTTAGAACAGTTCCCTAGACAACTCTCATGCGTCCAGTGTCATAGTAATTTTCTTAATCGGTACCAAAGGCCTTAGGTATGTGGCCAAAAAGCCCTTGCAATCCTGATTAGTTCAAGCTTAACTACTCGTTATCCAAATTTATCTCATCTGGTGCGCCTATAAATAGGTATCAGTGCACCCTGGAAATGATAACGAGGCGCATGTCATAATCAATTAGGTGACTTCTTAAACTGATCTCAGCTGACGACGCAATGTAAACACGATTACGGTAATGCAGATCCGCTCTACACAACACCTGTGCACGACCACAGCAACAGGTGAAAATAATTTCACACGAATACAACCTAGAGATCACGCTGGGACTCGAGAAACCTGACCGGCTCTCCGGTCCCGTCAAAAAGCCACTTTCACGGCACTCGGCTGTCTAAAATCTTGAAAACACCGTCACATACCAAACAGAACACTTACACGTAAGGTAACATAAAACGATAAATACCTTTTCCTTCGCCCGTCCGGCATGTTTTTGCATTGATTTCGCGAGTAACGCACTTTTACTTTCAGCCATTTTAATCACTGTTTCATTACCGACCGTCTTTATTACGATACACCATCAATCTGCACCCAGATTTGGTTGCAGCTCTATCCTGTCACACGTCAAAATCCAAATGCGTGTTGTCCCAAGAATGGCACTCTGGCGGACTGAACATAATTCTGGTTCTTGTTACTCGGGTCTTCGAAAGATGGCTCTTATTACTATAATAAATCAGTTTGTAACTAGATGTCGCTTTGCACGTCATTGCTTTCATCAAGGCAATCAGTTACAACAAACATTCAGAGATGGCACTGAAATCAAGCTTTGTTGTAAATATCTGGCCAAAAGTCTCAGAAAAACTGAAGAAAACCATTAGCTTCGATTAAAAAATATATATTAAAAAAAAAACCTTATATGGCTTTGGCAAAACAAATTGCCAATCTGGCGGTGACAACCAATGATATTTACAGATAATGTTGCTGCACCTGAATTATCATATGATTTTATACCAATTTGGATTAATTATGATACTATTGTCCGATCCCTATGGTCTACTCTGTGCAAATTCTGTTTACAAAACAAACTTGACGTTTATTTACTTATTTGACTTGTTTTTTGTCGGAACGCGAAAGTTACGAAGCATATTACATTATATTAAATAATGGTACAGCACAACTTATCATAGCTTTATATTTAGCAGTGCTGCAGAGCTTTAAATAACTTGGTATAATAATAAATTTGATTATAGCAACCTCAAAACGAGCTTACGCGGAATGCAATATTCCGCGAGCGTCAGGCGGAGTTGAACTACTTCCAGAGGGCCCTGGACACACAATGGCTCAACAATCGGATGGACGATGGCAGGATGGGCCGCTGCCTGGCCCTCATAGAGAAAGAAGCTCAGATGGAGAAAGATTTCCAAGAGGTATAAACTTTTAGGTTATATCTTTTCGCCGGTTATGTTTCCGTATATTGCACGGCCTATCACTCACTCTTTATCATCAACATCATCATCATCAACCTGTAATCGCTCAGCCAGAGCCAGAGGTTCTCTATAGGGTTGAGATCTGGAGTGCAGGAGTCCAGGTCGTTACAGAAACAGAATTACGATGAAACCAGTCCTTTACAGATTTCACAGTTTCTTTGGGGGGTTGTCTTGTTGAAATTCCCAAATAACTGGTAAATTTGCTTCAGCATCTGGCAGCATGGTGTTCTCCAAAATATCTCTGTAAACATGCTGGTTCATAATACCGTCAATTGACACCAATGGTACACCATGGCAAGAAAAACAACCCCATAATTCAATATTCCCGCTGCCATGTTTCACTGTTACGGCAGTATACTTGGGATTATGAGATTTAAATATAATACAATTATTTTAATTTTGACACTGAGACCTAAATTGGAAATAAGATTGTATTTTCTTTCTCTTATTGTATTTGACATATAACCTCTGATGTAGTTAATTCTATTAAAAATAATGTACTCATACTATTTTGAATCTATAGATAGACATTTTGACGTGTAAAAGTGCCCTTGTGGCCTATTTGCTGAATAAATATTTTGAATTAAACGCTGTATTTGTACACCGGTACATAAATTTGACCGTCTGATCCTATTCTGTTTATTTTAGTTTGATCAGACCATAACACATGCTTCCATTGAGACAAAGTCCAGTGTTTGTGTTCTTTTGCGAATTCAATCCTTGCGGCTCTGTTATGTTTGCTCACTAATGGTTGCTTGCGAGCTACTCTACCAAATAAATTCGCTTTGTTCTGTCGTTTTCTTATAGTAGGAGCTGCCAGACCAGATTTTTCCCCAAAAAGTTGACATTTTATCAGAATAAAAAACAGTTTAGAATTATTTTTCGCCATCCTAACAATTAGAGCGTCAGTTCGGGGGGTTGTCTGTCTTACGTGGTTGTTGTGTCTAGTGTGTATAGTGTTAAATACTTTCCTTTTCAAACATTGAAGGTGTTTGTCCACTTCCTCTCTAAAACCAAGGTTACTATGATGTTTCTGATGGAGGCATCAGAACTAGGGTTTTTACCCATTACTAATCTTTTGAAGCATGAAATAATAATAGAATAGCCAAGAAACAGAAAAGCCAAGTGACATAAATGGTTCTTTTAATTTTTTTTGGAAGATACAGGGATTCAAACCCACTGTTCTTAATTAGAGTGCCAGTAATAAAGTACTTTACATAGTATTAAGTTTATATATTCATCGGTTATCAATAAGAATCCTTTTGCGAGTAGATACATGATAAAGCTTTAATTAACATTGATTACTTGTATTGTGCTGATTTATGCAAATTATAGTTGCCTGTTCTGTATCTAATTATAAAATGTGTTTGTCCCTAATTAGTGGGCCACGACTGTAAGTAGTGGACGCCGACTATTTGGCTGTAGGTACCTACATTACAGGGGTCATTGAGGTTGAATCGCAAATGCTATGTTTGTATATGCATCGGTGGGTTGCACACTGGGCGATAATATGCTACGCGAGACAACTTGTTTTACCAATTTTTGTGTTTAATTGTTATTCCAGAGAACGGACCATGCAGCAATTGTCAATGCCAGAGCTACCAAGGAAGCGAAGCTTGCCACAGAAGTAGCGAAGATCCGTCATGAGGAAGCTGTAGAACTTGTCCGGAGGCACTACCTGTGGGAGCGGGATCCGGGGCTGCGCACACTGATGAAGAAACTTCAGGCCGGTTATGTGTGCCGAGACCTTCGTCAGCAGATACAGCACAATGAGTATAGGAGGCTGCAGGAAAAGGTGCGGTGAATTCCTTCTTATCAATTTAACCAATTTTCATTTATTTCTGATTCATCATACCCCAGGAAACAGTAGGGCCGCTTAAATCTCCTAAGAACTGGGCATGGGTGATGTAATTTTTCCGACATAAGTGGGGATGGAGTGATTCTGCGTTCTGTGACTGGCACCAAAGAGCAAACCATGGAACACATTATGGAAAGGTGTCCACTCTGCACCTACCCAGGCTGCCCAGACGACCTTATAGACCTGACACCGTGCAATAGATGCAAAACCTGGATGTTGCCTTATTATGATAATATATATATTTATATTTGTATAAATGCGAAAGTGTGTCTGTCTTTTACGGACATAGGATAGTTTTTATTCCTGAAATCATCAATCGTCAAATGGGGGGTGAAAGTTTGGAGCTACGAATCTACGATATAAACGAGCAAAAGATTGCCAGTGTTGGGAGACACGGAGTCGCGGGCAGAAGCTATTGATTAATATTATCCGTATTAAGGACTATTGCCATATGATTCAATAAATGGGGCTTCAGTAAGCAGACCCATATATCATCATTGTATAACAAGTCTTAATGTATCCTGGCATTTGACTATGACTTTTTGGATAGACAATATGGACAGATGGTAGACTTTTTTGGACTAGGAGATTAATGTATCCAGTCTATATTCTAGCCACATCATGGGAACTAACTAAGTATACATCTATATCACTATTGAATTTAACAAAGTCCCAGATCCATGACATTAATAAATTCTGCTAGGTACAAAAAAAAAATACTTTTTAGCTATGTATAGAACCTTAAAAACACATCAGTAAACGGAGATCATTTTTGTTTGAAATCTTCTCACTTTTATTAGTAAAAGTGTAAGTCGGACTTAATTACAAATGTATAGTTTTAAAACTTTTCTTGTACTTGTAGTGTAAGACGTTATTACTTGGCAAATTTCATAGTTCTATACTCTGATTATTAATCAGACAGAAAAAATGTAAACAAAGTTATGTCACTGTCAAAGGGACATATCGGGGGTTCTGAAAGTACGGGTCGGTCATGCAATATTTTTTAAAGTTTACTTTAACAGCAAAATTGAAAATAATTATGATTAAGATTTATAACTAATAGTTACTAGTAATACCTACATTGAATTGTATAGTGCATCGGTTCTTAACCCTTTTTCCGTCCGCGGACCCCTAGGAAATCAAGCACAAATCCAAGGATTAATAATAAAAACAGGCAAGACTTTTTGTGGCATTTATTTATTATTGTGAAATGGTCTATGGCAGAGACTGCTGCGAACCCCCGTACATAACTATAGGTACTCGCGGACCCCCAGGGGTCCACTGACCACAGGTTTAGAAACACTGGTATAGTGGATAAAGCTGTTAGAAGGCGAGTGAGCTGAGTGACAGGACAGGCGTCAAATAAAATAAAAATCCACGTACCGATATTATTTGCCATTCGCATTAAGAAAAAAAAATAGTAAGCAACCCAAAGATGCACAATCCAGGTGTATCGCAGCAGTGATACCAGTGCTAAAATAATATTCTACACATAAAAACGGTATTATCTTTTAAAATAATTATGAGGGAGGATTTTGGTAATTATAAACATTAACATTATCAAAATTAATTTGCTTTTTGTAATTAGAGTGTGTATTATTGAAATAGGACGTATATTTCGTTTAACTACGAAAATTATAAATCTCCTCATTGCTGCAAATGGTTCTTGTTAACGGCAACACCAGTGTTTACATTTTTTCTGTCTGATTAATAATCAGGGTTTAGGTCAACGGAAAATACTAGGGTACGTTACCTACTTTATTACTCTACTTTTTTATACTTAATACCTAGAACTATGAAATTTCGATTTACATTTCCTTGAGAGCGTAGAAAGTTTTTGCGGCATAAACAGCCGTATCTTTTTTTTACGTTAACTTAGAAGTTTGATTTTTTCACAGCTTCACACTTTCAGCTTCAGCTTTTTCAGGTTTTAATTTCAACTCGATACCTCCACGCATTCCCGAAATAAAGGGTCTTGACTCTTGACAGTCAGACAGACGGACAACAAAGTGATGCTAAAGGGCCCCATTTTTTCCTTTTGAGATACGAAACCCTAAAAACTGTCTCTGCTCAATTTCAGGTTGAAGAGGACCGCGCTAACGTGACCCTCCTAGCTGCCCTGGGGGACGACCAGAAAGCCAAGGAGAAGGAACTCCAAAAGATCCACCAGACAGCGGAGTACTGCAAGGAGCTACAACAGCAGTTGGTGAACAGGCAACGGCAGAGACAGTGCCAGTATGAGGACGCACTCATTCAGCAGAAGATGTTGGACGATGTGATGAGAACCATCGCTGATGAGGACCAGAGGTGAGATTCAGAATACAGAGTAAACAACAGCCTGCACTCTGTTGTTTCATTGCAATATATGGATGGTGGCTAATGCTTTATTATTCATCTAAATTTCTAATGGGTTCGTATTAGGCGAGACAATACTGGCGTCACGTAAGAGATTGGCCTAGGATTTAAATGAGTAGAACTTAAGATCTAAATAGCAACTAAACGTTATCTATCAATGACTATTAAATAAACGAAAAGTTAATGGTCGTTGCTATCTTGGCGCAAAAATTAACATCTTTAAAGCTTTAACTGGTCAGTTTGTTAAGTTGAACGTTCCATTAGCACGGCCGGTACTTAGCTAATAAGGCAAAATAGTATTAGGAAATTATCACTTGTACATGTTTAATCTGCGAAATTATTTCAATTTTGGTGCATACGTTATAATTATAAATTACAGAAAAAATATGTTATTGAAAAAATCCGTGATTTTTTCCGATGAAATGGCCATTTGCCATAAGGACCCTTTAGGCATAGATCGCCACAAATGTAGATGATTCATGATGAAATCAATATGTAGTTTTTTTTTATCCGAGTGTATTAAATCACGCTATTGCTATGGCCTCTCACAGACTCACGAACTGCGGTGGCGGTCAATAGTAAATTTGACAGCTAATGACAAGTTTACTATTGTCCGCCGCGGCCAGGCCGCGTCAGTGTGATGCGGGCTTGAATCTGAATCCGAACTCAGAAAATGGTCGCACGTACTGCACGTTAACCTACTCTTTAAATTCTCCAAGATGGCGGCCTGATGGTAGACGTCGAGAAAAATGTTCTAGGTTGCCAGTCTATACTTATTAATAGTAAGTCCATGGCTGTAATCGTGTCCGACGCCATTTTGAACGACGCGCAATGTCGGCTCGCCGCCCGCACGCTGCCTCGCCGCGCATGTTGATGTTCAACTATCTGGCTCGCAGGCAGCTCGCTGGCGGGGTGAGCTGAGCCGCTCCAATTCGTACGCACCTTTACAGCAACAGCAGTACTGTAACTTAAAGCGTTTAGAGCAACATTAGTGCTATAACTTACAGCATTTTTATAGCAACAGCAGTGCTATAACTTAGAGCATTTTATAGCAACAGCAGTGCTGTAACTTACAGCAACAGTACTGCTGTAACATACAGCATTTAGAGCGGTTACACACAACTTTTTGCAGCGATGCAAAAGAGCGTTTCACGTCTGTCCCACGTCACTAGCCATAGATCGCCTGCCAAAACAACCTGTATCGATTGATACTGTGACGTCATAGCACCTACTGACTCTTTAAAGAGATAATCGATCGATTGTGTCGCCGGCTAATATAAAACGGCGCCATGTTTCAGGGAGCTGAAACAAAAGCGAGAGCTGATGGCGAAGACTTGTCGCGAGATGGTGACCTTCAAACAGGCGCGAGAGGCGTGGCGCTCCAAGCAGCGAACCATGGCCATACAGGAGGACGCCGATATCGAGAAACAACAGCAGGCCGCCGCTGACCGGAGCGCTTCCATGTAAGTACCTTCGTTATATGTTACCCTAGTACTTCCAGTGCCGGTGTAAAGGACATGGAGATTGGAAACCTACCGGACCTGCCATGTAAGTGCCTACGTTTTATGATAGCCTAGTACTTCCATTGCTGGTGTATTGGACATGGACATGGGGATTGGGAATGGACCGGAGCATTACTATGCTAGGTAATGTACAGAATGACCATGTAAGGTACATTCGACTACAAAGAGATCGATACGGTCAACGTTACAAAAATATGTATACACGACCTTAATGTTAAGGTAATAAAGTCGTGTATACATATTTTTCTAACTTTGGCCGTATCCATCTCTTTGTAGTCGACTGTACACAAACGAGTTGATGGAGATGACTCGTCGCGAGATGGTGACCTACAAACAGGCGCGAGAGGCGTGGCGCGCCAAGCAGCGAACCATGATCATACAGCACGTGTATCATGAGACGGCCGCGACATACTCTCGATTTTTCTCGCACTATACCTCTTGTTCTAAGTGTTCTAATAAGAGAGAGACGTATAGTGCGAGAAAAATCGAGAGAGCTCGCGCGCCGTCCCGTGATAGCCGTGCAGGAGAAGGTGGAAATCGACAAACAACAGCAGGCCCCCGCTGACCGCAGTGCTTCCATGTAAGTGCCTTCGTGTTATGCTAGCCTGGTACTTTCATCTTACGAAATAGAGATTAAAAAAATGCAGGCCTGCTGTATCAATGTCATTGTAATGTTTGTGCATTTTATGCTAGCCTGGTATAGTTGAAATTGTTTGCATTGAAAATCACAAAATCTTTATTTGCAGCATTGCAGAGAGAGAGCGCCGAGAGAGAGTCAAAGAGGAAATTAACGCAAAAATATGTGCTAAAATCATGGCAGACGAGGTAAAACATCTTTGATATTAATTCAAAGGAGTTTCCATATACATGGCATACTATGAGATATGTGCTAAATATACATCGACCAGACTGTTTTGGTTCGCGTGTTTTCTATGGACATTGCTATGGTTATTGACTATAATAGAGCTTCATTTTTGGTTGGACTGTAAAACTGCATAAACGGCGAGTCTTCTTATATATAATTATTTGCGATAAAACATTTTACATACGCACATTAACACTTAACTTTTGATCACAGGAAAGAAGATACTTTTTTTGGCTCGTACGACCCATAATGTTGTTTTTTTAAGCCTGTAAGGAAAAAGCGGAGTGAAAAGGAGCCATACCGCGCTACGCTCAGCGATAATTCGCTGTTACTACAGAGTGTACTATAGCTGCTGGTACTACTGTAAGGATGCTAGCATTAGAGTGAAAAGAGGACTCTTTTTCACTCTGATACTAGAATCCTTCGCTTCGTTCGGGCTCCGATCCGCTACCCTCACAAAATAAATTATAAAATAAAATTAAAATAAATAAATGATGAAGCTACGGTAGCCTAGCGGTTCAGGCATGCGGCTGTCAAACGGCGGTCGTGGGTTCGAATCCCGGCTCGTACCAATGAGTTTTTCGGAACTTATGTAGGTACGGAATATCATTTGATATTTACCGTTAGCTTTTCGGTGAAGGGAAAACATCGTGAGGAAACCTGCATACATCCACGAAGAACTTCAAAGGTGTATGTGAAGTCCCCAACCCGCACTGTGCCAGCGTGGGGACTACTGCCCGTTCCCTCTCATCCGTGAGAGGAGGCCTGTGCCCAGCAGTGGGACGTATTGTTATTAAATAAATGATAGGGGACAATCTTACACAATTCGTACTAGCCCCATAGTAAGCTCAATATGGCTTATAGGCAGGTACTAGACGCCGATATATTTAATTGATATACGTATAGTTAAAATACATAGAAAACATCCAAGACTCCGAAACAAATATACCTGCTCATCACACTAATAATAATAAATATTGCATTTGGCTCCCTTGTCATACAAGAGGTAGGGCACAGCGAAATGTGATCCCGCACGAATGTGGAGCAGCCCAACTGGGGAAGTACCTCCGCCTTGCAGAAGGCCACAGCCATAATAACACTACTACTTGCTCTGTAGTAGTGTTGTGTTCCTGGAGGTGAGCAAGGTCGCCAGAGCTCCCGAGGATGCGTTGTGTTGAGAGCGAGGGAATTTGTTCCTTCAGCTGTCAACACGGCGAATCCTCAAACATATCAAGGGTCGGCAACGCCCATGTTACTCCTGAGTTGCATGCGTCTATAGGCTGCGGTGTCCGCTTAACATCAGGCGGGCCGTACTCTTGTTTGCCACCGTCGTTGTTTAAAAAAAACAACCATTATGTCCAGGCGGAGCGCCAAGACCGCGACAACATCGTCAAACTTCTTCAAGAACACGAGCTGGTGGAGAAGAACCTGCAAGGCGACATAGCGGAGCGGCGCAAGCATGAATTTGTGAAGAACAGCACCAAGGCTGACCTCACGGCGCAGATGAACCTCAAGATTAGGGAACGGGAGCAGGAGAGAGAGAGAGAGCTCGAGTATAGGAAAGAGGTGGGTTGTGTTCATACTAAAGGGTATGGCAGGATAACCTAAGAAAAATTGCCCCCAGCGTTTTTGGGTTGAAACTATAATCAAACGATGCCTTTTGAGTAGGTAATACCCTGCACAAAGTTTCATCCCTCTGTTACCCCCTGGGGGTGAAAAACACCCGATAAACCCCAAAACTGTTTTTTTTATTTTTTCCTAAACTGTGAAAGTGACGAAATTCAAATGTTGTACAAATATTAATGAGACTAAAGGCTATATGTTAAAAAAATATGACCCTCCTAACCATTTAAATTCTTGTAAAAAATATAAAATAAAAAAATGATCATCCTGTATAACAAGTTTAGCTCTTGGTACACACACCATTTTTTTTTCAAATTTGAACCAATTCATATTTTACATCATACAAAAGTTTCATCGACCTAGCCTTATAGTTTCGACCCAATAATGCTGGGGGCATATTTTCTTCGGTTAACCTGCTTATACTCTTTTTTAACACTCGCGAATTCTACTCCTTACAGAGCCAGTAGTATTATAAATGCACAAGAAACATTGCATGTATGTTTACCTTTCCACCATGAATAGATTGAGGTGAATTTTGGAATGGAGATAATTAAATTCCGGGGAAGGATGTAGAATAGGTTTTATTCCAGAAATCATGCCCTAGCGGGGTGAAATGGCCCCTTCATTTCACCCCAGCTAGGGCATGATCTCTGTGGAAAGGAAGTTTGTATCTCCATACAAACTTTCACGCGGACGAATTCGTGGGGAAAAGTTAGTATTCTGACCTCGAGAACATCGTAACTTGTATAACGCACCACTATGTCGACTATCGTCTCTAAGTAGCATAATTGCGCCAGTTTGCGCCCGCTTTCATGACTATGACTTAGTGAATTGAAAGGATATTTTCTCGTTATTTTTAGTAAATTCCTGACTCTGTCGTAAAAACTATAATTTCAGACGCAAGCCAAGTTGGCCGCACTAGACGAGAAAGAAAACGAAAAGCAGCGTATAAAAAAAGAAAAGTCACGTAAATACGCGATAGAGTTGAAACAGCAGATAGAAAACAATGCGAAGAGGAGGGAGACCGAACGTCGCCTCGAAGACGCGAGGGCTAAGGCCGTGTTTGACTATGACAAGGATTGGTGAGTACCAGGGTAGCATAGTAACGTAGGAGCAATAGAACTTAAGGTGAGACAGCAGAGAGTAGAGAGACAAAACGTCGCACAAGACGGCGCGCGAGCTGTCTCGCGGCGGGTTTACTAATGTTTCGGCGAAAATTAATTGGCAAATGTTTAACTCCCAAACTATTTTTCCCATATTTTTATTTGGTCGAAGTTATTTTTCCTCAACTCAACGTTTCGCACTGATATCATTTCCCAACGAATGATTTAATAAATTATTGTTAGGCAAATTATTACCTGGGATTTTTTGAATACTTACGTCATTTGATGTATTCGTCATAACATAACGTAACGAACGTAACGTAACGTATTTGGCATAACATACTTTTAGCACTGATATCATTTCGCAACTATTGATTTGATAAATTATTACCTGGGATTTTTTTAAGATATATTATATTATAAGATTTTTTTATGTATTTGTCAAACGAACGAACTACGAACTAGAGTGCCATAGTTTTATCTGTGCGGACTGATAATCTCTAGCGAGTCGACGCCACCCCGCTGCGCGGGGTGTCTATTTCTGGTCTGAGGGACACAAGTGAACCCTAACCTAACCGACCTAAGACAGTCCGCTTATGACAAGCCATTTTTGTCTGCCCTGATAATCCGCGTCCAGAATAGTGCTCCGCGCCTCAGTATTTCTATGACCTTTGAAGCGCTCTAAATGGTGCCATGTTTTTGGTTGCCCAAACGTCATTTGACGATTTGTTATTTGCCTAAGCAAATCATTTGCTTCATAATAATTTGCCACATAAAAGTTTGTTGAAGTAAAATTTAGCAATATAAAAACTTTGCTAAATGAGAAAACTGCGAAGTTAAGTTATGCCAACAATTGGTTTGCCAAATGAAAATTCTGCGAAAAGTTGGTTGCCATGTGAAATTCTGCGAAACATATTTCGCCGAAAAGGCAGAACCCCCTCGCGGCGATATAGCCTATCTGTCCCTTTCTAAGTGATCTGATTAGAAAGAGACGGATAGTCTATCTCGCCGCGAGACAGATGGCGCGCCGTCTTGTGCTGACCGTGCAGGGAAGGCCGTGTTTGACTATGACAAAGGTCCGTGAGTACCAGGATAGCATAGTAACGTAGGAGCAATAGAACTTAAGGCGAAACAAGTCGAATGAAGCTACATACGCGATACTAAAATAACACTAGGCGGCGCAACATTATCGTAATTTTCCCCAGTGACACACACTACTACATTTCACGCACACCATATCACTTTACAGCGGCAGGTCACTAACCTTGGTTTTTTTTTCTTTGGTGACATTATGAATTGAAATCAGTCGCCGACCACCTCCATAGAGCAAGCAAAATCGTCAAAACATCTTATTGAAAAATGACAGAAACTTGTTGACAGTTTCGTATTCTGAGTAGTTTCCATAGATATAGATATACACTAGATAACTTAAACACCTCAATCTGTATGAAAACCGACCGTGTCACTTTTTTCTACCTACTTTGACGTCACACGGGCGAATTATAGTGATCTGAATTTCCCGTTGTCCGCGGAAAATCGATTCTGCAATAAGGTAATATTCACGGACAACCGGCTACCACAACAGACGCGCGCGGAATGTAAGTCAGAGTGCCAACTCGGAGTCCGAATTCTGACACGCGAATTACAGGCATAGGTAAATGCATGTACTTCGCAATACAAATGATGTGACAATGAACTTTTATCACATATAATTAACGTGTATATGCATATCATTTATAAGTTAAACAGAAAAAGTGAATATTTTTACAAACTGAATGCTTAATTGTCGTCACAAAACTGACACTGAGTTAATTTTTATTTAACAACTCACGCTAATTGGTTACACGTTTTATTGAAAATGCCCATTTACGTGATCTATGTATATCTATATCTGTGGTAGTTTCTTAGGGTACATTTTGATATATGAAATATGTGCTATTGATAAGTCAATGTCAAGTCAATTTATAACTAGGTATATCGCATTCAAAATTTGTATAACCAGCGTAAGCGGGCACCAAAACGCTGGTAAACAATTCGCGACGGAAGCTCACGTTAAACTAGACACGTAAATTTTGCGAGTACGGTACGGAACCCTCGTGCACGAGTCCGTTCGTACTTGACCAGGGGGCAAGCAGAGTAAAAAAGCAGCACAATATGTCTGATCTAGTGAATTTCTTAGCTTGAGAGTAGGTAGGTTAAGAAAATGAAATAATTACTTCATTTGTATGTTTTATACCACAACAATGTAATTTTATGTGTAATTACGTCATACAATTGCATCATCAAATATAAAAATAAACAATATCTATTATTTTATTTTTATGGCTTGTAAATGCACATTTATATGCCATGGAATACTTTGCTATTTTAGCTGCATTTATATATTACAACATACAAAACTTGAAACAAACCGGGCTCGGTGCCAGCCGTCATGCACCTGCAACTGACCCGACTCCGCGCGTATCGACTTGTCGTTCCCGCGGACCCAGTCGGTGAGGTCGAGAGAGAGGCACAGGTCTTGGGCAACCCTGTGTATCTTCATGTGCGTCCCAGGCGATGCAGTGTCTGTTGAGAGGACACTTCACCCACGTCGGCTTCGCCACGTGGATTACAACACGGCAGTAACCAGTTATAACTCCGATGATATATTACAAATATTTGCTACCTACTTCTTCTTCTTCATTTGACTCAAACTCTTACTCAGGTCTGCCAGCAACCCGCCTAGCGGGCGGACCGTAGGCACTTTCCGCTACATACGGGGGAAAACCGCGGGATCCGCTGAAACAATGACTCGTGTCGTAATGAGCGTAGCGCGTAGCAATAAGTGTAGTTATTAGGTATCTTGAAGAACTATATCCAATCGGGTGACTATATTTCGTCTTGAATTGATCACAATAACACAATTTGCCTCATGCTTGCAGATTCCGAGTTGATATTATAAATATTCTGACAATGTATTTCCACAATATTCAATTCGTTGGCACTGCTGATTTTTGAGGAAGAAAACAAGACAATTTCATTGGACGGCTTCATTATTACGGCGGGATCGCAATATATTATCATAATCGCCTTAGTTTGTACAACGATACGATGTTCCTTGTAGTTATACGAGTATTATTTTATTTTCAAATGCACTTGCAAAATCAATAGTGTCTAAGACAACAGAAATGACAAATGTCAAACCTACCTATATGTCATGTTATGACAAATACACACACGTACACCCACGTACACCGTATAAGACAATGTGCCCCGTGTGATAAAAAAATATTCCACATACTAATTAAACGTATTCGAACTTTTATGATTAAGAACGGGCTCTAAGAGGAAAAATATGAAAAATCGGGTTGTAATGGTAGGGTTTGAAAGTAATATTAGGTATTATAGTAGCACAAATGACAGAAAATCTATTTTGAACGTTTAACTATCCACATAACACACTATGAATTTTCCCTAAAAACGTATTATCTTTAGATTGCTGGTATTAAATTAGCGAATTATACAATTGTAAAAACGAAATAATCGCGACAGACGTCCTTCCAGTACGAGGCCTTATGGCCATCTGCCTACTAAAATTGAAAGGAAGTGATTTATGCGTGTCCGATTTGTGCGTGATTTTGTATTTATGCGCTTAATTCTACTGATTTATGTATATTCAAAATAAAAAGAGCCCACTTGCTTGTCACACATATAATAAGGAACAAAAGGATACAAAAATAAATACTGAAAATTGAATAGCAAAAATATGGTTCAGGTTTTTAGAGTCTACTCGGGCTACCAAAAAACGCAAAAACAGAGCTAACTTTGCCATCCTAATCTGTCGAGGCAAATGAATCAAATCGTGTTTTCGGTCTCATATAATTGTAGTAAATATCTTCAAATATCATTTAAAGAAGAAACTGTCACATTTTATGTAGTTTTCGCGTAATAACGTAGGAAATTCGAAGCCCCATTTTACACCTTTGTGATAACTTCCTCAAGAGGCCTCACCTTAAGGTGAGACAGCAGAGAGTAGAGAGACCAAACGTCGCCAAGGATTGGTGAAGACGCCTGCACGGTTAGCACAAGACGGCGCGCGAGCTGTCTCGCGGCGATATAGCCTATCTGTCCCTTTCTAAGTAATCTGATTAGAAAGAGACGGATAGTCTATCTCGCCGCGAGACAGATCGCGCGGCGTCTTGTGCTAACCTTTCAGGGAAGGCCGAGTTTGACTATGACAAAGGTCGGAGAGTACCAGGATAGCATAGCATCGTAGGAGCTAAAGAACTTAATTATATAAGCGGAAAAGATAAAGTGAGATGGCAGATAGAGAGCAAAGCAGCGAGGAGGGAGACCGAACGTGACCTAGACAGGGCCAGGGCTGAGGCCATGTTTGACTATGAAAAAGATTGGCAAGTACAGTCGAGTTCTCCAATATCTACACAGACAACCTCTCAAAAATATTCAGTAACAATAAAGTCTCTGTATAGACATTTTTGAAAGGTTGTCTGTGTAGATATTGGAGAACTCGACTGATATAAGACTAAGGATACGTTTTTAAATAATAATTCACTTCCATTTTATCTGGTTTTATTAACCGACCAAAAAAAAGGAGGAGGTTCTCAATTCGGTTGTATTTTTATTTGTATTTTTTTTTTCAATGTTTGTTACCTCAGAACTCCGTCATTGATGAACCGATTCGAAAAAAAATTTCTTTGTTTGTAAGTATATGCATCCAGGTGGGTCCCATTTTTTTTTTTTAATTTAGTTGGATGATGGTATCCATGAGGAATTGAGAGAACTCCTCAATTATATTAGGCACGCGTGTAGTGATTTTGGTATTTTCTATTATATCTCGTGTATTTACATCCGGCAATCAAAAATTTGGTGGAGTGGAACTGATGATGAAGACCACAGATGACTTATGGAATTCCTCAATTATGTACTTAAAGTACAAAAGCACGTCACAGATTCTGATAAGATTCCGTTGAAATAGCAGCTAATGAAGTGCCAAAGGTGATCCTTGTGGAATCGACGGAAGTCCTCAAATATTATCGAGCCACATACAGCGATTGGGTTTATTTCTCTAATAATCAACGCATTTCGCAATCGACGCTCTCGGAAATCAGTTCATGTGGTAAATTGAAAAATAAATGTGGGAATGTTCTCGGGGCTTGGCGGAGTACTAAATTGAAGTCGGTTAAAACTTTGTTTTTAAAGTAAATTATTAACGTAGTAATAAAAAACAGGGAATTAAAAATGATTTATAAGCATACCAAATACAGACATAGACGGCCGCGAATAGCGAGGCCAGATAGTTATAATAAAATAAATAAATAAAATAAAAATCATTTATTTCAGACTACTATAGAATCCATATTGTTAATAAGACTTAAACCTATCGAAACTTAAGACTACACATGTTAGTAATAAACAAACAATAAAATAAAATTAAAAGACTTGGGTAGGTAGAGCATTGTAGCGAGCGGGGAAAAAATGTACACTATTTTGCCCGGCCCGTCACAAACCAACCCAGTGCCTCAGTATAGGGCAGTCCAGGCGTCCAGCCCACATACCCAGGACACTGTTGCCACTGGGTTATGAGGCTGGCAGTGCCGCTTAATGCACGTCCAAAATAATGTAAAGCCCAATAATTCGCGTCCAATGTCCATGGATTATGGGGCCGTGCATTATCACCCTGGGCAAACTTGGTCCGGGGCAATAATTGGAAGCCACCTTTGTCCGGGCTGATAATGCATGACCCTATAATCCGAGTCCAAAAAAAGTGGACGCGGATTATTTCTCAAACATGCAATGAAATAAAATAAAAAAAACGAAGATTTCAAACTTTAATATTCATGGCTCAACGCCGTGATGCCGTTACCACAAATAAAAACTTCCCGGCCTAGGCCTTAAATTTTGTATGAAATTCCTTTACAGTTCCCTCGAGTTGTTCCGCCCGAAACGTGATACTTATAAAGCATATAATGACGACATTTCATTGCATGTTTCAGAAAAAAAACTTTATTCTACGATGTTTTAATGTGCGTGTGGCTGGCCCGATTATCTTAGCTGTTAAAAAAATATACCTTTGTGCACTATATCATAAAAGTGGCATTTTGTGCGGCACCCAGCACAAAGGCGAACTTTGCAAGCATGAAAAGTGAGAAAAAAGTAATTGGCTCGCCGTTTTTAACCTTGCTTTTCCTACCAGGCAAGCAGAAGTATCCAAGGAGCGCGTGAAAATCATCGAAGAGCACGTCCCCAACATCCTCGGCTACATCCAGGCGGGGGTCGTCGGGCCGGCCTCGCTGCCGGCCGCGCGGGCCGGATACAATCGGTCGCCGGAGCCCGCAAAACTTGACATCGAGTCCATGGCGGGCGCCGGGGAGGTCGAGAGGCACCCCAAGTGCAATCCGCAGTGTAGGGTTTTGAGGGAATTCTAGGTGTCATCACTTACCGGCGGCAAAATAAACAATGTGCGCGATATATTTTGAAATATGAAGCTTTTTTACTACTAAATGGGATTTTCTGCACGTAGTGTAGCGGGCGGTAATTCCCACCACAGATATAGATATACACTAGATAACTTAAACACCTCAATCTGTATGAAAACCGACTTTTTTCTACCTACTTTGACGTCACACGGGCAAATTATTGATCTTAATTCCCCGTTGTCCGCGGAAAATCGATTCTGCAATAAGGTATTTTCTTAATAATCACGGACAACCGGCTACCACAATAGACGCGCGCGAAATGTAAGTCGGAGTGCCAACTCGGAGTCCGAATTCTGACACGCGAAGTACATGCATTTGCGTGATCTATGTATATCTAAATCTGTGTTTCCCACACTATGGCCAGGCATGACGTAATAGTTATTTGTGTCACAAGGGAGCCAAATAGTACCTATATTTACGGCGAGGGCGGGGTATTGAATCCTGGATGCAGCGAGAGATCCAACAATAAAATCCTGAGAGTAGTGAGGGGTATAGGTTTAACGCCCGAGACGAAGATGATTTTGCTACCGAGTGACGCATACTATGAAGACATTTAAAAAAGATGCTGTTACAATTAGTTAATGTTTTAAACAAATTTTCTTAATTTTTATTACAAATTTTTAAATATTACGAAAAAATAATTTTTCATATAAAGTTGATAAAGTAAAAACTTGAAATATGTTCGTTTGTAATCGCTTGCGATGAAATTACAATCGATTATTTTATCAAAATCTGTATTCAATTGGCACATTGCATAAATGCTACATGCCAATGAATAAATTAAAAAAGTAGCTTGAACAGTAATGTAGCATTTTGATCCCTCTCGTCGTGGAGAAAAACTAACTTTTCCAAATGAAACGTGTGAAAATGTAATTTATCCGTCCATTAATTAATTATTTTAGAAACCTTTACTTTTTACATTACCAATGTTTTGAAATATGGTTTTGTTATAATTTGTCAGTATTGTTTCTCGCCTTGTTTTAAGTAGGAATTGTGAAATTGCTAATAAGTATTATAAATGTAACTATTTTCACAATTCCTACCGCTGATTTTCGACTAAATGTTCGGGGTATAATTTACATGGACTTGCATATCGTATGTGACAAATATATCTTAATTTATGTGTTTAGTCTTTGTTTTTCATTATTGAAAACACGTACATTTTACCTAGTTGGAAAAACCTCAATTTGTGGCGTTCCATGCCTAAAGGGTCCTTATGGCCCATGACCTTATAAATTTAATTGACCCAATTATATAATTATACTAACCTAAATATGTAGATACTTAATTGCATATTCTGATAGAGATAACACACATTTACACTTTTAGGGTTCCGAATGAATTAACATTTATTTTTAATTATTTAGATCACTCATTCACATAATTTCCGAGTTCTACTAATCTATACTATACAACGAAGGTGTAGAGATGCAGACACCGTGGCTTAAGGACGCTTGCGATTCCAGAAGAATTACTAGTGCGTGGCCGGCCCTTTATTGATATGAGGATTAATTTGTGTACAGCAGACAGCATAAGTGCATGGTCATTGCAGAAACAGATTCGCTTGTCCGCCAAATCCTACGCCATCTATGAGCACGACGTGTAATATAGGTATGGATGTTAATTTAAACCTCAGAGGATTAGCGAGATTTCATTAGATGGCGTTGTAAGCAATTTTTTGGAAAAAATAAAATTTATGTTTTCCCTGTCTTTGAAAACTGTATTCTTGTGGGTTACCCCACCTATTATTTTTACATTATATTTATCAAGTCAACTCCAGCGCGTTGCCAATTTTTTGTTTGTCACACTTGTTTGTGGATTTATTCATCTTTTTCTTATATTTGCGGCGTTTGCGCTACGAGGAAATATCCAAACATCGAATAAATAACAAAAACACTGATTCCCACCATAACTTGGCTGGGCGCAGATTTGACCTCGAAACCCTCGAGTGATGATAACTTAGGTCTACTTAAACCTGTCTAGTTACCGTTGGGCCATTATATCAGTCGAAAGATTGGTTGAAATTGGTCTTCAGTTTAATTTTGTATGCAAATATTCGTCACATCACAACTTTTTCTTATGGCACTTACTTCTTGTTCGTTTGTCGGCCATTTACAATTCGATTTCCTTCTATACAAACATAACAATGAGTTTTCGATTGATCTAGTTAAATTAATTGGTAAAATATAATGTTAACGTAAGTAGTGTTTACATATGTTTTGTAATATATATTATACCTTACTACATACTCGTATCTTACATTGTTCTTATTGTGTATTTACTAATACCATTGTTACAGCGAAAAACGGTTGTTTTATGGGCACAAGAGGAAGGATGCAGTAGACCAGGTCTCAGTGATACCGCGCATTATGAAGCTGTGAAGATGACCAACTACGAAGAAAATTTGTTTAAGCGTATAACCCACATTCCAGACAAGAGAAGGCCCAGTTCGTAGTCGCTAACGCAAGCCCAGAAAACAAGGTTGTAATTTGGCCTATGTCATTTTACTGTCTGAAGTGAAAAGTGAAAAAGTGAAGTGTATTAAATCCAGTCAACACGGCCATTTAAGTTTATGGTGTTATAATAATACGCGCCGTGATATTGGTCGCGTAGTTCCTAACATAGAAAAAGTGCAGATGCTGTCGGCGAAACTGTACGTATTACTATAAGATTTATATATTTTATAAACCGGGTTATCCTAAATAAATTTAAAATAGTACATTTTACAACTAGTGTGAAAAGAATGTCTTTTTACCACTAGTACCGAGGTATCTTGCCACGAGCTGAAAGCGAGTGGCAAGACTCGGTACGAGTGGTAAAAGACATTTCACATGTGTTGTAAACGACGTTTTTTAATACAATTGCGAAAAATAATAAATAAATACATCATTGCGATAAAATATGCTTGCTTCGAAGTTATTTTTGAACGAACCCATACTTTACAAATGACACTGACAGTGACAACATACTATTGGAATACCTGCTCACAAAATTTCACGAGAATCGGTTGAGAAATGCGAATGCTATAGTTTGGAACTAAAAAGTAAAAAGCACTAGTTCGAGAAATTGAGCTTCTCGTACGCTACGCAGCCACAAAAAGTACCACTTTCTGAGCAACCGTATTAAAAAATATATATTGTTTCAGTAGGTAGGTATTAATATGCCGTTTGCATTCTTTTTTGTATTCCTTTACTATTTAAAATGTGATATTATGGCAATGAACACCTTAATGCGTTCTGGTGATTTGAATGTTAGATAACCCGTTTGTAAGTTAATATTGTCAATATTATATTTATTGGGGTGAAGCTTCAATCTTTTTCCAATTATGGAAATGAAACTTAAGCTATTACCTCAATAAAAATATTACTAAGTAGTATTATAAAATTGCTTTAACAGAACTGTAGTGAACAAAATAAACATATTTAAACATAAAAAGCTGATTTAATTATTTAAGTTATGAATATTTAATTTTCTTTATGACTAATATTTGTATATAAAGAACTTTCATCTGTAGAAATAAGTTACAACAAATAAAAAAAAAAACAAAAACATAAACCTCCCGTTAGCTGGGATTCGAACCTCGGTCGTTCTCAGCCGCTGAGCTTAGAGCACATGTCTTAATCCATTAAGCTATCTCAACATTATAGGTAATCGTGGAAATTGGAAATATAGCATTCAGATACCTGTGGTATCGCAAGTTGGAGTTGGAATACAGCTATTATAAATTAGCATTTACTAGCCTTGTTAATAATTATAGGTACTAATATGAGTATATTTCTGGTAATAACAGGTGTCAATTTATAGGTATAGTAGTAGTATGTGCCTAGTAATGTGCTTATTTTCCGCGGTATGTCCAAATAGTATCGCCAACAACGCCATCTAGTTTAATTATTGCGCACCACGTGCAACTATGTGAGCAGCAGACGTCAAACGATGCAAGCGAAACTGGGCCGTAAGGTGTCCATGCATTATTGCAGCCGATAGTACATCAATCACTTGTGTAGGTACAGTTGAGTCAGCGTCATATAGTTAGTAGCAGCTAAGGTAGCCAAATATTTCGGTACACGTCTTTATTACTGTAAGGATAAGGGTGTGTTACGAAATATTTGGCTACTCTGGCTGCTACTAAGTATATGACGCTGACTGTACAACACATCCTCGCGAGCTCTGGAGACCATCGCACCACTCGCTACCAGGAACAACACACCACACGCTGTCAACACGGCGAATCCTCAAACATATCAAGGGTCGGCAACGTCCATGTTACTCCTTTGGAGTTGCATGCGTCTATAGGCTGCGGTGTCCACTGTAACAGCAAGCTTACAGTACTTGTTGATTATATTTATAAAAATAGGTACCTACTTCAGACTAATTCTATAAAAAACGTTTCTCACGCCCAGCTTTCCTTGAAATCGATCTTATGTCAACACTGGGGTAATAAACCACTAATTTATTGGTTTTAATTTTTTGTATCTAAAGACCTGGTCTCGTATTTCGTCTAAGTATTATGGTTGAAATTACTTAATGTGGCCGGCCTTTTATAAAACTGTCATTGTAATTAGAAGCTTCTACCTTCGAACGTAGAGTTGCTTTTTGAATGAACCACTGATGCAATTTGGCCAACTTAAATAATCTCATGTATACCACTTCAAGTGTTTTAAACTCTTGAAACTCTATGCGACCAGACGATAACAAAAACAGTTAATGGGTTTAGATCCGAAAGGACTTATATTAGTTGCAATATATAACACATATGTCTTTTGACTAATCTATAGTAGGACTATTAATTATTGTAAACCAAAATGCCGTATGTTAATATGGCATGTAAAATAATTACACCTTTTTGATATTGCACAAGAATTCATGTACAGATTCAGTCTTTTACAATAGGGCAGTCGAGTTTGGACCTCGCGACAGCTTGGAATTATCTCATTCGGTTTCCCTTATAATTAATCATCAATTAAATTTGATATTAGATTTCCGCGCGCGTTTCGCGTTTTATTTGTATGAAATAGTGTTCAATTACTAGAGATTTTATAGTGATATTTATAGAGACAATTTTAAGACATTTTAGAGACGAATAAGTGAATTTAGTGTAGGCACGTATTTTTTAAGACAATTGACAATAGTGTGAGTGTGAAACATTAAGTGTTTGATTTGTTTTTATATGAATAGTTAATAATTATAGAGTCAGTGTTCACATTAAGTATTTATTTAAAGTTTACCTATGTAGTTATTTAAGAGTAAAGTGTTTATTTTTGGTTTGTAATATTTAGGTCGTCGCTTCGGGAGATTAGCTGGAAATATAGTTCTGCGTGCTAATTGCTGAGATAGTCATTTCCAAGGCTTCATAAATTAAAGGTATAGTTAGTTCTTTTCTGCAATTCAACGGGTCCGCTGAGACGTTTAATCGAACATTAATAGAGGCCATAGGGCCAGATATTATTCTAAATTTTAATATTATGTATATACTATCTCTGGTATGAGAGTGGATTTAAAGATACACTACTATTGTCTTGAAATACAACTCTAATTTAAATAAGGATGCATGAATAGGTATAATAAATGATATCATTGCAATGTGATTGAACTTTGGAAGAGCATACACACACATCTCAATTTTATAACTGGCTCTTTTTAACTTTTCTAAAGCATTGTAATGTTATGCATTTAATGGCTTTTTGATTATATTATTTGTGACAAGATAGTGAACTTACAAAAAAAATACTGTTATACACACCCATTGTATTTCGTGGCTTTAGCCTGATTTCAATGGACATACACTCATACACAAATCACATTTACACGACAAACATTAGCTGACACACCACGAGCTTAGATTTCATTTGAATACACGCACTTAGGTACACTCGACGCAAAGCTTTTTGGCTGATACTAGATCCTGGATTGCTGGAGTCGACTCGAGTTTACACCTAAGGAATCTGACGTGTCAATTTCTTAGAAGCTGTGAACTTTTCATACACAATAGGTATACATCCAAGGCCTGAGCTGTGTATATGTCTGTAACGTATTCTCTGTTTTCCCTGGGGCGCATCCTTTCGATAAAGCTGACCCCTGACGTCTGATGTCGTGTGTGAAGGCAGAGAGCTCTCCGTCCAATTTAAGGGGTCTACAGTACAGACTGTTATTCAGAGCACCTTGTACATAATCGACAACAATCACTATCTCTGTTACAAATACCGTGGCTGCACGAACGTTTAGGGTATGCGTAAATTCTGCCGCGCGTTATGTTTTGCGTAATTATTAAAATTAATCTTCGCAATCTGCGTAAAGTAAATTTAAAAGTACAGTTAAAAGTACTTAAGATTCGTGTAAGATGATGAATGTGTAGGAGAGATGGTTTGAATCAAATAGATAGTAAGGGTTGATAGGTTGCATCATGACGGATTTGTTGGTTTGGCGAGGGTGTAGGAGCGTTGGGAGCCCTCGAAAGATTCAAGATATAACAATAAGTATAGGCCCCATTTTTCGAGACCTAAGGTCTAGAATCCCAAGGTCCCCTTGTAGTCTGTTTTTACAGGTCATCGTTGTCGTTGATGATGGAGCATTTTTATAGTATAATTTTAGTTAGTTCTAAGTTAGAAATATATGTATGTAATTAGTATTAGATAATTATAATTCGTATACGGTAATTAACTAATTAAATCAATTATCTTTGTTCGAGTTGTTCCTGATCGGGTGAGTCGCATGTTCACTTATGTAGATAGACTATTTGTTGATCTCAATTTTAAATGTTCATTTTGATTTGCGGATTTAATTAATTATTGCGGATTTTTTACGGTTTGTTTTACCGTGCGATTTGATTTGCGGACGATACAATTTATTGACGGATTATAATTTACAGTAATGTTTACGATTACTGAAATGACCTTTCACGTGTTTTGATTCGGTTTTTTGCGGCTTATGATCATACATTTACGTATGATTGTTGACGTTTATTTAAACGCATTATTTAATGCGTCGATTGAACTACATTTACGTTCTGATTCATTTTAAAATTTTAGTTTCATTCGTTTTATTTATTACGAATGTTATTTATTCACATTTATTTGTTGCGTTTGTTACGGTTTCATTTGGAACATAATTTGACATTATTATTTTATACGATGCGTTTTACGACGACATTTTTAACACAACGTAGAGGGTCCTATTCGTACTTCTTGAACTAGACGATCACAAGTATTTTATTTATGGCCAGTATTTTAGTTAACTTATTAAATAGTATTTTATTTAAAGGAGGCTAGTTTAGCTATTCTACACCACTTACCATCAGGCGGGCCGTACGCTTCTTTGCCACCGTCGTTGTATATAAAAAAAAACACAATATATCTACACAGCAAGTTGTACTAATCCATACTATCTAATATTATACACACGAAAGTTGTCTGTCTTTTACCTCTTCACGCTTAAACGATTGAGATGAAGGTATACAGATAGATTGAGTCCCGGGGAAGGACAAAGGATAGTTTTATCCCGGAATGACCCCCTAAGGGGGTGAAATGGGGGATGAAATGGGGGATGAAAGTTTGTATGGAGCTATTATATAAACGAGTTCCACGCGTACGGAGTTTAGTTTAGTTTATTTCATCTCGTTGTACAATTTTCACATGATACAGTACATTTGACTTAAATTATATTACTTATCGTACAGCGATCGTCGAGGAATGCAATAATAATGAAAATTATATATGTAATAAGGTATATATAGGTATATAATTGTTAATTGAACTTTATTATTATTTAATTTTTTTATCTATTTGTTATATTCTGTTGCAGTGCCCTCACAGGGTTGTGTTGAAACCTTAATAGCTTTAAGATCTTTTACGAGTATACACACAAAGCAATGATTAAATGATTATGAAACATAATATAATATACAATATTTATATACCTACAATTCAAGTTAAATTAATATAAAATAAAACGTAATTTCAAATACAATTCATAATACAAAAAATCTGTCAGGTTATTTCTGTGTATAATCAAATCACAATGTCAATAGAAGTATAATATGTCAATAGAAATGAAGTACCAAGTAGTACCAATCAAATAATAACAGAAAAATATAAACCAATGTCAAAATCCTAATACTAATTAATAACTAATACAAAAAATAAAATAATAATTCAAAATAGTCTATTGTTGTACAATTTCATTATATTAATTGTCTGAGTAAAATTACCTTTTCAATAAAAGGTTCTTTAAATTACGCTTAAACGTTTCCTCGCTTGTCTCATTTTTTATTTCGGCGGGTAGGCGCTCATAGTACGTCGGCCCTATAACTCTCGCGTTTTTAGCGTGCAGTACCGTGCGACGCGGCACCGTTCGATGTCTTCCTGTGCTACGAAGGCGCTTTCCCGTCACCTCCACCCGCTTAAACTGTGATAGGTGTGTTGAAGGCTATGCCTTTCCAATCGATCCTTCTTACTAAATAAGTCTAAACAACATATTCGTCCGTTTGGCAAGTAATGTTTACTAGCTCCAATTGCAATGGGTCAGCCATCAATTTTGTAATCAGGGTGGTATGGTTTAAACTCATGAGAGTGGTGCCTCGCCAATTATGATTACATGATTAGACAGCCAATGATACATAGCCATTATAATTGTTGGCGGGGCTCCCTCACATTGGTTTAGCAAGGGGTAGAATATTTAGTAAAACAAAGTAAAATAAGAACTTACTCGTATATTGTCACAAACCTCACTTTAAACTTACACAGAGTATTTGCCAAGTATCTTCACTTTTGCACTGCTTAACGACCAAAGATGAACTGCCCAAGTCGGCGCCATGATGATTATTTTATATTGAACAGAAATGGCGGCAACCGGAAGTTCATATTTGGTCGTGATATTGACAAATCAAAACAGAGGATTTCAATGACTAATTTATGGTGTAAAAATCTTAAATATTTAAAAGGCATTTTAAACAATTGTTAACAGTCGGCCATCCAAATTTAAGATGTACGACCTCGTACTAAAGAAGTTACCCACAAAATACCTATTTGAGATAAATACAAACAAAGATCATAACTAGCCACATTGTATACTTTAGTATAGTGGATCTAATTATACATAACAATAGTTCCGATTGATCATTTATAAATCTAGTGAAAAAAAAACAGGTCAAACTGACATACAAATCAAACAATTGACAACAGGCCCCACTACGTCCTGAATGCCTTACAATGTTTTGTTGACAACAGGCCCCACTACGTCCTGAATGCCCAATATTCTTATCATTTAGTTGACAACAGGCCCCACTACGTCCTGAATGCCACAATAATCAATTAAATGACAACAGGCCCCACTACGTCCTGAATGCCCAATATTCTTATCATTTAGTTGACAACAGGCCCCACTACGTCCTGAATGCCACAATAATCAATTAAATGACAACAGGCCCCACTACGTCCTGAATATCATACGTCATAATCGTTTTAGTTGACAACAGGCCCCACTACGTCCTGAATATCATACGTTATAATCGTTTTAGTTGACAACAGGCCCCACTACGTCCTGAATGCCATATGTTATGTAATTAAATGACAACAGGCCCCACTACGTCCTGAATGCCATGTTATAATTAATTAAATGACAACAGGCCCGTTACGTCCTGAATGCCATTTGTTATAATTAATTAAATGACAACAGGCCCCACTACGTCCTGAATGCCATTTGTTATAATCAATTAAATGACAACAGGCCCCACTACGTCCTGAATGTCGATAACCTTTTGCGTGGCAAATGTCATGTTTTAGTTTCTTTTGTTCTGACCAATATTTGGGTAGGGAACTAGATAGTTAAGATTTAAAGTTAAAATCACATCCACCACTTGGTGATGACATGACTTGCCCAGCGAAGGGTTCATTAAGATTCTGTGAATAAAACAATATTTAATTATTCATTAATTTCATCAATATCACTGGATGACGATATGTCTTCTGTATGAGGCCTTTTAAAACTAAGCCAAGGGGCAATTTTATCTACGGGCACAACTGTGGTTAAACGTTGGCCGCATTTCCTCGTCAATGGCGTCTTCCACTTTGAAGCGATCATTGTCTAGAATAGCTGTAATTTTGTACGGTCCCTGAAACCGTGGAACTAACTTTTTACTCTGACCTGTGGCAGGTACCTGTCATTACTTAACTAAGCCTACCAAATTTAAGTGGCTGACATCTCTTTTTATCATACGATTTATTTTGTTGTTGCTGGTATGATTCAACATAAGTATTGATTTCATCCCTTATTTAGGATCTGTCGCTATCTACATTATTGGTGATATCTTCGGCCAACTCAGCCTGTAACCTACTATAACTCTCGCCTACCGGTCTTATACCGAATAATGCCTCAGCAGGACTACGATTAATACCTTTATTAAGTGTGTTATTCATACCCCATTGGACATCGGGCAGGTAGTCATCCCATTTATTATATGGAGAGACAGACTTGGCCGTAAGAGCATCCATAATTACTTTGTTATATATTTCTTCAGCCTTCCGAAATATATAATATATATAATTCTGAAATACTTAGAGGTATTTGACTTAGTATTCCTAACAGGTTTCAAGAATACGAACCGGTTAAAAGCGTCAACTATGACCAATATGTGCATGTTTCCCCGGCTATTCCGAATGAATGGACCAACGTGGTCCACATGGATTGTATCAAAAGGATTATAAACTTTCTTTATGCGATTCAAAAATCCTTGCTGCTTACCTGCCCTTGATTAAGCGTAAGTACATTCTAAACATAATTGAACGTACTTCTTTACAAAGTTACGCGTCTTAGGGAACCAGTAAGCAGTTATAATTTTCTTCAAAGTTTTGTCAATAGAGAGATTACCAATGTCGGCATGGTTTTGCTTGACAATCTGTCAGTGAACGCCTTTTGGTACAACCCATCTGTCCCCTTGTGGTGTAACTCTAAACAACTTATCACCTTTTAACTTGTAATTGTTTTTGACATCGAACACATTGCCCAAGTCGGGGTTTTTGAGAATGCCGACTATCCATTGAATTTCTTAATCCGCATTCTGAACAGTTACTACCCAATCATTGGCATCACGAAACTGATAATATATCACAAACTATATGAGTGATGTTGTGCATTGGGTTGCGACTTAGGGCGTCAACATGTGCCACAGCCACACCCGGTCTAATCAATGCTGAGATTAAATCCTTGGATTTGTTCCCGCCACCACGCAACTCGTGAGATCATTGCTTTTTTTTTTGGAAAGTAGTTCTTAAGGAATTGCATCTTAGAAGGAATGCCGACAAGAAAAACCCACAATTTTTGTAAGGCTGATACGACCGCGAGGGTTTCCAAATCATACGATGAGTAATTCTGCTCTTCTGGCCTCGTCTACCTACTGTAGTAGGCAACCGGTTTCAAAACATTATTATCGTCGCGTTGGAGTAAGATTGCACCTAGTCCTAACTTACACGCATCTGTATGCACTTCAGTCGGAGCTTGCGGATTGTAAAGCACCAAGGTGGGCTTTGTCACAAATTTTTCCTTCAGGGTCCTAAAAGGCTCCTTGCTCGGGGCCCCAAGGCCAGCTTGCACCCTTTTTCAAAAGATTTGTTAGGGGTTTAGCAATGATGGAGAATCTAGGTACAAACCTCCGGAAGAAACTGGCCAGCCCCAGGAATTGCCAAACGTTATGCTGACTAGTAGAGACCGGAACTTTCTCAACAGTTTGATACTTCAAATCCTAACTAATCAACTGACTGTCCAAAAAAACGCATTTGGATAGCTTAAGGGTAAGACCCGCATTAAAAACAACTTTAAGGTGTGTTTTTACGGACAAGAACCACAGGGCTAGCGTAAGGCGACGTGGAAGGACGTATTATTCCATTGTCTAACAACTCCGTGACTATGTCACAAACTACCCCCTTCTCATGAAACGCTAGCCTGTATGGCCTGTAAACCACAGGGTCACTATCGTTTAATGATATGGACATTTCACCGACCGATGCGGTGCCTAGCTCGGACAAGTTGAAAGCGAAACACCTCCTATATCTATTCAATAGTGGTAATAGTTATTTCTTTTGAGATTGTGTAACTTGTTCGCATATGCGGACATTTGTAACGTCAATATCAGGTGGCGTATGCTTATTTACAGTGGACACTCGCATGAATGAGAGGAAGAGACTTCAGTATCTTCGCTAGCTATTCGGTCACGTGCCAACAGTGAACCTTTGCGCAATGAGATAGTCTGGTTATTGGATACGTTAATTACAAGTTTCCCTAACCCTCCCTTGTCAACATGAAACAACCCTGAATACACTGAAAAAGCACACATTATTAGAGTTTAGTCTCAGGCCACCTTCAATATATACATCTCCAGCAAACGATGGTGTCTTAACAGAAGAACTTTACTTTGTGACTAATTATTTCATAATTTATCTCATTCAACATAAGCAACTATTCATTATTTTTGTAAACCAATACATGTGGTTGTTCTGTGAAAGACTTTCCTATCATAAGAGGTACATGCATCGCACAGTCAGGAACTATATACAGATCTACCTATAGACTGATCGATTGTAATACTAACCCTACACCTACTTAGCGCGTGTACAACAGAACCACCAAAGCCATTAAGCGATGGTAGAGAATCCGTGTAAACTTGTGTATTGATATTTTTGAAATCGGTTGCCCTAATCATACAGCACTCGCTACCGAAATCAATAATTGCCCTAAACGGTACCCCATCAACTACAATGGATTTTATATGTATATATATTTTTTTTTATATATTTGATTTCTCATTTGTGCTTGGGTGATTGGTTGGCACTTTGAAATAGCATTGATCAGCGTCGTGGCCTAACTTCAGACATTTGGTGCATTTTTTTATGGGTAAAGTACACTGAGAGGAAACGTGACCATCTTGTTTACAATTGTAACAGCGGGGCTTATTTGGTCGAGTTGCAACGTCATTAGGCTTGGCACCGATTGTGTTTTTAACTACTTTACGATCAGAAATTGGTTTTATATTGCGCGTGTTACCAAGGTATGCCAACAGTTTATCAGGGTCATCAAACTGAGCCGCTTCAGCTCCTAATCGAATAGAACGGTCGTCTATGCCGTGCAATATACATTCCACGGCGAGCTTCCCTTTTATCGCTTCGGTAACCCTATTGACTAGTGCTACTTTATCATAAAAGTACTCCTCAAGTGAGTCTCCAAAGCGAGCTCGCCTAGCAAGCATATCGCTAAGCATCTGCCCATAATTTTCCTTGGAGGGAAAGGCTGCCATTAGTTTTGATTGCCACTCCTCCCAAGCAAATAAGACCGATGACAACCCCTCGTACCATCTCTGCGCTAGCCCCCGTAATTTTGGTAAAGCGTAATGTACCAACTGTTTTTCGGTCCAACCGTATATAGACGCGCACTCATTAACTTTATGAAGCCACATTGTCATTGTCTGTTCCTTCTTAGCGGGATCGAACTCAGGGATAGTATTGTGCATATTTCCTATTTTATCTAAAGAATCATTACGTCCTAACGTTTTCAATGCATTAAGCAAAAGATTAAAGTTACTATTGTCAGAGGTATTACAAATTGACTCACGTTTATTTGCATTGCCACCCACCGGCTGGTCCATACAATTGCGCGAGCGGATGCTCGCCCGGCTGCGCGAACGGCGGTGGCCGGCTCGGTTGCGCGAAGAGCGGAGGCTGGCTCGGCCGCGCGAACGCCGGCGGCTGGCTCGGCTGCGCGAAGGCTGGCGGCAGGCTTGGCTGCGGGAACGGCGGCGGCTGGCTCGGCTGCGCGAACGCCGGTGGCTGGCTCGGCTGCCCGAGCGCCGGCGGCTGGCTTGGGTGCGCGAAGGCTGGCGGCTGGCCCGGCTGCGCGAACGGCGGCGGCTGACTCGGCTGCGCGAAGGCTGGCAGTTGACTCGGCTGCGCGAACGTCGATTCGTCCAGCTGCGCGTGCGCCGAGTAGCTCTGCTGTGCGGGCGATGGCGCGCACAGCTACGCGGTCGACGGCTCGCCCGGCTGCCCGAACGACTACGCGACCGCCGCTTGTTTCCGGTGGGACACGAAGGCGTGTACAACCCTGGTTCGTCGGTTACATATTCCACTGAAATTTAGGAAATATTGTCGAACAGTTTATTGATCATAAAATACAGTATATGTTAATAATGTTTTAGTTTAAGCAACAGTCAATAATCCCCATAATACTGTAAGCGCCCGAAGTGCATCAGTTTGTAAACAATGATCGTAATTCCATAATCCAAATTTGTACTTTACTACACCACAACATAATTGGTAAATCAAAGAGAAAAAAAAAAGTTTCCGCTAGCAATAATAAAAACAAATTTAAAACTTACTGGGTGAGTTAACCGTTCCAATCATTTAAATCTTTTATTTGAGCACGTGCTTACAGTGTTCAAATAGAAAAAGGATCTTATTTCCCTTAAATAAATCTTTTCTTTATAAAAAGGTTTATAATATCTACCCGTTAAATACATTTTAAAAGTCGAAAAGGCCCAAAAAAAAAGGTTCATCCCACTTCTGAACTGTTGAAGGCTATGCCTTTCCAATCGATCCTTCTTACTAAATAAGTCTAAACAACATATTCGTCCGTTTGGCAAGTAATGTTTACTAGCTCCAATTGCAATGGGTCAGCCATCAATTTTGTAATCAGGGTGGTATGGTTTAAACTCATGAGAGTGGTGCCTCGCCAATTATGATTACATGATTAGACAGGCAATGATACATAGCCATTATAATTGTTGGCGGGGCTCCCTCACATTGGTTTAGCAAGGGGTAGAATATTTAGTAAAACAAAGTAAAATAAGAACTTACTCGTATATTGTCACAAACCTCACTTTAAACTTACACAGAGTATTTGCCAAGTATCTTCACTTTTGCACTGCTTAACGACCAAAGATGAACTGCCCAAGTCGGCGCCATGATGATTATTTTATATTGAACAGAAATGGCGGCAACCGGAAGTTCATATTTGGTCGTGATATTGACAAATCAAAACAGAGGATTTCAATGACTAATTTATGGTGTAAAAATCTTAAATATTTAAAAGGCATTTTAAACAATTGTTAACAGTTGTCTCCGTGTATACATGATGACCTCGAAGAGGTAATGCGAATAGTGAGTCATAATCCGCTGCTGAACAAATAACTCTTTGCAGTACTGCCTCTGGTTTAGACCTAGCATCTCATCATCATCTAGCTTCCAGCGTCAGTCGAGTTGCCCCATAGGATTGCACCGTAAGACATAAGTGAGTGGAAAAGTAAGCCTGCCTAAGCGCGTCACAGGAAACCAACGGTTTAAGTTTGCGCAGGGCAAACACCGCTCCGGCCAGCCTATTACACAGCGAGTCGACGTGTTTCTTCCAATTCAATGTGGGGTCCAGCGTGAATCCTAAAAACTTACAAGTATTACCCATTTGTATGGGACACTGGATGCTCACGTTCGAGTTCGGAGCGCACCTTCCAGAGAAGAGCATAACACTGGTTTTGTTTGCGCTCAGGACTAGGCCATTTGCCGAGAACCAGTTCTTCAGTTGCAAGTATACAGTTGTAATTTTGTCACTTAGTTCCTCGTATGTACCTACGTCCATGCACTGTTACTGTCGTGTCATCGGCAAACAGCGTAATTTGACCGTCCGTTATGGCAGATGGTAGGTCATTTATAAATATAAGGAACAGGATATTCCCATCGCAGATCCTTGTGGAATCCCGAGTCGCGGGCAGAAGCTAGTATGAGGAATACGAGGAAAAACCCGTGAGATGGTAGCTTTGTAGGTTGGTTTTATTGTTTGTTCTCGTGTAGGCACAGTAAATAATTGTAGGTACTACTTCTACTTATGCTATTCTATACATAGAAAAAAACAATGTTTTGTACTGGGCCCTGTTCTCAACTGTTTTTTCGCGACGTAGTATTAGAAACCCTTATTTGCCAGTATCATTCTAATTAATGGTCATATTCATTGACCTTTATTGTTCAACATTAATAATTCCGAAACACGATATTTAAAAAAACATGACATGCAAATAAAGACATAAAATTAGGCAAATTCATTCACGATTGAAATACGTACCGGGTTGTGTCGCTGTCGGTGGTAGTCCTGACCTTATTTCCGGGAGATAGAGCTCAAAATTGAATACATATTTTTGAAGCTGGGCCTCTCTATAAATAAGTACCGAGGCGATGGCAAATAGTTCAGTTTCGAGTTGATTGTCCACAAAACTGTACACCGCCCAGTGAACGAAACATGAAGACTGTTTTCATATTGCTTTGCTTGGTTGTCTGCCTCCTAGGGGTGAGTTCCTGTTATCACTTTGCGACACATCGTGTTTTTATCGTATTTAAGTATATATTTTATGTATGTGTATGTTAGTCTGTAAGGTATATGTGAATATGGGTCTTTGTTGCCTGATTCAAATAATAATTAAATATAAATAGCTAGTACTGAACATATCATCCTTTCGGGTCAGTGGTGCAACTGCTCAGTCCAATTAGTTGGACTACGGGCCTTTACTAGGGGACGTGGTCCAGCTATCTTTGCAGTTGGACCACGGCACCATTATAGAGTTCCCAGGTCCAAATAAAATATATTTTTTAAATAACTTAAAAAAAGCTAAAGTACCTAGTCGGTCCATAAGTTCTGTCACAAATATTTTGCCGCATAGTAAATAATACCAAGAATGTTTTTATTTAATGCTATATATGGTTTGATAGCTCATAATACTGATAAATTAGAACGATTATTGGATTTAAATGCTTAAAGCCATATTACACAAATGCTAGTTTCTTCAGACATTTTGCACTTTTTTATCCAATCAAAAACACGGCCCTGATTTATTTATTTATTTAAACTTTATTGCACAAAAGAAAACTTATCGTACAAAAGGCGGACTTAATACCATATGGCATGGTGATTCACTTTATCTTTTTTCTATGATTCTTAAAACCTTTCGAACTTACGTGAGATTTTAGTCAGAACCCTCCTGAAACCTCCCTGTTACTCGTACCTCCATTTTGAAGCATAAGATAAGTAAGTCTGGGTAAAACTAATTTTCATATTCACGTTTTACGTAGTGTACCTACTTGTTGCCCACACGATCAAATTTACGCGTTTTTCTAAAAACATAAAAAGTACGTAAAGTTCTCGCTGGGAGCAGTTGGAAGCTAAGCATGGTATAAAATCGAGGTTTCAGAATAAATAAAAAAAACCTTGTTGGTCATCTGGAACACTGTTATTTTATTAAATTTGTTGTAAGTAGTATTTTTGTAAGTTGTGGCGTGTTTTGGGTTCACGAATTGTCTCAAGTTACAAGGTTTTTTTGTCATATTGCGATAATTGTTCAAAATGTATTGTATTGCAATTTGATTCGTATAAAATAAGCTTTTTAATCATGTATAATACGAATAAGAAAAAGTTTATTGCTGAGTTTTATCTATCAAAAACCTTGTGACAGAACTTAAGGACCGACTAGGTATTACCTAATGTAGGTGTAATTATAGAGAGTTGAAGGAAAAGGCTGAGAATAGAACAGAATGGAAATTACTCCACCGACAAGAGCCAAGCTCTTAAATAAATGATGATGATGATATACTTTATATACAAATAGGTAGGTATTCCTAAGGTATCTTTAGATGCCCGAAGGGCAAACAAACCAGAAATAAGAGAGCAGGGGACCGATTTTTGACTTTCGAGCGCTCGACTCTTTCACTCGAAAACTGTCAAAAATTATGAAATGCTATTTTGAAATAGCGATAGAAAATTGAAAAACGAGTGGTATTGACCACTCGTAATTAATTCTATTGGTAGAAAGTAAGTGCTTGCCATTTTGACATTACAAACGTATTTACTTTTATTTGATTTTCGAGCGCTCGAAAGTCAAAAATCGGTCCCCAGAGCGCCACCACCAAACCACTGCCCCGAAAGGCCTTATTAAATGGGTTCTGGGGCCTTTTTCGAAGGAATCAAACTCAAACTCAAAATGATCTTTATTCAAGTAGGCCTAGTAACAAGCACTTTCAAATCGTCAGTTATTTTTTTAAAGTATTTTATGAAACATGAAAAATAAAAATTAATTTTATATGAAGTAAAAATGGTATAGAAAATACTAGTGAATGTTTCTAGAAAAACAATCTAATATCAAAAAACAAAATACAACGAGAATTCAATAATTAATCTATTGATTAAAAATTCAGTCACAATTAGTTCCATGGAGTTTTATCATTCACGTAGTCTTGTGTGCTATAATCAGAGATCGGAAAAATTTGCGACATTGTTTGCAATTATGTGGACATGACTCCAAAATTAATCAAAATGTTAATTAATTATTAATTGAAAGATAATTTGAATTATTGGAGATAATAGTTTATTTATAAAGTGCTTATAAGCACGTATATACTATAATAACTTAAAAAAAAGACGTTACGACGACGATGAATTACATAAATAATAATTAGCAAAAGGTTCGTATTTAAAATGGGTATCGTTTCCGTAAATATTTATATATAATAAATAAATAACGATTTTAAACTGACACGATTACTTACACTAGAAAAAAATTTGGAAAAAATACTGTTTTTTTTTTTTAATAAACCTATACTTTAACAAACTTTTGTATTTATTGACTAGTAATCAAACTATATGTCAAGTAAAAAAATAATTAACTGAATAACATTTTGATTGATATTGGAGTCATGTCCACATAATTGCAAACAATGTCGCAAATTTTTCCGATCTCTGGCTATAATAAGCTTTCGAAATAAGTTTACGCTTCACATAGTTCTTGAATTTATTAATAGATAACTCAGTTACGTTTCCTGGAAGTTTGTTATAAAACCTTAAACAATTACCCATGAATGATTTTTTTATTTTTTGGAGCCGAGTGGTGGGCACCGCGAGCTTATGCTTATTTCTAGTATTAATATTACCTATGTCACAGTTTTTCCTAAAATTGACGTTTGATTGATGTTTTTACATATGTACATACACAATATTTTCATAGATATACTGACAATGTAATGTCATTATATTAATATTTTTAAACTTATCTCTAAGTGAGTCTCTATGTTTCAATCTATACGAGTATATCGCCCGAATAGCCCGTTTCTGCAAAACAAAAATCGAATGAATGTCCGAGGCACTGCCCCACAATAAAATGCCATATGACATAATGCTATGGAAGTAGCTAAAATATACTAATCGAGGTGTTTTCACGTCTGTTAATTGACGGATCTTGCTCTCTGCAAATGCTGCAGAACTAAGTCTATTCGAGAGATTAGCAATATGGGGACCCCATTGCAGCTTCGAATCTAACGTTAAACCAAGAAAAACTGTACTATCAACTAGTTCCAATTCCTCATCTTTTACAAAGAGACTCCCTTGCTCGTGCGTAACGTGATTCGTGACAAATTTAATACATTTAGTATTTTTCTCATTTAACAATAAATTATTAACATTAAACCAATTTACTACTTTAGAAATAGCATTGTGTACATCATTGCAAGCTTGTTGCTGTCTTATGAGTTTGAAAATAAGTGAGATGTCATCTGCAAACAATACTATATCATGGTGGGTCTTTACTAGGTATGGCAAGTCATTTATGTAGATAAGGAACAGGAAAGGCCCCAATATTGATCCCTGCGGTACACCCATCGAGACTAATGACCCCGGTGATCGCTGTCTATTCACTTCGACCCTTTGTATTCTACCATGTAAGTAAGACTTAAGTAAATTCAGTGATGATCTTCTGACTCCATAGTAGTCGAGTTTCCTGATCAATGTTTCATCACAAACGCAGTCGAAGGCCTTGGATAAATCACAGAAGATACCTGAAGCATCTCGTGATTCCTCCCAGGCATCGAAAATGTGTTTAATTAGCTCGACACCAGCGTCGGTTGTCGAGCGAATCTTTAACGATATACATTTATACGAGGCCCATTGGACTTGTGTTGCTTGTTTAGACTTGTTAAATTGTATTTTGATGCTTCGTGAAGCTGCCAGTGGCCCGCTGGCATCAATTTTTACCTTGTTTAACCTGCAAAGCTTGCGCTGCAGACACGTTTTGTGTCTTTAACAACCCAGTTTAGGAAGTCAGAAAGGGCAATTTAATAAAAGCCGCTTAACTTATACCTATTGTCATTTGCTTTACAAGAAATGTACATGATCGCATCGTGATAATATTGACGCTTTGCTGTTTGTGCAGGAGTCGTCAGCCGAAGATTGTTCGTGCCGCGACGGGCAGCAAGGCCCACGTGGACATCCGGTAATATTCTATAATTCAATTATTCAACTCGGTGTTCAAGTTCTATTATATTACATTGTACTTCTATACAATCTTCCGCCCCCCATTTCTCTCTCTTAGGGGATGTTTTTTGGAATAAAAAATATCTAATGTCCTTCCCCGGGATTCAAACTATCCCCATGCCAAATCTCATCTCAATCAGTTTAGTGGTTTAAGCCTGAAAAGGTAACAGCGAACAGCGACATTCGAATTTAGAATTAAAATAAAAACTATTAAGGTGAGTCGGGGTAAGAGTATCATACTTTTTTGAAAGTTAGATTCAAATAGTGTTTGAGATCTAATTATTGCATTAATTCGTATACTAAAGCGATAAAATATAAGTAAATTTAATATATTTTTAATTGAAACTACTTATCAAGCAAAGAAACTATTAAAACGTGCACTAATTTGTAAAAAAATAAAAATCGGCACGACTGTTCCTCTTGCCCCATGACTGGGGTAAGAGTATCGTACGTACCTAACTTGAACTAGGTTAGCTCCAGTGGATTTACGTATGTAGTAACACAGTTGGTAGACGCTCTCAAGAAAATGAATACCTTAATAAGTTGAAAAACTCTTCAAAATTCTGAGAAACTGCGTTTATGCATATTCTGGGGCAAGAGTGTCATAGTAGGTGTTATCAGGGGTGACAAACCACCTAACACTTAAATAAAAAAAATGATGCTTTGAATTTTTTAATTCGCTCTGAAAACTATACTTTTTACTCGTAGGTATTACAGTAGTAGTATTTAGTATTAATGCCACTCGTGATTACTTTCGTCTTTAGCCAATAAAAATCTTTATTTTGTTTTTGTTATACATATACCAATTTTCCGCATTTTATCAGGTGACAAGAACTGTGGCGATTTTTTTGTTTTGTTCGTAATTGTAATTGTGTCACGATATGGTTTATCATTGATGTTTTTGAGTGCTTGAACCTAACATCCGAATCCTTAAATGTCGTAAAATCGCATACGCACATCCCTGAATTAAGCAGTGCCAATTTGTAATAAACATGACAATTTATAAAAGGTTTGACAGAAAGGTTTGATGGGGTAAGAGTAGCATATGACTCCCTTCCCCCGGACTTAACTGACACTCTTGCCCCACTTAAATAATTTGAGGTTAAAATTTTATTGCCTTGATAAAAACTTATAATCGATAAGAATAACAGAAAATAACGATGTAACATAAGAAATAAACTATAAATATTCGACTCACCAACAAACAAATCCGAATTAACAGCCATAAATCACACAAAACCGCTTTTGAATTATACACGTGCACTTCCACTTATCACAAGTCGTACCTAACCAGTCAAAATAAACCACGTTTTGTTTCAATATGGCGTGTAAAAGAGACATCTATGATTTGACGATGGACCTAATACACGCCTGTCTGTTTTACCGACGGTACAAAAAGGCGCTCAATTCAAAAGAATTAGCTGGAGAAGCTTTTGACGCTCTTCCTCCGATGTTACTCTTGCCCCGACTCACCTTATAGAAATTTTGTTGTAGACCCGCAGTCCAGAGACGTCAGTTAGATTCTGACCCGAGCCACAGTCAGCCACCATTAATTTTTCATTGTGGTTGACTTCTGTATAATAATTATAAGTACCTATTTAACTGTGGTGTTTGAAATATGTTGATTCAAGAAGGCTAAAATAAATCTGTGTTCCCGTTTTTATTCAAATCTTGCGTGACTTGTGTCAGCCTATGTGAAAAATGTACGGAAACTGATATTGTATTGTATTGATAATGTTTTTTTTATCCCACAGGGACCACAGGGACCACAGGGTCTAAAGGTAAGTTGGTAGGAATGTTTGTTTGTCAAGGAGGATATCTGGACGAGCGGGGAATGGAGGTTGATCTAAATGGTTTTTAGCGTTCCGTAGTCAACAAGGAACGAAGGAACTCTTATAGTTTCGCCATGTCCGTCGGCCGTTCGTCTTCGGCTTAGCTCAGTAACCTCAATAACCACTAGAAAACTGTAATTCGGCATGGGTAGGTATATAAATCAATCACGCCGACAAAACAGTACAATAAAATCTTGAAAAAATGTGTTTTACGTCACCTAGCCATAATGCGAGTTTTACTGCTGCGCGTACGGTAAAACTCGCATTGTGGCCAGGTGAAGACGTAAAATTGTGTACTATAACAACACGTACACAAGTAGTTGGGGAATTGTGTATCGTGAATGCTTAAGGTACCTACTGTGAGATGATGGATAGATGTAATTCTTCTGTCATAGGTATATTAAAATGCAGTGTAGGTATATATCATTTGTAATTCACAGTGACTTAGTTTTTAACTGTAATGCTCTTAACTAAATACCTAACTTACTGAATTTTTATTTATATTTAATTGAATGAGATTTTAGATGAGATAAAATACTATAGTACCTATCAACTTGATCGTGTCGTAAAATAATGTATTGTTTGATTAGGTTGAGTAAAATAATGTATTGTTTGATTAGGTTGAGTAAAATAATGTATCGTTTGATTAGGTTGAGTAAAATAATGTATTGTTTGATTAGGTTGAGTAAAATAATGTATTGTTTGATTAGGTTGAGTGAAATAATGTATTGTTTGATTAGGTTGAGTAAAATAATGTATTGTTTGATTAGGTTGAGTAAACAAAGAGATGAAAAATTGAAGGTGAAGATTAGTGTCGGTCCTAAACAACACATTTACATACGTTTCCTTTACTAGCTGCTTCATTTTTTTTCATACTAAATAATTGAGCACGCAATGTATATTCATTATTCACTACACGTCATGTCATTTGTTTAGTGACATCCATAAAAGTCAAAACGTTTGTTAAGTCAAATTAGTTTCAACGTAATACATTGCTGCCCGGCCGTACTTAATTCTTTTTTAACTAAGCTATTTAACAAAATTGCTATCTCATACCATTTGAACAGCCGAAAACTATGGCTGGTTAAAATATACCCCGTATGAAAACAGGCTGTATATAAGCTTGAAATCTCATACCTATGTTCACGAAAATAATTTTCATTTAATTCATTTTAAAACTGAAATTAAGCGATAGTAGTTTTCTAATTTTCAATCTCCAGTTATATTTCATCCTGAAATAACCAGTTATAAGGTTTTTAAGGGTAATGGAAAGGGCCATGTTGCGTTGGGAGTTCCTCTGCGTGCTCGCATCAGAAATGAGGCTATCCGCAGCAGAGCCAAGGTAACCTATAACAGAAACCTACCTAATACCTACCTATACTAAGAAAAAATATCACATAGAATAGGGAACTCATACAGAAGCACTCAGTAATTATTTTATATAACTGTTTCACGTATTTACTTACCTTTTTGTTATTCTTAATACTTTTAACCTCCTATATTATCAGAATCCATCAATTATATAAAAATAAATCATGAAAACACAGTAACACGGAATGTTTTATTTAAAGTCACAAACCACAGCCAATTATTTCAAAGCCCTTGGAATTGAGAAGAAACTACATGGAGTCAAGGGTTTCTAAGGCCGCGGTGGACGCTAGCGGGACATTAGATCGAGTTCAGTCAGTCTATGACCGCAGGGGCTCGTCGCGCCGCTGCCCGCTGGCGTCCAGCGTAACGTATTAACCCATTTAGCCCCTTCACGACTCACATGCGTCATTGCGCTTTTCGCTTCATATGGACATTAATCTATTCAAGGTCGATATGTATGCGTCATACCTCTACGAGCGATGAGCTATAATGCTGCGCACTAGTACATGTAGCGTTGCTCGGGCTCTGGTGGGTTAACACATTCAGGGCCAATGATGACACATATATTATGCGCCAGACCGCCGTAGTCGCTTTCCGCTACATATGAGAAAAAACACGGGATCAGCTACGAGCGTAGCGCGTAGCGATTCTTGGCCCTGGGGCCGTAGACAAGGTTACAATCGACAAGCGCTAACGCTAACGAATAAAATGTATGGGAATGACAGATGCCGACGAAACACTTTTCGTTAACATCTGTCATTCCCATACATTTTATTAGTTAGCGTTAGCGCTTGTCGATTGTAACCTTGTCTAGGCCCCCTGAATGGGTTAATCTGCTGCAGACTACGGCGTAGCACTACGCTACGAGCTTAGTGTGGTGGACACATTCACCAGCCGTTCCTAGCGCTACGCTCGTAGCCGATAACATGCGAACTGTGTGCAGAGGAAAGCGTCTACGACCAGAGCGCAACCTAGCGGGTTCCGGTCACTGAATTTGTGGTACGTGTGACAGTGCTACGCCGTAGTGCGACGCCCGAGCTGTAACCACGAAAATCGAATCTCGAAATTCGTAGATCTCCGTCTATATCGCACTTATGGCTTATGGTACTCGAGTGACAGAGACAGAGATATACGAACTTCGAGATTCGATTTTCGTGGTAGCGCGGCTTACACCATCATCCTCCTAAGGTCGTTCCCGGTTGTGCTTAAACGAGACCGGGGACCACTTTGGCACCTTATCCCAAGATTTGAAGTAGGCACTAGTTTTACAAAAGGGACTTCCATTTGATCTCCTACCCAGATAGAAAACTAGACCTTATTGGTATTAGATCGGTTTATTCACGATATTTTCCTTCACAGGAAAGCTACTGTTAAATATCAAATGATATTTCGTACATACGTTGTTTGGAGTTTGGACCAGACCCAGTGTGGTATAAATAGGGATTCGAACCCGCGACCTGCAGATTGAAAGTCACGCGCCTTACCGCTCGGCTACAGTTGCCTGGTGACACCATAAGTTACCGAAATGAGGAGTACTTAAAGAATAAAGGTACTATACTCCCACTAGTATCAAGCTTCAACTCTGCACCAAGTACTAAAGCTGTTAAATAATATACTGGACAGTGACAGCCAACTGGACATATTCTTAAGGTCAAATGCCAAGTTTTTGGCAGCTTGGTGAGGTAGGGCACAGTGGTGAGGTAGGGCACAGTGGTGAGGTAGGGCACAGTGGAGAGGTAGGGCACAGTGGTGAGGTAGGGCACAGTGGTGAGGTAGGGCACAGCGAAATGTCATCCCGCTCGAATTTGGAGCAGCCCAACTGGGGAAGTACCTCCGCCTTGCAGAAGACCACAGCCATAACAACACCACTACTTGCTCTGTAGTAGTGTTGTGTTCCTGGAGGTGAGCAAGGTCGCCAGAGCTCCCGAGGATGCGTTGTGTTGAGAGCGAGGGAATTTGTTCCTTCAGCTGTCAACACAGCAAATCCTCAAACTTATCAAGGGTCGGCAACGCCCATGTTACTCCTTTGGAGTTTCATGCGTCTATAGGCTGCGGTGTCCGCTTACCATCAGGCGGACCGTACGCTTGTTTGCCACCGTCGTTCTATAAAAAAAAAAAAAGCTGCCTATCAATATCTGGTCTGGAGATCTATGAGTATCAATGTCACTCCTAGCTCCATAATTGCTTAATCTGTATTATTAATAACCTTGACCTTCCGTTTCTCTTTCTATTGACCTGTATTTCTTGACCTATTCATATTGTATAATTTTAGCTTAATAATTGTTATTGACCTTCTGTATTTCTTGGCCTGTTACTAATGATGAATCAACAATTTGACTAACAATCATTCATTTTCTTTTTTTTGTGTTGTATTCATTATTCAATGATTTGACATGTTACATTCAAAATTCGCATGATAAGTATTAATTTACCAATTAGCATGTAAGGTATAACTGTTAGTGCTAATATTAATGGTAATGGTAATAAATAAATAAAAAGTATATACTATTAATTACATGTGTGGTATAGTATTCTTAAACCGTAACATCATTACGCAACAGGCGATGGAAGGTAAATACGATCAGTTAATGAGAAGCCGGTGATTATCCGGGCGTGTAAACGCGCCCAAATAATTGCGAGAGCGTTCAAAGGGTTGAGTAGGGTGACCATGATAATGTCTGTTTTTTTAAACTAACCCTTTTTCTAATGCAAAACGAACCTCACAGTATAGAACTACGTGTCAGTGGCGGCGCGTGAGAATTTTCACTGGACAACCCGGAGCAAAAAAAGTTTGTTATGCTCCATATTGGTATACATAGCAAGAAATTTTAGACAAGCCGGAGGGAATTGGCATAGGCACTAGTTTTGCGAAAGCGTCTGGGATGTCTATCATTTTATCGAAATGTCTTTATCGATTTTCATGTCACCGAATCCTTACAAACGTTTATGTTACTTGAAATACAGTTGCAAGTCTATTTCTTATAAACGGACTTAAAAAAAGGCTTCCGCTATAAGCTTGTGACAGAAGAGAATTTCATCATCATCCTAGCGTTATTCCCGGTTGTGTCCTAAAGGAGCCCGGGGTGCGCTTTGATACCTTATCCCACGATTTGGCATAGGCACTAGTTTTACGAAAGCGACTGCCACCCGGCCTTCCAACCCAGAGGGAAAACTAGACCTTATTGGGATTAGACCGGTTTCCTCACAATGTTTTCCTTCACCGAAAATCTAAGGGTAAATATTCCGTAGTTAGTTACATAAGTTTCGGAAAACTTATTGACACGAGCCAGGATTCGCACCCACGCCGCCGCTTGACAGACGCATGCCTGAACCACTAGGCTACCGTAGCTTCAGAAGTGAATAAGTAATAATTATCTTGTGAAAAGAAACTGTCCACGCATGGTCACTGTACGACCCTACCAAATGAAAGTTAGCATTTTTGCGCAATATAGGAACGAAATCGCCTCGTCAGCGGCATTGAGCTGATAACATCGGCAGGACCTCCCGACAACGAGGGCGTGGTTATTTGCATCCGGACCATTCGGCCAGTTTGGGCAGCTTATCGCCGAAACAGGACGTTGTTTATTTTATACCGAAATCCATATCCATACTTCCATACTTATCCATACTTTATATATGTATATATATATATGTCGGAGTGACGCTGTCACAATGACATTTGGAATGCGTTTATAAAGTGCGACAACAACAGATCGTTCATTCAATCATTCGTTCGTTTAGTCTGTCATTTGATTTGTAAAGGAACGTTACACTTGCGGAATATTGTTAAGACGGTACCACCAGACAGTTGGATGAACTGACAGGTCTGGAGGTGGGGGCGAAGAGCCGTCAGACTTGACTAGTACACTTTTGTTTGAACGGCCATTGAGTGCACACCTTATGCGAGTTGTAACGTTCTATCCGTAAATATTAAGTCAATCACTGTATATTTTTGTAGTCTAATGAGTGGATCGAATTAAAGGACAGTTAAAGTATTCGAGTGCGTTTTTATTTGTGTCGAACCACGAAGAACATGGACAGTGATGGAGATCATCCCGATCTCTGTTCACCGCCTCGCAATGCCCCTTCTCCGACATATATATACACGGTGGAATTTAATCGGTGAACAGGAACCCATTTTTCTAATTCAGTAATCGATGGCGGTCACGTTTATGTAGTACTTAAGTGGAACCAAGCTTTTTTTTATCATAACTAATTTTTAAGTTGAAATTAAATTTTAATTAAAATTTATTGTCACCGTACTAATGGTTTAGTCTGAAAAGTTTAATACCTCTTTTCAAACTATCAGCCATAGAAACTTAAAACATAAATGAGCAATAAGCTGTCAATTTGTCATTGTCAAATTCATAACAAACGTCTGATCTGTCTAGTTTCCCGCCAAAGCCAGCAAGCACTTGACGTATGTACACTTACGAGTAACTTCCCTTCAATAAAAGTAGGGTGTCCATTTATTCAGTCAGTGTACATTTTACCGATGTTAATTAAGTGTGATTAATTAGATTGTGAGCTATATTGCACGAGATCTCACGTATTGGTTTCTGTGTAGATTGATAATTAAGATTTTTGGATTCCTGATCACCGATTAAATTCCACCGTGTATATATTATATTAAATATATATATATATATATATATATATATATATATATATATATATATATATAAATATATATAGGTATATATACATATATATATATTACATATATAATATTATAAATGCGAAAGTGTGTCTGTCTGTCTGTTACCTCTTCACGCTTAAACCGTGAACCGATTGCGATGAGATTTGGTATCGAGATAGTTTGGGTCCCGGGGAAGGACATAGGATAGTTTTTATCCCGGAAATCTGGGGGATGAAGTGGGGGGTGAAAGTTTGTATGGAGCTACGATATAAACGAGTTCCACGCGGACGGAGTCGCGGGCAGAAGCTAGTATTTTTATAAACCTACATTCGATAGGTCCGTACCACCACGAGCGATGGAGGACAATAAAAGAGAAAAACGCTTTATTAACTTAATGATTACAAGTTGGCATGATACTTTAAAAAAAAAATCGTTCTTTGGCAACAGACAACGGTTGGAGCATATACTAGTTCTGGGGTGGAGACCGCGTTTGGGCAAGCAAGTGTAGAACGTCCTACTCGTTGGACTGGACTGATGACGATAAAATAAAAGGATTGCCTTCATTCAGTAGGTCTAAGTTTAATGGACGGACTAAGGCTGGTGATTGATTACATAATACGGTCCTAGGAGTTTTATATCGCTTCACCGCTTTCACTGACTAGGTGTCAGAACCCCTTTCTTCTTCTTCTTCGCAGCCTCTGCGTACTTCTCCACTGCGGCTCGGAACTCAAGCGCTTCTTCTAGCTGCTTCTTTTCCTTCTTGCCCCAGAATGCTTTCTGTGAGTACCATTTGAAGTATTCATCGTAGTCCTGTAAAAATTGATTAAATTAAGATTACATTTGTATTTAGCGATGTGATTTCGCCCACACCTTGTTTGGAATTTCTTTTACTCAGAAATTCTGCAATTAAATTAGCTTAATCCCCTTTTTCATTATACTTATAAAACTTAACAAGTCTTTGCTAATGAATGTGTATCTTGATTTCTAAAACATTGCATGGAACCACATTATAAATAATTAGCAGGTATTATTTACGTCCAGAAGTTCCGCTATCTAACAGAGCCGATGACAACTAGAAAACTAAAATCGTGCTATCCTGCTCTAACTCATATCACGTGGTCTATTGTTTAGGTTGTCGCGTATTTGTGTGACACTGAGTGATAATGGCGGCCGCGCGACTATGTGTGAACGATAGTGTGCGGGAGCGATTTTAACCGAACTGGCAAGAGGGACAGGCCTGATGTAACTGACTTACAGGTTTCTCAACTCCTTTCTCCGAAACATAATCGAGAATTTCTTCCACAGAAAGGACATGCGCTGCCATTCTGCAACAAAATCATGCCAATCATTCACTGTCAAGCTATAAATTGCAATTATGTTCCCAGGAAGGTTTGTTCAAGGCAAGAGGGAAGAGACATTTTTTATGGGAGAGTGTGCTCTATCTTGGCTCTTGTCTGAATTTCCCAGGCATAAAGAACATCGGCGGGCTTTTTCATCACAACGTGCATCAGAGGTAGCCAGTCTATAAGGAACGAGCTAAGTACTCACTTTACAATACGATCAGGGGTCAGGAAGTCCTGCAGTGTGGCCTTGAGGAATGCGAAACTGTGGCCTCGCAGCATTTGCGCCAGCGAGTGGACGTCCAGGTCAGGAGGGAGACAGCGGTTACTGAAATTGAAGAACTTGGTCCTCCTCAGACTCACACCACTACCGAGCGAGATAGTCGTATACAAATCTCAATAAGTGTGATATTAGAGAGATATATCATTTGATGTCTTGGTCATAGTTTCAGGTTCTTTGTTTGCCGAAAATAATTTGATATGAGTTTGCGGCAAACTAATGACTACCCGCCCAATTAAAGTAGGTTGTTTATGCTAAGCCATCAGCTATTTTGAAACAAGTTCTTAATTTAGCTGCAAATTAGCGATTACGTCTATCATGGTTCAATGCGTTTTTCCATGGGAAATTCCAATGGATTGTTCCTGTAAGTGGAAATCAAACGACAAAATTTTCACGTAATTACGGTTCTTCGCTCTTCCTGAAATCATGACTGCACTAATTTCCCATAATCATTTCTGAATACCGCAGTTTAGGTAAATACATATCTTACTTGGTAACCCAGCTGTTCAACAGTTGCACAACTGCCGAGTAGGAGGTGTCAGGAAGAAGAAGTACTTCAGGGAAATGCTTCAGAAGTTTCGCCGTAGTCAGCCATGGGTCCACACAGCTTGCTAAAAGACATTATGACTTGTAAGATCCAGAATTAGGTAAGGTTAATTTCATGTGAAATAAGCTAGGACAGAACTCACCTACAACTGTGATATTATCCGATTTCTTGAATCGTTTAAACATTTTTTTAACGAAATACCGTCTTATCAGTTCCGCATTCGGAAAGATTCCAAGGGATCTCTTTTTCTGAAATTAAATACGATGGTCATTTGAAGCGCAGTTCATAGTCTGAATTTAGGTCCGTTATGGTTCCTGAGGTACACCAAATGCCTCATCAAAGATTAAAAGATACCAGATAGATAGAAGACCAAGATATTGAAAAAACGTAAAATAATAGCTACTGAAACGTTTTTACTTTAGTTTATAAGGTAAACGTTTGGACGTTTATACCTTATAATTACGAAAGTAAAAACGTTTGCGCACTCGGGTGCTCGATGCTGTACTAGTATATGGCATGCGCACTCTATGTCAAAGTGACATGGTTTAAATTCAAATGAAGAAAAATCCTCTTAGTTCGAATTTAACCCATATTGCTTTGACATAGAGTGCCCATGCCATATACTAGTGAGGCGTCGAGCACTCGGACGTTTACCTTGCTAATTTCAAACAATAATTACGATTTGAAGTAATGTGAAACGGAACGTGTTTTATTCCAACAATCAGCATCTGGTGACGTCACTCCTGTCAAAAGTCAAAACTTGGGTAACTCTATGACATCTAGGGACGAGTCACAGACAAACAAATATGGCGAGTGACACACATGAGTGACGTCACAAGAACTGTAGATCCGTTTAGGCGCGAAAGTTTAAATTGTCAGTTTGTAACAGGACTTTTTGGCTATAAATAAATTATAGTATTTACATTTTTGAATAATTTCGTGGTCTATTCTACATGCGATTCTTTCAAATGAAAGCAAAATTGAAAATTTTGCATCGTCCCTATTTATTACCTTTCCATAAAGTAGATGTACATTCCTGATGTAGACGATTGCAGGCTGAACGGCGCAAGCGCTGACCGCCACCGCATTCAGCACGCTCTGCAAGTAGGCTGCCGTCACTAGATCCAAGTCGAGGGTCGAGGGGTCTAGCTCAAATAGTACGGCGTCTAAGGAAGATGGAGGTTTTCAGGATCATTAAGCGCTTTAATAAGTGCATGGAGGTCCATGCATTGTTGAGTTGATGTGACTTGTCGATGGTTCCACCTAAGACTGAAATTAATTTATCTCCATCCATATCTAGATGAACACACATAGGTAGATACATATGACTGCTATATTTGATTTTCGTAGTGCAAGAAGTGATTTTTCAGCAGTTGCTGTTGCTGCGACTGTTCAGCACTGGGGTGGAACTAGAACATATCATTTCAGAAAGCTCTCACTAGCTTACATCATCATTTTCATTGCGAGCATAGGCCTCTTTCTTCATAGTTAGATAAGTTAGAACACTGTTAAACTATAGTTACTAGCCTTTTTTTTCAATTTGGATCTTACCGTTGATGGAAGCCATGGCGTGGACCAACGTGGTCCTGCCACTGCCTTCCGGCCCCACCACCAGGATCCTGTGGAAGCCGTGACCGACTTCTCGGCACCGGTCCCACCAGAGGCTTCTTATCTCTCCTGCGAACGGCTTGGCTTCTCTGTGCGAAAATATATGATGTAGATCTTAACCATGACCACCACCAAACGTAAAGTGCTCAAAATATGTTATATCTGACATTTTAATTAATAGCCCTCCAGGCAGTTAGGGCACTCCCACCCCCACACTAACGTTCTCATACAAAATTGTGCGTTGCGTCGCCTTAATGCATAATTAATACGAAAAACTAGAAAACTCAAATGTACTGTGGGACATATCGTTTAAATAATTAACAAGTAAGATTGGAGTTCAGTATCCTACTTATCTAAGCAACGACAATCGTCGCCGGCCATATTGTGGTCTCCAATAAAGTCTTCCAACTTAGTCCGAGGATATTCTTTGAGGAAGCCATTTTCTGCCAAATACTGGGAAAAGGAAAGATCAGTCTTTAATCAAGAGAATTGAGAAAATCCCCCTCTGGCCACGTGGTCCTACTGCTTTGTCCCACTGATAGGACCACATGAACTTTTTTTCCTGCTGGTCCGATTAATCAGACTACACGGAATTTTAACTCGACTTCGTCTTACTGATCGGAGTGATCGGACGACATGAACTTTATTTGTCCTCGTGGCATGCTATTAATTAGGTAGGAAGGTAGTATGTAGGAAGGTAATATTTATCAATGAAAAGGTAGACGACTGCGGCCTGCTAACTTTTTATTGATAATTTTCAATTAATGACTTACTGTAAGTTTAATATTATTAAGGTTGCGGGGACGTTACCTCCATGTTCTCAGAAACGATCCGACTATCGACTACTTTTGCTAGTTTCTTCTTTTTTGGGCGCCTCCTTTTCTTTTCTGGCATCGGTTCGGGCATTTTTTCATCTGCGTTTTTATAATCTTTCTTCAAAGCAATTTTGAGCTTTCTCAGTTCTTGTCTGCAAATAGAAAGAAATGTTGAAGAAAATGTAGAATAAATATCAATTTATACCATACACACAGTTTGTTTGGTTATCTGACATCGTGAAATTTCTACATTTTTCAAGGAATTAGGGCGAGTTGCACCAATTTACGATTACAGACCGATTAGCGTTAAATATGGCGCCGGCAGCTGTCATTGCATGGAAACTTGTCTAACTTTCCATATACATATTTAAAGTTTAAGGAACACCGCCTTCGATTACGACAGATGGTTTGGTGCAATCCACCCTTAGTGTTGTTCTATGAATGGCACTCTCTTCTGCTCTCTACTTATATAATTTAGGAATTATGGGGGATTTGGTTTCAATAAGTAATTACTTCATATCATTATCAACTTCAGTGGCAAGTTCTTGCTTCACTTCTGCGTAGAGATTCTCTTCATCTAGCTGTTTGACATTCCCTTGTTTCACTTCAATATCTTCATCCGTGTCAAGGTTATCCCAAGCAGCATGATAATTATCTAACGCCTTGAGAAATAATTTCATATTAGAAAGTGTTTTAGTATCTGCTGCTATTTAATGATTGCATGTCCTGAATTTATTAGACACTCTGTTTATATCTCTAATACCAAGTAACAAAGAACCTCAATTAATTTCTGAAGCTTCTTGGATACTGGATAGTGGTATCCCGGGTGCATGTTAGGGTTCTTCATCATTTTCCTCTTTAATTGTTCTTCAAGTTTTTTCCTCGTTTTCTCTTCCGCTTTCAGTCTTTTATGCTCCATTAACGCTGCCTTTTTTTGGAGCTTTTTCTATAAAAATACGATTTAATATATGCAATGAAAATAGAGACGATACTTTAAATGTTGAAGTAAGTTAGAGAGAAAAAAAAAAGTTTTTAAGATTTTAGTGGGTATTACGAGTATATCATATAAGGTTACTATGCAGTTTTTTGTTATTAGTTCCCAATAAATACTTGTTAATTTTCACCTCTTGCGAAGATTGGTTTTTAGTCCTTTGCTTATCTGCGATATACTCTTTATATCGTTCGTACCATTCTTCAGGTGATGGTATTTCTTCTCGCCAAATAGCTGCTGAACCACCTTTACTTATGTGTGGTATGTTATGGAAAAGTCCTATCTTGTCATACCTAGGCAAAATTATTGACATTAATATTTTTAAACACATAGATACAAATGTCATATAATTACGATATGTATTACTTAACCTGTTTTGACTTTATATGTATGTTTTTCCAAGAAGTTCATTAATTAATTACACAACTATTATGATAGGTAGGTACACAGAGCCTTACCAGTCTCGAAACCAATCTCTGATACTATCACGATAATGTTCTCTGATTTCATCATGTTTGCTTTTGTAAAAGTCTTCTTTTATTTCCGCACGTTTAATTTTCCATTCTTTGTCGAATTGTTTGAACAGTGCTACCCGATGATCCTTTAGCTGAACATGTTTTCGTTATACAAAAGAAAACTCCGATTTTATTAAAAGGTAAGTGATAACATTTGGAAAAAATACCTGTTGCATTTTGTCTCGTTCGCTGTAGCTAGTTTTACTGCACTGTCTTATTCCTAAAACCTCATCTGTTTTACATTCTCTTAGCTTTTTTCGCTTCACATCCATATATTTTCTGAAAAGTTAGTATTGGTGACTGTTTTGCTAACCAACTTATTTAAGTCTAAGGGCATTAACTAGTTAAATTGACTACTTGCCTGGCAACTTTCTGTATTAGTTGAGCAGATCTTAATTTGAGTTCTGATCTGGCAGGTGGTGCTAAAGTACCTAGTAACTCCTTTTCCCACAGTTCCCTTTTTTGAAGCCTTTGCAAATTTGATTGCGTCACTAGTCTAAAAAAATATCCATAACACCGGGTAAACATTTGTATTTATTTCAAATATACATTTCCGTTACACAACGTTACTGTTCCCTATTCAATTTACATGTTCTTCTAGAGATTTGAAGGGAACGTTCCGAGAAAGAAAGACGTGGCATGCAATTTTTTTTTTTTAGTATAATATATATTATTCTACTCCCAGTCTGGACAAAGAATGAATATTGAAATTAAGTTCGCATTCTTTTTCAATGATATTAAAATTTTACGGTAGATACCGAGTTTTCTCATGAGCCTGTATCAGAGCCACCATCTCCCGTATTTTGAGTGCTTCTTCCGACAATTCCTCGACTTTGTCATACCGCATGAACATGTCCCCACCCGTGTCATCGTTTTTATCCGAAGCATCTTCCCACCACGCATCTACGGATTCCTGTTCTGGAATTGCTTCTTCTTCTGCTGTTTAATAAAGTGCAGATTAATTTACCTATTTTTAAATTACTCGCCAATTCTGTTTTCTTCGTAATAGTACATTATTACAGAGGCCGGGAAGTTCAGGGGTTGCCGGCCGAGTACATATAGACGGCCGAGCGTAGCAAGGTTGGCAACCCCTTTTCACGCCGAGGTATGTAAATATAGTGCTTTTCTCAAACATTAAGTGAACAAAATAAATTAAAAAAAAAACAAGAAATCAAACTTTAATGTTCATGGCTGAACGCCGTGATCCTGTGCCACAAATTGTGGAATGGAAATTAAAAAAGACCATCTTGCAGGCCTAGGCTTCCAATTTTGTATGAAATGCCATAACGGGTCTCTCGTCTCGCTGCGCCCGAAACGTGACACTTCGAAGCCCATTATAACGTCAATATTTCATTGCATGTTTGAGAAAAATACTTTATTTCTGTATTTTTGTTGTTAACTGTTTTTTATTAAGTAATTTATCGAGCTGCAAGCACTTCTTACTTACAGTTCAACAAAGAGTAATTATAACAAAAGCATTAAGTAATTCAATTCACATTTCCATAACACCCATTCTCTTGCAATTCTCACCTAATTCCAACTCTCTTTGCAAAATCTTCTCTTTGGCTGCTCTAAAGGCATCAGTAATCAAGGCTTGAATGTTTTCAACCCGCTCTACTCTGAAGGGCACATCATGAAACTCGGCGTCGGTCACGGTCAAGTGCTGCTGGATCGCGCCTTTGCTCAGGAATTGAGTCTGGCATCCCTCTAATTTTCGAAGCTTGTGTTTCAGCTCAAGAATTCTATATAATAGAAAAGTAAGGAATCGTAAATGTTCATGGGAACCGGGTCGGGTTGGTGTAGTAGGTACATAAATAGCTCGATGATGGTCAGATTATCTAAAGGATAGTTAAAGATTGTTCATTCCAATATTTATACAAGTTGCAATCCCACATGCTATAACATAAAAAAATAAACATGTAAAACACCCCGGACACAACAAACGTACCTAGCTAGCTAAAAACCATCTCGATTTTTCGATTTGATTTTCTTTTTCGATGAAAAACGCGCACTCAAATCGGTTTATTCGTTTAGGACCTACGATGCAACATATTTTTGCACTTGCAGGTTCTACTACAAGCACTCCAGTACTTCGTTGTATAAGTTCATGTATGCTGCTAGCATTCCGAATAGTCGCTCCAGTGCCATACATCACTGCTGGTGTAAGTACTTTAGGTACTGAACAGAAAAAAGGAATAAATAATAATATTAAATAGTAAATATAAGGGGACACAATCTTACACAAATCGACCTAGTCCCATAGTAATCAGTAAGGCTTGTGTTATGGGTACTAGGCGACGATATATACAATAGATATAAATACTTAAATACATAGAAAACATCCATGACTCAGAAACAAATATTCATGCTCATCACACAAATATTTGCCCTTACCGGGATTCGAACCCAGAACCTTCAGCTTCGTAGGCAGCGTCACTACCCACTAGGCTAACCGGTCGTCAAATACCACCATAGTGGACACACTACAGCTTGTTACACAGGGTAGTATCCCCTATTATGTGAAGTGAATCTGCAATTTCTGCTGCAAACATTCCAGTATTTAGTTTTAGACGCTGATGTATGCTTCTAGCGTACCGGCCAAGCATTCCATAACCTTGCCGCGCTGCTTTGCTTGCTTAGCTTAGCATAAAAAAAGGAAACTCACCGATCCACTACAGCATGTAACACATTACAAATGTCCCCCGACTTCTGGACCTGCAGGTTTTGCTGTGAACACTCCAGCACTTCATTGTAGAAGCTGATGTATGCTGCCAGCATTCCCGACAGACGCTCAACGGCCTCGCATCTACGCTGATCGTGTGCTTTGCTATGCTAGTAGTACGTAATTACAAAGTTAGTACGTATTTTCGGAGTACTTACATTTATCTATAATTGGTTATTGAGGTACACACCCACTGACCTGACAGTTCGAACCCGACGTTCTGACTGTCCGGTTTGGAGGGTGTAAGTGTAACTACCTATATTTTATAATCGTTTTTAATTGTATATAAGTACGTACCTACAAATTATATTATATTATTGTATTTTCTATATTATTTAACCTGTTATTGTGTACAATAAAGTGCTTACATACATAAATACATTATGTGAATTTAATTCGCATGTATCAACTTTTATATTTTTATCTCTTTTTTTACAGAATAATCAGCTGGGCAGTATTTTTAACCATTATACAGATTTGTTTTGGTAGGTACATTCTATGTTTGACGACTTTAGATACAATATTTACATTACCTGCCATTCTTGATCAATTCGTATCAAAATCATAAATTGTTTTAGTATCGTGTTCCATTTCTGGAAGTAAAAGTTACTGGACATGTTTAATTTAGCAAAACAATTCTACATAATATTGTATCTGAAATTGACACAAAGTCCTCTGCTTGACTTAATTTCTAGGTGGCTTAGGTTTTGCAATAGGTAGGAACATAATCATATTATGAAACTTGAGTAAGTAAACTACAAACGATGCAATTTGTCACAACAACCGTTCATGGTTGCAGTGAGGCAGCATACATATATTTCATTTCATTGCCTGAAACACAGGGTATCTTAGTTCAGGCCCTCGTCAAATGTATCCCTTAATATAATATTTAGGAATACCTTAAAGTAATAATTCTGTAAAATACGTTAGTAAATATAAATGAATTATGTTTTTTCCATATCCCAGGACCATGGGGTCCCGGACTTTTGGAAGGCATGCGTGAGGCCGAAGCCAACAGCGCAGAGGCCCTTTAAAACAAATACAATATAAAGCGAGGGATACACATGGCGGATACCATCTTCGAGCGCACAACATGATACACCCGGTGATGGTCCCCGCCAGGTGCAAAGACTATTGCAGTGCCACACTGTGCTGCGATGGACCTTAGTGGTCGTGGGTTATTGGGTTGAATGGTGGGTGGTCTGGACAATGGGTTAGCGGGAGACTAGCGGACACCTGCCGTGACAATAAGTCTCAAAATTGTGAAAAGGCAGGCGGTGACTCGCCAACTCGTTAAATGGGCCCCACAAACAGTCGCACGCGCAGTGCGACAATGGAGCAAACGTCTGCGGGGCTAGCACAACTGACGCCGAGCCGCGACGCGAGTCGAGAAAGATCTACCCTCCTCTTTCTAATTTTCACGGTGCGAGTGAGATAAAGAGACGCTCAGTCGCGCGGGAAGCGACAGAGCAGCAAGTTGTGCTAGACGTACTGAGCGGCTGTGAGGTTGTCGAGAGGTGAGTCTGCGGTGCGCCAGGTCCCGGTAATCCGTTCAAGGGCCGCCGGCGTTATGACATTTTACACTTCCAACCTGGAGCATAGGTTCTGCTCTTGCGACTCCACTCTGGCCGGCCGGTTAAGGCACGCACAGAGGGGAGGGCCAGATCACTCGAGCCCTCTGGAGGTTAGAGGTCCGCGGTGTCGCCACTCACCGTCAGCTCACCACAAGCTGCCCCCGCGGGCTTATTATTATTATTATTGTTACTATAGAATCTGTAAAAACTTGGATCATCAATCAATCGCATAATTAAATACAGATTCTAATAACATTATTCGTAATACAAGGTGACTGTAAGACTATACAAGTTTTGATATTCATCAAGTATCGTTAACGTTTGCGTTGAAAGATTTATTTTTGCATCCATCTTGTGTGTGTGTAAGTAAACGTTATAGTCACCGACGTATCACTGGTGTATAACATGGGCACTTTATGTCAAAGCAATATGGGTTAGATTCGAACTAAGAGGATTTTTATTCAGTCGAACTTAAGCCACTGACATAAATGCTCGTGTTAAATACACTAGTACAATGACGAGGAATAGGACGTTTAACTATTTTTTTTGGAAATATTGATCATGTTGATCATACATACAAATACATAACCAGATGGTAACAATTAACTTAGATAAGTTAATTGTTACTCATATCTTAATTTGTAAAGTTGGTACTGGGTAAGCATAGCCATGCTTTATGCGACATTGAATGAACATTCAGTAAGCACCATCAAATAATATTCCACGCATCTTTGGCTTTCAATACCTACCGAACATGGTAAATCCGTGAACTGTTAAATATACCTCTATGGCACGGGACACACAGTATATAATTTAAATAATCAATTTGGCATAGCCCGTCATCCATCGAACCGGGATAATTTCGAATCAAAATCACATTGATCTCGTATCGTTGAAATATTCAAATACATCAACAAACTTACTTTTACAACGACATATATCCTTGGTAAGCTGTATTTGTTAGTCCATAAAGCCCAGATTAGCTTAAATATATGTAAGATAAACGAAAATTGGGTGGTACGTCGTACCCTAATATTACTTGTCACGTATCAAGTCTTCTCGCATTTGATGTAAAACAGTATTTTTTTACTTATTTTGTTTCGTGTCGCCCCTTCGAGATGTATCGAATTTTTATAAGATGCCTTATGAGCGTTCGACAGGTCCATTAGAGTGTGGGTTACGCCTCCATCGGGATTGGGGCGAATTTTAAATTTTTTAGAGTGATGACATGTAACCTGAGTATAATGAAAAGTGCCCGGGTTTCGAGGAGAATATGACACACGTTTAAATTGAAAAACATGTTTATGACATAGACATTTACAGTTTTTAGGCTTTATGTAGTACCTAGATACGGTATACTACGACTACAACATTGGAGTGTATCAGCGTTAATTGCTACAAATATATTACTCGTACCTACATTCAATTGATGGTTTGTTTCACATGTTTCGTGGTTTAAACAGGTGGTTACGTGTAGGGAATGCATACCGGTTAACCGGTAAATTGGCCGAATATGGGGGCGGTAAATTACCGGTAAATTAAAATAATTTACCGGTAATTTACCGAAACACGAATTATCGATTAATTAATACATTTTAAAGATTATTAATATTTTATCGTTATGATTATACTAGGGCTCGCGGTCGTGTCCGGGTTTCGTGTATTCGTGTCGGGTACCCGTGCCCGTGTAACACGCCCGCGACCAGTCCGAACGGATCCGTGTAATTAGCGCACGGGTAGTACTACCCGTCCTTGAGGTGTGAAGCTAGGAACTATCCCGTAGTTCTATGAATGTACATACAAGTACTAAATGAGTGTTCGTAGCTTTGCAATTATAACATCTTTTTTTTGTGTATAATAATAGCAGATTAATAAATGTAACAAATTAAAACAAAGTACGTAAAGTTTGCCTTCTCAAATTCAGATTAAAAAAAAAGTAAGTACGAATCCATACTGTTATAAATGTAAAAGTGGGTCTGTCTGCCTGTGTCTTTCTGTTACCCCTTCACGCTTAAACCGCTGAACCGATTTAGATAATATTTGGTATAGAGATTTGAGTCTGGGGGAGGGACATAGGATATAAACGAGTTCCACGCGGACGGTGTCGCGGGCAGAAGCTAGTAAGTTTTATCCCATAAAAAACCATTCCATGTAAAAAAGAGGCCGTCTCGAAACTCTTCCTTTGTGAGACAAATATAATATAAATATATTAGGAGACAATCTGACACAAATCGACCTAGTCCCAAACTAAGCAATGCTTGTACTATGGGTACTAGACGACGATAAACATACTTATATTGATTAATAAATACTTAAATACATAGAAAACATCCATGACTCAGGAACAAATATTCGTGATTATCACACAAATAAATGCCCTTACCGGGATTCGAACCAGGACCTCTTGCTTCGCAGGCAGCGTCACTACCAACTAGGCTAAAGCGGTCTTCGACTTTGATATTTCGTAGTACCAAGTCTCAGGCATTCTTATTATTCTTTATTTGTTAGCTAAATAAAATTCTGCCATTTGGCAATCACACAACTTTACTGCATTTATGGATTTTTGCACACCTAAAACTATGCAGTATTGGGTGATTGCAATAATAATAATAAATAAAGATTTTATTTATTATTATTATTGCCAAGTCACACGGTGGAAGAGTTTCAAGACTTGGCCTCTTTTTTACATGGAATGTTTTTTTTATGGGATCTCACTTCTTTTTGTAGGTTATTGTGTTATCAATACATACAATTATGATTGCAGTCTCATTCTTGCTTTTTAATTTTATCTCCCAATCACTGCAATTGTAACTTTGTAATCCTATGTATTTATATGGGCTTACAAAGTTATTTATGCGTATCTAGAAATCTGGCCCGAAATTTGCACAATATTTTAGTTCTACCTTGATTTAAACACTAAACACTAATTATGTTCTAAATTAGCGCTTTTGTTGATCGGACAGTGTGTATGTGAGTGACAAAATTAAGAAACTTTGACTAGTTATAATTCTTAAACCACTGGTTCAAATTGAATGAAATTTGAAATATACCGTGATTATACAATGACTGCTTGGTTACTGAAAATTCAGGCTTCTAGTTATATTCACAACGAAGTTATTGGGGGGTCGAAAATGGCCTGAACTGCTTCGAAAAAAGATGGTACGGCCGTGCCACTATTTTGCTCGACTTGGCGGGGGCACCGCCGTGACCCCAGATTTTTATTTGAGCTTAGAATGTGAAAAATAATGTAGTAGCATTAATCTAGTTTTGATTTTGAACCAGAATAGTTACGAAGCTGGTGGTCTAAAATTGGCCGGTCCCAATTTTAGACCACCAGCTCTAATAGTAGAGAATGATGAGATTAGCACGACCATTTATTTTATAACCTCACAAAGGGAAGGAATCAGCTAATAAAAAGCGTGTATCTATTAAGAATTGGTCACATTTATTTCAGATTGTGTGGGCCTTTACGAACACTCAATATCACAAATTAAATATAACACTACAGTATCTGACAGAAAAAAAACCAAGAAAACCGCAACAAAATGATGTCATTTTTTTAAATCACAACTGTTGAACAGTAACATAGGTATAAATATTTATTGCAGATCATTATAATGAGGCGAGCATAGTAAATAGCTAAACCAAATGTAGTAAATGATAGTAATATCCCATAAAAAACATTTCATGGAAAAAAGAGGCCAAGTCTCAAAACTCTTCTACCTTAAAAAGTTGTTAGATATTTCGTAGAGCCAAGTCTCAGGCATTCTTATTAATCTTTATTTGCTTGCTAAGTAAAATTCTGCAACTTGGAAATCACACAACTTTACTGCATTTATTAAATTTTGCATACCTAAAACTATGTAGTATTGTGTGACCCCTTCCACCTCCCTAATATATCCGTTAAGCGGTAAAACACCACAGCTCAGGTCGGCGAAGATAACAGATAAAGAATTATTACCTGCTTTAGAACGATGAAGTTCGTGCCTATTTCCAAGTAATGCCATAAAACCCTTTTCGCCGGCAGGCGACGAACAAAACAAACAAAGGAAACTACTTAGGAGTCTTAAACCGCTTAGCTTCCATTTTTTTGTTGAAATTTCGACTTTATCGAAAACGCATAAAACTTAATATTGCTTTGGAATTCAACGACTTGTTTATCAATAGTTTACTCGCTAAGACTGGGTTTATCCAAAAAAAGTTGCAAGACACTGATAATGCCTATCCAAATTATAATCTCGTTACTGCAAATTATTTTTACCTCGTTAAACTAAATCAACGCTGTTTAGTACGTCCGAAATTGTAAGATAAAATCGTGTCAAAAACGCAAGCAGAAAACGACTTTATCATGAGAGTACAAAATCGGTTTTTGCTTGCATTCATTTGATAGAATTTACTCTAGTTTTGGATATATAATAACGGTAAACTTTGAAGCTGTAGCAAATTGTCACAATATCGTTTTGTTCGAGTACCTTTCTATTAAAATGATTACTGTATCCTTCATATAGGTATCGTAGGCAGAGTTATGTTGTTAGTATCATTTTGATTCAGTGCCTTTATTCGGTGCTCATATTCAACCTTGTGAGTAAAGGTACGGTTTAAAACGGTATACCTTGCAATACCTTTATTAAGTACCGTTAATTAAAACCCTTAATTTCGATACCACATTCAGTCCCTTATTTAGAAACATAATGGCATGTACGGTCGAGGAAAATGAAGGTTTGGCAAATGTCAACTCTGTTTGAACGATGTTGTAAGGATCAAAAGTGCTAAACATTAAATTTCCTCGACTGTACAATACAATAAGCGCTCGGTTAAAATTAAATAGTTCTCATCTACAGTCAGCCAAGAAAGTGGTCTACCACTTTTGGACCTTATTTTGCATGCAATAAAGTCGAAAAGCGGTAGAACACTTTCTTGGCTGACTCTAATTACCTACTGTTTTTGTTTAGCTATCATATCTTTCAGCGGCTATTAATAAAAGTTAAACAGTTTGCGTGCCATTTGTCGGGCAATCATTAAATAAAATACTAGGTTTATACAATATTATGACGCAATAGAGTAAACATAGGCTTCCTGCGGTGTTTCCTTTTGTCACATACCTAATATAAAACAACATCATACACACCAAACCCACAAAGTTGCTAATGCAAATAGAGTAAAATTAAATAATTATATTCTACTAGCTTCTGCCCGCGACTCCGTCCGCGTGGAACTCGTTTATATCGCAGCTCCATACAAACTTTCACCCCCCCGTTTCGCCCCCTTAGGGGATGATGTCCGGGATAAAAACTATCCTATGTCCTTCCCTGGGACTCAAACTATCTCTATACCAAAATTCATCTAAATCGGTTCAGCGGTTTAAGCTTGAAGAGGTAACAGACAGACAGACAGACAGACACACTTTCACATTTATAATACTAGCTTCTGCCCGCGGATCCGTCCGCGTGGAAATCGTTTATATCGTAGCTTCATTCAAATTTTAACCCCCCCATTTCATCCCCTTAGGGGGTGATTTCCGGGATGAAAACTATCCTATGTCCTTCCACGGGATTCAAACTATCTCCATACCAAATTTCATCGCAATCGGTTCAGCAGTTTAAGCATGAAGAGGTAACAGACAGACAGACACACTTTCGCATTTATAATATTAGTATGGAAGTATGGATTAGTATGGATTTGCCTCAACTCAAACGGCCACGCACGGTCCGAACCCGCGTGTAATTAGAACCCGCGGGTACGTGTGTACGGGTACACGGGTACCCGGGTACCCGCCCGCGGACCGGGCGGGTTCGGGCGTGTCCGTGTAGAACGGTCGCTTAGCACCGCGGGTTTTTAGAACACGGGTATCCGGGCGGGCGGGTTAACACGTGTAGCGGGAGCCCTAGATTATACCTCAATAACTGTGTAAAATGTCAATTGAATAAACTTGTAAGCGTTATTTTACCTTGTGTGCCTATAGGGCCTGAATAATACAATCGTCTCCGGTTTCGTTCTATGAAATATGAATAATGATATGTTTAAATAAGTACAATAGAGACGCCTTATTTAGCAAACTTTACAGGTATACTGATCATTTCAATCCAAAGAAATACCTCTATCCGTCTCACTGGGATAGAACGCCAAAGGCAAGGAACAGAGGTATGGTGGTTCTTTTCTTCAAAAAGAGTTACAACGACAACACCCTGCTGAAGAACCACCGACCCATGTCACTTCTGAGCCTTCTTGTAGATGTATAAGCTGTTTTCGAGAGTCATTACAAGCCGCCGCGGATTCATTGGCGTTGGTGGTTCGGTTCACACATTGCCTGCGGTCATTGTCTTGACTCTCAAATCTACAGATATGTAATCCTACGGATTTCCTATACTAATTAAAAAAAACGGAATAAAAGAACATAATGTATATTATTTAACTTCACTGCTCAAAATAACAACCCATCCTAAATCGTTAAAACCCGCCATTCCACCCAACCTCCAAACATTTCAACGGCCAAACAGAAAGATCTAAATAAGCTCGCAAACCAGCAAAATAAAAAGGCGCAGCGACACATTTCGCTGTCTGCGGAAGGCTTTACTACTTCCGGTGACAAGACGGCATTCAGCGCGCCCGGAAACTGTGGCGGCACTGCGCGATAAAACACCTATCCAAATTGCACTAGCGTCCACAGTTAGCACAAACAACTACCAACCTTAAAACTGACAGTTCAAAGTGGACTTTTCAATGGCAAAGAGCCGAAACGAAGGGTGTTGGAAGCGTCAAAGGAAAGCAATGCTCGCTCTATTCCTGTCAGGGATCGGTTATTTCCCTCATTGGGTATGATGTAAAGTTTTCCGACTGATAACGCCAAATGGGGGTCGTTTGCCCTTTCACTGCGGGCGGAGTTCGTTAAACGTTCGTTACTGCGGTTTTAAATCTGCGTTTGGCTATCTTTACGATCGCGCTTTGTGATGTGAATGTGATTAAGTTTGGTGCTTATAGTTAATGTTTCATGTGCCTTTGTTCAACCCACATCCAAATATTATACTAGAACGTTATTTTAACTGTAGAATCTCGTTTTATGTTGCCCCGTATAATCAAAATTGTAACAACATTGTATTTTTCTCAAACATGCAATAAAATATTGACGTTATCCATACTTCCATACTAATATTTATAAATGCGAAAGTGTATGTGTGTGTTTGTTTGTTTGTTTGTTTGTTTGTTTGTTTGTTTGTTTGTTTGTCCGTCTTTCACGGCAAAACGGAGCGACGAATTGACGTGATTTTTTAAGTGGAGATAGTTGAAGGGATGGAGAGTAACATAGGATAGTTTTTATCCCCGTAATCATCCCCTAAGAGGGTTAAAAGGGGGGGGGAGGGGGGTAAAAGTTTGTATGGAGCTGCGATATAAACGACTTCCACGCAGTGTCGCGGGCAGAAGCTAGTGTTCTCTGTAAAAGGCTGCGAAGTATAGCGTTTCGGGTGCGGCCAGACGAGAGGTGCAAAGTGACCTTCTTTTGCTTCAGCATCAATGAAACTAGGTACATCATGGCGATCGCCCAAGCCATTTTATTTATGACATTGCACTTATGAGATAATCAGTATACATGTCGGCGGCAGATCGTTAAATACGCCAGATCACGAAATTCCTAGGCATATCGTGAAACGGCGCCATTTCATGATATGCCTAAAAGTCGGCTAGGCTTATCACGATGTGCCTGATAAACAATACGGCAGATCGATTAGAGCAACGCATTCGTCGATATTCCTAGCTCTATACCGGGCACATCGTAAAATAGTTTCTTTCTTGGCCACTGGTGGCGCTGCACATGCGATGGCGGCCGTTTTTGTTGGGGGCTAATAATCAGGGCGGACAAAAATGGTTTGTCATAAGCGAACTCTGTCTTAGGTCGGTTAGGTTAGGGTTCACTTGTGTCCCTCAGACCAGAAATAGACACCCCGCGCAGCGGGGTGGCGTCGACTCGCTGGAGATTATCAGTCCGCACTTCTTATTTTTTTTAATTTACCTAATTCAATTTTGGACACCCTACTTACGTATAACGGTGAGTATTGAACGATATGCCGGCGTTTCATGATATGCCTAGGAATTTCATGATCAGCCTAAACGTCACTGGCTTGGCCAAATCATGAAATGCCGGCGTTTCATGATATGCCTAGGAATTTCATGATCTGCCTAAACGTCATTAGACAAATCGTTAAACGTTAAGTTTTGAACGATATGGCGGATGTCCTTTAGCCAAATCATGAAATGGCGGCGTTTCACGATATGCCTAGGAATTTCGTGATCTGGCGGATTTTACGATCGGCCGCCGACATACATACCTCGGCGTGAAAAGGTATTGCCAGGCTCGTATCTCGCCACGCTTGTCCTTCTGTAACTCTGTATCTACTTGACCGGTAATTCCTATTTTCCCGGCCTCTGCAATAATGTTCTATGAATTATTGTGTATTGTTTCAACAAAGTTTTCTTGGACACGAAGACTTAGCTCACCAACGCGGCTTGATCATCGCAGCGTGGATGATGTAATGTAAGATTGTAGGCACTGTCTGTGTGACATTTTGGGCTCCTGAGCTTACGCATACACAGATAATTGATACGTAAAGTCCCTCCCTCTCTCGTATGGAAAACCCGCAATGGGGTGTAGACACCAAATAAAACAAGTGAAATTAAAAGATTTTTCAAAATACCCAACTGCTTTTTTTCAAATTGTATAGCCTATGTCACTCCCACGATTAAGAGGAATCCAACGAAACCTCATATGTCGAAATCCGTCAAACGGTTTAGGCTGCAGGGCGTGCCAAAGAATAAGGTCACATACATACCTACATACATATACGCTCGAAAAACATAACCCTCCTCTCCTTCGGCAGTCGGGTAATAACCAATAATGTTGAATTTTCCCGAAAAAGGATTAAAAATATTATCAAATGGAGAAAAAAGTAAAGCAGGGGATTAAATAGGTAATCACCAAGTTATGTGTCCAAAGTTTTAAGAGGGGGAATATTTTGCCCCTTTTCCGCAAAACGCACCTTCATATGAAACTATTGTCATTTACTATGACGCTCGCAGATCGTGACGTCACGATGTGCGAGCGTTCTCTCTCTCTCGAACAAGAAATATTAAAATGGTTGTAGCTTCGTAATTCTTTGAGATATCTGAATGGGATTCTCGGTCTAGGCATATTTTTTGCATTCTTTCTTTTGCAGTAGTAATACATTTTGAGTCTACAACCATATTGTGAGACTGGTTATTGCTTGGTCACTAAGTAATTAGGCTGATTTTAAGACATGAAACTACTACATACACTAAACAACGCAAATTTTCTTCACAAGCCTACAAAAAAGGTAGTTTTCCCCGTCAAACTTGTGATGAGTGGCACACAATTTAAATGCCGGCTGTACACATTGGGCCAACGTTGGCGCGTGAGCAGGAGGCAGCTATGTAAACGAAAGAGATCGAGTTATAGCCCTCTCCCTCTAACGCATAGCTGCCTTCTGCTCACGCGCCAACGTTGGCCCAGTGTGTACAGCAGGCTAAGTGCGTTGTATCGGGTTGCCGATTGATGTCTCCGAGGGACTCATAATGTCTCGTCGAAATGTCCCCACAGCGGTTGTATAAAGAGCAGTATTATAACATTTTAAACTAAGCTTTGGACGATAACGGAAAATAAATAACATCGTTTAACTGCATCCGCGAATTCTTGAGACTGGTGCTAATCGACGCTACTACAAAATTCTGGGTTTTTTCCCACCTTGTCCTAAATTGAAAATAAATATTATGCACTAGGCTCTCTCTCATATATCTTACAAAAAGTCAAACGTGTAGGTACAGTCTACAGTTAAGAACAATACGAAGACAAAAATAAGTATCTATATGTACATCTTTTGGCTATTGTTCCCTGAGAGAAAGAAATCTGGATGCTGCATTTATAGGTATGTAGGTATTTAAAAAATATATGTTAATGATGTGTTCCTGTTATCTTTCATAAAGCTCGCAGAAGATTTTTAGTTACGTCTCAATCTTGCGCGTCTTTTTCGTTTTTTTTTTTAGCCAAGGCCAGTTGAGCAAGCCTTCTCATAGCCAAGAAATCCTTGTCCAAGCAAGGTCTCCGCTGGCAATCTAACTGACAGAAGACGACCGGACATCGTTGGAGGCTAACAATAAAAATAAATATTAGCTACTGCTTTAAGGTGGTTCGATTTCCATACAAAACGTTATTTGACATTCGCAGGCTAACGGCGTGACATTTAAAAAAAACTTATGTAACTAACTTTCATAAATTGGATTTCCATTTGCGCGAGATTCCCCCTTTTCTTGAATAAACTTGTATAAAGTAGAATCATTTGAGATATTAGTTTGTGACGTCATACTTTGGGAAAACCGTTAATCTCAAATTATTCTAGTATATATTATTCAAGGAAAGGGGGAAATTCGCGCAAATGGCAAGCCAATTTGTGAAAGTTACTTACATAGGTTTCTTAGAAAATCACGCCGTTAGCCTGCGAATGTCAAATAACGTTTTGTATGGAAATCGAATACTTTGTCTATATTGCATGATACCTGTGATCAGGTCTTAATATTAGGGATGTTACGGAGCTTCGCCTCCGCATCCGTTAAGGCGGAACTTCCGTTCGGTTTTACACCTTCGGATTCGCCTCCGCTTTCGCTATTTTTTTATTTTACACCTCCGCCTCCGCCTCCGCCTCCGTTAATTTTTTACCGAAGTTATACCGGAGCTGAAGGTATTGCATTTGTCGCGGTAGCGCGGCGCACGCCTACGAGTTTTGACTTGTCCGGGAATTACTTACCTATCACTCACGATCGTCCGCTTTTTGTCTTAACTTCTTAAGCAGGCTGTACACATTGGGCCAACGTTGGCGCGTGAGCAGGATGCAGCTATGCAAACTAATGAGAACGAAATAAAGCCCTCTTCCTTTAACGCATAGCTGCATTCTGCTCACGCGTAAACGTTGGCCCAATGTGTACAGCCGGCTTTAGTTTGCATAGCTGCATCCTGCTCACGCGCCAACGTTGGCCTAATGTGTACAGCGGCCATTTCATATAAAATATAAATCAGTTAGTTCCGTCAGTTAGTTCCGTGTTGGTATTGCGTTGCGTCATATTAGTTTAAAAAAATACGTTTAAAACTAGTGCCCTATGGAATTACTTTGTTAATATAAGTACAAACTCGGCAAAGTGTGAATTATGTGAGAAAGTGTAATTATTCTAGGAAGGGCCACCTAAAATCGTTGCACCATAAAGAGTATGAATATGAAGACTGCCAAAGCAGACTCAGAAAAAAAGGTAGCTCCGTGTCCTCAGGTTCGAATTCTACGCCTATTCAAGAGGTAAAAAAACAAATTAGGCGGGGTTGTACCAAATCGTCTGTTATCGTAAACGCTGTTCGTTAAAATCTGAATGTATGGAAAGTTTGACAAGTTTCTATGGTGTGTCAGCTGCCGGCGCCATATTTGACGCTGATCGGTCTGTAACCGTAAGTCGGTGCTACTCGCCCTTAGAATACAAGATGTGTTGACGAAAAATCAAACATCTCACACCTCCGGCTCCGCCTCCGATAAACCTCCGGATCCGGCTCCGGATCCGGCTTCGGTAACGGCTCCAACTTCGCCTCCGGATCCGGATCCGACTCCGTTAAATAAAAAAAATAAACTCCGGATCCGGCTCCGGCTCCGGTAAAGCCGCCTCCGTAACATCCCTACTTAATATACATAGACGCCATAACGCCACGCGCCTGTGTTCCCAGAAACGGCAGACAAAGCGCAGGGAAAATAAATCTGTGCTACTTCTAGGAACTCTGGGGTTAAAGACGAAACTAATTTATTTATTTCTTACTCATTACATTTATAGGCTTACAGTAAAGTACCAAGGCGCCTATAATGTTAGGACTTAATTTAAAACTGTGCTTAATAAGTTAAATGAATACATAACAAAACTTACATACTAATTTAGGCACGTTGCTATATACCTACTAACAATACATGTTACATAGGGCACTTATTTTAGTGAGCAGGGTTTGCCAGCTATCGGCAAACACGTCGGCATCCTGCATCAACATGAGTTGATTCAGTAGCGCCGGCGCACGGGCCGCGGGCGCGTTGCCGGCGCGGCGCGTGCGTCGGCCCGGCCCGCCCGCCGCCGTCGGGGCTCGAACAGCGGACGGCGGCGGCGCCCTGCCCGCGAATACTGCTCGGGGACGAACAGACGGATGCCTTCTAATGTGATATTGCAGTGACAGGTTGCTACCCTATCGCCCACAACACACTCCTATCCCGTAATCGACTCTTGCGACACCCAAGGGAAGAAAGGGGTGTTGAAATTCTAACCCGACACCGCCCGCTCGCGGAAACACTTAACGGGAGGGTGGACTTTAAATACTGGTAAGATGTAAACTGTGACATCGATTCGCATGTCCCACTGAACGGCCCCACAGGGAATAGGTACACCGTATTATGAGCTTAATTATATATTTTCTCTATTCCACTAGGAGCCCAAGCAAAAGTGTTTTAGGTATTACTTTTAGTATGTTGAAAGCCATTGTTGGTTCTAAGACTTCCAAGGGCACGTGTGTTTGAATCGCAAATTAAAACATAGTATAGTTATACATACTGTACAGTAAGTACAACTCATAAACATCATACAGGAATAATAAACCAATATTAAATAAAATGTCTACAAAGTACCTCATTGTGGTGAATGGCTTACTATTAATTAATGCTAAAAATGCCAATCAATTACGATACAATATTACAAAAATTGTTGTTTGCGTATGTCCAAATTGTAGAGTCTAGCTTTTATTTTTTATATATAGGTAGGTAGTATTTTTGTATTGTGTGTATTAAACTGTAACATGCAGAACTTCTAGGACCACCTCGCATCTCTATCATCAGACCAGGTCTATGGTACCGGAATTTCAACGCAATGTTATTTATTTATTATTAGTTATTACTATTAATAGTTTGTCTGCAGGTAACAGTCTCTATAGAAAACTAAACTTATATCTATCACGATATTTCTGATTTTTAACTATGTACCTATTAAATAATGCGTAATATTAAGTTGCGGAATCATGCATGCAAACATACATAATAAATACGACTAAGTATACAATTATGTAATCATTAACACAACTTATTCATGTCTAATTAACACATTAAATTAAATGTTTAACTTTGAAAGATAAAAGGGGAATATTTATGTGTTAATAAATAGGAATTGCAGTTTTTGCGGAGTGCGGCAACAAAGTGCTTCGCGGCGATTTATCGCGCCAACAACTTGCAAATTGGCCTGTAGGAGCGACGTTTTCGCTAAATACCTATAAAAATGTCCGCCGCCTTGAAATATTGTTGTTGCTGGAGCGCCCTAAGGCACAGGTGGCGCGGATTAAACGTACAATATTGGAGATTAACTACCTTGTAGGTGGTTCGAACCCGGCTCGTACCACTGGGTTTTTTCAAAAACTTACGTATATCATTTGATATTTAATAGTGGCTTTTCGGTGAAGGTAATCATTGTGAGAAAACCGGTCTAATCCCAACAAGGTGACCTCTGGTTTGGAAGATCAGATGGCAGTCGGTTTCGTAAAACTAGTGCCTATGCCACATCTTAGGATTAGGTGACATATGGCACAACTGGATGCTAGATTGACGATGATCCGAGATTAACTACTACCTTGCTTAAGTCCAGGTTAATGCGTTACCAATCTTTTAGGTATTAATTTGAGGATTCGCTCGGAAGCCAGCAAAATACACGAGAGGTACCCTTATACCCTCAATAAAGTGCAGCGAAACCTTGAGAGCTCTGGCGGCCATACTTACCCACTATCTGGAACACAATACCCCCTAAGTTATTATCTTCCAAAGCAAGAGTAGTACTTCGTGTTATTATGGCTGTGGTCGTCTTATTGTATTTATTTAATCGTATGGCATACATTTTGGCCTTTAATTTTGTCACTCTTTAGTACGGTCGAGGTCATAAATACGTTTACACTTTTGCACCTTATTGCCTTGTAATAAGGTGCAAAAGTGTAAACATATTTATGACCTCGACTGTACCACCCAGGGGACACGTGCAGGGTTGTGGTAAGTAGCTCCTGCGGACGCGAGTAACAGTTGTCCCCCCTTTGTCAAGTGAGTGGGCAATCATATGGCCATTCATATGGCTTTTTTGCAATATAAATATAGTTTATATCCACTCACTTGCTTGTGGCAACCACAATTGCCAATTTCGCGGACCCCTAAACTGATGGTGGCAACTGTGGTTGCCAATCAAAGTAAGGGCTGCTTTGTAAATGAAAAATTATAAGCAGTTTAGGCTACTTTATTAAAATCTGAAATCACGTGAGGGGTTATGAGAACACTGTTTCCCCACACCTGCAGACCGTATCTTAGAATGCTCTCAAAATGTGCAAAATACACTACTTTCAGGTCTGTTGAATTTTACTTTCAGGTCTGTTGAATTTTACTTTCAGGTCTGTTGAATATTACTTTCAAGTCTGTTGAATTTTACTTTCAGGTCTGTGAATTTTACTTTCAGGTATGTTGAATTTAGAATATTCGACAGATTTTTTAAAGCACAGATAGCACTAGCTAATCTCTTTTCTCTAAGGCGTAAGGCTTTCTGTAAGGCGGAGGTATAGTCGAGGAATGAAAAGGTTGACCACTTTTCGGCCTTATTTCAAAGTTGATAAGGTCCAAAAGTGGCCAACCTTTTCATTCCGCGACTGTACTTCTCCAGTTAGGCCGCGTTTATGGGTAGGCGAAACGAACGACAACGGCGCAAGCCCCGCTTTGGAAGTCGCCAATTAAGGCCATGTCTTGATTTGAGTCGAACACGCCCCCTGGACAGAGACACGCTGATGCCTTCCGCGCACGAGGAAAAGAGATGTAACACTCTTCGGGAATGGCTTTTTTGGACAAATTTCGATAAATACCTAACTTAGAGACGATTTATTTAAATTTCACAAATTGAGATTTTAGATGAGATAAAATACTATAGTATTAACTTGATTGTGTCGTAAAATAATGTATCGTTTGAGTAGGCTGAGTAAAAAAAGGAAAAAACAGACCCAACTTTGGTTTTTTTTCTATCGAGGAAATTTTAACCAATCATGTATCGATAAAATCAGATAAACAATCATATAGTCAAGAATCATATATCTGAAAATCAGACCTTATTGTTTCTTAATCTAGTCAGAACGGCGTTTCAAAGCACGCGATAATTTCCAATGCACAGCCTTAACAGTCTTAACACAAACACATGGCGTTGCATAGGCGTGACAGTTTCCGTAGGCGCCTGACAGAACGCGTGTCACTTTGCCTGCCCCTAAACGAGGCCTTAGGCTTATTAGCGCCGTCATATTCTCCTGTGCCCTAACTCTCTTAGCCGCTGCTTGAGATCACCAATCCTGTATTACAAACCAAATGTGCTCGAGGACTTCACCACTCACCAATCTTCATCATTATCATTACCATCAATAATTATCATACTCACACTCGAACTCATTATCTAAAAAAGTTTCTGTCTGTATTTTTGGTTCAACAAAAGCATTGCCGACCGTCGTTTTTGCACAGTGAGCAACTAGGTACTCGAAGAGCGGATTCCTATGAGCCCGAACACCACGGGCCATCTTGGCCACGGGAATTCTTGTGTTAATAGGAGTTCTATGGCCACCTTCAGTTTCCATCATCAGATCAGCTTGGTATTGTGTTGTCATCGAGCTTTCATAAGAATATCCTCAGTTCAATCGAATACTGGCAAGGGGGTGAAGAATGGGTGTCAAATTTTGAAGTCAACTTACAAGTGACATACTAGCATACGAACAGTGCAGTTGAAATGAAAACTCGTTAAAAGGGCACAAGCCTGATTGGGGATACATGCCACTGCGGTTACTTTCGATATCCTATATCAATAATTTCATTTACCATAACGCTAGTGTTACCATAATCATCATTTGCCATAAAAGTGATTTTCTCTGATACTATCAGTAGGACAAAGCAGTAGGACCACGTGGCCAAAGGGAATATTTTCAGGACAAGATGATATAAACTTTGTTTAAAACCCTGCAGGTAAGGTCAGGTTTGTTTTATAAAAAATCCTGAAAAGTAGACAATTTCTGAGAACAACTAATAAGGGCAAATGATGATTATGGCAAACGTTACATTTACGGCAAATGAAATTATGGATTTCATTTGTAACCCATGACACTGTACTAAGGCAGCAGAAATGTAGCAGTCTCTCGTCCCTTGCACCACGGGTCACAAGTGCGCGCTCTTTATAAATGGCAGTACTTCCAGTTCCGAATGGCTCATTTCGGCCGATTTGTCGTCCGCGATACTTTGCGCTAAAATGTGATCTACCGCTGTTATCTCTTTTATTAGCTCCCCACTTCTGCGGCCCTGGTACTAATGTGAGTTTTAAAACGACTCGGAATAGGTTAGTTTGTTTGGGCGCCCATTTCATGAGATCCCACAGCTAAAGCAAATGGCTACTGGGTAGTCGAAGCTTGTTAAAGGAAACTGAAGTTCTCCCCTTTTTTATTCCTTATTGTCATGGTAATAAGAGCGAAAAAGATACGTATTGACTGTGGGAAACTGCAGCATGATGTTCTTACTCACTCGAGGACAAGTCAAGCTACAATTTTCTGTTCATTATCATACAATTTTATGATCTACTTATCTACACTACAGCTTTACTCGGAACGCTACCTACGAGTTAAATTGTTGACTTAGCTTGATTGTTATAGACGCGTATGCACGAAATCCCTTACGCTCTCTTGACAGCACCAAACATTCTGTGAATCACCTCAACTAAGACAGCTAAGAGCAAATCCGGCGACATATTCCGAAAGGACCCAAGTCACAAACAAACTCGTACCTACAGAGCCGACTTTCGTCGTATCTCGCCGGAATCGTGTCGGAGAGCAATGCAGCGACATATTAACGTCACCCCGGCAATATTTCACCACAAGATGGCGGGAACTTCAACGCGGGCAACTTTGTAGGATAAAGTTTGGAGATAATGTGCAAAAACTGCTTTTGGATTATTTAAAGTACCAAGTAAATCATGTTTATTTGTTACATTTCTTTACTTTCACAAGTTCACTTTTATCTTTTCTAAAATCTTTTAACGTATGTTGTACTGACTTGGCACTCTATTTAATTTTGTATGCATGTCAATTTTCTTTTTCTGTGATATTTCTCATGTTAAGTGAATGTTTATTCTTATGAGAAATAAATGTCTTCAACCATAAACCATATCCCATAAAAAACATTCCATGTAAAAAAGAGGCCAAGTCTCGAAACTCTTCCACCGTAAAAAGTTGTGAGATTTTTCATAGAGCCAAGTCTCAGGCATTCTTATTAATCTTTATTTGGTTGCTAAATAAAATTCTGCAACGTGGCAATCACACAACTTAACTGTATTTATGGCTTTTGCATACTGCCTAATACCTGAGACTTGGCTCTACGAAATATCTCACAATTTTTTACGGTGGAAGAGTTTCGAGACTTGGCCTCTTTATTACATGGAATGTTTTTTATGGGATCTCACTTCTTTTTGTAGGTTAATATGTTATCCATTCATACAAACTATGAATGCAGGCCCATTCTTGCTTTTGAATTTTCCCATTCTGGGTTGAAATTGCATTTTTTTATAGTTTTCCCTTTATGTAGCCATTAAACCCTAACTCTGTACCAAATTTCAGCTCTCTGAGTTTATGGGAAGTACTAGTTCTATTTTGATGATCATGAGTGAGCGAGTGTCATAAATGCGAAACTTTGCTTTCGCTTAATTTCGGAACTAAATGACCTACAGACTTGAAATTTTGAATTTTAAGTATGTGATTATGATTATAGATTACTGGATGACAAACATTTCTGCGTTCTGGTCTTATCCAGAGGTTCTCAAATAGGGGCCTGAAAATGCGGCGAAATGGTTCCAGTAAAGGATGGTACGGCAGTGTTTGCTCCGCGCTCGACTTGGCGGGGGCACTACTGTGCCCCCAGATATACACAATTTGTGTGCCCAAAGGTTGACTGGCATCAAATCTGCCTTTTTAAGCCCCTGTGACACGAAATCTGTGACATTGTTGACTACCCTACCTACTTGACACCTACTTATTGTTATGATTATTATTGTTAGTATTGGAACAGTGTCAAGCAGCAGTGGCAAGCAGGATATCGAAGGTAACCGCAGTGTCATATATCCCCAATCAGGCTTGTGCCCTTTAAACGAGCTTTTATTTCAATTGCACTGTTCGTATGCTATTATGTCACTAGTAAGTTAACAGTGTCAAGCAGCTTACCAACGACATTTCGACCTAGACAAACTATTCCTATCGGGCAATACGATCCCTAAATCACACATACTCTCTAAGTTCCATTTCCAACTATCCCCATTCAGGTCAGATCCATCAGAGAAAACCGCGGGTAATCTCTCCTGCTCGCGCTCCCGTAAATCAGAGAGAGACGACGTTTTTACGAGCTCTTAATCAAGAAATATACGATTGCGCGCGCGATTAAGCGGGATCTCACTAATGCAGTTGTTCCGCTGATATATCGCTCCTTTGTTGCAGCGGTAATGGGGAGGAAAAATTGTAATGAATGAATACGTTATGAATGTCAAATGTCACGGTTGTTGGAGGCTACTGTTCATAGGAGCTTAGCTAACAACATTAAAACTGCTCTCTCCGTAAAGTGAACCAATCTTAAAATGAACGCCTCTCAAATTAACTATTGTACTCGACATGTTTTTCAATGTGTGAGATATAATAGTTATTCCAACATTTTAGCAATATATTGTACTTTCTAAAGTGTTGCAACAAATAGGTACTTATTTTCTGTAACACATACACTTTCTAAACTGGTGGAATAGGTTTTCTTTCACTCATTGAAACTTGTCGAGTAATTGAGGGGCGTTCATTTTAAGTTTGTTTTTAAATGGTTTTACTGTACTCCTTATAACCTCAAAGTGCAATGGAGAGGGCTATGCTTGGTGATTCTCTGCGTGATCGTATCAGAAATGAGTTTATCCGCAGCATATCCAAGGTAACCGATATAGCCATCCGAATCACTAAAATTAAGTGGCAGTGGGCGCGGCACATTGCACGTAGAACCGATGGCCATTGGGGCGGAGAGGTTCTCGAGTGGCGACCACGTACCGGAAGGCGCAGCGTGGGTAGACCCCCACACGGTGGACTGATGACCTGGTAAAGGTCGCAAGAGTCCGCTGGTTGCAGGTGGTGCAGGACCGGTCATTGTTGCGCTCTTTTTGGGCCTATGTCCTGCACGTCGTCTTTCGGCTGATATGATGATGATGATGATGATGACTTATAACCTCACGGGTCAAGAGATTCAGTGTTATTCAGAAGACACGTCCTTTACCTCACGGCCATGACAGGAGCTAGGAGGCCCCATAGAAGCTACATCAGTCGGATGATCCTGGGGACTTGTCCAGACTATCCAACGGGATGGGATGATCCAAATGATCACCTGGTTGTAATCAGGGTAATGAACATAATCACTTCCATATAGAATCTTCTAAGAAATGCTGTAATTTAACAAAAACACTCGGCTTTCAAATATCTATCGCACCATCACCTTGAAACCAGATAGCGGATTTCTTAGAAAAGTCACTCGATGAGAAAAAGTGTGCTGTCTGGGGCACGCTGGCTAGCATAGTAAGAAATCAGTTTCCTACTCTTCGAAACTTTGAAACAGCATTTCATCGGTGTTTCATCGGTGCTACTGGGTCATACAGTTATTTAGGGCTACAAAGCATAATTTTAGGTTAGACTGTTAATCCGTATTAACGGGGTCTCCTCTTTTTCATTTTGTGTAACTAAAACAGTATTTATATTAGCAAGTAATCTCTTCACTATTCACCGCTGGAAATATTACTTTTGTTTTAATCACTCTTTATGATCCTAGGTTAGGTAAGGTTTTTCAATGTTTGAATAAATCTCACAGAAGATCTGCGCTAGCTACCTATATATATAAAGCTGACCTGTGTCCATTCTCTATATATTTCGACGCTGAGAGAAGCGCGCAGCAGAATTTCTTCTCGCTCATATTTGGAGCAGCTCATCTGGGGATGTACCACCACCTTACAGAAGACCGAAGCCATAATATCGCTACTACTTGCTCTGTAGGTAGTGAGTAAGGTCGCCAGCACGTCTAGCATAGGACGGCCGCGACATACTCTCGATTTTTATCGCACTATGCCTCTTGTTCTAAGTGTTCTAATAAGAGAGAGTCGGATAGTGCGAGAAAAATCGAGAGAGCTCGCGCGCCGTCTCGTGCTAGCCGTGCTGAGCTCCCGAGGAAGTGTTGTGTAGAGAGAGAGCTCGCGCGCCGTCTCGTGCTAGCCGTGCTGAGCTCCCGAGGAAGTGTTGTGTAGAGAGAGAGCTCGCGCGCCGTCTCGTGCTAGCCGTGCTGAGCTCCCGAGGAAGTGTTGTGTAGAGAGAGAGCTCGCGCGCCGTCTCGTGCTAGCCGTGCTGAGCTCCCGAGGAAGTGTTGTGTAGAGAGAGAGCTCGCGCGCCGTCTCGTGCTAGCCGTGCTGAGCACCCGAGGAAGTGTTGTGTAGAGAGAGAGCTCGCGCGCCGTCTCGTGCTAGCCGTGCTGAGCTCCCGAGGAAGGGTTGTGTAGAGAGAGAGCTCGCGCGCCGTCTCGTGCTAGCCGTGCTGAGCTCCCGAGGAAGTGTTGTGTAGAGAGAGAGCTCGCGCGCCGTCTCGTGCTAGCCGTGCTGAGCTCCCGAGGAAGTGTTGTGTAGAGAGAGAGCTCGCGCGCCGTCTCGTGCTAGCCGTGCTGAGCTCCCGAGGAAGGGTTGTGTAGAGAGAGAGCTCGCGCGCCGTCTCGTGCTAGCCGTGCTGAGCTCCCGAGGAAGTGTTGTGTAGAGAGAGAGCTCGCGCGCCGTCTCGTGCTAGCCGTGCTGAGCTCCCGAGGAAGTGTTGTGTAGAGAGAGAGCTCGCGCGCCGTCTCGTGCTAGCCGTGCTGAGCTCCCGAGGAAGGGTTGTGTAGAGAGAGAGCTCGCGCGCCGTCTCGTGCTAGCCGTGCTGAGCTCCCGAGGAAGTGTTGTGTAGAGAGAGAGCTCGCGCGCCGTCTCGTGCTAGCCGTGCTGAGCTCCCGAGGAAGGGTTGTGTAGAGAGAGAGCTCGCGCGCCGTCTCGTGCTAGCCGTGCTGAGCTCCCGAGGAAGTGTTGTGTAGAGAGAGAGCTCGCGCGCCGTCTCGTGCTAGCCGTGCTGAGCTCCCGAGGAAGTGTTGTGTAGAGAGAGAGCTCGCGCGCCGTCTCGTGCTAGCCGTGCTGAGCTCCCGAGGAAGGGTTGTGTAGAGAGAGAGCTCGCGCGCCGTCACGTGCTAGCCGTGCTGAGCTCCCGAGGAAGTGTTGTGTAGAGAGAGAGCTCGCGCGCCGTCTCGTGCTAGCCGTGCTGAGCTCCCGAGGAAGTGTTGTGTAGAGAGAGAGCTCGCGCGCCGTCTCGTGCTAGCCGTGCTGAGCTCCCGAGGAAGGGTTGTGTAGAGAGAGAGCTCGCGCGCCGTCTCGTGCTAGCCGTGCTGAGCTCCCGAGGAAGTGTTGTGTAGAGAGAGAGCTCGCGCGCCGTCTCGTGCTAGCCGTGCTGAGCTCCCGAGGAAGTGTTGTGTAGAGAGAGAGCTCGCGCGCCGTCTCGTGCTAGCCGTGCTGAGCTCCCGAGGAAGTGTTGTGTAGAGAGAGAGCTCGCGCGCCGTCTCGTGCTAGCCGTGCTGAGCTCCCGAGGAAGGGTTGTGTAGAGAGAGGGACGTGCGTGCGTTCGTCTCTAGCTACCAAACGTAACGAAACCACAAACCAATAAAAGGCCAGCAAAACGCTTGTGATTCTTCTGGAGTCTCATATCTCCATAGGCAACGGAATCTGCTTAACATCTCGTTCCTTTTTTGCCACCGTCGTAGTATAAAACAAAGTTTGGGAACGGATTTCGCTAGTTTTTCTTTCCTACATATTTTGTAAAGTCAGCAGAAATAAGTTTCCGGTCGTTGACGTTGACCGTACTTCTTTGTCACGAATAAAATGAAGCTGTTGTATGTCAGTCATTAGCGCTGTGTGTTAAACGAACCCAAAAATCAAAGGTTACAGTCGGATTAACACCCTGACATTATTTAGTGTTACATCATCCGCCTATCGTGCTTTCTGTCAGCCTTTGCCACCCGTCCACCTCCACTGCCCGAATGAATTTGTCAGCGCCGTCAGTCGCGGCGTATTTCACCCCAAAACCACCCCAGCTCAAAATAGTACAAGGCCTACAGGTTCCCATGGAGCTTATGCCCTTCCTTGATAACCAGGTTGAGATTTATGACCCAGGGAATGTGAACTCCGAGGAAATTCCCTTTTTATTCGCCCGATATGTTTTATTTGGGGAGACGAATGGCCTGAAGGCGACGAGTCAAGTTCAAGTTTGTCTTTTTGATTAGTGCGGTTGAAGGATTTATGCGGTCTTGGCTGCTGGTGTGCGGAATTGGAGAAATGTTAAGAAAAGAATGGACGCCGGCGGAAAAGCGCAGTGGCGCTCTCTATTCTTACAAGTTTATTTCTAACCGGCTATCAGTGGCGTGGCGTCAATAATATCCATTCAAAGTAATCTTAAATAGATCCGGCTTGCCTTTTACCTATGATAGGTGTCCATTAGGTAATCATAAAATGCAAGCCGATAGGAATGATATTGAATATGTATACGTGCATTCGACGGTGGTTCTAAATTCTCGTACACACCTGTTGTGGAAGTGTGGAGCTTCTTTTTAATAAAACATCCTTTTAAATCTATTAAATATAACAATTTTATGTGTTTACACTAATCAACATGTGCCATATTAGGTGTTTGTGTCAACAACACAGGCAAAATTTCGCAACCAATTTCCGCCGCGTAATTCCGCTGGGCTCCCCACATACTAGCTGAATATTATATTTTGTATGGAATAGCTGCTGCCGGAATCAAGCAGCGGACCTCGCCGACAGCATTCAGTTGCAGAATTTAGGTTGTATTAGGCGAGCCTAAACACACCACCCTATATTTAACACTACAAAAACTTTAATCTTCTACATTGTTACAGCGTCCTCTAGAAACAGGACGGAAGAAGCGTAGCAGTGTAAGTTATTGTTCATACTTACTCGGTTTCATTCCTCTAATGCAGCGAAATTAATGTCCCGCGAATAAGCACCGATTTATGAACTGAAATGGTGTCAACATTTTATTGGTTCCGTCTCAATTCTTGGTTTTGGTGCTTTCAGATTAATTAAACTTATGTTTTTATTTAAGTTTCATTATTGAACCAGAATTGACTACTTACTAAAGTTCAAGAGCGTGACTTTTCACACCCTAAGTTTGCAACAAATAACTTAGCAACATTATACATCCATACCATTCCACATACTACAAATACGAAAGAAACTCTGGCTGTATGTTGTACCATCTCATTTGTTATAACACTGAAACAACAACTGTGCTGAAAAATAACGAAGAAAGCTTAAACCTTAGGATTTTATTTTGATTTAGCGTTTTCTTTTTTAAATACCAACACGGTGACCAATAATCATACAGCCTGCCTGATACTAAGCAGCCGTAGCCTATGGACGTCTTGCAAATCCAAGGGAGTTACAGGCGCATGGCCGCTTTATTGATTTGGGATTGGTTGCAGTTACTTGCAGTTGCAGTGTGACCGTTTTTCTTAAAATAATGAATAGGGTTTTCGATCCTGCGCAGGGATAGCTTAACTACAATTACAAAATTCTGAGAAGAAAAGTCTATGTAACTACAAATTTTCAAAAAACAGTAATCGGCAGCCCGTCCCGGCAGAACACCAGTTGCGGACGGTACCCTAACGGTACGAACATTCCCAAGTTTCTTTATTAAGCGACCGTGTTTATGGTCGCATAAATTCGCTTTATCTTTATGAATATTCAAGAAAGTCGTTAACACAGAACGTCGACTTTTTTCGCTGAATAACGACTTTGATGTGGCGCTTGAGATAGACCTGGCGATTTATCGCGGCTAAGTTATGGCTGGGCACGACTCCGGCCTAGGTCTTATTCAGATTTATGCCCTGGCTAGCTCTCCTCGGCGCCTGCGCTCGTAAATTACTGTAATAGCAGAACACGACGTTTTAGGGGTTATTTTTCAATTTTGTTTTGCAGCGTGCTCCGAATTGTTTAGTTAGTGTGTGTGCAATTTGTTGAATGAAATTGTTACAATTACGTTACTGATGTTGCTCTTACAGTATTCTGTTACTGATCTATACAAATACCATAAAGTGAAAAAGTTTGTGTGAACAAAGCTTTGTTAGTTCGTAGGTATGCAAGTTTGTAAATGATTTGTAAACCCTTTTTCAGCCACACGCTGGTATCCGATTGCTGATTTTTTTTTATACAACGGCGGTGGCAAACAAGCGTACGGCCCGCCTGATGGTAAGCGGAAACCGCAGCCTATATACGCATGCAACTCCCAAGGAGTAACATGAGCGTTGTCGACCCTTTATATGTTTAAGGATTCGCTGTGTTGAGAGCTGAAGGAACAAATTCCCTCGCTTTCAACACAACGCATCCTGGAGAGCTCTGGCGACCTTGCTCACCTCCAGAAACACAACACTACTACATTTGGCAAATTTGGCATAATTGTGTAAGTTCAACGACAACAAAATATTATGGCACCGCCGAGCTGATCTGATGATGGCACAGGAGGCCATAGCAACTCCTAAACTACACAAGATAAACCCATGTTAGACCGGAACCCTTCCAACGAGTAGTTGATGACTGCAAGAAGGACATTCAGCAATAAAGGCAGTCAGTACATGCAAGAATACACTCTGTCGGTCGTTTAAAAGCCCCAACAATCGTTAAAACGTAAAATCACAGGAAAAATGGCGGGCCAACATTAACACACAAAGTCGATGGAAGAATAACCCCGAGCCCCTCTGACCCGCAATAACTCACCCCAATGCTTTATAGCCCGAAGATGGCAGTCTACGAGTTTCCAGATGCAATATTTGGGAAACTTTGAAGGTACTTATATATTGGGTTTATCACTTCTGAAGGCTTCTTTAGATTTTTATAAATATTAGGCGACAATCTCACACACATTGAATTAGCCCATAGTAAGCTCAATAAGGCTGTGTCTCTCTCGGTCCGCCGGACCGTTCGATCGTCTATTAATACTTTTAGCGAGGCGTCCACTCAGGCCTCACACTAAGTGGACGTCCCGCTCAGAGCGGGGCGTGCAGCGTCCGTATAAAACAAATGCAATTTATATGGACGCTCCACGCCCCGTTCTGAGCGGGGCGTCCACTCAGGCTTTACACTTACTCGTTTACATGACGTCGTCGCCGTTTGTCTGGAGCATTCCTATATCGCTCCTACTCTCAAATGGTCTTTTCTAAGGTGGATGTCACCCTGTGACGCGTCTCCGGATGGAGGTGCGTTTCTCGTTGTATGCAAGTACCTTAGTTTGGGTATAAATTCCTTGGGGTACGACACACTGCAACGCCGGTGTTTGTATGCAGCTCCGCACCTCCGTTCGTTGATGCGGCGCAGTGTGACGACCGCCCAAGTGAACAAATCGTGATAAACATATTTAAATTGATAAACTTACCTTCACACCCCGTATACCCTGTGAGATAAAAAAAAACTTTATTATTTCGCTTACTTAATTTCGTTTTTAGGGTTCCGTACCTCAAAAGGAAAATATGGAACCGTTATAGGATCACTTTGTTGTCCGTCTGTCTATCTCGAGAGAGCGTTGAGGTATCGAGTTGAAATTAAAACCATATACTCAGGATTCCACTCAGGCCTCACACTAAGTGGACGTCCCGCTCAGAGCGGGGCGTGCAGCGTCCGTATAAAACAAATGCAATTTATATGGACGCTCCACGCCCCGTTCTGAGCGGGACGTCCACTCAGGCCTTACACTTACTCGTTTACATGACGTCGTCGCCGTTTGTCTGGAGCATTCCTATATCGCTCCTACTCTCAAATGGTCTTTTCTAAGGTGGATGTCACCCTGTGACGCGTCTCCGGATGGAGGTGCGTTTCTCGTTGTATGCAAGTACCTTAGTTTGTATATAAATTCCGTGTGGTACGACACACTGCAACGCCGGTGTTTGTATGCAGCTCCGCACCTCCGTCCGTTGATGCGGCGCAGTGTGACGACCGCCCAAGTGAAAAAATCGTGATAAACATATTTAAATTGATAAACTTACCTTCACACCCGGTAGACCCTGTGAGATAAAAAAAAAACTTTATTATTTCGCTTACTTAATTTCGTTTTTAGGGTTCCGTACCTCAAAAGGAAAATATGGAACCGTTATAGGATCACTTTGTTGTCCGTCTGTCTATCTCGAGAGAGCGTTGAGGTATCGAGTTGAAATTAAAACCATATCGACTACCGTAGGTTCAAAGGGCGTAAGGGACAAATTGGCGAAAATGAGTTATGAATGCAGTTATATTCAGTTTTTTTTTCTCTATCGATTGGTGTAAATAACGTCTCGATAGCTTTAAAAAAGTGTCCGTTACGACAATGAAAAAAGTTGCACCAGAACCCGTTTTTGCAATACATTTTGCTGTATCCACTAAAATAAAAAATATCTGTGGCACATTTTGACGTAACTCTCACTTTATGTACGTTACAGCATTTTGCGCATATACAAATCATTGATGCAATTTGTCGTAACGCCCACTTGATGTACGTTACAGCATTTTGCACATATACAATCATTGATGCATTTTGTCGTAACGCTCACTTTATGTACGTTACAGCATTTTGCGCATATACAATCATTGATGCATTTTGTCGTAACGCTTACTTTATGTACGTTACAGCATTTTGCGCATATACAATCATTGATGCATTTTGTCGTAACGCTCACTTGATGTATGTTACAGCATTTTGCACATATACAATCATTGATGCATTTTGTCGTAACGCTCACTTGATGTACGTTACAGCATTTTGCACATATACCATAATTGATGCATTTTGTCGTATTTCTCATTTTATGTTCGATACGATACATCCTTTTACATCCCCGAATTCACACAGGACTGTCCGTTACGCCAAAACAGTTTTATTTTATCTAATAGTCGAAGTCTGACACCCTAATTTGCCATGGAATTTTACTAGCGGTGTGATCATAGAGTTTACTAACTCTAACGCTAGTCTCAACATATAACAATTAAAGGGACAACACCATTGCTAAAATCGGACAAAAAGGAATGACGAAATACCGCTACGAAAATAAAAACTTCGAGCATGCGTCAACGAGAAATGGGGATAGATCTGGAAATACCAGAGGAAAAAATAAGAAGAACAAGGAAGAGTTCAAGCAGGCGTCTACGAGTATAAGGATTGAAAATCCGGAAAGGGTAAAGGAATAGGAACAAAAGACCAAGACTAAAGAAGAATTCGACCATAAATCATTAAGAAGCACTAAAGAGCAGAATCATATTTGGATTAAAAAAAAATGTGACAACGGTACGATACCGAAACGTTTTCATTTAGCATATATGTATGTATGTAAATACTTTATTGTACCCAAGACACAGGTAAAAATACAGACAAAAAAAAGTTAATTCGGTACAAAGGCGAACTTATCCCTGTAAGGGATCTCTTCCAGTTAACCTTTGAGCAATTGAGTGTCGCGTGTGATATGTCGCTGTCTTATTGAGGGGCTACCCGAAGTTTTCATCGATTCTTGACAAGTTTTGAATCGTATCTCCTACTTTTGCACTACACAGATAGAATTATAAATCAAACGGCTATTGGTTTTTCAATTTTTTATCTCCAATTCCGTCCACCGGATTTTGAAACAAATGAATATTTAATTTTGTATGATTTTTTAAAACATTGTCTAAAGAAACACTTATTTAGTATCTATATTGACGTGAAAGATCTAACATGTACGAAATCTACTTATTTGGGTTCGTCTGTGACGTCTCTGAAAACTGGTCCAGGGTTTTCATTTTAAACCAATTAACACAAAAGTTATGGCCAGAAAACCAGTTATGTAGCCTAAAATTGTTCAACTTTGATGCCAAATATCTCGAAAACAATGAACTTTGAACTAAATATGAGATACTATATTGCTTAAAGCCGTTGTTGTTAATAAAATAAGCTATAAAAAACATTAGAAAACTAAGGGATTCAGATCGAAGGTCATTGGCGTATGGGAGCCCCTTAAAAAAAAATTATAGCGACTTTAGCAGACAGACGAGGAGGATGATGATGAGCTCGGTGACAATCAAAAATCAAATGAAATCAAAAATCATTTATTTGCTTAACAATACACATGTTTACTTTACATATAAAATGAGATGCCTGGCGGACCCCAAACTAGGCTGTGGCTGAATCTTGGGACCCTCTAGTGCAATTCGTAAAACAATATGAAGTTATTCAAGAAATCAGAATGAACTCAAAAGAAGAAAGTAATAACAAGCATTATACCTACATATACCGCCATAGCGTTACCAATAGAGTAATGTTCTCTAGAACTTCGCAAATCTTATTGTAAATTCGCCGATGCATAGTCAGGTGAGCGTTTTACGAATAATGTTCTATAATTAGGGAGAGGGGCTTTAAATGCACGTTTGGTCAGGAGCTGCGGAAAAATTTATAATTTTGTAACTATTGCATGGGCTCGTGAAGTAGCTTTTAAGACATAAAGAACGAATTAAACGACACAATGAATGATTAATACCGAGTATTTATTTCCTGTTTAAGTAGTCTATTTATTTCACGTTAAGTTGTCGTGACTATTTTTGTTTGTTTTCTTTTATTCATTAAGCAGCATTTAACATTACAATTGGAGAGTTTTGATCTCACTGAGTTTATTCATACAAATTTCCTGTAATCCTCAATGCAATATCAGCAAATCCCCAGTGCAAGTAACTAGTTACATAGCTGAGACATGGCTATTTTTTACGCCAAATTGACATTTAGAAAGATTTTTTTGTACGATACGACCTTTTGTCATATTTGTTAAACGGCAACATTGTGAAGTAAGGGACAGGTGTATTCAAAAATGGGTTTTTTTTTGGCGTAAGGGACGCACAACTTTTTAATTAAGAACCGCGTCTTCAATCTAGTTACATGATATAAAAGAGCTTAAAAAGATGTAAATAAATCACTAACGAGCATATTATTGTGTAAAGGAACAAAAAAGTTTCGATTTTTTTTCTCGAAACAAAACCGTTTTTTGGCTCTCCTGAAAAATGACCATTTGTCCCTTACGCCCTTTGAACCTACGGTAGTCGATATACTCAGGTCTACAGTCCCTTGATGCTGTGAAAAAAGAAACTTTCAAGTTAACGTTAAAAAAAGATACGGCCGTTTATGCCGCAAAAAATGTATATTTGGACACTCAAGGGAATCAATATTTATAGGGTACTTTCCGTTGACCTAGATTCTAGACTGAAAGGCAAGTAATATCGTCTTATACTACAAGCACAGGATATTTCCTGCCGAGGTAGGTATTTTCCGATAGTCTATTGACTGAAAACTATTAATTTGTAATTTGTTACGGAACCCTCGGTGGGTGAGGCGAGCCCGACTCGCACTTATCCGGTTCTTGAAGTCGTTGTGTCTGAAATAGGCAACCCTGGTTGCCAGAAGCAAGCTGAATGCAAACATGGACGGTGAATGAAGTGATCGAATCATTCAATATTACTTACCACTGGTCCTGTCAGTCCGTCGCGGCACGAACATTCTTCTGCTGACGACTCCTGCACATACAGCACAGCGTCAATATTTTATTTATTCATTTATTTATTTATTTTAGTTATTTATTGACAAATACATTTACGTGACATTACAGTAATAAAATAACCAATGCGTCGCGAAACTAAAAAAAACAAATAATACTACCCTTTTTACGAAACAAATTATTTAATTAAATATTCTTGTTTCGTGTTATTTTTAACGAGGAAGTTACCTCGATCATTTTATAAACGACTGCGTGCACCCGGGATAAAAACTTTTCTATATTTTAATCCAGGCTATAAACTATCTTAGTGCAAAATTTCATCCAAATCGGTTAAGCCGTTTAAGCGTGATTGAGTAACAAACATCCAAACATCTAAACATCCACTTTCGCATTTATAATATTAGTAGGATATGATACAGAGAAAGAATATAATGGAAAAATAAACCATCTTCGTCTGTAGCCCCCGACAGGATTCGAACCTGCGACCTTTCTATTAACGCTAGACTGCTCTACCAACTGAGCTACGAGGACAGTGACGCAAGTTGTATATTTTTTCGACTAAAATCGTTTCGTTTCAAATGAAGTTGCGTTTTGCGAAAAAGGGACAGAACCCCTTCTTAAAACTTTGGACATTTACAACTTCGTGATTACTTAACCTTTTGCGTTGATTTTTTCTCTATTTGACTACATTTTTTATCCTTTTTCGAGAAAAGATGACATTATTTACTATTTTATTTAGTGTCTACGCCCCTATTGATAGCTACTTAAAATTGAAATATCCATGCACGTGCTGGTGAAGTGGAAGGTATTACGAGTATAAGTATGAACAGATACTTAATTCATATTTTTAAGTACACGTCTTAGTAAGTAGGTAGGCGCGCATATTCACGCGTCTTGACTTCTCTATAAAAGCAATATCCGGTGACGATTCTTTGTGTGTACCAACTTCAACTGAAATAAGTCCTCCTCCTGCGCTGGGGAGCGATAATTCCACACAGCCTGAACCAACTCTGTCGCTAGAAAGGGGTAGTGAAGTGACGCCATCCTCTCTACTCAAGGGATCGAAAGACCCGCTGACCCCTAAGGTCGGCGGGCATTCGCTATAAGGTCGGCGGGCATTCGCTATAAGGTCTAGAACCTAGATCTAGACCCGTCGCTTATTAATATCATCATAAATTCATTCGGCGCGAGAGTCTATGCGGCGACCGGGATGTGCCCAACAAAGCTATACTTTTTAGCCAAGATGTAGAATTTGTAGAGCGTGGCTGGTAGTGCTAGAGTTACGCCGTGTGGAAAGCTTGGCGTTAGTCGCGATCTGATATCTTTTTCACGCTAAAAGCTGTATGAGCTACGGAGTCTTGGCATCACTTTACATGTAATGTTTTTAGTGGGATCTCATTCCTTTTTGTAAGGTAATTTCTAAAGAAGTGAATGGGAAAACCCATACATTCTACCATCCTCTAATTTAAAGGGCATTTTATTATTTATAACAATTAACTTGACTTGGTATTTTGCAATAGATTTTGTAAAGTTTCCGTGTGTGATCGACCGCTGGTTGCCGAGGACTCATTATATAACAAATCTATAGTTATTGACTTAGAATTAGAATATATGCCTCAACTTGTGCCCTCTGCAAAACAAGTTTATAACTTTCACTTTGAAATTATGAGCAAATTAACAATGAAATGTTTGCAATTGATTGGTGTGATTATTTTAGGAACCTCAATTGCGAAGATTCAGTTTTAAAATTTTATGTTTTATTGCAAAAATTATAGACAAATATGTTCCGAAACGTAAACTTAGCTCGTCATCTAAATTTCCAAATTGGTAAGTATAGCAAATCCTTAAAAAGAATTCTTAGTGAAAAACGTAAATATTATAAGCTCTGGAAGCTATACGGCAACCATGTGGATTATAACAATTTTAAAATTTTAAGAAAACGCGCCGAGAAGGTTGAAAGAAAGGTTATCGTAATTTTATCTCTCTCTCTGAAAAAAACATTAAACTTAATCCTAAATACTTTTGGACCTATATTAAATCGATTTTCTGAAATAAATAATGGGGTACCGCAAACTATGAGTTACAAAGATATTGTTGCTTCAGATGGGGAACAAATCTGTAATTTATTTAATAACCACTTCTATTCCGTCTTTGAAGTATACGATAAGAGTTCTTCGGATATTGAAAATTTAACTGAACCCACAGCCCTTTATTAGATATCCAATCAATAGAAATTAACGAAAACGTTGTTAAACGATATTTGAAATCCGTTAATATCAATAAAGGTGCAGGACCCGATGGTATACACCCATTATTTATTTATTTATTTATACAAGGAATTCCAACAGCTATGAAATATTCGCTAAACTTTATAAATATCAATACAGAGCCAATTATAGGAACTCGCAAATAGAAACTGAATATAATAATATGTTACACAGTGTTCGATACCGGTCTTTTACCGCGGGCATCACTCAGTTGATAATCGGAGAAGAAAAAGACACGTCACTATTTGACGTTTGACGTCTGTCATTTTGGTAGTATAACCTAGAATTGGACCGTGTTGGTTTGAGCAACCCACTCTTTGATTTGTATTTGATTTTTGAGAAAGAATTCGGGACATTGAGTTATGTTAATTGGAATCAGTTCATAATTGAAACCAGGCACTCATATCGAGGAGTTTTGTTTTTGCCTGCCAGTGTTTGGAGCCTGAAGTGATAAATTAGTGGGCTATCATCCAGGAGCCAGGAAGTGTTCACCAGGACACGCGACGGCCTCGACACACACACACACCCATACACTCATACATTCAGATACACATATCGAAGCCGCCCTGTACAACGGCGGATGAAGCTTCCATCAAGGTAAAAGCACGTTTTGTTTTGTACCGGACCGATACCTGGCGCATCTTCGGTATGCCACGCTTCTTGGAAGCTATAGCTTAGCGGGGTTATACCGGTCGTTCTAGTCCAGGCCTCTATTCGGGTCAGGAACTCGTCGGGCCCAGCCCTGGCATCAACCAAGTAGAGTCTTGCAAGCCCGGGCTAGTAGCGAACATTTGGTAGCAGAGCGTGGTTCTTTGAAACGCCTCTGGCTGTGTCAATAGGTATCTTTGACTGGTTCACAGTATTATTTTGATATTTGTGGAAAAAAACGTTTTTGAGGTTAACCATTGTTGAAACTAGATAGCAATCTCAAATTCAATTCTTAGGTATATACTAAACACATAGGAAATTGATATTGCTTGTTTAGATAATAATTTGAACTATATTTCAGGATTGCTCGGTGTGAATATATGGGTATTGATTTGAGACCCATTTGATATATATCAGTATTGATTGGGATTATAATTATTTGAAGTTTGCCCCTGGTTGTTTGACATTGTTTGTTTGGCTTAGTTTAGCAGTTATAAATTAGAGTTCACTCAGAGAATAAGTAATATTCTGAGGGGTTCCTTGGCAAGCCATATAAATTGGTAATTAAAAATAATTTGCATTGACTAAAATTATTTGGATTAATTGTTTTGTGCGTTGGGAACATACAGGTTTGGAATATTTTGGGGTTCCCTGAGAAGTGAATATTCTTCAGAAGGGTTCTGTATTGACCAATGTGTTGCGATTTGAAAATAAATTATACTTGTTAAAATAAATTAAATCTCATTATAAATATTACTTGATTTAGGGTTCAACAAGTAACATTTTGCAGGGTTCCTTGTGTCAAATAATTTTAGTTTATATTGTTTTTGTTTTGCATTGTTGAACATTTTAATTAGAAGTCGATTGGACTTGCGTTTGTTTGTGAGTGTTTGTTGTTGCTGGCTACAACCATGGCAAAGTGGACAGCCAAGATTAGGGCGGAGCTGAGATGGCTGTCCTCTGCGGTGCATTTGATAAGTAGACCCGACCGGACCGACGCTTTGCTGAAGCGATCGGCTGAGCTACCGGACCGAAGTGCGGCAGTTCAGAGTGCTTATGCAGCGCTTTTGGCGTTGGACACACAATTTTATGACTTGCATGATGAGCTGGTTCAGGCTGCGCACAAGGTGCAGCGGGGTCCTTTGACGGCGGAGACGCGATCACCGCCACCCCTGGCTCTCCTAGGACGTTTGCCAACCCTGGATTTGCCCCATTTTGACGGGGACTTAAAATGTTGGACCGCCTACCACGACTTGTTTTCAAGTCTGGTGGACGCCAGGACGGACTTGGCACCGAGCCAAAAGTTGGCATATCTTTTCTCCACCTTGAATGGAGAGGCACTGGAGTTAGTCTCACATCTTGCGGTCACCGACCAAAATTACCCCACAGCCCAGGACCTTTTGGAGAAACGATATGCCAACATTAGGCGTTTGGCAGACACCCATGTGGCACAAATTTTGGCGCTTCCTCACATTTATGGGGTCGCCACGTTGCGGAGGGATTTGGTGAATCCCGTGATGGTGGCCTTGAATGCTTTACGACGGCTTGGCCTGCCGGTGGATGAATGGTCGTTCATGCTCTTGCATATAGTTTTGTTACGGTTGCCCACGGACTTGAAGCTCCGTTTTGAGTACAAGCACGGTGGGGGCAGTGCCACACAATTGCCACGTTTTGCGGACCTCGTCTCCTTTCTGGAGGAGGAGTGTCGGTTGGTGGACAACGCCGGGATTGAAGGCCCCTCGGGACCCTCGGCGGGACCTCCACGGGAACAGCGGCGTGTGGCTGCTCGCCCCCCTAAGCCAGGGGTGGTAGAGCCACGCCGCCCGCCCCTCCGATACGCGACGGCCCACGCGCCCCCAAGGTGCGTGTATTGCACGGATGATGGCCATTTGGTTGCAGCATGCCCCAGGTTCCTGCACAAGAGGGTGAAGGATCGGCGCGGTATCGCGAATGATCGCCGGTGGTGCTACTCCTGTTTGGGGGAGCATTTGCAGCGGGATTGCCCACGGCCTGAACCGTGCCCGCAGTGCCAGGGGAAACACCACCTGGTGTTGTGCGCCAACCAAAATGGTGGTAATCGGTTGGATGGTGCGGGACGTTCCCCCACGGGTGGGGGCCCGCTTCCCCATTACCCCCAAAGGGAGTCTCGTCGGGGCTCGCCATCCACGGGCGGGGGTACCCCTCCCCCATCTCCTCGTCCACAGGCCAGGTTCGCTGCTGCTCAGCGCAGCTCCCCGCCTCGGAGCTTCTCACCACCGTTGTGCGAACGACCGCGGTTGGAACGCCGCCCGCCCCAAGTTGGACGCCGCTCCGAGTACTACGCGTCGACCTGGGCGCGCCCAGGTCGCTGCCCTGAGGTTCCGGCGGACCAGTACCTGGTGCGGTCCAATTGGGCGGTGCCAGCCCAACAGGACGGCGCCTATGAGGGTTGTTGGCGGCCCGATGGGGGTCGCCCCCAATAGGTAGCTGCCGCCCGCTCCTCCACCACAGCTGCCCACCCTGAAACAGTACTCTTGCCAACTGTTTGTGTCAGGGTCTGGGGCCCGACGGGGAGGTCCTTGTTAGTTCGTGCCCTTTTGGATTCGGGTGCCCAGGGCTGTCTTGCGTCGTCTTATTTGGTGGAGAGATTGGGCCTCCCATGTAGACCCCGCCCCTCCGTCATCCACGGAATAGGTGGCCTTCAGGTGCAGGGTTCCATGGGGGAAATTAATGTTTGTTTTTCAACTGTCAATTGTGGGCCAGCCATTGTGGCCAAAGCGGTTGTGTTGAACGATATTTTGGGCAGCAACCCGCAGGTGGTTATCTCCCCTACCGCGATGAAATTGACGTCAGAGTTGACCCCCGCTGACCCCCAATGGTTTGTTCCAGGACCTATAGACCTGCTCTTGGGTGTTGATGTTTTAGGTTTGATCTTGTCCGGGGACAAGCGGGTTTTACAACCCTGCGGTTTGATGGCTTTGCAAACCATTTTTGGTTACACCTTTTTTGGACCCGTGTTGAGGGGCTTGGTCCCACGGGTTGAAAATGAAATTGTTACCGTAGGGCTCTCGCTCTCGGACGCCGTCCAGCGTTTCTGAGAGGTCGAGGAGCCCCCCAAGGCTCCCAGAGTCGATCCAGCGGAACAAGAATGCGAATTGTCGTATCAGAATAATACGGGTCGCCTCGCTGATGGTCGCTTTGTTACTCGGTTGCCTTTTAGGGCTGCACGCCCCCCTCTCGGTCAGTCTCATGCCCTAGCGGAAAAAAGGTTGTTGTCCATGGAGCGCCGAATGAAGAGGGATTCAGATCTCCGTGCTAAGTACATTGAGTTTATGCGCGAGTATGAGGCTTTGGGACATATGTCACGCTCGACTATTGATTGGCGTTCGCTCGAGCACTATTTTTTGCCCCACCATGCGGTTTTGAAGACGCCTGGGGGCAAAATTCGGGTGGTTTTTGACGGTTCGGCCCCTACGTCAAATGGGGTTTCCTTGAACCAGTGTTTGCACTCCGGTCCCAAACTGCACCGGGACATTTCGGATATCCTCACCAACTTCCGCCGTCATCAAATTGTTTTTGTGGCTGACATCCGAATGATGTTCCGTCAATCGGTTGTTCACCTGTTCCCTGTTCGGGCGCCACAAATGTTCGCTACTAGCCCGGGCTTGCAAGACTCTACTTGGTTGATGCCAGGGCTGGGCCCGACGAGTTCCTGACCCGAATAGAGGCCTGGACTAGAACGACCGGTATAACCCCGCTAAGCTATAGCTTCCAAGAAGCGTGGCATACCGAAGATGCGCCAGGTATCGGTCCGGTACAAAACAAAACGTGCTTTTACCTTGATGGAAGCTTCATCCGCCGTTGTACAGGGCGGCTTCGATATGTGTATCTGAATGTATGAGTGTATGGGTGTGTGTGTGTGTCGAGGCCGTCGCGTGTCCTGGTGAACACTTCCTGGCTCCTGGATGATAGCCCACTAATTTATCACTTCAGGCTCCAAACACTGGCAGGCAAAAACAAAACTCCTCGATATGAGTGCCTGGTTTCAATTATGAACTGATTCCAATTAACATAACTCAATGTCCCGAATTCTTTCTCAAAAATCAAATACAAATCAAAGAGTGGGTTGCTCAAACCAACACGGTCCAATTCTAGGTTATACTACCAAAATGACAGACGTCAAACGTCAAATAGTGACGTGTCTTTTTCTTCTCCGATTATCAACTGAGTGATGCCCGCGGTAAAAGACCGGTATCGAACAATCCCCCGCTCCAGGCAGAGGAGCTCTGTCTGCTAATAAATGGGCAGGCGGGCTAAGCTCGCTACAGCTCGCTTCAAAACCGAATCTCCGACCATAACCTCCGCAACCCTGGGGACCCCGTCAGACCCATACAACAAATTTACAATGCGTCCACGACGCCAATACAAAGGTAATAAATTAGATTCCTTAACTAGTACAAGATCTCCAACGTGAGGAGGATCAGTTTTGTCAGTCCACTTAACGCGCTGCTGCAAGATGTGCAAATATTCTAGCGACCAACGATGCCAGAAGCTTTGGGTCATCTGCTGTAGCAACTCAAACCGACTCAAGCGTGATGATTTTACCTCCCTGAAGGGGTACTCCGGCAGCGCGGTAAGGGGCTGGCCAATCAAAAAATGACCAGGAGTCAATGCTTCCAGGTCATTTGGGTCCGACGAGACAGGGCAGAGAGGGCGCGAGTTGAGGACAGCCTCAATTTTACAAAATACCGTAGCAAGTTCCTCGAACGTTAAAATCGTTTCACCAATAACTCGGCGGAGATGCGTTTTTGTAACTTTTACAACAGCCTCAAAAATACCACCCCAATGTGGGCAAACAGGGGGATCAAATTGCCACTAAATGCCCATTCGAGACATTGCAAATCTTAAATTATCCTTATCACTATTCAAATAATTACAAATTTCATTCAAGTAACGGTCAGTGCCTTTATAATTGGTGCCGTTATCAGAGCGGATCAGAGATGGCAGTCCCCGGCGGGATACAAATCTACCTAGCGTCGCAAGAAACGCTTCCGTGCTGAGGGCACTTACCAGTTCCAAGTGAACTGCCTTGGAGGCCAGACAGACAAACACACACAAGTACGCTTTGACAGATCGAGCGTTGCGAATCTGCGAGGTCTTTACCAAAAAGGGGCCGGCAAAGTCCGTGCCCACACAAGCAAATGGTCGACTCTCCGACACTCTGTCGGAGGGCAGATCCCCCATCATGGGCTGCGTGGGGGTGGCCGTCCAACGATAGCACGGCATACATCTGAAGATAATGCCGCGAATAGTGCGTCTGGCAGACAAAATCCAAAATTCACGCTGCAAAATGGCTACAAGGGCATTGCAGCCTGCGTGAGCGTTAGCAACGTGTCGATCAGACACCAACAAACTGACCAAAGTCCCCCCTTTGGGGAGCAACAAAGGATGGCGAGCTCCATAGGGCAAGTTCGAGTTTCGAAGTCGTCCGCCGACTCGAAGCAAACCCGATGCGTCTAGAAATGGATTCAGACGAGCGATCGAACCCTTAATTCTCGATCCTCCTTTAAGCGCGTCAATAATCGGTTCGAAGTGCTCCACTTGCACCACACGAACCCAAAATAGCAGGGCCTCTTGGCGTTCCAAGGGCGACAAGGCCAATTCCGTGGTCAATGCCCTCTGAGCTGGGTTCCGTGCGTGGAGCAAGAAACGTCGGATCCGCGCGGTAACCCCAATCAATTTCGACAGAGAGCTGTACCTCTCCAACAGAGGATTCAAGTCGTAGACAGGTTGCGTTTCCATAACGCCCACACGTAAACCTGGCAACGCCTCTGGAGAAGAGAATCGATTCTGGGGCCAAGATGCCGCAGGATGCGACAACCAATCTGGTCCCCACCACAGGGAATGGTTTACAAGTACCGGAGCCTCGCAGCCTCGCGAAGCGCAGTCAGCGGGGTTCAGTTCCCCTGGAACATGTCGCCAAATCAGCGGGGTCGCTGAACTCTGGATCTGTGAAATCCGATTCGCAACAAAAACCTCTAAATTATGCACGGAGGTGCGAAGCCAACAAAGAACGATCTCACTATCAGTCCACGCAAAAACATCTGAAATCTCCACGGTACGACCCAAAGTATCACAAACATGATTGAGGAGCCTCGTAAGGAGGGCTGCTCCCGACAATTCCAACTTAGGAATAGTTAACCTTGTCCTGATAGGAGCCACCTTACTCTTGGCCATTATCAAATGTAGTCCCACATGACCGGATAGGCTAATAGTCCGCAAGAATACCACGGCCGCGTACCCTCGTTCAGACGCGTCACAAAACCCGTGGAGGCTAACTTTACACTTGCCGGATAGCAGAAAGAGTCTGGGCAAGGAAATCCGGTTCACGTCCGGAAGAGAGTAAACAATCGAACACCATTCGCAAATGTTCGCTACTAGCCCGGGCTTGCAAGACTCTACTTGGTTGATGCCAGGGCTGGGCCCGACGAGTTCCTGACCCGAATAGAGGCCTGGACTAGAACGACCGGTATAACCCCGCTAAGCTATAGCTTCCAAGAAGCGTGGCATACCGAAGATGCGCCAGGTATCGGTCCGGTACAAAACAAAACGTGCTTTTACCTTGATGGAAGCTTCATCCGCCGTTGTACAGGGCGGCTTCGATATGTGTATCTGAATGTATGAGTGTATGGGTGTGTGTGTGTGTCGAGGCCGTCGCGTGTCCTGGTGAACACTTCCTGGCTCCTGGATGATAGCCCACTAATTTATCACTTCAGGCTCCAAACACTGGCAGGCAAAAACAAAACTCCTCGATATGAGTGCCTGGTCTCAATTATGAACTGATTCCAATTAACATAACTCAATGTCCCGAATTCTTTCTCAAAAATCAAATACAAATCAAAGAGTGGGTTGCTCAAACCAACACGGTCCAATTCTAGGTTATACTACCAAAATGACAGACGTCAAACGTCAAATAGTGACGTGTCTTTTTCTTCTCCGATTATCAACTGAGTGATGCCCGCGGTAAAAGACCGGTATCGAACACACAGTACACGCTATATGATAACATTGCACAGTATACTGTGATACAAAATATTACAGTATGAGAGATATCAAAATAACAATACAAAAAACAAACGAAGAAACAAATCTTATATGAGCAACGAGTAAGAACATCTCTGGATGTACAAATCATCTATTAATGTACCAATACAACTACAAATGTACACAAATAATTTAATGAACAACATGGACCGGACATAAATTAATCAAAGTTACAGATCAGACGCTATAGCATATTACTGCCTGCAACAGGTTATTTAGAAGCACCGATTGACTAGATTACGCCTTATAGAAGGAATTGAGCAGTTAAAAACGTCAATATCTAGATCCTTCGACAAGTTATTTAAGTTACGAGCTGCGCGACATAGGAAGCTATTTTGCCTATAATTAGATAAAGTGCGTTTAACTGAAAGGGGGGGATAAAACCTTTTAGACCGAGTGGGCGTATTGAACGAAAGTTTAGAAAGGAGTTCAGGACAGTCAATATTGCCAGTGGGGTTATATTGAGTATGTAAGTTACGAGTATATCCGCGATTAGACGACGTTTTTGTAATGGAATTAGATGATGTTTTTTGCAAGTGCTTATATAATCCTTAGTTTGATACGGACTTTTAAGCTTAAAACTTAAGTATCTGAGGAACTTTTTTTGAATGCGTTCAATCCTGTCTATATATGTACTATAACAAGGATACCACATTTGGGAAGCATATTCAAGCTTACTTCTAACTAAGGCACAATATAAAACTTGAGTCTTAGCTTGGGTAAAGTGAGCGGAGTTTCGCATTGAGAATCCTAGAGCTCTCAGTGCGTTGCTCACTATGCCATCAACATGTTTATCAAACAATAGTTTGGAATCATGAACTACACCCAGATCTCTCACGTGACTAACCGTGCTCAGGGGTTGTCCTTTAAGTGTATAAGTAAAAGGGATGGTATTTCGTTGGCGCGAGAATGTAATTGAAGTTCACTTAGATGGATTAAGGTCTAGACTGTTATCATATATTAAAAGTTGTTACCGTTCTCTTGCTGTTCCAATTACAATACTTTTTAAACAATCAATTAAGGAAGGCTGTGTTCCAGCCGTATGGAAACAAGCCTGGATAACTCCTGTTCCCAAAGGTCCAACTAGTCGCAACATTGAGAAATATCGTCCTATATCAAAATTATGCCAATTTAGTAAGCTTCTTGAAAAAATTGTTACAGATCAATTAGCTGCTGTTTTGCGACACTACAATGTGCCCCACCAACACGGTTTTTATAAAGGTCGCTCAGTTGACACCAACTTATTAACATTTACCAGTGTTATACTACAGGCTTTAGATGATGGTTTTTCCGTAGACGCTGTGCGACTTGTCCAAGGCATTTGATAAGATCTGTCATTATACTTTATTATGTAAGCTTTGGGAGCTCGGTATACACGCCATACACGGTGATCTGTTTCGCTGGGTGAAGTCGTATGTAGATAATCGCACGCAGTCTGTTGTGGTCTCCGGATTTACCTCCCACAGTAAATGTATAAGTTCTGGCGTCCCCCAAGGATCTCATTTGGGTCCTCTTTTATTTATATTATATATAAATGATATTGTTAAGATCTTTGCCAACTCCAACATTCTTCTCTATGCTGATGACGCAAAGATTTACAGGGTAATTCGTAGCAACTCGGATCGGGAACTCTTACAATGTGACCTGTCTAAATTTGAAGCTTATTGTAGACAAAATCATTTATTCTTAAATCCAGATAAATGTAATATTATAAGTTTTAGCAGAAAAAAGGAATCTCTATTTTTAATTACAGGTTATGTAATAAGGATTTAGTAAGAGTGAAAGAAGTCCGTGATCTTGACGTCATTTTGGACGACAAACTGTCTTTCAAACCACATATCGATTCCATTCTGGGAAAATCTTTTAAGCAGTTGGGTTTTATATTGCGTGTTGGTAATCCTTTTAGAAATCCTCTGACACTCAAAATATTATATAATAGTTACGGCCGTAGTCGTCTCGAGTTCGCACGTGCTGTATGGAATCCTTTTTATAGTGTTCATATAAATAGGATTAAGAGACTGCAGAAAAAGTTCTTAAGATCCCTTGACTTTATAACTGGCAATGAATGTAATGATTATTTTGAGTCTTTAATCCGCCACAATATGTAATCACTTGAGTGTCGTAGAGACTGTGTTGACTCAGTTTTGCTTCATAAAATAATACATAATCATCTTGACGCTCCTAGCTTGCTCCAAGATATACAAATTAGAGTTCCACGTAAAATTGAACGCCAATGCCGTAGTAAACATTTATTTTCCGTCCCTCGTAGTAGAACAAGTTATGCAAAGAATATGTCTATTAAGCGTGCCTCTGGGCTTTATAACAATAACAATAAACTAAAAGATATTGATATATTTAACTGTATACCATAAGTTCCTTAAAAAATGTCTTTAAAATTGCATCTAGATAATTTTGATTTATATTCCTATAACAAAGTTAGGTTACCTAGGTACTTGCAAATGTAATAGTAGTAGTAGTGATTTTCTTGCTCGCTTCTCTTTGTCATTGTTTACCTTGTCGCAAGATTTTCTATTTTTATTTGTAGCAACTAATAACTGCAACGATTTAATCTTTTTTAAATTATTTTTTTGCTATAATTTGTGATACATATTGGAAACTATAGGTCTGATTTGTACTTAACTAACAAGTAATAATATACTTTTTCATCACACTTGCTCGAAAAGGGCTTCATAATGCGCAGACATACAGAGCTGTAATAGGCTGTTACGCCCACGGGCGTAATGCTTTTTTTCTTAAATTGTATCTGTCACTCATGCGGCAGTTACAAAGCAAAGAGGTTTTATATCAAATACGAAGTCTCAAAACGTATTTATAAATAAATTTAAACTTAAAAAACGACTTAAACATGTTTAACTGAATTATTTACAGATTTAATATGTAGTTATTTAGTGTCTATGTAAAATGATTTTAAGTGTTTTCAAATCGTGGCTGTATACCGAAGGGTCTTTGCCATACGCGCCTCACGTCAAATTCAACAAAATGGACGACTGACATGATGCAGTGTTTATTACGATTTGTATTCATTTCATCTTAAATGTATTTGTTTCCTCGCAAATGTGATGAAAAACATTGTGTATAACACGGGCGTAAGAATATTGCAAACTCGAGTCTTCACAAGCCTTCTTACTACCTACTTCTTACTACTTCTGATAGACTCTTGTTCGCAATATTCCACTTCCGCCCCTCGTTAAACAATGTACTATTGTATGACCGTTTGTTACATAAAATAAATAAATAAATAACAAGGAGTCCCTACATAAATTTTCAGACCTCTAGCATCAAAATTTGTGGAAGTTTCATACAAACTTTTACCCCCTAGTTTAAGGAGTTGGGGGGGGGGGGGGGGGGGGGTAAAAGTTTCAAGTTTTAAGATTTTTTAGTTGTTTGTATACTATTACTAGCTTACATACCAAATTTCAGCTTTCTAGGACTTCAGGAAAAACCTTAAGAATATTGATGATCATCAGGAGTCAGTGGCGAAATCGGGGTATTTTAGATAACAATAAAATCTTAAGTATAAGAGCTATGCAATTGAAACTTTACAGTTTTAATAAGTCAACCACTGACATCACATCCCGAAAATTTTGTTTATCTGGTATAATCCGAACCCAAGTCAGGTTCAAAAATACGACGAAGCGCTTCGAGAAATGGTAGGTAGTGCCCTTGCGCTTCGCTTGGCCCGTCTTGGCGGGGGCACTCCTGTGCCCCCAGATTAAGTTTAGTTTTACATACATTTTTGCTGGTTGGCCTGGCCAATCTCCGCTCTGTCCTCGCCAAGCAAAAGGGTCCTGTGTGCCCGGCTTGAAGTAAGCCAATTTAAAAAAAAAAGACGTTTCTGTGACATGTCGAGTAATTCTCGCCATGAAAAGCAAACCTCTGGTGTCAGGCTGCACTGGCAGCAGTGGCACTGACAGGAGAACGAAGGTAAATATCTGGCACGGCTCATGTTCGGCTGCGGTATCATGGGGTGAGGCAAACGGTTCGTAAACTGCGATGTGAAAGGCAAGAGGGAAACCACCACACTACACTTCCCTAAATTGGAGTGATGGAACACTATAGAATGCGTTGGAAAGAACTCCACCGACAAGAACTTAGCTCTCAAATATATGATGATGATGATCTACAAAAAATTATAAACTCACCCCTAGGAGGCAGACAACCAAGCAAAGCAATATGAAAACAGTCTTCATGTTTCGTTCACTGGGCAGGACAGTTTTATAGACAATCAACTAGAAACTGAACTCTGCGATAGCCTCGTTACTTATTTATACATTTTATACATACGGCCAGCTCCAAAAATATTTATACAATTTTGAGCTCTATCCCCATGATATAAGGTCGGAATTACCGCCAACACAATTGTCCTACTTTAGGTATATGTCTATTTACATGTCATGTTTTTTTAAATAATGCGTTTCGGAATTACCAAAGTGTTGAACAATTAAGGTCAACCAATATGACCATTAATTAGAATAATACTTAATTCTTCGGGAAAAAACAGAGTTGTGAACAGGGCACAGTAAAAGAAGAACCTTTTTCTATTCATATATTTACTTATACTTAATCAAAAATAGAATAGAATTTCATAAAGTTATCCCTATACTATACTTATATAATTTCAGGTCGCATTTCCGTAGACGGGTATTATTTTTTACCCGACTGCCGAAGGAGAGGAGGGTTATGTTTTTCGAGCGTATGTATGTATGTGACCTTATTCTTTGGCACGCCCTGCAGCCTAAACCGTTTGACGGATTTCGACATATGAGGTGTCGTTGGATTCCTCTTAATCGTGGGAGTGACATAGGCTATAAAATTTGAAAAAAGCAGTTTGATTTTTTGAAAAATCTTTTTGTTGAAATTCTATTTATTTACACATATTTGGTTGGTTAACAATGGGATACTTAATTTGAATGTTAAACTTATTTTATATAAACAGGTCCATGTAAGACCCATCTGTGGTAAAATTGTTAATTTTAAACATGTCAGTGCAGCTGGGTTATTAAGCCTATTTTGATTCGTGTTGGTTTTCCGGATACCCAGCCATCGCTTCTTTGGTCTACGTGTGGTACGCCGACCGTCGAGAGCTATGTTTTCAACGTAATTAGGGTGGCTGCGAGGCCTGCAAGCCACTTGAGTATTTTCTTATACTACGACGATGGCAAACAGGCAACACCGTCTGCTAGATGGTAAGCAGACACCGACCGTCTCGCCTATAGACGCTTGCGATACCAGAAGAATCACTAGGGGTAGAAAGTCTACTATCTCATATTTGGAGCAGCCGCACTGGTAAAATAAGTAAGGAGGCCGACAGGAAACCACTGCCATTAAACCACCAGTACAGCAGTTTGTGGGTATTTGGTCTGGTGGGTGGTGGATTTAAGGTCACCAGAGCTGCCGAGGATGAGCTGTGAGAGTGCGAGACCTATACATTTGGCAGCTGTCGACATAAAGAATCCCCAAAACAATAAAGGGTCAGCAGCTCGCTTGTGATTCTCCTGTGTCGACAGCGACCAAGTGCGACCGTGTCTACTTACCATCAGGCAGGCCGTATGCTCGTTTGCTACACTAGTACTTTATCAATATATAAGGTGCTAACAAATTAGGTACCAATACTTTTAGAGCTGATAGTACTAGTCTCTAGGAGTAGAGTTAAGTATGAAACATTTAAAAGTGTGTATCACTTTTTGGAGATAATTAGGGATACAACGTTACTGCGTAAAAACACCCTGTTAATGAGATAGTCAACAATCAATCATTGACGTTTGTCACAAACGACGATGTTCACTTGACAGATAGTGTTTTAACATCTCGTCAGTTGAATGCACAAGCTGATTATGTTTGGTCGAAATTTTAATTTATTTATTTTGTACCGGAAATTAAAACAAAAATATCATATGAAAAGTTTTCTTAATTTCTATTTAAAGTCAATTGTTTTGATGTAATGTAACACCTCTTAATGCCTAGGGCTACTACTACGGTACGGTAAGCTTTATTGAGCTTACTATGGGACAACGGGGGCTCGATTTGTATAGTATTTGAGTGTTTGTGCACGCATCAGTTTCTGTTTACATTTTTTATTTGATCATTAATTAGACTATAGTCTCGCAAATACAGTTGATAGTTCACACAGTAAACAAGAGCTAGCATTTATGAATGTTACTTAGGCACTGAAGAATTTTAGACGTTGTTTACAATCCAGTACAATAATATACCACAAATTCAACGCAATGGCAAGATAATATCACTAAAAACGTGACGAGAAGGTCATGTTCAGATGTTTGTGGACACCTTGTTTGCGCGGTGAATGCGATGTCGACGATGGTACATATATTAATATAATATATGTACAGTCAGCGTCATATAGTTAGTAGCAGCCAGAGTAGCCAAATATTTCGTAACACACCCTTATTCTTACAGCAATAAAGACGTGTACCGAAATATTTGGCTACCTTGGCTGCTACTAACTATATGACGCTGACTGTACATATGTGAATTATTCAAAAACACGAAAATTAACGTCCCATTGAAACAAGTGGCGGCCGATGTCATATCGATTCTCGATTGTCTTTAATTTTAACATAGTATACGAAACGTGCAGTACTGATATTGAAGCTTTCGTTATTAACTGCCTGTAGTGAGTACAACATTTTACGTTTCTTGGGTAGGAAGTGGGATTTTCTTCATGTAAAGCGGGTGGTAGTTATTACTTTATTGCCAGGATAAGTAATAGGGTGATTCCAACCGCCGTCAGCCTGGCATAGAAAATGAATGCGAACATGGCTGTGTAAGTAAACAGTAGGTACCCCCAGCCCAGCACTTATGCAATAGTATTCGCATATATATTTATATGCGCATACATATTGTATTTATTAAATAAGTATGTATTTATATGTAAGGTACGTGAGGGTAATATGGACACGTTAAGCTTTGACGCTCTGTAAAAAAATAAGTAAGGGCAGGTTGTGGATAAAAAATACACGGTTATTAAAACCAACTAATATACTATAATAGTTATTTACGATACAAGTGCCGAAAATAGGAAATTCGCAACGAGTCGAGATAAATTAAAACACGACCGAAGGGAGTGTTTTAAATCGACACGAGTTGCGAATTACCTATTCGCACGTGTATCGTACAACGTTTTACTGTACATATGGCTCTTTAAAGTTTCGACATATGCACGAAAAGTGCTCTTTTCCGCACTAGTGCGGGAAAGTAGCACCATATGTACTGTAAAAAATATTACAAAATATATTTGGTAATAATTAGAAACTACTAAAAAATTCGCCTTTAAAAAAAGTGGTAAATTACCATATTTCCGGAACGTGCGGTTATTATGGCCATCCCTAATTTTATCTTCTTCCTCCAACTTGAGGATTAGTCTTCGACAGAGACGAGCCTTCAGTTTGTTTCAATCGTAAATATCTTTTAATCGTTTTCATTGGGACTTTGCATTTTTTCGAGGGTGTGTTTATTTTTTATTTTTTTGCGATCGCACTTTTGAAGATGCTACTGCCGCCAATTACCCCTCAATCTACTTTTTACATCCTAAAAGTATAATATTTAACACTATTCGTTAGGTATTACTTACGAAAACAATATAAAACATGGTTAATATTTTCATACAGAACATATGGACAACTGATGTCCGTATTAAATTAACAAGTGCGTACTTTTTTAACATTTTTACGACTCACACAAAAACTTTCTTTTTACCCTCATAATGTGTATACTACTACTTTAAAATACGATAAATTATCAATTGACTCATATCCAATAATTTAACACGTCTCTTTTCGATTTTTGCAGGCTTTTAATGTTTATAGTTTTTTAGTGGACCGCGGTAGTTGCGAATCGACCCGCGTTTTTGATCTGTCCAAACTGAGTTGGTAAAACAGTCCCGATAAAACTTTGCAAGGTTCCACTAGGCTACTAGACGCTTTTAATTACATTGCCATTTATCCACTTTGTGTTGTACTTATTGGAATACAGCGAAGTGACCATATTAACCGGATGACCATATCACCCTCAGGTGCCTTATTCTTGTTAGTAAAGTTTAGTTTATCAACATAATTTTATTTTTATTCTGCTGTTATAGCATGCTCTTCATGTTTTTTTTCTCACTACACCCACCTTTTGCCCTACGGTTGACTGGTAGAGAATGCCTTGTGCCATGAAGTCAGCCCCTTTGTAGGTACTTATTTTATTTGTGCAATAAAGTTTAAATTAATAAATTTGCGAGAACTTCGACAGTAATGCGAGCAGGGTACTGCCTGCGTAAAAACGGTCGTATAATCACCCAAAACCATGAATTAATTTTCAGTTCAAGTTACTATTTTATCTGTTACGATGTTTACAATAAATCGCTGTCAACATACTTGGAGATATATTTATTAACCACGCATCGAATGTATATTTTCTATGTATTGCTTGCATGGCTATATATGTATTGTAGTTTATAAGATGATTGATATAAGTCGACTAACATCCTCGTCGAACGAGCAGCAGATTTGCGGGCAAGCCGGTTACAGCCTAGACAAAGCCCAGTTGAATTCGGAGGACCGTTACTATAGTCGGATTTGTACATTGAGAGATAGGTGCATCGGATTAATCAGGTAGAATGGAACTGTCTACATTGATGTACATACTGGCATGTCGGATTGTGGGCGTAGATATCCTGGGTATTGACAAAAAGACAATCCTAAATGATTACTAAGCAGAAACGTTCGCCAACGACGACTAGATTATAAGACTACTAGATTTACTAGTTTTACTTCCGACTTCATTTCATAATTCCTACAAATATAATGTGAAATACCGCAAACTAGCATTCTCAAATCTTCTACATGAAAACCCCAAGCGTCCACAGGCTATGTTGTCTGCATCAGGTCGCGTGTTTGTTTGTCACTAAGTTATGGACCTTCAAATGTATACCCTATCCGCCTAACAAAGTTAATAGAGCACCGTCTCTGTTGCACTTTGTATGCAAATGAAAAGGACAAAAAACAGGCAATGGGCGTAAACAACTGCACCTCACAGGCGGGCTCGGCTTACATGCCGTCGCTCGCTGTTTACGCCTCTTCATTATCACTTCTTGTGAATCCATAATTCACCAATAATCAGTCCAATTTCAAGCCGAATCACAGAATAAAAGTACGAAACAGTCCAAATTAACAAGCCAGGTCACTGAGGTAGCAGGTAACAATCCGATAAGCAAGCAGTGTCACAGGTTTAACAGGAATCAGTTCAGGTTAAAACAAAACAAAGATGTGCACTTGTATAACGCGTCCGCACCGTACGAGAGACAGATGTTGACTGAACGTTGACCGCCATGTAAACCCAGCATGTGCGCCTACGATGTCCTTATCTCTGGCCAATAACGTGCATTTTTAGTTTTCCCCTGTTAACTTTCTTAAACGAACAGGGTATAGGTAAGCAGTGAAGTTGAGTTTCCTATCGGTGGTCTTTTCTTTTACTCTTTACTCTACTATTACGGTGTACGCGGGCTGGGTTTCCGCAACTCGACGTCATAATAGCGCCTATTTTGCGTATGGGTTAGTGACGCTACTGCTATTCGTGCCAACCCAGTTCCACCAGGAAGCCTAGCAGACCCTTTATGTTGCCGACGGCCTCCGGTAGCGACCCCGGTGTTCCGAGGTGTTTTGCCCGGTATTCTGCCACCCCAGGGCACGTCAGGATGACGTGGGCGGCTGTCCCTTCCTCTTTCATGCAGGCTCTGCAGAAAGGACTGTCTGTAATACCTAGAGTGAAAAGGTGTTTGTTTAATAAATAGTGTATGACCAATTGACCAGCTATGGTTCCTGTCAGTAGGCGCAGCGCCGGCCTCTTTAGCTGTTGTGTTAAGAGTCCGCAGTAAGCTCGATTCTCCATACAAACGTAACGCTCTCATTTTAAAACGACTAGCTAGTTTGCTCTGAAAATTTGTACTTAATAAGTTAAGGACGGTATAGCCAGGTCTGTAATTAGTTTATGTAGCTTCAGATGCCATAGTAAAAAAATACAACGAATTTACGTTTTTCATACAAAACTGGTTTTTGCTGTATTTCGTTTGTTTTATATACTGGAGCCATATAAACTAATTACAGACCTAAATATACCTCATGTCATTGTATATGCAAAGTTTCGTTACAATCCAACACGTAGTTCACCTTCCCATACAAACGGAGTTTCGTTCTCATTTTAAAACTAAAATGAGAACGAAACTCCGTTTGTATGGGAAGGTGAAATTAGGCCGAGCTTACTGCGGACTCTTAATATACATACGAGTACTACGTAGGATCGATAACCCATATATGGTGATAATTTAAATTGACCACACAGAAACCGCCACGTGTGTCAGACAATTAGACCAGCGGTAAAGACATCGACTTACTTCGACAAAACAGAATACACTAACATACAACTTAAGACTATATTCGATTGTTTTAAAGTTGAAATTGGAAAGCGATGGACGTTAATAAGTGTCGTTAGATATTTATGCTGATTCTATTGTGGATTGATCGATTTTCAAATAATGAGGATTGGCGTCTGCATGTTTGACTGTTTTATTACGTTTGTGCATATTACTTAATCTGAGGCTATCGTACATAAGCTAGTTTCTAGTGGTTCTTTTACTGACCAGCGATTGGCCCTTTTAGGGCGGTCACTCCAGGATCTCGTAGTGAATGTACAGCGGCCCAAACGATCTTCGTCTTCCCAGGGGGTTTTTAGGCAAATGCCGCGGCTGTGTCATTTTTTTTTTGACACGGAACACTCGCGACCCTAGGCGAAGCGAGGGTTGGAAGGTCAGATGGCAGTCCCTTTCGTAAAATTAGTAGCCACGTCTAATCTTGGGATTAGGTGCTAAAGTGGACCCGGTTTGAGCTCTACCGGGAATATGTATGTATGTAAGCACTTTATTGTATACAATAACAGGTTAAAGAATATACATGTCACACAATAGATCAAAGTACAAAGGCGAACTTATCCCCATAAGGGATCTCTTCCAACTAACCTTGGAAATAATGCTAGGAGGATGATGATATTATAATAATTCAATGTGGAGTTAAATTCCAAGCTCCGAATAAGCCCCTAAGCCTTACTAAAGGTAATACGAGACTTAGCAAAAAAAACAATTTCACGCTACGAATTAATCCCTCACTGAAATGTCGAAACCCACCTTTATTCGAAAGCTGGTGCACACGAAAATGAGCTCTACCTCTTTGTGAAAGAGGCCTTGAAACATGCAATCGTATTATTGTGTTCGTGTATTGTCCAGAGTTTTGAGTGGGAGCTTGTTATTCTATTGTCAATAGTATTAAATGTCATTTAAGGACTTTGTCGCTGTGAAAGAACGGTATTGAAGCAGCTTGGACACGTCAAAGAGCTAAAACTGACAAGGTAACAAATACGATGTGTGTATGGAAAGGCAGGATTTATAGTGTCATATGTCACATTAACATTATACAATAAGTACCATATTATATGGAGAGTAACAAACATACAAACATCTAAACATCCAAACTTTCACATTTATAATATTAGTTAGGACTTAGCCCGCGTAAACCTATATTATAATAGTGAATTTTACTAAGCAGAAGCATCTGCTAACGAAATTCTAATTTCCGACCAGAGTAAAAAAAAATCGTCTCTCAAACTCGGCAAAACTAACAAATATAAAAAAGCTAGAAGCGGTACTTAACTAATACCATCACACAATATCAGCAAGCTAAACTCCAAACAAAACACGTCCTCAGACATACCACAAAACACGCGACCCCAAAAAGCAACACGAGCGGATTAAGGGCTCGCACTCTATTGTGAAAAAATCTTATTGTCGAGAGCTAATTACGCGCTTGAATGCCACCTTTTGACAGCCCTGTGACGCGCCCTGACGGATTTGTTATTGCGTGAACAACCCTAAACAAACGGCTGCGAGCTCATTTGAATCCAGCTCCTACGTGTTAAAGTTTCCTTTCTATTGGCGGTTTTTCTTTTCTATTCATAATTCCTGCGGTAGCTCAACCTGTGCGTTGCCTCAAAATTATGTCATAATAGTAAACTCTAAGGTTGAGTTTTGATTAGAGGGTGGTTTAGTAAGTACTTTGTGCTTTAATAGGCTTGTTTGGTATCGGAGCGATCTCGATTCGATCTCGCTAGTTCATAACCGTGGTTTATTTTTCTATTGTGTTCTGATTACGAAACTTACATTTATGAATGGACGTAAACGGTGACGAATTCTTACGCATTTGTAACTTTATTTTATGTTTCTTTACTTACTACTTCACTTATTTGAGTTAATTAAAAAGTTCGTGAAAATAAAGGGACCTTTTAACTTTGTGAAGAATTAAATATATATTTTTGGCCTTTATTAATATTCTATTCACAAAAAATAATATTATTCCATTCACGAATGATACTAATATTCTATTCACGAATGATATTAATATTCGTTTACTTGTAGATAGTTAAGTTACATATTTAGGTATTTTGGCTAGTGACGTAATCGTAATTATGATTATTATTTAATCAACTACTTTCCTTCAAGTGTCAAACAATAAATCGGAACATCTATACCTAAATGTTTTTTTATCAATAAGTGACAAAGTCTACTACGAGTAGGCTTTTATCAGAAACGAATGTGTATACATATCTGTACAACATATATCCTTCTCAGTTTCGAATTGACATTCTGTTCAATAAAGGCAATATTTCGCAACATGAGAGAGGATGCAAAGTAATTCCAAATGAATGACGACAGCTTTTCAACGAGCTTCTGAACGAACGAATGTATTATTCCAAAAAACATGTCCGATAAGCCCTGTAATCGGAGCTAATAAAAGAAACATCTATTTAGCGCAACGACAAACAGTGGCATCAAATCTTATTTGTACACAACTAATCTAACAATGTGACAACCCTGCTAACATAAAACACAACAATTTGCCACACAACTCCCCCCAAATACGACCTAACGCGTAGCCCCATAAAGTATAAAATCCTCGCAAAGCGTTTTTAAATACACTCTTTTTCACTTTTGCCGTCTGCTGTTCGGGCTGTCCGCAGCGCCACAGCTTTACGTGATTACCAACTTAATTTTGCCGGTAAACCGCAACTAAAAGACTTAATTACCTTACTGATAAAGCTGAAATTCGAGCGTATTATCCACATAGATGGTGAATATAATATTGTATGGAATGTGACAGTTGACAATATGGTGTCGGATAGCGTTAATTCGATTCGGTCAGGGATTAGGCGGTAAAGAGATGGCATGATGGAATGATGCGTGTTCCGGATAACAATGGCGGACAATAGGTCTATCTGATATCCCGAGTTGCCCTATTTTCTGTGTTCCATGGGGTGGCTAGTGACGGTAAAAATGGTCGTGTTATTTAAATGACGGCGATAACGTATCTAGTGTAGGGTACCATTTGAGGTATTTGATAAGCTGACCTCCCGAGGATGTGCAGATTGAGGGTGAGGGCGTCCATTCGTACCTAGTTATCAACACAATGAACCCTCAAATCAATAAAAGGTCGGCAACGTCCGTCCGTTTCTTTCGCGTTGTTTTCTAACATAAAAGGTCGCCTTGGTGCGCAAACGCTCTTATTGGGGTCAAGTTCAGTTAAAACAAATAATTTTTTCAACCCTATTTTCACCCCTTTGGTAGGTTTTTTTACCTGATACAACTTATACAATAAGGATAACCTTAAAAACAGTATTAACGCTAACAAGGCCCAAGTTATAGTAATTCAGGCGATTTGGACCGTAATTAGAGTCCTCATCTATTAAATGCTTACGAAATGTTGTTTTCAAAATCAAATCAAAAGCATTTATTTCGTGTAACTACAAGACACATATATATAGACAATACATAATATAAAAATCTGGACATTTTTACCATAATATTACGCTAGTGGGAGCATGCAATCCCGCACAGTGTAACATAATTGTGCAGTCAGGTCTGTCAGCTATCATTTTCAGAATGGTATTGGGACTGTCCCGCACCCGGCGCACCAGGGATGCGGCGCGCCCGCGCATGGTGGCATAAAAACACTCAACACGCGCCCCCGCAAACATTCCTGATGCGCTGCAGAAGCGAGGCAGTCCCACTATCACCCGGAACGCGTTATTGTACTGGATTCGAAGGGCCCTATAGGCCCTTTGCGAATAATTTTCCCAGAGGCTGCAGGTGTACATGGAAGTACAGAAGGCTCTAAACAGGGTAACCTTGACTTCCCTGGAGCATCCTGCAAACCTCCGAGCAATCATATTCGCCCGCACCGATAGGGCCCTCCGCTCCCGTTCGATGTCCAAGTCATCCTTTAGATCAGCTGCAACGATATGCCCTAAATATTTAAAACTATCAACTCTGTCCATGGGGCTGCCATTAAGGAAAATTGCAGGAACCTCCGATATCTTGCTGCGACCAGACTCAAAAACCATGTACTGGCTTTTTTTAGCATTATATTTGAGACCGTGACTTAAAGCATAGGTCTCACACACGTTGAGTAGCTGACGTATTCCACAAACCGACGCACTCAGTAGCACCATGTCATCAGCATAACTTATGTTGTTGACACAAACGTCGTCCACGTGACAGCCGACATGGGTACTACTGAGCGCCTCGATTAGTTCATTTACGTACAGGTTGAAGAGCGTAGGCGAGCTCAACCCCCCCTGCCTCACCCCGCACTCCAACCTGTACTCATCAGTGAGCATTTACCCATCTAACGCTGTTGACCTGGTTTCCATACCAGTACCTAAGTATACTAACCGTTTCCGCTGGTATACTGGTTTTTTCAAGCTTGTTCCATAACACATCGTAGGAAACCAGGTCAAAAGCCCTAGATAGGTCCAGAAAGCACGCAAATACCGGGGTTCTATGCTTTGTGTAATACTTGACAGTGTGCTTAAGACACAAAATGGCTGTTTCTGTAGATAACCTTGGCCGAAAGCCAAATTGGTTGTCATGTAACTTTACATGTTTACTTAACTGTGAGTTTAGCACACTGTCAAATATTTTAGCTACAATTGTTGCTAATGATATTGGCCTCTAGTTGTTTTTATCGGAGAGGTCTCCAGTCTTATTTTTAGCAACAGGCACAACTATCGTGCGCATCATGTCAACTGGCAAGTACGAATGCCGTACACATAACGTGAAAAACATTGCCAACAATCTAGACACATGAGCTCCCGCATACTGGAGGTGCTCGACACTAAGCCCGTTTTGGGCTTGGCTTGGAACCGCCTTAATTGTCCATGAATTTTAATCAAAAAATATCAACCCCTAAATCGTAAACCTTTAATTTCGGCTCTGTTTGTAAAGAGTTAAGGTCCAAATTGCAATATAATATTTTAGTTACTTTCGGTTGTTGTGCATTGTATTACTGTAGATAATACGGTACGTACAGTTTACCTAATACAAGAAATATGGAATTACAGGGTTTGAGCCTGACGAATCATTATTTTATTCTCAATCGTTGCGGCTTTTATGAAATACTAGCTTCCGCCCACGACTTCGTCTGCGTAGACCCGGGATCAAAACTATTCTATATTTTAATAAGGTTATAAAATATCTTCGAGCTAAATTTCATCCCAATCGGTTAAGCCGTTTAAGCGTGATTGAGTAAAAAACATCTAAACATCCGAACATCCGAACATCCAAACATACGAACATCTAAACATCCAAACTTTCGCATTTATAACATAAGTAGGAAGCAGGGTAGGATTACTTTCCTATCCGAAAACAACTAAGGTAAATGTCCAAGTTTTGACGACCTGTTTAATGTAGTGGGTAGGTACCAATAGGAGGATAAGAAGTTCATCATACTCCTAGCGTTATTCCCGGTTGTGCCCCAAAGAAGCCCGGGGTCCGCTTTGACACCTTATCCCAAAGATTTGGCATAGGCACTAGTTTTTTGAAAGTGACTGCCATCTGACCTTCTGACCCAGAGGGAAAACTAAACCTTATTGGGATTACACTGGGGAGACCGGAGGAGGGTAAGAAGTTAATTCAAATAAAATTTTACATAATCGATCTGAATAGCGTTTGAATACATTAAAGAGGCAGTTGACATAAGAAGACACGCACGTAGACATTGCACGTAGAAGCGATGGCCGTTGGGGCGGAAAGGTTTTCGAGTGGCGACCACGTACCGGAAGGCGCAGCGAGGGTAGGCCCCCCCACAAGGTGGACTCATGACCAGGTAAAGGTCGCGGGAGTCCGCTGGATGCGGGTGGCGCAGGACCGATCATTGTGGCACTCTTTGAGGGAGGCCTATGTCCAGCAGTGGACATCTTTCGGCTGATATGATGATGATGATGATGACATACGAAGAAGGTGGTGATGGTGCGCCCATAAAAAACCTTGAAGACCTATTTTGGAAAAACAAAGCTGTGTAGAGAATTTGAGTATACCATTACCGTCGTTCAGTCAGTCACACGTTGCAGTGGGTAGTGATCCTGCCTAGGTAGCTGACAGTCCTGGGCTCGTGTCTGTATGTGTGTGGTGTTGTGTTCCTGGTGGTGATGGTGAGTAGGGTCGCCAGGGCTCCCAAGGGTGCGCTGGGTTAAGAGTATCTCACATTCGTCTCTATAGCTACCATCGTTGGTTGTACTATCGGCTGCAATAATGCATGGACACCTTACGGCCCAGTTTCGCTTGCATCGTTTGACGTCTGCTGCTCACACAGTTGCACGTGGTGCGCAGTAATTAAACTAGATGGCGTTGTTGGCGCTACTATTTAGAGATACCGCGGAAAATAAGCACTATACTAGGCACATTAAATACCTATACATTGACACCTGTTATCACCAGAAATATTCTCATATTAGTATAATTATTAAAAAGGCTATTAAATGCTAAGTTATAATAGCTGTATTTAAGTGCGATACCACTGGTATGTGAATGCTATATTTCCACCATTACCTATAATGTTGAGATAGCTCAATGGATTAAGACATGTGCTCTTGGCTCAGCGGCCTAGAACGATCGAGGTTCGAATCCCAGCTAATGGGAGGTTTATGTTTTTGTATTTTTTTATATTTGTTCTATTTCTATAGATGAAAGTTTTTTATATACAAATATTAGTCATAAAGAAAGTTATATATTCATAACTTAAATAATTAAAACAGCATTTTATGTTTTAATATGTTTATTTTGATCACTACAGTTCTGTTAAAGCAAATTTTATAATACTACTTAGTAATAGTTACCTATCAACTTTTTAACATTTTTATTGAGGTAATAGCTTAAGTTTCATTTCCATAATTGGAAAAAGATTGAAGCTTCACCCCAATAAATATAATATTGACAATATTAGCTTACAACCGGGTTATCTAACATTCAAATCAGCAGAACGCATTAAGGTTTTAATTGCCATAATATATCTTTACCTATATGTGAGCGTTCAAACCATGAATTATTGTGTTATTGATTTGAAAATAATCATAATAATTTTATTTGGGCTTTCACCGTTACTTACACTTGTTTGATCTTATGAAATATCACATTTTAAATAATAAAGGAATATAAAAAAACAAAGCAAACGGCATATTAATACCTACCTACTGAAACAATATATATTTTTTAAATTTATTTAGGATAACCCGGTTTATAGAATATATAAATCTTAACGTAATCCGTACTCTTTGGGCGACAGCATCTGCTCTTGTTCTATATTAGGAACTACGCGACCATTATCACGGCGCGTTTTATTATAACACCATAAACTTAAATGGCCCTGTTGACTGGATTTTATACACTTCACTTTTTCACTCTTCACTTCAGACAGCCATATCATAGGCCAAATGACAACCTTGTTTTCTGGCCTTCCGTTAGCAACGACGAACTGGGTTTTCGCTTGTGTGGAATGTGGGTTATCCGCTTAAACAAATTTTCTTCGTATAGGTCATCTTCACAGCTTCATAATGCGCGGCATCAATGAGACCTGGTCTACGACATCCTTCCTCTTGTGCCCATAAAAGAACCGTTTTTCGCTGTAACAACTGTATTCGTAAATACACAATAAGAACAATGTAAGATACGAGCATGTAGTAAGGTATAATATATATTACAAAACATATGTAAACACTATATACTTACGTTTACATTATATTTAACCAATTAATTGTGATCTTTTAACTAGATCAATCGAGAACTCATTGTTATGGTTGTATAGAAGGAAATCGAATCGTAAATGGCCGACAAACGAACAAGAAGTAAGTGCCATAAGAAATATAAGAAATTGGATGGTAGTTATGTATTACAATACAGTCTACCCTCCTCAATTATTCGTAGTTGTGATGTGACGAATATTTGCATACAAAATTAAACTGATGACGAATTTCAACCAATCTTTCGACTATCATAATGGCCCAATGGTAACTAGACAGGTTTACCTCGACCTAAGTTATCATCACTGGAAGGTTCCGAGTTCAAATCTGCGCCCAGCCAAGTTATGGTGGGAATCAGTGTTTTTGTAATTTATTCGATGTTTGAATATTTCCTCGTAGCGCAAACATAAGAAAAATATGAATAAATCCACAAAAAGGTGAGTGACAAACAAAAAAATTGGCAACGCGCTGGAGTTGACTTGATAAATATAATGTAAAAATAATAGGTGGTAACCCACAAGAATGCAGTTTTAAAAGACAATAAAAACATCAATTTTATTTTTGCCAAAAAATTGCTTACAACGCCATCTAGTGAAATCTCGCTAATAGTCGTGCGTCGTGCTCATAGATGGCGTAGGATCGGCGGACAAGCGATTCTGTTTCTGGAATGACCATGCACTTATGCTGTCTGCTGTACAGTCAGCATCAAAAGTAACTGCACAATCAAAGAGTCTTATTCCCTTTTAATAAAGACTTTTGACGTCTTATTTTGCGCAGTTACTTTTGATGCTTACTGTACGTGCGTTCGTCTCGATAGCAAGCAATAGCATTGCGACTGTTTCCCAGGATGTTCAGCAGTCAAAACTGGGCTTCTCCAGTACTTTTGTGCAACTTGCACTGTGTGAAAACCAGATGAGTTTGGCACTTTGTCGACAGCAACACGATAAATCCTGAAATCAATAAAAGGAGAACGCCCTTATGGTTCTTCTGGAGTAGTAAGCGTCTATATGCTACGGTGTCTGTTTAAATCAGGCCGTAAGCTAGTCAACTTCCGTCGTAGTATAAAACATAGCCTAAATCTCCCTCGCGATTTTTCAACCCGCCCTCATCTCCTCAACTCGATTACCCGGTAATGTATGCGCGGGGAACAAAAGAATCGTGTTGTGGGTAATTGATATCGCATACGATCTGCATCGCTGATGCGCGCGGGCCGATTATGCGGGGACACGGCCCGAGTGAGAGGTCGAGGTGAGAAGGGCAGGGATCCGCAAATATATACCTACTTGTTTTATTTAACACGTTCACGGACAGTACGCCGAGAGACGTGAATGAAGACCCTCGTAATATGGCACTACGGCTGTAGACGGGAATTTAAATGTCACCAAAAGTGGAGCTCCGTCCAAAGCCGACTATTTTTCATAGTATTTACAGGAAGCTTATGACTCTGTGCCGTTTTTGGCTGTAACACAAAACGCCAATGCCACAGCAAACACGCCTGCTTTAGCACACAAGTTAGCTCTGTCACGCACACAATGACAAAGCACGTGTTGTGACACTACGTCTGTGGACGGACAATTTCTGTAGCCGATTTCGTCTGTGGCCGTTAGTGCCGTAACACAAACATTCAAAACGGAGTAATACGACAATCCGTCCCCAGATGTAATGCCATTTTGTATGGAGAATTTCTGTGTCGTATCACAAGTAATTCGAGATGGTCTTGTGTCCGTGCACGTGTTAAGAATGTCTGTTAATGAAAGGTTTACATAACATTTACATAAAGGAACGAGTGTTTATCACGAAATTATTAAATTATAAAAACCTTGATCAACAATTGATCCATCGAATGAATGTTTCGCAGAAATTTCATTTCATCGAAAACCATTTTTTTCAGAATCAGTAAACTTTTCAGGAATGTTATAAAACAAACTAAACCTAACTTAACGGGTTCTACAGAATAATTAGCTGTGTACCTAAAATGTTTACGGTTTCTGAGTAACAGAAATTCGATGAAACGAAAATTCGGCGAAACCATGCATTCGGTGAAACGTTTGTCGGTGAAATAAGGGGACACCTATACAATAGATTAGCAATATGTAGGTAACCAGGAATTAATATGACTAAAACTAACATAACCTATGCCTACACTATATTTACATATATCCCTTAGATCACTACCACTTGGAAGGGCTGATTTCGTTACCTCGCTGAAAGTATAATCGTATCTCAATGTGAATAATGCAGATTTGAAAATGCAACATTCCACTTGGCTTACATTTTTTTTTTTTTTTTTGTTAAGTATAGGTACGCATTTGACCCCTACATAGCACCACACACACACATACACATACACACACACATTCCCACTATGTCGTCTGTCGGGACGATTTTTTATCGTGTGTCGTAGTGGCAGAACATTTTATATGCACCTGTTCACACTTGTCGGACACTAATTTGTATGAGGCGACGACACACGATAAAAAATCGACCTGACAGACGAAATAGTGACCCTGATTTTAAACGGTCACTGCAGCCTAAGGACTCCAGGTGTGTCACAGGCGCACTGCCGACCCTCTCATAGTTTAAAAACACGATTTTCTTGCATACCAAGGAGGCATAACTATAAAGATAAACTAAACTCAGAGACGCTAATCCCTCTCCACGCAGACAAACCCGCCGAAGAAAATATAGCCTACTAGCTTCTGCCCACGACTCCGTCCGCGTGGAACTCGTTTAAAATATCGTAGCTCCATACAAACTTTCACACCCAACTTCATCCCCTTGGGGGATGATTTCCGGGATAAAAGCTATCCCATGTCCTTCCCCAGGACTCAAACTATCTCTATACCAAATTTCATCCAAATCGATTCAGCGGTTTAAGCGTGAAGAGGTAACAGACAGTGAGACAGACCCACTATCGCATTTAAAATATTACTAGCTTCTGCCCGCGACTCCGTCCGCGTGGAACTCGTTTATATAGTAGCTCCATACAAACTTTCACCCCCCACTTCATCCCCTTGGGGGATAATTTCCGGGATAAAAACTATCCTTTGTCCTTCCCCAGGACTCAAACTATCTCTATACCAAATTTCGTCCAAATCGGTTCAGCGTGAAGAGGTGACAGACAGACAGACAGACCCACTTTCGCATTTATAATATTAGTATACACTTTCGCATTTATAATATAAGTATGGCCAAACCATCCAGAAAGTCCAATCTGCAAATAATTTTTGAAATTGGATTAAACTACAATACTTTAAAACTTTTAAAAGCTACAATCTCACAAACTTTTCCTCTTTCTAATATTAGTATAGATTATAAACTTACATAGCTAAAATCTCACAATATAGATAAACTCCTTTTGCAGCGTTTTGCTCCGGTCACCACGGAACTACTTTCGCGAGATTTGCTCGAGATTTGCCGCATTTTTGCAATTCAAATGGGTTGGCTATTAGCTGAACCCCGCGCGGGAGTTATTTTATGCTAATCGCCGATTATCATGCTAGCCCGCGGGGCGCTTGCTCCAATCATATTCGACATTTATAGCATACAATTAGTTTTTTCGAAGAACAAGCAGGTTAGGGTCCGGTTATATTGGGTAGAAACCCTCCTACTAAGTCGGTCCTTCACTGCTGAAGACCGTGACCCTGTCGCCTTTGTTATAGGGTCTGGCTTACTAAAAAATGAGCCTGAGATTTATTTCAAACTTTTTTTATAATTTCAAACATTCTATTTTTTTTTCTTTCTATTTCTCTAAAACAAACAAGGATAATACGAACTCCTTGAGGCTCTAAAACAGACTGTACCTAACCATAGTATTTCCTAACAAAAGATACAGCAGGTTCATTAAATATTCTGATTATTAATCTAGTTGTCAATTCCGTGCGCAACTAATTAATTTAGATTCCACGTCAATACAACTATACGGCCAGTGAAACACACAGGGTTGATCCTATTCAACACAAACATGTTCACCAGTTTGTGTGCTCTCTAATGAACACAGGGCGTCTCGGGTTTGTATACATTCAGATAAAGCAAGCAGCGCACGATCCTAGCTTTACATAACAATACTGGACAGCAACCTTCACATGCCGAGCATTTGCCACCTTTAATCCGACCTTAAACTCCTCACAAAGCACCGAACCCTATGAATACGAAATAAACACGATAGGCCTTTTCGTAAGAAGATTTTATTAAAGAGTGTTTTTTAAAGTGTTGGAGGTCGGCCATTTTGGGTGAATGGTGCCGTCGCCATTCCGCGCCGGTAAAAATTGTAAGTTATGGCGCTTGGAGTGGCAAATGGACGCTCCTAACAGACTTTTTTAGTCGGCTACGGAAAATTCAAAGGACGAGTTATTGTTTCTGTCGTGTTTGGAAAGGTATGGTTATGAGCTGAACTGTGATTGAATCGCAATCTGAAATGTCTTTCTGTTTTATGTCTCTTTTACGACTTCGTTTGTATAGGTAGGAACTATTAAATAACTGACTTAAATGTTTCGTTGTTATAAAGAGTTAAAAATAAAACTTTTATTTCCAATAGTTCACAGCTTATGTACATGTAAGTATTTTTTTTGTACATGCAGAAAATATCAATCTACACTTACTGTAATTTCGTAACATTTATGACTAAAGAACGTAGAAAACTATTGATATAACTGTAACGCTGCGTGTAACGGAACGTTTCAAACAAACTTAATACATCGATGAAAAAAGTGCAACCTAAAAAAATAGTTAACTACAGTGAAAAACCTTGCTCCACGGGTGATATTCAATTTTAGGTGACAACCTTACACATATGGATCTTGCCTCACGGTAAATAAGACTTGTGTTATGGGTACCAGCCGACGATACACATAGGGACATAGACTAGGTTTAGTGATTTAGGAAAATTTAATTGGTGCGTGTCGAATAGATATCCTAGAAGTGCAGTCACACAAATTAATATGATAGTTCTTGGGCGACCGAGCTCGGCTCGAAGTTTATCGAGTTTTACAGAGAAAAGGAATTTTCCCGGACATGAGGCCTAGCTAGATCGATTTTTCGGTCACGTGATGTGATCGTGATTACTACTGGTGACTAATAGTATAGGATACGATTATCAGCATACCAGAATTAACGAAGCTGTCATTTAGATTTAAATATGGCCGCGATTTCCCGTCAACTTTCTACATACATAGTTCCAAGTGTGAACAATGGTTCATATGACCGACTCAGTAGGTAATATACATAATCGCAATATAATCACAGGCATGCAATATGCAATTTCTCATTCACAGCCTGTTGTTCTCCGGTTCTATTCTTCAGCATAACCTCCCAAAAAATTCACGGACCATTTGACTCAAGATTATTAGACTCGACTTTTATGAATCTGTCCCTTAGCCGTTTCTCAGGCGTAATGGCGCGGGGCCGCGATATTTCTAAATTATGGCCCGCAAATATACCGAAAAAATGCCTAGAATCCACTTTAAGAGTCAACTTGGGATAATTTGTTGAGAACATTTGTTGTGAACCCTGTTTCGGAAAGTTATCTAGGCTATCAAGGTTAGGGATTAAACGGCGTAGTAAAAATACGGAAAAAATATATCCCGAAAGTTTAGTAAGAATCAAAGGAGTTACTTTCGGGATAATAATTTCCCTCGTACTCGTTGTTTTTCTAGTGAAAACTTCTTTAGCGGCGCTGTGCACTTTTTGTGATGGGGAAAAAATGTTAAACTCGCGACAGGTCACGTGACCAACAGATTCGTCAGATTGAAAATTCGTAAGACGGACACGTGACCCGATCGAAAAACTGTTGATGTTGATGTTGTGAATGGACGCCTGGCCGGAAGCAGGCGGGCAGTCGATCGCTCGTCGCGTTCATTCAGCCCCATTCCCTAAGGTTGGAGCTTAGGGTTACTGTCCCGGCAGCATTCCCACATCACATTCTTCCATTCTTCTCGTTTTCCTGCAGAACAGAAGGACATCTTTAAGGTTGACATCCCTCAATTCCCTCTCCTCTAACACATCTCTGCCGAATACTGCCTGTCGAAAAACTGTTACAATATCATTGAGTTTTCACTTCTGCCGGCACTCCCGGAGTGCAACCCGGTCTTTTTTTTCTTTTGTAGCTATTGCTGTCACCTTTTCTTCAAGCGGCAAACACCTTGTGATTATTCGATACTTTTTACAACATACTTGGTTGTGTACTGGATTAAATAAACATCATATCAATTATTTTGTATTTCTGTAACTTGTATTTTCTGCTTTGATTACTCTTTTAAATAAGAATCAAATAGAATTGACCTTCATATCAGGGAATTGGATTTCAACGGTGGTTCAATTTGTATTTTATCTCAAAACAAACGTTTCACTCAAGTATTAATAAATCAAACAATTTAATAACAACCGTTGGACATCAAAGGCTAATTGGAAAAGAAGACGGTATTTTTGAAACATTAAAGAAGTAACGATGAGAGAGGAGGGCGGTTCCTCTAAATTAATTCCTGAGAAGTAACAATTTGTCTTGTGAGATTAAGAGTCCTCTAAAAACTGGGGTCTTGACGGCTTAACTTTTCATCTGGCGAATTAATTTACAGGGAGGTCGTAACAAACAGAGTTCAGATGGCAATCATAAAGATGTACATGCACATATTTTATTTGGTTCCATATATAGGCTTACCGAAAATCTTAGGTACAGTCAGCATCAAAAGTAACTGCGCAATTGACGTCTTCAAAAGCTCTTATTCTCTTTTAATAGAGACTTTTGATGTCTTCGTATGCCCAGTTACTTTTGATGCTGAGTGTACATCCCTATCGTTTTTAGGGTTCCAAACTCAAACTCAAAATGATCTTTATTCAAGTAGCCCTAGTAACAAGCACTTTCAATACGTCAGTTCCGTACCTAAAAACGAAATCCTATAAGGGGATCACTTTGTTGTCCGTCTGTCTGTCTGTCAAGCCCTTTATATCGGGAAGGCATAGAGGTATCGAGTTGAAATTAAAACCATATACTCCAGTCTACAGTCCCTTGAAGCTGTGAAAAAAACTGCTAAATTAACGTCAAAAAAAGATACGGCCGTTTATGCCGCAAAAATAGTACATTACTTACCAAGGGCTGTAAAAGAAAGAAAGCCCGAAACCGCAGGTATTTGTGACCCGAGCCGCAGGCGAGGGTTGTAAACATGCGATAGAGGGCTTTCTTTCTTACTGCCCGTGATGAGTACACAATTTTACGTCTTTACCTGGCCACAATGTGAGTATTACGGTACGCGCAGCGTGCGGTAAAACTCACATTATGGCCAGGTGTGACGTAAACGTATATTTGGACACTCTCAAGGGAATCAAAATTTATAGGGTACTTTCCGCTAACCTAGAAACATGAAATGTTTCGTTTTATACTACAAACAAGTTCAGGGAAAAATCGAAAAAATATACATTTGTAATTGAATCATACAAAATATACTTTTTATTTTAAGTACTGGATCAGTCGTCGAGGTAGGAGGAAAGTATGGAGCCCTCGGTGGGCGAGTCCGACTCGCACTTGTCCGGTTTTTTATCCATATCCATACTTCCATACTAATATTATAAATGCGAAAGTGTGTCTGTCTGTCTGTCTGTCTGTTACCTCTTCACGCTTAAACCGCTGAACCGATTGCGATGAAATTAGGTATGGAGATAGTTTGAATCCTGGGGAAGGACATAGGATAGTTTTCATCCTGGAAATCACCCCCTAAAGGGATGAAATGGGGGGTTGAAGTTTGTATGGAGCTGCGATATAAACGATTTCCACGCGGACGGAGTCGCGGGCAGAAGCTAGTTCCGAATAAAAAATAACCAATTGATTCTTATCATTGAACTACCGGGGGAGCCAACGTCGTTCGTCCGTTTCAGCTTTGGCGAAGATGACTGCGTATGTTTTTCCGACGTCCGGGTGATGTCCGTCTGTTTCTGAACCAATTTTCGTAAAATTTTGTAAGCAGGTTTGATTATTATTTATGGTTTCTTTTTGTCGATTTCGAAAAAGAACAGGCTCGATAGGTGTCCAGCTCACGGAACCACTAGTGTCTATTATTTAATTGTATCGAAGAATTTAAAACCCGTTAATTGACACCATTCTTCCTCGATGTCCAAGATGTGACGCGTCATGGGGATATCGTCACTTTCATGTCTGTCTTACAAAATCAGAATGACAGTGGTATGAAACAAAAGCGATGTTTTAGGGATATCCCCTTGTATCAATAAAGACTAATAGAATAGCCACCCCGATTGACACGAGCTCTTTAGTCTGACATCATTGGTATTTTTACCAGACTGCCGAAGGAGAGGAGGGTTATGTTTTTCGAGCGTATGCATGTACTAGCTGATGCCCGCGGCTTCGCCCGCGCGGTTATAGGAAAATGTAACATATTGAATTTTCCCGTGGGAATTAGATGTTTTCCCGCTGGAAAAAGTAGCCTATGTCACTCTCCAGCTTCTAAACTACTCGTATCTCCATACAAAAAATCACATCAATACGACGCTCCGTTGCGACATGAAAGAAGGATAAACATACAAACAAACAAACACACACACACACTTTCGCAATATAATATTAGTATGTATGTGACCTTATTCTTTGGCACGCCCTGCAGCCTAAACCGTTTGACGAATTTCGACATATGAGGTGTCATTGGATTCCTCTTAATCGTGGGAGTGACATAGGCTATAAAATTTAAGAAAAGCAGTTGGGTTTTTAGAAAAATCTCTTAATTTCACTTGTTTTAAACTATTTTTTTAAGCGTACGGCCTGCCTAGGCTGGTGCCATAACCTATGGGCACTTACAAATCCAGGGGAGTCATTAACGCGTTGACCTGCCTAGGCTGGTGCCATAACCAATGGGCACTTACAAATCCAGGGGAGTCATTAACGCGTTGACCTGCCTAGGCTGGTGCCATAACCTATGGGCACTTACAAATCCAGGGGAGTCATTAACGCGTTGACCTGCCTAGGCTGGTGCCATAACCAATGGGCACTTACAAATCCAGGGGAGTCATTAACGCGTTGACCTGCCTAGGCTGGTGCCATAACCTATGGGCACTTACAAATCCAGGGGAGTCATTAACGCGTTGACCTGCCTAGGCTGGTGCCATAACCTATGGGCACTTACAAATCCAGGGGAGTCTTTAACGCGTTGACCTGCCTAGGCTGGTGCCATAACCAATGGGCACGTACAAATCCAGGGGAGTCATTAACGCGTTGACTTGCCTAGGCTGGTGCCATAACCAATGGGCACTTACAAATCCAGGGGAGTCATTAACGCGTTGTGGACATTGACAATTTTGTTTTGATGCATTTTCCAGAAATATCTAAGATCATTTTTTTTTTCACAATGTTACTGCAACTTATACACTGCTAATTGCGATCAATTGCACTTTCTTTCTAATTACTTACTCGGAAGCTTATCTCCCACCTTTGAACTGCATATAATGTCTCCTCGTTAACCCGTACAATAAACATAAATAACAATCCGTCACAATTATACTTGACGTTATCGTGGTTATTAACGCCGACACCTCGCGTTAATTTAACGGTTATCGTCTTGGTTTAAATTAACTGTTATTTGCGTCTTCTGATACCGTGTCTGGGATAATGATTTGATGTATGCAGTCGTGTAACCATTGTCTTTGTTATGTGTCTATTGTTTAATGGAAATAAACAATATCAGCCGTAAGACGTCCACTGCTGGACATAGGCCTCCCCCAAAGAGTGATGTCGAGTATTGTGGAGGCGGCGTAGGAAAACAATGATTCGTGAATACAACTTCTTTTTTATTTATCAAATACTAGCTGCCCGCGCGGCTTCACACGCGTATTGCAAATGACGCAGGCAAACTTGCGGGGTTAAGTATAGCCTACAACGATCCGGAAAGTCCATTCTACACACAAGTCAAAGAATTTTTGAAATTGGTCCAGTGGTTCCAAACCCATTACATGCAAACTTACAAAGCTAACAAGCTCGAAAAGTTCAAAAGCCCCCGACATATTCGTTTCAAAGTTAAACATCTCAAATCAAGACATCATCTCATCTCAAATGAAGCGCAGTATTACTTATTCTGTGATGAAGGTGGAAATAAATGTTGCGTCATGTACTTGTTATTTACTAGGTACTGTATTAATGATACGTGGTGGAGGGAAACTGGGTTTTCTGCCGACAAACTGCTATGCAGTTTGGCAGATATTAATTATAGTTCTAAATGTTATGTTGTTAAATGAAATAAATTAAAGAAAAAAAAACTGCCGAACCGGTTATGTTGAAATGTAGCTAAGAAACATCTCGATGACATGCTTTTGGACAAAAAATCCGCATTAAAATCGATCCATTCGTTTAGGAGCTACGGTGCCACAGACAGTTCACCGACACGTCAAACTTATGACAACCCTCTTTTTGTGTCGGGGGTTAATAAGGATAGCTCTTCTTCTCCATCTACGTTTTTTTCTTACAAAACAAAATCAAATTGCAAAAAAATCTGCACCTCGCTTAACAATACACTTATCGATTACGTATTCGTTCGAACTGAGATTCCACCTTAGCAACGAAAAATAATCAAACCCCACCACAGATGCATACAAACAAAATCAATCCTGTCTCCCGCATTAATGACAGCAGCGACGCCATTTGTAAAACCCAATTACGCCCGTCACCGCCACCGCCTCTAATAATGATAATTGATGACGAAATTTGCGAGCTTTTTGTGAAGACCGCCTGTATTTCTTTGTGTGACGTGCCCGCTGTAGCACGTCACGACATTTTGAGGTACGACAAATTTTATTAGTTAAATATATTATCGTGTAGTACTCAGTACACAAGTCTTATTTTTGCGTTTACCTGCAGGTCGATTACGTAACGTATTGTTTTCATATGGAAAAATGACAGTCGAACTGTCCTAACGCACGTTGGAAACGTTACGTAATTACGTAGAGGGGAGGGGTAATTACCCCTCTGACGTACGTACAAAGCGTTTCGCAGTCGACCAGCAGAAGTTATAATTTGGGGGTCGACGTCACTCGCTTCCGTAGGTTTACCCTCGAGACCCTACAAGTGACCCCTGGAGTCAAATTCACTAAAATAATTATATATTTCGAGACGGCGTCCCTAGACATCACCTCACTCATCACCTCACCGGCGGTGCTAAAAAAGTGACAATTTTTGCTGGTTACAGGCTTTGGCCGTGGCTAGGTAGGTACCACCCGCACCCCTCCGACTAAACCGCTGCACCATAATGGTCCGCCATGTTCCGGAGCGAAGAAAATTACAGTAAAATTGACAAAGTAAAAGTCCAACTCTGTTTGCATAACGTTTAGAGGTAGGAGTATAACCCGAATTGTTCAAGATAAGATTAGCGGGATAAAACTAAGTAGTGCAGATAATGAATACTACACTCAGCTTAAACAAACCAAGAGTCAAGGTCGTTTAATTGTAAACAATAGTTTACCGTTATTTGCGTAGTTTATGAGGCTGTGGATTTAGAACACTTAGAAATAACGTGGCAACTGGTTAATTACTCAGTTAACGTGTCCCATCAATTATAGCTATCATAGTCAGGTAATATTAAACAGGGTTATAAACTGGTTTTCCCAAACTATCGCAGACATAGGAACCATAAAGCGAGCAAGTTATCTTAAACACGTCTTCGCTGAATTGGGTACGTTCATCATGAATGTTCGTCAAATCATTACAATTAAGTGTAAATTACAAAATATAATTAAAGTCATAAAAAGATATGACTGATATGACATTTGATACTCATATGAGAGAAAACATATGCATTTTTTATAATAGCCAAGAGCCAATTAGAAGACAGGAATAGAAACCCTTACAATTAAATTAAAAAAAAATGTACAACTATGTAATTAAACGCAGTATTACACCACCAAAACAGCAATTTACGTTGTTTGCCATAGAACGCTTAGTACGAAGATAATGCTGTGACGTCATTACAATACTATTTAAATTTGTATAAGCCGTTTCGGCTGTCGTCAGCGACGGTCCGCCTTTGCCCCCTCTTTTTTGTATTTTCACGTGCTATAATTGTAGTTAGTCCCGTACAAACCCATACCAAAAATTTCTTTGTGAAAAGATTGTCAAGTAGCCAATTAATTACATGTTTTATATGCGTTAGTTATATAACTCTATCTTATTGATCTTCGTTTCGCTTTTGGCATTGTTGTTAAAATACATTGGTGACTCCTTTGATGCAAGTAAAAAAAAAAACAAAATTAACCAATCATACTTTTCACAAACTTTTTTCACATAGGTCTAAGCATTTTACCATTTTTTAAACCGTTACCTTTTTTTCCACGACAAGAAAAAAACAAAAGAAAAAATTAGTCGATGGTCATAAAACGAAATTGGCCGTGTTTTTCGCTGCAGTGGAAACACGCAGGGCCCGCCACCATATTTCTTCATAACACGGCCCTGTTTAATTTGTAAATCGCTTGACAACTGATTAAAACTCTTCTAAAAATCCGCGCCGGCGAGGGTCGCTTCTGCCCATTTTTCTTCATCGGGATATTAAATATTTTAAGCGAGAGGTTACATTCTGAGTTTGGTTCGGTAGATATTTTTAAAAACGACTTTTTTTTGATGTATAGGTCTCACATATTACGAAAGTATACTCGTAATTCGTCCAAATTTCAAGAAAGTTAACAGCGGCTATAATTTTTTTTGGAAAAGTTAAGTTTTATTTGTTTGTTAAGTTAAGTTAAGTTTTTGTTCGGTGCAACGCACCTAACACGTGATTTAGCCTCGTGCGTCCCGTCAGCAAAAGACGCATTGAGCAATAATTTATATTAACCTCGATTTAGTGTACTTTCCGGCTCTATCGCGACCGGGTGCATTCGAACATTAACATTTAACATTTTCAACATCTTTCTAACATATCTTTATAACATTTGTAATTGTAGGATTTTAAGACAATAAACATTTTAATACGTCTCTCCGGACTTTCTAACATTCAAGCTCACCCGCACCCGAATATTGGTCCTTCGAACCGTGGACCTCGCGCGCGTTTGAATTAATTTCGAATAGTGAGTGAGGTGCTTGAACTGGTGAACATCCGTGGGCGGTGAGCTGCATTGAAGGAGAAGCGTAACCAACAGCTGCAGCAGCGAAATAAAAGTGTTCGGTAACGACACAGAAGGCATACAAGTAAGATCTTTCCTTTTTACTAACAAAACATCAAGATGGCGAGCGTTATCCGTCAAGAGGAGATTCAGCGCTCTATTGAGTCTATGCTTACTAACTTTAAGAAGGATAGTGCTGAAAGGAAAAAGAACCCCGAGTATTTCAAGAGGCGTTTAGATGAATTGAGTCTACTATGGCGAGAATTTGAATTCAATCACGAACAGATAGGGATGGTAGAGAGTCAGACTCACCCGTACTTCGCTAACCGCACTTACGAAAGTACGAAACAAACTTACTCGGTTCTTAGTTCTGTTCTGAAGACGGGCTATCAGGCCCTCGAGGCAGGGACAACATCAACTACCGCGGACGAAGATATTCAGAAAAAACGAATCCAGGGAGGTTCAAATCTTAAAGGAGGAGAAACACCAAGAGAGTCTGAGCATGCCCTAGGCGCACAAATAGAAAGACAACTACTTAAAATTGATGCTGGAACGTCGAGTAAACATGACGAAATGTATCGCAAACAAACGGCAAACATGAAGGCTTTCGTTAGAACCGTAAAAAGTATAGACGTGAACGCGCTAACAGATAAGTGGGAGTTAGAAGATGCACTTAAGTCCTTACAGGCTCGTTGGAACGCAATAGATGCGCTCCATTGGGAATTAGAGAGTGAGGGAACTGAAACAAATGTGGAATACGAGACCTCATTTAATGCACATGAGGAAACATTTAACAGTTTGAAGAAAACCATTAACAAACAGATATGGTCAGGGGCACATCGTGAAAAATCCACACCTACATTAGAAATACCGACTTTCCATGGACACTATAGCACTTGGGTCTCATTTAAAGATTTATTCAGTGAGGCCATTCATAAGAACTCTGCATTATCCAACGCTCAGAAAATGCAGTTTCTAAAATCCAAAGTGAAGGGAGAAGCGGAAAGACTTATCCAACACCTACAAATAAGTTCTGATAACTACATAGTCTGCTGGGATATTTTAAACAATCGTTATAACAATACTAAGCTAATATTCACTTCTCACATGAATATATTATTAGGTCTACCAAGCATGCAACAACAATCGGTGACACAAATAAAGAAAATGCATGATACGGCCAACGAATGCCTACACGCAATTAAGAACCTAGGTGTCGACATAAGTACCTGGGACCCAATAATAGTACATATTTTGACGCAAAAACTTGATTCAGAAACTCATATGGACTATGTAGAGTCGCTGAGCAACTCTAGAGCACTACCAGTCCTAAAAGAATTCATGGAATTCATGGAAGGCAAATTTACGAACCTAGAAAGTTCTCGCCGTAAACAGGAATCTGTCATTCCAAAAACATATCCCCCAACAAACTCATCGAGTACAACCCAGCGAAAACCCTTCCAGGCACAACATAATTATCGGCAGTACCCTAACAACAACTACGCAAACAACGGAGTCAATCGAAGTCATGGAACTTCAACGGAGGTGAAAACATTTCATGTTTCAGGCATCAAATGCCCGCTGTGTAACAATCAACATGGCATTTACAACTGCCGACAATTTCTACAAATGCCAATCGAAAAACGTTTTCAAACAGTTAAAAAACTAGCGCTATGTATTAACTGTCTATTTAGTCACCACGGCAATAAATGCAACTCAGCGAAAACGTGCCACAAATGCACCGGCCGACATAACACGTTGATACACGAGGCGTGCGTAAAAACAGTAGCATCAGCATCGGAGCCATCGACCTCAACGTCATCAGCAAATGCGACAATTACTGAAAATAATAAACTGACTAACATTTCGCAATTACCTAACACAGAAGATTCTGAGATTTTGCTGGCAACAGCTCAAGTAAAGGTTAAAGCTGCTGATGGAACCTATCTGACTCTCAGAGCTTTGATAGATCAAGGTAGTCAGATTTCCCTTATATCACAACAGGCCGCACAGTTATTAAATTTAAAAAGAGAGAAATGTAGTGGTATTATTTACGGCGTAGGACAGAAACAAAATAGCTGCAAGGGAAAATTAAACATAGAATGTGCTTCCACTTACAACAATTTTGATTTTCATGCGGAGGTTATCATTATGAACAGTCTCATTAAAAACTTACCAAATAAAACGTTTTCTAAGCCATCATGGTCCATTATACAAAACATAAGCCTTGCCGATCCCGAGTTCTATGTTAGCCGACCTATTGACTTATTGCTTGGAGCTGACATTTATCAACTAATTCTTCTGAACGGAATAGTTAGAGGAGACGATGCTGCTCAACCTCTGGCACAACAAACCCAGCTGGGGTGGCTGCTATGTGGTACTGCTCGTACCTACCACTGTAACGTCGTTATAAACAATTTAGAAGATATTAGACACTTTTGGGAGGTTGAAGACATTTCTGAAGAGGGAGATTTATCTCAAGAGGATCAGGAATGCATTAAACACTATCAGGAGAATACAAGGAGGAATCCTGACGGGAGGTATGAAGTGCGCCTGCCAATGAAACCACAATACAAAGAAGAACTCGGGGAAACGAAAACACGAGCAATTGCGCAATTTAGAAACATGGAAAGAAAGCTCCAAAAACAAGAAAGGTTGGCTGAAGCTTACAAAGCCTTTATGGATGAATACCATGAACTAGGGCATATGAAACTAGCCAGAATAACTTCGGGATTAGAGTCGTACTTGCCGCACCACATTTTGGAACGTGCTGAGTCAGCAACAACAAAGTACAGGGTAGTTTTCAATGCATCAATAAAAACATCAACAGGGTGTTCTCTAAATGATTTAATGTATACGGGACCGAATTTACAACAAGATTTGCAAGTACTTTTATTAAAATGGAGACAGTATCGGTACGCATTCACTGCGGACATCGAAAAAATGTACCGTCAGATACTCGTGAATGAGACTGACCAACAGTTACAAAAAATCATTTGGCGTGACAGTCCTGAAAAACCTTTACAAACATTCCAACTGACGACCGTAAGTTATGGAACCAAATCGGCGCCGTTTTTAAGCATGATGACCTTGAAACGACTAGCAGAAGACGAAAGAGAAAACTTCCCAGTAGCAGCAAAAGTAGTGGAGGAGGCATTCTATATGGACGACTTGTTACATGGAGCACACACGCTCGAACAGGGGAAGAAATTGATTTCGGATCTGAACAATCTTTTGAGAGCAGGGGGTTTCAATTTACGGAAATGGTCGTCAAACCATGAAGGTATTTTGGAAAACATAAATGAGGAACATGAAATAAATATGATTTTTAACTTTAAAGTTGATAACATAACAAAAACATTAGGATTATGCTGGAACCCTGCCGAAGATACTTTCACATTCAAATGTAAGATTCCCCAAATAACAGGAAAACCGACAAAACGAACACTTCTATCCGAAATATCCAAATTATACGACCCATTAGGGTGGCTCGCACCATTCGTAACAAAACTAAAAATATTTTTTTCTAAAGTATGGAAAGAACAGACGGAATGGGACCAGTACGTGTCCGACGAACTATACACAGAATGGTCACGAGCAAATATGGATATCGAACAACTGAACGAATGCAAGATACCACGATGGTTACTATGCGAAGAAGATGACGTCATTCAACTGCATGGGTTCTGTGATGCATCTATACAAGCGTACGCTTGCGTAGTATATGCCAGAATACCGCGTCTATCCAAGGTGGTGCTCGTGGCAGGTAAAACTAAGCTTGTGCCACATAAGAAAACTTTAACGCTTCCCAGACTTGAACTGAGCGGAGCACATTTGCTAACACGATTAATGAAAAAGATAAAACATTCTTTACATCAACGTGAAATAACAACATTTGGATGGACTGACTCCCAAATAGTCCTCGGATGGTTACAAGGTAACCCAAACCGTTGGAAACCCTTTGTGGCCAATAGAATAGGACAAATAAAACAAGTGATGCCCGAAGACCAGTGGAGATATGTTAAGTCATCTGATAATCCGGCAGACGCAGCGAGCAGAGGTCTCACAGCATCTCAATTGAAAAATCATACTTTGTGGTGGCAAGCTCCATCCTGGTTATTAACTTTCCAACCAACTCCCGCAAATGTGCAATACACTACTCACGAAGAAGAGAAAACATCCCGCTCAATAAACTCGAACCAAGATAACACGAATAACATTACCCTTCTTTGTGTGACGCAATTGGTTAAATCAGAAAACATTATAAATTACTTATTACACAAATATAGCTCACTTGCAAAAATAATAAGGATCGTTGCATGGATATTACGGGCATTGACACCGACGCGTGCCACATTACCTGCATATCTCACGTTACCGGAGTTGCATAAAGCTAAATTGACAATTATAAAATTTGTGCAATCGGAAGAAATGGGAACGGACATAGAATACTTGCGCAAACATAAACGAGTTGAAACAAAGAGTAACATTTTAAAATTAAAACCTTTTATTGACGAGAATAGTACTCTGAGAGTAGGAGGAAGATTAAATGAAGCGAACATTCCATACGAGATGAAGTACCCGAAAATTATACCGAAAAATTCACGCTTCACAACATTGTTGATTGAACAAGCTCACCTTATGTCATTCCATGGTGGTGCCCGGCTTACTATGGCTAAACTTAGAGAACAGTATTGGGTGATGGGCGGAATGAACACGGTGAAGAAACAAGTTGCAAAATGCGTCAGATGCAAGAAAGTTGAAGGAAGAAAACAACACCAGATAATGGGTGCCTTACCTGCAGCTAGAGTGAATGAAGCCAAACCATTCCATCATACAGGTGTCGACTATACAGGATTCGTGGACATCAAAGCCAACAAAGGCCGTGGCATAAAAACATTAAAAGGCTATATTGCCATCTTTGTATGCATGGTGACTAAGGCCGTGCACTTGGAGTTGGTAACTGAACTCACCAGCTCCGCATTCTTAGCTGCTTTACGAAGAATGGCAGCAAGAAAGGGAACACCACGTCATTTGTACTCAGATCAGGGAACAAACTTCATCGGGTCGAATAACATATTACAGAGACAATGGCAAAACTTACGTAACATTTTTAACGACAGCTTCCTAACGGAAATCACAGAGATGGAGATCGAATGGCATTTTAATGCCCCTGCGTGGCCCAGTGCAGGAGGTATCTGGGAGAGAGCGGTACGGAGTCTTAAACATCATTTGAAGAGAGTAATAGGAGAACAAAAACTTACTTACGAAGAATACGCTACAATCTTAGCCCAACTAGAAGTTTGCTTAAATTCGCGCCCATTATGCCCGTTGACTGAAGACATAGACGACCTTGATTTCCTTACGCCATCGCATTTCCTAACGAGCCGGGCTGGAGGAACAGTGATAGAAACAGAAGAGGACGCTAGAACGAGATGGCACCTTACTCAAAAAATATTCAGTGATATATGGAAGAAATGGAAAGTCGAATATTTAAGCCAACTGTCCGTCAGGCCGAAGTGGAACACACCTCAAACAAACCTTGAAAAGGATGACATGGTAGTAATACACGACGATAACCTTCCCGCGGGAAAGTGGGCCCTTGGAAGAGTTATCGACGTCCACCCTGGACAAGACGGTTATGTCCGAGTCGTCACACTTAAAACAAAAAATGGAATCTTGAAGCGGCCAGTAATAAAACTCTCGAAATTACCATTACCAAAAGAATCCGAACAAACGGAAAAACAACAAACAGATAACCGCACAAGAAACAAGCCGAACAAGAAACTCGGATACGCCACAACAATTATAATGGCCTTCATATACTTCATGTCATTACTAACAATGGGATGCTGCGTACAAGTAACTCGTGTCAAGGAAAATCAGGGCCTATACTTCGACACTATTGGAAACATGCTGCTTATAAAGGATGAATGGAAGTTGGTCGCCTACCAGGACCTAAATCCGTACTGGGAAGGAATAACGGCCTATACAAAATATAATACCCAACTCGAAAACATTTGTAAACAGGTTAAAACATTAACACACTGTGATATTATCATTCTGCAACTACGTCATTCTTATGACGAATTAGAGCATTATAACCGCATTCTGTCGAACCAGCAATTTCATCAGGAAGCACGAAAACGTCGTGGCCTTATTAATGGTGTCGGAAACATCGCAAGTACTTTGTTTGGGGTTCTGGATGACAGATTCGCGGAACAATATCAAAAGGACATCGGACTCATACGAAGCAACGAAAAGCACCTAGTCAACCTGTGGAAGAACCAGACGTCTATAATCGAGGCCGAGTATAACATGTTAATAAGAAACAAAGTTACCATCGAAAAACAACATAAAATTATACACGCTCATTTGATTAGCTTAGACCAGGGCATATCGGCCTTACAAAAGCAAGTAAGCACCGCTGAGTGCATGGCGCAATTCACCGTTGTTGCTATGGCCGCTAACAACTTATTAAGTAATTTAAGAAATATTCAGAATACCTTACTAGACACCCTTACAAACATATATAATGGAAAAATTAATATTCATATCATCGACCCAAGACAACTTCAACGAGAACTAAACATTATTTCTGGACAACTTGTAAGCGACCTATCCCTACCAATAGATAACATTCAAATCAATTTACAAACCATCTATCATCTTTTGAAGATTAAAGCCAAGATAACTGACCAATACATGATAATAGAGATTCGTATTCCACTTGTAAGCCGAGACAATTACGATTTATACAACATTATACCTATACAACACAGCGCTGGAAGAAATATGATATCTATTAGTCCCATAGAGAAACACGTAGCCATAAACTTACGAAAGGATGCCTATTTGCCTATAACTGAGAAAGAAATAGAACACTGCGTGAATCGAGACGCCTTAACATACATGTGCTACTTAAAAACTCCTGTATTCAAAATGAACTCCGACAAAGATCTGTGCATTAAAGATGAGAATTATCAATGCAAAACAAACTCAGTCGTTTGTCAAAACAAATGGATTAATCTATCTAAAGTAAATCAGTACCTTTATTTTTGTTGCGACGCGTGTCAGTTACGCGCGCTATGTAGGAATCAGGTTACGTCCCAGACAGTAGTCCGGACAAATATTATAAACATAGACGATAATTGCGTTGTAAAAACCGAGAACTTTACTATTCACACGCATCAAAACATGGAAAGCAAGATTGACTTGTCATTTAACATACAAACACCGACAATAGACCCCATAAACCATATCATAAACATAACTTTACCCGATTTCGGAAATAATACCCTGGATACCACTTATGATGAGAAGGAATTAAAGAACATAAAAGAAAAAATAAACATTATGAAACAAAGCGAACCAATTTTGGTCAATTTTTCCTCGAACGATATACATCACTATACAGCTATATATTGCCTATGGGGTGTAGTGATCATCGGAATAATAATGTATGCGAGTAGAAGGACACGCTGCCAGTGGAAGGTCAGAGCAGCACCCTCACCCACGAACGTGGAGACGCATGTAGCAGCCGAGCCGAGCCAGGCGACGGAGCCGTCCCCCGCCGTGCGCAGCCCCCGCGGGAGCCGCGGGCTGGCGCGCCATTGCAGTGTTAGTGATAAGTGTAGTGCAAGTGCGCGTAAAGAGAAAAAGTGTAGTGAAAACGAAAACATTGAGTTGAATCAAGTGGACAGAAGCACCTCGCCGGTGTTTACAAAGTTATCGTTGAAGGACTAGTTAGCTAGCTGTAGAAACCAACATTGTTGATCATCTTGTATTACTCGTATTAAATTTTCATCTCATCTCATCGTTTGCCCCCGCCAAGATGTTCGGTGCAACGCACCTAACACGTGATTTAGCCTCGTGCGTCCCGTCAGCAAAAGACGCATTGAGCAATAATTTATATTAACCTCGATTTAGTGTACTTTCCGGCTCTATCGCGACCGGGTGCATTCGAACATTAACATTTAACATTTTCAACATCTTTCTAACATATCTTTATAACATTTGTAATTGTAGGATTTTAAGACAATAAACATTTTAATACGTCTCTCCGGACTTTCTAACATTCAAGCTCACCCGCACCCGAATAATTATCATTGGTAAATACTTACAGTTGACATGAGTTGGTAGAAAAATTACAATGATTGATATACAGCGTGTCTCTGACTTTGGGGCTATAAATGCAAATGTCAATTATGCTCCTTAAACGGAACTATTTTTGCTCTACAACTTTTCAAAAATACGTTCTTTTTATATTTTCATTATTCCATACAAATAAAATAAAATGTTCAATGTACATCATCCATTAGTTAGTTTTCATACTTGTCAGTGTCATAGATCGACGGTCCCAATTAAAAGAGTCGGAACTGCAAAAATTGAGATTTTTGCTTTTCAGCGGCTTAGGTCGTAAAAAACTCTAAATTTTAAAACCACATTCACAGATTTTAGTTTTTTTCGATACTTTTCGTAAAAACCAAGATAATAATGTTGGATCTAAGAACAGATGACATTTAAAAACGTCGGTTGTGACAGTTACGACATTTTTACGGGACACACAGTGAGGACAAAGTGTCGGATATAAGACATTCTACTATTTTACACGGAAAAGTAAAGTGTGTTTTTTGTTGTGTATTTTTTATGTAATTTACAGCCTGTTAAGTTGTCAAGTAAAGTTTCTCTGTATTAAATTGTTACATAAGAGTTCCCGTGCAACAATGTCAGTTCTGCCAGTTACGACATTTTTTGGAGTAACTTTTTTGTCGGATGTGGTACATCCGACATAATTATGTATACAATTTCCAGACAAAAATGTCGTATGTGGCACTTCCGACAAATGATGCTTAAGCTATTCCGGTTAAAAAAGTAATATTGGAGGTTTTTGTATTTTTTTGGAAAAATGGCTGATAAAATACATGTATGCTCAACGGCTAGTAATAAACAACCTACTAATAAGCAAACATTCAAAGTTTGATAACGATATTCCATTAATTAACAATTTCCCCCATACAATTTTTTTTTCCAACAACTTTGACAGCTTCTCCTAAAAAGTAGCTGTTTTGCAGATCCGACTCTTTTAATAGGGACCGTCGAGATGTCAAATAATGAGGCCGTGTTTGCAATACATTGATGGTACAGTTAAAGTTCAAACACGAATAAATGATAGAAATAATAGTTATTTTACAAAGTTGCGGAACAAAAGTGGTTCAGTTTCAGGACCGTAATGGACATTTGCATTTAAAGCCCCTAAGTCAGAGACACGCTGTATAATGTCAAATTATACGATGAAAGGATCAAGTAGTGAAACTTAAAATTCATTTCAGAAAAATCGAATTTCACAAATATATTGTCATCTTTATGTCCTCCCGCTGCTTGCAAACTGTAACTGGAACTTAACTCATGTTTATTTTGTGTGAAAATAGTCCTTTCCATAACGCCATCGTTTTGAACATGCTGCTCAGAACAAAATTATTACTTACATAAATAATAACAACAAGAAAAAAAAGTCTCCCGCCTTAAATTGGATCCCTAATACGTGAAGGGAAGAAAAGTGAATAACAAACACCGTTAATTTGCGCTCCGACGAGACGTCGGGAGCTTTGTGGCGACAGCTGGTAATGAATCAATGAACTTTGAAGAAAATCTACAGAACCGAGAATAGATGCTTGTTCTGCTTATTCCTTTTACAAGCTTTTACTTAACTTGCACTGTTCATGAAGTATGCACCGATATTAAAATTACTTTGTTTAGTTTTATTAGGTCCCAATAACTCGGTTCAACATTTAGATTCCATCAACCAGCAAGTCCCTATTCTCCGTAGCGGCACACGGGCAGGGACTTCATCCGGTCGATGTTCCACTTGCTTTTCATTTAATTTTCGAAAGGGCCTGTATGTATGTGCTGGCTATGTCGTACATGTTTGGTGGTTCGCCACCACACACGCACCAATCGTCCCGTAAGCGGGAAAAACAGTGCTTTTAATTAACATCATTCATTACTAGTGACAACGTAGTGATTGAAAATCATTACTGAAGAAAATAAAGTCAATATTACGCATGTCATTATTACTGACAGTATCTGCGCCGCATGTGGTTATTCTTTGTTTCGTTTAGCACGTGTTGTAATGATTTTAATAACATAACTTTATCATCTATCATATATCTATTTAATTCTGAAGTACTTCGTTACCTTGGCCGAGACCGGTTACAGAGTACATAACTTGTATTGGCACACTTGGTTTGCATTTTTTTATGTAGCTGGGCCAATATATTATAGTCATTTAACATGTTGAACTGGTAGTAAGTTAATCAGTTTCGGTAAAGGACCGGCTTAAATATTGACCTCGGTTACAAAACAGCTACGTACGAACATAATATTTTATCTTTATTCTACCTGGAACCAGCGAAGGTGAAACACGTAGGTTAATCTCGCCTTAGCCGGATGAGAAAGTGGGAAAGATGGATATTGAAGAACTGCCTAAGAAAGGAGAAAGTGGGGACAATGAAGACTATCTCGAGAAAACCATTGGTGCTTTTGGACCGTGGCAGTTTAAAGTGTCTATTATCGCTGCATTGACGAGATTCCTCACTATGTGGAACATACTGAACATAATGTTCCTAACATACGACAGTAGCTTCACTTGTGCTAAATTCAACGGGTCTCGTCCAGTGAATGTGACGTCATCAACGTGCTACGATGACTGTGTTGAGTACGAGTTCGAGGAAGGTCTATTTGTGGAGGGTTTCGTGGCAGAGTTCGGGCTGATTTGTGAAAGGGCTTGGATGGCCAGTTTTGCGCAGACTATACTGATGTTCGGTTCATTGTTTGGAGTTTTTCTGTTTGGATGGATCTCTGACAGGTAAACATTATCATAATTTGCCTGTTGCTATTATGGTTTTTTTTTTACAATTACAATACATTGAAACTTACCCAAAGGGGGTAAGTTTCAATGTAACAAAAAACTTGCAACGTTTCAAATTGAAGTATGTAAAATAAAGCTGTGGAAGGCGGAACTAAGTGAAACCCCTAACGCGCAGGCGTTGACGACAATGTCAAAAATTCTGGCAGCTTTCTTTTCAATTATGTTTGTAAAAAAATATTTATTTTAAGTATGTTTCAATTTCAACCTTGGTAAATTGTTGTGTGTATATGATAGGTGCAATAAGAGCTTGCCAATTTTATTATTTGATTTGTACGAGTAGTGGTGCAGCACTACAAATTTTGTTTGGACCACTTGTTGACTGGTAGAGAATACCTTAAAGCACTCAGTCCGCCAATTGTACGTATTTTTATTTGGGCCATCAGTTTAAATAAACAAATATGTCACTTGCGTTGGTCAGAGTCAAAATCATGCATGCTAACGCTATTTTATGTCCATTAAGTAGCAGTAGCATCTTTGTTGTTTGCTAGGAATTAACTATTAAGGCGTCCAATATTCTGATGACGAAGTTTGACCGTGAAGAAGTTATACATAAAGGCTCGTAAAGTTATTGTACCGCTTTATTAATAAACACCTTGATAAATCTTGAAGGATTTTGCGATCTTAACAAAAATGAATTGTAGTCAACAAGTAATTTATTAAAACGGTAATTACAAAGTGTCTGTCGAATACAATAAACGTAAACGAAATAGCTGGCTTGGGTTCGAATCCTGGTAATAATAAAGTCTTTGTAAAGAAGTACCCCTCTAGAACGTTCCTAAGGCGCGTTAGGACAATCCAACTGTCATTTTTAGGGTTCCGTAGGGCAACGAGGAACCCTTATAATTTCGCCATGTCCGTCCGTCTCTATAATTCGGCATGGGTATATAAATCAATCACGCCGACATATCAGTACAATAAAATCTTGAAAAAAAATTTTTTTAGGTTACCTTCCCTATAGTTTGCGAGATATTTGGCTTGAAAGCCCTAATTTTTATTCGAGTCATGTGTCCTCCCCTCCCCCCCTGCCTGGTGTGAAAAAAATTGTGGCAGTAGTACATATTATGAATGTAAAAGGAAAACTATCACGGACAAGTAGGCATAAATAGTTACCGAGTAATAGTCGACCAACTTAATGTGTACTTGGAAAGGCCAATTTTCGTACAAATTCGGCCGACGCAATCACAAAAATGCACGTCGATGAAACTAAGACAGACAGGCAACTACGGAACCCTACACTGCGCGTGGCCTGACACGCTCTTGGCCGATTTTTATCTCATTAATACGGATTATTCGACGTTCAGAATTCCAATATTGTTTCTTTCTATTCGCAATTCTGCACAATCTGAATTCCACACAATAGTATTTCACCACATTCGCTTTTGTACACAGTCATTATTTGTGTACAGTAGCGATTCTTCCTGTTCGCAATTCTGCACAATCTGAATTCAGATTGTGCAGAATTGCGAATAGGAAGAAACGATATTGGTATGAACGTCAAATAATCCATTAAACTGTATAAGCGTAATATAGCTCGGATTTTGTTTTGTGCAACATAAAATTCCTAACTGTTTTTTAGATTTGGTCGAAGCAACGCGGTCTTTTCGTCTGCGGTCCTCGTGGTGGTGTTGATGTTGGGTTCGTCTTTCGCCCCAGACTACTGGACGTTCTGTGCATTCCGGTTCCTCACGGGGCTGGCCCTGAGCGGGCAGATGATTGTTGCCATCGTCTTAGTGCTGGAGGTGGTTGGATCCCGGCACAGAGAAATGGCAGGTCATTAAGAGTTAACGTAAAGTTCTAGTAAAGTATCGGGAAGTGCGTAGATATTTGCACAAGGCTTCCACTATCAATCAAGGTTTATTTCAAAATTTCGTTGAGTTTGAGTCAAACCCTAAATATAAAAAAAAACTCTGATGATCTACTGTTTGGTTCCCGGTACAGATAACTAGCAGGTCACTTTTAAGAATCAACATAACAATTTCGCAAATGCAATTAAACATCATCATCATCACAATCATATGAGCTGAAAGACGTCTACTGCTGGACAAAAGCCTCCCCCATAGAATGCCACGATGACCGGTCCTGCGCCATCTGCATCCAGCAGACTCACGCGACCTTTACCAGGTCATCAGTCCACCTTGAGGGGGGCCTACCCAAGCTGCGTCTTCCGGTACGTGGTCGCCACTCGAGAGCCTTTGCGCCCTAATGGCCATCGGTTCTACGTGCAATGTGCCCCGCCCACTCCCACTTAAGTTTAGCGATTCGGAGGACTATTCGGATACCTTGGTTCTGCTGCTGCTGGATAGAGTGGCCGTGGTTTTATGATGACTTATTACAGTGGTTAGATACTTGCGATGAGCCTCCATTTGTTAAGATGATCTTCAGCGTCACGAGAAAATGGCACTATGGTAGTTTCTGAAGCAGCTTCTATCAAATCTGGTGAATGACCGTGCCACAAAGTATCACTCAACGCATATTTAAAATTTGAATTGAGGTGGGGTCAACTCTGAAAAGATATTATTAAAACTAGTAAATCTGCTTATATATATCCGTGTATCTCTATTGATGGCGGCCAAGTCTCCACTATTTGCGACAGCACAAAGGAGCTAATAAAAATCATCTTATTTTCAGGTTGCTGTATTACCTTACCAGATGGTATTGCGGAAGCTACTCTGGTCGCATTCGTCTACTTTTCTCCAACCTGGAGGGTATACTTGCTCTCCATGAGCGCTGTTTCTGCCCTGATCATGGTATTACAGATCATGCTGCCCGAATCACCACGATGGCTCCTGTCGAGGGGACATGTGGAAAAGGCGAGGAAGATTATGACGAAGGCTGCCTTATGGTAAGGATACTAGTTATTATTAGAAATACTGGTCTTTTTGGTGATAGTAGTCTTAATGGTTACCTATCGCAAGCACTAAATTTCATTTTGTATCGTTCGACGCAAAGCCGTTTTTCTCTGTTACCATGAAATTTTCAACATTATTACAGAACACACCAACCGGCTTCTACGCGCTTTCCTTCGCCGTCTTCTACGGCTTCTACGTGATAGAAAGTATGATTAAAAATCAAAAACTCAAGAAAATTGGCTTTTTGCCAGAATGAAAATTCGGACATACGAATCAGTTGGGAAATAAAGTTTAGTGCTTGCGATAGGATACTGATCTTAATGATAATGCTTATGTTTAACAAAGTACAGATAAAAATAAAAATTGGTTGTAAGATTGGGGAATGTAATGTATGTCTGTTTTTAATCTAAGCTATAAGTACTTACATTAAATAAACAACAACTTTTTTTTATGGAGGAGCGGGTCTTCCTGACACAGGTATTTTTTACCTCCTAGGAAGGCCCAAACCTATTTTCATTTAAACTCGCAATTTATGAAATAAACCATTTTCATTTTCATTTTTCATTACAATGTGTACACGTAAGGTCTGAAAATGTTTTCCTTGTCTATGGAAATTGATTGTTTTTACTGATGTCCGTATCTGCCGCTGTGTGGGGGTGCGTGCATCTATGATAACGACTGCCAGGTCACTGGCACACAAATCGAATCAATTTTTTTTTTTTTTACTTATTTACTTATTTACTTAATACTTTATTGCTCTCATTTATAATCATAATCATAAATTTATTTCGCAGAAAAAGTACATATTGCTACTTACATTTTTTGTTAGTATTTATTTCTATGGTGAAAACCAAAAGTAAGTGTCAACTGACCCCCGTACTAGTTTGCACTGTATCACGGCGGGACAGGATTCACCGTCCTTATAAGTATCACTTATTAATCACATAACAATCGTTCAGTAAGTATCGTTGTATAAGTAAACTTAAATCTAAGTGGGTACATAGTTAGAAAAATACAAGAATAAAGTAAACAAAAGAATACTACTATTAGCAATGCCATGGCAACACGTATGCATCGTTTGCTGGGCCGACTTAAACGTAAACAAGTAGTATACGCAAAAACTTTCTGTATAGTTACGAGCGGGAGCACCCATACAGCCTCGCGCAAATATTTGCTGAACTATCTGCAGTGACATTTTGACTTCCAGTAACAATTTGAATGCTGATGCTGTAGAAAAAAATACCAATATCGTAATTCCAACAGACACAAAGGAGAAGAAGACGACCACGTATTGCGATCTGTTTCGGTCGAGGAAGTTAGCGATCAGGACACTGGCCTCAGCCACCATTTGGTTCACCACCGGAATGTGTTTCTTTGGTATCAACCAGTATTGCACGTTCTTGGGATCGAATGTGTTTCTCTCAGTAATTATTATGGGACTAATGCAGGTTAGTATTGTATATAAACTTGTTAGGACTTGATTTATTGTATATGTTATCTCATTCATAATATTCCATGTAAAAATAGGCTGTCTCGAAACTTTTCAACCGCAAAAAGTTGTGAGATTTACGTAGAGCCAAGTCAGGGCTTATTATAAATCTTTATTTGCTTGCTAAATAAAATTGTGTGGCTTGGGAATCTGACTGGAATGTGACTATGTCATGCCCTCTTGGCCACTGAAAATTTTGGCTTCTGGTTTTTTCCACAACGAAGTTAATGGCGGTCGAAAAGGGCCCGAATGACCTCGAGAAAATCATGGTACGACCATGTCTTTTTTGCTTGGCGGCGGGGGCAGATGATATACAGTGTTTGTCATGTCCCATTAAGACGTATGTCTTATCTTACTCCTTTTCCTTTATTTTTGCACTACCTGTTCTGAGTTTATATTGTAGCCCATTAGCTACAATAGTCCTCTCCGTGACGGCAGAGCGATCCCAATAGAGCACGTGCACGTGCGTGCGCGTGGCACGATATAGACTTCTGCTCAATACGAAACTATAGCTTAACCTGTAGCTTGGAAATGTTCTATCATTTCAGATGCCAGCCTGCTTCGTGGCAACGTGGCTGAACAAAGTTTTTGGCAGAAAAGCAACAACGATAAGCAATATGGGATTAACTGGACTGACTATGTTACTCCTGATTTTCACTCAAAAAGACCACTGGACTGCTTTAACCTTGGGACTGCTTGGACTGTGGACCACTAACATAGCCTTCAGCGTCGTTATTGTATGGGCCTCCGAACTGTTTCCTACTCCTTTGAGAAACATGGGTTATGGGGTGAGCTCTTCGGGGGCCAAGATAGGGGCTATGGTAGCCCCTTTCGTTGCGAATCTCAGTCCTTATTGGGTGCCTTCGCTAGTTTTTTCAATAATAGCGTTTATAGGTGCAGGCGTTTGTTGCATTTTGCCAGAAACGAAAGGGCAGAAATTAGAAGACGATTTAGATCACAGTGATTAATAAAACTGGAGAAGTATATTTTGTTGCTACACTAATTTTCAATAATTTGTAACAGTGAAGACTACTTTAAGATAAGTGATTATACTACTAGCTTCTGCCCGCAACTTCGTAGGCGTTTGAATTATATATGGTTTAAACATGATATTCTTATTTCATTTCCATAGACTGTGCGTGTAACAGTTCAAATTCTCTTCGAATCTAAATAAACACCCTGATAAACTTGGCGGTCCATAATATTATATAGATCCCAGTATCCTTGTAGAGAGCGCTCCCTATGCGAGCCCCCAAGGGAGACCTGAGGCCAAAGGGCCGAAGGTGAGTGGCGAGGCAAGTGAGGCCGAAGGCCGAGCTTTTCATTGGAATATGAATTTTCAAGTCTTTAGCTCATAGATTCAAGGAGTTACCATACAAGGCGGACGGACTGACGGCCAGACGGACATGGTGAAATTATAAGGGTTCCTTTCCTTGTTGACTACGGAACCCTTAAAACTTAAGTAAGGCTCTTCTTGCATGTAGGGGTGACGTGTTCGAATAGGCATTAGTTATGTATGTGTTAATAGTACACTGTGATACAAGTGAGGTATGTTGATAATTACATCAGAGGCAGAATTGTTCACGCGAGCAGGTGAGCGTGATAAGAGAGCCGAGGATGTAATTATCAAAGCTCACCCGTTTCATACGACAAACACGATGTATATTGTTCATGAATAAACTACTATGACTATGTTACACAATTTAAATATGTAATGAATGTCTATTCGTATACGTCACCACTACATACAAGAAGGGCTACTTTAGGCTTTACTTAAGTTTTTTACCATAGATGGCGGTTGGGGTTGAAAGGTTCTCGAGTGGCGACCACGTACCGGGTGACGCAGCGTGGTTAGACCCCCACAAGATGGACTGATGACCTGGTAAAAGTTTCGGGAGACCGCTGGGAGCGGGTGACGCATGATCTGCAATTGTGGCACCCTCTGCAGCGGAGGCCGTCTTTCGGCTGATATGATGATCATGTTGAAGATGGTTAATAAATAAAATGTGCAATCTTTGATCGACAACGTCTACTCAGATGACGATGACATAGCGTCCTAGCAACGAAGAGGTTTATAAAGTGAATGATTTTATACTGAACAAGTTTCAAAGTCTATCTGAAGAACATTTTTCCGTGGACACCGTAGTAGATGCGGACAAAATCTTTGAATATACAGACAGCGAATTTCGTTGACATCTGTAACTTCGCCACATAAATTAGCTTTGAAACAAAGCGTACGTTTACAGTATTTCTCCTACGAAAATTAGACCCATCGAGAAAAAACTTATTGCGCAAAAATTGTTTGAGGTATTCAATGAAAACAACTGGTTTTGACACATAGTAGGTATTACCTATGTAAATTAAATGATAAATACCTCTTGCACCACCCGTGCGAAGCCGATATATATGGATATATATACTAGCTGCCCTACTACGAGTAACTAGATATATTTATAACTAGCTTCTTCCCGAGACTTCGTACGCGTATAAATTATGGTTTAAGTACCTACATGATATTCTTATGTTTAGCCATAGTAAATCTGACAAATTTGAAAATAAAGATTTCATTTCCATAGACTGTGCGGTGTGGGTGTAACAGTTCACTTCGAATCTAAATAAACACCCTCATAAACTTGTTCGTCAATAATCCTACTAATATTATAAATGCGAAAGTTTAGATGTTTGGATGTTTAGATGTTTGGATGTTTGTTACTCAATCACACATAAACAGCTCAACCGATTTGGATGAAATTATGCACGAAAATAGTTTATATCCTGGATTAAAATATAGGGTAGTTTTATGTCCCGGGTCCACCCAGACGAAGTCGCGGGCGGAAGCTAGTATTATATAGATGCTCAAAGTATCCTTTTAGAGAGCGCTCCAAAGACCCTCCGAAGTCCGAAGACCCTAGGGCGAGCCCGACGGACAATCACCATCCTCAGGTGTCATGCAAGCGAGAAAAGATTGAAATAATTAAAAATCATTACTGAAGAAAATAATGTCAATATTACGCATGTCATTATTACTGACAGTATCTGCGCCGGATGTGGACTATTCTGTGTTTCGTTTAGCACGTGTTGTTATGATTTTAATAACATGATCTATTTATATAATTCTGAAGTACTTCGTTGCCTTGACTGAAACCGGTTATGGAGTACATAACTTTTATTGGCACTGAAATTTATGAAAACGCGTTAATATTAACATTTAGGAAAAAGCCATTCAATTCAACCTCTTCATGACTTTTACAAAGTCACATGGACGTATACCTAAAAGTATAGGCAATATGGTTCAATTTTGATTGACTAATAAAACTTAGTACTCAGTCCACTAAGTTTTATTAGTCAATCAAAATTGAACCATATTGCCGAGCAAGACAGGTACACAATTGTATGATAAAAGACGACTAGAGAAAGCGGTCCGAGTGAGAGCAACCAACCCGAGGATGGTGTCCCACTCGCACGAGTTGCCAATGTAAAAATAATAGTGACATAGTGGTATTAACAGGTATCAAATAATACTGAAAAAAAAAAACCCTGCTTATAATTACGAGCTGACATTATATAGGAGATCTCACCTTTTACCTAAGTTTTAATTTACTGATTAAAACACGGTAATGCAATAAATATTGTGGTAATCAAGTGGTAATTTTAAATATCGACTGGTATCCCCAACGTTGACATCTATTTGTCTAATGGTGTCATTGAATTTTTGTTGCCTTGTCGACTAAATGAACTGAGTTAAAATTGGTGAAAATACGAGTATGTTGCCTAAAGGCCTGTAAGGGCGAAAGCTTTCCTAATTGTGGAATATCGTTCCACAAGCAAGGAACATTTTGCTCTATTTTACGATAAAACGACAAAACCATATGCTAAACTTATTAAGGTGACTATGATTTAGCCCGGTGTGAGTATGTATGTAGGTACTTATATGAATACAAATTATGAAGGCTATGGCCTCGTGATTCTTAAATTTACGCAGGGCTCATCACGTCATCACGGAAAAACTACAATTTTGAGAGATTTGGGTAATAAAGTAGGACTTAGGCAAAAACTACACAATACTAGCTATATTGTTTAACAACATATGATACGTAATCCAATTATTTGCAATTAATTAATATTTCTACAAAAAATATTCTTATTTCATTTTGCATTGCGGTATTCTACTCATAATCAAATCAGCATCAACTTTTAATGAAACGTCAAAAACGCTCTGTTAGTATGATTTTTGCAGGGAATATTACCTAAATGACGTCAGAATTTTATGGAGTCGTAATACGTTAGTAAACATGTCGTCATCATCCTCCTCCCCGAGCGTTATTCGCGATAATCCCAGTTCTGCCCTAAACGAGCACGGAGTCCGCTAGGTGTCAAAGTGGACGTTACCTACTAAACATGTATTTATATTTATACTGTTGAAGAATACCGGGTTATTTAGATTATTTCTTACATATATTTTATACGTAAAAAAATTCAGGGACCCGACCACCCATTCAAAAGGAAAGCACTTAAATGCTGGTCCCTTTCGTATAGGTAGCCCAATGAATGACTTACCCATTCGAACAGGTAACCCATAACAACCCTTTGCAGTGGATATCCCTTTCAAATGGGTAGCCTAATGAATAGCTTAGCTATTACAACAGGTAAACCATTTAATAGACTCTCCCTTACCAATAAGGAAACCCGAATAAAAGGCTAACCCTTGTGAATTGCTTAAAGGTATCCTCTTTATAAGGCTTACGCACTATAAGGGTTCCCCTTATGATTTAGCGGTTATTATAAAACTTTCCCTTTCAAGAATATCGTACTCAAATTAAGGTTTGTTAAGGTGTAAGAGAAAGAGACAGGAATAGTCTGAATATGCAAGTATGATAAGGAAAGATAATACGTAGGTATGTGGGGAGGGTGTAGTTGCCGCAATCCAGCTCAACGACAGTGTAACAAAGGTACTTTACCTAGCAATTTAGACAGTTTTAATTCTAAAATAGCTTGGCTGTTTTAGGGTGCAGGACGGCGCAGCACTTAGCAGTATTAGGAGGCCAATTGGCTAAAATGTATTGTGAATTTTTACTTATTTGTAACGAACTTATGAACTTTTGCATGCTCCAATATAATGTAATTAGTACGTGTGGACCGAAACCAAAATACCATTTGGGGTCGTTCTCTCATTTCGTGCAAATCAAGGCATTCTCTCGAGTTTTTAAATTTCTTAATAATTAATACTATTAGGTTGTTCTGTGGTTGTGATCTCGCTTATCAACAATTTTGTGCTCAATATAATAGAATTATTTATTTCAAATCAAAGACCCATTTAATTGTCAGTTACATTTGTGCTTATTCTATGTTAGTTTTATATGTAGGCAATTATTTAATATATTTAGTACATGATTTTACTTGCCCTACCCAGTGCAACAAAGTAGGCAATCAAATCTTCAGGATACTGTTTTGGCTACTTCTGAGTCGTGCCATGATAGATGCAATTTTTTTAAAGGCAATTTGATAACATTGTTATTTTTTATATAATAAGACTATCGGTAATGAAGTGTGCGCTGGTATTGAAATGAGCTCAGAGGGTAATTTTTCCGGGAGACGGTAATGAAAGTTTTAATATGAAGTCACATACAAAAATATTTATTTAGCAATAATATTGGTAAAATATACGTATGAAAACTTTCTACTCCGAATTATAAAATAAATAATAATAATAAAATATCATTTATTTTCACCTCACAAAGGACATACAAAACAGTTTGACAACTAGTTGGTAAACATGAAAGTGGTACAAAGTATCCTTTGTGAGGGACTGGAGTCTGAACTAGGTATTGAAAAACCTGTAATACAGATCTCCAGGCCCTCACCCTGGAAAGCGACACAATTTGGTAAATCTAGTAAATACCCGTTTTGCACTTATGGAAACTTATGAGGTAGATAAATGAAGTACTACTATAAAGAGCTTTAGTAGAAAACTTACAATAAGAATTTGGAACAAAGCAATGAATAAGGCACGTGCAGTTGCGCTTTTGCATGCTTGCGTGTGTGTGTGTGTGTGTGTGTGTGTGTGTGTGTGTGTGTGTGTGTGTGTGTGTGTGTGTTTGTTTGTGTGTGTGTGTTTGTGTGTGTGTGTATGTGTGAGAGAGGGTGGCAGAAAGTGGGTTACCGAAACTCGAGGAGATCCTCGAGCTCATTATATGTTAATGTGACCAACCATTTTGTAATTTTTGACTTGCATTCTTTTAATGAGGCAGTGTAGATAAAAATTATTTTATTGATACGGTTATATAGTTTCGGACTCAGATAGAAGAATTGTCGTCCAGACAAAGCCATACGGTGAGTGTTAATTGTACAGATGAGGTCAATGCGACTTTTGTTTTTGACTAGATCCTGATTGAAGGGTAACATTTTGTGTTTCCTTATAATAATCTGTCTAATGAATAGAGCTCTGACTGTAAGAACATTACAGTCACGATAAAGGTCAGTGGTGGGATATAAAAAGGGCTTACTTGTCATAACCTTCAGGACTGCTCGCTGTGCCCTTTCTAATCTTAGGAACAAAGTCTTGCAAGCCCCGCCCCAGGCACCAATACAGTATGTTAATAATTATGATGAGTAGAATGAACCCTTGCAATGAACAGAAAATATTTTTATAACTTCGTTGATAATATTGTACTTAGGCTAAAATCCTTCGTTCTATCTATCTTTTCACTCTTATTAAAGTTCTATCAATCAATATTTTTTTTTATTAATTAAATTTCATGGACATACTCGTACACACAAAAGTTCTCCCTAGGTGGTGACATCTGCTAGGGGAAAAAACAGATAAGTTCAGGAGGAAGTTAGAGACCATATCTGCGATCTAACAAAGTAACATCCTCAAAGTGACAAAGCGTGGAAGTATCTAGGAGAGAAATGTGTTGTATTACTGGCGAGTCTTTTCAGCCACATCATGCAGGAGACCCGACATATGCCGAAACAATAGGGGTTTACAAATATTTTTTCCTCAGTATAAAGATAAAGGCAGTTGTTATTAATATTAACAACTACAGGGGCATAACGTTGATGTGTCATATCATGAAACCAGTGACTGATGACCGATTACCAATGAAAAGCACACTCTCTAGCAAGTAGCTCTCAATATAATTGCTGAAGAATAAGAACAAACCAATGTATGTGTCCTTTCTCGAAATGGATAAGACTTTTAACCACGTACCTCGTAAGACGATATGGTGATGTCTTCAGACTAGGAATATCCCCGAGGATCCGCCACATTAATACGCTGATATGTACTGTGAAGCCAGATTAGTGATCAAGTCACCGAGGGTGTTTATCTTGGCTTGGTGTTAAGCCGTACCTGTTTAGCTTATTAATAGATACTCTCACGGGAGCTGCACAGAACAAAGCGTTTTAGACATTGTATATCAGCGGATGATGTCACAGTAGCTACCGAGAAGCGAGAAAATGTACAAAGTGTACTGCTTATACATACAGAAGCATCATCAGCAAAAGAGAAGCGCCCGTCTGGCTGGGCAGTGCACACACAGCCAAAATTGATAGTGAACTGAACAAAACTATGCGTCTCATTTCTACTACAGTCTACGCCTTGCCACTGGCTCCCGGTACTTTGTCAGATCTCTCCACCAGAACTCAGGAGACAGGAGGCTCTTATGAGGGAATTTCGTAAGATCAGGGATAAGCCCAGCCTCCCCATGCACAGGGACCCTATAAGATGCCGCTTGAAGTCCAGACATCCATCTTACAGCATTGCCCAAATGTCTCAAACTAGTTGTAACCTCAACCAGGAGTGGAAGCAGTCATGGGAAAGTTTGGCTCCAGTGTTGTCCCGGGTTGGGTACCGAGACGAACGACTGCGCACTGGTCATGGTCGCTGCAACCTATACCGATTTTGTTGTGGCTGGCAGGACTCCCCTGCCTGTGAGTGTGGTGCCGTGGAGCAGAGCATTCAACACATCATTCAAGAGTGCCCGTTAACTCGGTATACCGGAGGACCTCCAGAAGACCTGGTCAATTTGAACGACGGAGCCCTTAAATGGATTAATGCTCTGGAGATTAATTTATGATTTTGTATCTGACTTTTGACTTGCCATACGAATAAATAAATAAATAAAAAATCAGCAAAAGCAGAGCTTTAAGGGGTTTTGATGGTTCGGACATATCAAAGAAGGCCGCGGGAATATTTCGGTACTAGAGCAATGTCGACCTGTTGCCTTGATTGGTTCTCGACGAAGAGGCAATCCTAAGTTAAGTTGGATCAATATCGTCAGCGTCACTAAGAACTTGAACGCCTGTGGGCTGGATGAAGATGATGCCCAGATTGAAGCGAAGTGGAAGTAGAAGAAGAAAATTCGGACTCCGTCGTTAGAAGTCCCAAACGCTAGGAAAATGATGAGGACACACTGGCATGCTTTCCATTAATGTTATGTGGACATGATTGTTATGTCGATTAGATATGAGCGCCGATAGGTATATCGTCGGCGGCGGCGCGCCGGTAAAAATTGACTGGCGGCGGCGGCGTCGGCGGCGTGACCTTGTAAAAACCTTTGATTTAAATAATTTTCAAAACCATTACACAAAGGAGCGATATTAACGATATTTTAAACATATCCATTGCCGGACACGCCCATCGCTGTTGTTTTTACTCTATCGCGCGTATCGCGTTGACGGACACCCCGATTGGCATCGGTGTTGTACTAAAAAGGCACTAAATTTCACTCTGAATGTCGGCGTATGATAAAGCAATGTGTCTGACTCCCATTTAAGTATTATTGAGTTACGTTACGTAGCTATACACATCAACTCGCGGACGAGGTTGGTCTGGCGGAGGACCCTAGAGCTAGACTAACCCGACACTATACCGATGACATCCCGGGCGTCAGCCTGTACGAGATTGTAATGGCTCTTAAACAGCTCAAGAACAACAAGGCACCCGGTGAAGACGGAATAACAGCCGAACTCCTTAAGGCGGGTAGAAAACTGGTGCTTACTGCCCTTCAGAACTTGTTCGATTCCGTCTTACTGGAAGAGAGAACGCCAAAGGAGGTGTGTTGGTACTTCTTCAAAAAAGGAGACAAAACCCTGCTGAAGAATACCGGCCTATCTCACTTCTGAGCCAAGTCCTTAAACTGTTTTCGAGAGTCATTGTCATTACAAATTATCTCGTACACAAGCTAGATGACTTTCAGCCTTCCGAACAAGCCGGTTTCCGAAGAGGCTTTAGTACCGTAAACCCCATCCATAAGCTCCTTTAGGCTATACAGAAGACTGAGGGGTATAACCTGCCTCTTTGCTTAGCATCCGTGAACTACGAGAAAGCCTTCGATTCGATTGAAACCTTGGCTGTACTAGAATCTCTCAAGCGGTGTCAAAAACCACCACATAAACCACCGCGCGTAGACCACCGCTATATCGAAGTACTGAAGTGTCTGTACGAGACCGCCAAAATGTCAGTCCGACTTTAGGAACGGAACTCGAAACCTAATTCCTCTGCGGCGGGAGTCAGGCACTAGAAGATGCTTTCAAAACTCTCGATTGGTAAAGGCTAGCCATCAACATCAACGGCGAGTACATCACTCACCTTCGCTTTGCTGACGATATAGTAGTCTTGGCTGAGACCATGGAGGACTTAAGTACCTACGATGCTCGATGACCTTAGTAAACCTTCCACGCGAGTTGGTCTGAGAATGAACATGGATAAGGCAAAGATCATGTTAAATGCCCATGTAGTACCAACTCCCCAGACTCCTCTCCAACTTCGAGGAGAGTCAATTGGCGAATCCGACTCGGCTGGGAAGCGTTCTGGAAGCTACGGCACATCATCATCTCCCTGCCCTTATCCCACTTATGTAGGGTCGGCACAACATGTTTTCTTCTTCCATTCATCTCTATTATTCGTTATTTCAGCGCTTACTCCTTTCTTCCTCATGTCCTCTCTCACACAATCCATCCATCGCTTTCTTGGCCTACCTATCGCTCTTCGTCCTTCGACATTCATCCCTAACATAGTTTTACCAATATGACGTTCATCCCTCCTCATTACATGCCCGTACCACGCTAACCTACTGCTCCTCATTTTGTTCGTCACAGGTACTACTTTCAAACTTCCTCTTATGTACTCATTTCTAATCCGATCTTTCCTCGTCACTCCACACATCCATCTCAACATTCTCATCTCGGCTGCGTGCATTCTTCTTTCATCCGTCACTTTCGTTGCCCAGCACTCTGATCCATACATTACGACAGGTCTTATGATCATTTTATAGATTTTCCCCTTAAGTTTAAGGGGCATTCGTGGATCACAAGCTGTTCCAGAGACCTGTCGCCATTTCATCCATCCCGCATTTATTCTATTTTTCACGTCACGGTCTATATTACCGTCATTTTGGATTAATGACCCGAGGTACCGGAAGTCTGAGCAGACTGGTAGGGATACACCATCCAAGGCAATATGGGAAAAACTGGATAAGCCGCTGAAATCGCAGAACAAGTGCTCAGTTTTGGTTCTACTGATTTTTAATCCTACGTTCTCCAGTCTTTCTTGCCATTTTCCCAGTCTGCTCTGGACCTCAAGAGCATTATCCCCGACAAGAACAACGTCGTCGGCAAACAGCATGCACCAGGGTGCTTCGGGAAGCTACGGCACATATTTTCATAAAATATTCCGCAGTGTCTCAAGACGAGTTTTTGACCAGTGTCCGACGAATTTGACGACCTCTGTAGCCTAGTTGGTAGTGACCCTGCCTACGAAGCTGGAAGTCCCGGGTTCGAATCCCGGCAAGGGCATTTATTTGTGTAATGAGCACGAATACTTGTTCCTGAGTCATGGATGTTTTCTATGTATTTAAGTATCTATCTATATATATAAGTACGTACTATGTATATCGTCGTCTAGTAGTCATAGTACAAGCTTTGCTTAGTTTGGGACTAGGTCGATTTGTGAAAAACCCATTTAAAACCCTTTGAAAATAATAGCGGTCCGGTCCCTGTAAGAAATATCATCATCATATCAGCCTCCCCCAAAGTGTACCAAAGTGAACGGTCCTGCGCCATCCGCATGCAGAGGATTTCCGGTCCCTTTACCAGGTCATCCATCACTCACTAAACATGAATTGACACATTTATACCTTTTTAAAAATCCTAATATCCGCGTAGGTACTTGGTCACCCTAATTAAAACGAGATGCAATTCTCTAGTATGACTTCTCTGTCGGTCACACTTTTTGAATCGCAGTACTCAGTCCGGTTTCGGTATACGTCCGTGCAAAGTCATTCTAACTCCCTATTTTAAAATTAACATAAAAGTCAAAAACATAAACGGTAAATATATAATAAGGTTGGTTGGTCGGCAACATGTACACTTGGTTAGCGATTTTTATATATAGCTGGGTCAATATTTTATAGTCATTCAACATCTTGCACTGGTAATTAGTTAAACAGTTTCGGTACAGGACCGGCTTAAGTATTGACCTTGGTTACAAAACAGCTGCGTACGAACATATTTTATCTTTATTCTACCTGCAACTAGCGAAGGTGAAACACCTAGGTTAATCTCGCCTTAGCCGGATGAGAAAGTGGGAAAGATGGATATTGAAGAACTGCCTAAGAAAGGAGAAAGTGGGGACGATGAAGACTATCTCGAGAAAACCATTGGTGCTTTTGGACCGTGGCAATTTAAAGTGTCTATTATCGCTGCATTGACGAGATTCCTCACTACGTGGAACGTGCTGAACATAATGTACCTAACATACGACAGTAGCTTCACTTGTGCTAAATTCAACGGGTCTCGTCCAATTAATGTGACGTCATCAACGTGCTACGATGACTGTGTTGAGTACGAGTTCGAGGAAGGTCTCTTTGTGAAGGGTTTCGTGGCAGAGTTCGGGCTGATGTGTGAAAGGGCTTGGATGGCCAGTTTTGCGCAGAGTATACTGATGATGTTCGATTCGTTGTTTGGAGTTTTTGTGTTTGGATAGATCTCTGACAGATAAACATTATCATGATTTGCCTGTTGCTTTTATGGCATTTTTTCTTTACAAACCCTTGGGTAAGTTTCAATGTAACAGATATACATTTCAAGTTGCTCGACTATTACTCGGTAACTAGTTATGTCTATTTAGCCGTGATAGTTATCCTTTTATACTCATTATATGTACTATTGCCTTTTTTCACATCCCCAGTAGGACCGATTTAGCCAGCAGGGACGACGACGACGACAACGACACGTGACTCGAACAAACATTAGGGCTTTAAAGCCCAATATCTCGAAAACAAATCACTGAGTTGAAAAATGGTTTTAGGAAACCCATCATAATTTTGATCTGCTATCCAACGATACCCCACGCTATGGATTTATTTCAAATAAAATAAAACGTATTGAAATCGGTTCACGTGATAAAGGATTTTCGTTGAAAAAGCAACATGCATACTGAGGTCCATAATCGCGCAAGTTAGTGACGTGATGGTAACTTCTACTGTAAATACGGGTAAACTGTATGAGAGTTTGTACGGAACCATCGTTGTGTGAGTCAGACTCACACTTGACGGGTTTTTTAAGGTTAATTGCTTACTCACGATAAACTTCAACATTAAGAACACACAAAATACCCACATTGCATTATAATTATACAGTTGTTGCATTTCGTGACCGCGCACGAGCGCGTTTCTATTATTATGACTACTTAAGTTTAATTTAATCAAATCCATAATGTTCGTGATATGCTAAAAGTATATTAGCTATATTAATGACATTAATCTGTTACTTTTTATAGATATTCAGGTCTGTCGACCCGCATTGTTTGTGAAAATAAAAACCGATAAGAAAATTAATAAGCGTTACTATTAAGGTATTAATTGTCTACAGTATTCCTTCTGATGCGGGGCCAGGCGCATACTACATAAATAATTAACCGATTTCGAATTATCTGTGATTCTTGTTAAAGGTGATCAAACAAGTCAATAAAACTATTCCATGACTGTTATAATTGCAAAACAAGTTAAATAATCTACTTGTTCTGGTGGGAAACTAGACAAGGAACTAAAGTAAGGAACCTGCACGGTCTCGATTTATCTCGTACTATACGTCTCTTTTTAAGTGTTCTAATAAGAGAGAGACGGATAGTGCGAGAAAAATCGAGAGAGCTAGCGAGCCGTCTTGTGATAACTAGCCGTGCTGATAAGATTGTGAGATCATAAGATTTTCGACTGAAGACACGGAAGGAAAAAGACACTGCTGGTAAGACATGGAAGCTGAAAAGCTGTACAAAGAGGAGCGAGGAGAAATTGAGGAGAATGAAAAAGATTACCTAGTGAAAGCGATTGGTGCTTTTGGAGCATGGCAAGCCAAAGTGTGCATCCTTGGTACGCTGACGAGATTCCTCGCTATGTGGAACATGCTGAACATAATGTTCCTGACATACGACAACAGCTTCACTTGTGCTAAATTCAACGGGTCTCGTCCAGTGAATGTGACGTCATCAACGTGCTACGATGACTGTGTTGAGTACGAGTTCGAGGAAGGTCTCTTCGTGAAGGGTTTCGTGGCAGAGTTCGGGCTGATTTGTGAAAGGGCTTGGATGGCCAGTTTTGCGCAGACTATACTAATGTTTGGCTTGTTGTTTGGATGTTCTTTGTTTGGGTGGATTTCTGACAGGTAAATGCTTTTTTATAACGTATTATATTATTTTGAGAAGTGATACGTATTTTTATTACTTTTCGCCATGTTGCTAAGATAAGAAATGCGAACGTATTTATACGCGTTACGGTAATCAATTTAATAATTTCGATTAAAGTGAAAAATGTAGAAATGAAGGCGTAATTAGAAGAGTGAAAGAGATTGAAAGATTCGTCGTCACTAGAGGAGCCCACTGTTCAGTTAGATGAGAGCAATGGATGGATTCCAGAGGTCACGGGTTCAAATACCGCTCGCGGATATTAATCTTTAAATTTTCCACTTTGATCGAAATTTAGAATTTCGGTAGTGGACGTTTCTGCTAAACATTGAATTACTATTTTTAATAATGATGCCGCAAAGCATATGTTATTCACAAAGTCTTATGGAAAGCACTTATTTAATAACGAAGATGTAATCAAATTTTGGGCGTTCAATATCAACTTATCAACCCTTTTCCTTGAAATGACCTGATGATTGGGAAGCATGTGAAAATTTGATGACATTGCAATTACATAAACTGCGTTTTGTTTGCAGATTCGGGCGTCGCAAAGCGATATTTTCGTCAGCGTTCTTCGTGGCGGTTCTAATGCTAGGGTCCTCCTTCGCGGCCGAATACTGGACGTTCTGCGTGCTCCGGTTCTTGACCGGCGCGGCCGCGGGGGGCTCCCTGATTACGAGCATCGTCATCGTCCTTGAGGTGGTGGGGCCACAATATCGGGAGGTCGCAGGTCAGCACATATTTCTGAGGGCTAGTTGCGGAACTCTTCGAACGAGCGTTAGAACAAGAGAACGTGACTTTCCTATACAAATAATAACATCAATGCTACGCTGGTGGCAAACAAGACATCGTGACATATGGGGCAGCGTAAAAAATTATCAATACATCGAAATTTCGCTGCGCTGGGGTGGGTAGGGACTCGCTCGCCTAACAGCATGCCAATACATGATGATTAAGCTTCGCGTTCGCTATGACGAGGTACTGTGTGGCGTTGGAATAATAGCCAAATCCCGTTTTCCCTCTATTTGTGGTGGCGGGGTTTAGGTTAGGGCTGTCAGCGTCAGCATACGCCCAGCTAGATGGTAAGCGGTTCTGGGGTCGTAAGCATCCATACGCTTACGACCCCAGAATAATCACAAGGATTCGTTGCGCTGGTAGCTGGAGACGAATGCGAGGCATTGTAAACAGTCTCAACAGAGTTCGTCGGGAACTCTGACGACCTTACTTACGCCTGATTCCTGGCGATGACTACAGGAACACAATAATACCACATACCTTTTTAGGGTTCCGTAGACAAAATGGCAAAAACAGAACCCTTATAGCTTCGTCATGTCACAGGCATTTTACTCGAAAAATATAAGGTGTATTTTAATAAAATTTGGAGGATAGATGTGTTAATTGTTAGCCGCTACATAGTTCTGTAGTAAAATTACTAAAAATGTTTTTTTTTGGGCTGCACTCCATGTTACATGTAACGCAAGTCAATAAAATATACCATTGTAAGTCCACGTGTGGCACATCAATCGATTGGCCTTTCAAAATAAATAAATATTAGGGTTCTCAGCAATTTTTCCGACTAAGTGAATAAAGTCGGAGATAATCGCCCTGAAAGTCACAAAATTATGGTGTGTTTAAATAAATGAATAAAAATGGACGTAGACCACAAAAGGACGTAAGTGCTGTAAGATTTCTATGACGATACGACCTTTTTATTATGTACGGAACCCCTCCTTGTGCGTGGTCCAACACGCACTTGGCCGGGTTTTTTTTTTTTGCAGTCATAATAATAATAATCATCATTTATTTCAGATAAAAATCCATAATTACAGTTTAAAAAACAATCGAAAAATATCAATTAAAAATTAAATTAAATACATTAAAAATAAATCAAATTAAATGGCTGCTGCAAATAAAAGCCCCCAGATCTGTTCATACTACAAAAAAAACTTGTTCGAATCCTAGTAAATATCAAAAATACGGATACATGTAAGCCACATTTCCGAGAACACAATTTACTTACATTACCAGGAATGTATATCTTAGAAATCTGCAAGTTTACAAAAAAATACATGGACATGTTTAAAAAACGTGAAGATGTCACATCTAGATCCCACTCAGTCAGGCATAAAAACATGCTAATGCTGCCTTCGTCAAAACTAAAAATGCACTCAAAGAGTACGTATGTTATGTGCATAAAAATCTTCAACAAATTGCCGGATGAAATAAGAAATGAAAAGTTGGACGTAGCTTTCATAAAACGTTTAAAAAAACTGCTGGTCTCAAAATGCTACTATACAGTCGCGGAATACTTCAATGATAAATTCGTATAAGTATATTATTATTTGTTGTATTTTAGACTACCTTTTTTGCATTACTCTCGGATTTAAAATTTTAAATATTATAGACTATAAAAAATCCTTCCCTCTTATTAAATTTAAGTTTAAGGTTGCAAAAGCTTCTTACGCTTCATGCATGCATTTATAATAATATAGAATTATAAATTTAGGATAGGTAACTAGGTTTTAAGTACTTTTATAAATTATGCTACGCCCTTACAGGGCTACCATGTATGAACTTATCTTGTTTGTAACACCTTTGTAACCATGGTTTCTGCATTAAATAAATAAATAAAGCGAGATGAAATGCCGCTGTGCCCTAGCTCCCTTAACCTGTTGAACGCCAATGGTGTGCCAATAGGATTTTCAACCTATTTCGACGGCTAAAAACCAGATTTTATTTGCAGGATGTGGCATCAATTTACCCGACGGTCTGGCTGAAGCTTCCTTGGTAGCATTCGTCCACTTCTCACCAACCTGGAGGGTATACCTGTTGTCCATGAGCGGGGCATCAGCTCTTATCATGGTTTTACTGGTACTGATGCCCGAATCACCGCGATGGCTGATGTCTAAAGGGCGTTTGGACGAAGCGAGGACATTGATGACTCAGGCAGCTAAGTGGTGAGTTTGTTCGTTCTAAGCCGGTAAATAAATGAAGATGCTGCAAAAGATAATCCTGGTAAATAATACAAAGATCGATAACACTATAACATACTTGGCAGTGCATCTTTAAATGCAATTTTTTTGGTGACCAAATTTTTATGAACGATTATTATTTTAGAAACGATTTTTTTTGCTTTTGCCTAGTTAAAATAATAAACATAGACAGCGTCACCTAAAACAGTATACAACTTTTAAAAAATCTGATACTTAATCTCTTTTTTTTGATGATAAGATTATGGACTTCTGCAGGAATAAAAATGTGTGTTAATGTTTCAACAATAGATTATATCGTTAATTAAACGTTTTAAATAAGCACTAGATCACGTCTGCCACCTGTCACATAGTAATCAGCTCTGAAGAAGATAGTAAGAGGGCTAAGTTTGAGCTTGATTACAAATAAGGTTATAAACCTTAATATGCTAGGCCAGGTATCTACAATAAATTACCCTCCGAATTGAAAGAAATAGAAAACGATGACACATTTCTTAATTAAGTAAAAAAATGGCTGAATATCTTTCTATAATATTAGTGAGTATTTATAATATGTTTGTAATAATAATAATTTGTATAATTTGTATCATTGTATAACGTTGACATTTTGTAATTTATAAATATTATGACCTAATTAGAAAAATCTAATTAATTTGACATAGGTATTAACTATTATAATTCATATTATTTTTGACATGTATAATTTTATATTTTATTAATAAATGAGTAAGAGTATGAGTAATGTTAGCATTATAAATTTTATAATCCAACAAATCTTGCAGGTCACTTTTGATGCTTTAGAATTTAATATGAACAATTTACTTTCAGTAACAACCTGGATCTTTCTGCTGCAGAAATATATATCAATAACATCATGCCAACAGACTTGAAAGATATGAAGACGACTACGTATTGTGATCTGTTTCGGACGAAGAAATTATTCATTAGAACAGTGTGCTCGCTATTAGTGTGGATGGTTGCAGGGATGTGCTTCTTCGGCATCAACCAGTACTGCACGTTCTTGGGAACTAATGTGTACGTGTCAGTAGTTATCATGGGATTAATGCAGGTAAATAAAAAAGTTGTACACGGCATGTGTATTGAATAAAATGTTTATAAAAATAATATAAATTATGATATGCTATACCTTATAAAATTTTAAAATTCTGCTCCTGTCTGTTTTTTTCTTTCAGACATCTAGAGTTTTGTTGCTCCGTCAACGGAGAATCATAAACACTGTATTCGTTCCTTATACTTAGGAGAAAAAAAAAACCCCTGAATACACATGCTCGTAAATGGAAAATCGAAAGTATGTAGTATGAGAAATTATGGAAAGGCACTTTTTTCTCCTATTAGGATAAATAAGTAGTGTTTATGATTCAGCGAAGACGCAACCTAAAATTCTAACTTCCTAAAAGACAAAGTCAGTGTGCGAAACTTAACTCAACAACAACTACTGGTGTGTGTGTTTGTGTATAATGGCTGATTTAGTGTCAACAATTTGTTTCTGAAAAACTAAGTTTTAAGACCTAAGGTAAACGTTGTACTAGACTGTGACAAGGGCACTTTCTGTAAAAGTGACCTTAAAATCGAATGAAGAAATATCTTTTCGTTCGGATTTAATTTTGCTTTGTTACAGTGCCCATGATATTTACCTTACGAATTTTAAAACGCAGTCTCGAAAATTATGCATAATTGTCATCGTCATAAAAACTTGATCATGACACACCAAAAGATCATCAAAGAAATACCTACGGTTTGATTCTACAATTGTTTTTCACTTAAATGTATTAATGTACTTTTTTAATCACATTTCAGATACCTGCTTCTTTCGTGGCAACATGGCTAAACAAAGTATTCGGCAGAAAAGCAACAATAATAAGCAACTTGACCGTCACAGGTGTGACCATGTCCCTGCTAGTCTTCACCACTCCTGACCATTGGGCCGCTTTGACCCTAGCCATCATCGGACTATGGGCAGTCACCATAACTTTCGCCGTCCTATACGTCTTTGTGTCAGAACTGTATCCTACGCCTGTAAGGAATATGGGTTATGGTGTGAGTTCTTCGGGAGCCAAGATAGGGGGCATGATAGCACCTTTCATTGCGAATCTCAGTCCTCATTGGATGCCTTCGCTTGTGTTTTCTGCATTGGCGTTCATGGGCGCGGTCGTTTGTTGCGCTCTGCCGGAGACAAAAGGACAGGCGTTAGTGGACGATTTAGACCATGAAGATTGAGGGTTAAGAGAAACTTTTTTAGCACTATGTTAGGCCACATATTTATATTGTTTACGTCCCACCAGCCATAAAGAGGTAAGTAAGAGTACGGGAAATACCTTTTCCTGGCCAGAGAATACGTAATAATACTCACCCAGGGCGATAAGACATCGAATGCCGTAATAGATTGGATATTTATTGCGGCTCATCGGGCGTCGAATGCCTGCGATCTGAGAGAGACTTTTATTTGTTTTACCGCCCTAGATGAGAGCTATTACCGCATGTGACGTCCGATTAACCAGACACAAAATGTCATTGTCCGACTGAGTTTGACATTCACAACAAGTTTAGTTGTGCGACTGCCTGAGGCGACGGGATCAATGTAATTGTGCCATAAACATTCAGTTATCTGTTATGTAGACTTGTTTATTACAAAACTGTATTATTAAAGTAATGCACACAAATTACGGTGCAAGTCAAGGGCACTAATACGCGTTATCAGGGTGACCCTACTCTCGATACAATGTATGCCTAGAGTTGTGTCTAGAGTAAAATACACCTTGTGCCAGAGACTAGTAAATTAAAAAAGACTGCTAGTAAAATACCATCTGTGAACTCAATTAAATAGGTCCTAATACCAGGAAGCTCGTCTCTCCATACAAATGTAGTTTGGTTCCCATTTTAAAACGATATTCTAGATTACCATGAAACTTTGTATACCCAATGCGATCCACCATTTCTAGGTCGGAATTTTTTTTTCTATGTTTTTTATATAGCGGACGTTCTTCTTACAATGTCTTTAGTGGCTTTATGTTTTTTCCTATTATATTACCATTATCTGGGGGCATGGCAGTGCCCCCGCCAAGTCGAGCAAAACAGCGGCACGGCCGTACCACCCTTTTCTAGAAGCAGTTTTCGACCTCCCTATAACTTTGTTGTGGATAAAACTAGAAGCATGAAATTTCAGTAACCAAGCAGGCATTGTATAAACACGGTTTACTTCCAATTTCATTGTTTCTTAATTTTGTCACACTCGCAGAACTCTAAGGCACTTCTAGCAGACATAGAAGCTTCAAATTTAGAATACAATTAGTGTTTAGTGAAGAGAGAAGAGAATGAAAAACTAAAATATTTTGCAATTTCGGTCCAGTTTTCTAGATACACCATCTGCATAAATTATTGCCAAGTCATACAATTTTATTTAGCAAGCAAATAAAGATTTATAAGAATGCCTGAGACTTGGCTCTACGAAATATCTCACAACTTTTTGCGGTAGATGAGTTTCGAGACTTGATTGGCCTCTTTTTTACATGGAATGTTTTTTATGGGATATATTATAGCAACAGAATTTATATCATGTTATTCCAGTATGCCATTTTAAAATGAGGACCAATCTACGTTTGTATGGAGAGACGACTTGAGAGTTGAGGCGACCGTACTGGGACTCGACATGGTCATCCTACTAATATTATAAATGTGAAAGTTTAGATGTTTGGATGTTTGTTACTCAATCACGCTACGGCTTAACCGATTTGGATGAAATTTTGCACGAAGATAGTTTATAGCCTGGATTAAAATAAAGGATAGTTTTTATTATTAGCTAGTTCTTTATAATTTACTAGGTTGGTATCTGCAAGCACTCAATAGGCATGATGCCTCATGTTCAAATTGATAACGTAGTGATGCTAAATGGATAGTAAACCATCCAATTATCGTAATAAAGTATACATTATAAAATATAATTTAAATCATAAAAAGATAATGACCCTTGAAAGTTTAGAAAAATTATGCATTTTTTTTAATTGTCCAAGAGTAAATTTAAAGCTGCCAATAGAATCCTTACGCTTTTATAGAAGCAAAATTGTATGACAACTATGTACTTAAACGCAGTATTTCGCGACCGAAACTACAATATACCGGATTTTCCATACAACGATACAACTATAGGTTCTACAATTGTGACGTCATACCTGTGTCTATCAGTATGAAGCGTTTTGCGCTGCCGCCAGCGAGGTCAATCTTTGTCTCATTTTTTTGGGTATTTATGTTCTTTAATTGTAGTTGCTCCCATACAAACATTTGTTCCTCTCCAAAAACTGGTTCGAATGACATCATAAAAAAATCTTAGTCATCATCCCTCTTGTATGTAATTTATTATATCAGTAAACGTCTTGATATTTGTGATTTCTTTAAAGCATGCAGCTTTTGAACATTTGATCTGCACCGATTTTTAAGTTCTCTGTTTGGCCTAAGATTGTTGTTGTCATTTGGCATTAAGTTCGCCATTTGTCATGAAGGCATTAAGTCCGCAATTATTTTGTTTTGTAGAATTATGTTTAAGTAAATAAATGCTTATGAATTCTGTTTGGTTTTTTGATAAAAGCAGCATCAGCAGCTTTTCACCATTATCGTATTCACATATGGTTTTCAGACGATTATTCAGACGCGTTTTCTTCAAAATCTACATACATTGATTAAACAACTGAAAGATCTTTATTTATGTATAGTCATAGGGTAGACCGGGGTCAATAGTACCACGGGTCAATAGTACCATCGCCTATAACTCTGCAACCACATGGAAATATGCATGTGTGTATATACACCAGTGTGCCTTGAGCGTGTCTCGACCTGCTCCCTAGTCGGCCACTCGCTGCCGTGCGAAAAGCATGTAGTCCAAGCAATGAACTGACAACTTGTATGGAAAAAATGACAATTTTGGAAATAATTTATAATTGTTTATTTTTTATGTGTAACGGATATATTATCAATTAAATAGTTACCCAGCGACAAAATCCGACAAAATTTCAGACATCGAAAAAATGATAAGTTAACTGGCGTCTGAAAAGTCAGTAAAAATATTAATAAATGTTTTTGTCTTTATTTTGGTTCATTTACATTTGCTCTATAATATTCAAGATAAATCGTACAAAAAAAGATAATGCATGCTTCATTTAATCTACATAATTACTTCCGGGTGGAAAGTTTGTCGGATTCTTGACTAAATCATCTTAGAATAACATTTTCAAATGAAATCAACAAAAAAAACACTATTATAAATTAATGTTTTTCAAAACCGTATTTTGCCTGGAGTAATGTGCTATAAGACGATTTGCATTTTTGACCGACCAAAGTAAGTATTTACGATTTACGTTTTTTACTAGTGTTTATAATTAAATAATTGTACTCTAGTTATTAAAGTTTTTAATGTGTTACAGTGTGGCGATCAGTTAGATATAGAAATCGATATTTTGTGAAAGTTAGTGAGTGCAAGTAAAAAAGGACAATTGTACCACAACACTCGTGGTTAATTGTAACGTTATAATTGACCCCCTGCTACAATTGACCCAGAGTTTTTACACGACTGCTAAAAGAAGATAATTGAAACTAAGTATTTTTGTAACCAGTTACATGTCGGGTGTTTTATGTTATACCTATGATTCATCCCGACGATTCATACGATACTTCGGGATGTATATAAATTATAATGCCATCCGTTTCATTGGTATTATTTAAAATTTATTTGTGGTGAAGGATGGGGTTGATTGTGCCAGGGGTCAATTGTTACTGTATGGGATTAGTCATTGTTAAATAATTCGTTATTTTGTTGTATTGAGATGTTGTTATTGCTTGAAAGGTGTATGCTATGAGCACCCCTAAGTATTTTTTTTATAATAAGTCGACATAATGTTCCAAAAACTTGGAAAATATTATGTTACGTTTATTTCAACTGAAATGGTATCTTTGTCTTGTGTAAATACGAGTCACTATAATTAAAACTGATGTAACGTAACAGACTGATCCGTCTTAAGAAATTAACAACAATTACTGATTGACATTATTTTGGGTTTTATTTACCTCTGATTATCTGGTACAATTGACCCGTACTACGGGTCAATTGTAACACAAGGACTTCATGAACAAAATCTCAACTTGCACCATTCTGATGCGATTAAAGGAAAATATGTTTATAGATTCTGATAGCTAATGAGACTAAAATGTTATATCCTAAGCGATTTTACATGGTCGCTTTAGATTCTGAGTTATAGGTCATTATTTCTAAAGTGGTACCATTGCCCCCGGTCTACCCTACTGTAATAATTATTATGCCATTTCACTTTAAAAGTCCTCATCGCATGAGAGGAAATCGTGTTCAGTGTCAAATGTCATACAGTTTTTTCTGAAGTGTAACGAACAATAATAATCTAATTTATGGTCAAATCATAAATTAGATAAATATTTTCTTCGTCACACTATCAGTCTATTTACAAAGATAAAGGTCAAAGAATTTATGGCGAGAATATAATAATTTTCATAGATAAGCGTTACAACTGCCGCCGATCTCTGTAAGTGTTACGGAAACACTTCAATTAAATTAATGTGATTTTTATCTTTATCATACACATTTAGATAAAACATAAGACATAAAATATTAGTGACAAAACTGCTTGACACTTGACCTTAACTCGATATCGTTTATCGCTATTGACATAAATCTTTCATGTTGTTCTAGCAATAGGCAATACTCCTCTGGTCTTTTTGACTAACTACTAGTAATAAATAACAAAATAAATAATCTATATAATATATACCTATAAACCTGATTTTTTCACAATAGGTAGTTTATATAACGTAAATACCCACTAAGAAGGGCTTTTGAAAATTCCACCATCAAAGGGGTAAAAACGTTTTATGGGTTACGTTACGGGTTTAACGTTTGTATGGGGATGGATAAAGCGTAAAATTTTTAGTGAGAGACTTGAAACTTTGTGTATGTAGGTACCCCTTATTACAATAGAAGATTTTTTTTTACGGTTTTGGAAAAACCCACCCCTTAGTGGGTTAAATAGGGGTCAAAGTTTCTACGGGCGAAATTTGGTATAGAGATAGTTTGAGTCCCGGGGAAGTCCACAGCATAGTTTTTATCTCGGAAATCAGTCCCTAAGGAGGTGAAAGTTTGTATGGAGCTACGATATAAACGAGTTCCACGCGGATGGAGTCGCGGGCAGAAGCTAAGTAATCTATATATATAAACGTAAAAGTCCTAGCTGACTGACTTAAATCAACGCCCAGCCCAAACCTTTGAACCTAGAAAGCTATTTTTTCACAATAGGTAGTTTATACAACGCAAGTACCCACTAAGAAGGGATTTTTGAAAACTCCACCCTCAAGGGGGTAAAGGAGAGTCGAAAGTTTGTATGAGAGACTTGAAACTTTGAGTATGGACTCCTTATTACAATACAAGAAAAGTAATTTTAGGGTTTTGGAAAAACCCACCCCTTTTTGTTTAATCGTATGGCATACATTATTTCGCCTTTAAAGTTTGTCACTCTTTAGCACCACCCAGGGGACACGTGCAGGGTTGTGGTAGGTAGCTCCTGCGGATGCGAGTAACAGTTGTCCCCCAGTAACACAGTAAGCGGGTTAAATAGGGGTGCAAAGTTTGTATGGGTGAAATTTGCTATAGAGTTAGTTAGTTTAAGTCCCGGGGAAGGCCGTAGAATAGTTTTTATCCCGGAAATCAGTCCCTAAGAGGGTGAAATTGGGGGTGAAAGTTTGTATGGAGCTACGATAAAACCGAGTTCCACGTTCCAATAAATATTTGCAGACAATTTAAGACAAATCGACCAAGTCACAAACTAAGCAAAGCTCGTACTTTAGGTACTAGACGACGATAAACATACTTTATACAGATAAATAAATACTTTAATACATAGAAAACACCCATGACTTTGAAACAAATAGGCGTGCTCATCACACAAATAAATGCCTGACCGGGATTCGAACCCAGAACTCCTACCTTCGTAGGCAGGGTCACTACCAACTAGGCTAAAGCGGTCGTCAAATGAATAATGAATTGAATCATCAATCCATTCTGACACAATAGCGAAGTCTGTATAACACTGAATTTTTTCTTAGACTTAATTCACCTGGGTCTGGGTATTCATTTAGAGGAATTAAGTTCATGAAAAGTAGAATTAATTCAGTTTTCAAAAAATAACATAATTTCGCAGTACCTGTTAAGTATACTTAATTCCCCTGATAAATAAGGTGTACTGAAAGTAGGTTTTCTAAATGCCCTCGCGCGTAACCACTGTTTAATGAAGTTTACTGAGTACCGTAAAATGGGGTGAGTAGGGGCAAAATTTTGAATGTCAAACCTCGATAACATTTTATTTTTACATATGGAAACTGAATGGTGTATATAATAAATGTTCCGGACGTTTGTATTTTAGTTTTTATTTTATTTTGGGTAGTTCCATTTCATAACTATGACCATAAACAGGAAATCCCACCTCGTCCCGTAGTCCGTCGTAATTGGGGTGAGATGGGATTTCATACAAAGGTGATTTTGGAAGATTGTTGGATCGTTTTTTTTTTATTATGAGTATTACTATAGCTCAATTTTAAATTGGAATACATTATTTTTGTAGCAGTAGCCTTAAAATCTCATCTCACCCCCCTTTCATCCCTTCTCCTCATTCATAACCCACCTCGCCCCGCGAACCCTACTCACCCCATTTTACGGTACCTACTATGTGCACTCGTGATCGGCTAAATCGGTGCTATAGATTTACTATTTGCCAACAACCCCCGATATGAGGGGCAATCAAGTAACGTTCCGAACGCACGTTAGGACAATTCAACTGTAATTTTTCCATATAAAAAGTGACATTTAGATATATTTGACGCGCGTACAATGTGTTACGTGATCGACCTGCAGATGACTGAAAATATAAACCATTTGCGCTTAAGTCTACCGTAAGGTGCGGGTTTGCTTTTAGTTTTATAAAATAGCATACTTTTCATCTCGAAAATCATATCCCGACTGACATTGAGATGATACGAGTACCTACTTGGGAGTTTCTTACGCCGACGACGGGCAAAAGCTACTTCTCATTTGACACTGCATACATAATAATCGCGGCGGCTCGTTTGACAATTGACCCGTTTCAGTCACTTCTATAATAATTGTAAGTTTTTTAACTTATGTCTGGGGAGTAAAGTTCAAAGTTGTACACATGTTTTAGATTTGAACATGCGACACGGGGGGAGCGGTGTTCTTGATCACGCGATTGGACCCAATAAGGATGTGGATCACACGCATTGATATAATGTCACATTATATCTCACTTTGAAAGGGCGGCATGTGATGGTAATTGAAAAGCATGGGAAATGTTGAGTTTTACACACATAATCTTTACGTGATCTATTACATAGTCCATTACTACAGAGGCCGGGAAGCTGGGCCGAGGTATGAATAGTGCTTTTCTCAAACATGCAATGAAATAAATAGATAAAACTCCAAGAAATGAAACTTTAATTTTCATGGCTGAACGCCGTAATGCTGTGCCACAAATTGTGGAATTGAAATTAAATAAAACCGGCCAAGTGCGAGTCGGACTCGCGTAAGAAGGGTTCCGTACCATTATCTATAAAAACAGTAAAAAAAAAAAGTTTGTTGTATGGGAGGCCCCCTTAAATATTTATTTTATTTTGTTTTTAGTATTTGTTGTAATAGCGGCAACAGAAATACATAATTTGTGAAAATTTCAACTGTCTAGCTATCGCGGTTCTTTTGATGCAGCCTGAAAAAACAAACGTTTGTTTTATGGGAGCCCCCCTTAAATATTTATTTTATTTCGTTTTAAGTATTTGTTGTTATAGCGGCAACAGAAATACATAATCTGTGAAAATTTCAACTGTCTAGCTATCGCGGTTCTTGAGATACAGCCTGGCGACAGACAAAACGGCAAAAAAAACAAGTTTGTTGTATGGGAGCCCCCCTTAAATATTTCTTTAATTTTGTTTTTGTATTTGTTCTTATAGCAGCAACAGAAATACATCATCTGTGAAAATTTCAACTGTCTAGCTATCGCGGTTCTTGAGATACAGCCTGGTGACAGACAGACGGACGGACAGCGAAGTCTTAGTAATATATATGGTCCCGTTTTTACCCTTTGGGTACGGAATCCTAAAAAGACCATCTTGCCGGCCTAGGCCTCCAATTTTGTATTAAATGCCATTACGGATCTCTCGTCTCGCTGCGCCCGAAACGTGACACTTCGAAACCCATTATGAAGAACACAACGTCAATATTTCATTGCATGTTTGAGAAAAGTAATATTAAATATTGATAAGTTTGTGGGTAGCTTTGAAAGGTTATGGGTAGGGGGATATCTCCGGAACGATTCGACCGATTAAAAAAAATATTCCTTTAGTATGACGATTTTAGCGGACTCCCGCGATTCACCAGGTCATCAGTCCACAAGGTCTACCCACGCTGGGCCTGCCGTTACGTTGTCGCCACTCGACAACCTTTCCGCCGCAACAGCCATCGGTTCTGCGGGTGGCGAAAGACCGGTCATTGTGGCACTCTTTGGGGGAGGCCTATGTCCATCAGTGGACGTCTTTCGGGTGATATAATGAAGATAATGATATTGCTTTGACCTTGGATATAGACATTAGGCTGTATTCCGCGGTTTCCCTTGCATTCATTGTAAGACGCGTGCGGAGCAGCGCGTGTAGCTAGAACTAGTCTCAAAACAATGTAGTCAAACAGACGTTTACACATTTTCACCTTATTCCTTTGTAATATGGTGAAATAGTGAGGTGAGATGGATGTTGACTGTGATAGCGACACAGTCAACGTCCAAGAGATGTTTACCGCTGCAATATAGTGAAGATGTAAAGCACTGATTGTATCCGAATTTATATATATGTATCTGAAGCGCTCATAGCTCAGGCGCGCCTGCGAGTCGGAAACGATAACGCAGGTTAAGCAAAAATGGCAGCGGTCACTCTTTGGATGGGTGACCGCCTGATGTTTGAGTGGTTAATATAAATGAGCGCTTCCGTGCTTTGGAAGGTACGTTAAGCAGTTGATCCCGGCTGCTGTCTATGACAGTAGTCGTTAAGCCGAGTTAGAGGCCTTCGGGCGGCTTTAGAACTTCTAACAGTCGAGTTGCCCACTCACTTGACAAAGGGGGGACAACTGTCACTCGTGTCCGCAGGAGCTACCTACCAGAACCCTGCACGTGTCCCCTGGGTGGTACTAAAGAATGACAAACTTTAAAGGCCAAAATACTGTATGCCATACGAATAAATAAATAAATATCCGAATTTAAACTTCCCTCAGACATGTGCCCCCTCCCAACTCCCGAAGAGTTAGAAACATTAAATAGTAGCTACTACCAAGATTAAACTCTTATTAAATGTCACGACAGGCGACATGTTTCTAACTCTCGGTATTTTTGGCACGTTTGGTCTGGGTGAGTATCGGAGTGGGATGTGAACTAGTAAGGAACTAGTGGTAATGTTAAATATAGGTGACGAAACCTGCGGTGGATTTATAATTTGTAGATAATTGACGAAGCATGTTGCAGATGCTGCTTGGTTGTATTGACAAAACCTGCGTTGTGGAAATGTTTTGTATGTACTTTTGTCACTTTCTAACTCTTATGTATAGTATGTAGTACAAATCCCTTTTATAGAAAGATTTTTTATTATCTTTGTACTAAGGCACATATATAAGGCAAAGTCACTGTCTTTCACTTAACAAAATGTGCTAATTGTTTACGTTGCACTAAGTATGCTGCAACTACTTACTACTAAAAATACACCTTTCGTTTTAATTTGAACCTTGGCTACTGTAACAATAGAGTCACTATTCGAGTAAAGTATTAATTAACCATGGTCTTGTCATTTTAAAGCGTTTGTGCATGGCACGTGGCTATTTTATTGGTATTGTTGTTTCAATGGGTCTTAAGATAAGATCCGTTCCAAAAAAGGGATTCGGACTAACTAAAGGGTTCAAGCAAAATAATTATACGTCACACAGGATTTAAAAATCGAACTTATCCTTAAAAGGGATGTCCATCACCAACACTGAGCAATTGAGTAATATAAGTATAGCCTTTGAGAATATATCACGTAACCCGTTTTCGTAACAGACATATTGCGCATTTAGACATCAACAAGCAGGCATAATAATCGCTTTATATGCGCCTCGCTATTTAATGGCCGATAGAATTAAATTGGCCGGAGCCGTAAATAACGGGCTAGGAAAAGTCGTCGACGTATATTGCTAATTCTTGTGTCGATTGTGGATAAACCCTGGAGTTATTCAACAGAACAGGTACTGGAATGCGCACGGTAAGTTATGCCTGATTAATGAAACCCTCTGAAATATACTCTATGAGTGGCCGCCAACGATATTATATTTTATTTAGTATGGTATTTCAGTTTCGAGTACCTATTTAAGACGGATTCGCTAATTGCTACTTGACTTGCGTTTTTCTCTAACAACTATATTGCACACAATAGTTTAATCCCTAACCAAAGTAGATGAACTTATAAAGATAAATACATATATGATTTACACGGAAAAGCATCCTAGAGGATCCTGGATGTAGGTACCTTTGCCGACGTAGATCGGGATCCATTTGGCTTCTTCTTCTTCCTTGTTGTATCCTCATGGCTGAGGGACGTAACGGCTGTGGGCGCTCTTCACTATCCCTCTCCAAGATGCTCGGTCCTGGGCTTGATGCACGCTGGCCTGAAGTGAGGCTCTAGCAACAGATGTTACCGTGTCTGCCTAACACATAGGCATCCGTCCTCTGCTTCTCGTCCCTGCCATGTGGCCAGTGATAAATAGCTTTCCCAGGCTTTGCGGTCCGGACCTGACCAGATGGCCAAAGAAGCTGAGGACACGTAGGGTACAGATGGTGGAGAGCCTCGTTTCGATGCCAAGCTCGTCAAGAACAGACTCATTTGTGCGGCGTTCAGTCCATGATATCCGGAGCATTCCGCGCCAGCACCACATCTCGAATGCATCTAACCTTCGACGAGTACGAGCTTTTATGGTCCAGGTTTCTGATGCGTACAGGAAGATCGGGAAGACAAGAGTTCGTATCAGTCTTATTTTAGTTTTGCGGTTTATGCCTCAGTTCCTCCATATCTTCTCGAGTCTTTTACCGCACCTAATCCCAAAATTTGACGTAGGCACTACTTTTACGAAAAAAACTAGACCTTACTGGGGTTAGACCTTTGCCGTCGACTGTCATCATCCTCCTAGCATTATTCCCGGTTGTGCCCTTAAGGAGCCCGGGGTCCGCTTTGACACCTAATCCCAAAATTTGTCATAGGCACTTTTACGAAAGCGACTTCCATCTGACCTTCCAACCCAGAGAAAAAACTAGACCTTATTGGGATTAGACCGGTTTCCTCGCGATGTTTTTCCTTCACCGAAAAACCAACGGTAAATATTTCGTACATAAGTTCCGAAACACTCATTGGTACGAGTCGGGATTCGAAGCCACGTCCGCCGCTTGACTGCCGCATGCCTGATGAACCACTCACTAGGCTACCGCAGCTTCCTTACCTTAGCCGTCGTCTGTATACAAAATGTAAATTACAATGTAGGTAGGTACCTTAAAGGCAAGAGCGAATATACTATTACTGAACCAGTAAGCTACATCCTTACGAAAGTCATCAACTAAGAAAGTTAGTGAGCTAGGGCACAGCGAAATGTCATCCCGTTCGAATTTGGAGCAATGCATGTTAATTAAAAGCTTGTAAAAAGAGGACTTATGCCTCTTGTAGACGTCCGTCATTTTCACCGGACAACGGACCGTTTTTTTTGCCGGATTTGCGGTGGTGTATGGTTTACAATGAATGTGTGTACACGCACCGGACACGGATCCGTGTCCGGTGCGTGTAAACACACTCATAGTGAACCATACCCCACCACAAGTCCGGCAAAAAAAACGGTCCGTTGTCCGGTGAAAATGACGGACGTCTACAAGCGGCCTTTAAGGTAAGTAACTTGGCTGACTGATTGATGGTCGACAACATATAATATGTATATATGTATGTAAATACTTTATTGTATACAAGAAACTGGTAAAATAAGACCCAAAACAGGTTAATTCGGTACCTGATAATATTGAGACCATTGTCATTTATCTCTAAATACTTCAAGAGTGCTCTATCCAGTAGTGCTCATACATCCTTGGCTTACCCGGCGATATGCGGGCCACGCACGTGCCTAAAGGAACAACGGAGTAATTTGTACCTTTATTTATGTTGTATGTACAAACGTACAGTATGTCGGCATAACGTAGTTACGCGTAGACATGCTTGGTATACGCGACTATTCAATTACGCATCGTGTTAAAATTAAAAAACTTTTTCATATCTCATGCTCTGAAAGTAGGTCGTTGTTGTTATAAAAAGTGATACGTTTTCTGCTCTAGTGCAGAAAAGTAGTGGATTCCAATTTGCTAAACTAATTCTAATAAATATCAATACTTACCCCGCTACTGACAAAGGGAAATAATTTTATTCTTACTATTTAGTTCATGGAATTTATTTTATTAAATATAAAATAAGTTTATGTTGTAAATTCATTACTTTTGTTTTGGCTAAAATATCTGTGTTTTTTTACTTTCCTCGATATGAAAAATAGAGTGTTTAACTCGGTTGAAAGTCACCCATTTGTGACTCGAACCATTGGCGCTCTCACTTCGTTCGAGCGCCTAAATATCTCGTCAGGAATGGGTGCCTTTCAGCCCTTGGTTAACAATCTACTATTCTATACAAATAAACTGAAGCCTTTCGGCTTCCACGGTGATGTTTTTTAGCTACATCGTCCACGGAACGGGGAACTAGAGATTGAGTACGAGTACAGTCGATTGTCACACCACTTATATGAGCTGTGGGTGTGTCGTGTTCCTGTTGGTAATTAAGGGCGGCAGAACTCCCGAGAAGTCGTTTGCCACCTGCCTATGCATTTAGCTGTAGACATAACGAATCCTTAAATGGATAAAGGGTCGGCGACGCGCTCCCATGTTCCCGGTTATCATGTCAGCTAACTATTACGTCGATAGGAGATCCAAGGAAATAAATGCAGTTCTTAGGAAACCCGACGCTGTCACATATCCAACAATTTCATTTCATTTCAAAGTTCAATATCTAAACGGCTAAACCGATTTTGTTGAAACGTAGCTAAGAACCATCTCGATCACGTCAGCTTTCAAAAAACCGCATTGAAATCGGTTCATTCGTTTGGGAGCCACGATGCAAAATACAGACACAAAGACACAACACTAACTAATAACACCTCTATTTATGCGTAGCGGCTAAAAAGGCACTCAGAAGATATAGGTACATCCCAAAACAGCTTGGTTAGCTCACTCTCAAACTACTACAAACGTCGAATATTATATCGCATATCAAAATTATGTGATACATTACAGTTCAGCCAGAGGCATCCTCAGATTACCCTTATAGGAGTAATTTTGCTCCTAAAAAACATGAAACTCGCCACTTACGTCCGGCCTAGTCCCGTACTTAAGCACTAGCAATTTGTTACGACGTCGATGAAGCCACAAATCCGGCGATAGATCGAGCGATAGCCTCACTAGCATGCACATTAAAGTAGACGGACTGTACCCTAACCCTAAACTTGGCAAAAAATATAAAAGATCGTGCGTTCAAGCCTCTTATGTACTGCTTAGCGTAATAAATCTTTCCATCCAAAAATGTGACCAAAATTTCAGTCACGTTTAGGGCTCTCTTCTGGTCTGGACTCAAATATCCAGACACACAGGACAAGAATGCTGAAATGTCCTCCGACACACTCCAGGAGGAGTGTGAGCGATGTCCACACGACGGGTCTGGACTACTTTTTCACATGCCATAATAAACAATCTCATCCGAATCCGAAGAGCCAAGAGCTCACGGACTGTAATTCGCAAGCGTTCATCAAACCTATTTCAGCTAAAAGTCCGTTAATATTTGTTTCTGCAAACTCAAAATAAAAGATAAAAATCTATCCCTTTCAGTTACGTTACGAAAGGAACACAACACATTTTAGCTGACAGAGGCTTGTTAAGTTTTATGAATAATGAGGAAAGAATATTGTGAGAAGGCCTTGACGGATTAAGCTACTCTTGGTCTGAAAGTCAAAGGTTCGAGCTTTTAAAAGGCCCCAAACCCTGCAGACTTTAAGTTAGAGCTTTCAGGACTCGAGTTTGAACACTTTATGCTATCTCAAAACTAGATCTGCATACCAAATTTCATCACGGACAGACAGAGCTACTTTCGCATTTATAATATTAGGAGGTATCGAAGTACGGTATTAGTAGCTATAGATTGTCTGTGTAAAAATACCTATTGAATACCAAAACTAAAAACTATAAAGGGATTAAAATATGCAGGTGGAAATTAATGTTGCATCAAACGTCGTACCTACTTAATTACTTACTATATAGTCGTACGTGGTGGCTGGTAACTGGGTTTTCTGCCGACAAACTGCTATGCAGTTGGGCAGATATTTATAATGCTAGTTTTATTTAAAAAAAACCGGCCAAGAGCGTGTCGGGCCACGCTCAGTGTAGAGTTCCGTAGTTTTTCGTCGTTCGTTTCGTTTGTATTTTTTTTCTAAAACTATTCAACCTGTCAAGTTCAAAATAATTTTCCTAGAACGTTTTTATAAAGTTTTACTTTTGAGGATTTTTTCCATATTTTTAAAACTTATGGTTCAAAAGTTAGAGGAGGGGGGGGACACATTTTTTAACTTTTGGAGCGATTATCTCCGAAAATATTAAGATTATCAAAAAATGATTTTAGCAAACCCCTATTCATTTTAAAATACCTATCCAACAATATATCACACGTTAGGGTTGAAATGAAAAAAAAAATCACTCCCCACGTTACGTACGTATAGGGGAGGTACCCTAATAAAAAAAATAACACTTTATTTTACCACTTTGTCGGCGTGATTGATATACATATTAGTATCAAATTTCTGCTTTCTAGTGCTAACGGTTACTGAGATTATCCGCAGACGGACGGACAGACAAAGCGAAACTATAAGGGTTCCTAGTCGACTACGGAACCCTAAAAAGTGATTTTGACAGACTTACCAACGATACTGGCGACTGGCGACCGTGCTAGTCATACCCGAAGAATCGGCAACGACGAGAGATGACGGGGGTTAGGCACGTGTGATCGGCCGGGGCTCGGCCGAGACGAGTTATCCAGACTGGACAGAGGCGATTTTGCACGCTGAAATGAATTGAAATCACTGGGAGGATGACTAGTGTATGTTTGTACACGTACATACATTACACACATTGTGTGCTACATTGTGTGTAGTGTGCGTTTGTGTTGTGTGTTGTTTGTGTTGGTACAGGTAGCGCGTAGCGTCACACCTACCTATGATGGATAAGGCCGAGACTTTATGTACAGAGTTTATTTACGTAACTAACTATTTACAAATTAATATACGCATTATACATAAAATATAAAATATTGAAATTTTAATCGCAAACGGCCGTAAGAAGATGTAGCAGGGCAATGACAGGCCTGTTAATACTCCAGGCAAAATACGGTTTTGAAAAATATTAATTTATAATAGCGTTTTTTTTGTGGATTTCATTTGAAAATGTTATTCTGAGATGATTTAGTCAAGAATCCGACAAACTTTCCACCCGGAAGTAATTATGTAGATTTAAATGAAGCATGCATTATCTTTTTTGTACGATTTATCTTGAACATTATAGAGCAAATGTAAATGAACCAAAATAAAGACAAAAACATTTATTAATATTTTTACTGACTTTTCAGAAGCCAGTTAACTTATCATTTTTTCGATGTCTGAAATTTTGTCGGATTTGGTCGCTGGGTAACTATTTAATTGATAATATATCCGTTACACATAAAAAATAAGCTATTATAAATTATTTCCAAAATTGTCATTTTTTCCATACAAGTTGTCAGTTCATTGCCTGGACTACAGCGCGTAGGCAGTGTAGGCACGCGGTATTAGCACCGTGGCGGCCAAGCAGGCCGCTACAATACAATAGTACAGTGTCTGTGAATCTATGGGTCGCAACGGGCTGCGATGCGTCTTGATGAGGATCGCAGGAGTAAAATATGACAAAAATTCAATATTTGTATAACAACGTGTAAGAAAAAAAAAATTGGGTCAGATTTTTTTCGTGATGCGATTTTTTTTTACATTTTTATGGAGCGTTGGGCGACTGGGGCAACCTGCTCCAGACAAATGTAAAAAAAAAATCGCGTCTAAAAAATTTTCTCTTACGTTTTTCTTATCAGAACACGATACCTGTTATGCCGTTAAACGGTTTTGGGCTATTTTTGTTACACCTTGTATAGGTTAGCTGCGAAGTAGGCCGAAAGTACCTAAGGGGATCGTGATTATACCGATTTCGCCCCGCTAAATGTGGAGGACTGGAGGTGGCCTTAGAATGATGCGACGATATTAGTACCTATAGGTATGTATGTGTGTCGGAAACATTCATGTACCTAGTATTCTTTGTGTTGATATCAGCACCGGACCTCTCCCTCTTGCCACTTCGGATTAAGGGGCTCCTAGCTCCCAATGACCTCTGCGTTTTTTCATGTTTTTTAAGGCTCACAGTTTTCAAGATAATATGGCACCAAACTTTGGCAATTTAAGGCCAAAAAAACAGTTTTTTGGACGTATCTTTTGTGAAAATAAGTTAAAAAAAAAATCTCGTGCGTTGTAAGTGGTTTTTAGAGACGTCAACAAGAAACTACATGTAGATTTTATAATAAGTACATAAACAACATTCATGTGAGCAGTATCTAGGAAACCTTCTGAACATGAGTACTACTTATTATTTATTCTCTGCCAGCACTATGATCGATGCGAATCGCCCTGTGGGCTGGCACATTCATCTCCTATCTTCTTTGGCATCGGTGCTTGCGAAATTGGTATCTGCTGGCAGCAACCATTGTTTTAGACGCGCGCCATTGTGATTTATTACGGGTAATTACGATGCAGCTTTATAAGTGCGGATTACAGGATTACACCTACTTGTGGCAAATTACATGGATGGATCGGTGAATGCTGATGTTGATGGGGCTTAGATTGTAGAAGTGAACGTCAATTACGTATACATACATACTGAAATCTACATAGGTACTACGGGCCTGCCTTTATTCATTACTAGCTTCTGCCCGCGACTCCGTCCGCGTGGAACTCGTTTATATCGTAGCTCCATACAAACTTTCACCCCCCACTTCATCCCCTTGGGGGATGATTTCCGGGATAAAAACTATCCTATATCCTTCCCCAGGCCCCGTAGCATGGATGGCGTTATCACGCGATAGGATAGAGCTTCCGTCCCTGGCTGACACCGTTCGATAGAACGAGACGACGCGCCTATCCTGTCACTTATCGCGTGATAACGCCATCCATGCTACGGGGCCTGGACTCAAACTATCTCTATACCAAATTTCATCCAAATCGGTTCAGCGGTTTAAGCGTGAAGAGGTAACAGACAGACAGACAGACAGACAGACACGCTTTCGCATTTATAATATTACTAGCTTCTGCCCGCGACTCCGTCCGCGTGGAACTCGTTTATATCGCAGCTCCATACAAACTTCAACCCCCCATTTCATCTCCTTAGGGGGTGATTTCGGGGATGAAAACTATCCTATGTCCTTCCCCGGGATTCAAATCTTTCTACCAAATTTCATCCAAATCGGTTCAGCGGTTTAAGCGTGAAGAGGTAACAGACAGACAGACACACTTTCGCAATTATAATATTAGTATGGAATATGGATTAATTTGAATTTCTGAAAAGTGAATCTCCAAAATTAAACTAAGTATACTAATAAACCAGCTTACATTTCACGAGAATCGGTGAGAAATGTCATCTGTAGCGGAGAACAGGCGGACAGCGGGACATCCGGACACGAACGAATTGTAGCCCATCTGAAGCAAAGAAATTCATTCGCTTCGCTCGCTCGTTCGATTATGTAATTGGCTTTTTTTTTAGCTTAAATTGTGTCCCACTGCTGGGCGAAACCTTCCCTTTTCGCCACTCGTCTCGGTCCTGTGCTACTGTTCGCTAATCTATACAAAACGTATCAAGGTCGTCCCGCCATCTTGTGGAAGCCATTCGGTGGCTAATTTGGACCATCGCTCCGCGTGCATCCGGCAGACATGTCCAGCCCAGTCCCACTTTAGCTTCGCGGCTTCGCTTGGCTTTATTCGAGGTAAATACTTAAATACAGCAGACTGTGGGGCAGTGTCGGGCGCTGGGTGGGAGTCTGGGATATTTACGTTAAAATAGCATTCAACCAAAATGAGGCACCGCTCTTTTCTTTTTCTGCAGCTGTTTTTCTTTTTTTTAAGCAACCAACAGTCAAATACAGAAGTTTTACGTAATATTAAATAAAAGACCTTGAGTGCCATATCCTAACATTACATTTTAACTTCACCTAAATGCATTTTTTGGAACATGGGTAAATTTTGCGATATCTGAGATCGCAACAAGCAATAGAGTAGATTATAAAAAAAAAAAATGAGCGGTGTTTTAACACCTGGTCGGGCTATCTGAGTTGTAGCTTAGGAGGTAAGAAGCGAAAACCATTCACAAATCGAGTGCAGTTTTGGCTAAATATACAGAGGGAAAAGTTTAATGTGTTGGTGCATGTGTTCACACGTGTACGCACATTTTATCACGACTTTCAGTAAAGTACGCTTTTTACCTTTCGTATTCCTATGGGTACCTATTCCTGATTTACCTTATGAGTCCGCAGTAAACTCGGCCGATTTTCACCTTCCCATACAAACGGAGTTTCGTTCTCATTTTAAAACTGCGTGTTGAAACCTTGCATATATAATGATATGAGGTATATCTATGTCTGTAATTAGTAAATCATTTATATGGTGTACGAAAAACTTAAATTTGCTGTATTTTTTTTAACCATGGTATCTGAAGCTACATAAACTAATTACAGACCTGGATATCGCTTATGTCATTGTACATGCAAAGTTTAGTTACAATCCAACACGTAGTTTTAAAATGAGAGCGTAACTACGTTTGTATGGAGAATCGAGCTTACTGCGGACTCTGAAGCACACTGCAAACAATCCAATTCGTCAGAAATACATAAGCTCTGTAACTCTCAGTTGCATAATCTCAGTAACAAATGGCATAATTTGAAGTGTGTTTTACAAATTCCTTATGCCTATCAAAACACACCAAGCCTTAGCCACCAGTATAGGCGGACATGACACCTCTTGTTTAGTATGCGCGGCTGCGCGCGCGCCGCGCGGTGGTCCCATCTGTATGCGCGGGCGCAAGCTAGGCTCGTTAACGTGGGGGTTATTTATTTTGGATTTTTGGGTTATATTACCTTTCCTATACCCTAATCCATTTTGCAGCCTGTGAGTTGCCTCTTGGAGGGGGTCGTAAGGTACTACTAGGTAGTTGCCCCTTAGAGGGAGCCCACTGTCCGACACGGTCTAATACATTACACTTTGAATCTTATGTCAAACAATAACTGGTGAATAATATGTGTCAACTATAGAATATTAAGATGTCGAGCTTTGGGACAAATGTCAGGTACATTATGTTTTGTTTTTCTTGCCAATTTTATTTCCTTTGTCTGTTTCCCCGTGCTGCAAATTAAATATATTATATAATAATAATAATAATAAATATTAGGGGACAATCTTACACAAATCGACCTAGTCCCATAGTAAGCTCATTAAGGCTTGTGTTATGGGTACTAGACGACGATATATATAAAAGATATAAATACTTAAATACATAGAAAACTTCCATGACTCAGAAACAAATATTCATGCTCATCACACAAATATTTGCCCTTACCGGGATTCGAACCCAGGACCTTCAGCTTCGTAGGCAGCGTCACTACCCACTAGGCTAACCGGTCGTATATTTTCTTGCTGTCTGATTCAAGAAAAATATAAATCGTATCTAAGAATAGCAAAGGGCTCAGACTACAATGCATTCTACGCGCGTCAGTTTGATCTAAATGTCACTCTTTATGTGGAATAATGACAGTTGGACTGTCCTCACGCGCGTTGGAAACGTTACGGGATTACCCCTGTCTGGTAGCGAAATGTTTTTCCATATTAAGTCCCCTTTAGGATGGAAATTTCGTGGAACCGAGCACGGTTCCGATAGCTCAGTTGGTTAGAGCGAGTGGCCGCGTATGCCAAAAAGTTACTGGTTCGCATCCGGTTGAGGCAGTAATAATTGAAGCTAAAAAAAAAAATATCATTTAACAGAGGGGTAATAATCTCGTAACGTTTTGAACGCGCGTTAGGACAATCCAACTGTCAGATTTCCATATAAAAATTGACATTTAGATCTACCTAACGTTCGTACAATGCGTTAGCTAAATATTTTTTTGGGGACAATCTTACACAAATCGACCTAGTCCCGAACTAAGCGAAGCTTGTACTATGGGTACTAAACGACGATATACATACTTATATAGGTAAATCGATACTTAAATACATAGAAAACATCCATGACTCAGGAACAAGTATTCATGCTCATCACCCAAATAAATGCCCTTACCGGGATTCGAACCCGGGAACCTCCAGCTTCGTAGACAGGGTCACTACCAACTAGGCTACAGAGGTCGTCAAAGCTAGCTAGATCTAAATTACACTTTTTGTATAGGAAAATGACTGTTGAATTGGCCTAATGTGTGTTCGTAACGTTACGTTATCACTCCTCTGCAGAAGGGCATTGTTTAGTTTACAATAACAAAAAAAAGGACTTTCTTGTGTAGTTACTTCAATATATGTGTTTCTGGCTCTAGTTACCCCACTTATCATCGTTCATCGTAAACATGTTTAACCAGCACAACAACTGTTAATATAAATCGTCCGATTTATGACTAGCCTCTCCATTACTCGTAAATATCCTCGTAAATTATCTCATTAATTCGCATTCAGAAACCGATTGGCTTTCAGCGCATGAACTGTTAGAATTAATGGCTGATACGCTAGTTCAAATAACCATAAACTGCGAGCTTATCTCCACATTTATAGGACGCTTTTGATGTCAATGATGACTATTGTATAAATAAGCAGAACCAGAGACATCATAAAGTTTTCTTTATTCCAGTACGTGGCGTGGGTAAAGGTAACCTAAAAAAATATGAAAAGTTGTGGTTTTTATTATTACTTAACACGCTTATATATTAGGTCGACCTGTATGTAACTAACTATGTAATGGAAGCTATGGTAACTAATTTAACTATTTTCCAAGAATCGTAGCGTCATGAAAATTGGCCGCTGTATGTAGTTCTGATGACAATACAATAATTATGGTACCTACTGTCGAACTGATCTGATGATGGAGCCAGAAGATATGAACTGGAACTTCATGATGGAACATCGTATCATAGCTGTGTTTGGATTAGTTAGAACAGTCTTGTAATGAACTTTGACCACCATTAGGTTAAAAGCGTATTTTTCTAGGGTTTTTTAAACTATTAATTATTTTGAATGTTAATTTCGTGATTTATGAGATCGAAAAAAGATAACTTAAAGGTCTCTAAAGTATATTCAGAATGCCTTTCTATGCGCACCATGCATTTTTTTTATACCTTCCAAATAAGGTGGTAAGCATGCGTATTGCGTACGCCTGATGGAAAACGGTCACAGTAGCTTATGGACGCTTGCAACCAAAATGATAATGAGAAGGGAATTTGTTCTTATGTAATTTGTGTAATTAATGTAATTGTACCTATATATGTTCAACACAATATCCATTGTTTAAATAAATAAATGAAATGAATGAATACCAGGGGGTTTCATATGAGTGTAACCGATCCTTTGACAATTTATAGGTAGGGTTACACGCCTTTCGGAAAAACCTAACGAGCAACCAAAAAGAGATAAGAATTTAAGACACAGCTAGAAGATCGTGGGGGGGGGACAAATGGAATGGAGTAAGACTATCACTCACTGGTACCCTTACAACAGAATAAGGAAGCGAGGTAGACCATTCAAACGCTGGGCCGATGAGATCAGGGCAATGGCAGGTAATTTGTGGACCAGGACAGCTCGGAGCAGAAATATATGGAGACAGTTGGGAGAGGCCTTTGCCAAAGGGCAAACAGATACAATCATATAATGTCAATCATCATTTAATTAAGAATTGTAAAGTATCTGAATAAAGACTATTTATTATTAGAAGAGCGTACGATGCAAGTACCCATCCTAATCATCTTTTGAATTAGAACTATTGCTTCTCCCGATTCTCTACGAATCAGTACATTAGTACCTCATATTTTTACTGGAATGTTCTTTAATCCTTTCTCCAAATTGTCATCATGTTAATTCTATCGCTATAAAGGCTGCTTCACACGGTCTGCGTTCCGTGGTATAATTTTCACATTGAGACGGAGACCACTCCTTGGTTGATAGTTTATTCATAGTGTGCAACCAGCCTTCCTTACTCAGAAGTCCTTGAGGCTTAAGGACTATGGAATGGAGAACCTTCTGGAAGTATAGCGTTAGCCTTAATATTCATTACGGGTATCCTACTAACATTATAAATGCGAAAGTTAAGACGTTTAGATGTTTGTGTGTTTGTATGTTCGGATGATTGTTACTCAATCACGCTTTAATGGCTCATTCGATTTGGATGAAATTTTACATGAAGCCTGGATTCAAATATAGGATAGTTTTTATTTCGGGTCCACGAAGATGAAGTCGCGGGTGGAAGCTAGTCTAGTATTCCGAAGAGTTATTTGTGACAAAGATTGGTAAGTTTTTTAGAATATCATAATTTCGAAAACCATGTTCGGCTGAGGAAATTTTAAATTTTTCAGGATATAATAATAATACATATACCAAAATATTTTCATGATAGTTGAATAATAAGTTTAAACATTTATAGAATTCACATGATAATAATATGGGACATGTAATATTTATACAATATTACGAACAAATGTGTATGAGTATGAGTATAACACTAATCACACCACAAGAAAGGTGTGAGAATATTTTTTCTAGAATGAATTCATTTTTCTTTGTAGGTACAAAGAAAAGAAGATCAAAAATCATCTGCACTATAATTTCGGTTTCGCGGAAAACGGCATTGGGAATTTTGGAATTACGCAATAATAAATGCTTACGGACAAATGATTCTTCGAAATGTTGAAACAGTATATAATAAATATTTTTTGCATCAATGAATTACCTACAACGTTTTCCAATCGCAATGATTTAGTTACCTAGGTATGTTGTAAAATTATTGATTTACCTAGTTACCACCTACACCTACAGTAACTTAAGTGGCAGTGGGCGGGGCACATAGCACATAGAACCGATGGCCTTTGGGGCGGAAAGGTTCTCGAGTGGCGACCACGTACCGGAAGGCGCGGCGTGGGTAGGCCCCCGATAAGGTGGACTGATGACCTGGTAAAGGTTGCGGGAGTCCGCTGGATGCGGGTGGCGCAGGACCGGTCACTTTGGCATTTTTTGGGGGAGGCCTATGTCCAGCAGTGGACGTCTTTCGGCTGATATGATGATGATGATGATGACCTGCAGTTTCCATCACCAACTGTGTTATTGTTTAAATTAAGAAGAGGTGTTCCTCCTTTTTTCTAGAAGTACAAACATTTAAAACAAACCAATTAGGCATCGTTTTACCTCCTCATGGCATTTTTAAAATGTATTTTCAAACCTCCTAAATGGCTCATAACTCAATCTTTTTACCAAATTCAAAACCGTCACCATCTTTTTATAAAGCCTGTCAACTGAAATGATGGTCCTTTACATGCACCGCCATCCCCATTGTGAAATAACGGAAAACGGACCCACAAATCACAGACTATAAATGCGGCACTAAACAGCACATTTCGTTGCGCACACGCACGCGGCTACTCGCATTTATTTCTTTATTTATCGGCGGCCAATAAGGCCTACATTCAAATAGTTTATTAGTGGAATGATAGGGCTTTATATGCGAGTGATGTGCGTGGTGACTTAATGGGCTGGTTGGTTTCAAAATGTGCGATCGGTTTTTAGAGTTGCATGGTTTGAAAACACAAGAAAGGTTTACGGTGTGAATATTTTTTACAAGCTTTTATTTAACTTGCAATGTATATATGTATGTATACTACTCAAAAGAAAAAAGGAGCAACAAGTATGGTGATGGTTACGTGAAAATTATATGAAACAGTAATTTTTTTTTCCAGCTATTCGACTTAAACAGCAGCATGAATTCTGAAGGATGCCGGACATCATTAATTAGCCGCTTATCAGTTATCAATCAGTTTATGCCCAGTAATTATCAACAAAATGGAAAAATGCAAGTGACCCTTGTTTTGTTTTGAGCGGTAGGTACCTATCTATGTAACTGGGCCATTTTAAGGAAAGTAAAGTTGAACACTCGACATTTTTTTAAATTTTGATATACTTAATGGGGTTTGTCTACTCAGAATGGAGAGCACTTTCGAACCTAATAGGAGAAAAAAATGACCAAAATGTTACATATAATTTTCGGTTTTCCGTTCCGTTACCACAAGCACAAATTACATACAAGCTTGGTATGGAAACGGTAACGGAATGCAATAAAAAACCTTGGGAACCTTTTTTTCTCGTATAACATGCGAAAGTGCTCTCGATTCTGAGTAGAAAAAAACCCGATTATATCAAAATTAAAAAAAAAGTCGAGTGTACCTACAACTTTCCGTAAAATGGCCCGACTATATTTTGTTCGGGTGGAATCTTGAAACTCAATTTTTAAGCAAATTATCTTCAACAGTTTGAGTTGAAATTTTTGTTTAAGTATAGTGTGAATGACAATTCAATATTATGGTACCATGGAGCTGATCTGATGATGAAGACAGCAGGTGGCTATTGGAATTCAGGACTTAACAGATGTAAACCCGTTGGGCTCGTTAGAATCGTCTCAACGAGTAGTTGATGACGGTATACAGAAAAGTACATTTGGCAATAAAATCTTGTGCCAAAAATGAAATTTTTGACAGAAACTTATTCTACAACGAATTAATGTTTCTTTATCATCCTTATTCCATAAAGATCAGAAAAATCGTCAGTTAATCCTCATGCGATTTCGAGGAAACCATGTGGAAACGCAAAAGCTTTCGTATTATGTATTATGTTTGAAAAGCACTTACCTAACGATCGAAATAAGTAAAACTAGTACAATATAAACGCCTCTGGCGGACGGCGACGTGAACTTTGGTTTTCTGCCTGTCGTTTTGTTAGACCGCATGGTCCCACCGATCAGACGACGCGATGTAGACGAATTTGACCATTAAAATTCTAAGTATCATAATACTCATCTGGAATGAGGTATAGCTGTTAAAATCATGATGATAGGTTCTGTACGGGAAATTGCAGCATGTATGCGGTGTACAATAGACCTATAATAAAAGTTTTATTGACCTGTCACTAGTCTTTCATGTGTTATTCATGGGTGCAGTAAATAGTAAATCATACGCTTGCATGTGTGTCTAATGCGCTCTAAGGAACATGTTGCTGTGAAACAGGACAGCTAACATCGTTTAAAATATGGATAGCTAGCTTCCGCCCGCAATTTCCTCGGCGTGGACCCGGGATAGAAACTATTCAATATTTTAATTCAAGCTATCAACTATCCAAATCGGGTAAGCCGTTGAAGCGTGATGGAGTAACAAACGTCCACACAGCCAAGCATCCAAACATCCAAACTTTTGCATTTATCTAAATATATAAAAGAAGAAACTGACAGACTGACTGACTGACATATCAACGCACAGCCCAAACCGCTGGTTCAAGAGATTCCAAATTTGACACGTAGGTTCCTTATTAGGCCTAGGAGTGATAGTGATATGGGGGTCCAAAGTTTGTATGGGGGAAACATTATTTGTTGAACTAGAGACTTGAAACTTTGTAGGAAGATTACTTATTAAGATAAAAAAGTACTTAAAGCGTTTTTGAAAATTCTACCCCTAAGGGGGTTAAATAGGGGTGCAAAGTTTGTATGAGTGAACTTTATTTTTTGAGCTAGAAACTTGAAACTGTAGAAAAATTACTTATTAGAATACAAAAAAGAACTGTCAGTGTTTTAGAAAGATCCACCCCTAAGGGGGTTAAATATGGGTGCAAAGTTTGTATCCGAAACTACTAGGACTAGAAACTTGAAATTTACACCAGAACTTCCTTTTATGACGTAGGCAAGAGATAAGACGGGATATTTGGAAATTCCATCCCTAAGGGGGTTAAATAGGGGTCCAAAGTTTGTATGAGAGGAACATTATTTTTTGAATTACAGACTTGAAACTTTGTAGGAAGATTACTTATTAAGATACAAAAAAAGTACTTTAGGCGTTAAAGAAAATTCTACCCCTAAAGGGGTTAAATAAGGGTGCAAAGTTTGTATGAGTGAACTTTATATTTTGAGCTAGAAACTTGAAACTTTAGAAAAATACTTATTAGAATACAAAAAAGAACTGTCAGCGTTTTAGAAAATTCCACCCCTAAGGGGGTTAATATCTAGGGGTGCAGAGTTTGTATGAGATAACTTTATTATTGGAGCTGAAACTAGTAACTGTAGAAAAATTACTTATTAGAATACAAAAAAGAACTGTCAGCGTTTTAGAAAATTCCACCCCTAAGGGGGTTAAATAGGGGTGCAAAAAGTGGATGAGGGAACTTTATTTTTTGAGCTACAAACTTGAAATTTACATCAGAACTTCCATTTATGACGTAGGCAAAGGATAAGATGGGATTTTTGGAAATTTCATCCCTAAGAGGGTTAAATAGGGGTGCAAAGTTTGTATGAGAGAAACATTATTTTTTGAACTAGAGACTTGAAACTTTGTAGGAAGATTACTTATTAAGATACAAAAAAAGTACTTTCGTTAGTACAATTCACGCCTTTATTCCCAAAAGGGGTTGGCAGATCACATGAAACTTATGTTCCAGAGCCACTTTTAGCATAAATGTGGGTATATTGCAGTGATAGGTTGTTAGCCCATCGCCCACAACACACTTCAACCCTGCTCCCTTAGTCGACTTTTACGACACCCACGGGAAGAAAGGGGGTGGTGAAATTCTAACCCGACACCACACGGGAATAAAAATAATAGGAAATAAAAAATAATTTACCATAACGGGTTTTGACGAATGGTTATTCATAATGGAAGTAAGTCAGTAAGTAGGCCGTTGCCGGCGTAACAATTCAACAGTTATTGCAAACTTACGCTTACTACGCGGGCGAAGCCGCGGGCTAAAGCTAGTAATATTATATAGTAGGATAGTTTTATGTTATATTAATTAACGTAGGGTATGTGCACGGTTGGTATGTGGTTCTGAGTAACGTCGCCAGAGCTCCCGGGGATGATACGGTGAAAGTGACGGATCTCCATTTCTCTCTAGCCGTCGACACAATGAAATCGATATGATAGGACTCAAATAAAGAAGCAATGGTAAGCGTCCATGGCTACGATGTCTGCTTACATCAGGTCTCTCTCTGTGTCGGTCCCTCATGACTGAGTATCGTGGTGAGCGTCAGGGTTGCATCTGGAGCGGATGATCTGCCTCCAACGGTTTCTTCCCTTACCACCGTGTAGAATGTGAAATTACTCGCCATGCTCCACGTTTTGTCGGTTTTTTGGGCGTGAGTCAAAGGAGCGACAATAAAGGTAAGTAACTCAGGACCATTGCGATTAATCGCGTGAGTAGAGCAGTGCGTGGCCAGAGAGGGCAACAAACATCGCGGCAGCGCGGGTATCAAAGCGATGAGAAGCGCGAGAAGCATAGTGTGGCTGAGGTGAAAGAGCGGCCGTACATTACGGATGCCACTAAACGCGGCCATTAGACAGTAGCGAGCGCGAACCACTCCCGCAGTTTGTGGCTTGGACGCAGCCACTAAACGCTAGCTGTACGACAAATGTATGAAATCACTCTCAATGTTGGCAATCCTTAAACACATATCGTCGGCAACTGTAGTACCTACGTCACGACTGACGTTACTAGTGACGGGCGTTGGCGTTAAAAATGATGTCGATAAATCGCGCGGTAAAAGCGCGGTGGATGCGGCAGTCGCGGTGCGAAATCCCTTGTCTGGCGCGTCTGACAACATCACTCAACATTTTTTCTTACACGTAGGTATTTGGAAAATACGTAGTTAAGAGTTCAGCTACAAGATTGGGGGTTTGTGCAATCGGTTCACATTACTTTCTGCATCGCAGTTTGAGAGTCAGTGGCATGTTCTTCAATGTCTACTTAAAGGCTGTGCCAGAAGTCTCTTCTTCGACCTTTTGACCCCACTGTTAGCCTGTAGCACAGCCGTAGCTACATTAGTCATCATATCAGCTGACGGACGTCCACTGCTGGACATAGGCCTCCACCAAAGAGTGCCAAAATGACCTGTCCTGCGCCACCCGCATCCAGCGACCTTTACCAGGTCATCAATCCGCCTTGTGGGGGCTACCCGCGCTTTCCGGTACGTGATCGCCACGCGAGAACCTTTCCGCCCCAACGGCCATCGGTTTTACGTGCAATGAGCCCCGCCCACTGCTTAAGTTTAGCGATTCCGCTATAGCTACATCAGTAATGTAGTATTTATGTATATTTCTTCATTTTTAAAAGCAAAACCTTATGATTGCAGCTTACGTACCTAAGAATGATGCTTGGCATGTGTGCCATTAAGCAGAAATGCTAGTTAATTTTGTTTTATAGTTAGGAGAAATTGAACCATTTTACAGAATAACCGTTATTTTTTTACAATACATTGAAAATAAGAAACGCTTTAAAAAAACGTTAGAAACCATGAGAAACTTATATTTAGTTAGGTTTTCTTTCTCCATAGCAAAAACCCACCATCAAATGATTTGACGACCGCTTTAGCCTAGTTGGTAGTGACCCTGCCTACGAAGCAAGAGGTCCTGGGTTCGAATCCCGGTAAGGGCATTTATTTGTGTGATGAGCACGAATATTTGTTCGTGAGTCATGGATGTTTTCTATGTATTTAAGTATTTATTTATCTATATAAGTATGTTTATCGTCGTCTAGTACCCATAGTACAAGCTTTGCTTAGTTTGGGACTAGGTCGATTTGTGTAAGATTGTCCATAAATATTTATTTATTATTTATTTATTTAAATCCTGGAGCCCGATTCAAGATACAAACAATGAGTTTGTAGTTCTAAATCAGAATGACTCAGGTATGCAAGGAAAGCTATATCCCAGCGATGTCTCCAGGCGACATTAAGACCGGAATCGCGGCCCAGTAAAAACAAAACACATGTTACGTGCCGTCAGTTCCAAATCTTTTCGCACGTCGCGAGCGTGATTTACTCGCGGGGGAGCGCGGGCGGGGTGCGCGGGGGGGATACTCGACTAATAAAAAACACCCCGACGCCCTGACTGATGCGACAATTAATTTAATCCCATTTCTCTGCGTCTTCTGACCTAGGGTTGTCGCTGTGTGTCGTCCTCGAAGTTTGTTTAAGTTAGTAAAAAATAAATTGCTTAAAACTGATAAAACAATTTTTGTGTATTATTTGTCGTGTTTGAACGACAGCTCGCGTGCCAAAAATAGGTCAATGGAAAAATTTGAAGTCATACAATATGAAGGACAAATTACAAGTTTTATGATTACATTCAGATGGCATAAAATCAAGGATTACATTATGTGATGCAATGCGATTAAGGAACATTTGATGATTTAAAAGACAAGTAACTCATAAAACATTACTAAATTAACAATTATAGCAGATTACTCGTATCTAGTACTTTATGTAGTCTTAAGACTTGTAATTACCTTACAAGTATGAAACAGTAATTGAGTGCAACGTTATTATATAACGTTGCACTCAATTACTGTAGTGTACTTCTAGCGAGTGACAGTCACAGTCATGTCACATAGCACAAGCTTTGCTCGTTTGAGGACTAGATAGATTTGTTTGTCCCCAAATATTTAAATACATTTATATATTACCCAATGTTCCACCGTAATACAGTATAACTACTAGTACGGGAAACAGAGGAAGCTTACTTCGAGTGTTATAATAAATTGTATGCACATACGTAACACCTTAGCATTTAATATTTAATGTTTATTGTTCTCATGTAAGTGATTTTGTAATTCTTATGGGAATAAAATGGTTTTAACCATATATATTTAAATATTAAAAGTCGTAAGTCTTTTCTTGCAAATAACGTTATATTTTTAATATTATTTTAATATCCACAATACGAGGAAAAATCTAGTCTTCTAGTATAAGAGTTTGGGTGATTTCTGTTAAGCTGTCCTAAAATGTATAGATATTTGTATAAATCTATTTAATCATCCTCCTAGCGTTATTCCCGGTTGTGCCCTTAAAGGAGCCCGGGGTCCGCTTTGACACCTAATCCCAAGATTTGGCATAGGCACAAGTTTTACGAAAGCGACTGCCATCTGACTTTCTAACCCAGAGGGAAAACAGGACTTTATTGGGGGGATTAGACCGGTTTTTTCACGATGTTTTCCTTCACCGAAAAGCTAATAAGTACATAAGTAAGTTCCGAAAAATTCATTGGTACGAGCCGGGATTCGAAACCTATTTAATATAACAATGTAATTAGTTGCAAACCGAGTACATTGACTACAACTTACTCTATCTATAAGATAGCCGTTGAATGTGACGTAATTTATTTATTCCGGCGAGTGACATCCCTGGCGCGCGCGCAGACATCAGCGCGGCAGGCGGCTATTAAACAAGACTAATTGAGCGATAAATTCACGGCGATAAAAACGAGAAAAATCCTAGATGAAGGAATATTGAAAGCGGCACTGGAATTGATCGCACCAATTACCCCTGACACCCGTCAGTGCCAGATGCGCTCTATTAGTGGCCTGTTGTCCAAATGGGGTTGTGTCGTGCTTTTTGGGGCTAAAGGTGTGGGGGGTTATCTTGAGGGCCTATCAATACCTAGGTAGTAGTGTTGTAGTTGTGGCTTGGTTGTCCTCACACCCTGTATGTTTGTGTTTCTCCTCCTGCACGACTATCACAAGACGGCGCGCGAGCTCTCTCGTTTTTTCACGCACTATACGTCACTTTCTATGTTTTCTAATTAGAGACAGACGGATAGTGCGAGAAAAATCGAGAGAGTGCATACTAATAAAAATAGGGCATATGAATGCCTCTATTAGTACTGTTGTATTTGTGGCTTGGTTGTCCTCTTACCATGTATGTTCGTGTATCTCCTGAGACCGCATACACATTGAAATACAATAGAATTTGAAACGGCTCGGATAATTTACATTTGTTTACAAATCGAACGAATAAAAAAAAAAACTTTTTTACTTTAGAGAGATTCACATATGTACACGAAATAGTAATTTTAAACTTAACTACGCTCCCTTCCTAATTTTATTTAATCCCATCACAGCGCATGTTACCAACATTAACTGATTCAAAGGATAGAGTATTCGACTACAGTTATAAAAGAGCGTATGTGCATGAAAAAAAAAATGGCAACAGCACAATGTTCTTTCAGATATTTCTATGAACATGACTGTTTTCTCCAGAAGAAAGGAACCCAGTTGTCAGGACCATTGCCGCTGTTGTTGACAAAGCTTTCATATCTGCGCAACAAAAACGTCAATGGAAATTATACATAGCAATATGAAAGGCAACAATTTATATAATAACTTTAGCACGCTGTGATCAAAACAACGACATTGTTCATTGCCACCGCATCCATTCCTGCTTTTCTTCTAGACAACTTCACTTGTTTGTTCCAAATGCATCGATGTTTGTGTAACAAAGCGTTAGAGTAGGTGGGGGGGTGGTGCCCGGTAGCCGTTCCGATTAATATCGTTTACAAGATAAAAGCCGCTGAGTTAGTCGCGGTGCCAGAAATAAAAAGCAGCTTCATCCGATAACTCAGACGGGGTTACTTACGGACTTCGGGTATCCACGCTAATAGGGACTTTAGGATTTTATTTTGTGGCGTTCTCGAAGAGCTATACTGAAACACTGGGACATTACGAACTGAAAATGAAGATGGTAATGAGGAAAGCATTTTTAATACCTATTCGTGTTCGACGTTGATAATGACATCTTCAGTTCATGCTCCGTGCAGCCGTGATGCATAACATAATATTTTATATGACGTGAACGTCAAATTAAAATGCTGCGCAGCTTTTTGCACGTTTTTGTTTCATGTCCATACCTATCGACTTTATGTAACACTCGAAGCAAATGATGTTTTTTTTTGTATCTACAATAAAACACATGTCCCAGTCTATACTATGGAATTTCTGCCAAAATATGCTCACACTAATGCAACTTACATACGACAGGACTATTAAACACAAATTAATGGCGAAGATTTATTTTTATTATTTATTTAATCATACAAAATGTACAGTTTGACTGTAAAGGACCAAAGCACAGTACAATAGAAAATGTTTAAAAATGAAAAATCTAAAAAAATATAACATCTAAAAATCCATCGTGTCGCCTCGTACCTCTAAAATGACTTTATAGCGTTCTAAGCTTAGTTGCGTAGTGTTTGATATTATTAAGATAACATAAAGTTGAAACAGAAACATATCTTCCCTTTTTCATGAAACATTCCCAGGATTGTCCCATCTTATCCTAAAGGATATCCACCCTAGTGAAATACGCTGCGTGCAACTAATAGGTGGGATGCTAAGAAACACATAAATTGGTCGTGACGGCCATCTATTAGTCGACATATTGTATGTGTTCCAGCAATGAACACGGACTTGCTCCTTGGGCTTATTGAAATGAGACAGTATTCACGGCCAGAAAAAAAGATAAACAATATTAACATTAGAATTATGGCTTCAATGTGGCTGTATATTACATTACTGCGTAAAATATTATATAATGATTACCTGGAAATGAATTTCTGCTCAGAAACAATGCAAGTTCTTTACTTGGGCAGAAAATATAACTTCATTTCATTTATTAATAGAAAGAGCTAAAAGTTTGTGCAGAAAGCAATGCTAAGCAAACTAGACGTGAAAATATGCGTCTATAAATGCTGGGATCCGTGTTCCTTAATTTGCCTGTCCAATTCGCTTTGTCGTTGATTACATCTTCGAACGCCTGAAACTCAGAACAATGAAGACATGATGTGATTAAATAAATAAATAAATAAATGATGTGAAGCTCGTACCCAAGCTCCTGTTGCAACTTTATTTTCAGGACTGTCCCATATCATCCCGAAGTACGGTCACCCTGGCGAAGTATACGGCGTGCGACTAATAGGTGGGCCGCTAAGGAGCACATAAATTAGTCGCGACAGCCATCTGTTTGTCGATATGTCACCGGCGACCGGCTTTTGATATTTTAATGCTTTGTGAACAAAATGTATTTATGACGACTTGTATGTTGTGGCAATGTCATGGTTTGAAATTATTTCAGTTAAAATCGACTTTGACACGAGGAGTACTTTGAGGTACAGTGGACAAAACTATCTACAGTACCTACTGAAAAGTTCATAAATATCTGATGTTGAGTGGTTGGGGAACTACCAGCCATCGTAAAGTTAAAGTCAGGGACTTACAACCATTTCGATATAGTTTGTTGCATTGATATTTCATTGGTCCTTATTACCCGAATCACTCGTAATAGTACAAAATAAATCCACATATTTGGTTTTCTCCTATCCGATTATAGTAATTTATCTAATAGCTAAGGCGTGACTCCATACAAACTAACATCCATATTTATGGTATCGTAAGATCTTGGAAGCTATTCACGGGTGGAATGAAAAGGGCAGCCATAAATCGTATGGGCGCGACAAACATCTGTCTATCGATATGTCACGGACTTGCGCGTGACTTAACGACATAAGTAACTTGATTGTTTTAGTCATATATATCGTTTTGTCATTAAAGTTTTGCTATTATGGCTGTGTGATAACATTTCGTGTAATGTGGAGTTGTTGTGATATTGCTTTATTTGAGGGGATAATGTTGAAAGGAATAGTTTTTGATGTTGTAGAATGTTACTCAATTGATTTTTCAGTGGCTTTTAGACATACAAGTTTTTTAGGTCATGAACTTTCCCGAATTTTTAAGATATTTGACAGGAGGTTTTGAGGAGTGATTGAACCCTTTACCTTCATTGCTGTATATTAAGATTGAATGTGTCAAGTATTGGGTCAGCGTCAAGCACTGGGTAGGAATACCTTACTCGAAATAATATGTGATATTTGATTAGCAATAAACATCTGCAAACTAAAGAAATATAGTAAGCACATAACGTAAGGTACACGGTGTTTTCCGAAATTTATTTTCGCCCGCCGAAGACTAGGCATACAAATAATTGTAGAAGGTAACTAAAATGGCCATTTTGTCCTGTAATAGATACCTATTTGAGGGAACCGTAGAGTCGAATCATCATATTGTCATCAGATCTCTACTAAATCTTTAAATAAGATAAACAACTGATTACAGAGGTTACATTCAACATCTTTGTTTAAAAAAATTTGTCGTAAGCTTTCAGTAAAGTAAAATAGTAGTAGTAGTACACACAGCAACACACCTAACTAACCATACCGTGAAAACCTAGAACCTTATTACAATGCACTTAAGGTCAGATTAGATTTCCGATGGTCACTTAGCTGTGTTGTCGACTGTACCTGAATATTTTTCACTCGAAACTACAGACCTAAATCAGTATACCTATCTAATCTTTGACCCACACCTCACATTACAAGCTTCCAGCTGTAAAAACTGCTCGCAAGTCGCATGAAGAGATCGTTTTAGCCCGAAGCCCCCGCCGAGCCGCCCGAGCACGCCTGACAGTTTTTTGGGACGTTAATTGTACACATTTGTCTTGGAGACAGAAGCCGAACTATTTAAGAACAAGAAAAGGTAGTCCATACAAATGGTTCAAAATAAAAAAGGGCGAGAAAAATCTGCCGAATAAATTAGAATGCTTGAATTGCTTGGCATTCCGTAGCACCGCACATTAATTCCATTATGGTAACAAAGAGTGACACATACAATTGTATGAAGTAAGTCCTTGAATAGGTGCATTTCTATTTTATTTCTACTTAATGTAAACAATTTTTTTTATAACTGAAATAGGATTAGTATAAAATACATTATAAAATCATTTTAGCATAACCACACTGTTAACTGACCATCCTGTGTTTATATAGAACCTTATTACAATGCACTTAAGGTGCACCGGTGGTCAGTTAGCTGTGTTGTCGATAGTACATCCTGACTATAAACTTAAAAAATAAATAACAAAACTACATATTTACAAATAAAAAACCGGCTCTAGATCTGTGCCGGCGATAAGGCTGGCGGCATTGCCGCGCTGGATAGCAACGCTGATCCGTTACGCAAGGTAGCCGCCATTCTCTGGTCACCACTTGCTTCCACCAGTCGCTTCGCGAGCTCTATGAAGACTTCTTGTGCTCCGGGCCCCTACGGCCCAAGCGTTTCAAGCGTTTTCCGCTGTGTTAGCGTCACGTCAGCGGGACGGGGCAAGGGTATCCACACATATGGCATCACATACTAGGGGCCAACCCAACTTCCGGGAACGAGAGTCATGCCATCAGGCCTCTTACTGTCGTCCCGCGCAAGTCCTGATGGCTTTAGAACTGCTGGCACACCGGCCGTGACGAGGGCCCGTTACCAAATATCGTTCAGGCTGGCACGTAGATGTCAGGTAATTATGAATGTATATGTGCATTTTACAATTTTGTAATTTCTACCACCATTATAGTGTTAGTTCCATTGCCGTGGTGGTTACTGTATACTAACCATTTTTTTTTTTTTTATAATTCTACTGTTAAAAAAATACGTATCTTTCATTTCAGTTTTTTACCGCTAAGTAGTTTTCATTTCATATTTACGTATGTATGCATGTCAACGTACGATACAAACATTCACTCATCTGCGAAGACGAGGTAACACACTAACGTAACCACTATTGCACGAAAACACGGATTTCCTCTCACCATATTTCTTCTCAAAATATTTTTCTTTCAAGAGCAAAGTTCGAAACAGATAAATCCCGGGAAACTAATAATAAAGAACCATTGTACGGCCGCCGGCCCCGCCTGACAAGGCACCGATTAAAATAATAGTCTGAAAGCTTGAAAAATCGTCGCTGGGTGGCGATAAAATGGCGGCTTTATGTCGCGCGCGATAAATAAGCCACGCCGACATGTGTTGTTGTCACATATTTCAGCTAACGACTCATTTAATACCACCATTTGTTCGCGTCTTCATCTCGGGTTAGACGGGTTTTTATTTTAGTTTACTTATGTAAGGCTAGATATAATTAATAACAATAGTTATATTTTGTCACATAAACGAGTCGTTTATTACAGTCATTTGTTTGTGTCGTCATGTTATATAGTGTTACGCAAATACCGGGATTTTGAGATGGTTTGTAAACATGTTATGTTACGTTGAGTTGGTATAATATTTTGTAATTTTTTTGTTCCGTCGTATGTAGTGTTTATTATAGCAAAAATAATCAAACAAACGTGTATACATAAGTATACACACGCCGTGTTTCCGGAAGGGGAAGACAGAGCACATGAAATTTAGTTTTCAGTGACACTTTTGTAAATTGAAAATTGTTAAAAACACACACGTACGCAATACATAATATATACACACCCCGTATTCCAGTAAAATTGCGGTAGACAGACACCAAATAATGTCTTGGGATTAGGTGTCAAAGCGGACCTCGGGTTCCTTTAGGGGCAATACCGGGAATAACGCTAGAAGGATGACGACTCTACTCCTTACTCCTTATCTTACACATTTCTTAAAATACCAATCTTTGACTAGCAGAGCAATCGACAAGGTCAAGTGGCATAAAGAGCGGATGCGAACAGGAAGATGCTACTTAAGTGTCCGACATTTCTGTATTTGCAAATATTAATGTCATATAGAGACGTCATGACCAATACAAACAAAAACAACCATAAGTCACAAAATCTCCTCATAAACAAACCATCTTTATGTCAACATAAACTCACACCGGAAACCACAACTTACGATTCACACAACAATTTACTATCGGTCTTGTCGCCATACTTTTACAATTAGTGACCATAAATCAGTGTTCCATTAGCAATGTGTTCGAGAGTCCCGCGGGCCGTCCCGAGTCCCGGGGGCGCATGGTCGCCCTACGATCTACGGTTGTGTCTGCTTGAAAAATGTACGTGTTTGATGTTAGCTGTGAAATATTCCGGTGATTATGAAGACCGTATCTGTCTCTAGGATTTCCGTGGCTTAGCTCAGCAATAAAATGAAAAGGGGGTAGTGGGTGTTCGTAGTCATAAATAGGATAGGAGTTTCAAGAAGTCTGCTTTTGTTTGTTTTTTTTTTTTTTTTTTTTTTTTAAGTCCAGATGGTGGGAGTCCGCTGGATGCGGGTATAGCGCAGGACCGGTCATTGTGGCACTCTTTGGGAGAGGCTAGGTAGGTAGGATGATGATGATGATGATGAAGTGGTTTTGGAGGCTGAGCGCCGCAGTATATAAGTCTATCTCTTATATAAGTATCTAATGGGGTTTGCAGACTCATTCGTTGCATGTCTAGGAATAGTTTTACTAAAAATACTGTTCGCATAATAATAAGGCATAAATAATTGACAACGTCAAGAATTCATTGAATGCGTCGCGTTGTTTTGAATACCTACTAAACACTAACAGCTAGGGGTCTATCTTAAGTTTTTACCTATACCGTAGTTATCATTCAGTTCAGCGTAAAGGTTCACTACGTTTGCTCCAGTAACGAATCTGTAAACAAGAAATTAAATTAAATATTGTTATGACACTGCTTTTCATAATAATTATAGTTAGTATGCGAGTGAGCTGTATGCCTAATTGCCAACACTGATATATTTAACCAACAAAAAGTGCTTGTTTATAACCTTCCAACTGCTGTCAACGTCTATTACGCTTCTTTCTTCGTCAACCACTTGAGATGACCTCTCAATGGAGCCAAAACAGCTGTCAACAAAGTTCAATCACAAACTTATTCACTACAACTGCGAAACAAAATGCCATCGGAATTCCAACTAAATTTCTAACGTGTAACGGTGTGTGGGAAATTCAGCAGCTGCAACACTTGGGTGACAATTTCAGTGAAATAGTTGTGCGGTTGCTGAAAGCAGCGCCGTTTGAATTTGGACTTTATTGCGAGATTGCTAAGAGTTCGTGTGTGTTTCAGGGGATGTACACCCGGTGGTGTTTAACCTCATATGTCAGGCGCGGCAATTTGGATGGAACTGTAAAACGAGCGACAGTGGAGGATCAACAAAAAATAATTAATGGCTCGGCTAATGAATACGCCACTGTTTAGAGGTACGGTGTGCATAGAAAGTACTTTTAGGATACCTTAGTCAATTTCTGATTCAGCGTAGTTTCAGAACATTGGCCATTTTAGCATTTGGCGAGACAGTCGTACGTAAGTTACCTGCCTAAAATAATATATAAATGTACATTTTTGTATGAGAATAACACAGTTGAGTTGTTCTAGCGATCATCGTTCGAAAAGTTACGCTAGTTAGCTTTGTCTAGTATTCGTACCGCCCCACTGACTGGACTGACAGTTGACACTAACAGCCGACAACTTACTGACCGCACCACAGACTAATACAGACGCGCAGTATAAAGCAATACGATGTTTCATATAGTTGTCTCTGTCACTTCTTATGGTCAGCTGACGTGAGTTAGAATGAGACGAATAGTATGGTATTTTGAGTCTATTGACGACTTGTCTCCAACTGCTGTTCACCACAGTGTTAAAAATAGTAAACAATTTCGCCGCGACGTCAACGTCAAGTTGACACTTATAGTGTTGTAATTATTTTAAAGTTTATATTCATCGACATTTTGTCGGCGTGAATTTTATGTAGGCGAGGCGTTTGGTAAGTTGGAGACACAGAGACTTATGTGAGTGAGCTGAAAGTTTATTTTGCTACTTCCCTATACCTACCACATTAACTTTTGTATTGTTTATTTCAGTAGATAACTGAAACTATATAGATTAATACTATAGTTGTTAAATACTAGTAAATTACATTTTAATATTTATTTAAAGTCCGAGTCAAGTAGCTGTCTACACCTCACGTAGGTAGTTGTGTCTCAGAAACAGGACTTAAGTAGGTAGTTAAGTTCAGGTATACCTATGGTTTTTGTTTTTATTGTGGTAAGCCGTAAATGTCATTTTGTATTCATGTATTGTATACATGTGTTAAATTGTATCTCAATACAAATGCATGGAGATACAATTTATTTACGACTGGTGCAGATGACGAATATATGAAAAGTAAATATCGATTTCGATATCTTGTAACAAAATATCTTTCGCTACACTAAATCTCGAGCGAGCGAGAGAGCGAATTACATCATGCGAGCGAGAAAGCGGAGACAATGACGATGACGTATGAAGACCTGTCAGATAACATGGTTCTATTCCTTTCTTACTCGTCGTTCAGTACGTAAGTGAGAAAAGATCGGATGTATAGTAAACGTTCAATTTATTAGGGCTGCCTTTCTCTGTAATCTGTGCACCAACAAAAAAGGTACTGCGAATAAAATTTGTTCATTTGTGTAGGCCTCCGTTGGAAGTAAACTTGTGATTAATAAAAGAAGAGTGCAGGGATTGAAAAAAATCGATGATAGAGTCTGGTCAGCGAGTCGTGATAAAAGCATTTTTTTTTAATTCTTTATATGACATCAATTTTGCCTATGAAATAATCTGTCAGTTACCTATGCCGCCATACATTTCGTATTTCCAGCATGCGTTTTTTCAAATTTGCCGCCGTATTCTTATAATCCTACTAATATTATAAATGCGGAAGTTTGGATGTGTAGATGTTTGGATGTTTGTTACTCAATCACGTTTAAACGGCTCAACGATTGAATGAAATTTAACACGAAGATAGTTTATAACCTGGATTAAAATATAGGATAGTTTTCACCGGGTCCACACAGACGAAGTCGCGGGCGGAAGCTAATAGTATCTTTATGAGGCATCTAATAATCTCACAAACCTTAAGTGCCGATATCGCGTCTTCGTACCACCGTAAATCATTAAGCCGTACTAATCTGCTGCCAGTACTCCCCCGGGTAGGTACTGTTAGCTCTGATTTATTCGCCTCATTTCCTCCGCTGCCGTCAGACAAGCACTATTCACACTTCACACGTCACTTCTAAAAGAGCATACGTTTCTTATAACGGCTATGAGACATAAGCGCTCTTGGCAGTGAGGTGTAGTCTATTTACGCGGTCTTATTTTGGAGACAGGGTTTTAGTGATTGGATTAAAATGTGTTTTGGATGTGACGTAAGCGACGAGTTGTTAGGCTGTGTAGATGTGGATGACATTGCAAATAATAGAACATCTATAGTTAATAAACTCTTGCGCTTTGTAAACATATTTTAAGTTTTACTTAACGCGGCATCTCGTCTAGCAGTGGACATCTTTCGGCTGATATGACGATGAATGCTGATGATGAACGCGATATTTCTTTACCCCGCCTAAAACGTGCGCTAGTTATAGGTATATACCCGTGTAAAGTCATCTTCCCAGCGATTTCCCGGTTGTGCCCCAAATGAAAGGAGCTCGGGGTCCACTTTGACACCTAATGGCCCAGGCACTAGTTTAACGAAAGCGACCATCTGACCTTCCAACGCAAAGGGAACAATGGACCTTATTGATATTAGAGCGGTTTCCTCGCGGTGTTTTCCTATAATATTTTTTAAAATATTTATGAGTTTGACTTTTCCGAGGACGGTGAAGTTTTAATTCCTTTCAGTTTGTCTTTAAGCTTTAAACAGTAAGTTAAGCTTAGTTTTTTTACGTTATTAAGGTGACAAACAAACATGATACTCGCCTATAAGTCGTTATAGTGGAAAGCGTTCACTATAGTCTATCAGATCAGTCTGGATAATAGCTGTGATATTCTGTAAACTTAAGCCGTATCCCCAGTAGGGCTGCTTTGATTTTGAATGAGTTGAAGTGCCCTGGATTGCCCTTACTTCTTGACTTAAAGGTAAGGACAAAAGCAATAAACAAACAGTCCATTTAATGGTTGTTTCATGGCATGAGTCTGCATTGTGATATTCACCTTTGTATAATTGTCACGCGTATATGAGAGACAAAGCTCGAATACAAACACATTATTAACCTTAGCTACTAGGCCAACAGCGTTTTGTTATTCCGCCCATATTAATAGCAACAAAACACAGCCATTAGCATCAAATGATACGTAAATACCGCCATATATCACCACTAAAGCCACTCGGCTCTCGATGATCTACACTTCCCTAGATTAAGCTTATAATAATAAACTAATACGGATATCCTTGCCAAGCGTCTTATCCACACATTCACACACACCTATGACTATCTTAATAAAGTTTATAATAGCTTGTGCTAGCTGCAATAGCACGAGTTTGATTGCGATATATGAACAAAGCTAGCTGCGTTTAAAGACTTTCTTATTACGTTCATCATTGGGTTCTATATGGTTTGTTTTGAGTGTAACCAGGTAAGTTGTGTTATGATATGTTAGTTTTGCGGGCAAAGTCGTAATTTGTGCCCTGTTGGTTCAGGCTCGCTTGTTAGGGCATGTTTGCGGATCAGCTGACTCGGGATTTATAGTTTTGGGGACGTTCTTATTGGTTTTAGTATTTGCTTGGAGCAATGATTTCAGTATGCGGAAATTGTGCTTTGATGTTTGAGATAGGGGTCGCGTGACACATAGGATTGAGGTTTTGGAAGTTTTATTGTGCAAATAATATGCATAGTCAGCAATAGTAATAAAAAAAAATATATATATTATGGGACGATCTTACACAAATCGACCTAGTCCCATATATAGTATAGTAGGTATAGTACCGATAACACAAGCCTTAATGAGTATAGTAAGATCATTAAGGCTTGTGTTATCGGTACTAGACGACGATATATATATAATAAATATAATAACTTAAATACATAGAAAACTTCCGTGACTCAGAAACAAATATTCATGCTCATCACATAAATATTTGCCCTTACCGAGATTCGAACCCAGGACCTTGAGCTTCGTAGGCAGCGTCACTACCCACTAGGCTAACCGGTCGTCAAAGTAATATAATATAATATATAATATGAACGATCATTTGTAATGTGTCTAATTTTAAGATAAAAAATTTTTTTAAGACTTGTTGGCGAAACATAATGTTAACTAACCTATGTTTACAAATGACTTTGACTTTGAAAATAGATGTAGAAGCTAGCGGGATGACGAGCGGCAGTTGGTACATTTGATTGAGTTCAATCTATGAGCAGCCGGTTGTCGCCCCGCTGTCCGCTGGCGCCGAGACCATAGCCTACAATCATGTACGCACAAGCTCTTCTTTTATTAATTAGCCATGCAGCATTTTAGCATTTCGTTCAAGTTTCGTTTCGTACTATCAGCTTACAAACCCAATCATATAGCAAGCGAGTTCGGACAAGCATTCGTTCTTAAGGGGATGCCTTGATTTGCGCTGATGCCTTCCGCCCACGAGAAAATGAGATGTAACACTCTTCGGTAATCGCTGTTTTGGACAAATTTCGATAAATACCTACCTTAGTGAAGGTTTATTAAAATTTCATAAAGTGAGATTTTAGATGAGATTAAATACTATAGTATTTACTTGATTGTGTCGTAAAATAATGTATCATTTGAGTAGGCTGAGTAAAAAAAATACAGACCCAACTTTGGATGTTTATTCTATCGAGGCAATTTTAAGCAATCATGTATCCATAAAATCAGATGAACAATCATATAGTCAAGAATCATATATTTGAAAATCAGACATCAATATAGACGTAGCAAGTCCTCATATAGATACCTACAAAGATGATGTTTTTAGATTGTTTGCAACACGCTTCACTTTGTCTCTGTGTGTCTTTTGTGTAGTGAATAAATTCTTTCTTTCTTTTGGTTTTCATGGTATTCTATATAAAGCCGTATGGAAGGCAGGCATATCACTCTATTTACGAAAAAAGGTGAATAAGCAGGTACGTAAAGCCTGCTGCCTGCCTCACCACGACGCAGGGGAGAGTATATTGTATGCATAAACCGTACTTCAGTATTTGTGTAACGTTGACGTACTCGCATTCGTACGCAAAACAAGAATAATTACACCGAACAAAGCCGCAAAAACAAGCGATGTAATCCAGCCTAATTGACAGCACGGACTGACGGACCGACGCTGTGACAGCCGACGGTTTGACAGCCGACGGTTTGACAGCTGACGGTTTGACAGCTGGGAAATGTCAATAGGCGCGGGTTTAGGGTTGTCACTGCGCAATTTATTGAGCACTTTACAGATTTTATCAATTGACAGAAATAGTTCGATGTTCGTTGAACGGTTGTACAATTAGGGTTGAGGTTAATTGTTACGTGTAAAATTAGTCCAGTAGTTACTTAGTTGTTGGATAGGTCAAATTAGTTAGTTTATTATTATTATTATTATTTTATGATATAGGAGGCAAACGAGCAGACGGATCACCTGATGGTAAGCGATTACCGCCGCCCATGGACACCTGCAACACCAGAGGTTTGTGAGTGCGTTGCCGGCCTTTAAGATGGGAGTACGCGCGTATTATGTCGTTGATTCTAAACTGACATGGAAAATATCTTGAATCAATATTGTTATTAACATGTAATGGGACAATAATGGAAATGTAAAAAGATATATCGCTACAGTTTGTAATCATACCGACATTTCTAAATTCTTCACCACCAAGTAGCTTTTCTAAACTAAGATCCCGTGTTCCTCGTATGTAGTGGAAAGTGACTACAGCGTAGGCGCCCGCTAGGCGGGTTCGTGGCAGTGAGTGTTAAAATACGAAAAAAATCCAAAAACTGACTTCACCAATCGGATTTAGATTCTTAGTGGGTCAAAATTATGTTTTAGTATGAGTTAGTATTCAGTGATCACGTCCGCGGGTTTAAAACATCATTTAAATATTAGGGGACAATCTTCCACAAACCGAACATATCCCATAGTACCGTAAAACGGGGTGAGTAGGGACAAAACTGACATTCAAACTTCGATAAAATGTTATTTTTACGTAATTAAGTAAACTGAGTGTTGTATATAATAAGTGTTCCGGACGTTTGTATTTTAGTTTTTTTTTTATGATTTTGGGTAGTTCCATTTCATAACTTAACGATAAACACGAAATCCCACCTCACCCCGTAGATCGTAGTTGGAGTGAGATGGGTTTTCATACAAAGGTGATTTTGGAAGATTGTTCTATCGATTTTTTTTATTATGAATATTACTATAGTTCCATTTTAAATTGGAATACATTATTTAGGTTCGCTACGGTAGCCTAATGGTTCAGGCATGCGGCTGTCAAACGGCGGTCGTGGGTTCGAATCCCGGCTCGTACCAATGAGTTTTTCGGAACTTATGTACGGAATATCATTTGATATTTACCGTTTGCTTTTCGGTGAAAGAAAAACATCGTGAGGAAACCTGCAATACATCCACGAAGAAATTCAAAGGTGTATGTGAAGTCCCCAACCCGCAGTGGGTAAGCGTTGGGACTAATGCCCGTTCCCTCTCTTCTATGAGAGGAGGCCTGTGCCCAGCAGTGGGACGTATATAGGCTGATTTGTTTATTTATTTATTTATTTAGGTAGCAGTAGCCTTAAAATCCCATCTCACCCCCCTTCATCCCTTCTCTCCCCATTCAAAACCCAACTCTCCTCGCGATCCCTACTCACCCCATTTTACGGTAGTAAGCTCAATAAGGCTTGTATGACACAAGGTAGGGTACTAGGCGACGATCCATGATGGTAGGTACCTATGTAAAATGCCCTTGCGATTTATGACTTGTATGACCAGAATATAATTAAATATGTAGCAACATCTTTAAGTTAACGACGTCTATAACTATTCTATTATCTACAGGAAACACGCCTTGTTTTTGTTCCTGCATTTGACCCAAATAGCCATAAATGTCACAGATCTCCCCAATGGCTTACGCAGAATATCTTTGTCTAGATCCGCGGCTGAGGCAATCATGTGTAAATTCTATAGGAACAAGACAATGTCACAGTGTACAAAAACTTAACAAAACAACTTGAAGCCACATGCGTGGCAATAAAACTGCATTTAAACGATATGTCGTTAAACAACACGTTTTACATGCTCCTATGTAAAAGGACGTAATTGATGACGGCTTTGTATGAAAATACGTCGTTTTCAGAAGCCTGAATCGTTCCACCGTGGTGCCGCCCGTAAGTGGTAACTTCCTGGACGGCACATTGGTTAAGAAACAGCAAGGCAACTTTTAATTAAGGCTTTGGTCCCCCACATATGTAACAGCGTCACATTGTATATTTACAAATTTTCAGCACTTGTAAGACTAATGTTATACATCCATACTAATATTATAAATGCGAAAGTGTGTTTGTGTGTTTGTTTGTCCTTCTTTCACGTCGCAACGGAGCGTCATATTAATGTTATTTTTTGTATGGAGATAGTTTAGAGGCTGGAGAGTGACATAGGCTACTTTTTCCAGCGGGAAAACATCTAATTCCCACGGGAACACTCAAAATGTTAGATTTAGCTAGTACATACATATGTATGTATTATATAATCACGCCTATTTCCCGGAGGACTAGGCAGAGATCACGGATTTCCACTTGTTACGATCTTGACAAACCTTTCTTGCTTCATTCGCTTTCATTATATTCTTCATAGTTATGTACGAGCATGTGCTCATCAGTAGTTAGGGTACTAATAATTGTTGTTCTACTATTATTGCTTGTAATTATTGTTCTAATTAGTCAATACTCGATTAGCAAAAGACTCTAAAGAGTAACCCATGATTAAAGACTGATTGATTATTTTATTTCATGCAGTAATCTGCAAATCCGCAGAGAGAGACAATTTTCTCTCTGTGGATTTATCATGCATGATATATTTCAATCAACTCGGGAAGGTTTCAATCAATAATGCACGCCTGTTATTCACGAAACTCGACCACTTCACTATAGGTGACAGTTGACACTTCCTCACCTACCAATAAGTCAGACTCCCCTATTAGATGCATACACTTATTATTGATTTACATTAGCATTTTATATTAGCCATTTCGGACCCGGAATACAATTGTACTGACTAACATCAGTTAACAGTCAAATCAAAAGCCTTTAAATAGCTTTTAATTTAAATGCTAGCAATTACAATTACAAGATAAATTTCAGTCATTTATTTCATATATCACACGCACCACATGTACAAGCGCGCGCGCACACACACACACGCACACACACACACGCTCACATACACTCACACATATATAAACATTAACATACACAAACACACTGTATAAAGTTTGTAAGTACTATTTTTAAGTTAGTTTTGTTTGTTACCCGCTTATTCTCCTTCCTCCTCGGCAAACACCTTGGACCGAGTGGGGGCACATTGAAAATCAGCGCTGGTGGTACATTTATGTGCCGCCAGCAGTTGCTGAATGTGCTCCTTTTGCCTTTATGTACCTTTAACGGTTTATTGTTTAACATATTTATTTTGTAGTTTTTGTGTCATTGTTTTTTTTTTTTGTTCCCTTTTCTGTGTAAGTACTTACCAAATTTCTCTTATAACAAAATATATTTGTGTTAATTGATATTCTTTCTGTTTAAAGGCAATAAATATATTTTTCTTTCTTTCTTTCTTTCTTTCTTTCAAAAGCATAATATTCTTCAAACTTTAATTTGCGTTAGCAGGGTATTCAACCGATCTGAAAAGGCTAGTGACGCGACATTGATATTATTATGTTTCTTCTTGTAACCGGGTTCTAACACTTACTGAAATAGTTACCTAGTTTTGACACTAGTTTAGCCCAACTCTAGATCCCCAAAAGTTAAAAAAAAATAAACGTTTATTCACGGACTTGCTTACAACTAAATACATTTATATTCTTCTGCCAAACCACAGAGTGGTTTGTTGGCAGACGAGGCTCCTTTACTTTTGTGTAAGCTATTATTATTGTGTATTTATTTATGACATGAAGTTAACTTAACTAACTTTATAATAACTTATCTTAACTTTATAATCTGAGCGTACAGTATAAAAATGTAATGTATTAAGTATTAAGGTTGTATTTGATCTTTTATTCGATTTAATAGAAAATTACTCAATTTCTTTTGTCATCCTTGTGGTCTTTAAATCCGATGGCAACTCATTATAGATCTTAGGAACTAAATATATATTAGAACAATATGTGACTAATGAGTCTCCGAGCCTATAAGAATGTACATTACTACAGGTAAAAAACCTCTTGTATGTAATTGTGCCCTGTTCAAATACACATTTCATGCTCAATTATTTGTCATACCTGGCCATAAAGTAGCTTTTACCGTTCGCTATGCGTGCGGAAAATTCCATTTCTTGGCCAGGTAAAATTTTGTACTCACCACAGGCGGTAATAAATAATGCATCAGATCGCATATTTACCGCCCTTGCCTCGGCTCGGGTATCAAATACTTGCAAGAAATTCTCTGTTTTCCGCCCTAGGTAAGTAATGTACGATTATGGAACACAAACAATACAGCCTATTAACAGTCCGTAACTACGTAATTTCTAAGAAGGGCTCAAGTTTATCGCCTATACTTACTGTTTCAACAGACACTGTCAAGTTCGTTATCAAAGTGTGAGGAAATAATAAACAACAGCCATCACCCAGGAGCGGCGGATATGCGCAAGCGCAAAAAATCATCGTAAAGCGAGGATTAAGGCACTTGCGCCCGCCACTTAATGTAATGGAGTCGGACTCGAGTGTTGAAATTTGTAACATCCTGTACAATTAATGATAAGATTAAGTGTTAAGGCATGCTTTAATGGGTTAATTGTGTTTTTTTTAATGATTGGGTCTAAAAAAACATGGCTGCGGTATGTATCGACACAGCTACCACATTGATCGATTAGAAGATGTAAAACGCTAATACCTATAGTATTAAATGTTTTATTAAGCAGAAACGTCCGCTGACGAAATAACCTATAGTATTATGCTGTACATTATTACTATGTATCTAAAACTTAAACTATGTTCGGCGAATACTATATGGGTATTGGCAACTTTTTGAGTGCATTCGTAGCACAGTTCATTTTGGGCCTCGACTGTACTCTTGTACAATCGTAGAATTCTTTGTGACCAGGTATGACTTAAAAGTATTTACGTCAGTCCGGGCGGTAAGTGAGATTTACCGCCCACGGGCGCAGCGGAAAATCTCCCTTCACACCCAGGAGAAGACATAAAATTGTGTACGCACCACGGGCTGTAATTCGTAAAGCCCCAGATCGCAGGTGTTTGTGGCCCGAACCGAAGGTGAGAATTCCACCATTAGACCATAGAGACCATTCACGAATTCACCGCCCTAGGTACGTAATGTACTATATCTTAATGTTTTACGGTAACGCCCTAATCTTCTTACACCATCTAGCGGTCAAAAGACAAGCCCGGCAGTGGTCAAGCACCGGGCCAGCTGGACAAAACTGCATCTCATTTATTAATCCATTTTAACAGCCCCCCGGATCAACAGCGACGTAATAAATTATTTACGCCCCGGCCTGACAGCAACACAAAGCGTGAAAAACGACTCGCCTCAAAACTTCTATGAATAATATTCAGTCCCTCCACACGTACAGAAGTAGGGGAAGAACGACATAAGTTTATGCAAGTACGGAGACTTTGCGCCGTTGTAGTGGTTTTGTCGCTCCTGGTTATGTGACGTCATGTTAGCTTGTGTCGCGACATGTCAGGTTTGTGTGAACGTTTCTTTTATTTATTAAGCGCGAGCTCGTAATTATTCATTTTACTCCAGGCAAAATAGGGTCAGCTAGTATGGCGAAATGGAAATAATTTATAATAGCTTTTTTTTTCTGCGTAACAGATAAATTATAATTGTATTAATAACGACGAGACTAAATCCGACAAAATATTTGTGATTTAGATATTTTAATAAATAATTGAAAATTTATAAATTCCTGTAAAATCGGAAAAAAAAATTAACTCATTTTTTATTCTTTGTTTTGATAAATTAATATTTCCTCTATAAGTTTGATGATAAATCAGGCAAAAAATGTTTTTGAATATTACATTTCTATTTAGTAGATCCCTAACATTTTATTCATTTACCATATTTCCGTGTCCAAAAATAATAATTGGCTGTAGGTTCCTACATTCTTTGATGAATGTAGTGGACACAAACATTAGAAACGAATCGCACACTAAACAACAACGGAGGGTGGATTTTAGGGGTTAAATGCTGTTTAACTATTAAAAAAAATGCAAATTGATCAGTTACTATTGGGATTTTCATTATAAGCTATTTTTCATCGAATAATGTACGAATCCCCTTATAAAATCGGTTGCAAGTAATGTTATTACAAACACCTGTTAAAATAGGTTTAAAAATGCCGCGCGCGAGCCGCAGAGCTAACGTGATTGGCCGGTCGCCCGCTCGCCGCGTAGGTACTACATACTAGGTAGGTACCGCACGAATCGCAACGATTCGCGAAACCATCTAAAGCGTCTAAGATCTAGTTGTTGATAGTAGTTCAATTTTAATATACTCGTTGTGAAACGAATTATGAAAATATTTAAGTATTTTTATTTATTTATCAATGAGTGACACTGACGAGCGTGGGATGAAGATACCTATGCAATTTAACTTTGAACTTTGACGTAGGTAGTGGAAGTTGGAAAAAGGGACTTCAAAGATTGTGCACACGTGTATATTATGTAGTTTGTGGTGGACTTTTTAAGACTAGAAGATGCTTGCTTTGTTTACATTAATTTCTTTTTTGGTTCAGTTTTATTTATATATTTAGTCTTTATTGCACTAAGGACAACTTATCGTACAAGAGGCGGACTTAAGAGGGGGCGTATCGCCAGGGAAAAATCAGAAATCACCCGCGCGCCCCGTACCTGCCGCGCTGATGCGTCTATTGCTGCCCCGCTCCTTCTCGCATAGTATATGCCCCGACAGTCAGATGAAACATGATGAATACCTATAGATAATTATAATAAGTGGAAAGAAAGACAAAATCTGTAAGTACCTATATTTGAAGATATAACTTTCGCTAGTAGCTAAGTCAGTTTCGAGAGCTATAACTGAAATATGACCTTCCGTTTTTTTACTAAATCACGTAAGGGTTGTAATTTAGCATAATAATGTCTCGTAAAAGGCTAAAGCAAAAAAACAGCTATAATCGAATTTAAACTTTTGTTAAGACCTATCTAAAATACTACTAATAAATCCACGGTTAAAAATTTACGTAAATGTCACGGCAGGCGACATGTTTCGAACTCTTCGGGAGCTCTCCTTCAAAACAAACATCGAAAACACTAATTCTGAAGAAGAACTCCCGAAGAGTTCGAAACATGTCGCCTGTCGCGTCATTTAATACGTGAATTTATTAGTAGCATTAAAAAAAAACTGTAATTTATTATGAAAACTTCGATCATGTTTATGAAAGCCAGATTTTCAGGCCACTGTGTGGCGGCCAAATTTTTCAATTCTGACCCCGTGTCATGGTCGGCCTTATCATGCGATAAGTGACAGGGTAGAGCGTCCGTCACTGGCTGACACCGTTTGATAGAACGAGACGATGCCCCTATCTTGTCACTTATCGAGTGATAAGGCCGACCATGATACGGGGTCTGATCTCGGATTCGTACTTGGAGACAATGGAGACGCTTTGGCCCTTTAGTTATCAATTTTGAACATACTCGTATTAAAGAAAAACTGCAAAATTGTGTTCACTTTTTTTAATATAAAAATGTCCAACTTCGCAGGCAATAATTCGGGTGCAGACTCGAAAATTATTATTACTCCAAAAGAAAGAAGGCAAAAAAATATGCATAGTGATGAAAATCCCATTCAGATATCTCAAAGAATTACGAAGCTACAACCGTTTTAATATTGCTTGTTAGAGAGAGAAAACGCAAACGGTGTGTGACGTCACATTACAGGATGCTGCCGGCAGGCCGCGTCGACGGCGTCACCGACCACGATGCGCGCGGCACGTTGCCGTCTTCTGTGACGTCACATTCTTCCAGCGTCATCGTTTCATATGAAGTTGCGTTTTGCGAAAAAGGGACAGAACACATCCCTTCTTAAAACTTTGGACACTTATAACTTCGTGATTATTTAACCTTTTGCGTTGTTTTTTTCTCCATTTGACAATTTTTTTTATCCTTCTTCGAGAAAATATCACATTATTTTATTTAGTGTCTACGCCCCTATTGTTGGAATCTAAAAGCGTCACCCGTGATGACTTTAAAGAAAAAAATGTCAATAATTACACGGTTCACCCACGTATTAAACGTCACTACGGGCGACATGTTCCGAACTCTTCGGAAGTTCTTCTTCAGGATGAGTGTTTTCGCGGCGGTGTCGCTTAAATCACGACAAGATTCAAGTGACACCGCCGCGAAAACACTCACTTTATAGAGTACAGATTACTTTAATTACCCAAGGAATACCACTACCTACATTTTGTTGCTTAAAAAACCACCGGAGCTATAACTGAAATATGGCCTTCCGTTTTTTTACTAAATCACGTAAGGGTTGTGAGCTAGCATAATAATGGCTAGTAAAAGCCTAAAGCAAAAAAAAGCTATAATCGAATTTAAACTTTTGTGAGACATGTCTAAAATACTACTAATAAATCCACGGTTAAATTCACGCATTAAATGTCACAACAGGCGACATGTTTCCAACTTTTCGGGAGTTCTTCTTCAAAACAAACATCGAAAACACTCATCCTGAAGAAGAACTCCCGAAGTGTTCAAAACATGTCGCCTGTCGTGTCATTTAATACGTGAATTTAACCGTGAATTTATTAGTAGCATTAAAAAAAAACTATAATATATTATGAAAACTTCGATCATGTCTATGAAAGTCAGATTTTCAGGCCACTACTGTGTGGCGGCCAAATTTTTCAATTCTGATCTCGGATTCGTACTTGGAGACAATGGAGACGCTTTGGCCCTTTAGTTATCAATTTTGAACATATTAAATAAAAAGTGCATAATTATGTTCACTTTTTTAATATCAAAATGTCCAAGTTCGCAGGCAATAATTGTTGGAATCTGCACTCTCGATAACCCTAAAAGCGACACCCGCGATGACTTTAAAGTAAAACAATGTCAATAATGTCACTACGGGCGACATGTTCCGAACTCTTCGGAAGTTCTTCTTCAGGATGAGTGTTTTCGCGGCGGTGTCGCTTGAATCACGACAAGATTCAAGCGACACCGCCGCGAAAACACTCGTCCTTAAGAAGAATTCCCGAAGAGTTCGAAACATGTCACCCGTAGTGACATTTAATACGTGAGTTGAACTGTGTAATTATGAGTACTGTTTCAACACGTCTCACGAAAGTTTAAATTCGAAACGCAATGTCCGCCATCTTGGAATTCAAAATGGACATAATTTCTAGAATCTTCACCCTCGAGAAGCCTGCCAATGTATGTTGTTCTTTAAAAAAACGCGCATATTAATTTACAACGAATGTTTCAAAAAATTTTAATAATGCTACCACTTTTTGAAATATTTCTGACTATGAATTCGTATTTAGACCTCTCAGACATCGATTTTGAACATAACCGGATTTATTCTCAACTAGCGATCCGCTCCGGCTTCGCACGGATACTATATTATACATATAAACCTTCTTGAATCACTCTATCTATTAAAAAAACCGCATCAAAATCCGTTGCGTAGTTTTAAAGATCTAAGCATACATAGGGACAGACAGCGGGAAGCGACTTTGTTTTATACTATGTCACTACATAGTGATAGTGATAATCTTTCATAAAGTAAATACACGATCGACAGAAAAATGTTCGTCTAGTTTTGCATGTACTGCACAAATTATTCTAAGAAGCCGGTCACCCGCCGATCGCTGCGTAATCTTATAGTTGTATTTTGAACTTTAAGATCTATATGTTAAGGTTGACTTTTAAATATATTATTTCAAAATGTAGCAAAATATCTACTGGAATGTAATGATACGTTCATTCTCTGGACGAATATACTGGGTCACAATATTATTGAAATAATTATGTTCATCGTGCTGTCGTGAGAGCACAGAACGTAGTCCTCTCGTCTCAGCGGAGCGATTACGACTGACTCCGCCCGCGAACGGCAACAAAAGATATACAGAACCGCACGAAACACGCGACGGGAGAAAGGGTATCGCGCTAAATAAAAAAGGCCTATACGCCAAATACGTTTCACCTCAATAAGTCTGAAAAGGGACTACATAAAAATACCCCGCTAGTACTTTCATTAGGTAATGTGAAAAGCTATTATACACTCAACTTTTACTTAATTTATATGCACGGGAACCTCACACTATTGAAATTGAGTAAAAATAAGACATGTTTTGGCGGTTCTTTTCTATCGAGGCAATTTTGGTTTTGTATGGTTTTGTTCAGACGATTCAATTGCAAATATGATGTAGTTTTGGTATGTTCTTTTTCCTGGCATTCGCTTTAGTTTGTCATAGGTAAATATTCAATCTAAGAACCCCGATTTCGCGGAGCGCCCCCTCTTAATGCCGTAAGCATTCTGTACCAGTCAACCTTTGCGCAAAGCAGACAGATTGTGGGCGTGTAGTAATTGTAATAGAGCAAAATTCGTTAAAATAGTAAACTAGAGAGATTTATACCCTTACCTATTATTTGATTTTTATTATGCCCAATATTACACGTTAGATAATATACAGGGTGAAAAAATCTATGGAACCTGAAGGGAAACCCTTAAGACAGCTCATTCTCTCGCTCTCATTATCATGAACACTATTTAAATATAATTTACGTAGTTTTAGCCCGAATTACATTTGAATTACAATTTACTATCGCAATCACTAAAATTTCTTGACCGAATATCTTTTGTCCGAAAACTTTTCGTATTTTTATGACTTCTCCGAATATACAATTCATTACTTTTTTCATTTACCATTTGATGTTATCCAAATGTGTCAGTTGTCCGAAAAACTTTTACCACTACAGTCTTTTGAGCTTTGTTACAACTTTTGTTTCATAGCCAATTTTTGACTTATCCAGCATTACTTTCCGCATTTCATACGTTTAGTCAAATGTTCATTTTTAATTGAAATTCAAAGTAGTTTTACAGAGACTAAGGCAGGTCGGTGTAGGTACGACGACGAGCGAAGCGAGGAGGAGTTTTAGGTGAACTGCGAGTTTGCGACCCTACATCGCGCGAGCCGAGCGAGCGTAGCGTGCCGTGGCAGCGGCCGGCGAAGCGCCAGAACCGAACACTTTTTTACTACTTAATATTTACATATGTACTGTATAAGTAAGGGTCAGGTCGGAAGAAATAACTTGATAAACCAAATGTTGTCATTATTTAGTATCGATTTATTTAAAGAACACCCTGCCTAGAGATGGTGTTTACCCAACCTACCCAGAGTTACCCATTTCATCCCAAACGTCGTCTTGTGAAGCATTTTTGCAAAATATAATGAAACTTCTTACGTCATAGTCATATAGGAATGTGTAAACGTAAACGTTGTTCTCATTGAGATTTTCTTACTTGGTTACTTGCTAAATATGCAAACAATATAGGCTCATCTTTCCCTGGCCAGACTATACGTGTGTTATTTTGAATAATAGTACATTACTGCAGAGGCAGTGAAGTAAGGGATTGCTGGACTAGTCCAGGCAATGAACTGACAACTTGTATGGAAAAAATGTCAATTTTGGAAATAATTTATAATAGCTTGTTTTTTATGTAAAACGGATATATTATCAACTAAATAGTTACCCAGCGACAAAATCCGACAAAATTTCAGACATCGAAAAAATGATAAGTTCTTCTAAAAAGTCAGTAAAAATATTAATAAATGTTTTTGTCTTAATTTTGCTTCATTTACATTTGCTCTATAATATTCAAGATAAATCGTACAAAAAAAGATAATGCATGCTTCATTGAAATCTACATAATTACTTCCGAGTGGAAAGTTTGTCGGATTCTTGACCAAATCATCTTAGAATAACATTTTCAAATGAAATCAACAAAAAAAACGCTATTATAAATTAATGTTTTTCAAAACCGTATTTTGCCTGGAGTAGACGAGATTGGGGTAAACGGCCGAGTCGTAGACGAGGCCGGATACAACGAGTCCAGCAATCCATGTTCCGGCCGAGGATTGTATAGTGCGTTTCTCAGACGATGTGAGGAAATATTAAAATAAAAATAAATACAAGGTAATCAATTAAATAATAGGTAATTTGCCACCTTTTTATTTTTTAAACATGCCATTTAAACAAGCCGTTCGAGCACTATGTTTAACCGCACATAGGTATAGTACCATCGTTTTTTTTTTATGTCACAAGTTTGCTTACAGAACAGAGTCTAGTGGTGGTTGGCAGTATGTAATTTTTACTTTGTCAGTTTAATATTAGTAAGCAAATTTAAAAAGTTAGATTAGCGGACAATAATGGTTTTACTTAGGGTTACTTTTCTCAGTCCAGTTCCATAGGAAACAATTCACAGCCGTTACTAGTGTTAGCAAATTGGTGGGAACTGGCGAGAATAACCATCGAATACCAAAACCAAATGGTACTCAAGTATTGCATTTTTATCGAGTCGATACACGCGTAACGTAGCTGAAAATCGAATTTACCAGTCAGGGATATTAATATTTGTACCAGAGTAAGGATAAAAACTGACATAGAGGCGTACACAGATATTTATGCCGTTTTTTTGTACATATATTAATGCCTGACTTTAAATTTTCACCAAGATTAAACATATGATTAGTAAAAATAAACCAAATTAGCCCAAACTACCTACAATAGACGGACAGACAGACAGACAGACAGACAGACAGACAGACAGCGGAGCCTTAGTAATAGGGTCCCGTTTTTACCCTTTGGGTAAAACAATATCACAGATTTGAGTAGGGCAGGCAGTGTCTTTCTGCCTTTACGTGGTGCACGCCACTGATGTTATGGATTTACGGTGGTTTTCTTTCAGGGCCCATAGGTTTTTCCACTCTGTATAGCTATAGCAGCTAAGCAGTATTTTAGCAGCGTGTTCTTTCTTACCCATTCCAATAATAAAGTACCTACTTCCGTTACTACAATGATGTGCAGATGGATCTTGTACTACAAACTCACAGACGACTTAACCTAGGTTAAGTGGTCTGTGTACTACCTACGCAGATTAAGTGGGAAATTAACTACTTTAAGTAGGAAATCACCTGTTAAAATTGTCGTCACTGTTTTATAATGATGACATTTATCAGTAAATAATTATGAAGCATTGAGACACCAAACATAGAAATGTACTAAATTCTTGGCATGTTTTCACTAAAATATGTTTATTTCATTAATTGTTAGCGCGTTTCCCGCTTACGCCATTATTACACCGTGAATAGTCGCATTCTCCTACGAGTACATCGTCGAAGACGATATAAATGATTACAAATAATCTGCGTAGGTAATGTAGGTATCTATCTACTTCGCGTCACAGAAAAGGACTCGTTGCGTGCCGCCGTTGCGAGCGAATGTGATCGTTAACACACGCGGAAAGAGCTCAAGTTCAATTGTAGAATTAAACAGGACTATTCAAATGTGTATTATGCTTTACATAAACCTTTTTTCTGTAGGATTCGTGTACTACTTTAATAATCTATATAGTTAAATTAAATTTGGACACAATTTGGTCCTATAAATATATTTACCGATAGTTTATTGGAGTAAATGTATTTATATGCAATTCTAAACAAAAATCTATACGATTTTTAGCAAAATAGGTTCATCAATTATTTTTATGAAAATCAAATCAAAGTACTACTTATTACAATTTTTTTCTACCAACTTCTGTCACCTGTCACCCAAGCCATGCATTTTGTTAATATATTGATTTTACATGTAAAAAAAATGTCGGATTTCATTGTTTACAGGTTAAAGACAATAATATTGTTGTCTTGACGATTATAGACAACTATTATTAATTTTAATTAATAAAATCGGCGTATATTTGACAGTATTTTTTTATACCTACTTTCGGGTCGAAAGTTTGTAAGATTCGTAAATAGAGTATCTTAAAATATGTATTTATGACGGAGAAAAAAAACACAGGCGAAACCGTATTTTGCCTGGAGTATTTGTCGCTAAACAAATGCATATGTTTGTTGCGTTTCTATGAGTTTGTTTTATTTTTAGAGCGGTAATTACAGTGTCTTTCAATTGGAGGAAAATAAACCTGTTGCAATCAGTTTGTCAAAGAATTGTAGCTCAAAGCATTGAAATAAATTATTTGTATGGAACTTCGATGTCAAATGGAACTTCATTTCTTAGAGTAACTAGTAATTACTAATAGCATAACGTTATTTATTTTGTATTAACTCCATTTGGTTATCTTGTTTACAAACAACATTATTTTTTCTTCACGTCTTAATCCTTTGCAGTAACGGTTTAGGTTAGGTAAGTTTAGGTAAGGATTATACCTAACAAACACAAAAAAGCCCTTTTTATGTGAATATATACTTATATATACATACATCATTTTGGCGACCGCTTTGGCCTAGTTGGTAGTGACCCTGCCTACGTAGCAAGAGGTCCTGATGGGTTCGAATCCCGGTAAGGGCATTTATCTGTGTGATGAGCACGAATATTTGTTCCTGAGTCATTATGTTTTCTATGTATTAGGTAAGTATTTATTTATCTACAGGGTGTGGCCTGTAATAGGAGCAAAAAATTAAACGGTGGCTTATTAAGTTAATCAGTAATTATTTCCAAGTGGTTAAATTGAAAAAAAAATTGAAAAAAAAATAGAAAAAAAAAAAATAAGTAAAAGCGTACGTGTGTTCTTTTGCTTAACTGGAATGATATCCATTTTGTGTTACTTCAAAAACACCAAAAAATCTTGTAAAATTGAAAAAAAAAAACAAAAAGAATTAGAAAACCAAAGTTAGTATAATCGCAATTACGAAAGTGCCCAGTGTTCTACCAAGATAGTTGGAAATAATTGGATTATTGGTTAGGGTTTCAAATAAACTATGTTTTCTAGACAATATGAATTTATTAAAAAAAACTTAACTATACAAAATCTGATCCCTTAGATACATAAAAGCTTGAGTGGGCAAAGGCTTTGTTAAAATATCCGCCAATTGATCTTTGCTTGGGATATAATTTATTTTAATCAAGCCCAACTCAACCTTTTCTCTTATAAAATTATATTTAACATCTATGTGTTTTGTTTTCTTATGATACACAGGGTTTTTAATCAACTTTATTGCACTCTGATTATCTACATAGAGCACAATACACTCACAGCTCTCACCCAATTCTGACATAAGTTGCTGCAGCCACAAAATCTCTTTGGCAGCTTCACAGGCAGCAACAAATTCAGCCTCCGTGGTTGAGAGAGCAATGGTCTTCTGTTTCCGACTGGACCAAGTGATTGGACCATCATTCATTTTAAAAATAAAACCGGTTGTTGACTTGCGTGTATCCACATCACTGGCAAAATCTGAATCTGAATAACCAATAAGATCATTGCTTTCTTCATATTTTATACACAAATCTTTTGTGTTTATTAGGTACCTGATTATACGTTTGACAGCATTTACATGTTGCTGACTTGGATTGTTCACATATCTGCTTAATACATTTACCGCATATGAAATATCAGGCCTAGAAACAGAGCACAAAAATAACAAGGAGCCTATAGCTTCCCTGTAAGGAAAATTAACATTAATTTCATCCACATTTTTCGTAATAACAACATTAACATCTGCTGGGGTACTGGCAGGATTTGCATCACTCATAAAAAAAATCTTAATAATTTCCTCAATATAATTCCGTTGATGAATACAAATACAATCATTTGTTCGTTCTATTTCCATGCCCACAAAATATTTCAAATTTAATTCTTTTATTTTAAAAGCTTGTTTCAAATATTGCATTATTTCTTGAATAAGCAGTCTGCTTGAAGAAATTACCAGAGCATCATCAACATAAATTATTAGGAACACTTTAATCCCATCAAAAACCCCAATATATATACAATTGTCAGCTTGAGACTGTACAAAACCATATTTGGTTAAGAAATTTGTGAACCTTTTGTTCCAGCATCGGGAGGCCTGTTTTAAGCCATACAGAGACTTATTTAATTTTAATACATATTTTTTATCTAAGGACACACCCTCAGGCACTTCTATAAAAATATTTTCTTCTAGGTACCCATTCAGAAAAGCAGTTTTTACGTCGAATTGTTGAATTTCTAATTTGTACTTAGCTGCAATAGAAAGAATTATTCTTATGGAGTCATACCTTGTTGTCGGAGAAAATATTTCTTGATAATCCACTTCTTTAATCTGATTAAACCCGCGTGCACATAAGCGAGCCTTGTACCTCACTTGACCATTTTCATTCCTCTTGATTGCAAATACCCACTTTGTAGTAAGGGTTCGTTGACCGGATCTTTCAACTGCGCTCCAAGTATTATTTTCTTTGTGTGCAGATAATTCTTCTTTAATGGCTTCAGACCATTCATTCTTCTGTGAGCTCTTCAGCGCTTCCTCATATGTGTGAGGCAATGACATCTCGACAAGATTTGCTTCTAAGTTTCTGTTATTCCTTGGCCTCAAAGTTATATTCCGCTTTAATACATCTTCGTCTAGGTCTAGAGACATCTTGTATGACGGATCATCACTGCTGCAGCTGATCATACTGTTTTCAGAGTCAGTTGTTGTTTCAGAACTTTCAATAAGTGTATCATCTGGACTAATTTCTTCTACTTCCCTAGTTTGTCTTGTTGTTTCAGAGTCATCGTTTTCTATACATATTTGTGTAATATTCTTTCTTACTTCTGGAACTTGATGTTCATCAAAAATGACATTTCTTGATACTTTTATCGACTTTGTATTAAAATTGTACATTCTGTAATTGGTGTGCTCATAGCCAACTAACATCATTTTTTCACTCTTCTTGTCCAATTTTGATCTCAACTGATCAGGGATATGAACATACCCGACACTGCCAAACACTCTCACATGGCCTAGCTGAGGTTTCATGCCATGCCATAATTCAAATGGCGTTTTATCAGGAGTCTGACTAGAGCAGGTTCTATTTAATATATAAACTGCACAGTTCACAGCTTCCGCCCATAGATCTAGTGGCACATCTCTTGCATACAACATTGAACGTGCACTCTCCACTATGGTTCTCAGTTCCCTCTCGGACCGTCCATTTTGAGCAGAAGTGTAAGGGGCAGTAAGCTCGTGAACAATACCCTCCTTGTCCATATATTCTTTAAAAGCTTTGTTTATATATTCTCCTCCTCTATCTGTATGTAGTGTCCGGGCACTGTGCATGAACTTATTCTTAATCAAGTTATTATATTTTTGAAACATTTCCATGACATCACTTTTGTTCTTAATAAAGTATACATGCCTGTAACTTGTGGCTGCATCTTTGAATAACACAAAGTACCGCAGTCCTTGAACTGACGTGTGGCTCATGGGTCCGCATACATCGCTATACACTAAGTCACCTGGCTGTAGTTCTCCACGTATAGATTTGTGAAATGGAAATCTGCATTGTTTCCCATATGCACATGCTTCACATATGAAGTCTTTCTGATCATAGTCCTTTATTTTAACACCTTCAATGACACTATTTGCACACATTGTTTTAATTTGTTTCAGGTTTATATGTCCTAAGCGTTCATGCCACATTTTTATGTCACTTTGATTGTTTTGTACTAAGTTACAAGTCTCTGGAATCAATGTTTTTATTTTCAACTCATACAAGTTGTTTTCTGTAATTATTGCACTCATCACTACTTCATTGTCTTTATAAATTAAAGCACTATTGTCTTTCTTGATGATTGTGTAACATTTCCGTATGATAACACCTTCTGAAAATAAGTTTCTTCTCAAACCCGGGACATACAGCACACCTTGCAGTTCACTATTTTCCCACTGTCCATTGACATATCTTCTTATTAACACTTTACCGATGCCTGACACTTCTACCGACTGCTTGTTTCCTAGTGTTAATGATTTCTGGTTACATTCGACTAGTTCCACAAAGAAATCCTTTCTGAATGTCATATGGGCTGATGCCCCGCTGTCCATGATCCAAGTATCTTCTTCAGCAGGACAGGAACTGTCTTCTACATTAAATGCTAACATGTCTGTACCTTCTTGCTGAGGTTTTCTGGGCTTGGTCTTTCTAGGAAAACGACATTCCTTAGAAAAGTGTCCTCGCTTTCCACAATTATAGCATTCAAATCTATGTTTACTATTTTTATGTGTACCACTTCCAGATGCCCGTGGCTCATTCTGCCTTGGGTTCTTCCACCCCTTGTTCGAAACAAGCAGAGCTGTTTCCTGTTCTTCCATGGACGCTAAACTTGCTTCTTCGTCCAATAAACGAGCAGTCAAGTTATTAAGAGTTTGTTTTTCTGGGTCCAATGACATCCACACTTGTCGTAGTGACCGATATTTAAGGGGCAAAGTTCCCAGTATTTTCGTGATAATGGCCATCTCGCTAACCCTCTCGCCATTTTCTTTCAGCTGCTTAGCTAAGGTTTCTACTTTCGAGATATGTTGAGCAACGCTGTCACCTGCTGACATTTTGTACTGATAAAATTTCTCATGAATTAACATTTTACACAATTCACTCTTTTGTTCATATATTGATTCAAGTTTTGACATTATTTCTTGAGCATTTTCACAGTTTTCTATTAGTGTTATTTGTTTAAAGTCCATCGACGAAGTTATTATAAACATCGCCATGCCATCATTTTTGAGCCACTCGACGCTGTCTTTTTCAGGTTTAGGTGTTGAAATATCAATTCCCTTAGCTTTTAAAGCACATTTGACCTGGAACTTCCATTGCCTGAAGTTATTGCCATCAAATTTGTCCATATTCATTGAACGCGTGGGATCCATTTTGAGGTTATATCGTCACCGGTATGCGATTGTTGTAATTTTTCTTTGCTGGTTTCTTCTGTACTTTCTCAGAGTTTCCTGGGCCCATAACCAATTGGATTATTGGTTAGGGTTTCAAATAAACTATGTTTTCTAGACAATATGAATTTATTATCGCTGCACACAGCTCAGCAAGAACACCATTACAACCACAGAGTAGACATAGACAGTGTCGCCGTCTGGTGACCTGAACTAAAAACTAAAAGTATCCAGTGTTGAATTTTACTTATTTATAACAAATGACTGGCATGCTACGATATCGAGATGTCGAGATCCATTACTTAGGTATCACAACTTCAGATAAGATTATTTCCGAATTCAAGAATCTTGAAACACTGGTACCTTTACAGAATCACTGCGGATAATACATAGTCAGCCCTTAAATTTATTGCTCCCATTACAGGCCACACCCCGTATAAAAGTATGTTAATCGGCGTCTAGTACCCATAGTACAAGCTTTGCTTAGTTTGGGACTAGGTCGATTTGTGTAAGATTGTCCCGTAATATTTATTTATTTATCTTATTTATCACAATTCTAAGAGCCTTATCTTATCACACTTGCGATTTGCGAGCGTTTTTTCTATACAATTATCAGTCGCGGCGAACACGCTGCGTGATCGCCTTCATACAAAATACGCTTGGAAATCGCAAGTGTGATAAGGCTCTAAAGATACCTGGCATGACCCTTAATATCTATAGATTCGTAGAAAATCAATTCGACGTCATAATACAAAAAACTGTTTCCAAACCATGAAACATTCGAACGGAAGCATTCAATTGTCACTTTTTGCACAGTGGTTCGAATTACGTCATTGCGGACAAAAAACTTGACAGGTCGCAGCGGGCAGCGTCACGTCGCCAGTGACAGTTGGGCTGATTAATGCACTGTGGTGCGTGCAAAATGGCCGACTGGCTAGAGAGGTTTACATGAACTCAATTAGGTGTTTAGGAGCATGCAAATTTACAAGGCCTGGGCTCACTCGAATTCGAAATGTTTTCATTTTCGTCGCTGTTGTGATGCAAACCTTGTAAAATTTGAGTACCTTTTTACTTATAGTTTCGGTGCATTCTGTATACCTAATTCAAAAGAGATGCCAACCTGTATTAGAGATAAGCTTTCATTCGGTCGAATAAATCTTTTTTATATGCAAATTTTATTTATCTAGTACTGTCAAATATTCATTTCAGTAGTGTAATACATAAATAAGTGACGTAATTTAATAGCTACCCACGATAATTCTTTATTACCTTTGCGTGCACGATCATGGTGGTTATGTTTATGTTTGGATCATACATTTTACATACAATCGGCACGCTTGGGTAGACAAGTAAAAAAAAAAAGGAAGAAAAGCTCATTTCCTTAGCTAGGTGACCAGTGTGTATTTTAAATTGTCTTATTTAGTACTTTTTATGCCTGGTGTTAGAGTGGCGGTAATTAAGTAGCAGTGGTGGAGTGCCCATACCAGCCTATTCCCACCGGCTTAACAATTTTTTTTTTTAGGCAAGCACATAGGTATTTATATAAAACTCTGTCGTAACTTTTTTTTTCGGGTTGTCCATCGAAACTTTTCACGCGCCACCACTGCTACCTAAGCTAAGATATCAATAAATAAATAGTAGGGGACAATCTTACACAAATCAACCTAGTCCCAAACTAAGCAATGCTTCTACTATGGGTACTAGACGACGATAAACATACTTATATAGATAAATAAGTACATAGAAAACATCCATGACTCAGGAACAAAATATTCGTGCTCATTACACAAATAAATGCGCTTACCGGGATTCGAACCCAGGACCTCTTGCTTCGTAGGCAGGGTCACTACCAACTAAGCTAAAGCGGTTTTATTTAATGTTGTTTATTTTGGAGTAATCCTTGGACATAATGTTATATAGCAGGTATACTTACACAAGCAGTCAAGATTGTACAGAAAGGCCGGATATAGCTGTTTCTACATGCAGGTGTGAGCTTGTCTACCTTTGTACGTAACTTACGTATATTCGAAAAGACATATGTGTTCGATTATACATTCAGGATTACGTTCTACGTTAGGAAAGCGAGCTTGCTAATGAACCTATAAAAACAACACGCGTAGTTAATCGTCCTGTCGACTTTTATCTCGAAATTATGCTTTCATTTTAAGAATAAATGACCTGTATAATAACAGCTAATGAGAGTTCAGTATGGCTTAATCCGCCAGTCATTTTTCACGTAACAAATAAAAACCCTCAAAGAATAAATTAACTCGACATCCATTAAACATAACGCGCATCGGCCAGGGTAAAGTAAACAAACATATCATGGAAATGAAACTCCGCCACCCCTGCGTAAAAAACACGAAATTTACGATTAATTTACGAGCGCCGCTCTGCACTTGTCTGTCCCGAGCCAACACTGGACATAACCGTTTCCTCGAAAATAAAAATTTAGCACCGCACAGTGGGCCGTGCCGTTGAATTATTGGGTTACGCTCTTTCGGGGAAGCGCTTTGCACGTTTTATTTTGTCCGTAGTAATGAGGATTTACCGCGCATTGCCGGTTGATGGATAGAAATTGGCGGCTTTGTTTACTTCATCGCATTGGATTATCCTATTGGAATCTAAAATGCTCGTGTGAATACATATACAGCTTACTAACGAATTTATACATTTTTTCAGTAATTTGACATGGTTTAGCATGGTTCTGGTAAATGGACATTTGCTTAATTAGGTACTAAAAACATTTCGTACTATGATAAATGTTTAAAATTATGTACGGTCGAGGAAAATGAAGGTTTGGCACACGCCAACTCTATTTGAATGACGTTAAGGTCCAAAAGTGCTAAACATTCATTTTCCTCGACTGTACAACAGCATAATTGACAAAGTTGACATCGTGCTAATCAGAGTATCAATCTCAGCTGAATGCCCAAAAATTTATCTTTCTCTTTAAAGCATTTCAAACAGTTACTGTATTGTAAGTATGGTGCATATCAATATTCTTTGATTTATGAGGATATACATAACAAACCCGGATAATCAGCAACCATTATTTCAAAGACTAAATGTTATTTAAAGTCGGTCAAACAACTCGCAATTCAGCTTAGCAATCGCTTTAATTCAACGATACTAAAGATCTATCTTTATGCACGGAACAGTATACTCGTAATAGTATGGGTTAAGCCAAATCGGCCGCGTGAAAACCCTAACCGTCATCATCAGCCCGCATACATCATTCAGCGTTATTAAATCCCCCGGACTTACGGCGCCATAACACGGAACAGCCCTAAACAATTACGGTGGTTATAACATAAAGCGGTAAGTGGCACCAATGGGCCGTAGGTCGGCCGTAACGCCGTATCTGCTGTGTTAATAGCGCATCATCGAGATAGCGGCTGAAGCGAGTTACGGAACGCTGTAAAGTCCGATGTCAGGTCAAACCAACTATACGGATGATAAACAATACCTGAAGGTTCCAATCGAATGAAACGCTTATTGTTATATATAATAGGTATTACATATTCGACGGTCCCTATTAAAAGAGTCGGATCTGCAAAACAGCTACTTTTTGGGAGACGCTGTCGGTTTTTGGAAAAAAAAATTGTATGGGGGAAATTATTAATTAATGGAATATCGTTATCAAACTTCGAATGTTTGCTTATTAGTAGGTTGTTTATTACAAGCCGTTGAGCATACATGTACTTTAACAGCCATTTTTCCAAAAAAATACAAAAACCTCAGGCCCCGTAGCATGGATCACGCGATAAGTGACAGGATAGAGCTTCCGTCCCTGGCTGACACCGTTCGATAGAACGAGACGACGCGCCTATCCTGTCACTTATCGCGTGATAACGCCATCCATGCTACGGGGCCTGATATTACTTTTTTAACCGGAATAGCTCATTTGTCTGGAAATTGTATACATAATCATGTCGGATGTACCACATACGCAAACCTACCTGTACGGTACCTGACGTACGCAAAATTACGTGATCGACCTGCAGGTGGCATATGAAGTTAAATAACTACATATGCCACACCACAGGCAAATGCCTATTACATGCCATAAAGACTGATTGCCAATATGTAGTGTGAATAAAGTTCGAAAAGTATCAATAACGCCATTATTGTAAGTTTGGTCGACGATAAAAATCGATAGATTATTGGATGTTTATAGACTTGGTTACTTCATTGCTTCTTTGTTGATAATATATTGACTAAGAGTTGGAAATAATCTACCGGCTTTCCAAGTATTTCCAGCTACTTTAGCAAATAATCCAGAAGCCAGACAATATAAATAGTAAAACCGATACAATGAAAATCATGGAGACTTGATACATTATCAATTAAGGGCAAAGAGACATGAGCTAAGCTATGATACAGCTGACTGGTTTTATTTAACGATGGTATTGACCCCATGAACCTTTTTATGGATCTGTTTTACTGCTTGCATAGAAATTGATATTAAGTGAATTTACTTAAGTGTTTTAAGTACGTATTGATTTTATAATTCATTTGATGACACATTCCTCGATAGGTTTAAATGATATCGCACAAATTTGATGTTTTCTGGCCTTCCGGATTAGACAGCAATCGTAAGTAATTTTTAGAGTTCCGTAGTCAACAAGGAACCCTTATAGTTTCGCCATGTCCGTCTGAACATCCGTCTGTCCGTCCGTCTTCGGCTTAGCTCAGTAACCATTACTACTAGAAAACTGTAATTCGGCATATTGGGTATATCAATCACGCCGACAAAACAGAAGAATAAAATCTTATTTTTTTTTGGGGAGGAGCCCTACACCTAAAGTGGGGATGTTTTTTTTCTCGTTAAACCGTAAACTCGTTGAGTGTGGGATTGCTTGTTGAAAAAGGGTCTCTTAAAACGATTTTTCAAATTAGTGATTCGTTTGCGAGATATTGGGCTTTAAAGCCAAATTGTTGTTCGAGCAGTGTAAAAGAATCGTGGCAGTAGCACATAAGCATAATGAATTTAAAAGGAAAACTATCACGGCTAAGTATTTAGACACAACTAGTTACTGAGTAATAGTCGACCAACTTAAAATGTACCTACTTAGAAAGGCCAACTTTCGTACAAATTCGGAAGACGCAACCATTTAGTTGGCGCGCGCGTGTCGATGTAACTAAGAAAGACAGGCAACTACGGAACCCTAAACTGCGCGTAGCCCGACACGCACTTGGCCGTTTTTTTTTTCTAAAATCAATACAGCGAGAAGGTTATAAGCTGGCAGGCAGATGACCTCACCTACCACGTCTATAACATTAGAGCCATAATCATAAAAAATACTATAAACAACGCAAGTCGAAACCCACAATTACACAGTAAAATTATAATCATCGTTTATAAATTACCGGCGTTAAGAATTTATTACGATATTTTATGCTCAACAAATTGCAGTATACAGCTTTTATACAGCTCTTGTAATGGCATGAAGACATGCAAACGACTCCGCGGTAAGTGGCGGGGCGACTGGGGCCGTAAACATTGATTATACCACCGCTGTACCACCACTGTCTCCGTTTATCTCACTTATGTAGCGGATAAGCGCTTGTGATAAACTAACCGTAGTAGTTAATGCGCATGTTCTGTCCGCGATATTATTAGACGTTTATGAATACTCGTTCGATCGAATTAATGCTTTGAAATAAGATACTGCAAAATATTTTATTTACCATTATCGTTTTATTTTAAGTGTAGTAAAATGGTTATTTAAATTCATATTGTAGGCTTGAATTGTGAAGGCTGGGAGTCGGGTTTCCATTTAAAATGGAGGTTTATGTTTTTGCGATCGCTTTTATGTCGATTATTTATGAATATTGCTGCAGTGTTTAAACGTATTGAGCTTATGCCAAATAGAGATATAATAGGTTCAAGTCCATTATGAAGTAATCTTTTACAAACCTAATTTAGAAACTTAAAGTTATAGTCATATTTGTAGGTAACTTGATTTAAATTCTATCATATTTGTTTCAGAGTTAATACAATAAGTGTAATTATTTCCCGTTTAGAAAAATAGTAACATAAATAGCATTGCTTAGGTTGGGACTAAGTCGATTTGAGTAATATTGTCCTCAAACATATTTATTTATTTCAATTTATAGTTCATGTTTACTTATGTTTACTTATTTTTTGTTACATAATTACCTATAACTACCAAAAACAACTCCACAAACAAAATTAATGGCAAAATTAATTGGCATCAATCCAAATGCAACTAACTGCTAAAAGCTTTTAACTAACTACACTACAGCTATCAAATAACACTAATTACGAATAAGTATAAAAAAACCGCACAACGCACTGAAACCGAACAGTACATAATTCCACTGGCGTACACGTTACAACATGCACTTTTAATTGTCACTTACCACTTTTATGTAAATCGGCGGCGACGGGCGGGTGTCAACTGTCAAGTGTCAGCCGTCAGCGGGACAGCTGACAGCCCCGACACAGTGACAAGTGATATCTGCCCGGCAATTTGCGGGCAATGAGAAATAATTTTGTTTTTTTTTGTCCGCGCACCGGACCACTGTGTTTTGTGGCTTTGATGTTTGACTTTAATGAAGTGAGGGATGTGTCGATTGTTGATGGTTTTAATTAGTAGTGATTCTGTGGCTAGACGGTGTTCACTCGTGGTAGCAATTAGCGTGCATTTGTGAGAAGGAAACAGTGGAAAATTGGTATTCATTTATATGTATGTCTATCGAAGACTGCTGTTACATTAGGTATCTATAACAAGCTCTTTATTGTACCGTAAAATGGGGTGAGTAGGGTTCGCGGGGAGAGTTGGGTTATGAATGGGGAGAGAAGGGATGAAAGGGAGGTGAGATGGGATTTTAAGGCTACTGCTACAAAAATAATGTACTTATTCCAATTAAAAATGGAGCTATAGTAATACTCATAATAAAAAAAAAACGATCCAACAATCTTCCAAAATCACCTTTGTATGAAATCCCATCTCACCCCAATTACGAGGGATTACGGGGTGAGGTGGGTTTTCCTGTATATTTTGGGTAGTTCCATTTCATAACTTTGGTGATAACACCAAAAAGGCAAGGAAGGAGTTTGAGTTTGAGAGTTTATCTATAACAAGCTCTTTATTGTACCATAAAATGGGGCGAGTAAGGTTCGCGAGGAGAGTTGGGTTATGAATGGGGAGAGAAGGGATGAAAGGGAGGTAAGATGGGATTTTAAGGCTACTGCTACAAAAATAATGTATTCCAATTTAAAATGGAGCTATAGTAATACACATAATAAAAAAAAAGATCCAACAATCTTCCAAAATCACCTTTGTATGAAATCCCATCTCACCCCAATTACGAGGGACTACGGGGTGAGGTGGGTTTTCCTGTATATTTTGGGTAGTTCCATTTCATAACTTTGGTGATAACACCAAAAAGTTATGAAATAGAACTACCCAAAATATAATAAAAACTAAAATACAAACTTCCGGAACACTTATTATATACACCATTCAGTTCGCATAATGTAAAAATAAAATGTTATCGAGGTTTAAATGTCAGTTTTGCCCCTACTCACCCCATTTTACGGTAAACGTAAATATTTGTTCTAGAATACAAACTTTATCAACCTTTATTGACGTGATCGATATAAGTAAGTCATATCTCGGTGAGTGTTCGCTACAAATCGGAAAATATCTGCTACGGGCTACGGCGTAGCGCTTTGACTGGCGTTTTGCATGCGCAGTTCTATTCATCATAAAGAGGTACTTTGTGAGTGTGCTGCCTTTTAAGTTTGTGTATATAGAATGTAATCTCCCGAATTATTACCCGATTAAAAAAAACCTTCAACTTGTATGTAATAGATTGGCCTTTCTGAATGGACACAAGCTATATTTTATATGATGTGGACGTCTTTCGGCTGATATGACTTTACCAAACTGATCGGTCCTGCGCCACCCGCATCCAGCGGACTCCCGGTCGAAAATTACAAAAACAAAAAAATACTTCTTCAGCAATCTCACCCAAAACAAAATGAAAAAAGACACCTGACTTTTACGACAATGCGATATTAAAATACATGTCACGACCTGGGTTGAATAATAAATAGGCCCCGTATCGCCGGTTCCTTTCATATTTTGAATGTTCAGTTATAAGAATTTACGCCCCACTTAGTAACGGGTAATGCTAACATAAAATGGAACGACCACTCGACTCTTATGTATTGACTTTTAGTGCGCGTTGTATTTTAAGGGGGAAATTTCAATTCGCCGTGATAAGGGGATGGGGTGAACGCGCGTTTAGGGTATCGATAGGAAGGTTGATACGAGTATGCTGCGTGGAATGATAAAAGTGTGGAATTATCATTGATATATGTATTTGAATCTTTATTGCCAAAATCAAATAAGCACAAAGGGTGGACTTAATACCACAAGACATTCCCTACCAGTCAACCATAGGGCCAAACAGAAGCTTGGTGAGTGAGAAAATAGCAACGAAAGCATAATCGTTTGTCTACTAGTTTGTCTACTTTGTTTAGTTTAGTTTAGTAAATCTCATTATATACATTTCACAGAAGTACAGTTATACAGTTATCTTATACTTTTTTGGGACAATCTTAAACAAATCGTCCTAGTCCCAAACTCAGCAAAGCTTGTACTATGGGTACTAGACGACGATAAACATAATTATATAGATAAATTAATACTTAAATACATAGAAAACATCCATGACTCAGAAACAAATATTCGTGCTAATCACACAAATAAATGCCCTTACCGATTCGAACCCAGGACCTCTTGCTTTGTAGGCAGGGTCACTACCAACTAGGCTAAAGCGGTCGTCAGTCAAGACAATCAAAAACATGTCAATTATAAGAGTAAAATAGATAATCATCACTGATACATATAAGCAGAATTATAGTAAATACTCTTGCGTTGAATATTGCATAAGTGCTGGACTTATTGCATGATCTAACACTACATGCGTGCTGCATGATCTACGTAACCCATATTCCTAATATGTATAATGAATTTTTGGTAAGCCTTAGTTAATTAAGCTAACAATTCAGTCAGAGTCAATTTATTATTTCATAGCAGGTTCCGCTGTAAACCGTAAACTCATATTATCAGCTACGCTCTGCTACTCATATTTATTATCAACTATGCCCATTTCAATATTAAATGTTGAAGCAACCCGTACTAAGGCCAAGCTGCCAGTCACCTTTTCCATACAACCACTAAATTTTCTACTAAATCCGTTAGTTCCATTTGTTTTAAAAAGACAAGCTAATATGAGCGTTACTGCAGTTATATAAAAATCATTATAAAGTAGGCCGTATTACCACGTATTACTGCTTCTGATTTAGCAGTGGAACTAGTTACAGAATGGCAATCTTCATTAATCCACGTCATATCACCGGGCTCATTATATTTTTCTATTCAAAGGCAGTGCTTGTCAATTACTTAAAATATATGAGTTAGTAATGAAAATGTGATCTTTAACAGTGTTGCGAGGAAGCAGACTAAAAATATAGAGTATAAAAACTGTCGCGTGAGATTATACTTTCGAGAAATGACGGTAGACCATTAGCCTCAGACATGAAAAACACTGATATAACCTTAATCATGATGTGATTGTTGTATGTATAGTCTCGACACATTGACAATTAATGAACCAGTCGCTAGATGTGACAGCTGCTACGTCACAACAAGGTTATTTTAATGTTGAACTTCTCAAAATGGGTCAGATCTACCATAAATTACCAAGGTGGTAAAAATGGGCCTTCGCAAATCCAAACATATACAGTCCGGAAATACGTACATAAATACCTGTACACGCCTTTATCCACTCACTTGCATGTGGCAACCACAGTTGCCAATTTCGCGGGCCCCTAACCTGATGGTGGCAACTATGGTTGCCAATCGAAGTATGGGCAACTTTGATAATGAAAAATTAGAAGCATTTTAGGCTAACTTTTTTTAAATTCGAAAGCAAGTGAGTGGTGACATTGACAATAGAGTCCTGTACAGATATTTACGTCCTTATTTATGTAAGTCTAGATTAATACCCCTGACTGTACATGTACCGAACAGAGCCCTTGGCAACAACATCTATCTATTGTATGCGTCTATATTTTTACACTTGACTGTTCAAGTGTAAAAATATAGGTGCATACAACTAACTCATAAATATGTCCCATAATGTACTTATTTATGAGAGGATGTTACCGATACATATTTATGCACTTGACTGTACCACCTAGGTACCTACTTAATAAAATCATAAAGTTTGCAGCATAGCAATAAAAATTTAGAGACTTCACAATCACGTCATAAATCAGACTTCCTAGTAAACACCGTTCGTAACCTACATAAAAGATAAAAACAAAACGTTAGACAAGGAATCTATTAGCGATAAATCTCGCTCAATGCGGCGATTGAGCAATAAATATCAATGAGTTTAATGTGCGCGCGCCTCAGCTGTCGGGCGGCCATGTTGCCGCGATGATTTACGGGAACACACTGTGAACTTGTCAATAGATGGCGCAGATGTCAACTAGTTGGAGAAGGCAATATCACTGATTATGCAGGACAGTCATCATATCGGCCAAAAGACGTCCACTGCTGGACGTCCTCCCCCAAAGAGCGCCATAGCACACTTTATAATACATACATTGGACAAGTCTATTATAGTAGGTATTGGGAGTCCAGTATTTTGGAAGGTTCCCCCTGTTTTGGCATATTTTTGTTTGTAAGAATTCTATTTGACATAATCTATGTAGGCATAATTGACTTTGTGCATAAACTGTTTTGGCAGAATCAAGTTCCGCATAGTTCGATTACGCCGAATTTCAATAGTCTGAATATTATTTGTGCATAATTTTGATGCTCCGAATCATGTTCACGCATCAAATATATGAGTTTATTTTTTTTGTCGAACACAAATAAATATGCACAAATATATATTTGCAGAAATATATATGGGCATACCAGTCTTAATAATGTATTTATTAGTTAAAATTGCATGTATTTATATTTATAATAATACACATTTGTTGTTTGAAATTATTATTTTTTTGAAAACAAACGCCAATTATTTTAACCTAAACTAAACCTAACCTAACCTAAGCGCCAGCGTGTCGACGTCACCCCGCTGCGCAGGGTGCCTATTTCCGCTTTAATAATACCATTGTTACGATTATTTGTTTTTTTTTACTGCGTGGGGCTTCGCCCTCCGAGCCCCCCTTTTCCTAGCTGCCTTAACCGAATCTACCTACTATATTATAATCCTTATGGATATCATATAATTATTTTGTTGCTATATCTCGTGAGACGCACCCCGTTCTAAATATGCTTGGTAAGCAATTTAATTAAATTGTCCTATACAATCGATAATATGCCGAATACAATTATGCTAAACCAAATTATGCGTTAATAAATATAATCGGCCATAACAATAGTATGCAAATTTACATTCGGCCAAACACATTTTCGGAATTTTAGAAATTCTATTAAGTAAGGTTTCTGCCACATTAACATTCGGCGAAAACCGAATATGCCAAGTCTGTCATAAGAAAAACATTTCGGATGATCAAAGTTATGCCAAATAGAGGGAACCCATTTTGGAAGTGTCATGATTTTGACAGCTGAACTTGATAGCATTTATTGTATGGCAGAGAGATTGTTATAACTGGCACATTAAAGCTACGTTATGACCAGGTCATTTATATCCTCCTAAGGGCTATGATCCTGAGGAAAGATTTATTTTCGATTTCGGAATTTAAACCATTTTCAATTGGAATAAAGTAGCATTTTTTTTAATAAACAAATGCAAGTCTGTTTCTTACATTAGCTGATTTTAATTAAAATGATTTTTTGTATTTTATGGTGGGCTTTAGTAGGCACTGTTAAGTTTCCTACAGTGTTCCACACCCACATCTATCATAAATTGTACAAGTTTTAAGCATTAACGTTCGACAATCCAATCAATTGCCCCCGTGTGGTGTCGGGTTGGAGTAGCACCACCCCTTTCTTCGTGTGGGTGTCGTAAGAGTCGAACTAAGGGAACAGGGTTGAAGTGTGTTGTGAGCGATGGGTTAACAATCTATCACTGCGATATCATATTTTGTCTATCTTTTATACCTACATTTATGCTAACTGTTGTACTGTCTCTACGTAGATAGGTATGTATGTATGTAATCCAATCAATGCAAAATATATGGCGTTGTTCCTTTGCACCCTTTGATGTATCAAATGTGAATGCTTTATTATGGATTACATAGCGAGACTTCAAAATCAATCAATATGTACGACAATTTGGCGAACGGTAATGAAATCCAAATGTGAGTTGATTCAAGTCAAATGAGCTGTTTTTGTACTTCTTTAATGGAACTATGCCTCATCCAAATCGTAGCAATTCGTGGCATCAGAGGATGTCGTATCACTGCCGGTCAACTAGGTGGTAATAGGGCCAGTCATTATTCCCAATTGATTCTATAGCTTTTCTATGAGCTACGTATGCAGTGTCCATTATTCAAAGATCTCAATGCTCTTGGCCGTACGATACAAGTTGGAGTTCAGATTATTTTGGGCGTATACGGTATCAATTGATGCTGTAACGAGTTATTTTATAGTTAACATTGTGTGCCAATGGGGCAGTGGTCAGGGCAGATGAATCGATATTAATTTGGCCGTAGGCTTCATCGGAGTGGGTTGACGTGAGATTTCAATTAGTTTGACACGGTTGGAACAGAGTCACGGAAGAGCGGGTTGATTTGAGTTTGTTACGTGAAGTATTATGTTTTGGAAGACATGCTTATTGGAGCAGTTCAACTGGAGAAATATTCCATAAATAAGTACGCGAGCTAAATAATACCTACTTACTTACTACTTATACTGTGACCTGGGTTTCTGGATCCCATTTCACAAAAATCAAATAAAGTCACTTTCAATACAAGTAGTTGAAAAGAGGAGATTTTAATCGTGATATAATTTCAAGTCAAGCTAAGACAAGCTATCAATTATGGCGAGCAGCCGACACATATAGCTTCCAAACAGTTTGTTCAGTAGGTACGTATGTGTACTTGTAGGTCGAAGGTAAGGAAATATCAGTAGGTACCTCAGGGTAATTGTCTTTTACCTGCTTTGTGCTGGTTATTGCGGAAGCTGATTATCCCGTTTCTTTTAGGCTCAGCCAGTCAGTCAGTCCTTTTTTGAATATAATATTTCATTCTAATGCATGCTATTTTTTTTAATTCAGCTGGCGTGGTCGTGAAAGGGTGGTAACTCCCAATCAAACGCCAACTATTGTGAATTGTTTAAACATTATTTATCGTCAGAATCACCATGAACCATCATGTAAAAACACATTCTGTCTAGAGCAAAGATTATTCATAATCTTTGCTTAAGAGTAAATAAATTGGTAACGCCGCAAACATTACGAAAGTACCTAGCAAATAAAGTATTTTTATTTTATTTATGGCTCGTAACTTACGTCACAGTGTACCTATTTATAACGAGAACATCAAAGATGCGTCTACGTTATTATTATTAGTGTGAATCATTCTCACAGCCACACTTCTATCAAACGGTAGTATAGTATTGTTCATATGAACATTCATAGGACCTTTTGTCACTACATTGACGAATATGTTTAACCTGCAATAATTCACGCTATTATTGCAATTATTTACGATCTGCATAAAATGCTTATTGTAATTTATTAATAACGCTTCGTTTTATTGCTTTTGCGTACTAATTTATTGGTGTAGTTGTCCATTGTGTTAAATTGAGCGAGATATCTTTATCGACCGGTGATATATTGTTAACATGTTCATGGACATGTTTAGATTAGTGACATATAAATATGTATTTATAAAACATAACAAAATAGGCATAAACATGATGTCGAGTTGCGGAAACCCAGCCCGCGTACACCTATAACCTATGTTGTAGGTATCATATTTGTGTTTCGCGCTTTCGTTTTGACACATGACAAAGTTAGATTGCCATTTGCCATGTTTTTAGGGTTCCGTACCCAAAGGGTAAAAACGGGACCCTATTACTAAGACTTTGCTGTCCGTCCGTCTGTCTGTCACCAGGCTGTATATGAAGAACCGCGATAGCTAGACAGTTGAAATTTTCACAGATGATGTATTTCTGTTGCCGCTATAACAACAAATACTTTTGCAGGCTATAAAACAGTAAAAAAAAGCCTTTGTTGTATGGGAGCCCCCCTTAAATATTTATTTTATTTTGTTTTTAGTATTTGTTGTTATAGCGGCAACAGAAATACATAATCTGTGAAAATTTGAAGTGTCTAGCTATCGCGGTTCTTGAGATACAGCCTGGTGACAGACAGACGGACGGACGGACAGACAGCGAAGTCTTAGTAATAGGGTCCCGTTTATCCTTTGGGCATGGAAAAGAGGTAGATAAGCGCTCCAAAAGTGGCACACTAACACTGAGTCAATTGCACCAACTTGCCTTAGTTTCGGGTCGTCAATGGAAACGTATAAACTTCTCTCAGCTGTCAGAGGTTTGGTGGCCATTTTTAAAGTCAGAATTTCGTATAGACAACGTTTCTACCTCTTTTTTATACTACATCATTGGTGTCAAATATATTTAAACATATCTCTTATCATAGCTTTGCACCACCTTTGCACAAACGACTGGAACACGCGTGAAAATTACAAGTACGTAAGTTGGGTAGATCTAAATGTATTGTTTTGTATGGAAAAATGACTGTTCAGTTTCCTAACGCTCAATTGAAAGGGTACGCTAATTTACCCATCTGGTCTACGTTTAGTCGAAGAAATATATCTCATACCAATGCAACCACAATAGGTACTTGAAAATATTAGTTGGAAATTGATAATAAACATATTTAGGGTCGAAAAGATGTGCCGTAGCTTCCCGAACGCTGCCCAGCCGAGTCGGATTCGACGATTGACCTCTTTCTCGAAGTTGGACCTACCTAACTGGATAGTCTGTCCTAGGTATACATAATCGGCTACAACTTCGAGCGTAAAGTATCCGATTGTAATGGGAGTTGGTACTACATGGGCATTTGACATGATCTTCGTCTTATCCATGTTCATTTTTAGACCAACTCGCTCGGAAGCTTTACTGAGGTCATCGAGCATCTTACTTAAGTCCTCCATGGTCTCAGCCAAGACTACTATATCGTCAGCAAACCGAAGGTGAGTGATGTACTCGCCGTTGATGTTGATGCCTAGCCTTCTCCAGTCCAGAGTCTTGAAAACGTCCTCCAGTGCAGCGGTGAACAGTTTTGGAGAAATAACATCTCCTTGCCTGACTCCCCGCTGCAGCGGAACAGGTTTCGAGTTCTGTTCCTGGAGTCGGATATTACGCAGTGTCTCAAGACGAGAGTCTTTGACCAGTGTGTGTTGCCAGTAATGACATATGGCACTGAAACATGGTCGCTTACTATGGGCCTCATAAAAAGGCTCAAAGTCACCCAAAGGGCAATGGAGAGGACCATGTTGGGGGTTTCTCTGCATGATCGCATCAGAAATGAGGCTGTCCGCAGGAGAACCAAGGTAACCCACATCGGTTACCTTGGTTCTCCTCCCTCCGGATCGCTAAACTTAAGTGGCAGTGGGCGGGGCACATAGCACGAAGAACCGATGGCCGTTGGGGCGGAAAGGTTCTCGAGTGGTGACCACGTACCGGAAGGCGCGGCGTGGGTAGGCCCCCGACAAGGTGGACCGATGACCTGGTAAAGGTTGCGGGAGTCCGCTGGATGCGGGTGGCGCAGGACCGGTCGCTGCTCGCGTTGCGTCGCGTTGCTCAAAGGCACTGACGTGTCTAATATTTTGTGATGAATGAAATTTATTTCAAAAGTGCTAAATACCAATGGAAGGGTCCATTTCTCTTGCGAGTCGGTCATTAGTCGCGCGGGGAAATTAAATTTAAACTGTCACAGCGCCCTGGCACTGTCAAACTTTTTCTATTAACTTTTTCATTATGATTTGACAGGACATTCATAAAGCGATGACGTTGATGAATGGATTGTTTTTTACGGGGAGGACGAAAATCTTAACACTCTTTCAGATATGCTTCCTATTTTTGGTTTATATATTTGTTATTTTTCCCGACTATACGGCGGAGCCGAAAAGAAGGGATGAGCTTTAGCAGGGTTTGTATTTACGTGTGTTACGCCGTACCGATTATTATACTGAGCCAATTTTGATGGTTGAGGTGTCAATCGATTTGAAAGTTTTTCTTAATGCTTCAGGTGACATTTGTATGAAAAGTTATTCAGTTAGTTTTCCGTAGTCGGGTTTACAGTGTTTTTTTGAAGTGAAAACATCTTTAGCGGCGCTGAGCACTTTTTGGGATGGGGAAAAATGGTTAAATACGCGACAGAGTTTTGTGACGTCAGATGTGAAGGAGGTCACTTTTTGCTGCTAGCCGATTCGACTTCATTCAAAACTGAACGCTATTCGTAAGAGATTCACTTTTTGCAATAGCATATTCTGCAAATTTTGTAATAATACCAAAGCGTCCTTCACCGTTTTGCTATTGAGAAAATTCTAATAGTTCGAATTTGGGCGTTATTCCTAAAGATATAAAGCTTAGAAAAATATTTACCAACGGCAAAAACAAATTGTAATTTTGGTCGCCAACTCGCCACCGCCGTCTGTGTTCTTGCAAATTCGAATAGTTCGAATTTAGACGTTATTCCTAAAGAGATAAAGCTTAGAAAAATATTTGGCAATGGCAAAAACAAATTGGTATTGTGTTTGTGGTTCGGCGCGCCGAGCCAGCGGCCCCCGTCGCACCCAACGCACCCGCGGGCCGTCGGCCTAAATAATTGATAATTGTTTATAAATTTGCATCAAATTCATTTTTAGGGTGACACCGTAAGATGTCACGTGACCTGATCGAAAAACTGTTACAATGTTATTGAGTTTTCACTTCTGCCGGCACTCCCGGAATGCAACCCGGTCTTTTTTTTACTTTTTGTGGTTTATATACTTGTTATGTTTATAGTTAAAAGAGTATTATGATATTTATTTGATTTATTTAATTGTGAATACTATTCATGATTTTAGTTATTTATTTAAACTTTATTGCACTGAACAAGTTACAGATACAAAAGGTGAACCTAATGCCATAAGGCATTCTCTACCAGTCAACTTTTAGGCCAAAAAGAAAATAATCACAGCTGGCGTGGGATATGAGAACAACATAGAAATAAAGTAATCGAACAAATAACTGGTATGTTATATAAGCAATTCCAATTCATGTAATTTAATTATTATATTTCCTTTACAATTTAAATATGTTTCTACACTACATTAATAATGAAATATCATATAATATAAATATAATAATAGGTACAATATTATACCTGCTGCTGCTGTTATAATTTCATTATTTTGAAATATATAATGGACAATAGGGAATATTCATGACATTTTTTTATTTTTTTTATCTATTCTATAAGTAATTATATAACCGGAAAAAAATATAACACTTTCACAATATTATTAAATAAGCTAAAAAAAATAAAAAAAATACTATCATTTTCGGACGATCAAAACGCCACCATTTTGGGGCGCTCATTTGTGACGTCACCGTGCAGCTTAGTGCACGGCGGTTCTTAAACAAATTAACAACAAAGTGTTTGATTCACACTTTTAATAAATGTGAGTGATTAAAGCTTATAAGATCAACTTATTGTAATGGAAGAGCACACAAAAGCTTATTATAAATATTGTATTGTCCCTATGTGTGAAAATCACATTAAAACTGCAAATATTTTCATATGCCCAAAGGTGCAAATATAAGGATAAAGTGGTGTAAGGCGATGAGGAGAGATAATGTATCGTGCTTGAGTAGTTTATATTGTTGTGAAGATCATTTCGACGTGAGTATTAAATATGTATGTACCTAAAATCTTTTTTATTACGACTCTCGAACAATATAGGTAAACAATAACCTAACCTCAAAATTGTATTATATACTTATTCATAAAACTATTCTGATTCCCAATTTTTTTAGTTATTAATGTTACAAATATTATGATTTTTGTTGATCAACAGCTGACTACGAGTGTTGATTTTGATCAAGAAACGTTTTAGCTAAGTTTCTTTGTTTGCACTGTTGATCGAAGAAAGTTAAAAGAATTTAATCCTTTTTACTGAGTGACCTACACAAATTTGTTTTATTTATAAGCCTTGACGAAAACAACCTAGTTTGTTAAAGTTCATAAAGATGTTCTCAACATTTAACATTCCTAATAGGTACCTACATATCTTTGATTATATAATACTAGCTTCTGCCCGCGACTCCGTCCGCGTGGAACTCGTTTATACTATCTCTATACCAAATTTCATCCAAATCGGTTCAGCAGTTTAAGCGTGAAGAGGTAACAAACAGACAGACAGACACACTTTCGCATTTATAATTTATTATTAAGTAAGTATATATAAAATATATAATATAACTAGCTTCTGCCCGCGACTCCGTCCGCGTGGAACTCGTTTATATCGTAGCTCCCCCCATATCCCCCAAAGGGATGAAGTGGGGGTGAAAGTTTGTATGGAGCTACGATATAAATGAGTTCCACGCGGACGGAGTCGCGGGCAGAAGTTAGTATATATAATATATAAAGTTATAGTATAGTAAAATAGTATATAGTATGGCTAAATATCTACTAGTATTTTATTCCACTTATTTAACAAAGGCACCTATTTGAAGTAGTTTAAAAGTCTAGCTATTTGAATCGCCAAAATAGGTTATAATTATTTAATTGACCAATCTCACGAGTATAAAAACAAGGAATATGAAAATTTATTGAATATCTGTAACTTATTTACCTTGCAGCTTTTACTCCTCTTAGTTCAGCGGACGTAAAGTCACAAATATTTGCGAAGTATGTATTAAATTTAGTCATCATGAACACATCAATTTTAGGCAGATTATCAGACTGTGCCTTGACAAAACCGCCTTCAGTCATTGTGGCGAGTCTTTTTTCACTTAATAATTACCAAAAAACACTGATTATTTATCATAAACAGCGGCCAAACAATGCGAATAACTTTCAATAATCATACTAACGACCTGCACGGTGACGTCACGTTTCGCTCCGCCAATAGCGTTGCGTTTTGGAAATCTGCGAGGGAATTTGAAAAATAGTACTTTTAAACAATTTATTTTATCAATAGAAACATGATAATTTGAAAAAATAATCATGTGTGTATATTTATTAAGCAATATAGATTACACGTGATTTTTTTTGTCCATTTCTAAATCACATGCATATTCCCTATTGTTTTACAGAATTAAAATATTAACTTTGTAATGAATAAACATTTAAACGTATTTCTAATGTGATGTTTCTTGCAAAGAAGCCATGTTAACCCAAGGTATTTACCCTAAGTTTATCCAGAAAGTCCCCATTATAGCTACACAGCTCTTAACCGTATTTTCTGATGTTACAAGCCTAGAATAGTCAAATCCAACGTTAGTCATAAAAACCGGCCAAGTGCGAGTTGGACTCGCGCACGAAGGGTTCCGTACCATTATCTATAAAAACAGCAAAAAAAAAAACGCTTTTGTTGTATGCAAGCCCCCTTAAATATTTATTTTATTTTGTTTTTAGTATTAGTTGTTATAGCGGCAACAGAAATACATCATCTGTGAAAGTTTTAATTATCTAGCTATCGCAGCTCTTGAGATACAGCCTGGTGACAGACAGACAGACAGACGGACAGCGAAGTCTTAGTAATAGGGTCCCGTTTTTACCCTTTGGGTACGGAAACCTAAAAAAAAAAGTTTGTAATTAATAAACATTTAAAAATTTCATGTACGTAATTCTAATGTGATGTTTCTCGCAAAGAAGCCAGGTAAACCTAAGCGATAAATTTTAACCTAAGTTCATCCAGAAAGACCCCATTCTCAGAGCTGTGTACAGCTCTAAGCCGTATTTTGTGATGTTTCAAGCCTAGAATAGTCAAATCCGACCTTAGTCATAAAGAAAATCCATAGCAAATATCATGTTTCATTAAAAACATAATCAGAATCAGAACTTTATTGGTAAAATGTCATATTGTTGAAGGGTTTTGTTATTATATTTCAATACAAAATCGAGTAGGCAGTTTTATTTTTCTAGCCTACTCTTGCCTTGCCGGCCTGTCGATAAACAACGCCGAATTGCACTGACATCGCTCCAAACCCAAGCAAATCCTCCCGCACAATCTCCTGCACATTTATTTAATTTCCACCATTTCCACCCAACCCTTTGAATAACGTAGCACGTGGAATAAAGGCACCAGCTCAGTAAAAAAGACGTATATTCGTACAAAAAGCCTGGCGCTTGCGTCCTTTTTCGAAGTCTTAATAACAATAAGTCTGCCGCAGGCGTGTAATTTCGACGACATCTTTAAGATGGAGATTTATATTGAAAGTATTGAAACTGTTTTGAATATCGCTTGGATGTGGTGGATATTTGAGATATATATTTTGCGGCTAGAGGTCGGGAATCGAGAATACAATCTAGGTATACTATTACTAGTGACTGAATCTTTAATTACTAGCTTCTGCCCGCGACTCCGTCCGCGTGGAACTCTTTTATATCGTAGCTCCATACAATTTTTCACCCCCCACTTCATCCCCTTGGGGGATGATTTCCGGGATAAAAACTATCCTATGTCACTATCCTAAGCCAAAGCCGTTCACCATCATACATAGGCCTATAAACAATATTAACCGCGACTTTTTTGATAAAGATTTGCAAAACATTCGTTGGGAGTTGCTGAGCATGACGACTGCAAATGAAATTGACAATGATTTCAATAAAAACATACATTATTTATTTGATTTACACGTACCAATTAAGACTACATCTGCTACATCATCATCATCATCTACTGGAAGAGATCCCTTACAGGGATAAGTTCGGCTTTGTACCAAATTAACTTTTTTTTACCTGTGTCTTGTGTACAATAAAGTATTTACATACATACATACTACAGTAATTAAGGCTCCCCGTCCACCGTGGATCACAGACACTATTCAGTTAATGATGAAACTGCGCGATGGAGCAGCAACAGACTACCATAAAAACAAAACTAGTGCTAAGCAATTTAAGTATAATAATAAACAATAAAATAAAAAACCCTAAACAATTATGGAAAAACCTTAAATCTACCCTAATCCCTAAAAATGACCATGATTTACCATTATATTTTAATGATCCCGATGCGATTAATAGGCATTTTCTATGCTTGCCTTGTACGGCACAAACATCTATTTCACAGTTGACTCATTTTGAGTTTCATAGATTCAACAAGTCAGTATTTAGGTTGGAACCAGTTACTCCTGAAAAAATTATTACAATAATTAGAGGTCTAAAATCAAATGCTATGGGCTGTGATGGCATAAGCCTGAACATGATATTGATGACATTACCTAACATTTTAGACATAATAACGAAATTGGTAAATACTTCTCTCCTTACATCCTCTTTTCCTAACGCTTGGAAGCAAGCACAATCGTACGCCCCCTCCCTAAGATCACAAACCCCACCCAATTTAAAGATCTCAGACCGGTTAGTCTGTTGCCCTGTCTTTCTAAAGTAATAGAAAAAGTAGTATGTTTACAATTAACTGAATATATTGAGAAAAACAATATCCTACCAGATGTACAGTCAGGATTTAGAAAACGCAGAAGCACCGTGACCGCCTTGCTTGACGTCACTGACCACATTCTGTGTGCTCAGGACCAAGGGATGTGTACGATTTTAGTACTGCTCGACTTTTCCCGGGCTTTCGATTGCATAGATACGAAATGATTGCTATCAAAACTGAGCTACTACGGGTTCGATTGTAGTGCACTCAAATGGTTTGGCCTTGCAAATCGGAGCCAGCGTGTGAAGTTGACTTTGAGCGATGGTTCATCTCTCATCTCCGAGAGCATGAAACTCTCACGAGGGGTGCCTCAAGGCTATCCTCGGACCATCTTGTTTATTTTATACTCTGCCGACATAACAACTCATATAAAACAATGTAAATACCATATATCCCTTCCCCATATATTTTCTTCTTCATATATCCCTTTGTCTCTGTGTGTCTTTTGCGTAGTGAATAAATGTCTTCTTTCTTTCTTTCTTTCTTTATATATATGCAGATGATGTACAGGTGTACATTTCATTCAAACAGGGGGACATTGAAGATGCAATAGGCAAACTAAATGAGGATCTATGTGGAATAGCAAACTGGGCTTCCAACAACGGATTATTATGGAACCCGGCCAAAACAAAGTACTTAACATTCGGAAGCAAATATCAGTTGGCTAGGCTCGATTCGACAATGGATGTTAAGTTGATGGGTAATCCTATTGAACGTGTCAGTGAAGCGCGGAACTTAGGCCTTTTAATGGATTCAGAACTCAGATATGAAAAACATATATCCAATTCAGTTAGGAGCTGCTTCTACAAATTGGAAGTCTTGTACAAGATAAGACCTTTCTTGAGTGAGACTCTGCGCGTTCAATTAGTGGACTCACTAATTTTATCAAAATTAAATTACATGGATATAGTGTATGGTCCATGTTTACTTACTAAAACAAAACGACTTGTGCAACGAGTACAGAACGCCCGTGCTCGTTTTTGCTTCAATATTCTGTTAAGGGCACATGTGACTCCATATTTAAACAAATGTAACATGCTTAAAATGCTACACCGACAAAAGCTTCATTTGGCATGTCTTCTTTTTGAGGTAGTTCACCACCAGTCCCCTGCATATCTCTTTAAGAAGCTTTCCTTCCGTAAGTTAGGGGAGTTCGGCAATGTGGGTTACAATTGTCAACGCATAAGCACAGCTCAGCTGCATTTCGCGGAAGTTTCAGGTATTTGGCAACTAAATGTTGGAATAACCTTTTGCCGCCTCTGAGAAACCAGAAAGTGTCTATAGTTTCAAGGTAAAGCTTAAAAAAGAGTTGTACGAACACCAGCAAAGACAGGAAATTTTCAGACATGATACTAGTTTTCTGTAAGCAACCCCTGAGATACATGTAGTTTACGTCCTATAAGCCAATCTGTGCTTTTTGTACCTTGCCTTGCTTGTTTTTCTTTTCGCCAAATTTAATTTAGTTTGTAGTATAGCTTGTCCAGTAATCTAAAATTGGATTAAGTAAATCTAATCTCTTCTCTCATCTCTGGTCGGCGTGACAGTGACGTTTCGTTCGTATCGTATCTGCATTTTCTTAGTAGTTTGTGTTTCGTTGTTGCAAGTTTGTACTATAGATTAAGAATAGTTTAAGTGTAGTATGCACGCACATGTATTTTTTTACTTTTTGTTTGCATACATTCAATAATATTGTTAAAAAAAATATATATTTTGAAATTAAAGTAATTCTCAAACATGTTACTAATCGGCTAGTATAGCCGCGTCGTCGGCGAGCTGGGGCATGCACCTGGGCCACAACGGAAGAACAGCGCTGGCTTTGCCCGCTTCATGCTGAGCTGTGGCCCTTTTGTGGCAAACAGTGTTCGTTATATTTTTTATTTACTATTTCTCTCTGTGTTTGTCAAAAATAAATGCCTTTTCTTTCTTCTTCTTTCTTTCTATGTCCTTCCCCAGGACTCAAACTCTATACCAAATTTCATTCCAATCGATTCAGCGGTTTCAGCGAGAAGAGGTAACAGACAGACACACTTTCGCATTTGTAATATTAGTATGGATTGAACCTCACAAAATTACTCGAGAATCGGTTGAGAAATGCGGCCCGTTAAGGAAAACAACCGGGCAGCTGGACATGCGGACATCCGGACTTACCTACGACAGAATTTCGGCCGAAACTGAAACGGAGAGCTTCGCTCGCTCATTCAGTTAAATTAAATGTGCAAACGGGACACCTGTTGTCATCTCTGTTGCACTTACCTGCCGTGATTGGTGCGACACGTAGAGGACACCGGGGTAAGACCGTATAGCTAATGAACTGAGACTATCAAATATTCATATAACAACATAAGTAAAAGAAATACACCTTTTTAGTTAGCAAGTATAATTCATAAAACAATATAATTATTAAAACACGGGGATGGCGGTTGACAAGTAAGGTATTTTATTGATCATATAACACAGACCATACATGAAGTTGTCACAAGAATGTAACTAGATGGCGCTAGGAACTATGTTTAATAATACGTATTTATTATTTTGATATTAATTAACAACACCCCCACTATATCAAAATAACAAATGAACCAATATATATACTTAACAAATATAAGGAACTGTTGAAACTAACATACAATAATTTAGTTCAATTATATAACAACCAGAAGGGAAAAACAAGAAATTACAAATTAACATGAAAGCTCACAAAAATAAACTTTTTCATAAATACCTAAGTCTTATTTAGACAAGTAATTTACAATTATTTTTGAACCACACTTGGTGTGTTTTCATAAACCTGTAATGTTTCACCTCCGGTAAACCTTTGGTTAACAGGTCAGCGGGCATGTTGGCAGTTGGCAAATACATTGTTTCTACAATATTATTACTAATTACCTCTCTAATAAAATTGTATCTCACGTGCTCACGTGTGTGCGTGTGCAATTGTGCTCTCGTGTTTAGAACGCTTATGTAACTGATGATTATTAGCCAACTTCAATGCGCTCTGACTGTCATTGTATATCACAATCTTATTACAAAAACCTATTAGCTCCACCTCTAGGTTTTGTAAGTAAATGGCTTCGCGGCAAGCTTCTGACAAAGCCATGTACTCACTTTCACAAGAACTCAAGGCAACGGTTCTTTGTTTTTTACTCTCCCAAGAAATAGCAGAGCCGGATTTCATAAAACAAAATCCTGTGTATGAACGTCTGTCAATTGTATCACTCGCCCAATCGGCGTCCACGAAACCTACCAGTTCTGCTCTTCCTTTGGAGTATTTCAAACAATAGTCTTTTGTTCTTAACAAATATTTCAAAATTCTTTTTGCATAATTCAAATGAACATGTGAATAGCTATTATTAAATTGACTCAGGTAACTGACTGCAAAAGAAATGTCAGGTCGAGTCAACACTGACAAGTACATCAAGCAACCTATTAGTTTCTGATATGGTAGTCTGTCTTCACAAGTACTAGACTTTTCAACATTTAATTTACATTCTATAGGGGTTTCAACAGTGTTACAATCTACCATATCAAACCTTTTTGCCAGTTGTTCAATGTAATGTTCCTGGTCTAAAGTAACAACATTCAAGCCTTTTTTCACTGACATACCTAAATATTGTTTGACATCACCAAGGTTCTTTATTTTGAATTTTTGACTCAATGCTGTAATCAGAAAATCTTTTTCTTTTTTATAATTAGAAAAAATGAGAAAGTCATCAACATAAATTCCAACAATAGTTTTCATATTATTGCCATGATTTTTTATAAATACACAAGGCTCAAGTTTACTCTTGGTATATCCTAAATTACACAAAGTTTGATCTACTTTCTGGTACCAAGCAAGGGAAGACTGTTTTAAGCCATAGACAGCTTTTTTTAATTTTAATACTTTGTTTTTATCAGTGACAGGAAAACCTTCTGGCAAATGCATATATATGCTCTCTTTTAGGTGACCATTAAGAAAAGCTGTCGTGACATCTAAATGAGTGATATCCATATCTAGCTGTACACTCAGAGCAAATAATAAACGAAAAGTTGAATGCCTTATAACAGGAGAAAAGGTTTCTTGGTAGTCGATACCAACTCTTTGCGTAAAGCCTTTAGCTACCAATCGCGCACGATATCTCACTCTATTGTCACAATCACGCTTCTTTTTTAAAACCCACTTGCACTGCACTACACTTGCGTTATCTGGAGTTTCGACAACTTCCCATACCTCATTGTCTTTAAACGACTGCAGCTCCTCTTCCATCGCCTGCAACCATTGTTGTTTCTCAGGACCACTGATGGCTTCTGCATATGTCATCTCATCTTCCCCCACGTAAGTGCTGCATGTGTTGGCAAATCCATAACGGTCAGGTTTCTTCCTCTGTCGCTTCAGACTCTCTTCACAGTCTGCTGAATCATATATTTCAGGTCTCGGTGAAGTGTCATCAGAAGCATGTTCTTCTGCTTCTGAATTCACCTGTGACGAGGCTTCTGTGTGATGAGAAGTACCTTCTGAGCATGGCTGCTCTCCTCCTGCTTGACACTCCTCATTCCCATCATCCACGTCGAGGTACTCAGACTCTGATGCGCTCGAACTTGGCTCATCTAACAGTTCAGGTTTAATCACAGATTCCTCCATGAACTCCCCCACTGAATCTGTGTGTTCTATGCATACTGAAACTGTGTCATCACTCCTTTTCTTTTCTAGGATCACAACATCTCGACTTGTTGTAACTAGTTTTCTCACTGGATCATAAATTCTGTATCTCTTAATGTTATCTGAGAAACCAACAAGTATGTGCTTCTTGGACTTCTTGTCCCATTTGGTCCTGTTTTCTTTCGGGACGTGTAACATGACAGGGCTACCAAAGATGCGCAAGCCTTCTAAATTAGGCTTTTTTCCTGTCCACATCTCATACGGAGTCTTCTCAACCTTCGAAGCTACTGACCGGTTTTTTAAGTACACGGCAGTATTGGCAGCTTCTGCCCAGAACCTCTTGTCTAGACCTGCTTCGAACAGAAGACATCTTGCTCTTTCGACAATTGTACGATTTGATCGTTCGCTGAGGCCGTTTTGTTCAGCTGTGTATGGGTTGGTTTTCTGGTGCACTATGCCTTCACTCTTCAAGAAACCTTCAAAATCTTTACTACAGTATTCACGGCCTTGATCCGATCTTAAGATTTTAATTTTCTTGTTCTGACTGTTTTCTGCCATCGACTTGAACTCTTTAAAATAACTTAATGCTTCACTTTTCGCTTTCAAGAAATATATGAAAGTCATTCTGCTAAAGTCGTCGATAAAAAGTAAGAAATATCTTGCACCACCAATTGAATTCTTTTCCATAGGACCACATATGTCACTATGGATGATTTGCAGGATCTCTGTGGCTCGTGTACCCGTGGAGAAGGGTAACCTTGACTGTTTACCTTCACAGCATACTTCACAGTTTGACCTACTTGCTGTAAAAGTTCCGGGATAATCTATTCCATCAACCAATCCACGCTTCATTTTGTTCAAATCATTGCTATTGATGTGCCCTAACCTCCGATGCCAAGTGTCACCATCAGCCACTGAAGAAGTCAGCATACAGCTCTGTGTTGTTGTTTTTTGTTTTAGCTTGTAAACACCATTTATAAGGTCTGCTTCCGCCACTAAATCTCCTATTTTGTTGCGGATCAAGCATTTGTTGGGTTCGAAAACAACACTATTTCCGTTCTTTATCAACTCACTGACTGATAACAGGTTAGTTGTAAGACTCGGCACGCACAATACATTATTTACGTTTACTTCGTAACCATAACTAGTTGTTATTTCCATATCTCCCGAACACATAACGGGGACTTTCGTATTGTTTGCTACAATGATTTCTGGAAGACTCGGCGAATACTGTTTGTTTTTCAGCCAGTTTTCATTCGCCGTAAGATGCATACTGGCGCCGGAATCAACGTAAAAGTCACTTTTATTGAAGTTTCCACTGAGAAAAACAACGTTGAAAGCGTTAGTCTGTTTTTTCTTCTCTGACTTTTCATGTAAAAGTGGACATTGGCTCCGATAATGCCCATTTTCTTTGCATTTGTAACAGGTTATTGTTTTCGTGTTGACACTTGAGTTTGATGTATACGCGTTCGCGTTTGGTTGTCTGTGCTTGCTAGTGTTGCCATAGTGAGACTTCTTTCTCCCATAATTTTTTGCAAGTAATGCTGAGTTACATTCCGTTTCACTCACTTGGGCAGATTCCATATCCAGTAATTTGGTTTTTATTGAATCGGCCGTTATACTGATTCCAGAGTGCTCGATAGCCATGATCATAGGCATAAATCGTTCTGGTAAACCAGCAAGCATCAATGAGCCAACCCATTCATCATTGATTTCAAAACCTGTGCCTTTTAATCGCTGCGATGTTTCCACTATTTGCGTCACATAATTCGTCATGTTATCACAACTTTCTAATCTGATAGATATTAAATGACGAAGCAAAGTAATTCTCCTCGAAAATCCCGAATCGTCGAACAAAGTCTTCAATGTTGTCCACAATTCCTTCGTGGTCTTTGCGTTCTTTATGTGCACATATAAAGATGAATCTATCGTCAAAATCAGTTTTGCTCGTGCTTTTGCATCTGCAATCGTTGCGTCTGTAGCTGGTTCTAGCTTGAGGTACTTGTCCGCGCCCTCAAGTATCAGCAAATTTTCGACCGCGAACGCCCAATCGTCGTAATTTTCGCGACCCTTCAGCTTTGGCACGTTCGTCAGAAAATTAGAACTCATTTTCAGCACTACACACACGAAAAAACTAACAATAACTATTACTTTTCAATTAAATACGCCCATAAACTATTAAAACACGGGGATGGCGGTTGACAAGTAAGGTATTTTATTGATCATATAACACAGACCATACATGAAGTTGTCACAAGAATGTAACTAGATGGCGCTAGGAACTATGTTTAATAATACGTATTTATTATTTTGATATCAATTAACAACAGTAATAGACATATTTACGATAATCGTAACATTTAACCGAATTAAAACAGAAATCAAAATTACACATTATTTATACTAAACGGGACTTAATCACGTTAACTTATTCTAAATAATATGTGAGAATCGTGAAAGTTTAAATCGATATATAGAAATCACAATGTCCACTTTTTCCGATTTTGACCCGCCACCCGTATAAAACCGTATACTGTATACGTTATTGCCCCATAAGAAATTGAGCAATAATACATCCCCTACACATGACGTTATTTAATTCATCTGAGTTGTAGCCGCACAGCCACCAGCCTTCATAAAAAGTTTAAAGTATCTAAAACAATAAAACACGTTAGAATTCTAAACGTTGCTTCTGGGTCAAATCGTATGATACGATTTTACCCCATACGGTTCTTACCCAAGGGCTGCAAGTACAAACATGTCACTCGCTACTTCACATAAAACGAAATACACGAGTAAACTTAAAAAATCCGGTCAAGAGCGTGTCGGGCCACGCTCAGTGTAGGGTTCCGTAGTTTTTGTATTTTTTTTCAAAGACTATTCAACCTATCAAGTTCAAAATAATTTGCCTAGAAAGTTTTTATAAAGTTCTACTTTTGAGATTTTTTTCATATTTTTAAAACTTATGGTTCAAAAGTTAGAGGGGGGCGGGCACATTTTTTTTTACTTCTGGAGCGATTATCTCCGAAAATATTAACATTATCAATAAATGATTGTAGCAAAACCCTATTCATTTTTAAATACCTATCCAACAATATAACACACGTTAGGGTTGAAATGAAAAAAAAAACACTCCCCACGTTACGTATAGGGGAGGTACCCTAATAAAAAATAAAAAATCACTTTTTATTTTACCACTTTGTCGGTGTGATTGAAATACATATTAGTACCAAATTTCAGCTTTCTAGTGCTAACGGTTACTAATCCGCGGAAGGACGGACAGACAAAGCGAAACTAAGGGTTCCTAGTCGACTACGGAACCCTAAAAACAGCCAACGGTAATCAATTCAACATATATATTTAGTTACTTACCTTATTAGACATTCAGATTACTAATTGACACTTGAATTTCCATAAAAATACATCAACAACAGTGAAAAACAATAATTTTGAATAAGTCGATCCAGCCCGTGCGAGTGGCAAACTATTTTTGTTGACAAATAGTTCCTATTGGTCGCCGCGCCGATGAGCGGCTTGCGAGCGGGAAATTTGAATTGATAACTGAAATAGGCATGCTGTACGGTTGTACCCCGGTATACGGTTTTGTACAGGTCTCCCCTATGTTTATATGGCCACCATACATACAGTTATACAGTTTATACCTACTTCGGGAATGCGTTTATAAAGAAACCGTTTGCCATGAAAAAAATACGCAAAGCGGTATGTAGGTATAGTGGCCATTCCGCAACCGTCGCAAAAGTATGGCATGGTGACTTTTGTGAATGGCTACTCAACGATGATTAGCTGTGCAAAAATTAGCCTGGTACAAATAGTTGCATTAAGTCACACCGGAGAAGTATGGCATTACGCTACCGCCTAATTATTTTTTCATGACTAGGTTACGGAAAATACAAGATTTTTTTTGTGGAACGATTCGTTTGACACTCGTAATTTATGTGACACGTTCGATTAAGAGGGGGCGTATCGCCAGGGAAAAATCAGAAATCACCCGCGCGCCCCGTACCTGCCGCGCTGATGCGTCTATTGCTGCCCCGCTCCTTCTCGCATAGTATATGCCCCGACAGTCAGATGAAACATGATGAATACCTATAGTTAATTATAATAAGTGGAAAGAAAGACAAAATCTGTAAGTACCTATATTTGAAGATATAATTTTCGCTAGTAGGTAAGTCAGTTTCGAGAGCTATAACTGAAATATGACCTTCCGTTTTTTTACTAAATCACGTAAGGGTTGTAATTTAGCATAATAATGTCTCGTAAAAGGCTAAAGCAAAAAAACAGCTATAATCGAATTTAAACTTTTGTGAGACATATCTATAATACTACTAATAAATCCACGGTTAAAAAATTAACGTAAATGTCACGGCACGGCAGGCGACATGTTTCGAACTCTTCGGGAGTTCTTCTTCAAAACAAACATCGAAAACACTAATCCTGAAGAAGAACTCCCGAAGAGTTCGAAACATGTCGCCTGTCGCGTCATTTAATACGTGAATTTATTAGTAGCATTAAAAAAAAAACTGTAATTTATTATGAAAACTTCGATCATGTTTATGAAAGCCAGATTTTCAGGCCACTGTGTGGCGGCCAAATTTTTAATTCTGACCCCGTGTCATGGTCGGCCTTATCACGCGATAAGTGACAGAATAGAGCGTCCGTCACTGGCTGACACCGTTTGATAGAACGAGACGATGCCCCTATCTTGTCACTTATCGAGTGATAAGGCCGACCATGATACGGGGTCTGATCTCGGATTCGTACTTGGAGACAATGGAGACGCTTTGGCCCTTTAGTTATCAATTTTGAACATACTCGTATTAAAAAAAATTATTATTACTCCAAAAGAAAGAAGGCAAAAAAATATGCATAGTGATGAAAATCCCATTCAGATATCTCAAAGAATTACGAAGCTACAACCGTTTTAATATTGCTTGTTAGAGAGAGAAAACGCAAACGGGGTGTGACGTCACATTACAGGATGCTGCCGGCAGGCCGCGTCGACGGCGTCGCCGACCACGATGCGCGCGGCACGTTGCCGTCTTCTGTGACGTCACATTCTTCCAGCGTCATCGTTTCATATGAAGTTGCGTTTTGCGAAAAAAGGACAGAACACATCCCTTCTTAAAACTTTGGACACTTATAACTTCGTGATTATTTAACCTTTTGCGTTGATTTTTTCTCCATTTGACTAATTTTTTTATCCTTCTTCGAGAAAATATCACATTATTTTATTTAGTGTCTTATTGCCCCTATTGTTGGAATCTAAAAGCGTCACCCGTGATGACTTTAAAGAAAAAAAATGACAATAATTACACGGTTCACCCACGTATTAAACGTCACTTTTTTTTTTTTTTTATGATATAGGAGGCAAACGAGCAGACGGATCACCTGATGGTAAGCGATTACCGCCGCCCATGGACACTTGCAACACCAGAGGTGTTGTGAGTGCGTTGCCGGCCTTTAAGATGGGAGTACGCTCTTTTCTTGAAGGTTTGAGGGTCGTCACTACGGGTGACATGTTTCGAACTCTTCGGGAGTTCTTATTCAGGATGAAAACACTCACTTTATAGAGTATAAATTACTTTCATTACCCAAGGAATACCACTACCAACATTTTGTTGCTTAAAAAACCACCGGAGCTATAACTGAAATATGGCCTTCCGTTTTTTTACTAAATCACGTAAGGGTTGTGAGCTAGCATAATAATGGCTAGTAGGTAAAAGCCTAAAGCAAAAAAAAGCTATAATCGAATTTAAACTTTTGGGAGACATGTCTAAAATACTACTAATAAATCCACGGTTAAATTCACGCATTAAATGTCACAACAGGCGACATGTTTCGAACTTTTCGGGAGTTCTTCTTCAAAACAAACATCGAAAACACTCATCCTGAAGAAGAACTTCTGAAGTGTTCAAAACATGTCGCCTGTCGTGTCGTTTAATACGTGAATTTAACCGTGAATTTATTAGTAGCATTAAAAAAAAACTATAATATATTATGAAAACTTCGATCATGTCTATGAAAGTCAGATTTTCAGGCCACTACTGTGTGGCGGCCAAATTTTTCAATTCTGATCTCGGATTCGTACTTGGAGACAATGGAGACGCTTTGGCCCTTTAGTTATCAATTTTGAACATATTAAAGAAAAAGTGCATAATTATGTTCACTTTTTTAATATCAAAATGTCCAAGTTCGCAGGCAATAATTGTCGGAATCTGCACTCTCGATAACCCTAAAAGCGACACGCGTGATGACTTTAAAGAAAAACAATGTCAATAATGTCACTACGGGCGACATGTTCCGAACTCTTCGGAAGTTCTTCTTCAGGATAAGTGTTTTCGCGGCGGTGTCGCTTAAATCACGACAAGATTCAAGCGACACCGCCGCGAAAACACATCCTTAAGAAGAATTCCCGAAGAGTTCGAAACATGTCGCCCGTAGTGACATTTAATACGTGAGTTGAACCGTGTAATTATTAGTACTGTTTCGACACGTCTCACGAAAGTTTAAATTCGAAAAGCAATGTCCGCCATCTTGGGATTCAAAATGGACATCATTTTTAGAATCTTCACCCTCGAGAAGCCTGCCAATGTATGTTGTTCTTTAAAAAAACGCGCATATTAATTTACAACGAATGTTTCAAAAATTTTAAATAATGCGACCACTTTTGAAATATTTCTGACTATGAATTCGTATTTAGACCTCTCAGACATCGATTTTGAACATAACCGGATTTATTCTCAACTAGCGATCCGCTCCGGCTTCGCACGGATACTATATTATACATATAAACCTTCTTCTTGAATCACTCTATCTATTCAAAAAAACCGCATCAAAATCCGTTGCGTAGTTTTAAAGATCTAAGCATACATAGGGACAGACAGCGGGAAGCGACTTTGTTTTATACTATGTAGTGATAGTGATAGTGATAAATGATAATCTTTCATAAAGTAAATACACGATCGACAGAAAAATGTTCGTCTAGTTTTGCATGTACTGCACAAATTATTCTAAGAAGCCGGTCACCCGCCGATCGCTGCGTAATCTTATAGTTGTATTTTGAACTTTAAGATCTATATGTTAAGGTCGACTTTTAAATATATTATTTCAAAATGTAGCAAAATATCTACTGGAATGTAATGATACGTTCATTCACTGGACGAATATACTGGGTCACAATATTATTGAAATAATTATGTTCGTCGTGCTGTCGTGAGAGCACAGAACGTAGTCCTCTCGTCTCAGCGGAGCGATTACGACTGACTCCGCCCGCGAACGGCAACAAAAGATATACAGAACCGCACGAAACACGCGACGGGAGAAAGGGTATCGCGCTAAATAAAAAAGGCCTATACGCCAAATACGTTTCACCTCAATAAGTCTGAAAAGGGACTACATAAAAATACCCCGCTAGTACTTTCATTAGGTAATGTGAAAAGCTATTATACACTCAACTTTTACTTAATTTATATGCACGGGAACCTCACACTATTGAAATTGAGTAAAAATAAGACATGTTTTGGCGGTTCTTTTCTATCGAGGCAATTTTGGTTTTGTATGGTTTTGTTCAGACGATTCAATTGCAAATATGATGTAGTTTTGGTATGTTCTTTTTCCTGGCATTCGCTTTAGTTTGTCATAGGTAAATATTCAATCTAAGAACCCCGATTTCGCGGAGCGCCCCCTCTTAACGCCCACGCCATTGGGCCGCGGGTACTAGCGCTATGACCATAATTTTCCTCTTCGTCATTACATAATTAGACCACTGAAGGGTCGCCATACTTGGTACAGATGACCAGAAAAGATGTGTCAGTATCTCCTGATCTAATAGGGCTAACATTTAGAGACCGAACCAGAAAAAAAATTGGCGGGTGCATTCGCCTCAATGGTACCTAATATTAGGGAATGCAATCTCGCGAAATTTCAGACCTTCCGGGACCACAAAGATAGTCTTGTAAAGCGAGATTGGGCGTTTTTCACTGAATAATATGCAAATGTTATTAATTCCACCTAATGCTATTCAACATGAGATTTATAAATAAAACTGGATATGTAGGTATATGGTTTATACCTAATATCTGTTTTATTTCAAAATACAACACAGAGAATATTTTTTATTTAACCATCAGATTTAAATATAATTGAAAGTACGAGTAGGTACTCAATACAATTTTAATCAAATTATAGTAGTTTAATGAGAAAATATATTTATTCATAAAAAAATGTACAAACATGGGGTGTAAGTGGCTACTAACTAAAACATATACCGAAATCGAAAACTTCCTACAAAATATTTGAATAATAAATAAAAATAAAAGACACACACACACACACACACACACACACACACACACACACACACACACACACACACACACGCACACACACACACACACACACACACACACGTGCGCGCGCAACCACATATCCGCACGCCAAAATAGAAACATTGTTTTGTAAATTTAAGAATTTAAAATATTGTTTATTCTAAATTATAAATTATAGTTAAGTACTGTTTATATGTCACACCCGATCTAGATAATGGAAGAGCGGGGTCTCCTGACACAAGCAATTTATATGCTTAAAAGGAGCAAGCAATTTATATACTAAAATAGTACGAGTCGCAGTCCCGTCAAATAGGGACGAGATCTCGCGAGATAGAGATTGCATTCCCTAGTACGTACAGAACCACATTTCCACACTTACTCTCACCCGATTTTTACGACAGCCAGCAGTCAAAACACGCAACGCTGTAGAACTCCCATAATTTACCGTTTTATGCCCACATAAATTAACCCATAATTAACACCCGTTTACTATCGACTGCTAGATCTGATTTTATTACTGCTATCTTTACGCTATTTGTTTTTGTAGCTGCGGCCTCCACAACCGGCGAGTCGATGTGATTCATAATAACAAAAACAAAACGAGCGAAAGCCTTGGCACATAGTTAATACCACCACTGTAACTTGTGATTGAAAAGATGGCGGCATTCTCGCGCAACGCATCAGTCTAGATTTCAGATTTAACTTACTTTTAACTTAATTTAGTTAAATAAAATGATCGTCTTGTGCGTATACTTAATAAAATAGCAGATAGCGTATATAAGTAGATAGCGCTTGCTGTATGTGGTGTTGTTGTGTTTCTGATATTGTCACCACATGTGATAATTATTATCCATAAAATAATAACATTTGTTGGTGATGAAACTGAAAGCTCAAGAGGATGCACTGTATTCATAGTGATTGAGTTGTCTAAGGATGGTATTCCACCTTGTCCAAGATCTTTGTCCAATGTGCACTGCGTCTCACCCACTCTGTAAGCAAAATGTGAAACGCAAATACAAATTTGACAAAGATATTGAACAATTGGAATCCTACCGACTGCGCCATGTTAAGGTACCTACGAGGAAGCGACAATCAAACACCAGTTTCAGATCTAGACTGACTGTTATTTATACCGAACACCTACCGACATATACCGAAGTACCTTTATTTTATCTATCTAGAGCCTCATCCTCTCTGAGCACTTCAACCCAGTGGGATTTATTGTGGATTTGCCCTCTCCTTATGCCTACTCCCAAGCTCGCTCCATCATTACCACAAAACGGATGATGCATTTCAGCGGTACCACCTTGAATTCCTTTGGTTGCGGATAGCCATTACCAAAGTAATTCATTCTTTGTTTGGCAAGGGCATGACATTCACACAATAAGTGTTCAGTAGTCTCATCCTCCTCGCCACACATTTACAGTCTAAACTATCCGATAGTCCCATCTTGGCCTCTTGCCCATGCTTGGCCAAGCGTGGCTTGGGATCTCTTGATCCTTGACCCCGAAGTGACCTGTGAACACCCAAGATATAGTTCTGAGTTGCTTCCTACTGGATTTCCAGAGTTTTTTAATCCAGCCCGAGTCCACTCGTTCTATGAAGAGCTTAGAGTGCCTTAGGCCCGCCTCATTCCTTCACTCGTGTTAGTGTTTGGTTTTGGCGTAGGTTTTAAAGGCCGAAATTATGGTTCCTTGCGAGAGTCCTACAAAAGGTTCTGGACCTACAAAGTGATTTTCCCCTCTTGCAAGCTCAACCGCTCTTTCATTGCCGATGAAGCCCTCGTGCCACGGTATCCAAATTAGTTGCACCTTATTGTGCTTTTCAAGCTCGTTCAGTGCTTGGACGCCATTAAAGACTAGTCTAGAATCCACTTTAGTTATTATCCCGGAAATCATCCCCTAGAGTGAAATGGGGGATGAAATTTTTTGTGGAGCTACGATATAAACGAGTTATTTGCGGGCTGAAGCTAGTTTATTAGTAAAGAACTAGAGACCTAAACAGTGTTTCTCCGCAGCCTAATTTTTTTAGCGCCACGTGCGTGCGTAACCTACACCGTATATGTTGTTTTGTTTATGCTACTCACAGAAACAATCCTCAGTAATTACTTTAATTAAAAACCGCAACATTACAAACACCACCCGGCTATTTTCACACAATTATCCCCACAAATAAAAGGCCAAATTTACGAGTGCATTTGTGAAAAAAGCGGCCAAGTAAATACATCGTGGGGAACAATAAAGGCGCTTTTAATACAATTACTAGAAGATATATAGGTGTTTATTCTGTAGCAAATGTTTGGAGCTGGGGCGAGGGGCAAGGGAAAAGAGGGAGCGGGAAAGTACCAGTAAATGTCAACGCCGTAGACACTGAATTAATATTCAGCAAGCAGCTGCAGCTGCTAATGCAGCAGGGTTTGGTGTTAGGACATGTATTTAGTAGGTGAATATAACATTTAAAATGTCATAATACTCGTTTGAACAGTTACTGAATTAGCCTGCTAGTAGCTAAACCATTCATGTGGTTAGCCACTTCGCATTTCAATACGGTTTTGCGCGCACTCGTTCTAACACTTTCTCGCCGTGTGTGAGCCCGCACGACACGTTGGCGTCACATAATCATTGTCAAATGAAGGATGCTTGTTTGTTCGTTGGTCTAGACAAAATAATAAAGTATTTTCTCTATACATATACATAAATTACGGAACTGATTACGATGAGATTTGGTATGAAGATAGTTTGGATCTCGAAAAAGAACACGGGATAGTTATTTTTCCGGAAATCATCCCCTAAGGAGGTAATGGGGGTAAAAGTTTTTATGGAGCTACGATATGAACGAGTTCCACGCGGACGGAGTCGCAGGCTTGCTAGTATAATTAATAGGCTCTGATCAGTAAAGAAACGTTGCTGTAACTGACTTTTTTAGTACCACTAGAAGAAGTTTCTACCAGCCACCATCAAATATGTTACGTCTGCGTGACACGGGCTTTTCTAAACATAATCGCTATCTCCTTTCATTTAAGACCGCATCTCCGAAACATAACGGTACATCAGCGTTATTTGCGGCGTCATTCTAGGGGAATGACACATCGCCTCACTCCTTAAATCTATGCGACATAGTCTTATACTAATTGTTATCATCTGTGCTAAATACAGCGGGTAGCAACTGAGTAATGCAACACTCAGCGCCAAGAAATAAAGGAGAATATTACGAGTAATTGTGTTTTGTTTTTAACCAAAGACTACGTACATAACAATTATTAGGTACCTAGGACTTATCTTAGTGTAATCGAAATCGGCCATTTGACCGACTTTATGCAGACACCGTAAAGCCAAGGCTCTTGCGGTATCATCAAAGATGTGTTCACTTCTTAAGGGACATGTGCAGGGTCAAAATAGCATCCAGCACCACCGTTGAGAAAATTCGCCAGAACTTTTTCACACTATTTGATTGAAGGTTTTTGCGTTGTCGTTGTCGACCAGTGATTGGTCCTAGCCTCACCTGATGGAAGGTGACAACAAGGCCGACGGTGTAGCTCACTCATAGGTTCAGTAGTAGCCTTATTACTTTTGGTTTGAAGGAACCTACTATACTTAATTCTTCACAGGTTATAGGCGTAACCGTGAAGAAGTAAGTATCAATCATTCGAGCACCGTCGTCGAATACACTAATGTAAGGAACGTTTTTCCACGCCATTGACATAAGTGATTTGAATTTACTTACTACTTAATTATCTCGCCTGTGGAAAAAGTCGTCTGTGTCACTATTCCTGTACGCAATATTACAATCGACTGATATATTTACGTAGGTTTTGTAAATAACAAACTGGGCCCTGGGCCATCTACGTCATTATTAACTAGCCGAAATCGATAAACCGAAAATTTATTGTAAACACAAACGTACAAAACAAATAGCCGTATCAATCAGCTCACCGTCAACTATCCGTATTTGCCCCTGGCTTGCCGAAAGGGGACGCGATCTCATGTCGGTGAGTGTCAAATAAAAGTCCTAACTTCCTGAGCATAACGTGCAGATACGTTCTTGTTTAGCCAAAGGGTAGATGCGCCATTATCTCGGACCAGGCGAACGTGTCAACATTGTTATTGGGCATCAGATCAGAGTAAGAACAAGTTGGAGGACTATTCTAGAAACGTACTACATTTGAATTTTACTGTATTCGTCATTGTGGGTCGTGTCAACGTCATCACGCGAAGCCTAAATGCGAATTTAAGTTTTGACTTCAAGCATCTGCATCCCCAATGTACTCAGGGTTGTGTTCAGTCCTTTCTGAGAATAAATCCAAAGTTATAAGGCTTATATTTTATTTATTGGCTGTTTTTACCTACGCTGCGTCAGAGAGCTACTCTTTGCTATTGTCTCGTTTGTCACATCCTCATGATCTCTTAAGATAATTGGTAAAATATAAAAACGAGCAAACCAACAAAGGATACGATATTTAAATATAAAACGTTGCCGGAATAGACCCCTTGTTGGGCTTCGGATTGAAACGGCGTCAATTTGTGCATAAAGGCTTAGACCGAGACTGCTGGAGCATTTGATTAAGGAAAGAGGGAAGTGTTTTTGTTGCTGTGAGTGCTTATAGAAAAATTTAATCGCCTAACATAGGTACCTGTTAAACGTATACGCTTCGACAGAAGAATTCCCAACAAGTCGAGCATATATATGACCTGCGAAAGTTTAGCTCCGAATTAAAAGTATGACTCAAAATTGAGACAGCTTAGACGGGTCAGAACCTTCAATAATCACGCACTGAACGCAATATGTCGCACACAAATATACAACTGGAAATATCACCGCCACATTCGTGCAATTTGTCATTCCCGTCTCACATCACGGCAGGTGTCACGGGACTGAGGTGAGGATGCGGAGTAACAAGCGTCTTAGACAGCTCACTAGCATGGAGGAGGTTTTGAGGTGTTAATTGTTTGAAACCATCCCTGATTCCCATAAATTATCTTGCCCACTGTCCGGAGCTTTGCCAATTTAACTTGATAGATCATTAACCGTTGATCATGGCACTGAAGGCTGCGGTTGTCTTCGTATAGAAAACCATCCAAATCCCCAAACGGCTGCATTTGACATTTATCTAACGGTTGCCTGCGCTCTAAGTAATACAGATTGTTCATGTTTACTTGGTCTGAGATGCTCACAAGCTCTGTTTTGACTAGTTGCGTGCGGTATCTTTGGATCACTTTTCTGCGTAGCTATTTCTAATGATGACGTGCGTGTAATTTGTCATTCCCGTCCCACATCACGGCAGATTTCACGGCAGGTCTGAGGTAAGGGTGCGGAGTAACAAGCGTCTTTGATGGCTCACGGGTACGAAGGAGATTTTGAGGTGCTAATTGTTGGAAACCAGCCCTATTTCCATCCCACTGTCCGGAGCTTTGCCAATGTAATTTCATATATGTCGACGTCCATCGAAACCCCCGAACTACTGCATTTTGACCTTTAACTTACGGTTGTCTACGCTCTAAGTAGTACAGGTTAATCATATGTTCACATGGTCTGAGATGCTCATATTTTGGAATCATCTCTCTGCGTAGCTGCTTCTGATGTTGATGTGCGTGTAATTTGCCATTTGCGTTGAACGTCACAGCAGCGGGTCGATCACGTAATGCATTGGACTCGCGTCAGGTTGATCTAAATGTCACTTTTTATATGGAAAAATGACAGATAAGTTGTCCTAACACGCGTTCGGAACGTTACGTGATTAACCCTCAGGTGTCACGGCTGGTGTCACGGCAGGACTGAGGTGAGGATACGGAGTAACAAGCGTCTTAGATGGCTCACGAGAATGGAGGGGATTCTTTCTTCCTAGCTATGAGGGTAGGGTCAGCTTTCCGTGTCAATCTTTTCCACTTCGCCTTCGGATGCCTGATGCTACTTATGATGTCTTTTTACTAACGCATGTAGGCGGCTGTTTGTTTCAGACCGCCTGAATTTTAACTATCTAGCTAACTTCCTAACTATGTTTAACTAACCTAACTATCCAAAGAATAACACGATACTGTGTTGCTCTAATATTATGGATTTTCATTTTAATTTTATATACATTTTTATATTTTATTTTATTTGAATTGTACTTTTAATTAGTTATATAAAAAACTAAATAAGTAATACACACTATGAATTATACTAATTGAAATTCTGTTAGATTTAAGTCCAAGATGTAATAGACTTTATGACATGTAAATAGTTTTTATGTACTTACATTTATGACAATATATATGATTTATAAGCAGATTATCATTGCCAAATTACCTACTTACACTGAAATTTTAATGAAAAGAAACCGTGAATTGCCCCACAGTCGAGGGTGCTAAACGTAATGCGTAGAAGACTTCGTTAAATAAGAGTAGTATGCCGACATTAGCTTAAGTAGTATCAGCTCTTAAGACATTTTTAGACCCTGCACTATTAATTATTATATCTAATAAGCCACCACGGCGTAGTACGGCCACAAATAGGACTACTGATATCGTATTGGTATGTATTTTATCGCGCCCAAACGAATGCGATGTGCATACCAACGCGATAACAAAATATTGAGTCTGCTATAAAGCGAGCCATCTCCACACTTCCGAACGTTCGACGGGTGCTCGTTAGAGGCTGTCGGCGGCAGCACGCCGTGCCAGACGGTCAATCAGCCCGGCTGATTAAGGCTCCTCTGCTGTCCTGGATCACTGCTGATGAGACAATTATAACTGGCCAGTAACGCGTGGTTTTGGAGAACGTTTGGTACGTTAAATTAGTTCAATAAATAATATATGAACGTAAGCGGAAAACAGACACCGTTATCTATAGACGCTTGCAACACCAAGTCTTCATCGTATAAAATATCAAATCTAATATATTTATTTGCATCACAGTACAAGGGGATGTCACAATATTATGCATGATGTCATGTATTTAACCGGTGTAGGCGTGCAAACGTTTATAGGGGATATATGTAAATATAGTGTAGGCCCCACAGGTAAAATTAGTTTTGCACTGTTGTTATGCACTTTTGATATAACAACATTTGATATATTCTCATGTATTATAATTACAACAGATATAATGAACTTGTAATATAACAACTATTAGCCTAACAGTCATAACGTATAACATACATGGGATATAACTTTGTTCGATATAAAACTCAGTTGGTATATTGTGTTATTGGCATAATCCCCCCGCAGTAAAAAAACGACTAATAATTGTAACAATGGTATTATTTGTAGGTTAGGTTAGGGTTAGCTTGTGTCCCTTAGAGCGGAAATAGGCACCCCGCGAAGCGGGGTGACGTCAACACGCTGGCGGTTGGGTTAGGTTTAGGTTAGGTTAAAATAAATAACGTATGTGTGGAAAAAAAAAATATCTTACAAAACGTTATACCACAAATATACATTATGTCCATTAAACGTTATATCAAAAATGTATTATACTATTTGAACATTATACGCCATGAAATTATGCTGATTGTTTATGAAAAATTATTATGTCCCTTGAGTGGTTATATCCTATGAAATTATATTAAATGTTGTTATATCCAGTGAAAATATATCAAAAGTTGTTATACCAATCATTACACTCCCGGTGGAAACGATAAGTGATCTCACTCGATTATTTCTAAACTACACAAGATATCGAAAAACTAGTTATTGATCCTGAAAGTGCTTCACGAGCTTTATCAAACGTTATAGTAACAGCCACATGACACTAATTTCTTTATAATACCATAGCAAGTAAAGCCATGTGAAGTGAAAACACGTGTATCTACTATCTATCGCAATTAATGATACAGATACTTACAATACAAATCTAGTTATTAATCAGTGCATAATATCTTTTCAAGTACCTACTTAAATGATATAAAAGTATCTCTGTGGCTGTATGGAAGCTGGAAACATTTTTTTTTAATGAATAAATACGTTTGTCCTTAAGCCGATTTGTAGATAATATTCCTTAAAATCTAACATTTCATTCACATAATTATTTACATTACAATCGTTGTCATACTATGGAGTCATCTTAGTCTTAGTTTACTAATCTGAAAATCTTAATCTTCATACATGTAATTTTATGGTTTTTTTTTGTTACTCTTGATTTTACACATGTGCGAGCTGTGGTCAACTTTATAGTTACTTTGTACTTATGTGGCTAAGCATCTTACTTAGATTTTTTGTATTTAAGCCAAATGTATTGTTCAGATGTGTTATCCGTTGGTGGTCCTTAAATAAATAAATAATAGTTCTATCAACTGCATAAGTATATGCCAGAGGCCCTACACATCACTGTTATTGGGTTGTAAAAAACAATATGTACGAAATATCATTTGATAATTAACAGTAGCTATTCATCGAAGGACAACATCGTGATGAAACCGGTCTAAAGCCAAACTAAGTCTAGTTTTCCATTTAGGTTGGCAGGAATGGCAGGTCAGTAGATGGCAGTCGCATTCGTTTAAGGGTAAATTGGAAATTATCGCCTTCTTTGAAACGCCGTTCTGACTAGATAAAGAAACAATAGGGTCTGATATTTAGATATATGACTCTTGACTATATGATTGTTTATCTGATTTAATCGATACATTACATGATTGCCTTTTCCTCTATAGAAAAAAAATCCAAAGTTGTGTCTTTATTATCCGTTTCTTACTCAGCCTACTCAAACAATACATTATTTTACGACAGGCTCAAGTTAATACTATAATAGTATTTTATCTCATCTAAAATCTCACTTAATGAAATATATCTTTATCGAAATTTGTCCAAAAAGCCCATTCCCGAAGAGTGTTGCATCTCTTATTCTCGTGCGCGGAAAGCATAAGCGTGTCTTTGTCAAGGGGGCGTGGTCGACTCGAATCAAGGCATCCCCTTAAACTAGTCCGCAAAATCTCGGGATTAGGCACCTATGCAGACCCGGGGTCTTTCTTTGAGGGTTTACCCGGGAAAAAGCTATCAAGATAATGAGCACGCTGACTGCACTGCCTTGGAAAAGAACACCGTACTTTTTTCGCTCTTCTCGCTTTTACAGTAACATACTTAGTTATCTTGAAATGTCACAGCCACAAGGACAGTTTACCCTTTAGGGACCTATCAAAGTATATTAATCCTCCCTTGTCAGCTGTCGTTTTGTCGCGCGTTTATCGCCGACGTGTTTACGAGCCGCCGACAAGCTTATCGCGCGCCGACATGCTTATCGAGCGCCGATTGAGTTACGGCGCGGTGTCAGCGCTTACGCATGACACGGTTGATAGCTGTGTCATTTGGCATTCGTACCTATTTGGCTAATATTTGTTCACTACCCTCCTGAAGATTTGCACGCTGTGGCTCTTCCTGTCTTAACAACCTAAAAGCTATACTGAATAATACTGATTGCTCCCCAAACTTACGTATTGCAAATAATACATTATTTTCTATTAATTCAATTTAGTTAATGATAATTATCATCTTGCATATAACTACTTTAGAAAATAAATAAATAAAAAATCGTAGATAATTTATGAATTTTACATATTTTTACATAGGACCAAATAGGACCATTATGCACATTTTGATTCCGTTTTTTACCAAGCGAACTTGGAATAGTGGATATAAGGTAAATGACACATTGCGCGACACTATCCCAATACTCGACACTCATAACAATGGAGGTGAACAATTTATGCCAACAGTTGGGAATTAAGTCATCAAGGATTGGACCGGTTAGGTATTAGTACATGTAAAAGTGCCCTTGTGGCCTATTTGCAGAATAAATATTTGATTTGATTATTTAATAACTTTTACTTATTTTATTATTACTTTTATTTGAATAATGAATGTTTATAATAAGTATGTATAAAAACAAAATATAATATGTCTTATTTATAAATACATAATTAAAACTAACTTAAACATAAATAAAAAAAAAACTAAATTGGCTATAACTAAAAATGAAAGCATAAAAAAAGAAGTTATAAAAAGAACACCGCCTCTAGGAGGTCAGACTGCGGCATGGACCCCATTACGCTGGCAGCATTACCTCTCTGAATCGCAATGGAAATTCGTTGCGAGAGGTAAGCGCCAGCTCTGGGGTCACCAGATGCTTGGACCTTGCTATTATTTAATTATAATATTCAACGAGCAATATTTTTATATATATAGAGTAACCGCCACTCTCTCCTCTATCCATTGCCAGCCTCTTGACTTCCTCATACGCCTCGACATCAGCTTTCTCCTTTACTTGGCTAAAATATGTTAGCCTAGGACTTCCTCTGCCTCCCTTGCCTTCAAATTTACCTTCTAGTATGTTTAAGAAAAAGCTGTCGTGCCGTATCTGGTGGCCCACCACCTTGCCTCTAATACATCCTAGCAAACATCTTTTCTCTCCTACTAATCTTAAAACCTCTTCGTTCGTCTTTCTCTCCGTCCAGCTAATCCTTCCATCCTTCGCCAGCACCACATTTTGAAGGCCTCTAGTTTAGGTTAGGCCTCTGTCCCTCTGGTTTAGCGTCTACAGGTGGTTTTCCACCGGATGAGCGCGGATTGAATTGATTTTTTATTTGCACGCTAAATTGAACCGTACTGCTGTACTGTTAGAGTGCAAATCACACTGAAGATTATTTTCAAGCGCTTGACATCGCGGGAAAATTTCTTCAGTGTAATGTGCATTCTAATAGTACGGCAATACGTTTCAATTTAGCGTGCAAATAAAAAATCAATTCAATCCGCGCTCATCCGGTGGAAAACCACCTTACGGCTTGCTCAAATATAAAGCAATGCTTTAATCAGGCGCTTTTTAACTGTATTTTATATGCGTGCTTGTAAAAGGTGCTTTTTGTTAGTAAATGCCTTTTTGGATACCGATAGCAATCCTCTGTATGATGTCAGGGGTGGTAGAGTCAATGGTAATACCGGGAATAATTGTTTTCTAGCCCAATATGATACCAGCATGCTGTCAACGATGTTAAATATATTTGTTTAATCCCATTTTTTGATATGGAACTTTGCGTATTGCCTCTCCTTTCTTCGCCGGTGGAAAAGCAAATTGAGTTCTCATTTTCATACTTCATATTTGAATGCCTAACAATTATAGTAAGGATTAAAAAAGCCTTGCAAATAACTCAATATCATTAATTATCCTTAACTTAACAATAGGTCCACATAATTAGGTCGTCAAACTTAAAAAGAAAATGTATATTACGTATTATGCACTTGAGACATCTGTTCATCATTAAAAGCGTACAAAAACCCAAGAACGGTTATTGTTTTTATTTACTTACAAGATACCTTCTTGCGACTTTGTAACACCCCACTTTTATCCAGTACAAGATACAGGATGCTTGTTCTATAAATTTGTGTCGTTCCAAAAAAAAAAAATAGCGACTAACTTTGTTATCATAGTTTTTGTTAGGTATCGACAAGAACTAAAATTATTTATTCATGAAATTAACCTCCATTGTGTTCTTTTTAACAAATTGCACACGTCACTTTTACCATAAGTAGAACCGCATCAAAAAAACAGGATAATAGTTTTAAGGTTGAATAAGAACGTCACCGTTTCAGAAGATCTAATTAAAATATATTTTGCTGTTTCTTTAGAAAGAAACATTGCGAACGAGAGGTTACTAAATATTAGAATGTACGCTATTGAAATATTCAGTACAATACATTGTGTGTAGACAGCGCAGCGTACGAAAAAACCATAGAATGGCTCCTTACAAATTTCTACCCAAACACGTGCCTAAAACGCGGTATGCGCATGTTGGAACTAAACGGCTGCGTGGCATCGTTTTGACACCCCACCCCCAACCCCGCATCATGGCAATGGCACCCATTCTGTGAGGCCATTTTGAGGCGCTACTTAGAATTCTATGGTTTTTTTCGTTTGCTGGGTGTGTATTAACTGCACTACATATGCACCAGGAGAATTTACTAGGATTTCCCTCAAGGTTGTTTTATTCGTTCTTAACACTGTAAAACAACCTGCAAGTAGGTACTTACTTCCAGTCCTGTCACGTTAGACCTTAAAGAAGCACTCACATTGTAACTAGAAGATAATGAACCACACGTTAAGTACCTTCTAATCACCATTAAGGGCATGTACACATTCATTCTGACTGATAACAAATTAATTACAGGAAACAGCGTGCCTGACACTTTATTATACAAAATCCAGAAGGTCCTAACAGTTAGAGAAACTCTTATAAATGTAGATACTTTTATTGTGAGCCGTGCAATTGTATAGTTGTTTATGAGTCGCATTGAAGACCGGTTCCTAGCCTAATTAAACTGTAGCAGCCCTGACGTGACTGATAAGACCACGTTTTATTGAGTTGCTATGCGATTTACAACTTTATCGACTCGATACTCGACCCTGAGCTGTCCATCTCTTTCTAATTGGGACGCTGAGAAAGAGATGTAGGTATAGTCTATGTCGCCGCGACTCAGCTCACGGGCCGCCCTATGATAGCCGTGCAATAACAAATAAATTCGAAATTCGGGTATTCTGTCTCTATCGCACTTAATACTCACTTGACATTCATAAGACCATGTAAAAAGGCCATAAGAAAATATAATTAACGTGCCTTGAAATGGTCCCATGAGTTTCGCTCTCTCGTTTTGACCTTAGCACGTAACGTGTGAAAATGAGCTCTCGAAACTCGTTGTATTGCAATAAGTACTGCCGGAAGAAAGTCCACTATCCTCCGGAAAAAGTCACTTATGTCGTCAGGAAATTGACCATCGCTGCGTTGCGGAAAATCGTATAAATTTTTAAGTCGGTGATGACACAAGGCAAGGCTTATTAATGTTTACAAAATACATTTAACAAATGCTCGCCATGCCGACTAATCCTCTTCTCGCAAATTATAAATAAGCGCCTTTTAGTCTCGCGAGATATCGCGGCGTGAGCCTGACGCATCGACGGCTTAAGTGCAATTTATAAGGATGCGCACACGCATACGTCAGGGCTGCCAATCGAATAATATAAAGATTAAAACACATCACAACTCAAATAAAGAAAAAATATATACCTACGAAAATGTTGATAACATACAAAAACCTTTGATTATCATAGTGTATGCCAGTTGCCTGATAATAATTATCGATTAGACTTTTAGATACATCAGAAGTTTCATGAAGCTTTTACGACCAGTTAGCCCAGTGGGTAGTGATGCTGCCTACGAAGCTGAATGTCCTGGGTTTGAATCCCGTTAAGGGCAAATATTTGTGTGATGAATATGAATATTTGTTTCTGAATCTTGGATGTTTTCTGTAGATCTACGTATTTATATGTATTAAATAAATCGTCGTCTAGTACCCATTACACAAGCCTTATTGAAGTTACTATACAGGGCGTCCCACTCCTATGCCACATGTAGGGAAAGTACCTTGGATATTGTAGATGGAAGATTTTATTAAAATAATACATTATTTTAATTTAAAAAACAGTTTAAGCTATAAAGATATTATCATTTTAAAGTACCTATTACTAATGAATCAGTACCCACTTGAAAAGTACGCATCATTACCCTATTATAATTTAAGTGCATGATAAAATGATAAAGAGATACGTAATTAGTAGGTACCTGGTTGTATGCAACAAATCGAGTTTCTGTCCAATCAAATATACTTTGATTAATTTTGAATTAAAAATGTTAAAATTCATGGTCTTCCTTTTATTTCTGACACTATGTTATTTAGCAAAAACTAATCCTTATGATAAAGCCTTTCGATTGGTATGATAAAGCTACAGGGTATTTTTTTTTCTCGTGTAGCGGGTTCGATTGCCGGTTCAACCATGTAATTATTTAAAAATCTATGAATGCAGAAATTAAATGGTTTTTTAAATTAAAATAATGACTTCTTTTAGTAAAATCTTCCATCTACAATATTCAAGGTAACTACCTACTTTCCCTCCATGTGGCATAGGCGTGGGACGCCCTGTATAGTATGTACGTTCGATTTATGTAAAATTTCCCCCTAATCATTATTGATTTATGAAAATACATTCCAACATTGACACTACAGACTGGGCACACGTTTCCCGAGAGATTTATAGTTTCGGGGTCCATAACATCACTACCTATTATTTTAACCCGTCGTTTGGAGGCCTAAAGAATCATCAATTAATTAGAGCACTTAAAACGGTTTAAGAACTTATAACTGTCAAGTTAGCCAATTAGCCATTAATCTTAAACCACTTCTACATTTGGCGCGGCAAAATCGGCATGCGACATTTGAAACTATACCGAGACTATGTCGGCATTGTCGCCCAGATTTCCTTACTTGTTGGTATCGGTACAGTCAGCATTAAATATGTGCATTTACTTTGCAGGCGTGCAGGAACAATAGTACATTATTGTCGTAGCAAGGGAATTGCTGGCTGAGTATTCATTTTAAATGGACGACCTTGGGAGTCCGTTTAATTTAATACGAAGCCAGCCGAGACAAATATAGTGCTTTTCTCAAAAAATGTGCAAGAAAACAAAAATATACTTTCTGAAAATGATGAGGAAAAAAAAAATTGTTACTATAATATGTAGACAGAATATTTTTTGCATTGCCGCCTTTGATTTTTTTTTAATAATAAGTTGTAAGTGTATTTTGCAGAGCAAAATTGAGCCGGCAAGGTTTTTTATATTTTATTATGTCCTGATATTTAACCAATAAAGTTAACTTTGCCGAACATTTTTGAGAAAACTAAATTTAAGGGGCTCCCATACGCCAATGACCTTCGATCTGTAAAAAAAAAAGTAAAAAAGTAAAAAATATTTATTTACCAAAATGTTAATTTATATACTTTTAACAGTTTTTATCGGCGACTCCCACACTAGGCTAAGCCTGTATTGTGGGAATCAGAGACATCTAGGGTTACTATAAACATAAACATAGCGGCTTAAGAACAAAAATGTACATGCATAACTATAAAATATTATACTAAAGGTTTACAATTAAAAACCTACGCAATAACATGACAGTTTCTAACAAATAAATGTTAGAACAGGTGTTCATTAAAAACTATATTTCACTGCCTGTCAGTGTGTGTAAATGATTTGGTGTGGAGTGTGGTGTGTGAGTGTTATCTGAATCCCTTAGTTTTCTAATTTTTTATAGCTTATTATATGAACAACAACGGCTTACTTCAAAGTTCATTGTTTTCGAGATACTTGGCATCAAAGTTGAACAATTTTAGGCCAAAAAACTGGTTTTCTGGCCATAACTTTTGTGTTAATTAGTTTTAAATGAAAACGTATCTAGGTTTTTAAAGACGTCTATGACATCCTAAACCTAGATACGTTTTCACCCAAATATGTAGATTTCGTATATGTTACTTCTTTCACGTCAATAGAGATACGAAATAAGGGTTTTTTTAGACAATGTTTAAAAAAATCATACACAATTCAGTATTCATTTCTTTCAAAATTCGGTAGACAAAAATGGAGATAAAAGATTGAAGAACCGATAACCGTTTTATTTATAATTCTATCTGTAGTGCATAAGTAGGAGATACGATTTAAAACTTGTCAAAAATCGATGAAAACCTCGAGTAGTCCCTTAACTATATGACTGCCAGGTTACTGATGATATCGCACCGACTCCGCTCTGCCGATCCGCAAGTGGCCGGACCTTCATTCCAAATAATTTAAAACGGGGTAGCTTGCGATACATCTATTACTTGAATCAGTTTTTTCTTATTGTTTTCATCACAAACGAGAGTGAAAAATAAACAAGTATTGTTTGTTTGTAGCGGCATATCTTTTCGTCCAATATTTCGCTTTCTCAAGGCGAGAGTTTTTACCAGTGTGTTTGTGCCAGTAATGACGAATTGCACCGAAACACGGTCGACCGAAACCGAGAAGGCTCAAAGTCACCCAAAGGACAGTGCTGGGAGTTTATCTGCGTGGTCGCATCAGAACTGAGGCTATCCGCAGCAGAACCAAGGTAACTGATATAGCCCTCCGAATAGCTAAACTTAAGTGGCAGTGGGGCACATTGCACCCAGGATGGCCGTTGGGGTGGAAAGGTTCTTGAGTGGCGTGGCGACCACGTACCAGAAGGCGCAGCGTGGGTCCCCCAAGGTGGACGGGCTGATGACCTGGTAAAGGTCGCGGGAGTCCATTGGATGCGGGTGGCGCAGGACCGGTCATTGTGGCACTCTTTGGGAGAAGCCTATGTCCAGCAGTGGACGTCTTTCAAAAATGATGATGATGATCATTTATTTATTTATTTTTGTTTAGTTATTTATACATGCGTGGAGAGCCAACAGCGTGAAATATTACTATGCACTACAATATAATTACAGAGCCAATTACAGGTTCTTGTCAGTTATGATTTGTTTGTAAGAATAATCCCTACGGCTCAACAAAAAAAGTAGAGGTCAAGTCCAGGTTATACCTACCTAAAAACAACGACACAATTTTCTGGTAAAAAGGTATATCAAGTAACAAAAAGCCAAGCGTGACAAAAGCTACCCCATTTGATGGTACTCAACCTGGGAAGTGGCAACCCTAATGAACACGTGGTAGACCAACGCAGAGCCATATTTCATAGTGTTTGCATCTCGCAGCGTAATACGGCGTTTGATGGCAAGTGTACATGATACCACGGTCACTATAAGCTATTTAATGGCGGCACTTGAAGACAACGTATATATTCTGTGGCACAGGCTTGTTGCTTCAACTTTGTCTGCTTAGAATTATTGTAAAGATAGTCTTCATACACATCAATAGTTGACACCTATTCTTCAACATATTAACATACTAGTTTTCGCCCGCGACTTTGTCTGCGTGGACCAGGAATAAAAACTATTAGAGATGTAAGTACTGACTAGTCGCTGACTAGTCGGGAAAGCCGACTAACCGGCCTCATTTGTAGTCGGCGACTAGTCGGTGACTAGTCGGCAAAATGTGCCGATTAGTCGGCACTTTATGGATCACAGAAAAACGAGACATACGAGTACAATAAGTAAATATAATAATTTATATTTTACTCAACTCTATTTTTTTACAGATATACCCGGGTCTCGTGGTCGCCGTGCGCGACAAAGGAAACGTCGTAGTACAATCACCTCAGAGAACCGTGACCCTACATACAAACTTCTATGAACAGGGGTTCACGATTTTCTGCAGCTGACCGTACGTAAAGGCGGCATTGCATTAACATCAACATGTAGACGACAAATATTTAAAGATTTACCTTTTCCTTACAAGCTTGCGATTGCTGAAATATTTAACTTATTAATTGCATCGAACCTTGACAAATATAATTTAGAAACAAGCGATGGCGTATCGTTCGTCAGTGTCGGCTTGTAGCCTTCAGAAGTATTTTTATCATAATAATTAGCATAACAATACACGCCCTACTGTTAAAGTACAAAGTTAACAGCAATTTATAATGCATACATTGTATAAATGCGGGTGTAAAACGACAGCGAGCTTCGTAAGAAAGTAGCTGTCGTAAACTGCTAGTAAATGCCCTCACAGAGTAGGTAATAATCCAGAATGTGCGATGAGTAGCTAGACATTTTAGAACATAGTAGTTAGTAAAATTTTCATAAGTAATAATTTCTAATTCATCAAACGAAATAAAGGTATTAAAAGTAGTATAACAAAGGTAGTTTAAAAAGGTAACAAAAATGACGAGGCGCTAAAATGTCCTGCCATTGTTTTTAGGGTTCCGTACCTCAAAAAGAAAAAATGGAACCCTTATAATTATGATCTCTTGTCTGTCTGTCTGTTTGCCAAGACCCTTTATTTCCGGAACGAGTGGATCGGTATCGAGTTGAAATTAAAACCATATACTGTGATTTACAGTCCCTGAAAACTGTGAAAAAATCAAACTACATAGTAAACATAAAAAGAGATACAGCCGTTTATGCCGCAAAAAACGTATATTTCGGCACTCTCAAAGAAAAAAATATAGGGTAGTACTTTCCGTTAACTTAGAACTATGAAATTAAGCAAATGGTATCGCCTTATACTAAGAGTACAGGAAAAAATCTGAAAACTATACATTTGTAATTAAGTACGGAACTGTCAGTGGGCGAGTCCGACTCACAGTTTCGGTTTTTTTTTTCTTTGGTTTTTAAGATTTTCATTATTCCGATGAGTATACTGTTCGCTTAAATGAGAATTTAAAACTAGTACAATGAAGGTTAGGTTTAGTATTCACAAGAAGTATTTTATGCAATCGTTACATAATGTATGCTTTTTCAGTCGAGTACCATTGCTGAGTGGTCTGTTTAAGGTCTCGTACCTTATAAAAAGCTAATTAATAATTAGCTTTACAAACTTAGCTTAATATTTTACAAACTGTCAAATTGAAATATTCAACATTCGAAATATATCAATATTTTATTTAATAATTAATTATAAATTTTATAAGCTTATTTAACATTTTATCGTATATTTGCAAATATATATCATACAATAAAATTATTCTATTTAACAAAATCACGGAGTTATGTTATAATCTAATCATGTCCATATTAAGATTTCTGCTCGCAATCCCGCGGTGCGTCACGGGTCGTGCCGATCACTGCTAATTATATTATAACTATTGTATAAAATACCTTTTCTACGAGTCAACGGAAATAATAATTTATTAAACAAACTTCGTATCTATTAATTCTCGCCCTGCTGAAACGAAGTGCAGCGAACCGCTTTTTTTTTACGCGTTGATGTCTTTCTGTAAATTGAGCCTCGTGATTGGTTAAAATTAATGTAAGTTCTGCGTACAATTAAATAATAATTATTTCGATTTTCCATAGAGCATAAACTTATGCATCAGAATAAAAGTATTCAATTGCGTTATGGTTTGCGAGGTTCTGATTTAAAGATTTCAATCTTTTAATTTTCTCGTGTGTTTGTATTTTCTCTTTGGGGGAGGCCTAAGTCCAGCAGGGGACGTCTTTCGGCTGATATGATGATGATGTATTTTCTTCTAGGTAGTCGTCGGTTCCAGAGAAATGTGGGTTTATTATACAATGTCTTTCTAATACATTTCTGTTTTTATAATTATTGCAATAGAATCCTATAATACTAGATTTCCAACAGGTACTTACCCTCTAGCATCTTACCTTGCGTGAAGCCTTCACACTGTCTGATAACATGTTATTTTACCGTAGTTAAAGCTCTGTCGTTTTGTTTTGTTTACGTATATGAATCCTGGTAAATTATCCTACTAATCCTACTAATAATATAAATGCGAAAGTTCGGATATTTAGATGTGTGGATGTTTAGATGTTTCGATCTTTAGATGTTTGGATGTTTAGATGTTTGGATATTTGAATATTTGGATGTTAAGATGTTTAGATGTTTGGATGTTTGAATGTTTGGATGTTTAGATGTTTCGATCTTTAGATGTTTAGATGTTTAGATGTTTAGATGTTTGGATGTTTAGATGTTTAGATATTTGAATATTTGGATGTTAAGATGTTTGGATGTTTGGATGTTTAGATGTTTAGATGTTTAGATGTTTGGATGTTTGGATGTTTACATGTTTGGATGTTTGTTACTTAATCACGCTTAAACTGCTCAACCGATTGCATGAAATTTTGCACGAAGATAGTTTATAGTCTGGTTTAAAAAAAAGCATAGTTTTTATCCCGGGTCCACGCAGATGAACTCGCGGGCGGAAGCTAGCCCAAAATAAAAAAATATTATTGTTATTATTATATTTATTTAGCAAGCTTCTCTTGATGTATTCCTGCACTACCTGTTTACAACTCTTCTTGAAAATTTCCTGCTACCCAAAGGTTGTCTGGAAGAGATCGTTCTTAAGCGATAAGACCGCCTGTTGTTACCTTTATTTATTTAATGTACTCCTGTAACATGTTTTTCTTATGTTGTGGTGCAATAAAAAATATTATTATTATTATTATTATATTATAACCATGATTAGCCGAATCTGTGTCACAGCATCTATAATTAAAGTCCCGGAGTAGGCAAAAGGCTAGCTAACAAAGCCAAAAAACTACCTATTCCTAACACCTGTCTCTATTTAGCAAGTCCAGCAGAGGGGTAATCACGTAACGTTTCCAACGCGCGTTAGGAAAGTCCAACTGTCAGTTTTCCATATAAAAAAATACGTTTATACCTACCAAACGTACCTAAGTACAATGCGTTACGTGATCGACCTTCAGGTGTAAAAGCGACAGTTACTTTAGCATCAGTCGAATGCTTTTGCCAGCGATAAACGCCTTTGATATCGTATTTTGGTTGCAACGATTCAGTGAGATACAACCCGTCGGAAATATCTACGAACCTGGCTTATTTGACGTTCGCAGGTAACGTGGTTCGTAATATTTCCGCCAATTTGTACATAATCGTTTATCTACCACAGCATAGGCGTACCACTACCGCACAGTATTCGCCAAAAATCATATTCCTAACATTATTGTCTCCTCTGCAAATGGAGCGCCAATGAGCAGTCGCAATTTAAAAAATCATAAACATTACTCTGCGCCAAGACAGGCCGGCCGTCCCGTTAGATTTACAACCGCCTGACGTTTTAACTATAATGCGTATTTATGCGTATTTACGCGTATTTACGGCCGGCGGGAATGCGTCGGTTTAATTGTCGAATAAAATTGAATTTACAGTCACTGATTTACGTGCGTTGGTTGGCCGATACGAATGGCGTTTATGGCATCGCAGACCAAGCGGAGAGACCTTTGTTTCCCGAGTCAGTATTAGAACATGGAGACTTAACTATACTGGTCAGGTCATATATGAGTTACTGAGCGGAAGAAATAGGACGTCCATTCTGAAACGTTTCGTTACGTTTGCGATAAGCGATTTTGGTGTTCGACATTGTTTTTCAACGCCATTCGTCTTGCTAAATTGAAATCGGATTTTTGGCCTGGATTACGTTCGTTCTTGTATCGGGTTTTATTTTTACGTCAAATAAACGGCCGCACATGCATTAAAATTATTGTATCAAAAGGGAAAGACTTTTTTTATCACTGTTTTTCTTTGTTTCATATCATTGTGAATGTACCTGTCGAGTTCTCTAACTATACAGACAACTGTGTAGATATTTTTGAGAGGTTGTTTGTGTACATATTGGAAAACTCAACTTCACACTCCATAGCTCTTGAAAAAAGGTCACCCTAATAATAGTATAGATGCGAAAGTTTGGATGTTTAGATGTTAATGATGTTTGGATGTTTGTTACTCAATCACGCTATGGATGAAATTTTTCACGAAAATAGTTTAAAGCCTGGATTAAAATATAGGATAGTTTTTATCCTGGGTCTACGCAGACGTAGTCGCGGACGGAAGCTAGTTTTGATATAAAGATTCCACATAAACTGTAACTAGGCAATTTAATGAGTGAATATTGAACACCCTAAGGTATTAAGGGTGTTAATGTTTAACACACTCAAAATACGTAACTTTGGGATTTGTCGTTATATGGAAATTGTTATTTTTGTTGTGTTAGTCTGCCTTTCTTCCATTCACCGTTTGAAAGTCTCTGTTTGGCCCTATGGTTGACTGGTAGAGATTGCCTTGAGGCATTAAGTCCATCTTTTGTACTTTTTTGAATTGTGCAAGAAAGTTAAAATAAATTAATAACTTGGAGGGCAAAGTTTATGTATTAATGTGTTATGTTCTTGATGTTAACCAGAAACTAATGATTAATCTGTGATGTGTAATCACTGAAAGAGCCTTCGTCTGACAGCAACGTCAATCGCAACATTCAAAGGCGACCCGTGCTTTGGACAACCCAATTATGAAGATGATGGCCAGTCAAATACGTCTTTGTCTAAAGGTAATATAGAAATAGAAACATTTATTCGTGATGCACACAAAACGATAAACAGAAAACACAAAAATAAAGGTGACGAAATGGTCTCAACTCAGCATGGTGCTGGCGATTACCAGCGCTGGGGACCGATTTTTGACTTTCGAGCGCTCGACTCTTTCACTCGAAAACTGACAAAAATTATGAAATACTATTTTGAAATAGCGATAGAAAATTGAAAAACGAGTGGTATTGACCACTCGTAATTAATTATATTGGTAGAAAGTAAGTGCCTGCCATTTTGACACTACAAACGTATTTACTTTTATTTGATTTTCGAGCGCTCGAAAGTCAAAAATCGGTCCCCTGGTCTTCCGTTGGAACCATTGGTCTGCTTGGAACCACTGCCCGCCATGGTCTCATGGCGGGCAGTAACCAAAACACAATAATAAGACAATGAAACAATTATATGCCAAAGTAGATTATGTAGATTTAACGAAGTTACCCTTAAGATTAGAGTAGTTCATCCTAGAGGTCTATCGGGGTGGACCTATTAGTTTGATATCGAATAAGTTGAGTCAAATAGACGAGCTTATAATTCACCCATTCTAGATGCTGAATGGTATAAAAATGCAGTTTCTATATCATAAATCTGGTAGAGAATGTCTGAAGGCATTAAGTCTGCCAATCGTACATTTTTGTATTTAGGTACGCAATAAAGTTAAAATAAATAAATACATATAATTTTGTCAATAGGTTCTCGAAAAGGGCTCTAAAGATTTCGATGAGATTAACAAGATACCTCCGGCTAAAAGAGGAAGAAAAATCGAAAGGATCTCTTATGCCTCCCAGGTACATTTGGTATTACATCATTGACTTTGGTTTCCGCAAAAACTAGGTAGAATGCGAATTCCGGGCTTCTTAAGAATGCCACCGGCATTATGTTAAGAGGAAGATGGAAGTAATTAAGTGACCAATGACTTTTGACTTGCCTCATCTCCTTAAACTTACAGCAATTGTTCAAAGCAACCCACAAACACCGAAACACCAAACATGCCTTTACTATAGAACCTCATTTGCGCACCTTTAGAAGCATTCAAATGAATCGGCGGTAAAATATTGCCGTCGCGTCTACCCAATAACGCGACGGGCGTGAGGCAGTCGATCTGGCTCAACACTTCACATCGCAATATGATATCAATGTGTGCCACTCGTGACAGGTTAGCTCGGCGCACGTCGTTTTCTATACAAACGGAGAAATCTTCCGTTCGGAGGATGCCCTGTAGTGGGGGGGCACCGACATTTGTCTACACTGCTATCACAAGACAGCGCGCGAGCTCTCTCGATTTTTCCCGCACTATCCGTCTCTCTCTTATTAAAAAAAATCGGCCGGCAACGCGCTTGTCCAACATTATATTTTTTTCTGGAGTTATCAATTTCAATTCAATATTTATTTCAGGTTTTCGGACCCAGCATATGTGTTAGTTACAATAAATTAAATTAAGTGTAAGTGACAAAATAAATAAATAAATACTACTCTCTTACAATACCTTACCTTACCTACATATAAACACCTAATATGAGGTGGTTTCTACGTCGCTAAAACCGGTGGATTGTATGCGAAATCGTGATAAATGGATTCTACGTATTTTAAAAACTGACATAAGACGGAAAATGAATATACTTACTGGGAAAATGTAACTGTTCTGTAACTAACCAATGTAGTCCAAAGAACGATTATATCAAAAGTGCACCACACCGTGAGGTCCGAATTATAACTGAATGCAAAATGTCGTGTCAAATCGGCCAGCAGGCGTCGTTAAAAACATGACTTATGCTCGTGTGCTTGATTTATCGCCGCTAGTCTCCGTTTTGCGGCTTTGTTTGAGGCCTTTGGCGTTGCTAAATAAATTACGGACTTTTTAGATGTCGGAAAACGTATATTGGAAGTCTTTGTGTTCCTGTGGAACACGAGACTGTTAGACGCAAGAGTAACTGTAATTAGTGATGGATGGCGTATGTTGGTTGCCGTTTAATCAGTCATGGCTGTAGATAGTTTTATCCCGTCACGTTCTGTCAAGTATGCGGGTGCGAGAGAGGCGGCTGTCTTATAATGATCATCATCATCCTCCTAGCGTTATTCCCGATTGTGCCCTAAAGGAGTCCGGGGTCCGCTTTGACACCTAATTATGTCGGGTGTCTTATAAGTTATAATGATACGAGTCGTAATGATGGTATGATGGTCATACGACCATCATTAGCCCACAGTCAACATGGTACGTATTCCATCCGCAGTATTTGACATATCTCCACTTTTATGTCTCTGCCCAATGTGGTCATATAAAAAAGAGGTGGATACATATAAGCGCTCCAAAAGTGGCATACAAAAACTAAGTCAATTTTCACGAACTTGCCTCAGTTTCGCGTCAATGGGCCAACAATACAATTCCCCACAACAGCTCGGTATTCCAATTTTAAATCAAATAAAGAACCTCGTACTTTGATGCTATTTTTTTTCTAGATTTTAACCAAATAGAGTCAACAATATGGAGACCTGTTAAAATATAGAACACCAAACGCTGCTTGTAGTGTTGAAATTTGAAGCCATTATTAATGCAGGTATGCTGGCAGATTTGGTGGCTATTTTTAAACACAGAATTTCGTAAATACAAAGTCTACTTCTTTTTAGGGTTCCGTATCCGAAGGGTAAAATAAATATTTAAGGGGGGCTCCCATACAACAAACATTTTTGTTTTTTTCTGTTTTTATAGATAATGGTACGGACCCCTTTGTGCACGAGTACGACTCGCACTTGGCCAGTTTTTTTATATTATCATTGTCTCTGCGTATCAGTAAATCTTGAAAACAGTTCTATCTCAGCATATACCACTGTATTCTAAGCCAAAGATTAAGCATTTTATGCCTAAGAGCCATCCCTAAACATATATGTATAGGTCAAGTCACATACATGCATGTATATTGATATACGTATCTTACATTAATTGAATATATTGTCTTTACAACGACTGTCACTACTATACTGGCTGTTTACTTACCTCTCTCATCATCATCAGCATCTGGTGAAAGACGTCCACTGCCGGGCATCGGCCTCCCCCAAAGAGTGCCACAATGACTGGTCCTGTGCTACCCGCATCCAGCGGACTCCAGCTACCTATCTCTACGATGACATAATTTACGAGAAGTCCAAGAATCTCTTGGAAATTCTGTAACCATTTAACAGACAGACGCCAATAGACAATATTTGATCGTATAGTAAGGAGCATCACCGCCTCATTGTTTCGAGTTGATTCATCGACAAACATTCGTGTATGACTGTATGTTCGATTGTTAGCAAATGTCACGAAAGTTACGAAATAGTAACGCAATGGACTTGAACGTAAATATAAATACGTTAACGCGGCATTGTGCGGTGTTGTTTATGTATTATTGTGTGAGACAGCGACCATTTTTGTCCAGTAGCAATGTAATAAATAATTATTTGTGTGAAGAACGAATGAACGGCATAATTCTATTCTGAGGCTCTGTTTAAAAACTAACTGTTTTGGTACTATTTAATTCTAATCGGATCTCAACTTTAGTGCTTCGCTCATGCTTTAGCTTTGAACCGCATGCAGAATAGAATAGATTATGGGTATAGATTAAAATTATCAAGGATTCGGTATATAGAGTACTATGCACCCCATTTTTTTTTTTTTTTTTTTTTTTTAATAGCTTAAATTGTGTCCCACTGCTGGGCAAAAGCCTCCCCTTTTTTCCGCCACTCGTCTCGCTCCTGTGCTACTGTTCGCCAATCTGTGCAAAACGTATCAATGTCGTCCTGCCATCTCCTTTTCGGTCTGCCTCTACTTCGGAAGCCATCTTGTGGAAGCCATTCGGCGGCTAATTTGGCCCATCGCTCCGCGTGCATCCGGTAGACATGTCCAGCCCAGTCCCACTTTAGCTTCGCGGTCTTAGCACCCACATCCACGATGCCAGTTTTGGCACGCAGCTCCGTGTTCCTGATCCGATCGATCCTACGAACTCCGAGTATGCTGCGTTCCATTGCTCGCTGGCAAATCTTGAGTCGGGACTTTTGTGCTTCTGTGAGTGACCAAGTCTGGGCGCCATAGGTTAGGATAGGCAGGATACACATATCGAAAAGCTTGCGCTTCAGTGTCAAAGGAAGGTTACCCTTCATTAGCGCCTTCATGGACCAGAAGCTCTTCCAGGCGTTTGCGATGCGTCGATCGATTTCTTTAGACTGCCTGTTATCGAAGGATGCTGTCCGGCCCAAGTAGGTATACTCGTCGACATATTACATATCCTGCCCTACCCCTACCCTAACCCTACCTACCTATACCTTAACCCTATGCTTTACGCCGTTGGACATCAACTGGGTCTTTGCCCTGTTCATTTTGAGCCCAACTTCAAGACTGGCTGTGCTCAGATCTTGGAGCATTTGTTCTAGCTGGGGTGCAGTGTGGGAGAACAAGACAATGTCATCAGCGAAACGCAGGTTAGTCAGCCTTGTGTCGCCGACGTCGATGCACATTGCTTCCTACTTGGCCGCAAGCTTCAGGAAAATTTCCTGTAGGCAACTGGTGAACAATTTCGGTGAAAGCGGGTCTCCCTGTTTAACCCCTTTTTCGATGCGAAATTTAGGACCGGAAATATTAAATTTGATGCAGGCTGTACTTTGTTAGTAGATAGTTCCAACGAGTGTAATGATGATGTCAATCTGTTGCTGACGCATGGCTGAAAATACAGCAGAGTGCTTGACGCTGTCAAAAGCCTTGCTGTAGTCCACAAATGCAACGTAGAGTGGTTTATTGAACTCGTTGGACTTTTCTATATGTTCTCTCTTTTCTGTATGGTGGAAAAACTGGGACGGAAACCGGCTTGTTCCGGAGGCTGATGTTTGTCAAGCAGAGGGGCAATTCGGTTTTCGACAACTTTCATAAATAATTTATAAATGTGGGAAATTAAACTAATTGGTCTGTAGTTTCCAATATCGGATTTGTCACCTTTTTTGTGCAGAAGAACGATATTTGAGTGGCAGAAGTCTTGAGGAAATTGGCCGGTATGTAGAATGGAATTGAAAAGGTTTGTTAGGTGGGGCAGTAGATTGATGCACCCCATAATAATTCTTAATCTTGTATTCAGAATATAAGGTAAACGTCCGAGTGCTCGACGCCGTACTATTATATGGCATGGGCACTCTATGTCAAAGTGACATGGTTTAATTCTAATGAAGGAAAATCCTCTTAGTTCGAATTTAACCCATATTGCTTTGACATAGAGTGCCCATGCGATATACTAGTACGGCGTCGAGCTCTCAGACGTTTACCTTACTAGTTTTAGGTAAGTATCGAATTCATGAACTAGGTATAACAGAACTTTGCAACTGAATCACTTTCATTAGTTACCTTGAAATTTGAAAGCACGAGAACACTGGGGGACAATACAAATAAAGTAAGTAAGTACCATAATACATAAGTACTTAATAAATATAACACTGGAAAATCTTACACAAATCGACGTAGTCGTAAACTAACCAAAGCTTGTACTTTGGGTACTACATGACGATAAAAATACTTATATAGATAAATAAATCCTTAAATACGTAGAAAACATCCATGGATGATCACACAGGAGCAAGTATTCGTGCTCGTCACAAAAATGAATGCCCTGCCCGGGATTCCAACACAGGACCTCTAGCTTCGTAGGCCGGGTACCAACTAGGCTAAACCGGTCGTCAATATAATAAGATAAATAAAATCAATAATGTTCAGTCGCAAATATAATAACAATAAGGCAAGTAGCGTTCAAACATTTATTAATACAAAATTTACTGTAAAACATTCCTTACAAAATCCGTCTTCACTGTTCATCATCATAAACTTAAGAGCCCGGCTCTTGTCGGTGGAGTAAGCGCCACTCTGTTCTTCTCTCTGCCACTGTTTTCAGCTCTTGATACGACATTTCACTAACTTTATCTTCAGCTTGGTCCTTAAACGCACGTCTTGGTCTTCCCCTGCCTCTCCTTCCTTATATCTTTCCTTCAATTATAGTTTTTATGTAATTGTCATGTCTTATTTATTTATTTAAACTTTATTGCACAAAAGAAAACTTATCGTACAAAAGGCGGACTTAATGCCATATGGCATTCTCTACCAGTCAAACCTTAAGGCAAAGCGGAAAAGATTGTGGGGCAGTGCAAATAACAACTAAAAAAAATAACATTACGGTATTCCTATATACAACATATCTCTCGTCTCGACGACCGGTTAGTCTAGTGGGTAGTGACGCTGCCTACGAAGCTGAAGGTCCTGGGTTCGAATCCCGGCAAGGGCAAATATTTGTGTGATGAGCATGAATATTTGTTTCTGAGTCATGGATGTTTTCTATGTATTTAAGTATTTCTATCTATTAAATATATCGTCGTCTAGTACCCATAACACAAGACTTATTGAGCTTACTATGGGACTAGGTCGATTTGTGTAAGATTGTCCCCTAATATTTATTATTATTATTATTTATTATATCAGCATATCAACATATCATATCATATCATCATATCATATCTTATCAGGTGCCCCAACATATTTCCCCTTCTGTTTTCAATCGTTTTCAATAGACATCTTCTTTCTCCTAATATCAATTTTAGAAAATCTTCGTTTGTTCTTCATTGTTATATCTGCTAAAAGGATTGAGAAACAAATTCAAAAGCCAATCTCATCCGCGGCCATTATCCTCAACTAGCGGTGATGAAGGCGTAAAACACTGAGCGTGCGGGCCCTGGGTCGCTTCTGCGTTTCTCTCACCTTTGAATTAACCGTGTAGGATACTGGTAGCGTAGCGAGTTGTATCGCGTCAATATAAGCTACGGTACCCTAGTGGTTCAGGCACGCGGCTGTCAAAGGGCGGTCGTCGTTAGAATCCCGGCTCATACCAATGAGTTTTTCCAGCTTATGTACGGAATGTCATTTGATATTTACCTTTAGCTTTTCGGTGACGGAAAAACATCGTGAGGAAACTTGCATACATCTGCGAAGAAAGTCAAAGGTCCAACTCCGCACTGGGCCAGCGCGGGGACTCCTGCCCGTTCCCTCTCACCCATGAGATGAGGCCTGTGCCCAGCAGTGGGACGTCTATAGGCTGTTTTATTATCATTATAATATAGCATATAAAGAGCTCAACTGACCTGACGTGCTATAGTTATTCAGCTGTTTAAGAGCTGGGCTCGTTGATGCAGCTTGATGAAGTTGTACTTGCCCATTCTTGCTGTAGGGATACGGGTCGGTAATAGTGAGCTGACTATACATCTGCTGGTCGATTAAACTCATATTAAATGTCACGAAAGGCGACATGTTTCGTACTCTTCGGGAGTTCTTCTTCAGGATGAGTGTTTTCGGGGCAATGTCGCTTGACTGCACTGCCCGCGCGCGGTGTCGCTTAAAACACTCATCCTGAAGAAGAAGTCCCGATGAGTTCAAAACATTTCGCATGTCATGAATATAACCCTTGGTATGCCTGGTGAACGAAAGTCACACTGTATGCCTGGTGGGTCTGACAAACCCGTAAATGTAAAAAAAAAAATACATATGAATTGTTTTTTTAACTTGTTGGTTTGTGTGTTTTTGGTTATTTTGTACATTATTTTTACTAGAAATAAATACAAGTCTTAATCCAAGAAACTCCATAAGAACTTATTACATAAATAAAAACATTTGATATTTCCATCAACAAAAATAGACTCTCATGTCAAAAAACATAAAAATTAAACTTATACCTAAGATCAACGTCAGTCTTAGGTTTATTTAAGGCACTGATATATCATTGTGACTATCTATAAAATATATACTCGTATGTATATAAAATATATACGAAAAATAACGTAAATGTACTTAGCGATAAAATGTTACGCCGTATGCCTGGTGGGGTTTCTCAGGCCCGCGAGCACTTTACGCACGTCCAAATCGAACGGGTGCTCGCGGCCGACTGCGGGAGCAGCGTCAAAACGTCGGGTAGTTCATGACGCGAAGCTACTCAGAAACGCGACGCGGTAAATTTAAAATTTCAAAAAATAACGACGGATTTTTAACAGCCCGGGTCTGTCAGACCCTACCAGGCATGCCAAGGGATAATAGGTGAATTTATTAGACTTATTTTAGACATTTCTCACGAAAGTTTAAATTCGAGACATTCACGTTTATTGTACGAGTAGGTTGATCTAAGTGTCACTTTTTGAAGTTATACGAAAATGCTATTGTTATGCAATTGACCTAACACGCTTTCGAAGAGTACATGTTTACCCCTCTGTCTGTGTGAGGTAGTGGAGCGGTTTACGAGGAAAAAATCACCAATAGCATTTTTAACCTTGGCCTTGAACAGTCGGGACCTTCGTTTCGGCACAGTCTGTTAAATTCGTCGTGACTTCGGTCATCATGTGGTTCACTGTCATTCTGCAATTGCCAGCTCAATAGCAATTGCAATTTCAATAAATGCAAACGAAATTTACTTGGCAAAGTCGGATGGAAGCTCGTTAGTTCCGTCGTATACAAGTAGAGCGCAGGTCGAATGATAGGTTATATGTAATTGCGGAGAAAATTCTGGGGTTGAGATGGACCGTTGGAGAAGAAGTGACGAATATGACTGTCAGTTCTCAATTTCTGCATTTCGCATGATATTGTTAAGTAAAAATTGGAAATTGAGTTTCACCTTTTTATCAATGACCGAGTGTGCCAAAATTAACAAATATTCCACGATGGTACCTCTACCTACTCTCTCTTACTATTTATGTGTAACAACCAAATGTGTCTCAGTGAGAGAAGTGCATGCTCAGTGTCCATGTGTTCTTAGTTAGGTAAAGTTTTCTTGTACACTTGTTTCTGTTTGTCCTTCAATAAGTAAATAAATACCTCGCGTAGCACTGTGCAGCAGGGTTTACCGATAAGCATGCAACACGCGTCGCCACCGGGAAATTATCATATAAACAGCACTCAGTACAAGCCATTACGTTTCTTAAGGCTCATAGCTGCCTTATGAATGCAAACCGCGCCTTATGAGGTGAGTGGTCATACGTCGTGGGCGAGCTAGGAACGGTTGGAGGAGGTTTGACAACCAAATCTGTACTAATATTATAAAGAGGAAAAGTCTGTGCGGTCAGTTTTATATGTAGGAAGTGGTCTCCGGAACTGTTTATCCGATTTAAAAATAGTAACATTACCAGTAAGGTCTACCAGGATTAATGCGTTGATGGGGTAAATGCGTCTTTTGAAGATATCTTCGAAACGCAACATTTTAGAACTGTTACAGCCCTCGATGTTCAAAGTATGGTTACCAAACTTTCAATGCAGACGATTGTAATTGTTCTTATATGTTCAGTTTCGGAGATATCATCAAGAGACACATTTACCCCATCGACGCATTTGCCCCGGTTGACTTATATAGAATAGACGTTCAAAATGGCCATAGGCTATGTTTTATACCGGCACCACCTGGGTTTTCTGCAATACGGATACACTGACTGAAAAAAAATGACCGGTATGCACTCCGGGAGTGGCGGCAGAAGTGGAAACTTGCGAATTGCTTTAATTATCAGTATTATTAAAAAACATAAAATACCCCCCCTATTGCCAACTGTACTATCCATTGTCAGTACTTATCAGGGCTATTTCTTTCTCCATCTTCTGACCACCTTGATGGTAGTTTGGCAATCCAACCATTATTTTTTTTTTTTTTCTTTATAGCACATTACCAAATTTCAGCTCAAGGGAAAACCACTAGGAGTAGAGGGTTCTATTATACTAGGTATTTATTATACCTGTATTTTTTATTGAACTAGGCAATGATGTAATATAAAAAAAATACAACCGAATTGAGAACCTCCTCCTTTTTTGGAATCGGTTAAAAAGAGGTAGATAGCATATTAAGCGCTCCAAAAGTGGCACACTAAAACTGAATCAATAGCACGAACTTGCCTCAGTTTCGCGTCTAAAATGGACACGTTTAACCGTGTCTCAGCTGTCAGATGTGGTGGCCACTTTTAAACACGGAATTTCGTATAGACAAACGTATTACCTCTTTTTTATGTAACATCTTTGGAACTAAGCACCTCCAATACTAGCTCCTCGACGTCGCATACCCGGGATGGAAGTACGGTCTCCGCTATTTTAATTGATATGTCTTCGCCCGCGCCACATACCGATTGGAGGTTTCACATTTCCACCGTCCATATTCGATTTAGTGTAAATAAATGGAAATCTTGACTGTCGTTATAGTTAATCTTCTGAATATTGTTTGAATTATGATTTGAAGATGATTTCGCTGACGTCTCTTTTAATATTTGCACAAATGATGAGTCGTGTTGTTTAACTGTGGTACTTGTCATACCGACAGGTTTTTTAAACAGTTAAGCGTGCTGCACACTAAACAGGTACGGTAAGATATTACGAGTATCTGCGTATACTCAGTGATGGGCAAAATGTAATCGACTAACGATTAAGATTAACCTACTTAATCGCGAATAACGATTAAAAATCACGATTGATCAATCTTAGTCGTCAAGAGTTTCGACTAATTTAGTCACGATTAAATGAATCTTCGATTAAATACGAGCGACTAAATATTTAATCGATTAATTAATTTGATTATTTTTCTTTCAATTGATATCTGGAATGAATAAGCGCTCTCGCTCTTTCGTATGTATATCTTTCTCTTTCTAATTTTCTACCTGGGCTTCATCTAAGCCGTAAACCCTTATCTAGGAGACTCTTAGAGTACTGCACTGTAAAAAACATCTTGTGTTACTGGAACAAATTTATATCACACAGCATAGGTATGCTAGAATAATTTCCAAGTGACAATATATGACAAGACATATTGATTTTTTTTAACGTGCTGTGTTCCAATTTTAAATCGATATTTAACCGTGAAATTTAGTCAATTAAAATGACGATTGATCAATCGTTAATCGAACTTTGCGACGGTCAATTTAGTCTTGATTAAATTAATCGCGATTAATATTGTGACGATTTATTGTTTAATCGATTAATTAGTTGATTAAAAAATGTTTCGATTAATGCCCATCTCTGAGTATACTGGGGAGGGGAGTTAAACCGTCTCTCTCTATACTCGCGCATACGCATACGCAGATACAATCTTACCGTATCTGCTACGTAGAAAAGGCGGCCTTAATACTAATCTCTACTAATTAAACTTCATATTTTAATTTAAGAAGACACACACTTGCCTGGCATTCTAACATTTAACGATTTAAATGCCTCCGTTCCGATCTAAATAGTGAACAAAGTATAGTAAAAAACGTAGCCTAAGTCGAAGTGTTTTCGTTCATTTATTCGATTATTCTTAAATCTATATCTATATATATAAATCCCTACCCCTACCTATATACAAAACACAAACGTACCCAATGAGAAGGACTGAATCGAAGTTTATGTCCCCAAGATCAGACACCCATTCATTCATTCGATAATTATTTAATTTACGAAAACGCGCCCCCCCTTCACCCCTACCTGAATGGACAAAACACAAACGAACACAATGAGAAGGGATATAGCGGGCCCAAGTGGTGATCATCCTCCTAGCGTTATTCCCGGTTGTGCCCTAACCTAACCTAATCCCATGATTTGCCATAGGCACTAGTTTTACGAATGCGACTGCCATCTGACGTTCCAACGCAGAGGAAAACTAGACCTTATTGGGATCAGACCAGTTTCCTCACGATGTTTTCCTTCACCGAAAAGCTAACGGTAAAATTTCCGTACATAAGTTCCGAACTCATTGGTACGAGCCGTGAATCGAACCCACGACCACCGCTTGACAGCCGCATGCCTGAACCACTAGGCTACCGTAGATGAAGCGGGGCCACGTGGTGAACGTTCTATAATTATGAAATCCTGTTAATTTGGAGTTCTAATGCATCTCAACACAAGCCAGATTTTTGAAGCCCGCCGTCTTTTGAGATAGGTATGATATTATGTAATATTAATAATATCATAACGACATTTTACGTCGGCAATTTGTTAACCAACAACTTGCTTCGTAAAAGATCCCATTATGGGATCGCGCCCCAAAGAAATCGGATAGTACCTACTGCAAAAGAAATAAAGACAGGCGACGAAAGGAGCTTGTAAGTGATGTAAACGAAAAAACCTGCATATGAAATATTCATTAGACGGGATTATTACAGATGTGCGACACCGAGTGTGCGACACATCGTTTGTGCGTATGAGTAAGACACGCACGGTATTGCGACATGTCATTTGTGCGACATGTCGTTTGTGATAAGTTTCACTCGGCGATACTCAGATTAGCGACAGGGCATTTTGTGCGGCACGTCGTTTGTGCGAAGTATGAATAAGCGATGCACAACTTTGCGACATGCTATTTGTGCGAATAACGCAACGCAAAAGGCCAATTCGACATACCTTAAGGAAGGTCTCCGTTAGGTACGACGACGAGCGAAGCGACGAGGAGTGACCCTACAGCGCGAGCGTGCCGCGGCAGCGGCCGGCGAAGCGCCAGAACCGAACATTCAATATGAGGAAGTGAAAAAACACATTTTAGGTTCTGGCGCTTCGCCGGCCGCTGCCGCGGCACGCTCGCTTCGCTCGCTCGGCTCGCGCTGTAGGGTCACAGTACACCTAACACTCCTCCTCGCTTCGCTCGTCGTCTTACTGTAACTAGAACTATGCCTATGGCGCTATTATGGTCTTTAATGAATGCTAAATGAAGGAATAATACAATATAATAAGGGTTAATACATTAATCATCATCATCATTTGGTATGAATCGAAATTATATGGGCACCTGAATAGAATATAATAGTAAATAGTTAAATCGACGTTCGTACGTAACAAAACGTAATATTTTCATATTTCTCAGTAAAATAAATACGTGTTGCCGCTACGGAGCTGGCGCAAACACTGCGCAATGAGTAAAGTTGGTTCCAATAGGGAATAAATACGTACGCGGCACGATTGAAAACGAACCTTAAGTTAATGCTGGTAAGGTATTATTTCGTTTACGTCAAGCACATCAAGCGAATCATGTGGATCATGCATTTCAAGCGATTCAGAACCTTTTAGTGTATATAAGACCGGCGCACCGAGTAGACGTATGCATTCTTTCTCTAGCGAACTCTCGGATTGTCATTGATTCTGGGTCGAGCCTAAATTCATAACGTAAACATTCGTAGATACATTATTGTGGTGGCGGGAAGGTTCAATATTGTGCGATTGCTTTGCATAGTATTGAACTATTCCACTACTTATTAGAATCTGAGTTTATTCTAAGGTTCAGTATTGTGCAATTATGTTGCGTAGTAATGAACTATTTCACTTTCTGTTAGATTTTGAGTTTATTTTAGATGATTTTATTATTATTTCGAACCAGATCAAAGTCTTAGTTGCATGGTCAACTTAACGAAGTGCATTTCCCCTAACGGTGGCAAGGAAGTATACTTCGGGATCCTGTTAGTAGTAGGCCAGGTTTCAGAGAAGCCTGGCACCATTTTTTTTATTTGCACAGATGGTGTAGCCTATCTTTGATGGGCCTCTTACTCGTCTTAAGGTTGGCCACAGACTGAAGCGAGAAGATCGCCATTTCCCATAAGTCGATCGCTAGGATTGTTATCCACTCGTTGAGGTCTTGTGTGTGCTTAAGGCTTGGTCTTTTATTGGATATATATTTATATGTTATAAAATAGGGCGTGCATTTCACAGAACCCTTAAGTCCACGGACACGTTGTGAAATGTACATTACACAGGCTCTAGGTTGCATTCTCGGATTAGCCTTCCGAACGATTTACAGCTTAGATCCCTAGCTAGCTTAGAACATACACATCACATAACGTTAATAAAAGTAATGATGGGAGTTTTGCATACAGTAGTATAGGATTTAGTGGTAGGTAGGCTTAGGTATAGAGTCAAACACCGTCATAGGGTATTAGGAATACTATTCTTAGGGATGGATAGTTAGAATGAAGGTTTACAAATCAAATAACATTTATTTGAAGGTTTAATTGCAATTATGAGTAACTGAATAGGAATTAGTTATTGTGTGTGGATCAGTAGTATTGGGTTCCGTATTTTATTACATATGAAATATTAAAGGTGTAATCGTCATATTGCTTATTGTCATCAAGGTGTTATACTTTCAGTTATGATTAGGGTATCAGAATTGTTTCAGAAAGATGAAATGATTCTAGGCTAATGGCAAGCGGAGCAGTCCATTATGTCTAATATTAAGGTATCGAATTATCATGAGTGGAATATACTCATTACTTAGGGTAAACTTCAGGTTCAATATTTCATATTTAATGGACGGTATACCTCAGTATTACAAATATCTTCACTATAGCAGGTTTATAGGAATTTAATGGATACATTAGTCTCTATGTAAAGTGTGGAATAATGCCCTAATACATAATTTTCCTTGAAGTAAATAATATTCAACTGTTAGGTCTGATGAGTTTGTTGAGTGCTTCTTCTCATCAGAAATTAGGTACGAAGCACAGGTAAATTTATTAAACATGTTAGGATTACCTATTAGAAACAAAATATAATAAAATGGGTATTTAATTAGCTAGATGGCCAGACCTACATCCAGGCGGAAATGGTAGCATAGTATGGATGAAAGAGAATCTTCCATACAATAATAATAATAAACAATTAGCTAGCTAGGTTGGTCTGTTATCTGATTTGATGGTATGATTATAAATTGAGACAATGTTTTGGTATATAAAGAAACAAAGGCTTTAATTTAAGAGGATATTATATGTTGAGAAAATATTGATAAAGCTACCATTACGTTAACCGGCCACGGTAGGACCTGGTTGGGGTTTATTAACCAAAAACAAATTTTATTTATTACATAATTAACATTTTGAACTAGGATGCAGTAGGATGAACTTAGGGTTGAGTAGGTAGGGAGGAGTCAAAGTCTAATTTGCTACACATAAAAGAATTTAGGTTGCTCGGAACACAACGTAGACACTAGACGATCTATTGGCCAAATTCAAGTTAATTTTAATTATTTATATGCTGTAGGTAAATACATTAATTTAGCGTTTGAAGTAGTTATATTTTTGCTGTCGTAACTCAGGATTTAACATCTTTTAGGTACATTTCGGTTCCGTGACCTGGAATTAACATACTTTTAGGTACATTACCTACACTCACCTACAATTTAAATTCGCACATACGTACTTCATAATATTGGTAATGTCGTATAGTAAATGTCGTAGAATTTAACTTCGCACATAGATAATGTCGTACATTTCTATTGTGGAATAGTGATACGTCGCACACGAATACTTCGCATGATTACACTGTCGTTTAATACGAATGTCGCACATTCGGTGGCGCACATCTTTAATAATCCCTCATTAGACAGGTTGGTTAATCGAGTAGCGATCGCGAAGCAGAAGACGTTGTGGATGGCCGCCCAACAAGTTGGACCGGCGATCTGTTCAGGGTCGAGGGAAAGCGTTGGATCTGTAGCGTATGTAGATTTCCACCATTCCATTAAACGTTTTTGGATTTACTTGGGAGCAGACTCCAGCAGTGGGGGCGACTTTCCACTGAATTGATGATGATGGTGATGGAAAATCGCTTATTATAAATCAGCGCAGCGGCGAGTAATCATGCGCATCATCAAGTAATACACAGCATTATACACGGCCAAATATAGCATCACTTTCTGACAAGCGGTGTAAAAAAACGTACATATTATGACGTTATCGTCACGGGTTAACACAATCAAAGGCCCGCAGTGGGATTTGTGGAATAGAGTAAACTAGTGGCTTTCTGAGCTGTAGAACTCGCGAGCCTGTGTAAAAACAAAAACTACTTGAAAAGTTTCCAAAAACTGAATCTTCAAAAAAATTTATATAATTATCGAACCTGATGCTCACAAAATTTCACGAAAATCGGTTGAGAAATGCGTTAAAGCAAGGAACTTCGTTCCGCTCTCTCGTTTAAAGGGCCATTTACACGGTGCAACTACTCGTCCGCGATGTTCATTACATTGCGAGGCATTGTTTTTGACATTGTAAATAAAATTATTATATCGTTATTTGTATTTTTTTTTTCGTTTATAAAGTACTAGCTGTTGCCTGCGACTTCGTCAGCGTAGAACTTGTTACCGTCTTAGAAAAATGATTGTAGGCGGAACCTTAATTACCGCCGACCCAAACAAAGTTCTACTATTTGAAGGGAAGATTTCCGAGATAAAACTATCCTATATCCTTCCAAGGGTCTCAAATTATCTGTACCAAAAATGTTATCTAATTCCGTTTAGGGATTAAGCGTAAAAGGCAACAGTGCGATGGGTTTATTAGTTTAAATTTAAATGCATAACTCCGTTTTTACAATTATAAATATCTCCACAGACGTTTCTGCTTAAATTTTATATTTTTTCATAATGTATTAAAGAAAGCTACATTACTAGAAGTTTTTGCCTATCGCCGTCCAGCAGTTTTACTCACGTTAGTCCGGGCGACCTAGGTATAGTTTGGAAAGCAAACTTATCTAATTCTAAAAGACGTAGAACTTTCCATCTCCATCCGCCGTCCCCATTTGACGGTGTTAGAGAGTAAATTATTTGATCATTCAAAACGAACTTTTTAAATTAACAAAATAATCCGCAGGTTAAATGAAACATTACCTTCTTTTCGGTTCTGGAAGGATCGCAGTTTTAACTTAACCTAACCTACTTTTCTGCTAGCAGTCGGATTATGTATTTTGACTAATAAATATGGCTGACCATCCTACTAATATTATAAATGCGAAAGTTTGGATGTTTAGTTTTACTCAATCACGCTTAAACGGCTCTACCGATTTCCGAAAGACCGAAAGTCTAAAACAGAAGTTACAAATCTCTTACTATAACATTTTCTTGGTCTCCATATAAACCTTGAATCCCGCTTTAAAATTCTGAAAAGGACTTTTTTTTATTCTGATAAGAAATCTTTAAACAACGTTTGAAGTCTCAAACTCAATGTTTCTCATCCAAACCTTGCACCCCATTTTAACCCCCTTTGGGATAGACGTTTCTAAAACACTGAAAGTACTCATTTATATTTTAATTTTTAATCTTTCTACAAAGTTGTTTGTCTCTAGCTCAAAAACAAAGTTATTCCATACAAACTATTCACCCTTTTTTAACCCCCTTAGGGGTGAAATTTTCCAGAACGCTTAAAGTTCTTTTTTTGTATTCAAATAAGTAATCTGTCTACAAAGTTTCAAGTTTCTAGCTCAAAAGGAAAAGTTTCCCTCATACAAACTTTGCATCCCTATTTAACCCCCTTAGGGGTCGAATTTTCTAAAACGCTGACAATATTTTTTTTTATTCTAATAAGTAATCTTTCTACAAAGTTTCATGTTTCTAGCTTAAAAAAATAAAGTTCCTTCCATACAAACTTTGCACCCCTATTTAACCCCTTTAATGGTGAAATTTTCTAAAACGCAGAAAGTACTTTGTTTCTATTCTAATAAGTTATCTTTCTATAAAGTTTCAAGTCTCTAGTTCAAAAAATAATGTTTCTCCCATATAAACTTTGCCCCCCATTTAACCCCCTTAGGGATGGAATTTCCAAAAATCCCGTCTTATCCCTTGCCTACGACATAAAATAAAGTTCTGGTGTTTTCAATTTTCTAGCTCCAGTAGTTTCGGCTGGACGGTGATGTGATGAATCAGTCAGGAAGTCTTCTTTTATATACATAGAAGATATGTAGTTTTTTATCTGACGATCTTTATGTGTTACTTACTGTGTTACGAGGTATTTGAATCATAATATGTAACTTGACATTTTATTACATTTCATATTCTATTTGACGATCATAATATAAATTCATGTAGATTAAGCTAGCTTTAATTTGTATTGTAATTGTATATTGTGAAATAAAGAAATCTAAATCTATTTTTAAACGTTCCAAACGTGCACTTATACTCGTGCTTTAATAATGGGTAGTAAAATGATCTCTCTTATGAATCAGAAGTTATACTACGGTACTATGTCACACTATTAAATGATATATGAACGGAAATCTTGCAAATATTTACAACCTCGAGATATTTGATGGTTATATTATAACGAATGTGAGCAAGTGGGGACGGATGCTGCGACTACGTAAATAAAGCACTACATGAATCACGACAGACAATATTACAGTGTTTTAAGATTGAAAAAAACTGACTCGAGATTTAATCTACTTCATTTTGTTTCTTGGCAATGTGTGAGATAAACTATCGACTTCAGATTTTTTTTTAGATTATTTCAATTGTTGTTTAACTATTTTTTTATTTGCGTCGAGGGATATCAATGTGTCACAATTGTCATGTTACCGGTTGCAAAACTAGATGGTAGCAGGCACAAAAAAAGGAATGATCAGAGATTACGATTAATTGGATCATATCGTATGTAGTCTCCTCTCCATTAGAATATTTGCTAAAGTGTACGTTTCACCAGCACAATAAATCTATCGCTAAAATACGCAGTAGTCAAACTTATACAATTTATGACCTACAGACAGCTTGGAACAATAATGCGTTATTATTTTACTTATAAAAAAAACACTCAGTCATTCTAAACAGCTCCCGTCTCCGTCGACATCCACATCCCACAAAAATGGCGTTCTAAAATTGCGTTCTTATCCATTCCCTGGCAGAATGCGGTCGGACACCGCGTTATAATTATCATTTAAATTGTGCGCCCGCGTTGCTGCCTGACAGTTGACAAATGTAATGGCGATAGAGGGACCGGTGACAGCGCTTCAAGAATTTTTATGCGCTCATATCCACTGTTTTATACGAGCGTGTCAGCTCCCCTTTAACGTGCGCGCAAGGATAACTTTGCAGGCCTATCCGGAAACTGACACCTTTAGAACGTTCGAAATAAGAACCAAATTTGAATAGGCTTCGTTTTAGGATACGCAAATTTATCGCAGTTTTTTTTCCACCATCAGACCAAACTGTAGTTGCTCCTGTAATTTGCTGCAAAGCACCTTATACCACTTGTTTTAAAGGTTTCTATCCAGTGAGTTTCAATTACGGAGTTACGCGTGCTGTCTTTGAAGTCGTACAGATACGTAGTAAATGTTTTACTCGTAAAAACGCAACGATAATTCCTGCTTATAGATGGTGTTCTATTTAATTTCCACTTGATTGCTCTTTAATTTCCACTGCCTCGCATCGGCGCTGACATTTTTATTGTTATGAATTGTTTGTTATCGCATCATGTTTTTCTGTGTTGGCGTCAGTTGGTTTTTGTTACTGGCCAGTGGCTGCTTGTTTATGGACACGAGTCTTGAAAAACTATGACATGTATTGAGAAGCTCTAGAGGGGTTTTTTAAGCTGGTTCTACAGTGGTAACGATATCAGAACATGCAATTAACATTGCAAAGTGTATTCAAACCTTTCAGTTATTTATCAGTAGTTATGTTTTGCTGGCTCCCTTTTTAATTAACTACTTAATGGTTGTTACACTGTTGTATCAACTAGTTTAACTCGTGTTAATCTATATCGGTAGCTATTTAAAAAAGGGTACGACGGAGACGGGTGCCATGAATTTTGCAGCGTTTTCTTTGTAAATTGTTATTACACCATATTATGTATGTATACGGATGGAATGCTTACTGATAGCTTGACTGGTTTACTTTTTATGCGTGTCAGCATCTTTATTTACTGCCACTGTCAAAGTACCAGACATTCTTGTGAATCAGCGGTCAAACATATGACCATAAATAATAAATGTTTTAGTTGAATACATTATATTATTTTTTAATTTTAAAATAAAAGGACAAATTAAAAAGGTGGATTCGACCCTGCGACTTTCAGGCACACATTTTGTTTTAAATCCTTTAAATTGTAAGGTATAAGTTTAATTACCAGACTATGTTACGCTTAAGGGGCAAACCGAGGTTTTCATCAATTTTTGACAAGTTTTGAATCGTATCTCCAACTTATTCACTACAGATAGAATTATAAATCAAACGGCTGTCAATTCTTCAATCTTTTATCTTCATTTTTGTCTACCGGTTTTTGAACGAAATAAATACTTATTTTTGTATGATTTTTTAAAACATTATCTAAAAAAAACACTTATTTTGTATCTCTATTGACCTGAAAGATTTAAAATATACGAAATCTACATATTTGGGTTTGTCTTTGACGTTTCTAAAAATGTGTCTGGGGTTTTCATTTTAAACTAATTAACACAAAAGTTATGGCCAGTAAACCAGTTTTTTGGCCTAAAATTGTTGAATTTTGATACCAAATATCTCGAATGACCTTTGAAGTAAATATGGGATACTATATATATTGCTTAAATCTGTTGTTGTTAATATAATACGCTACAAAAAACATTAGATAACTAAGGGATTCAGATCGAAGGCGTATGGGAGCCCCTTAATATAAAGGTAATTGAACGTTGATTCAACATTAAATTAATATGCTAGCGTAGCCGCCATATAAATCCAGATAAAGTCGGAATCACTAATACATAATGTATTTATTTGACTTTGATTTATGAAATCTATCAGATAAGGAAGTCATCGGCCGTCTGTTAAGTTACGCTTCATTAGAAACGATCAGAATTCTCACCTTGCAAGTTATCGTCAAAATCTAATAACACCTAATACAAACGATAAACGAAAACGGTCTCTAAATCTCATTTAATGAGCGCTTAAACTTCCCGCAAAACAAAAACACATCAAGTTACAATTACAATTGGTCAAACCAATCTTCAAGCCTAAAACATTAAGGTGAAAATTGTATAACAGATTATAGAATAGTGATGTTATTTTGTTAAAAGAATGGATGTATTTGAACACAATTAACCTCTGCCCACGGTATCAGAGTGAGGGAGATGTTATCAGGAGTCGTAAAAGTTCGGGGCTTAATAGATAGTCGTGTAATTCGACACCTCGCGGACGCGGGCGTGTGTGTGAAACGTTGGAACAAATCGGTTACAGTTGATTAGGACGCTTACACACTAAATACTCGTAACATAGTTGATTTTTTATTCGTAATAATTCTCATATATCACCATTGGTCTTTATCAGACTATTGAAACAACGACTTTATGTCGTGTAGTGTGTGTAGTTGAACACTTCTTTACATGACCGTGTACGCCATCTATATGGGAGCGGCATAGTCCTCCGTGGAGGTGGCAGGAGAATGCATCAGTTAGGAAATAGTGAGGTCACTTGTGCCTTCTTCTGTCTTCAAGAAGGTCAAATAAGACCTCTTCATCGTCACACACAACCCTTCGCCACTTAATCGTATTATCCGCAATATGTTCCCGATATTGGTGACTGAAGCCAAATGCTGTCATGTCACAAAAATTCAACGATTTGATATAGATAACAACACAAAAAAAAACCGGCCAAGAGCGTGTCGGGCCACGCTCAGTGTAGGGTTCCGTAGTTTTTCGTCCAGAAATTATTTTGTAACTTTTTTAAAAAACTATTCAATCTATCAAGTTCAAATTAATTTTCCTAGAAAGTTTTTATAAAGTTCTACTGTTGAGATTTTTTCATATTTTTAAAACTTATGGTTCTAAAGTTAGAGGGGGGGGACACATTTTTTTTTACTTCTGGAGCGATTATCTCCGAAAATATTTACTTTATCAAAAAATGATTTTAGCAAACCCCAATTCATTTTTAAATATCTATCCAACAATATATCACACGTTAGGGTTGAAATGGAAAAAAAACATCACTCCCCACGTTACGTATGTATAGGGGAGGTACCCTAATAAAAAAAAAACTCTTTTTATTTTACTACTTTGTCGGCGTGATTGATATATATTAGTACCAAATTTCAGATTTCTAGTGCTAACGGTTACTGAGATTATCCGCGGACGGACGGACAGACAAAGCGAAACTATAAGGGTTCCTACTTCCTAGTCGACTACGGAACCCAACAAGTGAAAAATAAACCATCGTCGTCTTCAGCGCAAGACTGACACGAACCTGCTCACCTGTATTGCCGGTACAGCGCTCTTCCAACCGAGCTACTCAGACATTGACTGATGATCAGTGATCGTAACTTTTGTAGCATTTTTGGTGCAGCGTAGTGTTGTTAACGGAATTGGTATAGACAATATCAATCAAACTTGTTAATTAAGGTTAATATTAACGTAATTAACGCTAATATACCAATAGCAATTTGGTTAACAACACTACGCTGCACCTAAAATGCTACAAAACTTACGATCACTGCTGATGATCGCGTATCTTTGCATTGCATTTGCCGCCGCTACTATAATACTTACTAGCAATATTTCTGTATATTGAAAGGCTCACTGCCTAATATCTAATGAAATAATTTGTTTCATTCGTTAATAAGAGTCGTGGGAGAGGACAGGTTAAGAGGTGTAATGTTTTAGGTTAGAAACTGCGTGAAAAACAGTTTCTAACCCAAAACATTACACCTCTTAATGAAACAAATTATTTCATACGATACGCTTCTAACGATACGAGGGCAACAATAAGACGAAGGCATACCAACAGCTACGTCGCTACAAAACCAATACTACTTGCATGCAGTGTTTGCTTCGTTTTACAAACAAAACTTGGGGGTCTATTCGACTTGGTGTATACGAGTATGTATTATATTAGGTTGTAATTATTCGCCCGTGCTCGCTTCAACGCGCGCTAGACCTCACGTCCTAAAGGAGTGTATACAAATATCATACGAACACCATATCAATATACTTCGAGACAAATAGACCTGCAGCACTTTACGCTACGGCATTCGTGCCACGAAACGTTAAAGAGCAGGGTCCTTCTGAAAAGGCTTAAATGTCATATGGACTTCTAGAAATTCTCGCCTTCTATGATGGCAGGACTTGAGTTGGATTGCTTCAATGTTATATCCTTAAGAGGAAGTATGAACTAAATAAATTATTTGAGTTAGGTGTCTCTTCAGATTAGCGGAATAAATCGTTATTGAATGCAATCACGGCATTATTTATTTAATCGTATGGCATACATTATTTTGGCCTTTAAAGTTTGTCACTCTTTAGTACCACCCAGGGGACACGTGCAGGGTTGTGGTGGGTAGCTCCTGTGGACGCGAGTGACAGTTGTCCCCCCTTTGACACGTGTGTGTGCAACTCGACTGTTAGAAGTTCTTAAGCCGCCCGAAGGCCTCTAACTCGGCTTAACGACTATTGTCATAGACAGCAGCCGGGATCAAATGCTTAGCGGGCCTTCCAAAGCACGGAAGCGCTCATTTATGTTAACCACTCAAACATCAGGCGGTCAACCATCCGAAGACTGACCGCTGCCATCTTTGCTTAACCTGCGCTATCATTTCCGACTCGCAGGCGCCGCTAGGCTATGAGCGCTTCACGGCATTAAAACAATGGTATTGACTTATAAAATCCGTAATAAAAAAATGGGCGTAGCGTTTAATGCAATATTTTCATAAATATATAAACTCGCATGGATCCGTGCTTGGCATTTGAACATCTAGTTGTAAATCTCAAGGTCGCCTTTTGATTAAACGTTTTGGGATTCAACATTAGTAGATATTTCGAATGCCAATTACTAAAGTATTAAAACTGGTTTACCATTGAATTGCCGACAAACATTTAATCGAATATTATTTCAAAGACAACGTTTCCAGTATTTTCATTTCATCGACAAGTCATTGCGTTTAGGACTCGATACTAGGTAATTTGAACCGAGGTCTTTTAATTGGTAGTTGACTTATTTCAATAAAATTCATGTCATGGCTTTTCTTTTCGGGTTTTTTTAATTTTATTGTAATAAACGATCTACGCCAATGATTCCTAGTTTTATTATACATACATATTAAACATATTTGTATGTCACACATTTAACTACATAATTTGAATAATGTATAAATGTGCAGTAGGACATATAAAATTGTATTAAAGTAATACGTCGAAGAAATGCATTGCAATGTTTTGTAGTTGTGCCAATTAAGATAATTTGAAACAAATCAGCGATTAAGTAATATTCGTGGAATAGTATTTCTACGTAGTAACATAAATTTAAATAAATAGTAGTTGAAATGAAATAACTCCAAACAATATTACTAGTACTGAAGTTTCGATGAATCGTTGTCGATGAAATAATATTCGATGAAAAGGTTGTCGACAAAACAAGGGTACACCATTAAAACTCTAAGAATAAATCCACTCACGTATTAAATGTCACTACAGGCGACATGTTTCGAACTCTTCTCTTCTGAATCAAGTGACATCGCCGCGAAAACACTCATTCTAACGAAGAACTCCCAAAGAGTTCGAAACAAGTCACCTGTAGTGACATTTAATCCGTGGGTTTATTAGTAATATTATAGAGGGATACTTCAAAGTTTATGCCATTATTGTTTGTTCCTATTCGCAATTCTGCCTGATATAATTTCTCACCAAAGTTTAGATTCGATTACTAAAAGAATAAAAAAAATAGAGATCACGCGTCAATCTCTAATTAGCAGCCAGCCTTGAAGTGTAAAACTAACAACTCAACTGAACCTCGAACCTTACAAAAGAAACTCTAAAACGTTCACTTGAATAAATATTACATTCTAAACAGTTGTGTCGATAATGATCGAGGCGCGGGCACCCGTTCGTGGTTTATTCAATTCAATTCAATTCAAATCATTTAATTCAGACAATGTCCATAGTGTTAGTATACATTCATTTACTTATCCTAAGTTAGTTATATCTACTTAATGTCATAAAATAAAATAAAATTAAAATTCAAATAAAATATCATACAATCTTATATACAGAGCCTCTCGCTTCCATATGCACCGAGTCCCAGTGTTTCCACAAAGCGCAGGCAGGAGTCTCCAGCACCAGGCGCACGAGGCTATTGGAGCTGTCACACACGCGGCACATCAGGGAGGCAGTTCTGTTGCGTATTATAGCACTGAAGCAATCAGTACGTGCCTCCGCAAACATACTTGATGCGCTACAGAAGCGAGGCAGCCCCAACAGCATCCTGAACCCGTTATTATATTATGGGGCGAAGTGGATCTTATAGCAGCGAGTGGGTGCCATTCTACACAGCGATACATCTCACACTTGACGATAAACTTGACGATTGAGCGGTTAGCTTAAATAATTAATGAATAAATATTAGGAGACAATCTTACACATCAAACTAGCCCCATGGTAAGCTCACTATTCCTGATCAAGCGTTATTCCCGGTTGTGCCCTAAACGAGCCCGTGGCCGCTTTGACACCTGATTCCAAGATTTGGGATAAGCACTAGTTTTACGAAAGCGACTGCCATCTGACCAACCTAGAGGCATAACTATACCTTATTGGGATAAGTCCGGTAAATATAACGTACATAAGTTCCGAAATCTCATTGGTACGCGCCGGAATTTGAACTCTATGCCTGAACCACTAGGCTACTGTAGTTTCTCAAATATTCCGGCTCATCCCACAAATGGTCTCTAATTTTAGTCTTGGACGGAAGACTGCGGGGCCTGTAAAGGGCATATAAAACGCTTTCTGGCATAGCAAAAAAAATGCAATAGCATAAACATAAAATATGTAACTAACAATATGTGGATCCTGGTTATCTAAATAAATAACTTTATTAATATTATTATAGGGTTTTAAACTAGGGTCATCAATGCTGCCCATCAAACCAACGTTTGTTGAGCAGTGGAATGGCTAACAACGTACACGTTTAAAAATAGAGTTAATGACCTTTGGTATCTTTGAAAAAAATACACGATGGTCCATCTTAGTCGTCAAAGTTTGCAATAATTGAAATGCATAAATCACACTGCTGAGCTTGGGCCTTCTTCAATGGACGTAGGGAAGATGCTGGATGACCACGTTTGCCTACTGAACTCTTTATTCATTTTCTATCTTAACTAGCTTCCGCCCGCGACTTCGTCTGCGTGGACCCAGGATAATAACTATCTTATATTTTAACCCAAGCTTTAAACTATCTTCGTGGAAAATTTCATCCAAATCGGTTGAACCCTTCAAGCGTCATTGGGTAACAAACATTCAAACTTTCGCATTTACAATATTAGTAGGTTAATAATATTAGGACAATATTAGTAGGATAATATTAGTAAGGTACTAATAGTAGGATAATATTATTAGGATAATAGTAGTAGGATAATATTAGTACTAATTATTAGTAGGATAATATTAGTAGGATAGCATTAGGATAATATTAGAAGGATAACATTAGAATAATATTAGTAGAATAATATTAATAGGGTAAGAATAGTAGGATAATATAAGAAGGATAATAGTAGTAAGATTTTACAGTAGTTCGTTCACTTTTAAGGCTATTCGACTGTGGAACTCTCTCCCTCTTGATATAAGACAAGCTAAATCTATCGGTAACTTCAAATCTCTTCTTAAAGAACATTATTTGTCTCTCCCCTAACCCCGATTGTCTTACTATTATTATTATTGGCTGACTGTTTATGTATTATATTTATATATTTTTATTTGTGTTATTTGTATATATGTATGATTGTGTATGTATGTTTATATATAGAGCTATTTATGTACGTGTATTGATATAATTATTTTGATTTTTGGCTTATTATAATCTCTGCACCACCTACTACATAATCTAGTTTTATCTCTTTCTCCGATACCCAAAGGTTGTCTGGAAGAGATCGCTCTTCAGCGATAAGACCGCCTGTTGTCTACCTCTACCTACATGTTATTGTATTGTTTCTCTTTTTAACTGCTTTGTTTGTGTGAGGTGTGCAATAAAGAGTATTTGTATTGTATTGTATTGTAAGATTCTCCAACTCAGCTTGGGCAAAAAATATTTAGTAATCCGGCTTTTCTCCTCTACAGGTCGCACTTCTGAACCGATACTCGTGAAATTTTGTGAGCAGGTTCAATAATGATATAGATTTTTACCGATACAGTTTTTCAAAACTGAAAAATAGTTGTAAAAAAAAGAGCGGGTGGCACTCCGGGAGTGCCGGCAGAAGTGAAAACTCAATGGCATTGTAACAGTTATTCGAACAGGTCACGTGTCCGTCTTACGAATTTTCAATCTGACGAATCTGTCGGTCACGTGACCTGTCGCGAGTTAAACATTTTTTCCCCATCACAAAAAGTGCACACCGCTGCTAAAGAAGTTTTCACTACAAATGAAATGGAATGAAATGAAATGTGTTTATTTGCTTAACATTATGTACATTTGGATGGTATACTCAATTGTTATTAGTCCAGATAATGTCAATACCTTATACTAGTAGGCATGCAAAAATTCTGATTACATTAAATAAAACTAAAATTGAAATAATAACTAGGTATATATTAAATTAAACATATTAAATTAAATTATATTATTGAGGAAAATACCATTATAAGTATAACTTATGAAATATTCGCATAATCAATAACAAAACAATGAAATTTGCATTTAAATATTCTTTAACGCTATAAAAGTTGTGTTCACTTAAAAAAGCTACGATTGCCCTCCTAAATTTAGTGAGAGGTATGTCCAATAGGTTTTGTGGTACCTAGTTTATTATATATTCTATATACCATTCCATCGACATTATTGCGAGATAAAGCCAAATTTATTTTAGTTACATGTAATTTGTTTAAACGATTACTTCTAGCATTAGGGTTTACTTGAAAAATGAAAGCAAAATATTCGCTGTTTTTTTACGAAAGTACATATTTCTGATATATACAAGCATGGCAAGGGGACAATGTTAAGTTTTCTGAACATTGGTTAACATGATTGCCTAGACCCGCCGCCACATAATGCTCTAATACACTTTTTTTGAGTTGACAAAAATGAGCTTGACAAAAATAGTATCTCAAACAATACAGTTCACAGAGCCACTACAATATCCTTTTTTAGGGTTCCGTACCCAAAGGGTAAAAACGGGACCCTATTACTAAGACTTCGCTGTCCGTCCGTCTGTCTGTCACCAGGCTGTACCTCAAGAACCGCGATAGCTATTGAAATTCTCACAGATGATCTATTTTTGTTGCCGCTATAACAACAAATACTAAAAACAAAATAAAATAAATATATAAGGGGGGCTCCCATACAACAAGCGTGTTTTATTTTGCCGTTTTGACTGTCACCAGACTGTATCTCAAGAACGGCGATAGCTAGACAGTTGAAATTTTCACAGATGATGTATTTCTGTTGCCGCTATAACAACAAATACTAAAAACAAAAAAAATAATAAGGGGGCCTCCCATACAAAAAACTTTTTTTTTTTAACTATTTTTATAGATATAGGTACGGAACCCTTCGTGCGCGAGTCCGACTCGCACTTGGCCGGGTTTTTTATAAACCCTAATCAATTTCTACTGAACTCGTCCAAGTTTTTAGATTATCGTCCGCTGTCCCAAACAACTATTAGAGGCGTACAAAAGTTAAATTAAGTTGTAACTTGTTAAGGTCTTGTTTTTATAAGTCTGATTAGTATTTAGCTGGTCCCGTGCAGTCAGCATCGAAAGTCATTCATAACGTCTCTAGACAAAATAAAGTATGTTTTGTCTACAGACGTTAACGACCGGTATCTGGTAGTACCTACAATGCAGTGATATTATCATAATTATATATTTTTATAGCTACGTAAAATAGGTAAGTTTTGATGGGGCATACTCAGAAATGCTATTAGACCAGAAGTATCAATGAGTGTGTAACTGTATTAAACGATTGCATTGTTATGATATGACCATTAATGTGAAACTGCATAAGTCAATGCCAGCTGTCAAAATAGGGCACACTACATAATTCCGAAATGTAATTTGTCCGAAAGCATATTTTTTCCGAATTTCATAATTCCGGAAACTATGTTACGCTAATATATTGTTTTGATAACCTAACCTATTTATGTAAATATTTCATTAAATAATCTTCGTTCAAATTTTCGTTAAGTGGTAAATGGCGTTCGGAATTTTGAAATTTCAGAATAATGATGCTTTCGGACAAATTACTTCGGAATTTTGGTATGTTCTCGTCAAAATATGTACTTATCTACTACCACTTTTCATTCTGACATTTTACATTGACTTGACTTACAAAGTTCCATATTAATGGGCCCAAATATCATTTAATATGATGTACATGATGGTGTTGGTGATGATGACTTAGATTTTTTTATGATGTCATTCGAACCAGTTTTTGGAGAGGATAAATGTTTGTATGGGAGCAACTACAATTAAAAAACATAAATACACAAAATTTTGAGACAAAGATTGACGTCGCTGGCGGCAGCGCAAAACGCTTCATACTGATAGGATAGACACACAAGTATGACGTCACAATTGTACAAAGTAGTTGTATCGTTGTATGGAAAATCCGGTAAATTGTTGTTTCGGTCGCGAAATACTGCGTTTAAGTACATAGTTGTCGTACAATTTTGTTTTTATAAAAGCGTAAGGATTCTATTGGCAGCTTTAAATTTTCTCTTAGACAATAAAAAAAATGCATAATTTATCTAAACTTTCAAGGTTCATTTATCTTTTTATGATTTTAATTATATCTTATATTATATAAGTATAAACTTTATTGCGATAATTTGATGGCTTAGTATCCATTTAGCATCACTACGTTATCAATTTGAACATGAGGCATCATGCCTATTCCCATTTCTGAGTTTGCTAGCAGGAAAAAACATTATTCACAACATCCGTACATAGATTTAGGGAATAATCATTTGACAAATAATGCAAGAGCGCGATTTGACGTTCAATTCAAATTGGGACTCGTCGCCAGCATGTCATTGTCCCTACAATCATATCCCCGTATTTCAACATGAGAATGACTGAGACGAAACAGGGAGCATGGTCCAATATTAATTGGGACACGCCGCATTTTGTCTAATTTACCTAGGTAGCGAAGCTTCAGCTTGGGCCAAAACTCTTTTGTTCAGCGGTTCGCCTCCTTAGGTAGAGATTCTCAACCGATTCTCGTGAAATTATTTTGTGAGCAGGGTATTTTTTTTAGGACATTCTGATATTCAACCTTAAAAAAATTAAAAAAAACAGGCTTGGGTGTTCTACAGCTGACAGAGCCACTAGGTTTATGCTAGCCTATAATTCCAGGTATTTAATCATTCAGTGCCTAGGGCTTAGATTAAATAAAATAAACGTAAAAGACAAACGCAACATTATCAAGTCACGCCCGCATCGATGCAATATAATCGGCCGTAAAAAACATCTTTACGGCCGCTGGAGCTATTGCGTTTGTTTTGGTTTATAACAATGTTTCCATTCACTGTCTATACTTCATAAATCAGTGGTTAAACTACGTTTACTGCCAGTATATCAGTCTATTTCCATTTTATCTCAACGGATTTTCTCGAGCCAAAGTTAAAACATAGACGATTCCTTTTTTTCACAATATCAATAAAAACCCGACGTATCTTGTAATTTTTATCCAAAAAGAAGAAATGGATAATTCTAGTTTCGACTCATCAGTTTATACTTGCCCACCCAATAGGCCATATAGGCCAGGAAAAAAATAGACAACCCAGCGTTTAAGTACATATTGCAGCGTTAAATCTTCTGCAGAACAACATTGCCGCTTAAACCGTTTAGTTGCAATTACTGATTTTAGTTTCTGCGCCATCTAACGCATTAATGTAGAAGTTCGATTGTTGCGCTGGGCGCGTGTTTTCTATCCGTTGATGAAGCACGGATGTTTCGCGGTGTTGATAGTTGCTACTAGGCGCCGTTTTTTCATAACAGGGATCTGTTCAGGGCCTATTACTTCACTTTGTCGCTGGCTTTGCCTGCGTTATATCTGTCCGGATATAAATTATTTTTATGAATTATATTTGAGATTTTATTTCAAATTTGAAATGGATCATTCTAGAATCATCTTCTGGTTGTCAGATCGTGAAAAGAAATGCTTGACTGACTTGGATTTTCGTGCTTGATGTGTGAACGCATTATTTTGAAGCTGTTGAACCAACAGTAGATTCGTTCCAGTGTCTTCAGGAATTAAAGGACGAACAGTGAATCAGTTATGTGCTAGGCACCAGTTCCAGTATTACAGTTGTCTGGGGTTCTGCTGTTTTTGTCGGTCAGTCCAGCCCAAAGGAAGTTGCAGGAACGACGATATGGGATTGACGAAACGCTGGGCGATGAAGAAATTGTCCGTTTATTAATCACGTTAGAACGAGGTTTTCGGCGGTATGCAGCGTATGCAACGATTGTTCCGGACGCCATGAGTTCAGAGCGTGATTGGTAAAAGAATACGACGAGCGGTTTACGCCTCGGTGCTACGTCCAGGATTCACTTTAGCTAAGTCACTGATAGGCAAACGTTAGACAGGGTTTAGGTCGGTGTCCTACATTTGTTTGGAGCTTTGTGTGATGCCAGATCACTAACCAGATTTTTACATTCTTTTCACTGTGTTATATCCGTCAGCCCGCGAATTACGTTGGACTGGATGGCTCAAGTTGTGGCCGAGATGATTTCATCCGACTATAGTTTAAATTTCCCTCAAAATTAAAAAGGCATGTAAAACGCCCCCGTCTCTGAATTTTATCAACTTCCTATCAGGTAAACCAACCATCGTCCATTCCATTCATATACTCATACTCCGTTTTCATATACTCTACGTAGGTTTCACTCAACTACAACTTATCCCTATCCTGGTGTCAAGCCATAACGGCACTAGCAGCGGATGACCGTTCAGAGAAAAGATCTGGTTGTGACGTTTAAGGTACTTTGCTCGTATGGGCAAAACCTGTCTGTAACTTAGGTTTCGAACAGCCTTTTAACCGCCGTTCCTTTTTCAGGTTTAATAAAGCGTGTCTGCTCGTAAACTGTGTTGTCATGTGTTTGAAATAATTAGATTGATAAATTACTATAACGTGTCTGTAACTAAGGTTTCGAACAGCCTTATAACCGCCGTTCCTTTTTCAGGTTTAGTAAAGCGTGTCTGCTCGTAAACTGTGTTGTCATGTGTTTGAAATAATTAGATTAATAAATTACTATAACATGTCTGTAACTAAGGTTTCGAACAGCCTTTTAACCGCCGTTCCTTTTTCGGGTTTAATAAAGCGTGTCTGCTCGTAAACTGTGTTGTGATGTGTTTGAAGTTATTAAATTAATAAATTACTATCGTGTATTTTGTGTGCATTTTAATTTAAATAATGCTACAATACATACATAATTTACAATTTACATACATACAGTAAGCATGATTGTTGCGACGGAAGAGGAGTTAAGTAACGCAATGCATGAAAGTACAAATCTGGAAAATCTTGCGTTTGCTTTGGGTTATTAGTTTCGTTCTGTGTGAGAGTTGGCTTTGTAACACTGACTAGTAGCATTATTTTTTTGACAAAAGGTGAGTCAATCCAATCTTAAAATGGTCGCACTAACTGACCTGGCCAAAGTTGAATCCATGAAAACGATATTTATTTGCAACACTAAGTAATGTACACTGCATGTATACGTAAATCAGGGTTACTTTAGGAAAAAATGGGCCTACTTTGATCATTTAGAATGTGGTATGAAAGCAAAACTATTTGGAATAAAGAATATTTAATCGAGTAAACAGCAAGATAGAATACTAATATATTCACTGCCACAGTTCACCCACAAGAAAAAAACAATGATTTCGGAGATTAACCTATTTGATTAAAGTCGCCCCTCGAATCAAAGCCTATTCCACCGTACGGTGCTATAGAAAATATTTGTAGCGACAGTTTAAAAACTGTATGTACTTATATTTTTTCTTACGCATTGGAACATGTGGATTGATGATGAATAATCTACAATTTACTCTGTTGTTGTCGTATAAAAGTCTCTCCGTAGTAAGTAATAAAACTAGCCAACAAATTATTTTGAAATCTTTAGGAGTGTTTGCCACAGGAAACATTGCCACACATTATTGTCGTCTGGCAGCCAGAATTGTGATGACTAATAAAACGTAAAAACAACATTACAACAAACTCATTACAACTCCAACTAGAATCTACCTACAACTCCTTGAACATGTTTTCTCCACTTTAACAAAAGGTCACTTTTCCACCGCTCGTTCTATAGCACTGTACAAACAGGGCAATAATTCCCAGATTCCCGTCCTCCCCAGCGGTCAGGCGATTTGTTACTGGAAATGGCCTTATTTACGGTCGTCCATTGCGCCAGCAAACTTAATTTCATTTCAAATGCACTAACTTAGGCAATTTCATTGGCAATTTGGAGAAAAATCCGCTTTCTTATACTATATTTAGTGCGAATTGTCGATAATCTAATAGGAAGTTTCGCCGTGTTTGCTACACTGTTGCATGAAATCAAAAAGTTCAGCTTTCAATATATTTTGACGGTGTCATTCTTACACTCTGTATTTATTTTTAACTTGAGTAATAACGTTTCGCTCAGTATCCTATTAAAACAAAATGTTTATTTGATCTAATATTAATTAATACAAGCTTATCTGTAGTAAAGAAATATTTAAATTACATACATATACAAAGTGTCATAATAATGTAATCATCTCCCTAGCATTATTCCCGGTTATGCCCTAAACGAGCCCGCGGGGTCCGCTTTGACACCTAATCCCAAGATTTGGCATAGGCAATAGTTTTACGAAAGTGACTGCCATCACCAGCCCAGAGGAAAACTAGACCTTACTGGGTCATAATAATGTAATACGCCCTCAATAACTTAATGCCTTCATATACCTACATTTTTTATGAGCAATTGTTTCGAGCTAAAGTTAGTACATAAGTAAAGAAAAGGTGTACCTTCATACAAACTCTATTTGTTGTTCTTGTCTACGATAACCTACTCTGTGATTCAGCGGAGCTTCCTGTCTCTCACCAGCACATTTTTAAACAACAATTAGGTCACCTTAAATAACCTTTTCATTTTAATCAGCAAACAAACTGTTTCCCAAGGGACGGGCCCCTAAAAAGAACAAAGCACAAAGCTGCCGGAAGTGGCGGAAGTCGGAAGCGTCATAAACATGGCCGCTCACTGCTACTGATAAGCTTTACGCGTACAGTCAACAACAAAAGTAGTTGATATGGCATCCTTTCGAATGGGAATGGAGTTGACCGTTTTAGCATGTACACTTGTGTCAAACTGTATTGACATGGAATGGAACTTATGTACGGAATATTTACAGTTACCTTTTCGGTGGAGGAAAACATCGTGAGGAAACTGGTCTAATCCCAATAAGGTCTAGTTTTCCCTCTGGGTTGGAAGGTCAGATGGCAGTCGCTTTCGTAAAACGAGTGCCTTAGCCAAATCTTGGGGGTTAGGTGTCAAAGCGGGCCCTGCCGGGGCACCTGCTTTGGAGTCTTGTGGCATCGGAATATTCATAAGCACGGCAACGTCTCTATAATGATTTGAGGATACGTATACAGAGCAAAAAATGGTGTCATTGTGGCTCGGCTATTAAAATATCGGCAACTTTGGGAATTCTTTTGGAAAATAAATGTAATTAAAAGAAATAAAAGAACGAACTTTCTTCAATAATTTGGATATATCTATCTATGCTTACGAGTATGTACTAATGTAAGTAGTAGCGATCTCAGAATGAGCATTAGAACTCCCCTGTTCCCTATAAAACAGGTTTACCTAGTTAAGGGCACAGGGCACCGTTCCTAGGCTTATCTAAAAATAAGTGCACTCTTTATGTACCATAGCATGTGTCTGTATGTGCATATTAAGTAAGCTGATTTACTGATTCTACAATAAATATATTTTTTCACTTTCATTCCCCGGAATTGCAAGCATTATATACGATCGTCTCATTGGTCTCCTCGGGTAAGCCATGTACTAGTTTGCCATTGTCGTGTCATTAACCCTTGGCATGCCTGGTAGGGTCTGACAGACCCGGGCTGTTAAAAATCCGTCGTTATTTTTGGAAATTTTAAATTTACCGCGTCGCGTTTCTGAGTAGCTTCGCGTCATGAACTACCCGACGTTTTGACGCTGCTCCCGCAGTCGGCCGCGAGCACCCTTTCGATTTGGACGTGCGTAAAGTGCTCGCGGGCCTGAGAAACCCGACCAGGCATACGGCGTAACATTTTATCGCTAAGTACATTTACGTTATTTTTCGTATATATTTTATACAGGGTGTGGCCTGTAATAGGAGCAAAAAATTAAACGGTGGCTTATTAAGTTAATCAGTAATTATTTCCAAGTAGTTAAATTGAAAAAAAAAATAGAAAAAAAAAATAAGTAAAAGCGTACGTGTGTTCTTTTGCTTAACTGGAATGATATCCATTTTGTTTTACTTCAAAAACACCAAAAAATCTTGTAAAATTGAAAAAAAAAAACAAAAAGAATTAGAAAACCAAAGTTCGTATAATCGCAATTACGAAAGTGCCCAGTGTTCTACCAAGATAGTTAATGACTGGCATGCTACGATATCGAGATGTCGTGATCCATTACTTAGGTATCACAACTTCAGATAAGATTATTTCCGAATTCAAGAATCTTGAAACACTGGTACCTTTACAGAATCACTGCGGATAATACATAGAGTCAGCCCTTAAATTTATTGCTCCCATTACAGGCCACACCCCGTATACATACGAGTATATATTTTATAGATAGTCGTATGGAAGGGTATTTTATTATATCAGTGCCTTAAATAAACCTAAGACTGACGTTGATCTTAGGTATAAGTTTAATTTGTATGTTTTTTGACATGAGAGTCTATTTTTGTTGATGGAAATATCAAATGTTTTTATTTATGTAATAAGTTCTTATGGAGTTTCTTGGATTAAGACTTGTATTTATTTCTAGTAAAAATAATCCCACTAAAAACATTACATGTAAAGTGATGCCAAGACTCCGTAGCTCATACAGCTTTCAGCGTGAAAAAGATATCGCGATCAGATCGCGACTAACGCCAAGCTCACTACCAGCCACGCTCTACAAATTCTATATCTTGGCTAAAAAGTATAGCTCTGTTGGGCACATCCCGGTCGCCGCATAGACTCTCGCGCCGAATGAATTTATGATGATATTAATAAGCAACGGGTCTATACTTTTTAGCCAAGATATAGAATTTGTAGAGCGTGGCTGGTAGTGAGCTTGGCGTTAGTCGCGATCTGATATCTTTTTCACGCTGAAAGCTGTATGAGCTACGGAGTCTTGGCATCACTTTACATGTAATGTTTTTAGTGGGATCTCATTCCTTTTTGTAAGGTAATTTCTAAAGGAGTGAATGGGAAAACCTACACATTCTACCATACCATCCCTTAATTTAAAGGGTATTTTATTATTTATAACAAGGAGTCCCTACATACATATATGTGCCTTTGTACCGAATTAACTTTTTTTTGTCTGTATTTTTACCTGTGTCTTGTGTACAATAAAGTATTTACATACATACATATGTTCAGACCCCTAGCATCAACATTTGCGGAAGTCTCATACAAACTTTCACCTCCTAGTTTAAGGGGTTGGGGGGGTAAAAGTTTCTAGTTTTAAGATTTTTTCGTTGTTTGTATACGATTACTAGCTTACATACCAAATTTCAGCTTTCTAGGACTTCAGGAAGAACGTTAAGAATATTGATGATCATCAGTGAGTCAGTGACGAAATCGGGGTATTTTAGATATCAATAAAATCTAAAGTATAAGAGCTATGCAATTGAAACTTTATAGTTTTAATAAGTCAACCACTGACATCATATCCCGATAATTTTGTTTATCTGGTATAATCCGGACCCAAGTTAAGTAGGTTCAAAAATACGACGAAGCGCTTCGAGAAAAGGTAGGTAGTGCCCTTGCGCTTCGCTTGGCTCGTCTTGGCGGGGGCACTCCCGTGCCCCCAGATGTACAAAATAACCAAAAACACACAAACCAACAAGTTAAAAAAACAATTCATATGTATTTTTTTTTTTACATTTACGGGTTTGTCAGACCCACCAGGCATACAGTGTGACTTTCGTTCACCAGGCATGCCAAGGGTTAAAAAACAAGGCGACCTACCTGTTCCTGACATTGATATTTGTATGCCAATCGGCAAAACATAGAGGTTCATGTATACTTATTATGTAAGACCAATTTTGTATTACCTATGTTTCACAAATGAAAAATCTGAATCCGAAATCTGAATCTGACGGTACATTTGCATATTTGACAGTTAACACCAGATCGGGCTCGAAGGATCATTGACAAAGTCATTGACTTTATAATGCAGGTAAGGTTGATGTTTTAGATTGAGTCTACAGAGTTCCAGTCACAATTTTGTCGACTAACAGCTGGTATTTCGCATATCAGTCAGAGACGTCCGTTAAATTATGTTTGAACGGGCAGTTTGACAATTCTGAGATGACTAGCCAGCGCCATATTTAAACGATTACTGGACTCTGCTGTGGCTGATGCAACCGGCCTTAAAGCTCATTTGTTTAAAAGCCATTTTTTTACACTGAGGTTTCAGATTAGTAAAGATTGAAATTGAAAAAGTTAGTATCCTTATCCTTACTAATATTATAAATGCGAAAGTGTGTGTGTGTGTTTGTTTGTCCTTCTTTCACGTCGCACCGGAGCAGCGTATTGATGTGATTATACAAAATAGAAAATACAAAAGTATGGTTTTCCAGCGGGAAAACATCTAATTCCCACGGGAAAATTCAATATGTTACATTTTCCTATAACCACGCGGGCGAAGCCGCGAGCATCAGCTAGTAAATCCCATAAAAATATACCATGTTAAAAGTAGGCCAAGTCTCGAAACTCTTCCATCGTGAAAAGTTGTGAGATATTTCGAAGAGCCAAGTCAGTCATCCTTATAAATCTTTATTTACTTTCTAAATAATATGCTACAACTTGGGAATCGTATGCATATGCATATGCAGTTTGTATACTTATATCTGAAACGTGACTGAAATTGCGATATTTTTAGGATTGTGTGAATTGATAGGCTAAAAACTAGTAAAGTTAAGAAAATTGAGCTTTTGGGTCTGCTAGAAGTACCTTAGCATTAGGTTAATTAGTCAGTTAGTCAGTGAGTGTGTAACTTTGACGGGCAATAGTTCTTACACTTCAAGGTTAAATAAAATTTGATTAAGAATATACATAGAGCAGCTCAAAAAAAGAGTTGGTGTTAGATCGTATCGAGATGTCAAAGAAGTTGCCTAGGATCGGAGTCAACGGAGGGCCTACTTTGAGCTACACCGACAGGAGCTTAGCTCTTAAATAAGCAGAAGAAGATATCTAAGCCATATTATGCCCTATACGTGTATTGAAAATTCAGGGTGTTAGCCTTAGCCAGCACAAAATTGCAGTATGTTGACAATTGCCTGAATGACTTCGAGAAAAAAATGGTACGGCTGTGCCTCTTTATTGTTTTCCTCGACTTGGCGGGGGCACTGCCGTGCTCCCAGATAATACCTGTGAGAGTAGATCGCCTCTTTCATAACAAGACATCAATTGTTTAACACAACAAGGCAGGCAAGATCTATAGTAATTAAACCATATGAACTTAAAATTATATAACTTTATATTATATAATTTCCTCTCACCCACGAGAGGAGACTTGCGATAGTGACGATGATATGAATACAATAGGCATGTATATTTATTTATTATAATTAACATAAAATAATGTGGATCACTGTTTAAGTGTTAATTTTAACTTCAATGTCTACAAAAACCTGTATAACTTCACCCCATCACTCGCGTATCAACAGTCTCATAAACCTTGTTGCAATCCCGTTTAAAAATACCGCGAAGTGTTTGTGGAATAAATATGGCCGACCGTTATGGCGGTAAAATCGTCGGCTAATAGACAAGACTCTAATTGGTGCCATAAATATCGCATGTAAAACAAACAGGCTGCGCTCTATGGTTGCTAGAGCTCGCAGTTCGTAGAGGTGACCTGAAGAGAATTAACAAGAAGTGATTACAGGTTTTAACCACAATAACAAACAATGTATTATATGTAAATAGAACGAAGGAGAGACAGGGGAAGACCAAGACATGCGTTTATGGACCAAGCTAAAGATAAAGTCAATGTAATGTAGTATCAAGAGCTCAAACCAGTGGCAGATTGAAGAACAGAATAGCGATTACTGCACCGAGAAGAGCCCGGCTCTTAGGTTTATGATGATGAATATGTCTAGGCAAGCGTACCGCGTCGGCCGTTGAATAGTGAAGGTTAAAAGCTCTAGAGCAGAAAAACTAACGCCACGCGCGGTTTGCTACAATAACTACATTATCATCATCATCATATCCGTCGAAGGACATCCACTGCTGGCCAAAAGCCTCCCTCAAAGAGTGCCACAATGACCGGTCCTGCGCCACCCGCGTCCAGCGGACTTCCGCGACCTTTACCAGGTCTTCAGTCCACCTTGTGGTGGCCTGGGCCCTCGAAACTTTTCGCTCCAACGGCCATCGGTAACTACATATAACAATATAAATTATTTTTTTACACTCCCGACCCAACAAAGTTTGGAACCATCTCGACAGAAAAGCCTACTTAAAAAAACCGCAATCAAAATAGCTTAATCCGTTTGGGAGCTACAGTGCCACAGATACGTTGTCGGGGGTGAAAATACCACTTTTCGTTTAAATAACAATACAATTACTCTTTATTGCCTCAATAAAAGAACACAACAAATTGAGTATTAAAAAAATATTTTCCACATAAGCATCCGTGCAAGCGGCAAAAGCAGCGCTTTCCGTTTGTTAGTCCTTTACCTTATAAGCATAAATTACTTGTAGTTATTCACCGGATCGCATTTCACCTCGATCCTATATTTAACTATCGCGTTGTGTCTTAATCCTGTTTTTTTTAGTCGTATTAACCATCGATCATGTATTAAATTTTCGCTTTGTATCCTAATCGTTTATTTTTGTATTAGACAATATCTTTAGTCGCAATGTACCTTTTTCGCTTATTTTTTTATAGCATATCGTCGTGAATAGTCGGCAGCAGAAGTAGCTACGCAGAATAACACGCTCACAATGAGCTACACAATCCTTAATACTCTGTTGACAATAGAGTCGTGTGCCGATCATTGTGACCACTTGGAACGCATAGCTACTTCTGCTACTGACTGTACATGCATGTTAGAAAGGGAGGCAAATTGATATTGCAAATTGTAGCTACTTATATAAAAAGCGATCGAGGAGATAAACTACAACTGCGAAATGCGTTTAAAAAACAAAACTACATAGATATAGTATAGTGCTTAAATGAAATATCGCGTTAAGAAATAACGCTTTACAAACAAATATTTATCGCGGTGAAAAGCGACTCAAGTAAATAGCCTATGAATTTTATACACCGTTGTGACTTGCGACAAGAAATTTTACTACAATAAAAAAATATGTTCAGAAATTTTGAGATCGCGAAGAAACGCGATCCGGTGAATAACTACAAGTAATTTATGCTTATGACTCTTATGAGGTAAAGGACTAACGAACGGCGCTTTCCTATAGAAAATCGTTTGCTGTTTTTAGCTGTCTTTCACTTTTGTTACTCTTTGCGCCGTGTTGACGAAATAAGCCGTCTTTTAACGATATAATCGTAAACAGACACAGACTATACTAATTTATAGCTAACAGCAGCAGCTTGTCATGTTATCTTCTCTAACTCGCAAAGAGCACATGCCTGTATTAAGTTAAATTAGCTTAGGCTATTCTCTCAACAGCTGTGCTATTCATATATATAGTTTCAGTTCTCATCGTACACAATTACAAACGTTGTATATCTTGAAACCATTATTCGTAATAACAACGAGAAATTAGAGGTCCGACTTGGACTGGTTTGCCTGAGATTAAGTGAAGGGAGTGTTGTGAATAAGTGAACAGCCCAGTCAGCAGGTAAGTTCGAATCAAATACACCGCTACAGAAGTTAACAAGGTTGGATTGCTTGTTTACGAGAGTTAAAAAAGATTTGTGTAATATTACGAGGGCGACACTGAAAGTCTTTAGAACTGGCCACTTGTAATAAATATAATAAAAAAATAAGTTCAAAATTTGAAAATGGAACTCTTTCTTAATATTTTTGTGTACGAATTCCACTCGATTGTCATTTGTTTTACGATTTGGCGGCAAATTGAAAATTGTGTGTACTACGTGAGCATGAATTTAACGCGAGAAAATTTTCGAGCAATGATTTTTTACGACTTTCGATGTAATTTAAGTCAACAAGAAAGTTATGATAGACTTCGATTGGCCTTTCACGATGAAGCCCCATCTCGTGCTACTATTTACAACTGGTTTAATGAATTTAAACGTGGCCGCACTAATCTCACTGATGATCTGCGTGAGGGCCGGCCTTCTACGGCGACTACTGAAGATAACATCAGTGTTGTGCGGCGTATGATAGAGACTGACAAAAGAGTAACCTATCAGCAGATTCGTACAAGCTTAGCCATTGGTATGAGTCAAGTCCACAAAATCCTCCATGAACATTTAGCGGTGAGGAAGCTTTGTGCCCGGTGGATACCTCATAATTTGACAGAAGCCCCAAAAGTCCGTCGTGTTGATTGGTGCCGTGAAATGGGTCAAAGATTCAACGGAGGTGACTCAAATGCTGTGTTCGACGTAGTTACGGGTGACGAAAGCTGGATTTACTGTTATGATCCTGAAACTAAAAGACAGTCTGCTGAGTGGGTGTTTCCTTCCGAGTTGCCTACTAAAGTGAAGAGAGGTCGAAGTGTGGGAAAAAAGATGGTGGCCTCGTTCTTCGGAAGGACTGGTCATTACGCAACAATTATTTAAGAGGATCAAAAAACAGTTACTGCGAAGTGGTACACTAACAATTGTTTACCACTTGTCTTGGAAAAAGTTCGAGAAAACCGGCCTCGCAGTAGGATCCTGCTTCACCACGACAACGCCTCATCGCACACCGCCAAGCAAACGATCGACTATTTGGCGACGGCAAACGTGGAATTACTGGGTCACCCACATTATAGCCCCGACTTTGCACCTTGTTATTTTTATTTATTCCCAAAAATTAAAGAAAAACTTCGAGGAAAACGTTTTATGGACGCCGACGAAGCAGTGGCTGCGTTTCAAAAGTCCGTCGAAGAGACCCCTAAGGACGAGTGGGCAAAGTGCTTTTCTCAGTGGTTCTATCGAATGCAGCGATGTATTGATGTGAAGGGAGGCTATTTTGAAAAGATATGATAAAAGTAATAAGTTGCTTGATTGCTCAGTTTTTGATTTTCTAAGAACTTTCAGTTTGACCCTCGTATTATGAAAATAAACGGTTGTTTGCATAAATCATTAGGTAGGTCACGTCGGTGACAAACCTGGCCCCGTATCATGGTCGGCGTTATCACGCGATAAGTCGTCACTGGCTGACACCGTTCGATAGAAGATAGAGTATATCACAATTAATCCTTTTTTACATTTTCCAGTAATTCCATCCATCGAGGGCTATGGGTACCTTGACAATCTTTTTTCTTTTCGCTTAGTTTGATAATATTACTGTTTTCTAAGTGTTCCGCCTGTTTTACGTACAATAAAGCAATAATACAAACATACATTATTAGAATACAATTAGCATATTTTTATACTATTTCGTAAAACTAGTGCCTACGTCAAATCTTGGGATTAGGTACCAAAGCGGACCTCTCGCTCGTTTAGGGCACAACCGGGAAAACGCTAGGAGAATGATGATGATCTTTTCTTCCAGGAAAAGATTTAGTTTTACGCATAACGGATCAGTAAACCTAATACCGACGAACGAATTCCAATTTATTTATTACATGCATATTAAAACCGATATGAATAATGTCTTCCTTCCCATGTCAGTATATTTGTCTGGCTGTCCGCTATAAAGCGCGTCTCTAATGGAACGTTATGTTTACACTGGCGCTCACGTGTTGTACACTTTGACGTGCAATAAACTAACTTGTTTATTGTTTACCTTTGTTAATTAGTTTAAATTTAAACATGTCATAAAAAGTAATGGGTTGGGTGCAGAGTGGTTTAACTCTGACAGGCCGAAACGATATTGATACAGTATCGTTATCCTATTGGCAAAATTGCCGAGAGTGCATAAAACACTTCTCGCACTCGCCGTTGTGGATGCGTGTATTAGTAGGTATTTCTTTAATCGTTAAGACCATCATATAAGTCACGCCTGTACGAGAGATTGGCGCTACAAGGCGGAGAAATGTTGCTACACGCTACGGTGGCATTGCTTGTCCTCGATTGGGTTTGATTTACAACCCCATCAGGTAAGTAAAGTCCTATATTGTTGGGGGCCCAATTGCTCAATGTGTTTTGGAAGTATCAAAATCATAATTATGTGAATGATCTTGGTTCATGAGCTCACAATAGGCATGATGCCTCATGTTCAAATTGATAACGTAGTGATGCTAAATGGATAGTAAACCATCAAATTATCGTAATAAAGTATAAATTATAAAATATAATTAAAATCATAAAAAGATATGAACCTTGAAAGTTTAGAAAAAATATGCATTTTTTTTATTGTCCAAGAGTAAATTAAAAGCTACCAATAGAATATACGCTTTTCTAGAAACAAAATTGTACAACAACTAAGTACTTAAACGCAGTATTTCGCGACCGAAACAACAATTTACCTGATTTTCCATACTACGATTAGTACAAATATACAAATGTGACGTCACACTTGTATAGACACACAGTATGAAGCGTTTCGCGCTGCCGCCAGCGAGGTCAATCTTTATCTCAATTTTTTAGGTATTTATGTTCTTTAATTGTAGTTGCTCCCATACAAACATTTGTTCCTCTCCAAAAACTGGTTCGAATGACGTCACAAAAAAATCTTAGTCATCATCCCTATTGGGTACCTACTTTCCTGGGTAAAAAAGACAATATTCGACTTGTTCAGTGCCCAGGTTGCGATATGACTCTAGAAAACTATAAATGGCAGTTTGTATAAAAAGTCGGTCACAATAACATAATCTCAACTATATCTAGTATATCAAAGCCTAATAAGATAGTAGATCATTCTAACGTAAGACCTACAAACTCTTCGAGGCCATCAATACCTACATGCCGTGATGAAAACATACAATTTTACAGCTTCATTAGTAATATCTGACCACCAAATATCTAATATCCGACAGCTTACAGCCATATAAATGACGTTGTTTTGTCAGGTTGGTAGCTACTTACCATACCGAATATCCACTATAAATAACGATTGGGCTTACCGAAATAAAACTTGTCTGAAATATGGGCCCTCCTTAACAAGACGTAACGGCGGGAAATAAAAAACTAACCGAGGCGGTAGCCGACGTTAATCTGAGCCGACGACGAGCCGCAGTACACAGATGAACAGTATGCAAGGCGAGTTTAAGGAGAATGTTGCCCTCAAAATGCGCCACGTCTGATGACATGGTACATTCGCCAGAAGACTGTCTACTCGCTGAGGGTTTTCCAGCTGCGTTCGCGCCATTACATGCACTTCAGCTCGTTTGTGGTGCGCGTGCCGCGGCCGCTGCAGGAGACCATCGCGTGTGCTAATTTCTGGCCGAAAAGTGTCGTGTTTCGGCGGTTCCGGGGCAGCCTACAGAATTCTACACCGGATTTGACGACGAAACGGAGCCACACTGTTTCATCACCTAAATAATAATTCGTTTTTAATTTTATAATTATATGTATATTAGTCTTTAAGGTATTTTTAGCTATGGGCCTTAGATGCCTGAAATAAATGTTTTATTATTATTATTATTAAAATCAACTTCTAGCAATTGCAGTTTAAAAGAAAGCGAAATATGTCTTCGTCACAGGCTAGTCTAACCCGACACCATCGATTTTCTTAGAAATAAAAAGTGTGAATACTCCAATGACTCTAACAATCACACGGTTCAACTCACATATTAAATGGCACTACGGCGACATGTTACGAACTCTTCGGGAGTTCTTTTTCAGGATGAGTGTTTTCGCGGCGGTGTCGCTTAAAACATGTCACCCGTAGCGACATTTAAAACGCGAGTGTGCGTGTAATTATTAGCATTATTTCAACATGTCTCACGAAAGTTTAAACCTAATTAACGGTCCAATCGAATATCCGTGGAAAGGTCCACATACTCGTAGATCAAGTACTCTCCGAAAGTTTAGTTTGTCCAAAAAGAATCCAAGATCCCTGATGGTTACTTTTTTATTCTAGTGTTACCTTCTATAGTTTTCAGTGTTGCAGTCCCATGCAAATTCCAATTGGGATGTAATGCGCCTGTCTTCACTTTAATCCCAGCTTTAAGTGAATATGGACGACGCCGCGCTGTGGCAAATCCAAATAGATGGATTTAATATTTTTTTATTTATACATATTCATAGTTCATAATTTATTTATTTTGCATAAAACATAGTATATAATGATGGTCAGTATTCAAATTTCACCAGTAGCTGGCATGCAAAACGAAAACAATTCAACAATTCAGTATTAATCACAAATTCACAAGAATGATGTAGGTACAATTCATAATAGTAATAATTTCAACAAATTAATAATTTAGATAAAATGTCACTGCTCAACCTATACATATAAAAATAAAATAAACATGTCAAGATTTATGAATTTATGATATACAAAATAATCATTGAAGCTGTAAAAGCATTCCTGTATTAGCCATTATTTTAGTCTACATTTAAATAAAGTAAGTGGTAATTTTTAATGTAATCATGCAATCTATTATATAAACTAAGGAGTACTAACAGCATAAACATGATATAAGTCTTATAGCACTATAAAGCCAATTATAGTAACTCACAGATAGAAATGAGATAAAAAATGTTTGACAAAAGTGACACACATTATCGCACTACGGGTACACTATTATTTATTTATCGTATGTGAATACAGAATAGTGCACCAGAAAAAAATAAGCAATAAAATAACATAACAGCAACTTAGCCTAATAATATTGTGACAATATTCAAGAGTGCCCCACGAAGTTTAAGTACCTATTGGTAGTGGTCGTGTCACGACCTTCTTCCTTGGACATTCACTTGTGCACGATTTGCCTCTATGACAAATGGATGGACGTACATTGTTCTAACGTTGAACTTTGACAATCACTGTCGTTCCATTCGGTTGGATAGTTGACCGACTATCTTTAAACGCTACAGGCGGAGCTAGCAGAACTGATGCCGCGCTGCGACGCGAGCCGAGAAAGATCTACCCTCCTGTTTCTAATTTGCACAGTGCGAGTGACACAGTACTCAGGAGACGCTCAGTCGCGCGTGAAGCAACCGAACAACAAGTTGTGCTAGATGTACAACTTTGCCATTCATTTGATTTTGGTGCGGCGGTAGGTACTACAGCTACCTTGGAACAGTCAATAGCCAATTTTACTGCTTTAAACTGTTTACTATGCCGTCGGCTTCAAAGTGGCGCGAGCAACGTTAATCACTCTTCCACCCGACTGTGCGATGGTTATCTGCTTATTGCCTGTAGTGCTACACTTTAAATTATGTTGACGCCGACTGTACTGTATCGTGTTTCGTGCCTCCATACGTTCTGTGTTGTAAGTGCCTATATTAACGCTTGCTTAGAGCATTTAAGATATGGCTAGCGTCTTCTATAGCCTATCCTATACTATTCAACGAGCAACATTTATGTATTTATTTGTTTGTTCATAATAGGGCTCCTAGAAACGGCTCTTACAATTTCGATGAGAATAACTGGAGCGAAAAGTCGCTATAGGTCGTAATCGCATAGGTCTCATATCCGGGGAACTCGTTTTACCCACCAAAACAACTAAGTCACCGCGGTAAGCTAGGTCTTTCGGGTACTCTATTTATTAATTTGACACATGACACTGTACAGACAGCCGCAAAGAAACGTGCTCCCCCTCCCCTGCATACTCCTTGGTTTTGCAGCTGACTGTACATGAGTTCGCTTGTTTTCGAATGAAGTCTCCTGAACCATTGACTCCTCCACTTCTTGGGCAAGAAAATAATCAGTGACAGGTCACACGTGCAGGGTTGTGTCTTGGGAAAAATGCGACATCTGAGAACATCAAAATAGGACATTGTTGTTATAGCTAGAAAGTAGGCAATATATGGAGGGTTCGAAGTCCTAGCCGAAGGTGAGGAACTCGAAGGAGACGAGTCCATCTATTACACTTTTAGCTGAAAAGCACTATGTAATGTCACATAGTGCTTTTCACGCCTACTGGAGGAAATTGCAAATAATTATAATTTTAACCGCTAATTTTTTTCGTCCGCTGGATGCGCATCCGGGCATGCGCGGGCGCCCGCGCGGGGCGGAATTCTTTGAAGCCTGAATTCTGACCATCTTTTGCCACATTTCCGAGCAGTGGCGTGAAAATATATTTACATTAGTAAAGTAGGCTATAAAAAATTGTGACGTTACTATTCTGCACTTTCCTACAGTTCCATACTAGCCCAGCGTTTTCGACGTTTCCGAAAAGTAAAAGATTTGGCTATCAGGCAAATATCTTATTATAATTCTGGATCGGTTTTTTGTAAGTATTTTCTTTTGACCTTCAATGTTCATAACGGAGGTCTAGTCTAGACAGTTAAAGTGATATCGTTAGACAGAGATTGAATTGCTTGGCTGGTGAGAGATGTTTTTGCAGGTATAGACGTGTTATTAGCGGATCCAACATAGGCTGACGATACGATATAAAATCGGCGATTTGGAAGCTATGGGCACATTTTACAATAAATCAATGTTTTGAAAGATTAATCTTACCTAAAAGGACGTTATCCCGTAGATACGTATATAGTAAATAAACCAACATGTTTCAGACATTGTATCGTATTATTTTTAAGCATTATTTTCTTTTTTTATTCTCTACAATGGGTAATGTCTGCTATATTTATCAATACAAAACATATCAAACTCGAACTCTATTGTACTTGTTTATATATATATAAATTACACCTACGTGACAAGCAACCAATATCACAGCCAAAAAAACAACCCTTAAAATTCCCCAAAAATTACAAAACACGGGAAAACAAAAACAAAGACTTCAGCAGCAGGCGACAGCCCTGGCGGCGACTTCAAAGGGGTTTTGTATCGCTTTTTATGTCCACGATTTCATAATAAACCGCTAGTGTCGCATGTCTTATTGCTCACGACTTGTTTGATGGGATGCGTTTGTCTTTAATAGGTTTTTCAACCAACGTCCGACATATAAGGAACTCCCAATTTTTCTATTATCTTTCTGTGTACCGCGAGCAACGAAAGGCGGCGAATAGTCATTCATTTCTCAAATGATTTCCTTATCTATTTATTTTCAGCTTGGCCTCCTCTCGTCGGTGAGAAAACACTAGGTATAACATAACCTTTGTTATAAGTTTGTAATATTATATACATGTTTTTTTAGGGTTCCGTACCCAAAGGATAAAAACGGGACCCTATTACTAAGACTTCGCTGTCCGTCCGTCTGTCTGTCACCAGGCTGTATCCGCGATAGCTATACAGTTGAAATTTTCATAGATAATGTATTTCTGTTGCCGCTATAACAACAAGTACTAAAAACAAAATAAAATAAATATTTAAGGGGGCCTCCCATACAAGCACTTTTTTTTCTGTTTTTATAGATAATGGTGCGTGAGTTCGACTCGCACTTGGCCGGTTTTATATAATTGGCACCCTGTTGTACATCTCTATAGCAATGAATTAAGATTGAAGGTGGCAATGTCGAGCTTTGGAACGTGTACTGTATTGGCAGTTATATTCATTAGTCTATGACAAACAACCATCATGCAATAGAACCATGTTTGCGTGTTACATACTACTAATATAAATTATGACTATCAATAATTTATTTATGTCAGACAGCTCTAACTGCCAATGCAATTATAATTTACAATCCATTTAACGTAAACAATTCGTTTCCCAACAAACAAGACATCATAAATATCAAGAAATCTGGGCCAGAAATCAGCAGATATCTATTATCTTCGAGCTGATGCAAATGTAATCGGTGGCCATATTTAAACGTAGAATAATGGCCGATAAGTGATAATGTTTTGCATAATGCATAGAACATAGGCTGTGTCCATAGGCGAGTGGGGCGATTGGCGAAGCAGGCAAGGAATGCGTGCCAACAAACATAGTGCCGTTGTCTATAACTTGCACAACTTATGATGTCGTGGGACTGGGATACTTTGCGGGCTTAAAAGTGATTTAAAATGGTCAGGACGTGGCTTTCATATCGATTGAACATATTAACTGGGTGATAAAGTAACCAGACGATGCGATAGCTACGTATAACAAATTTATAAATAAATAAATAAATATAAATAAATATTAGGGGACAATCTTACACGAATCGTCCCATAGTAAGCTCAGTAAGGCTTGTGTTATGGGTACTAGACGACGATATATATAATAGATATAAATACATAGAAAAACTTCCATGACTCAGAAACAAATATTCATGCTCATCACCCAAATATTTGCCCTTACCGGGCTTCGAACCCAGGACCTTCAGCTTCGTAGGCAGCGTCACTACCCACTAGGCTAACCGGTCGTCAAGTCGTCAATATCACTGTTATCTAAATGTCCTAAAGTGTTCAAACCCACGATCTTACATAAATTATGCGAGTTGTAGGAGTATTCGTTTTATCTGCTTTGTATTAAGGTTGACTGGTAGATAATGCTTTTATTATTGAGTCCGCCTTTTGCACCGTTTTTGTGCAATAAAGATTACATAAATAAATAAATATTTACGTATGTTTGTTTACGGGGTGTTTCCATTCTCGCCTGCTACTGCTGCCGGGCTAGCTCGGCACGTCGTGACGCGGGACAAGACAATTTACCCTTTTCTTTCTAATTTCTACAATGCGAGTGAGACAAGAGACTTGGTAGAAGGTTGTGCTAGACATAGTGAAGCAGGTCTCGCGCCCTTCAACGCCCCGCGAATCCACGAACACGGCCTTAGCTGCATTCAACTCAACGGGACTGAAGACAGTTAAAAATAGTCGTGCTATTCGAGAAGTAACTACAAATGTAAATGTACGTGAATCTAATTTATACACACGTCCAGCAAATGAGTGACATTTTATTTCACTTATACTTATGTCCAACTCATAACGTCTGGCCATTTACTTAATATTTCTTATTTCTTACTTTACTTACTATTACTGCGTATCGCCAAACTTAAGTGGCAGTGGGCGGGGCACATTGCACGTAGAAGCGATGGCCGTTGGGGCGGAAAGTACCTGGAGTCCCAAAGTTGGGGTCCCACAAGGTGGACTGATGACCTGGTAAAGTTCGCGGGAGTCCGCTGGATGCGGGTGGCGCAGGACCGGTCATTGTGGCACTCTTTGAGGGACGCCTATGTCCAGCAGTGGACGTTTTTCGGCTGATATGATGATGGTGATGATGACTGCGTATAGACTGGCCACCTAGAAAATTTTCATGATACCTTCCTTTAGGCCGCCATCTCGGAATTCAATGCATGAGCCCGCCACAGACTTTTTCATGCTAGGAGGTGTCTGCTCTATACAATATAACTCAATGCGTCTAAGTAAAGTTCAATTCTTCTTTAATTACTGATACCAGCTTCTGTAAATCGTTGAGGTCCTTGATCATCATCAGCCAATATTCAAATTTAAACTAACTTGGGTCATGTTTAGAAACATACATTTTATAATTGGAATGGCGGTCCTGCTGGTCAATTTTAAAATGTATTTTTTTGTATATGAAAACGACAGAGTGGCTAGCGTGCGTTCGGTAAGTTACACAATTTCCCCACTGAAAATAAACGTGGGCAGCAAGTACCTATGAGTGCATAAATGTTTTGCTCCAGTTTTATCTCAAATGAGAACCTTGCTTTACAACTAAAGCAAGCTTTTACTCTTATCTCCGCGATATTTTGCTTCACTTTCCCGAGTAAACTTCGCTATGTAAAGGGGCCGATGTTCACAAAGCTTACTGACTCGTCTCAGAAGAGCCAATATAAGCCTTACCTTTGATTTGCAAACAGATCACTAAACTCGGGGTTATAGTTGGCGGTGGTAAAGACTGTGGCCGTTTGTGACTCAAGAGTATTCGAAAAATTTGAGGACGCTGTGTTAGTAGAGAGAAAATGTACTCCTCAGGAGCTCAAGCTCTCACCCACACACAGAACCAAGGTCACAACATCATATCCCAAAAGATTGTATCATTATCAATGCAGTCTTCTGTAAGGTGAAGGAAGATCCTTTTCCAGTAGGGTTGCTAAAATAATAGCTTCTCTAACTGAATACTACGTTAAATGTTCAAGTCAAAGGCATATTATTTTCATCATTAACCAGCGAACTTTGGGCAGACCGGGCCGATCGCTCTAAATAAATTCGTTGAATCAAGCAACAGCTTAGATTGCTCATTTGAAAGCGATCGAGCCGATCTGCCTAAAGGTTTTTCGTGGATATCCAGCTCAACCCGATGAGTTTTTAATTCCATTTTTGGTTATATGATTTGGTCAGCAGACTTACTTACTACGCTGACTCGATGACCCAAAGGGGATCTTGGCCTTTGACACAGGAGAACGCCTCTCTATTCTATTCTACACCACCGCAGGCCAGTTGGCAATGCGAGGGTAGTCAGATGTTTGAGGAATCGTCACTCCAGCTGACTAGTTAAGACGCTGTCAACACCAAAATGCCCTTGAGGATTTTGGATAGCGCGCAAACTGTCTATTTGTATCGAAGTAAACGAAAGCGAGTGTTACTGGGCGGCCTGGTTTTTGAACATAATATTAAATAAATATTGAAATAAAAAAGGGGTGGATTATTTGTGAAATATGACTCGCTAGCGGTTTAGGTAGGTATGTTGACTTCGTGTTTTTAATTGCAGACCCATACGTCTAAAAAACAAAGACATAGAACCGTTTAATGTGATTTTAAGACCAATCTTTGCAATTATTTTCTATCGAGCCGATTTCGTCCAGTTATGTATCGAGCCCGTCTACGGTCTTTGAAATATGGTGACTATTAACATATATTTTATTTGATGTGCTAGAACAAATCGTTTTTCGTAAAAAACTGCTTAAATAACATCAATTTCACCAAATTAGGTCTTGTCAGCCTCTTATTGTAAGTACCGAGCGAGAAATGGCGAGCTGGGTCGAGGTAAGTTGTGAGCGTGAATAGACTTTTTAGATTATCTTGAAAGGGCTTCATTACAGTCGCTACCTTATTCTCTTTATGCGCCCGTGTTGACTCCAGTGTCGTATTTATTTCGTCCTTGATGACTATAGGAGGCGATGGCTGATAATCTAGTTCTTTCTTTGGCTTTTGTTAGTACTGGTATTTTGTTTGTGTGTTTAAATATGATGCTTAAAATCGAAGAAGGCCTTAACACCATGTGAATTGAAATGATATTTTGTTTACTGAAAATGTGGAGGGTGTTGTTGCATTAAATATTACATTTTCAGCCTGGATTCCGGATGCAGATCTTAATACTGCAATAGAATAATTTATTTTACAAATCATCTCAAAAAGGATTATCAGTGATAATTATATCACACATTATTGCTGATTCTCAACAGATCATAAGGCACGGGGTGTTCCTATGATTTATGTAGGATAGATATGGATAGCTGCTACATAAAAAAAACATTCAGGTCATCAGTCCGCCTTGAAGGGGGGGGGGGGGGGATCTCTCGACGTTGCGCCTTCCGGTACGTGCAAAACCGTGCGTAGGAAATAAAATATCAATATATTAAATTACGATGTTATTTAATAAGAAAAAATACTTTTACTTTTATTACAATACAATATCATAATTAATTGATTATTGAAGCTAGTAGCTTAATTATCATTACTATATTTTGTTATTGCGTTTATACGTGGATCAAATGATTTAATTTATTGATAACACCATATTACCTACCTATATACATTATAATAGTATTACAAGTCAAAATGAATTAATCAATACGTGACTGTTACGAATACTTCCCCACACCCACATAGACCCCACTAAACTGCAGACTGGCTTCGCGGACATCCGTAAGATCTGGGTCACTATAAACCGCATCAGAACAGGAGTAGGACGATGTAACCAGAACCTTCACAGATGGGGAATCTCGCCGACACCAGCCTGTGACTGTGGGGAGCCAACTCAAACAATCCCCCACATCATAGGAAAATGTCCTAAAAGGCGGTTTGCCGGAAGCATGCAGGACTTATTAGCACTCACACCGGAAGCAAGGGATTGGCTACTCAATTTAGATATTAAATTGTAAATATTTTCGTTATAAATTGTAAATTCAAATATTTTTTCAGGAATAAAAGCCATACGACATAATAATAACGAATACTTCATTTCATAGTTATAATAATATGTAACACGGAACAGTGTACTGTGAATATTAACTAACATACAAACGTTTTGCACTTACTTCCACGCGCGCGCAATCTAATTATGTGGGAACATTTTGAGTACCTATCACTTAGAAATACAGACTAGTACATATTAATAATTAATTAATGGGACAATCTTACAAAAATCGAACTATCATAGTAAGCACGATAAGGGTTGAGTTATTGCTACTAGACGACGATACATCCATAAATACTGAAATACAAACTAATAAATATAACTTAAAATGCCCCTGATTCGTTTTGTCCCTTTCTTACGAACACAAATATCAAAGTGACAAATAAGACAAACAAAATTAAAGGCCAATAAAAAACACCCAAGAGCCAGAGACAAATATTCATGCTCACACAAATATTCGGACCCAAGACCGCCAGCTTTGTAGGCAGAGTCACTATATAGTACTAGGCCAAACCGGTTGTCAAACTAACAACATAACTATATAAACCCCCATTTTTTGAAGTCCTGCATTAGTTCGCGGAACCTTTCGGCGAACAGTGCGTTGGTGCGCGGCACGTATTCTCCGTTTTCGAAATTCGGCGCGCACGCAGGGTCCACCGTAATGAATGGTAACGCAGTCGCCGCGACGCACAATCCGAGTGGAAGTTTCTAGAAACAAATGTAAAAAATAAGTAAACGATTTCCTTGTAATAAATACATCGCCACGTTTCAAGTCTTTTACAGGGCTCGTACAGTCAGGGGTTAAGTTAATATACGTACATAAATAAGAACATACATATCTGCATAGGTACGCCTTTATGACATTGACAATAGAGTCCTGACCCCGTATCATGGTCGGCCTTATCACACGATAAGTGACAAGAATAAGATAGAGCGTCCGTCACTGGCTGACACCGTTCGATAGAACGAGACGACGCTCCTATCTTGTCACTTATCGCGTGATAAGGCCGAGCCAACCATGATACGGAGTCAGTACAGATATTTATGTACGTATATTAATACCCCTGACTACTTCATGGTTCTCACTTCTCAGTTTATCCGCACTCGTTCACATGCACAACGTCTAAGTATAGACGTCGCGACAAAAGACTGAACTAAAAACTGTAACTGTACTTGTTAACTGTGTAAACGGCTCAAGGCGTTGAGTTGTATTTATTTCTTAAAATAGGCGATACCTTTACCAGGTCAGCTTCATCAGTTCACCTTGTCCGCTGGATGCGGTTGGCGCGGGAATGGTCGCTTTGGCACTCTTTGGGGGAGGCCTATGTCCTTTCGGCTGATATGATGATGATGATGATGAAGTAATAATCGCGGAAGCCGCAGAAAATCATATGCAGAAATAGCTTTTTATAATAACTATAATAAATAGTCTCTAGATTATAGTTCGCGCTGTAAGTAATCAGTACGCATCCGGTTGTTAGTACTTAGGTGTACAATGTATTTTATTCTGCGGTGTACTATTTTGGTCTAGCTCTGCATAGTTTTAGATAATACAAACAATAAGAAAACTAAAATTAATTAGGTATTTACTAAAGTAATACTTAGTTAAAAACTAAATTAAAAAATTAGATTAAATCAATGTATAGTTCCCAAGGAAAAATACCTTATTGTTGGAGCTTATGACGTTATCAACGATGCGCTAATGCAAATGCGTTGATTCACGGCGTAATTATGGCATTAGAGCCCACGACAATAAGGACCTTTTGTTTGAGAACGACGCAAATGTTACATAACAAAGTTGGGTTCTGCTTCAGGGATTACATTTATATCATAGTCATCATCATCAGTCAGACAGCAGTCACCATACCTAACCTTAAACTCAAAATTATTTCTACTCGGTGCAATTAGTAAAAATATAAACGAAATAGGGCTTACTTCTTTCATGTCACTTTCAAATTCCTTCCTCCCATACTCCTCCTCAGGGTTCAAGCCGAGCCTGGTCATCGCCAGAGCAAGCTGCTGATAGTAATGGTCCACCAATTTGTGGTAGTACTGTTGGCGGAACTGCTGGTCTGAGCCCATGATGATAAAGTAGATGAGGTCAGCGGCCGGGCAGCCTAGACGAGCTATTTGGTAGTCTACTGGAATTACGAGGAATTTTTCGTTCTGGGAAGGAAGAATCAAGTCAGCGTTTTCCGTGCGTCTGTGTTTTGAGACAGAGAGGTCAGTCCTTTAAAGTTCCAAAAGGAACAGATAGAAAATGGTCTCAGAAACCCGTGACTTTAATATTAATGAAGCTTCTGATCCCTTCGTTTACTCAGAAATGTCTGCAAGTGTTGTTTTGGACGCCCACAAACACGCAATAATCGTATAAACACATATTTACTAAAATACAATACAAATACTCTTTATTGCACACCTCAAAACGTGAATCAAATAGACATAAAAACTTGAAAAAATAGATGTTAACAACAGGCGGTCTTATCGCTAAAGAACGATCTCTTCCAGACAACCTTTAGGTAGCAGAGAAATAACAACAAAAAATTACAAAATACGTCGGTGTTAGGTACATACGTACGTGAATCAGAAATATCAACGTTAGAAACACAATGGGCACAAGGCTACTCATATTTATGCGTATAGAGAATACGTCGGAGTCCGACGCCAGGCTAGCTTAAGAGGAAACACAAGGGCGAGATAATTGAGAAATAGGTATTTGTAAAATGTATTGCTGTCGCGCCAACCTCAAGCCTCCCCCTGCAGAGCGCGATAGAGACAACTGCAGCTTGGACCGAAAATACCAATTGAAAGTACATAAAATCAACGTTTCGTAGTCCTCTGATTTCTTCTCCAAAACATTACCTATTTAACTATTCTTTTTATTTAAAATCAAAGATCAGTCTGGCCGTGTTCCTATGTTTTCCTTTTTTTAAATAATCTAGTCAAAATTGGTTTCTGGATGTTTGAACATAGCGGAAAATCTGGCATTTTCATATTTTTTTGAAGTTTAATATCTCTTTTAAGAATAAATTTAGGAAAAACAGGAAAACATAGGAACATGTCAATAGTAGCCATAGATTTATGGAAAAAAAAAATTGCTCTACTGACATTATCCAGGGAGAAAACAGGGGACCACGTTTGTATGGAAAAACGGCCCTTGTGTTTCCTCTTAACGACCACTTCATTCTAAAGCTAATACTTATGAAATCGACCAGTGAGAAGCATGCGGATTTTCATCTACTTACCACTTCTTTAGTTAGCAAGTTGCTAGCTCGATAGTCTCCGTGGATGAATACCGAGGTCTTACGAGGGTCGCCGAGTTCCACAGTTTTGCTCCAGGCAACAGAACCCTCAAGGAGTCGAGAGAGCTTCTCTTTATCTTCCTCATCAATCGCTGCCATCGCTCCATCTGCCAAACTTTCCCACTCGGAGACTGCGGGTAATTGAGGAAACTTCAACGCGTCTCCAGCCACTTTAAACTCCTCCGGGTATTCCTTCCTAAAACCAATAGACAGTGCATGAAATCTGGCTAAAGTTTCCACACAACTTGACGCGTATTTCCAGTCGATACACTTGAATCTGTCGCGACATTCGTATCCTTTACGCGCCAGATTCTCCATGACAATGACTGGCACTCCATCAACAGAGCTCTTGTAGAATTGTGGGAAGGTATATCTTTCGGTAAATCCATGTTTATCTTGTAGCTTTTCGAAAGCGCTTCTAAGAGTTTTGTACACGTAGCGTTCTGTGTCGAATATGTGGCCTGTTATAGAGTTGAACTGTTCGCCCATTGAAGCGATTTTTGCAAACAATTCTACAGTTTCTCCAGGCGTGACGATAGTAATTTCGAACAACTCCGAGCTGTAGTTTGCTCCATGGGTGCTGATAGGTTTAATCTTTACATCGGAGGCGCTGGGGAATTTCTCTTGAACGATGGAATTCAGAACTATGCGCAATTTTTCCTCTGCGTGCGACATGGTTGACGACTGGGCAGCCACTGTGCACTATGTTTAATCTACACTTGCACGAGTATTGCATCACCACGTCAGTCGTATTGAACCACTTTAGTAGATTAATCTAGCATTCAAACGAAGTGGTTATTTTTATCCCACAAGGACGGAAAATAACAACAAATGAAGATAACAAACTGATACTAAGTATTATCATTGATTTTAAAAGAACTATTGATTTGTATACATAACATTATTATTATACTGTAATGTACTCAACACTGTTGATAGATTTAATTGTGGAGCTTGTTAGATTTTAGCAAATATAGACCTTATACCTTTGAGATAAGGATGCAGGCGGGCTTTACTGTGACTGCCGCTTCAACGGGTTACCATTTTAGAGGCAGCGTCTAAGTATACTCGTAGCTCAGCGGTAAGCGAGTGGTACGAGAAACTTAAGGAACGAGGTTCGAGTCCCATGGTGGATAATCTTTTTCTATTTTATTATAATTGTATTGTAAGTTTAGTTTACGATTTCGTGTTTGTGGATATTATTGTTTGCGGTCAGGTGTGAGAAAAATAAAATCACTTGAGCTTGTACCGGCAAATAATGCAGACATTCTCCACTGGTGTTGGGAATCTAATTTAAAATGTGAATACCGAAATTATCGTATCGAAATAATTGTTCCTAAAGGTCGGACATCGCAGCTATAGTGGCTGGGATTTTATTTTGTTATCAATTTTGTGCGCCGTTCATACTACAAAAAGGGGTAAGTGTTAGTGTTAAGGAAAGTAAAACCTTATTGAATAATAGTTTTATCCAGTACGGTAGCAAGTATTGACACGATTATTGTTTCTTTGTAGACTATCGACACGCCCTTTTTGTAGACGGCTTAATCTACAAGGCTGAGCTAGGAGCCTGGTTAGGCAGAATATCCAGTCGAACATCTGACGAAAATTCTCCTGGCGCCCACTTATTTTTAAGATAGATTTAATTATTAGTCGATAATACATACCATAAACGAGACCGTAGTGCCCGTTATTTTAACACCCAGGACAACCCATAACAAATAGCGCCCAACGTAAAAACAATTTATGGTTGTCGGGTGGGTCTCACGAGTGCAAAGTTCAACAACGCGCAACGGTGCTGCAGTGATTTGCTATTTTTCGTTTGCAGTAGTTAATGTACATATTATATGGGATATTAGTGTTGTTTTTTTTTGTTGATAAAAGTAATTAGATTTAACCAAGTTATTGTAGAATTAGGGTTTGAAGTTGATGTGGTACCTAATGTCAATTTAGTAGGTATTTTGGCGGTGGAGTAGATTGTGTAATTCGTTGTGCTTTTTATGTTTCATGTTTTTGTTATTTTCTCTTCAATTGTTTTTTTTTTAACTAAGAACTCTTAAATAAAAATAAGGTGTTGTACGGAGTACGGAGATTGTAAGAAAGCCTATGGTAAATTCGGCACACAGAGATAACAGTGCAGTGGCGCAGTATAAAGACGCTTGCTTTCTAAGGTTGAGCGCCCGAGTTCGATCCTCAGTATGGTATAACGTTTTGGATCTTTTTGTTTTTTTTTTTGTTTTATCCGTGTATTATTTTGAACAGTATTCTAGTTTAATAGTAGAAGAAAGGGTTTTTGTAAGTTTAGTTACAGAACACATTTTTTTTTTTTGTGTACTTCTGGTTTGATTTTTTTAAGCGTATGCAACGTGCATCAGATTTAAGAGTATAAGTGTTGCCTAGCAAGTAAACTGTCATTTACACATTATTTGTGAAGTTTGTATATAGGTCTTATTTGTAGGTGTGCATGTTTTGATCGGCTGTAAAAATGGACCCATATTTTTTGTTGAAGGACGAATTAGAATACGAGTTGGCGTGCCGCGGTGTTGTATTAAAATCTACAGTACCAGTTTTAAAAAAACTTTTATCAGAGCTTATGTCGTCTGAGCAGGCTCAGGGTCCCGCTCGGGAACAAACAGCACCGCTAGTAAAATCTGTGACATATGAACTTGAGGTGTGCTCGGCAAAAATAAGTGTTCTTTCAAATTACATTTCTGAGTTAACGGGTAAACCAGACAGGACATTGTTCAAAAGGTTAGTTTCCAGGCTGTACCATGTACAAAATAGGCTAGTTTTACTAAAGTATGAAGCGGAGGATGATGGCATCAGAAAGAAGGCGCTTTTAGAGCAATGCCAGGTTTTGTTGGATAAGTTAGAGGGCCAAGACGATATTGTCGAAGACGAGAACTTGACGGTAGATGATAAGGAAGTGTTACAAAATACCTTAGGGGAATTAGGTCACAAGATCATTGAGAAACTAGAGAGTGGGGCGGGCAGTCCGAGTCGGTCGGTAGGCAAATCAAGGGTTAGCAGGGAAGCGGATTTGGGGGATAGGGAAAACAGAAGCGTTTCGTTTGCGACTGGTCAGTCGGGTAGGTCAAGGCTAACTCGCTCCTCAACTTTTGAGGAGGATGTACCAAGGCGTAAGCTTGTACCAATTCATCAGTGGGGTCTGAAGTTCACGGGAGGGATCAGCACTAGTGTAAATGCTTTCTTAGAGCGAGTTTCAGAGCTGAAAGAGGCAAGGAATGCTACTGATGATGATCTATATCGATACGCTATCGACTTCTTCGAAGGGGATGCCTTAATATGGTACAGGGCTAACAAAGAGTATGCTAGTGATTGGTATGATTTAGTTATACTTTTGAAGCAGGCATTCCAGAAACCTTATTACCAAGAGCAGTTGTTAGCAGAGATTAGGGCTAGGACTCAGGGCCACACTGAATCGGTTTTGATATACATCTCTGTCTTGCAGAATATGTTTAACCGGTTGCCTAATAGAATTACGGAGAATGAAAAAATTATGATCATAAGTAAAAATTTATTACCATATTATCAGCAGGCGATATGCAGGGATAATTTTGGATCGGTGCCTGAGATGGTCAATGTTCTGAGAATAGTAGAGAGAACTAAAGTTAATTGTGACAGTTTCCAACAACCGACAACTAATAGGAACACTTTAGAACCGGATCTGGCTTATAGGTTGGGGTCAGGCTCGTCCACATCCAGTAATGGGGAGGTAGAGGCGGTAGCAGAGGTCAGTGCTTTACGTGGACAGGAGTTCGCGATTAGGTCAAACCAACCAGCAAGCCAGTTGGTAAAGCGTTGTTGGAACTGCCGCGAGGTTGGGCATATGTTCAGGGACTGCTCGGTGCCGAAACAGAGGTTGTTCTGTTATAAGTGCGGAAGGTTTGGTTTTACATCTAAGGAATGCGTGTGCAAGGGAAACGATCAAGGGGGAAATCCGAAGTCTGCCAGCTAGATTTCTCCCAGGAACGTGATAGTAGTGAGTGGCAGGCGTGGTTAAGTACAGTAAAGAAATTTTTTGCGCAAGACGATTGCGAATTGTGCCCATTATTAGTTAAAAAATTAAACGATAATAGATCTTATGTCAGGTTGGATGTATTAGGGTACAAGTGTGAAGGTTTGCTCGACTCGGGTGCGAATCGCACGATAGTCAATGAGCGGTTTGCTGGCACATTGGACAGACTAGGGTTGAAGGCCATTAACATGAGCCCATTGGAACTAGCTACAGCTGATGGAGTAACGCATCACATTACAAGAATTATAGATGTACCTATTGCTTTCGATGGCCAATTTAAAGTATTACCGATTATGGTCATGCCTGCTCTGAGGCAGGACCTGATTTTAGGAAAGGATTTTTTTGACGAGTATGGTGTAGAATTGCAGTTCAAGGGAGAGGTGAGAAGGGATTTAGGAGAAGTAGGGGCGGTGGATATTAATGACTTGCCAGCAATTATAGCCAGGGAAAACCTAACATCTCTTCAACAAATGTGCTTGCAGGAATTGATAGATGATATGCAGCAGACTATAGGGACTGGGTTAGGTAGAACAGGAATTTTAAAGCATAATATTGACACCGGTGATAGCAAGCCTGTACACCAGAAACAGTACAATTTTTCGCCGGAAATAAAGAAATCTATAGTGAAGGAATTAGATGACATGCTGGCTAAGGATGTGGTAGAACCATCATACAGTCCGTGGTGTTCGCCGGTGTTAATCGTAAAAAAACCGAATGGCGATAACAGGCTATGCTTAGATAGTAGGCAGCTTAACCGTGTAACGAAGCGAGACACGTACCCCTTACCTAGAGTCACCAACATAATAGATAATTTGAGAAACGCAAAATTCTTGAGCACCATCGATTTGAAGTCGGCATTTTGGCAAGTTGAACTGGATGATAGTAGCAAGGAAAAGACAGCTTTTGCGGTTGGTGGACGAGGCCTGTTCCAATTTAAAGTAATGCCATTCGGGTTAGTAAACGCCGCACAGACTCAACAGAGACTTATGGATATTTTGTTTCAAGCTGAGGAAGATAGGGTATGGGCATACCTTGACGACATTGTCATATGTTCGTCAAGTTTCGATGAACACTTATTACTGCTAAGGAAAGTAATGTCGATTTTAAAAGAAGCTAATTTGACTATCAATATAGATAAATGTAAATTTGCAAGGCCAAGTTTGCGATACTTGGGGTACATCGTCGATAAGGACGGGCTCCGAACAGATCCTGAGAAGGTGGAGGCGATTCTGAACTTCTCTAGACCAAGGACGTTCACGGAGTTAAAGCGATTTATAGGGCTTGCAAGTTGGTATAGGCGGTTTGTGAAGGACTTTTCCATTGTGGCAGCACCACTCCACGATTTAACTAAAGGCAAAAAGTGTAAGAAATTTATGTGGACAAAGGAAGCAGAAGTAGCCTTTATAAACCTCAAGACCCTGCTCACATCGGCTCCGGTGATGACGTGTCCGGACTTCACAAAGCCATTCATAATCCAATGTGACGCCTCAAGTACGGGAATCGGAGCCGTTCTTTGTCAGAAAACCGCCGACATGGACCAACCAGTCGCCTATTTAAGTAGAAAATTAAGTGAGAGAGAGTCAAAGTTTTCAGCGTCAGAGAGAGAGCTACTGAGTGTGGTGTTTGCAACTGAGAAATTTAGGCCGTATGTCGACGGCACTCGTTTTACGGTAGTAACGGATCATAGTGCACTACTATGGCTTCATAAAATGAAGGACCCACATGGCAGATTGGCACGCTGGGCTATGAAGCTGCAGCAATTTGATTTTGATATTATTCATAGGCCAGGAAAGTGCCATACGGTACCAGATGCCTTGTCCAGAAGCGTAGTGCGCCCGGAGTGTGAGTTAGACGTGATTGAAATATTAGAGAGTCATAAGGATAGCTGGTATAGAGGTAAAGTAACGAAGGTCTCATCTAGCAACTGTAAGTCTGAGTGGATGGTTGCCGATGGACTGCTTTATAAAAAAATATCTATGAAACAGTATCCAAATGAAGAAGATTCATGGAAACTTTTTGTTCCAGAAGCTTTGCGGGAGAAAGTTTTACAGGAATGCCACGACAATCCTGTTTCAGGCCATTTTGGGATAAGAAAAACATATTTTAGAATTAAGCATAGATTCTATTGGCAAGATATGTTAAAGGATGTAAAGCAATACATCAATAGGTGTGAATGTTGCGCTAGCCGGAAGGTTTCGCAGAAATTGCCTTTAGGCCATATGGGTCAACACAGGGAAGTTGCAGGGCCTTGGCAAGTAATATCAGTAGATTTTATGGGGCCCTTTCCCAAAAGTAAAAAGTGTAACACCATGTTGTTAGTTATGACTTGTATGTTCAGTAAGTTCACTCTGTTATTTCCTCTTCGCACTGGTAAGGCTGATAAGATGTGTGAAGTTATGGAGAAACAGTTTCTGTTATTTGGTGCACCAAAGGCCATCGTTTGTGATAACGGGAAGCAATTCGAGTCGCACCTGTTTAGAGACTTAACCACTAAATATAACTCAGAGATACTGTACACGCCACATTACCATGCTCAGAGTAATCCTACAGAAAGAGTCAATCGAGTTATAGGGACGATGATCTCCTCTTATATAAATTCCAAAAAGCACAACGAGTGGGACAGTAATTTGGATGAAATTGGGCATGCCATTAGATCAGCAGTTCACGAATCGACGGGGTATACTCCATCCTACTTATTTCTCGGCAGGGAAATCGCGGTATCTAACTTATCATCGTCTCCCGCAGTACAACATACGGTTATCCCATTAGATAGTGCAGCGGTTAATACGACATGCTACCTTGGGAACCTCAAGGAAAGGTTAGATATTTTCAATAAGGTTCAAAGGAAGCTAAAAGATGCTCATACGAAAAGTAAGGGACATTACAATTGTAAAAGACGACCCGGAACTTTTCAGGTAGGTGATACAGTCTGGAAAAGAACCAAATATCTGTCCAATGCAAGTAATAAATTTATGGCCAAGTTGGCGCCAAAGTTTGAAAGAGCAATTGTTGTTGAAAAGCTGTCGGATATAGTCTTTAGACTAAATAACATGTACGGTAAAAATATTGGCGTTTGGCACATTAAAGATTTAAAATACTATAATAGTAAAAAATAAATAAATAAATAAATGAGATTTATTTATTTTTAATGAGGGAGAGGGCATGTAATGTACTCAACACTGTTGATAGATTTAATTGTGGAGCTTGTTAGATTTTAGCAAATATAGACCTTATACCTTTGAGATAAGGATGCAGGCGGGCTTTACTGTGACTGCCGCTTCAACGGGTTACCATTTTAGAGGCAGCGTCTAAGTATACTCGTAGCTCAGCGGTAAGCGAGTGGTACGAGAAACTTAAGGAACGAGGTTCGAGTCCCATGGTGGATAATCTTTTTCTATTTTATTATAATTGTATTGTAAGTTTAGTTTACGATTTCGTGTTTGTGGATATTATTGTTTGCGGTCAGGTGTGAGAAAAATAAAATCACTTGAGCTTGTACCGGCAAATAATGCAGACATTCTCCACTGGTGTTGGGAATCTAATTTAAAATGTGAATACCGAAATTATCGTATCGAAATAATTGTTCCTAAAGGTCGGACATCGCAGCTATAGTGGCTGGGATTTTATTTTGTTATCAATTTTGTGCGCCGTTCATACTACAAAAAGGGGTAAGTGTTAGTGTTAAGGAAAGTAAAACCTTATTGAATAATAGTTTTATCCAGTACGGTAGCAAGTATTGACACGATTATTGTTTCTTTGTAGACTATCGACACGCCCTTTTTGTAGACGGCTTAATCTACAAGGCTGAGCTAGGAGCCTGGTTAGGCAGAATATCCAGTCGAACATCTGACGAAAATTCTCCTGGCGCCCACTTATTTTTAAGATAGATTTAATTATTAGTCGATAATACATACCATAAACGAGACCGTAGTGCCCGTTATTTTAACACCCAGGACAACCCATAACAATACTTATTCATCTAAGTAGTAATTATACAAGGGCATAACAGTGTAGTGTATATACTCGTATACATAGTACAAGCTTTGCTTAGTTTGGGACTAGGTCAATTTGTGTAAGATTGTCCGCAAATATTTATTTATGTATTTTATTTTATATGTACGACATTGCTAGTATTATACACGTATAAGAAGTTTGTAACTTTATAAGGTTTTACATTGAAGGAATATATAATTTCTAGAACTACCTTCTCATCCCATTTCATAACTTCAGTCACCAGTATATAAATTGGTCACAGGCTATGTTTTATCCCGTGACCCGTGACTCTCTCTGTGTTTGTGATACGCAGATAGAGGCGCGAGTGCGGGCCTAAGATGATTGTAATTTTATTTTATCATTTATCGTTGTGGATAAGACAGCCGTCACTCTCGCACTCGCGTACTTGACGCATGACTGAATAAATAGGTTGGGTAAATATTATACACATATATACAACTAAGTTGTAACTAAGTCTTATACTGTGTTAATATGATATAATTGTAATTATGTATTAGCCTTAGTAATATTGTAAGTTAATCATGTAATTTAGATCAAGGTACTAACGTTGAAAATGAGTGCCTCATTTCGCCGTTAAACGTAAGTTTGGCGAACCTAATTTAAGCCTAAAATGTACCATACTTTTTTCTGAAAAAAAAAAATAATATTATTTATCAGAGCAGGAAACACCTGAAGAGAGGATACAGCGGTTACAATCTACGGACTTGCTGCCTTCTATTATTATTTATTAGGTACCAAGCTAAAAGTAATTGAGCAGTCAAATTGTCCTTTATAACGCGGTATCAGTGGAAATTAAGTCGCGTTCCAGTGTTACTATTTTTAAAAACAACCTTGAAGCTTTTTTGCTACAGAGTTGCCTTTACTCAATCGAGGATTTTTGACATAACTGTAAAATTAAATCAAACTAAGGTTTTTTTGTTTTTTTAAGAAAAAATAACATTTCTTAAAATATATTAAAATATTTAATTGTATTAGTAAGTACATAGTATGCTATATTTATTTTAAATGTATACAGTTACTTGCAATTGATTTAATGAATGCTGTAATTGAGAATATATAAGTACTTTGGAGTTTTCTTCGATGTAAAATTTCAAACGCGATGTATGAATGGATGAAACGAAATGAAATTCAATCAAGGTTTGAAATATAAGTAAAAAAATTGTTTAATGTCAATATGGTATAGAATAGATATGGTAAGAATATGATCGATCAACTAATCATCGCACGCGGCTGTATGTGTGCGCTAGTAACTAAGTATTTTTTTTCTCTAATTCTTTTTTTGAGATTTCTCCACTCTGTATGCAAAGCTAATCTAGCTTAGCAGTAAGTGACACGGCAGCCGTCGTTACATGCACGCACCCACACAGCGGCACTTTGAAGCGCACACACACACAGCCGCGCTAAAAGATGGCCTATCTGTAACTAGTGGTTCTTTGAGCTGTAGAACTCACGAGCCAGGCCTTTTTTTTTCGAAGAACTGAGTCAACGAAAAATATCTATAATAGCTATTGAACCTGTTCACTGAATTTTACGAGACGACTGAGAAATGCAGTCAGTAGAAGAGAACAGCTGAACACCTGGACACACGAAAGCATTTTAGGTCAAGCAGAAACGCAGAACTTCGTTTCTCTTTGCTCACTCATTCAATTACTTTATAAAGTATTTACTTTCACAGGCCACAAAAGATGGCGTTAGTCTCATTTTGTTCATAGTTAAGGTACTGGTACACATGCTGTTTAGTAGAATGCTTGTTTGAGCATGCTCAATTATTATATATGCAATTAGCATGCTACTTACTAGCAATTTTACATTTTACATATGCTATTTGCTCGAAACTAGCATGCTTTCGTGCTACTAAAGAGTATATGTAAACAGTACCTTTATATATGCAAATAGCATGCCACTTACTAGCAACTTTACATTTTAGGTACTGGTACACATGCTCTTTAGTAGCACGAAAGCATGCTAGTTTCGAGCAAATAGAATGTGTAAATGTAAAGTTGCTTGTAAGTAGCACGCTATGCTCAAACACGCATGCTACTAAACAGCATGTGTACCAGTACCTTTACACATGCTATTTGCTCGAAACTAGCATGCTTTCGTGCTACTAAAGAACATGTGTAACAAATAGTACCTTAAGGGCCTGTTTCACAATCTCCAGTTAAAACATATACGTCGGATAAATGTTGGCTGTCACTTTTCTATTATATGACGGGAGAAAAGGATAGCAATAATTTTAACTGGCAGATAACTTTATCCGGCGATTGTGAAACAGGCCCTTAGCCTCGTAAAGTAACTGACGTGACGTAACACTTGAAACCTCATAACAGCTTAAGACATTATAATAAGAAGTTAACGTCCCGTGAAGCTAATAATTAGACTTGCCCACTTTTAACTGTCCATTACTACACCACGCTTCTGATAAACATCAAAATATTACCCGGTTAAAGTAATCTTAATTAATTCAATCGTTATTTTATTAACGCGAGACATGATAAATTGTTAATTACGCGTTTTAAACGAAGTCTGGGAACTGGGTTGGAATATTCATATTTTCACGTATAAATAATGTAAATGCGGGCAATAAATCAGAAGCGAGCAATTAACTTTCGCGGGGTATGGCTGTTTCAACATCTTATTAATTCAATAATCTGAAGGCTGGGGATTTATGCGTCTGAGTGTACCGAGCGGAAATATGGTTATCAAGATGGTTGCCACCATTAATGCTACGGTGCTAACACTGCTAACGCGACACGGGTTTGGGAGTAATTATTTATTGAAGTGTCAAAGCGACAGTCGGGGCAATATTCGATTGGGTTTAGTCACAACTCGTAATATGGCTCAATGAAAAGTGACGATGTCTAAATTTGCTACTTGGAGTCACATGTTAATCATTACAAGCGTCCGGACAAGTGGTTGGTAATTTCAAACAGACAGTAATGGAGTCGTTGTTCCTTACTAACTTTTTACGATTGAATGGAATCATTAGTTATTTAATACTTATATGTTTTAGATGAATAATTACAGGAACACCATCAAATGTTACGTTGTAAGTGTTGTATTTTGTAAACCAAATATCTTTAGCAAAATTTCAGGTCTTTTTTCTATTTCATGGCGTGCAGTAAAATCAAAGAATAACTTAACTGAAAATCTGTGTGATATTTGCTACCACTTGTCCGGACTCTAATCGTTTCAACGCGCTAATACGCTGTATTATTTTTTCACTTCTTTGTCAAAAATAGTACAGCGTATTTCAGTAAAAAACAGGAAAAAAAATAACCTTAGAACACAATACAAATACGATCTGCTGTGTCCAAGAGCCAAAAACTCAATGTATTACAAAAGCGCTTTCCATACCGCTATACGTGTATTTAATGCACTACCAGGTGAAATTAAAAGTTTAGATAGTAATCGATTTAGGTGTAAGTTTAAATCGTGGCTCATATAACATGTTTTTTACAATTTAAATTAGTATTTTATGAAATAGGATAGAATTAACTAGTTGTAATTTAGTGTTAAGGTAAAAATTGTATGCTCGAAATGGACGACTGTTGGTTCCTGTCAATATAATTATTACTATTACAATACTATTAAACACCTTTGTAAACAGTTTACAATAAATAAATACGTTACTACTTTACTTCAGACCTTTAAATACCGCTATTTTAATCGGCCAAGTGCGTGTCAGGCCACGCGCAGTGTAGGGTTCCGTAGTTGCCTGTCTGTATTTGTTACATCGACACGCGCCAAGTAAATGGTGCGGTTGCGTCGGCCGAATTTTTATGAAAGTTGGCCTTTTCAAGTACATTTTAAGTTGGTGGACAATTACTCGGTAACTAGTTATGCCTACTTAGCTGTAAAATAGGGCTTTAAAGATGGTTTTAAGAAAACCATAATATTTTTGAACAAGCTACTCAACGATACCCCAAAATATGGGTTTAACGAGAAAAAAAAATTACATCCCCAATTTAGGTGTAGGGGAGGTGGGTAAACATTTTTTTTCATGATTTTATTCTCTTGTTTTGTCGGCGTAATTGATTTATATACCTTTGCCGAGTTTCAGTTTTCTAGTAGTAAAGGTTACTGCGCTAAGCCGAAGACGGACGGACGGACAATACGGACATGGCGAAACTATAACACTATAAGGGTTCCTTGTTGATTACGGAACCCTAAAAAAACGTTGTTTTTCATAACCGATATTTGACGCGTATGTATAGCGGTATCCATTACAACGTTACATTATAAATGAATGATGAATGAATAAAATAAATCTAAACCCAATATATATAGGTACGATACTTGCATAAGCGATATAATAACTTAATAACGTTATCTAGGCTAACTCTCTGGAGCAGCGTCAGTGCTCGTATTTGAAGCGATAATATACCGTTATTTAAGCCCTTAATTTATATCGTTATGATTCTGATTCTGTTATTAATGATTACCATAACTATGGTGATGGCAAAGTTGAAAAAAAACTTGCACTTGTTATGATATCGCTTTCTGACATAACGTTATAAGGATCTGCATAGTTTATATTTGTTTTATCATGGAGATTAAAACACAAATAAACATTTAAACGCTCACACTAGCAGAGCTAACCAGGAATTGAACCTTTCCGCCACCGCTGCGCCGCCGCTGCTGTCGCCATTTTTGAAAGGTTCTAAGGCCTCCACCAACCGAACGCGTGTCGTGCGCGGCGCGTGTGCTGCGCGGGCCCGCGCAAGTTGTAAAGCATTGAAACTACACTTCAAACACATACCGAACGCGGTGCGAACGCGGGCCCGCGGCCCGCGCACGACACGCGTTCGGTGGGTGGAGGCCTTAGTCTTCCATTTCTTACCCTACTGCGTGTTCTGATATTATAGTCTTCCTTCACTCTCCTTCTTCATCGAGAACTTGAGCTTAGGATGTCATTTAGGTGCTCCGTCCACTCAGGCCACCTTTCGGGCAAATACGTCAACTGCCACCTACCATATATCAACAATATAATATTAATTACATCATATTCGATCTTAAAGACGTGAGCGAGCATAATAATATTTTGACACAATTCTATTTTAACGGCGAGGCTGTGAGACAAACTAGTTGATTGTCTTCATATTTAGTTTAATGTTTGTGAGTCAGGAATCACTAATAATTTTACCAAGTTGATCACGAAAAAATAATCAGTTTTTGAGAAAAAGAAACTGTAAATAACGTCGTACAATAAAAAATCTTGCCCGCTGCTGTGAGACAACGAATGAAGCTGTCAACAAGCGATATCTCATCATGGTTAAATGTCAAAGAATGCAGGATCATTTTTTTTTTCAGCTGCGCGAAAATACATGGTTTTATAATAACGCTAAAAAAATTGTTTACAATTTACTGAACTTTATTGCCAAACATTAGGTCAACTACACAAGAATTTTCGTGTTTATCCACTGACTAGAATTATCATAGTGTCGTGGTAAGGTTTTGTATTTTATGGCTACTTGTTTACGAGGATTCCTCGTGAATTTAATTATATTATAATTTAATTATGTAAAGAACAAGAACTAAAGTGGCCGTCAATAGAACTTGCTAACTATGTAAACAAACCGTCATACTGAAATTGACATTAAATGTCAATTTCAATACATTGTTTGTTTACATAGTTAGCAAGTTCTATTGACGGCCACTTTATGAAGCAAGTATTCAATTGATCAAACTAGGGCACAATAAATAAAAATAAATATAAAGGGCAAATCTTACACAAATCAACCTAGTCCCCTACTAAGCGAAACTTGTACTATGGGTACTAGACGACAATCAACATAATTATATATATAAATAAATACAGAAATACGTAGTAAACATCCATGACTCAGGAACAAATATTCGTGCTCATCACACAAATAAATGTCCTTACCGGGATTCGAACCTAGAACCTCTTGCTTCGTAGCCAGGGTCACTTACTAGGCTATAAGCGGTCGTCAATATCATAAATATATTATTACTTTCACGTCTGTTTTAGAAAATTAAAATAACCGTGATGTGAATTAAAAGCTAGGGATTCTGTAAATTAAGACAGATTGAATAGCGGCCCAATAAGCCCTACTAGATTATGTTTCATTTTTGCTGTCACTATTTAACTATAACTCCAACCTACTACCTAATGATGATGATGAAATGTAACCTTAGGTTTATTGTAAAATTTAGATAAATTTGGGCATAAAGTGAGTTGCGGAAAAAAATATAGGATACCATTCTTTGGCCTGAACATTATTTCCTTATGGGCTGAAGTGGGGCTGAAAACAAAAAAAAACATGAAAATCATTCCCTAGTAGGATGACATAGTATGAAAGTAAGAAAGAGACCAACTCTCACAATAAAAAACTAGTTACTTATTCCCCAATATCCCCAATTCCTGATAATCATTCTTTAATGGGGCGAAACGGTGGTGAACGCTTAATAGGGAAGGAGATGAAGTTACGGGCCAAAAACAGTAAGTTATACCTCAATTTCTATCCTGTTCCCAGCACTACGTTTATGAGAAACGGCGTATGGAGGCGTCAACACCGGCGGCATGATGTATGGCGACAGAGCGACGGATAAATTGCACCTAATTTATAGTCGTGGGGCTAATTACGAGCGACGCGGGCGAAATGATTTGTGATCTCCGAGTTCCTTGTGAAGGTGTTATGCGTTATGAATGCTTTAATGACAGAAGGAGACGTCACTGGGATGAAGTTTATCTTTCATATACTCTAGTGCTGATTCTGAATCACAGACACAAAAGTGGGGGATTTGTAATTTTTTGGCTATGATGGCGGATGGATTCGCGACCGAGATATGTAATCTCCGTGTGATACGCCAGAGCCGTTTTAGAGCGGTTACACACACGATTAAGCTGGTTTCGCGCGCTCGGTGCTAATAGGTAGTAAGTCCCATATGAATTTCAATTCTCGCATCGTCTCGTCTCGTCTCGCCCCTCCGGTGGAAAACCAGCTTTACTTGAGATTATTTAATTTAAGCCTTTTTATAAAACTGCCATTGGAATTGGAATCTTCTCCCCCGTATAGTAGAGTTGCTTTTTCAATGGACTACTTTGAAGCAAGTCGGCCAAGTCAAATAATCTCAAGCGTGACCGTTCTTAGGATCGGATTCTTCAAGCCTTTGGTAATTGTAGGTTAGATGCGTTGTATTGTAACCCAATCGTATTGGAAGTTTGGCAATTTTCTATAGGATGACATCTATCGAAACCATATTTAACTCGGTGCACGGATCTTCTAGCTGTGTTGACAATATGTACCGGCAGAATGCTGTCGGAGAGTTGTGCAGAATTACCCACTTTTTATGTATAGAATTACCCTCTTTTTATACTTTTTTATACTTTCTAACATATATATATGTTTAATTTTAAGTTCTCATATAAGTGAATTGTAAAATTCTTAATGAGAATAAATGATCTTTAAACCTAAACCTAACGTTTACTGACCCGTGAAGTGTAAGGGCCTATGTAACACGCGTTTGTGTCAATTTACTGGTGCTTTGACAAAAACGCGCTTCGACTGCGCGCTCAGAAATCGCAGTCTGCATAGGCCCTAACTAGTCGATGCCTGTTACCACGAGACTCGAGTTGGGTTAATATCAAATCAAATAGAGACTTTGATGTGCAGAATACTTTTGGCGTATGGTTGTCTAACTAAAAGCATTGGGTTGGATTGGAACCAAATTTACAGTTGTGGCGCACGCTTCATTTCGTAGAATCCAACCAACAGTCTTATGGTACAAGTTGGAATCCGACCGTAAACAGCAACAGCAGACTACGTGTCACAGCGACACTGCGGTTTCTATGTATTTCTATGATGATGACGCCCGACGACGTGCTCGAAAAGTATTTCATAGACATACATAGAAACCAATAGCTTCGCTGCGACAAGGCGTTGGCTGCTGCTATCTGCAGTCGGGTTCTAATTTGTACCTTTAATGTTTCCCAGCAGGCCTATGATCAGAGTTGTGACTTATTTGAAATACTTGTATTTAAAATGCAAATACAAAATACAAAATACGTATTTTATATTTTGTACTTAAATACTTTTTTCTTCAAGTGTTTAGTATTTTATTTGAAATACTTTTCGAAATGTATTTTATATTTGTCAAATGCAAAATACTTTTTTACTGCTAATTTTCGAAAGTATTACCTTTACCACTCAAATTTTCATGTGAATGGGTCAGCGATTCGGCAAATGGCCACTAGAGGCGCTGCAACTTTGAAAGTCTATGTGCAAAATGACAGTTAAAACAAAATGAACGTTATTATCTGTGAAACATGACGTTACGCTCCGCTTTTTAACGAGAATGACTTCGATTTTGTTCGAAAGTATTTTATTTGAATAAAGTATTTTGAAAATACCTATTTTGTATTTAGTATTTAAATACAAAAAGCAAAAGTATTTTGTATTTTGCATTTGAAATATCAAATTAGAAAAGTATTTGCATTTTGTATTTAAATACTTTTTTAAAAGTATTTTGTACATCTCTGCCTATGATTGCGTTTTTGAAGCGCTCATAGCCTAGCGGCGCCTGCGAGTCGGAAAAGATAACACAGGTTAAGCAAAGATGGCAGCGGTCAGTCTGTGGATGGGTGACCGCCTGATGTTTGAGTGGTTAATATAAATGAGCGCTTTCGTGCTTTGGAACTTTTGGAAGGTACGCTAAGCAGTTGATCCCGGCTGCTGTCTATGACAGTAGTCGTTAAGCCGAGTTAGAGGCCTTCGGGCGGCTTAAGAACTTCTAACAGTCGTGTTGCCCACTCACTTGACAAAGGGGGGACAACTGTTACTCGCGTCCGCAGGAGCTACCAACCACAACGCTGCACGTGTCCCCTGGGTGGTACTAAAGAGTGACAAATTTTGAAGGCCAAAATAATGTATGCCATACGTTTAAAAATAAGATATGGTTGCGTTAAGGTATCGTATGAAAATGAGTAGCAACATGCAAAATTCGATTCTAAATAGTCTTACACATTTAAAGTAATATACCGAACATAATGGATGCTTTATCTAGTCGTGTATCGTGTAATAACTGTAGCCATTATACGCCTTCAACTATTAAGTTGTTATGTGTATGTATGATAACTGGTTTTACTATGCTGCTACACCTGCCTTCAATTATACACGGTGTTTGGTAACAAGATGCAAAGCCGAAAGTAGGTGATTTTTACTATGGGGCCAACCACGAAATCTCAAAAAAAAAATTGTCCTCTACTTACAAAAAATCGACATTCGAACGGTCGAAATGTATGAAAAGGGGGGAAAAAAAATCGAGATTTCGGGGTTGGCCCCATACTAAAAAAAAATCTGTATGGCCTAAACTATCACTTACTTTCGGCTTTGCATCCTGTTACCAAACACCCTGTATTAAAATAAAATATACTGTATCTTTATACCGACACCTATGATTATAATTTAATTTATGGTGTGCATAATGTAGGTATGTAGACCGTTCAATTGCCATTACATTCGGTTTTATGGACAGAAGGGGGCATCCCTAGGAAATCGCTTTCATGTAAACTAAACTTTTCCATGGACGACACATTTCGTCATCTTGAATTAGTTTGGTAATGCAGATTTGTAGATCAGCACAGCCTTGATTTTATTGACTGAGGTAATAAATTAAAAACATATTGAAATTAAATATTTACGTATATTTTCTTCGCTTTATGTCCTTTAATAACAAATTATGTTTAACATTACGGTTTCGGTGTGTTACACTTATTGTATCTGAAGTAAATACCAAACTTTCAAGGAATCACTTTCCCAACTTTGTATTATTCAACAATATCATTGCACATATTATAGCTACACTGTGAATCAGAGGTACCCAACAAATTATAACACAACATTCTCCCGAAGGAGTAAACATCCAAACTTGTCCCATTATTAGGCCGAGATTGTGCACAAAAAATAATTTAGATTTTTCCACGATGACCATCATTTACGCCGATATGTAACAATAATCATATTATAAGTTTTCTTTGTCTCTTCTATTACTGCCCAAATTTGGCTATATAGAGGCAATATCGTGATCAATCAGTTTTTTTGCAATCTGTATACAATCTCTAAATTATGACACGAATATACAGTTTGTTGGGTATCTCTTACTTAGGGCATGTTAAAGTTAAAAGTTGATGTGGGGAACTAATACAAAATCGCGAAAGTCATTGCATCACAATACAAAACAGCAGACTCGCTTCCTATTCCAAGTGAAGTGACTATCTCATAACATTTAATGTTAGTGTAAATTTATGAAGTAATGTGTTGAGATTCTGTTAAGATCTTATCGGTTTAACAAGTTGGAAAGTTTAGGTGAAAATGAATATAAAATAAGATCGTTATTGTAATCTTAATGAAGACGCTACGCTACGCGTCGGTACTACGTTTTACAATACAAGATATGTGCCTCAATTGTCACCAAATAATACGAAACATCTTACGCTACTAAGCCCCCTCAGATATTCAATCCAATTCATTGATCAAAGGTGAGGAACGGATCATGTTCATTGCTTGAGAGGTTGGATCGATTGAGGGATTAGATTGAATGTCGAACTGAGACATACTCTTGTATCGGATATCCCCGAACCTATTTCTGTTTCAATAGACATCAGTTCGCATATTTCGCACAAGAACAGCATCAACGCTTTAATTATACAAACACAAATGAACAATCCTAATTTGCAACAACTTATCGAAAAAACGTATTTAAATTACATCTATACATTTGGTACATAAAAATTTTGTTAGTCTAACTAGAACATAAACGCTTACGCGATTCAAAGCTTAAATTGGCTATCATATTCGGGCATATCTGATCCGAAATGTTCCTTCATACAGAACTTTTTTCCTTAGCACAGAATCACTTGACCGAGCTCTAGAAGCTGTTTTTAAGCTAAAACAGGTGTGCCCGAACATGTAAAGCCTACTTAACAGATGAGCTCTCACAATAATCAGTGCACTATAACATACATTACGAGTAGAGATCACAGCTGCGCGGCCCTCGCGGGCGTCGTCGATGATATGAGCCGACTAGAACCTCAGAACACTACGGTATATTTACACGCTCCTCGGTTGCGAATGTCCTTTTGGCTTGGGCGTTAGCGGTCGGCGCCCCCTTTCTTGTGTTGGAGCGCCGCCGATCCTCACGGGTGCAGCGGCCGCGGCCCGAACAACGGGTATGACGGGAAGTAGGCGGCCAGCGATGGGTGAGGCAGCGAGAACAGAGGCGGCGAGGAGACCATGTGCGACGGCTTGCTGTACGGGTGGAACCGTGGCGTCAGAGGCGACAGCGGCGGCGTCGGATACGATCGCTGCAGCAGGGGGTGCGTCGCGCTGAGCATCGATAGGCTAGGGCTGGATTCTCCGCTGGCAGTGTGTGAGCGTAAGTGCTGCAAAAGCTCGTCGGATGTAGAGAATCGCTTGCCACAGTAAGCCGAATCTCCGGCCATCCAGCTGCACACAAATGGCAGCTGAGACGCAGCAGCTAGTGCGGCTAGTTGCGCGTGTGCGTACGCCGCCGCCGCGGGGTGACTAGTCGGCAACGGGAAAGGCGTCTTCGCGTGGTCACACTGCGCACACCCCGCCGGGCACACTGCAGACTTGAGCAAATGTGAACTCAAGGAACAACCGGTGCAATACGGATCTCTGCACACTCCAAGATCGCCACCCGGCGCTTTCATTCTTGCATACGCTAAGTAAGGGTTAAGTCCATTCTTCAGCGCGTGATGCTGAGCGGCCATCAGACTGCTTGTCATCAAGTCCATTTGCAGGGGAAAGCCTGTGGGCGGAAAACCCAGATATGCTGAAGTGACAGGTATACTTGGTTTGAAGCTCGAAGGTTCTTTGGTGTCAACACTGGACGATAGACTGGTTGGCGTATAGGGTAACTTAGATGCCGATGAATTACTAGCAGAGTCTGATTTGGTTGGGTTTGGGGAGCCATGTAGTGGGCTCGATCGTTCGTCTGACTTCTCTGAAGGCGTTTTGTGGTTGGCTGGTGGCGAGGTTCTCTGAGAGGAGGAGCTTTGGTTGCTCCCACAGCGCGCTTGCACCGGCGTGGTCGATGCGCTGCCTTTGGACGAGGGCGTTTTTGGGTGAGCATTGACGGACGACGCTCGGTCCTCCGGCGTTCTAGTCTTTTCTCTCGCGGTGAGGCACGATTCGTAAGGCTTGAAACTAGGTTTGTTGTCCATATGAATGGGCTTGTCCTCGTATTTCTTGCTCGCCTTCTCCGCAGCGGAGATGAGCTTCGGGTTAGGCGTGTCAGCGCCGATGGCACTGCAGGTCTGCGCGAGAAGCGCCAGCGGGCTCTTTTTCGCGTCGAGCTGTAACAAAAGAGAGGCCGTCAGTTTATGAAATGAAACGTCCGGGTCGAGGTTGCGAGTGACGGGCGCACAAAGGGACCGCGGGGCGCCGAGGGGGGAAGCGGGGGAGTCCAATCACGCGGCCGACGCGCCATTATCCGCGCGTCTGGCAGCCGTCGGCTCCGCTTGACATTTCACTCGGCTCCCGCATGATGTAATCTCGCTGTGAAAAGGGCAATTTGTGCCGGTGAATTTGCGGCACGCCTGGACTTGCGCGTTGTCACTTCTATTGTCACGGGACGCACTATTATTTCGAGCGCGTATTGGGGTGGTTTTTGCGGTTGTTGTGTCAACATTTTAGTTTGATTGCGGAGGGTGACGCGGGGCCTCGACTAATTGGATTCTTAGTAGGATTTCATAGAATCGTAATGAGTACTAGAATGATTCATTGATGGCGGAACAACTTTCGTTTAAATTTAGCATTGCATCAGGAGCCTCAACAAATTTATTTAAGAACGTTTCGAAACAAAATTACGGTTAGAACAAATTCTACTATTGGTTATGGAAAATAGAAATCCATAAACATCAATCTAGTTTGCATATTAATTTATTAGCCTTATATTTATTTTAGTAGACATGTTCAGTTAACCACCTCATTGACAAATCAATCATTGTTATTTCAAATCAGCCTTATTTCTAAGCACGGTTCGCTCATAAAAAGCTTATTTAATCGAGTGCCAGGTCATACACAACCCGTGTTTGCGGCGCCAGAACAAAGCCCTGTTTTTATCTAAATCCATTCATCACGAATGCCTATTCGCAGAATGATGGAGCAAAGCCTTCGCGAATTGCGTTAAAACGGAACAAAATACTTTTAATTGTACCGAGTTAACTGGAAACTGTGAAATTCAGCGTGAATCATTCGCAATAAAGTTATGATTGTGTACGCTTGTCGGCGAAAATAATGAGTTTTGTCTGTTTTGTTTCGAGATTCGTCTCGTCTTTGGTTGCAAAAAGTGTATTAGAGACAGACGAAGTGGAATTAGATGAATACATGCTTTTATGCAGCGCAAAACAAAGATACTACTATTTTTGCTAGAACCCTTGTAAAGTTCAATGAAAAAATATAATGAGGCATACTTTTTGGTAGAACACATCAAATTTTAACTTTTAGGCTAATAAAATGCAAAGCAAACTGTCCAATAATTACTGGTACTATTTTTAGAACACAATAGAAAATATTTTGCTTTTTGCATACGAAAGGGAAATAAAGGGATACAATGAAGTTTATATTTATTGTGCTGTAAACGTAATTAACCTTATCAATGGTAGCCGTATAAAAGTTCAGATTATAGCTTCCAGGCAGGACTGATGGATTACAGAAACTTGAGTATTTCTGAAAGTTAATAAACATTTTTTTTTTCCATATTCTTATTTGTCAAAGTAATTGTGACAATATTTGATGAACTTGTTACTCGATTGACTCGCGGTTCCATGAGTTCACTCGAATTATTTTCGTTAGCATCAATTCATTTGCATGCAATTGCATTTTAAACTGTAATGTGTAGGTATTATGCAAGTCTTTTAAACTTCATTGATGTTGTCATATGTCACACATTCAAATATATATTACTGCTACTATGAAAATCTCTCTACTTTTATGAAAATTCTAGCTAACTATAAAATGTTAATATTATATTTGGAACTACCCAGTTAAAACAGTTTAATGTTTGCCAGTTGATAGCAATTGTTCTGTTTTAATATTGTCGTATGCGTAATAAGGAAAAATCTGCTAAATTGGTCGAAGTTGTGCTATGTCCAGCACTGGACGTCTTTTGGTTGATAGAAAATGACGATGATTATGAAGCCGACGTTGAAACTTTGTGGAATGTCCTCAAATCAACGAAATATAAATAAATGTTAAGTTTATTAATTAAAAAAACAGCATAAATTTGTCAGTCATTTGTCCAATGAATCATCTTGTTTTTCAAGTTTTGTTTTATTTATTTCTTTGTCCTGCCACGGCAATCATTGCCTGCTTTTGTTTTTTTTTTTGTTTAACTGTACTTTTTTTTAAGTTACTGAACTAATAAGTTTTACTCTATAAAAAAAGTTTTTTAAGGATACCTTTTACATTTTCTATACGTTTGAAAAACCTGCGTGTTTAGTGTTTAGCACTGTAGTTCCGATAACTAACTACAGGAGTAGAACCATTCACGAAATTAGTATTTAATCGACCGCAACATGTTGCATCGCATGTCGTTTGATTCATTGCTCCGTCGTTAAAGCGCAGTGTTCCCGAGAGTCTCATTATTGTCTATTATTCATTATTTTCATAATTATCCGGTTTTACGACCGTGTTTACACTAAACCGAATAGCTAAACTAGAATTATTAGGAGTCTAGGTAGGTTAATTCACGACAGGTTATTAAAGTCATTGTAAGGAGAAGTTATTTCGGCATTAATGTCATGTTTCGTGATTTGTTTGTTTCGTTTATTGTGAATAATTTACGAGGTTCTATATCAAACTTGGAAACTTGAACGAAGGTCGAGACTTTATGATTGTTGTTTTCGTCAGTTTGTTTTTCAAAGTTATTTTTAATTACTTCCTTTTTCGTCTTTTGTTCTGCAATGTAGATTATTTTTACATTGTTTTATTATTTTAAATGATCGTGTAGGTATTGCATTGCTATGAGTTAAAAAATGTTTCCGAATTTCCTGAATTTACTGTAAACTTTCTAAGAACCCTTCAAACTCACCGTGGTGGGTAGAGGCGACAGATAATCCGGCCGCAAGTACTGGTTGCTTGACGTGAGCATGTTGCCCCACAATCCGTTAGTATCCAGCTTAAGAGATTAATCACACACAACACTTCACTTCACTAATCCATACGTCATATCGTTCACAGATCACACGTGTTTCTCGTTCGGCGGGCGGCGGCAGACTGAGCGCTCCCCCCTCCCTGACACCTTGTCACTCGTCGCCGCGCCATTTTTGCATTCTGTGTACTTTGCGGGAGCTTTGCCGTCTTATCCCCACCGCTGTTTGACACCCCGTTTGTCGCCCCGTCCCACTCGCGCTTCGGAAAGGTCTATAAGTCGTTTTCCCTCGTTTTGATGAAAGGATTATATAAAATATGCAACGCAGTCAAAGGCTAGTGACGACAGAGATGCATCGCGGGGAAATTGAATGGCGTATAAGCGGTGCGATAATAATTTAGTTTAAAGCGGTTTGTGTAGCGGTTTTGCGAATCGAGTACTTGTTTGTATGTTTATTTGAAAAGGTTTCTATGGCTTTTTCAGGAAGCCGTTGAGAGTCAATATTAGGTCAGGAAGTGGTTTTTGATGTCCGACGACTATCGGAAAAAAATACTTGAGGTACTTATTAAATCCGTGGTTACTGTTTCTTGAGAAATTATGTTTTAATTCATAATTTGGGAAGAAAACAGGTATGATTTTGAAACGGTACACAAACTAAGTTTTAAAGATAGTTTATTAAGGGATTAAACGAAAACCATTCCATGCTTTGTTTGTTTCTAGACCAGTCAGTAAAATAATTATCCTTGCGTAAGCCAGATAATCTCACCCTCATTGACGACCACCGGCCAAGTTTTAAAAAACGCACTTTCATTATTGACATTACTGAGTCATCGCAATTTCTATAATCTAACAAAGGGTCTGTAAACAGCAATGACTCTCCATTTTTGTTTGTAAAAATGCTTAAAGAGGGTTTCCGAATGTGTTTTGGGAGCTGAACGACGTAAGTAACGATTTTTTCCCCCAAAACAGGCCTTTTTAACGTAAGTTGATGGAATTTTATGTTTGGGTGGTCTTTGTTCTGAAATTAATGCTATCAATATTAGAAATGTAGCTTTTTAAGAGTTTTGACACTTTTGTCGCCAGTGCAAGGATAATCTGGGATTTAAATGATAACTTAAGTATTTTGTTGCGGATAATAATGAATACGCCAAGTTTCGAAGTAATAGTCCAGTGTGCATTTAGCTAAATTTTCTTTCTCATACCTTAATGACTTCTTTGGAAGAACACCTTTTATGAACTTTAAGATAATAAGTGTTAGATATTTATTTTATGACTAGCTTCCGCTCACGTTTTCGACTGCGTGGGCCCGTGATAAAAACTATCCTTTATTTTAATTTGGGCTATAAACTATCATCCTGAAAAATTTCATCCAAATCGGTTGAGCCGTTTTATCGTGATTGAGTAACAAACTTTTATATTATATTATTATTCTCGTCCGTTTGTAATTTTGAAGCTATACAGCTTGTACAAGCTTTAAATGTTTTGTTATTGAAGATCTACGAAACTAGAAAACTAGCTACATTGTTGTCGGTAAACGCTAAGAGATGGCGCCACTAGTGTCACTTCAACAGTTTATATTTTGACTAGCTTCTGCCCGCGACTCCGTCCGCGTGGAACTCGTTTATATCGTAGCTCCATACAAACTTTCACCCCCCAATTTCACCCCCGTAGGAGATGTTTCCAGGATAAAAACTATCTTATGTCCTTCCCCGGGACTCAAACTATCTCTAAGTATACCTACCAAATTTCATCTAAATCTGTTCAGGCGGTTTAGGCGTGAAGAGGTATTAGACAGACAGACAGACACACTTTCGCATTTATTATTATAATATTAGTAGGTATGGATTCACTGTAACTTTATGTGTTCATCTTATAGTTTAGAAAGCAAAATAGTAGCATATTACACTTATTAATAGTTACGTCTCAATTTAGTTTTTCATTTTAGAAAGACATATTTTTGAGATTTTTCCTTCGTAGATAAAAAAAATATCCTATGATCGGAGATATTTAATACAGTAGGTAGGCTCAAGCCCAAATTTTATATTCGGGTAAAATCTAATTTTGGTAGGCTAAAGCCCCCTTTTTAAATTGAACTAAGGCCTCAATTCGCGTTGACCAAATATGACAGCAATGTCAAGTTGTAAGGAGATCCCCACTTTCATCTGTTTCAAAATCAAAATGGCACAGACATAGAAGAAGCGATTCCCTAGAGATGTCACCTTCTGCAAATTAAGTCAAATGGGGTCGTGACCACGGCTATGCTCGAAATCGATATACTTTTCCCGAGCAGATGCAAGATGGCCAGACTTAGTTGAAATATGTTTTGATACCATCGACACAAACAATGAGTCGACAGTTCGTGGCTATATAACCCATTAGATCCGCGCTGAAGGAGGGGCAGGGGGGGCTGTCGGAGCTCATTTCACGCCGGCAATCACCGACAAACGGCGACCGTGTCCAAACTAGGGTTGTCAATTTCTGGACGAGAGGAAATTCTTTTAAAAAAAAATACTGAAATTTTACTTTTATTGATCCAGCATGTCTATCAGACGACGGCCGCGAAATACTCTCGAGTTTTCTCGCACTATATCTCTTGTTCTAAGTGTTCTAATAAGAAAGAGACGGATAGTGCGAAATAAAATCGAGAGAGCTCGCGCGCCGTCGCATTATAGCCGTGCAGGAGAGCTGAGTTAGATTAAATCCATCCATATGGAAGCCATAAAATACTTTTGGAAACATTATTGTTCACAAATATTTAGCAGTTATAACCTCCATGCACATTGTAGTACATTGTTTAACGAGGGGCGTAAGTGGAATATTGCGAACAAGAGTCTATCAGAAGCCCGACGCCGATGGCGGAGGGCTTTTGATGACTCGAGTTTATGAAATGAATACAAATCGTAATAAAAACTGCAACATGTCAGTCGTCCATTTTGTTGAATTTGACGTGAGGCGCGTATGGCAAAGACCCTTCGGTATACAGCCACGATTTGAAAACACTTAAAAACATTTTACATAGACACTAAATAACTACATGTTAAATCTGTAAATAATTCAGTTAAACATGTTTAAGTAGTTTTTTAAGTTTAAATTTATTTATAAATACGTTTTCAGACATCGGATTTGATATAAAACCTCTTTGCTTTGTAACTGCCGCCTGAGTGACAGATACAATTTAAGAAAAAAACCATTACGCCCGTGGGCGTAACACAGGCTATTACAGCTCTGTATGTCTGCGCATTATGAAGCCCTTTTCGAGCAAGTGTGATGAAAAAAATCTAACTAACTCCTCATACGCTAACGTACCGATCCTTGCCTTTTGTTTGACATTTCAAAGTAAATTTTGACATCGGCAGACGAGCGGGTAAATTTTCATCACTTCTAGTAGCCGCTATGATTTGAAACTTTTTGGCATGAGTAATATTTACCTATCAGGAACGCACAAGACTCGCATACTTTAAAACACATTCGGGCATCTTATTTAGAATTGTCCGAGAAAGTAGATTGTATTATGCATGTGTAATTTACATTGTTAAAATGAGCTGTAACACACTAAGTATGATAAAACGAAGTCTAGTCTTGAACTTTTAACTTCTAATCTCTATCTCGTAATTAAGTATGCGTATGACAAAGACGAAAACTGAACTAATATCAACAATAACAACATGGTGACAACCCTATTGGTGGTGAGATCAAAGGCGGCGCCGCCGGCTTTGTCCCGCCGCTACCGGCCGTCATAGGAAGTGTCCGTCTGCCTGATTGACCCTGCTTCGGCATTATATTCAATCATGCCCTAATAACGCAATATAGGAGTGACATCTATCTGCCTTGTTATTGAAGACAAGCTGCCCGCGCGGCTTTACCCGTGTACGATAAATAAAAATGCGTGATAAATTGTATAGTTGGTTGCAGTTGCAGCCTGCAACTATACAATTTATCACGCATTTGCTTTCGCGCATCAAGCATTTATTCATGCTGCAACTTGCAGCACGAAGTTTCTATTTAGAGGGTAATCTTGGGAACTACTCATTTGATTTTAAAAATACTGTCACTAATATACAGCGTGGAATGGAACGATGGACTTTCCCGCAAGAGGAGGATAGTTTAGCGTTAGGGCTTTAGAATTTTCCAAATAAACTTTATCCCGAATTACAATCGTTTTAATGTTGCTTGTTACAGAGAGAAAACGCTAGCAGATCGTAACGTCACGAATCACGATCCTCGGGCGTCATAGTAAATGACAATCGTTTCATATGAAGGTGCGTTTTGCGGAAAAGGGACAGTACATACCCCTTCATATAACTTTCAATACTTATAACATTGTGATTATTTAACCTATTGCGTTGCTTTTTTCTGCATTTGAGTACATTCTTAATCCTTTTTCAAGAAAATACAATACAATACAATACAATACAAATACTCTTTATTGCACACCTCACACAAACAAAGCAGTCAGCAGCAGCAAAATACATCTTTATTGATTATTTTATTTAGTGTCTTCACCCCTATTATCGAGAAGCAAGTCTCTTGTGGTAAACATTAACAGTTATGTGGGCATAATGTTGCCCAATATACATTTTAATAGTTGTTATGTGGATTAGAATTTATATCAAATGTTATTAATTATTTATACACCGTTAAATCAACTATTTACTATATACATTAAATTAAATTCATTATTATGTCAAATCAAATTATGTCTTATATCAATGAATTTAATATCAATTAATGTACCTAATTAGGTCAGTTATTAATTATGTAAAGTAATTTTAATTGTTAATTAGGAATGCATGAATTTTATATTTTAAATTTATTTATACAAAACAATTTAAGTTATTATAATTATTGAAGCTATTTTAAATACCAATATTAATATATTATATATGTACAACGGGACAAGTAGACAAATTCATTAGTAGATATTTGCGGCGGCGCAGCGACAGACTACGTCATCAGTTTACCGTTAGCCGGCCGCACACAACGCGGGCGCAGTCGCCCGCGGCCGCGCCCGGCAGTCTCTCAATCACCTAGACGCAAAACGCATGTCGCTGAGCCGCATACGCTACCGCTTAATTTCCGTTCGCTCGTGAACCTTATAGTGCTACTGCTTGTTCTTTTCTCCTTCTGCTTTTACGCTTAAAAATATCTGTACGTGTGCTAAGGTTAAGTGCTTATAAATAAACATTTAGTGCACATTGGATTGGGCTGTTTACATTTCTACACCGCTGCGAATTCCTACGGCAAGTAAGTGAAGAAAAGCCCAAAACACTGGTGTAGATGTTGTTATGTATTAGATAGGGGGTAGTTTATACTAACATACTTTTGTATATGAGGGTGGGTTTTAGCTAGGCCGTTCAGTCTGCGATTATATGTACTACACATCACACGCTGTCTTTTATTTATCAGTGGCTGACGAGGATAAAGTGTAAAGGCCATGTCTGTAGGAAGAATTGGCGAGTTCGACGTCCAAAGTGGTAGCTGGAGGTCATATTGTGACAGGCTGGAGAGCTACTTTGTCGTCAATGCCGTGAAAGGGGAGCTGAAATTGCCGACGTTAATATCGGTAGTTGGTGACGCGGCTTACGAATTAATGGTTAATTTGTGTAGCCCGAAGAAGCCGGCCACGATGGCCTACAACGAAATAGTGGAGGTGATGGAGAAACATCTGCAGCCAACTCCTTCTGTGTTGGCGGAGCGGTTTAAATTTCGCCAGTACCGACAGGTCAAAGGTCAGACAGCGGCGCAGTACGTGGCGGAACTTAAAAAGATGGCGAGATTTTGTGAGTTTGAGGCGACATTAGACGAGAATATGCGCGATCAATTTGTGTGCGGTTTATTAAGTGATGCGTTAAGGCAGCGGCTATTTGCAGAAGGTAACATTAATTTTAAAAGGGCAGTGTCATTAGCGTTATCGCTAGAAGCGGCCGAACGAGACTCAACGGTGGTCGAGGGGGGCTGCGGGGCAGCCGCCTGCAGTGGCTCGGGAACAGAGCTACTCAGTACAACAGTGCACAGCGTTCGTTCGGCCGGGTGCATGGCGTGCGGTGATTTTCGTCATATGCAGGCGCAGTGCAAATTTAACAGTTACGTCTGTAGTCGGTGTAATGTTAAAGGACATTTACGCCGCGTGTGCCCAGCTTTAAATGGCGAGATGGACGGCGGGACGCACTCGTCAAGGGGCAGCACCGGGAATCCGGCCTACTATGGCCGACGCGGAGCAGGCGCAGCGGGCCGAGGCCGGTACGGGCCGGGGACCGCGGCGGCCACGCCAGCACGTGGCGGAGCGCGGGGCGCGCGCGCAGGCGGTCGCGGCACGGGCCGTTTTGGAAATTCGCGCATGCATTGGGTGGATGACGATGGCCAACTAGGCCAGGAGGAAGTAGACGAAGGAAGCGAGGAACCTATTTACCAAATGAGCCTCAACCAGTACAAACCGGTAAGCATGCCAATATGTGTGAATAACAAGATTATAACTTTTGAGGTTGACACAGGGTCGGCTTTAGCGTGTATTAACGAACAGACTTATAATACGTTGTTTAAAGATATACCGTTAGAACAGTGCAATCTGACCTTGAAGTTTTATGATGGTAGTATGACGAGACCGTTGGGATTAATTGTTGTAGATGTTCAATACGAAAATGTAAATAAGAAATTAGATTTGTATGTTATCCATAGGGGTACTACTAGTTTATTAGGTCGTCAGTGGTTGTCGGAATTGGGTATAACGATACCAAAGCTAACTTCATGTGAAAGTATTCTCTCAAGCGAGGTGGTGTGCGAACATAAAATTTTAGATGTAATTTCCAGGCATAAGGAGATATTCGATGGGGCCCTGGGTGCGTTCACCGGCGGGCGGGCTCGGCTGCGCCTGCGCCCGGACGCGGTGCCCGTGTTCTGCCGTGCGCGGCCGCTACCCTACGCGTTGAAAGACCGGGTCGACGCTGAACTCGACGCCATGCTGCGCGCCGACGTCATTGAGCCGGTGGAGCACTCCGACTGGGCCACGCCATTGGTAATTGTAAATAAGCCAGACGGATCTTTACGATTGTGTGCGGATTACAAGACCACATTGAATCGCGTTTTGTTGGTGGATAAGTTCCCTATTCCAAAAATTGAAGACTTGTTTGCACAATTGAACGGCAGTAGGTATTTTACCAAGTTAGACTTATCGCAAGCTTACAACCAGATTATTTTAGAAGATGACGGCTCTAGGGATTTAACTGTAGTAAATACACACCGGGGTTTGTTTAGGTATAAGCGCTTAGTCTACGGGCTTTCTTCTTCTCCAGGTATATTCCAGAGAATAATGAGTAACCTTTTTAAACATATTCCTAATGTGACATTTTTTTTGGATGATATCTTAATAACTGGAAACACGTTAGACGCACATTTAGGTAGTCTACAACAGGTATTACAGACATTGAGCAACAACGGGTTAAGGATAAAGAAACAAAAGTGTTCCTTTTTAGTGCAAGAGGTTAAATATTTAGGGTTTGTGATTGATAAAAACGGAGTGAGGGTAGACGAAGACAAAGTTAAGCCAATCTTAACAATGACACCGCCTAATAACGTCTCCGAGCTCAAATCGTTTATTGGCATGATTAATTTTTACGGCAAGTTCGTTCAAAACCTTAGTGAGTATTTAGCGCCATTGTACGAGTTATTGCGGAAACATAGGAAGTGGTCGTGGTCGGTGGAACAAAATAGGGCTTTTGTACAGGTAAAACGATTATTGAGTGAGGCGCCAGTACTAGGTCACTACGATGCTGCACGTGAACTGGTCCTGACTTGTGATGCGGGGCCTCGCGGCGTAGGCGCCGTGCTGGCAATGCGCGCTCCCTCGCGCGGCGCGCCCGATACAGTCATCGCCTACGCTTCGCGAGCGCTCACGCCTCCCGAACGCAACTATAGTCAGATTCACAAAGAGGCCCTGGCGATTATTTTTTCTGTAAAAAAATTTCATCAATTTTTATACGGTAGACAGTTTACCTTGAAAACCGACCACAAACCGCTCGTAAGCATATTTGGACCGGGCCATGGTATTCCCAGCATGACGGCGAGTAGGTTGCAACGCTGGGCGTTAATATTATCCGCGTACGACTTCAATATAGAATACGTCATGTCGGAAAATAATATGGCGGATGCACTTTCTCGACTTATAGCGGCACATAAGTCGACGGGACCCATGTATGAGGACTGTCCGGAACAAACTTATTTACATTTTGCGACTGACGCTATGCTTTTAGATTATAATACGATAAGCAAGGAAACACGTGATGATGTATTATTAGGTAGAATAGTGAGTTATATTAGGGATGGATGGCCTCAAGAAACTGAGATTAGAGAATTGAAGCCTTACTTCAATCGTAAATCGGAACTGTATACAGAGCTGGACTGTGTAATGTGGGGTCACAGAGTTGTGGTGCCGACGGCATGTCGGGAGCGAGTCCTTCAAGAGCTGCACGAGCCACATATGGGGATCGTAAAAACTAAAGCGCTGGCGCGTAGCTACGTGTGGTGGCCCGGCCTGGACGAGGCGGTGGAGGCTTTGTGCCGCGCGTGTCCCGTGTGCGCCGCGATAGCTGCGGCGCCGCCGCGCCACACACCCTGCCCGTGGCCCTACCCTAGTCGCTCGTGGTCTAGGATTCATTTAGATTTTCTAGGTCCAATAGCAGGAGTTAAGTATTTAGTACTCGTGGATGCTTATTCTAAGTGGATAGAAGTAACGGAAATGACCAGTACTACCTCCAAAATGTTAATTAAAAAACTGAGCGAATATTTCGCTAGGTTCGGCTTACCTAAACAGATTGTTAGTGATAATGGCCCTCCGTATGCGAGTGAAGATTTTAAGTTTTTTTGTGCGAATAACGGAATAGACCAATTATTTTCAGCACCCTACCACCCGGCATCCAATGGAGCCGCTGAAAATGCAGTCAAACTGTGCAAACGTGTAATTAAAAAAGCCATAATTCAAAATACCGATATAGACACTGCCTTAAGTACATTTCTATTAATGTATCGTAATACACCACACAGTACCACAGGCGAAAGCCCAGCTAAGATTCTCTTAGGTCGAGCCGCGCGTACCCGCCTAGATTGCCTTAAACCCGATCGAGAACGGAGAGTGAGTAGTCTCCAACGCCGGCAGAAAGAGGCAGCGGGGGGGACGCGGCGTGAGTTCGGTATAGGAGATTTAGTCTGGTACAGATTGTATAATGTAGGTCACGCGCAGCCCAAGTGGGGTGCTGGTAAGGTATTAGAACGGATAGGGGAAACTGACTATAAAATAGAAAGCACATTGGGAATTAATCATAGGCATATAGACCAACTAAAAAAACGCGATTCAATTGGTGCGGTCAAGGAAAATACGCAGCGGGGCATGGCATTGGGGTATCCACCGGCTCAGGTGCCCGTAGTCGATCCGATTGCAGGGGTTTCAAGTTCAGGGTCGGCGGAGAGTAATGTACTACGCGAGGTTGGCAATACGCGCGGGGAGTCGCGCGCAGAGCCAGAGTCGAACCCGCTGACGGGACTCGCGCCGCCCGACCCGGCCGCCGCTGAGCGCACACGGCCCGATCGACTAAGACCCGTTATTGAACCACCTAGACGCTACGGTTTTGAGGATTACTTTTAATCTAGTGTTTTTCTGTATTTGTCTAGTAGGTACCTTGTAAGTATCTAGTAGTTGTAAGTTAGGAAATAAGGGTGGAGATGTTATGTATTAGATAGGGGGTAGTTTATACTAACATACTTTTGTATATGAGGGTGGGTTTTAGCTAGGCCGTTCAGTCTGCGATTATATGTACTACACATCACACGCTGTCTTTTATTTATCAGATGTGTGGGTTGTGGTATGGCTTTTCTTCACTTACTTGCCGTAGGAATTCGCAGCGGTGTAGAAATGTAAATAGCCCAATCCAATGTGCACTAAATGTTTATTTATAAGCACTTAACCTTAGCACACGTACAGATATTTTTAAGCGTAAAAGCAGAAGGAGAAAAGAACAAGCAGTAGCACTATAAGGTTCACGAGCGAACGGAAATTAAGCGGTAGCGTATGCGGCTCAGCGACATGCGTTTTGCGTCTAGGTGATTGAGAGACTGCCGGGCGCGGCCGCGGGCGACTGCGCCCGCGTTGTGTGCGGCCGGCTAACGGTAAACTGATGACGTAGTCTGTCGCTGCGCCGCCGCAAATATCTACTTATGAATTTGTCTACTTGTCCCGTTGTACATATATAATATATTAATATTGGTATTTAAAATAGCTTCAATAATTATAATAACTTAAATTGTTTTGTATAAATAAAATTAAAATATAAAATTCATGCATTCCTAATTAACAATTAAAATTACTTTACATAATTAATAACTGACCTAATTAGGTACATTAATTGATATTAAATTCATTGATATAAGACATAATTTGATTTGACATAATAATGAATTTAATTTAATGTATATAGTAAATAGTTGATTTAACGGTGTATAAATAATTAATAACATTTGATATAAATTCTAATCCACATAACAACTATTAAAATGTATATTGGGCAACATTATGCCCACAGTTACAAAGATGAATTAGGGTTGGCACTATCATTAAAATGTATTATTTTTTAATTCTTTTTTTGTTTGCAGTATTTGTTAAATCATTACTTTATGATTCAACGGCCCTTATCCATACTAATACTAATATTATAAATGCGAAAGTGTCTCTGTCTGTCTGTCTGTCTGTTACCTCTTCAAGCTTAAACCGCTGAAACGATTTAAATGAATTTTGGTATAGAGATAGTTTGAGTCCCGGGGAAGGACATAGGATAGTTTTTATCCCGGAAATCATCCCCTAAGGGGGTAAAATGAGGGGGGGTGAAAGTTTGTATGGAGCTGCGATATAAACGAGTTCCACGCGGACGGAGTCGGGGGCAGAAGCTAGTATGACAATATATTTTCTTGTTTTCCACCAGTCTAGAATGGATCTTCAGAATGGACAAAGGCTATGTTCTGTCCCACAGCTCCGCCATGGCTTCTCTGATATAACTTTCAGTCAGTTAGTCTATACTTTTATATATAAAGAAGAATAGTCTGTACGTTTATGAGTCTGTTTGTATATGTATAGTCTCCGTAATCAATAATCTTATTTTAAAAAAAGCCTTCACCTGTATAAACAGACTTTTCAGTGTAATAAAATATCCTCCTTTCTCGCGTCGTATTCCTCTTTGCTGAGGGCCTGATTTCCCTGTTGCGAAAGCAGCGTTCATCTGTATCTGTCCTTTGCATTTTTGGTGCACCAGTTCACAGGAAAGCACCTATACACATTCAGTGTTCAAGTAGTAAACCTGTGATATCAGTAGCAGTTTAAGACGTTAACCGTTATAGCTTCAACGACGGCCATAAAAGCCGTGCTTCACAGAAACGTCGTGAAAACAGAACGGTAACACTGAGCTACGATTACCTAAGGTTCGTTCAGACAGGGCACATACAAAGCTTAGCCAGTAGCCTGTCTGCATTTTATTTTTTCGAAAAGTAATGCCCCATAAGGCCCCCAGGGAGGTTATCCCGCAGCATGTCTGGTTACTGGCCGCGCTGCAGACCAAACAGGGAAGCCAACAAAAAAAACCTCATGCTTTAAGATGGATATAACGGAACATCTACACAGGCACGTCTCTCTCTCTTATGTTTCGGTCTGAGTGCCAATTTGAGTCGTATACTTTCGCAGTCGTATTTAAATTGTATTTCGATACGCTCGTTCTGACAGGTTAACATGGTACACGAAGAAGCAAGCACGTCAAACAATATTTGATCACTGTCACTACGAGATTATAAAACACAGGTATTTGTCAACTTTAAAGATATTATATGTATATTTTATTGGATGATGCGTTATCTTGTGCTCGCGCGATGCAGTTATAATCAAATTGATAGTAATTATAACTTGACATCTGCGACTATATTCAAAGATGCATGTGAAGTCTAAAATCCTCACTGCGCCGATGTGAGGTCTAAACCTCATTCCTTCTCAAGTTCTCATCCATGAGAATGTTGGAACATAGAGTTTTTATGTAAACTGTAAACTCTAAACTGTTTTATCATAGCTTTTTCTAATAATTGTTTGTTTACTTTTGTGGTTTCGGGCCGCACGCCACTCACAATAAATAATTTGACCTGAAAATGTGTTTAACTGAAGATCCCGGCATCTCCAACATGGTAGCAGAGCGTGATTCCGATCCGCGGACCTCTGACCTCACCGAGACGTATATAGGCTGGTAATGATGATAAGTCTGGCTACTGCATTAAAGTATGTCTGCATAGTTCAGACGAGCGAGGACGTGTGGAGCCCTATCGCAGCTCGACAACCACTTAGTGCCTGCATTGTGCTGAAGCCACGCGAGGCAGAGTTGGCAACCAGTAGAACTGGACGCAAGAAAAAAATACAGCTGATTATTTTTAGTCTAGGCGACGTTAGTGACGTTTTGGTTTGAAGACTACTTTTTCTAAAAACACGCGTACTTTACACATTATTAAACACATTACTTGAAATCTACTCTTTCAAAATAAACCATTATTCAGAAATTACTTATAGTTGCTAAGATATTATGTATACACAAACCTGCAAGATGGATGCTTTGCTAGCAGACACTTTATCTACAAAGCGGGGAAACCATGTTATTAGATACGAGCATAACGTTGCGAATTCATTGGCACTGAGTGTGTTAATACTGATCCTAAACACAGTGCTTTGTTTTTACTGTAGTGCTTTGAAATTTTCTTAAGCCAAAAAAAGTAGACCGCGATTTCCGAAGCACATTAATCTAAGTAATCTATGCTAAACGCATTGCATTGCATTGCACGTTATATAAGGTTACCTTTTTGATTGTATTATCTTTTTCCGTGTTTTGTGTGCTAAATAAATAAATTTTTATTCTTATTCTAAATTGATAAGAGAGGTTCTTTAAAAATATAGGCACGTATTTAATTTTTATAATGCATCGTTAAAGATAAATACTCATAAAGATAAATGATAGCTATCGTTTCCGAACCCCTCCGAAAGCAAGTCAGTGTGACTTCCGCAGATAGTACATAGACACACTGAATGTCGACCCGCTTACCGCAGCGACGCTCGTTGGCGGACGATTGCGACTCCAAAAGAATCACAATTTAATTGCCGACCCTTTATTGATGTGAGGGTTCTTTATTTTGAGAGCTAGAGCTGATGCAGAGCCCTCACTCGTAACACAGTGCATTCAAAATTCAAATATTTATTCTGTAAGTAGTAAGTAGTACTTCAATTAATTAACATTTAATGACATTAATACATAACAACAATGAAAACGTAGACAATACCTGGGCACACATTTCCTGAGAGATGTATAGAGTCTCCGGGTCCATTATATCACAATATTCTAGGGAGCTCTGAGGACCCTACGCACTACCAGGCACACACATACTTACCAAGTAGTGGTTTTTTATGGCTGCAGTCTGTATAGTAGAGGTTTTTCCTCAGTTATGAGCGAGGTCATATTAAAATTACTCAAATATAATCAAAAGTGGGCTCATTTTGAGGATATGAGTATAATTATTAGACACATCTCCCCAAAACGAACCCGGTTTCCGAAGCAAATAACTAAGGAAGCAATTGGGATTAAAGCTATCGACGATAGAGTTATTCTTAAGATGTTGGTTTCCACATTCTAAACTCAAATCTGTACAAACACTATTCACAAAAATTGTTCAGAAATGTCCCCTCTATCCTTTCTAAAGTCTCCTACGTAGATTTGAAAGCAAGTCAGTGTGACTTCCGCAGATAGCGGTCGACACGCGCACACTGAATGTTTACTCGCTTACCGCAGCGGTGCTCTTTGGCGTCTGGTCTGATGCTACACTTTGTCGCTCAACGCTCATGACTGCAATCTGAAAAGGGGTGAGGGTTGTTTGAAAAACATTGTCAGCTCTGTGATATCTTGATGATTTCGCAGTCTACTTCATCTGTCTATTTATGTCTATTTGAATAGCAAGCCGGCTCTACAGCCACTTCTGCATTTCACGCGGGGCGGTATTTTTTACTTTACCGAGAGCATATTGCGACGGTCCCAATTAAAAGAGTCGGATCTGCAAAATTTGAGTTTTTGTTTTTCAGCGGCTTAGGTCGTAAAAAACTCTACATTTTAAAACCACATTCACAGATTTTAGTTTTTCTCAATACTTTTTCTAAAAACCAAGATAAAAATGTCGGATCTAAGAACAGATGACATTTAAAAACGTCGGTTGTGACAGTTCCGACATGTTTACGGGACACACAGTGAGTACAAAGTGTCGGATATAACACATTCTACTATTTTACACGGAAAAGTGTAGCGTGTTTTTTGTTGTGTATTTTATGTAATTTATAGCCTGTTAAGTTATCAAGTAAATTTTCTCTGTATTCAATTGTTACATAAGAGTTTCCGTGCAACAATGTCAGTTCTGCCAATTACGACATTTTTTGGAGTACCTTTTTTGTCGGATGTGGTACATCCGACATAATTATGAATACAATTTCCAGACAAAAACGTCGTATGTGGCACTTCCGACAAATGATGCTTAAGCTATTCCGGTTAAAAAAGTAATATAAGAGGTTTTTGTATTTTTTTGTAAAAATGGCTGATAAAGTACATGTAAGCTCAACGGCTAGTAATAAACAACCTACTAATAAGCAAACATTCGAAGTTTGATAACGATATTCCATTAATTAACAATTTCCCCCATACAATTTTTTTTTCCAAAAACTTTGACAGCTTCTCCTAAAAAGTAGCTGTTTTGCAGATCCGACTCTTTTAATAGGGACCGTCGATTGATGCCGAAATGAAGTTCTCCGTGTGGTGTCGGGTTAGAATTTCATCACCCCCTTTCTTCCGTCGTGGATGCCGTAAAAGTCGACTAAGGGAGCAGGGTTGAAGTGTGTTGTGGGTGATGGGCTGGCAACCTATTACTGCGATATCAAATTTTGTCGATCTTTATTTATGCTAAAAGTGGCACTGGAACATAACTTTCATGTGCTTTGCCTTTTTGGAAATAAAGACAGTTGAAACTGATAGCTGAATTAGAGCTTTCTAGTATTAAGGGTCACTGAGCTAAGACACAGATGGACAGACGGACATGGCGAAACTATAAGGGTTCCGTTTTGGCCATTTTCGCTCCGGAACCCTAATAATGAAGCTCGTGAGTCGCGACATGTCGTAAGGAAATCCAAAATTTCATGTAAAGTCTAAAATTCTAAATCAGTAGACTACCATTTTTTTTATTGTTTAGGCGATCGATAAATCTACATAATATAGTTTTACGTTTTTTTTTGTTCTTTTAAGTGATGCGTTTATAAAAAACAATAAACGATTTCTTGTTGTAACTTGTGTGTATGTAGCAAACAAATAAATTATATATCTATCTATCGGGCGAAATCCATCCTAATATTATAAATGCGAAAGTGTATGTGTGTGTTTGTTTGTTTGTTTGTCCGTCTTTCACGGCAAAACGGAGCGACGAATTGACGTGATTTTTTAAGTGGAGATAGTTGAAGGGATGGAGAGTAACATAGGATAGTTTTTATCCCCGTAATCATCCCCTAAGGGAGTGAAATGGGGGAGTAAAACGAGTTCCACGCGGACGGAGTCGCGGGCAGAAGCTAGTTGTTCTATAAATGTTAAAACTCAAAACTAAGCGTACCTTTGGCACTTTTTCCCTCGATTTCGCCCTCTAATATAGGTGGGCTTTTCTTAAGCGCGCTATACGCATATATCGGCACACATCGCTTCCTGGAGGATGATGGATGGGCTCGGTGATTTATTTCCCGCCATCAGTGGCCCTATTTATACACTTATTGTGAAGGAAAAGCGATCATAATTCATAATGTCGTGGTCCAAAATTAACGCTAAAGCGTGTACAATATTGATGATGTTCAGAAAGAGCTTTGTCTACTCCGTTCTCCACAAGTCCACGTGGCTTAAGTCTGTCAGCGCCGCTCTACACATTCTTTATCTATCTGAATTATAAGTATCTCTTAGGTTAGTTTTTTGGTGCCTGTATTTTATCTTGGATTCTATCGCTGGATGCGGGTGGCGCAGGACCGGTCGCTTTGGCACTCTTTAGGCCTATGTCCAGTAGTGGACGTCTTTCGGCTGATATGATGATGATGATGATTTTATCTTGTGGTGCCAGTAGTTGCCTAGTATTAATGTATTATGTTTTGTTTTTAGTTTTTTTTTCTCTTGCAATAATGTAAATTAAGTATTTTAATGCCTTTGTAAAGGTTTTGGAATCACGCCCATCAAAATGTATCGCGAAAATGTGACTCGGCGCCTTTTCGCGGTTTTGTTGTGACAATTACATTACGTTTAATTACAAGACAAACTACATCTGCTTCTCAAAAACGGACAGTACACAACCAAACACTGAACTCGAACTACGAATACATCACTGTAATCTTACCACTAATACTCCACGTAACTGTACACTGTTAGAAAAAGTAAAATTTACCAAATATCTAGGAATAATCATAGACCAACGTCTCTCTTGGCACCAACACATAGAGTACATTAACAACAGAATCAGAAAACTGACATGGCTCTTTAAAATCCTCAGACACATAACTGACCCAACTCTATTAATACAAATCTACACTACACTAGCACAATCAGTCATGACGTACTGCATTCCAGTATGGGGAGGAGCTAACAAGACCAAGTTTCTAGAAGTGGAGAGAGGACAGAGGTGTTTACTTAAGACAATGTTCTTTAAACCTTATAGATATCCCACTAAGGATCTTTATAAACATTGTAAGCTACTAAGCATGCGAAAATTATACATAACGTCTGTAATCTTAAAAGTACACAGAACAATTACATTTAAGCCTGAATTAATTACCCGAAGAAGAAAAATTGCGGTTGCACCAACAACTGCAAGTAATTCAGTCTTTGCAAAACGGCAGTATAAAGTACAATCTGCACGGATGTATAATAACATAAATAAGATACTTGAGTTATATTCACAGAACATTTATAATTGTAAGAAAAAGTTACTAAGCTGGATAAGTAACCTAGATTATAATGATACTGAAAACATACTTACCCAATAATAATACATAAATGTTGAAGTGTAAAAGTAATTAGTACTGAAAAGGAAACAAATCATAGCATAATAATAATATCGTCACATCATCACATCATCAGACACAAGCACACATTCTCTCACACACACAGACACACACACACACACACACACACACACACACACACACACACACACACACACACACACGGACACACACACGGACACACACGGCCACGCATGCACACACGCACACATACAAACACGAAAGTTAGTTGATAAGGTAATATAAGGTAAAATCATAATGTCGGAAATTCATACTAACTTTAGGATTGTCATATACTATGTTCGGAAGAGCGAGGCCTCCTGACGCAGGTTCACCATACCTAATAGGAGGACTCAACCATAATGTATTTACCAACTAAGGTTATTATGTCAATAAAATTATTCTTATTCTTATTCTTAATTAATTTAAATGGCTGTATTATTAGAAGGTATAGTTTTTGTTTTAAAGTTTTAAACCTTAATAAAGTTTTCATCTATCTAAGTATGACTGATGGTCGCATGAACACTCCTGCATGCATACCGCATACATTTATTGCAACTACGGATTTGTTTAGTCATGTTTTATACAGAAAACTCCCGTGAGACTTAAACATATTGAAACATAATGAAACGGGCCTTTCCTGTCTTTAAGGCGCGAGTGAGCACGATTAAGAAGTTAAGAACTACGTATTGGTTAAAAACATGTCGAGCGATAATGGACCTCAAAGATGTGAGGCCCGTTTTATTATATTTCAATATAATGATGAGCTCTTTGCAGCCAAGATGTCGAACTAAGCCGGGCTAGTAGAGTCAGGCCGTGTAGCTTGGCGCTACTTGCCATATGATAACGACGTAACAAATACTCTTTATTGCACCACGACAAGAGAGAAACATCTTACAGAAAAGTTGCTAAATAAATAATGGTAACAACATGGTGGTTGAAAGCGATCTCCTCTAGACAACCTTTGGGTAGCAGGAAAAATTCAACTAGAATTTTCAATAGGTCGTGCAGGAGTATTCAAGAAGAGCGTACCTACTAACACATCACTCCTTCAAATATTACTCAATAGTGCATTTTAAAATACATACCTAATCCTACTAATACATATTATACATGCGAAAGTTTGGATGTTTGGATGTTTGTTACTCAATCACGCTTAAACGGCTTAACCGAATTGGATTAAATTTTGCACGAAAATAGTTTATAGCCTGGATTAACACATAGGATAGTTTTTGTACCGTGTCCACGCGGACAAAGTCGCGGGCGGATACACAAATACAAACTTACATTCCTAAGCGATAAGACCGCCTGTTGTTACCATTATTTATTAAGCAAATTTTTTTGTAAGATGTTTCTCTCTTGTAGTGGTGCAATAAAGAGTATTTATTATTATTATTCCTACATACATACATATAAAACATGAAAGACAACTTAAGGGAGAGACAGGTAATATTGTGTCAACAGATTTCATTTTAGGATTCGTTTTATTGACAGTTAGACAGATGCAGGTCATTCGCTCTCAACAAAGCGCATGTACCGGAGCTCTGGCGGCCACCATACCTATAAAGCAAGAAGTGGTGTTATTATGGCCGCTGTCTTCTACCTATATAAGGTAGGATTCATAGGAGGTAGGAGGTACTTGTCCAGGCTCCTCAAATAAGATGCCCAATGGGCAGCGGTGTGGACAGCTCTGCTGGCAGTCGCGTCTCTCAGGTCGTGTTGCGAGCAAGAGTGTGGGCATGTGGGGCACACCATCTGGTGCGCCATGGTTTGCGGTGCTGTATCGCAAACACATTGGGTTGATTGGCCACGATGCTTTCAATATGAGTGAGTACATATCTGCTGTTGCTGTGCCCTACGTCCAAAATAAAACGCTGCCACGTCCTCACATGCACCGTCCCCACAAGACGGGCTCAAGCTCATTAGCCGAAAAGATAATCAATCATAGGGAATTAACGCGGCCGAAAGCTGCCGCGGATCGTAGCAATTATACGGCGAACCGGTGTCTTTGTGCGATTCTGAGCTATGAACTGGTGGGTGTGAATGGGTTTTTATGAAAATTTCTGATAATAATGGTAATATAGCAATGAATAATAATTCAGGCGTGTAGTATGGCGTCAGTTCTGTTACCAATTCTGTAGGGACACGCGCAAACAAACTTAGTGCCGTTGTCTATAACTTGCATAATTCAAGATAGGTGGTCATGGGGCTCGGATACATTAAATATGCTTATACGGCTTCCAACACGGTTGTCACATTGTTTGGACACATGAACTGGTGATGTATAATTTAGAATCAATAGATACAGATATTGACTTATAAAAGTACCCTTGTGGCGTATTTGCAGTTTTTATTTGATTTAATTTGAACTGGTTATTTTATGTAAGCCACGTTTTGACAAGGTTATACTTACATATTATTTCACTGCAAAATCTCTCAAAATGCTCCATGCCTTAATCTCTCAAAGTTTATTCGAAGAGTACGCTTGTGAAGTTCTTAACACGAAAAGAGCCATAAAAGCGATTACGGTTATTACCTTAATGGGGAAGCCCAGCCCAGCAGGTAAGACACATACACTAAGGCTAAGAACCATGATTACGAAAAATGAGCACTCAGTTATCACATTGAAGTGTCAAAAGTCGGCGGTGTTACGAGCTTGAGTCATTAATTGCTGCAGAATTTCTAGAAATGGCAAACGAAATTAAATTGTGGAGTACCTGTTTTTGTATACATTTATAGCCAATGGTCCACGTTAACAAAATAACTGGCAAACACATAAAAAACAGCACCCACGTTACACATATAACCGAGCTTAATCAGAGCTGGCAGCGTAATAAGAAGACATCGCGCCCGCGTTATTCCCTAATAAGCAATTAGGTGCGCGACGTAATGAAAGAAACAATGTGTTGCGGCGAACATTGTGGGTCCGCGTGTATTCTATGACGCGGCTTTATTACGTAACTTCTACTTATTGCTATCCCTTGTAATAACCGTGCTGTCCTTATGGCTAGCACGGCTTAAGTCGGGTCTCATGCACCTACGAGGTGCAGTTCACCCAAACGCGGCTGTCGCATATTGTACCGGAGACGGCGTTGTATCATGACGATGACACGACACAACTAAAAGAAAGAGCACATGCTGTGCAATAGAAAGGGATGCCATTGTTTGAGTTGTGTAGCTGTCATGCATCGTATTTTTAAGACGCAGGACCTCAAAAAGCATTCTATTCTCTGTGTTTATATACTAGATTGACATTTGACTTTTAATTAACAGCAGCATTTCTTGAACTATCTGTATTAGAATTTATCCAGCTTTATTTGTTTCTATAGTTATTCCTTTGACACGTAATACAAGCGTGTCTTAGGTCGGCAAGTGGACAAAACGGCGACGTTAACTCGACGGACACATACGTGTCCAACACATCCCGAGATTACGTTGCGGGCTTTGAAGAAAAGCACTTTAGTGTTCTTATAATTAAACGACGAATTTGCTGTTATTGGTTTAAGCTGGCTAAGAAATTGCAAGAGTACTGTGGAATCGTTGAAATGAAACCGCAAAGACTTTGAGTCTAGAGTTGATTTCAATCTTACATTTCGAAGTAGAGCTTGGACTTGAGGAGTCTTGAACAAATCTTTTGAAAACATAAATAAAATAAAATAATAAATCAGCCTATATACGATACGTCCCACTGCTGGGCACAGGCCTCCTCTCACTCTCATGGATGAGAGGGAACGGGCAGTAGTCCCCACGCTTGCCCAGTGCGGGTTGGGGACTTCACATACACCTTTAAATTTCTCCGTGGATGTATGCAGGTTTCCTCACGATGTGTTTCCTTCACCGAAAAGTTAACGGTAAATATCAAATGATATTCCGTACATAAGTTCCGAAAAACTCATTGGTACGAGCTGGGATTCGAACCCACGACCGCCGTTTGACAGCCGCATGCTTGAACCGCTAGGCTACCGTAGCTATTGAAAACATAATTGAGTGGAACAGATGACTTTGATTGATTAATGTACTTACTTCCACCAGCAATTTCGTCTGCGTGGACGCGGGATTAAAACTATCCTATGTTTGAATTTAGGCTTTAAACTATCTTCGTGCAAATTTACATCCAGATCGTTTGAGCCGTTTAAGCGTGATTGAGTAACAAACATCCAAACTTTCGCATTTATAATATTAGTAGGATTGTAAATACCTACCTAAATTCGACATTTCAAGTTCCGAATTTTGCAAGTTCTTTTTTCACCAGTGGGGGATCATTGTACCTCATGGGCGTCTGCAGACCCTTTCAAATATATTGTGATGGAGTCATACAATAATTTGCTATGACCAGACGAAGTCCCGCACAGTCCAACGGCCCACCTTCAGGAGCTCGGTGACTTTGATCACCATATCGCTAGGAACATTTTTTTATTTTTTTCTATTTGAACCCACTGATACATAATTATATTAACACGCAATGCCCGACTTTGTTGACAAATCACTTGAACCATTATTACTTGTCGCTCCCTTAAGTTGCCTTTTAATTTTGCAATTAATGTACGATTGCTTATATGTATGTATAAAATATGTATCTTTACACTTATGTATTTATAGCAATATATATTAAAGTGTGTACGATCTATTGGTAAAGTTAAAGTAAGATGTATTATTACGCTCTTTTAGCTGTAATCCTGCACTGCCTGTTTACAATACTTGTTAAAAATTCCTGCTTCGCAAAGGTTGTCTGGAAGAGATCGCTTTAAAGTTATTACCATTATTTATTTTGCCTGATCTTGTAATAATCTCTGTTATTTGTGGTGCAAGAATATTATTATTATTATGTATGTTTTGTCCATATCTCAGGACCATGGGGTCTCGGACTTTTGGAAGGCATGCGTGGGGCCGAAGCCAACAGCGCAGAGGCCCTTTAAAACAAATATAATATAAAGCGAGGGATACACATGGCAGATACCATCTCCGAGCGCACAACATGATACACCCGGTGATGGTCCCCGCCAGGTGCAAAGACTATTGCAGTGCAACACTGTGCTGCGATGGAAACTAAGGTCATGGGTTATTGGGTTAAATGGTGGGTGGTCTGGACAATGGGTTATGGGAGGAGACTAGCGGACACCTGCCGTGACAATAAGTCTCAAAATTGTGAAAAGGCAGGCGGTGACTCGCCAACTCGTTAAGTGGGCCCCACAAACAGTCGCACACGCAGTGCGACAATGGAGCAACACGTCTGAGCGGCTGTGAGGTTGTCGAGAGGTGAGTCTGCGGTGCGCCAGATCCCGGTAATCCGTTCAAGGGCCGCCGGCGTTATGACATTTTACACTTCCAACCTGGAGCATAGGTTCTACTTTTGCGACTCCCACTCTGGCCGGCCGGTTAAGGCAAGCACAGAGGCGAGGGCCAGATCACTCAGGCCCTCTGGAGGTTAGGGGACCGCGGTGTCGCCACTCACCGTCAGCTCGCCACAAGCTGCCCCCGTGGGCTTATTATTATTATTGCACACCTTATCAAGTCGTTTTCTATACTAGAAGCGGGTTTCACAAAGAAAAGGCGTTTTCTATAGTCTCAGTTAATTACAGTGTTCAAACACCAATTTGTATAGCATTCCCAAATTACACAGCTACCGACCACGCTTTCAAGTTCTACTTTACTATTACCGTCACAACATATCAACGTGATGACTATCATAATGGTCATAAAAGCCTTGAGTTCTGTATTGAAATAAAGCATTATGCGTTAGGAGAGCACAATAAGGACCGTTACCAAGACATGCGAACATGAATTATATGGAATTAATACTTTTATTATAATGGCTTTGAATGCGACCGTCAACAAAACATTTCTGAAAGAAACAAGAAAGAGGACTGAACAGTTTTGCCTAAATACGCTCTTAAGCTTATTGTGTTAAAGATGATTTAAGATTGGTGAAGTATTGGCGGTTACGGTGTATTTTTTTCCAGTCAGAATGAAATGCGTGTAATCCATCAAAATGCATTGAATGAGCGTAATTTGTTTGTAAGAAACATATCATTTTCCGGTCGGGTGGTTGGTAATGTCTTGTTTGGTAACTTAGGGCCTGAACTGAACCCCTTATGTGATGCATTAACAGCTTGAGCAATTTATTTGTTTAATTGTATGGGGGAATACAATTAGTACAAAGGCAGGCTTCATAACTTACCACATGCAGTGAATGGGAGCAGACAGATCCCGTTTTCACTGTTGTTAACTGTTTTAATTGCGTCACTATTGGAATGTTTACTGTTGCGACATTAAGAGTTCTCATACAATACCCATAGAACATCAAGAACATTGAGTCGGTGAGTGACTTTGTGGTGTTTGGTGGTTCCTTGGCCAGTTATTCGAAATTCAGAAAAAGCGCCTCGCGTCATTCAAATGTCATATTTGAGTTTAAAACAACTCATACCTGGTTCTGTACCTCAAAAGGAAAAAACGGAAAATTTATAGGATCACTTTGTTGTCTGTCTGTCTGTCAATACCCTTTATACCGTAAAAGCGGGAGGTATCGAGTGGAATTTAAAACCATGTGCTCAGGTTTATTTGTTTTTAAGTTCCTTTGAAGCTGCAAACTTCTAAGTTAACATAAAAAAAGATATCTACGACCTTTTATGCTGCAAAAAGTTTATTTAGACACTCTCAGGGAATCAAAACTGACATATGAGATTTGGAAAGTATTATCGTCTTATATTACAAGAACAGGGAAAATCTGAAAACTATACATTGTACTTAAGTACGGAATCCTCGGTGGGCGAGTCCGACTCAAACTTGTTCAGTTTTTTAGAAATTACAAGTATACTAACTCAGGCCCACGACTTCGTCCGCGTGGAACTCCTTTATATCTTACTTCCATACAAATTCCGCCCCCCCATTTCACCCCTTAACACGTTCGGTCGAGCAACGTCTATAGAAGTCACATACCTAATATATGTAGGCTTGACAAATATTTAATTGAGGTTGCGGGTCCGAACGTGTTAAGGGATTTCTGAGGTAATAACTATCCTACGTCCTTTCCAAGGTCCCAAACTATTTACATACCAAAATTTCATCACAATCGGTTTAACAGTTTAAGGGTAACGATTGATGGACAGGCCGACTGTTACTTTCGCATTTATATTATTAGGATGGATGTATCTGTCCACGGTAGCAATCCTACCTTAAGTCAGCTACACTATGTACATTCAATATGCGCATTTTATCTTCCCAGATATCGATCTTCATCTTTGTCATTGCAGCGGCTACCGAACGGACAGACATAAATTGAAAACCTTTTCCCAGTCGGTTTAAAGCCGGCATGACAATCAGACGTAGATTGATATGGGCCGTCAACGCTTCAGGTTTAATCACCAAAACGCCTTCAAACAATAATTCACTCAATGAAATATCTACCTTAAGTGAACCACGTTAAACAAAATTTCCAACAACGGTAATAACGCTTACGATCTTTTCCGTTTCGTGCATACGCTATGTCAAAAGGAACGATTCAGAAGTAGTCAACCGTAAATATGTTTTGTACTTTATTTTTATGAGAAACAGGGTTGAGATTGCTTTGTTGATTGGTTTATTGTTCGACCCTTAATTTGCTTAAGAATAGGTATGAGCGATTCATAAAAGTTCACGGACCGTGACGCGATTAAGTGCTATTGTGCTTAAATTAAGTGTTTAGAGATCAACAGGTATCGTTTAGGTGCCCTTAACAACTACATACTTCTTTGATTTGATTTGATTTGATTAGGATTTAGAGTACTTCAGTTGAATGCCTATAATAATAACTGTTTACTCAGGTTCAATTGCACGCATGCAATTTTATCTGATACAATCGAGACGACCCAAATCATATGACGGTCACAATACGGTAATACAAAAACCAATTAAAATCGTCTTTTGTTTAATTATCACCATTGAAACCTGTAAACGCGGGTTGCACCAACTTACAATCTTTTTCTTTTTTGGCATTCTGGCCAACTATGTCGGCTCAGCCAGTATCAAATCGAACGAGAGCTGCTCATGCCCTGCGAACATACGGACAACACAAACACATATTAAGGACTACCAAACACCATTGTTAAAAATCCTACAGTCTAAAAATCAACTTACGATTACAGACCAATCAACGTTAAATGTGGCGCTGACAGCTGTCAATCCAGAGAAACTTGTCGAGCTTTCCATACATTCCGATTTCAACGAACACCGCTTTCGACAACTGACTGCTTGCACCAAGCCACCCCTATTATAGACTATGGATGCTGGTTTAATGTATGTATCAGTATCAAAAAGGGAAATAACTTCTTTAGAACATCACTCTTATTCTAATTAAACAAGAGAACCACCGAAAATACAATCCATATTTTCCGTGAGATCCAAAACCGAAGTGAAGAAGAAGCAATTTAATTTCCCAACTGCATCGTTCTTCGGATTTATTTACATTTCAGCGAAAAACCGTTTCTCTAATTCTCTGATACCATCAAATTGTCAGGATTAAGTACCATAAAACAAACCTAACGTAAAGTTATACACGATAATTAGAAAGATATTAAAGAAAATCTAAGGCTTTGGGGTCTTCGATAAAAACTGGCTTTTCGCCGAAATTAAAATTCCGCCAAACGATAAGTACAGTTGGCAAATTAGGGATTGCGATAGGATACCGCTGATATTAATGATAATGAACACGGAACCCTGTAAAGTAAAGTGTTAATCACACTGGCATGCGTGTAATGTATACTTGACTTGTTGATGGATCGGGTTAACTTTTTCTAAAGTATAATGGGGCAACTACTCCACTCGATCAAATTCGCTCTTTATTTGATCGCTTTTAAATAGCACGGGTGTAAGCTGAGAACGTTTGAATGGTCTTCATACTTGTAGGTAATTCGCAAGATTAGCACGTATGTAAATAATAAATAACTTCTTCTTACAGCTTATTATCACACATCTTGGTTTAGTTTTCAAAAATATGATTGTATGGTGATTATGAGATGTTGATCAAAATATAGATCATGTAATGCAATGAGAAACAATATGCCTATCGGGATGTAGAAGAAAGCTCAGAAAATAGAGGAATGGAAATTGCACACTGACAAGAGCTCTTAAATATATGACAATGATGAGTACAATGAGGCGCGACTGTGAAAGAGAATAACCCATTTTCAAGTAGGTTACGAAATACCTGCAGAAAACCTCTTCAGTCCTATTCGAACGAGCGAGCTAAGCGACGAAGTTTTCTGCTTCAGCTTGGGCCGAAAATCGTTTGTCCGGTGTCTGTCCCGCAATGCCGCTGTTCTCTTCTACAGCTCGCATTTCTCAACCGGCTCTCGTGAAATTTTGTGAGTAAATAGGTTCGTTAATTATAATTTTTGACATGACTCGAACAAAAACCCATAATATTTTTGAACGAGCTATCCAACGATACGAGTAGGTGCCTATTAAATGTTCCACGAGTGAATAGATTACTTTTGAAGTAATTTGTACATGCTTAAAATGATTGACGACTAATTATAAATAATTACAATAAAACTATTTGGGATCATCCTATATGCAGCGTGACGTCAAATTGATGTCATCGGCATGAAAATTATGGGCTCTGATCCCGACATATTCTTATACAGGAGGGTGCTAAATCTCCATCTAAATATTCCTACGAAACTCACAAAATGCAGTCTCCAAATACCACATAATCATTAGGAAATATTTCAACTAATACGAGTAGATCCGCCGTTGCATTCCATTCTGTTTTTACTTAAACACCAAATGCGATGTCAGAATGCTTGACGCTACTCAAACTTAAAACAGCTTAAGCCCACAGAGATTACGAGGTCCATAAGCCTTTTTAAGCTAGTGTCATCTCCAGTATTCGCGTGTGTTAGAAGATAAGGTTAATCCCGTGTGTCGGTTCGCAGGCACGTGTTTCCTGGATTTTATGCCTGTTCACGCTGTAATCTGTTTGTTTGTCTGTCTGACGGTTTATGGTTTAAAGGTTAGAGTTTTGGTTTTGTTTATGCTGCGACGGTTCTTGAAAGGGCGGTGAATCGAAAGTGAAGGTAGTTAAAGATGTCTCCCCAATGATGATGACATTGATGATGGTAGTGGGTGTTTTCTCAGAGATACCCGTTGACGGCAACTCCTAAACTAGTTAATTTAAAGTGGGGGGAACCATTACGTGCATGGGTTCGTGTGTGACCCGCAAAACAAATTTTTGAAAGTACTGTCGGTATGAGATATAGTGTACAAGCATCATATATGTAGTTGGTAGCAGCCAAACTAGCCACATATATTGCAACATGTATTTATTACGGAGGAGTAAGGATGTGTTACGATATATTTGGCTACTTTAGCTGCTACTAAATATATGATGCTGACTGTACCTACGGGTAAACTATTTAAGGCAGACCCCTTGCAGGTTGCTGTGTAAAGTTTACAAAAAACAAATACAATGCTTAATACATTTCTTGCCATTACATTATGTATCATCAAACCGCGATTAAAACGGAATTGGAGGTGACAGTTTTGCTATATCAATCCGTCAAAGTTTATATGAAAGAAGCGAAGCTATCAAGCTAATGTCCATTACCAAACCCATCACAGTAATATAGGTACTTAATCTTATCATATCGATCCAATTATATATATATCCACTAAATTCTATTCATTCTTACTTGTCCTATCATGTAAGCAAACATGAAGTCAAATATGATCATAGACAACGACTAGTAATTGGAAATGACGATAAAATATACATGATGTTGATGTGTGATCCATAGACAATCTAGACCCCGTTATGTCAGATATTTTATAGGACATTCGTTCGTTACTTTGATTTTTGAAGAAAATCTTATTATAAATTATATATTTCAGTGTAGTTTAATAATAATAATAATAGTCATAAATGTCATGATAAATTCAACGAGTTTGCATAAACTATGATCGTTTAACAGAACAATTAAGATTAAACTTAAACAGTAAAAACATACAAACAGTTAAAAAGGAAGATGGCTCAGCTAATGCCTGCGCCAAGTAGCCCTCGAGACGGCAGAGTCTCGGGGACTCTGGCTCAGACGATGTTATTCTGCCATCCCGGTAAAATCTAGCAAGGTGACACTTCTCAGAATTAAAAGATGCACACACATACATACAAGATACACATTAGTCACATTATATGAAAGATTGAAATCAACAATAGTACAATAGCACAGGTTATTCTCAATAGTTAAGCTACACAGTAGTTATGCTGTCAGGTACAGACCAATTATTTAAAAGTGAATGTTGTTGCTTTTTGGGAATCCATTTATATTTTAAGTGATGATTATTGTGCAATACCTGGTGAAAAGTGTGATAATGTCTTCGAGAAGTGTTTGTTTACATGATAAGACACGTAAGGATGAATCGACTTTAGGTATTCTTATAAATGTCAATAGTAATATGAGGGGTAATAATAGTGATAGGAGGGGTAGGTAGTTCTGCTGAAACAAAAATGACAGATCAATGTACTTATCAAAGTACAGCCTTTATTTACACACACATTATGTGTAAATTGTATTGTATTTGTACTCCCTTTGTCTCTGTGTGTCTTTTGCGTAGTGAATAAATGTCTTCTTTCTTTCTTTCTTTTTCTTTATTTAACGTCTGCGACTCTGTGACTTCGTTTTAACCATCTAGTGATCGCAATTCTTTATCTGTGATTGCCAGACTTATTCTTTCTTGTGTTTCTGGAATAGGTGTCGTTAAATCCAACCCAACCATCATACTAAAACCGTCTCAATTTTCTTGACGACCGTCACAAATGACTCCCCTTAATCGAAGTAACTACGGTGACCAATCTCACATACCTTCGTAGGGTGACAAGGTCCACGTGAGAATCGGTCCGGGCAATCAAAGACGGACGTGGTCTCGGTTTACAGCTGCATCGGGATCGGTAACTTTAAATTGAGTTTTGACGTTTTTAGGACTGTCCGCCGCAAACCGGTCGTTTGCGGCCACTTTCCGCGGAACGTTTTAAGTTTTCGACGCTTTTTAGCTTTATTGTTCTGCTTTTTCGTGTCTGCTGTTTTGGTACAGCAACATTTCAACGGAAATTACAGTTAGGTACGCTGACAAATAAGAGTGTCTAAAATTCTTATTCATAGCTAAAGTCATTTTCGCTACGCACACACATTACGCTGAGTTGCGACCATTTCGTGGCAAATTACGTTATTGTCAATGTATGTAAATTGCCTTGTGTTTGTCACGAATAAATGTATCTTTCTTTCTTTCTTTCTTTCTTTCATTTTCGGCTTTCGGATGCACCCGGAGCGTTGGACCAAACAAACCAGCGAATGTAGCCCACAAAATGACTACCGAGGCAGAGGCAAACCGAAAAGAAAATAGCAAATTGATCATGAAACTTTTCGTCCATACAAATTGGCGGGAAACATGATTTATTGTCAAATGTTATAATAGTATTTATAAAACTGTCATTGGAAATGGAATCTGCTATCGTGCACGGTAGAGTGGCTTTTTGAATGGACTATTTTGATCCAACTCAAATAATACCACGTACCTATAAATGAAATAATAGTACATTAAATACTACAGAGGCCGGGAAGTAAGGGGTTGCCGGCCGAGTACATATAGACGGCCGAGCATAGCGATAGTTATGAGGCTGGCAACCCCTTTTCACGCCGAGGTATGTAGGTATAGTGCTATTAGTGCTTTTCTCAAACATGCAATGAAATAATTACAAAATTTCCAAGCAATCAAAACTTTTATTTTCATGGCTGAGCGCCGTGATCCTGTGCCACAAATTGTGGAATGGAAATAAAAAAAGACCATCTTGCAGGCCTAGGCCTCCAATTTTGTATGAAATGTCATTACGGGTCTCTCGTCTCGCTGCGCCCGAAACGTGACTCTTTGAAGCCCATTATGAAGAACACAACGTCAATATTTCATTGCATGTTTGAGAAAATGGAATTTATTCTGCAAGTAGGCCGTAATGGCACTTTTACAAGTCAAAATTCTACCAGTTTTTCTGAAAAAGAAGACCACTGTTAAGAAGAAACGCCGGAACAAACTCAACAGTCAGTATTTTTTTGCAAAAAAAGCTTATTAAAATGATTGATGGTTCTTAACCTATAGTTACGTACCAAACGTTACGCAATCGATCAGCAGAACCGTCTTTTTGCGATAGAATCCTGACGCAGTGCCATTAAAATTAGCTTCGCCTTTGCAAAAGCCAGAGCACACCAAAACAATGCATTCTCAATTTAATCACAACTTATTTAGCGTGATCAGAATGGCGCTCTTAAATAACGCAGTAGACGTGTGTTCACGTGTGCGTGTTGTGTTTTGATTCAAATTGATGCGCCTGCGGCGAAGGGCCGCCCTTAATGACGTTACTGACGTGCTAGGGCTGGCCAGAGGGTCAATCAGAAAGTTACGTTTCGCATTTGTTTTACAAAGTGTTTCACTAGCTTGAGCTGGTACTTCCACTTTCCCATAAGGTTGAGAAAACAAGTGAATTTTTCATTGTTGATCTATAAAGAAGATCAAAGGTGTAATAAGACGTAACAAATATCATTTAACTACAATGGATAAGTATATAAAGACAGAGAGAACAAAATAAATTAATTCTATTACCTAATAAATAAATCGACAATATGTATAAATATACATTTTCTAATATAACCTAAAACTTGCTTTTCTATTATGAAAGTACCTACTATTTCTGGGGAGCAATAAAGAATATTTGTATTGTTTTGTATTGTAAATTGTAAACAACAGAAATGGTAAAAATGCACTTATGAGAATGAATTGATATTTAATGACAACAATATTATGCCAAACTATTCCAGTTCAGGTTTCTTCGTGGCATAATAAGATTCATGCCTCGTAAGCCAGATTTTAGAGAACCATGTATTTAATTAATAATTGTTTGTCCCACTACCGCAAATCCTGCAAAATAAATATAATTTAGCATGGTCGAGGCTTCACGTGACCAGAAGGCTGGCTTTTACCTCGCCCAGAGAATCAGCATTGCCATTCAACGTGGCAATGCTGCCAGCCTTTTGGGCACACTACCGCCTGGCAGCGTAACATAGGTCTCCCCCAAAGAGTGCCACAATGACCGGTCCTTCGCCGGCCGCATTCAGCGGACTCCCAAAAAAAAAAACTACGCTACGGTAGACTAGTGGTTCAGGCTGTCAAGTGGCGGTCGTGGGTTCGAATCCCGGCTCGTACCAATGAGTTTTCCGGAAATTATGTACGTAATGTTTACCGTTAGCTTTGCGGTGAAGGAAATCATCGTGAGGAAACCGGTCTAATCCCAATAAGGTCTAGTTCTCCCTCTGGGTTGGAAGGTCAGATGGCAGTCGCTTTAGTAAAACTAGTGCCTTTGCCAAATCTTGGGATTTGGTGTCAAAGCGGACCCTGGGCTCCTTTAGGGGCACTACCGGGAATAACGCTAGGAGGATGATGATAAGGCTGATGATTTCACCACCCAAATTGTATCAGAAATCACGATATACACAGGACAGGAATTTGGACACAAACACACGCACGGTGAAATTAGAATTGGTGGCTCAAAAAACAACCATCCGACATTCGCCACCCTTCACGCAATTTCCGAGCCCCAGGCAGTGCCGGTGGAAAAATATAGACTTCAATCAGACAATTCAGGGTAATATTTATTACCAGACAACTCGTTTATTAAAGCTCTTTCATTATATTACCTATTCGCACGGGTACTATATTATACATATAAACCTTCCTTGAATCACTCTATGTATTAAAAACCGCATCAAAATCGGTAGCGTAGTTTAAAAGATCTAAGCATACATACGGACAGACAGCGGGAAGCGACTTTGTTTTATACTATACAACGACGGTGGCAAACAAGCGTACGTAGCGTCGCAGCCTAATAGACGCATGCAACTCCCAAGGAGTAACATGGGCGTTGCCGACCCTTTATATGTTTAAGGATTCGCTGTGTTGAGAGCTGAAGGAACAAATTCCCTCGCTCTCAACACAACGCATCCAACTATGTAGTGATAGTGACTATTAAACGAACAATATTTGTATATATATTTGAAATCACGTTCTCGAAAACGGCTCTAACGATTTCGATGAAATGTGGAATATAGGTGTTTACGGGGGCGAGAAATCAATCTAGCTAGGTCTCAAGTCTGGGAAAATTCGTTTTCTCCGTATTTTCAACTGAGCTGAGCTCGGTCGCCCAGGGACTTAATTGAAAACACGTTTAACCAAAATGATTGACAATAATAAATATTTGAGTTATATTAGGTATCCATAAAGTTACCTAAGTTTTGTCTATTTTGAAAAACCTTCATTGATTACGATGCTAAATTAATGTTTGTATGTTTATTGCGCTAATTCATTATTTTCTTCCTTTCCGTAGAGTAGGGCACAGCGGAATAACATTTCGCACATATTTGAAGCAGCCCAGCTGTATATATCGGAGCGGCCAAAGTGCTCAAAAATATATGAACACGTCTCTATTGTCGAGGCATTTAGAACCACATTACAGAAGACCGCAGCCATGACATGTAACACTTGTGTTCCCGGTGGTGAGTAACCAGAGTGAAAATATTGCATTGCATTACATATCAAATACATACATGCGTTCACGCTTTCATTCCCAAAAGGGGTAGGCAAACTTATAATTCCAATGCCTTTAAAAAAAAAAAATGTGGGTATAAAAGATAAACGAAATGTGATATCGCAGTGATAAGTTGCTAGCCCATCGCCCACAACACACTTCAACCTAGTTCCCTTAGCACAACTCTTACGACACCCACTGGAAGAAAGAGGGTGGTGCTTTTCTAACCCGACACCACACGGGGAAATCAAATACATACCGTGGTATTTTGATATTGGTTGTAAACGTTTTCTGTCATCTGAATGTCAGTATTTAGTCAAAAGCCCTCGTTTTCCATCATTCCATCTCCCCGTAATATCCGCGCCGCGGGCGCCGGCGGCGCTCCGCCCCGACATTGTTCGATCCGATCCGAAATCCGATTTCGGACGAATATCCTGTGCGCCGCCAGCTGAGACCGACCGGACCGATAAGGGGGTGGTTATTAATACATTCACGGCCAATTTTTTAACGCTACGCTCGTAGCCGATGTAGAGGCCTGACCGCTAAGTAGCGGAATGTTAAAGCTAACGTATTGTCGTATCAGGAGCTGGAAACAGTGGCAGAGAAGAACAGAATGGCGATTATATCACCGACGGTAAAAATGATCCCCGGCTCTTGAGTTTTTGATGATGATGATCAGCGGAAAGTGCCTGCGAATAGAGCGCCCGCTAGTCGGGTTCCTGAAAATACAAGAAAGTAGGTCCCATAGCAGAAAATTCCAAAAGTTTATTTTCACAAAGGCGAACTTATCCGTAGTCTAGTCTAAATAGTTTAGCCTAGTCAGTAGTTAAATATGGGGTAGATATCATTTGTCGCGTGACAGGGCCGTCACATTGGCATAAATAGAAAATCGCAATTTTACAAAAAGTGCTGCAAGAGAGAACTTTGAGAACGTCGAAACATATTAGACAGACAGGCTACAGTCTATTTGGGTCTTGCAATGATGATATAAAACCTAACTTGCTTCAAGTGAAACTATTAGGTATGAATGCAAAATCAGAAGATATATAAAATAATGATCATGATATAATTTAAATCTAACCTTGGCGTAAACAGTCAAGTTCACAAAAAATCCAAGATATAATAAAAATAATTACGTATTTCATAAATAGTATTTTTTATTTTGTTTTATATGAAGAAAACCGTGTATTGTTCGAAATTTAATTTTATCTTTACCAGCCGTGTTAGTTTGAGAATCTATTTGTGTGAGATTCTCCCAACACAATATTTATCTCATACATGTAACAAAGTGAATATACTTAATATTATATATTGCTCCGGTAATATTTAAATTGAGTTACTGGTCATTTCTTTAACTCTCAACGTTCTTTTGTTAATTGGTACAAATTCAAATGGTTCTCACATTGAACTTAAAACGGCTCATTAGAATATGAATAAGCATGTGGTTTACCAAATAACTGACAAAACAAAGTCAATGGGCAAAGATATTGTTGAACACTTCAAATATTTACCCGAGGGAACAAATCTAAATATTTTGTAATTCGAGACAGGGATTATTTCGTCAATTACAATACAAACTATTGTACTATTTACCTAAAAACATAATTTACATGATAATCAGCATTCAATTGAGTGATTTCCATGTGTACTGGCCAGAATGTACCAATACTGTTGTACCAATAAAGTTGTACCCATTATCTGGCCCTTGGACATAATTTGCATAATCACATAATTTGATCTCTTACTGAAGTACCGATGGCTCCGTTTGATTCGTGGACGCGTCGAGAATTAAGTGATGTACAGTTAAATACATTATAGAAAAATTACAACCGAAATGAGAACCTCCTGCCTTTTTTGAAGTCAAGTGAAAATTTTTTTACACATACACAATTAAATCTGCTTTAAAAGAGACTAAAAATATTTAAAACTAGAAAATAGTACGAGGCGTTTCACATTATTTACCGATAGGTAGTGATAACGATGTTGGGTAAAAAATAATAATTACTTCCATCATGCCTTAGTTAGTCGAACGAGCGAGTGAAAGTAAATAATTTCTGTAAAGCTTGGGCCAATAATCGTTTGTCTGTCCGGTGTCTGTCCCGCTGGTTTCCTTTACAGGTCGCATTTCTCAACCGATTATCGTATCGAATATAAAATTTTGTGAGCAGGTTAGTTAATTATAAATATTTTTTTGTGGAGTCTATTTTTTTAAATCATACATATTTTTTATAAGACAGTCTCGCGAGTTCTACGCCTCACAAGCCATTAGTTTTAACAGTTCTTGTTTGCTACGCAACATGGCAACGTATCTTGGCAATAGCTATCACTGTAGCTACTTTCACCCCGTTAACATGTTTCGTTAACAAACTACGACATCGGTAAACCTCTCCAAAAAAGAGTAATATCGTTGACGAATCAACTACGACGTCGGGGTTAAATTCTTGATCACTCTCGATCAATTACTTTATAAATAAAAAAATAACTTGAAGCATCGCTAGTTCCTAACTGACGATTCATAAAAAACGATAAACATAAGAAGTATTTACACGCTTTACTAAACTCAAATTGTAATAGTCAAAGCCTAACAAAAAACCCATATTTCCAATGAATAGTAAACTATATGTAGTGCTATTTGCGCTTGACTGTCCTCAAAACCGGTACACATACACAAAGGCCGGACACGTAGCGCGTAACTGTTAGATCACGAATTTGAAAAGAATATTAACCCTGTCGGGCCCGTCGGTGGCCATTGTGTCAGAGCTGGGATGTGTACCGGTAGTCGTGTACCGCTTTTATTAAAACGCATCTTTAAGAAGAGGCGGTCCGTATGCATATCCGACTTATTTAAAAATTATTTCAACAGCTATGATGAGACTAGTAACTTCAGTTTAAGTTACTCATCACATTTTTTAAATTTATTTATAAGAATCGTCTAATAAATAAATAAAAAAATGCTTCCATTGAAAGCGCTTAAACACTGATATTGTAAATACAGCATCTGTACATTTTCACTAATTAAAACAGAATACTAAAACTAACTTTACTAACCAAATTAAAGCTTGCTTGCATAAACTAAACTAGAATAAGTAATTCACAGGAAAGTTCTCAACGTCTGTGTTAATACAAGTATTTGCACTAAAAACTCTCATATGCCTAATAAACTTGAGATTAAACTAAAACCCCGTACAATGGTACACATAATCCGGTACATCACACATCCCTACCGTAATGGCGTCACGTCCCGCGTGCGTGTCGCGATAAAGGGCTAAGTACACTAACCACCTGACGTGAGTCACAAATCCGCCATTATTACGTTATTGTGGGAGCCACATTAACATGTGTATACAACTTAACGTGAAATGCGACCGATAATTCAACCCTTGGAAACGTGTCTTTATTTGAATGGTGCTAGTGTTGATGAGTACAATGGTACGGGTTCTGTACCGCAATAATTCGGGACGTTCATTTTAATTAACATATCATTTGTGAAGTTGTTTCTTATACACGTAAAAAACTAGTTTTTCGGGTGACTTCGTATTTCAAAGTCCCACGTCCCATACCAAGTTTTACCCCCAATTTCATCATATAATATTGAGGAGTGATTTTCGGGATAAAAAATATCTTATACATTAATCTTAGTTATAAGATAACTGTGCGCCGGATTTCAACCAAATCGGGTATTACTTTTTTGGACAAAGTTCGATAAAGACCAAACTTAGTGAAGTTTTATTTATTATTTCATTAAGTGAGATTTTAGATGAGATAAAATACTATAGTATTAACTTGATTGTCTCGTAAAATAATGTATTGTTTAAGTAGGCTGAGTAAGAAAAGGAAAATAAAGACCCACTTTCGATTTTTTTCTATCGAAGAAATTTTAGGCAATCATGTATCGATTAAATCAAATAAACAATCATATAGTCAAGAATCATATACCTAGTACCTGAAAATCAGACCTTAATCTAGTCTGAACGGCGTTTAAATGCACACAATTATTTCCAATGCACCCCCTAACTAAATTTCACCAGAACAGTCGCAGGACGGCATTTTGTCGACTCTTCAGTTTATTGTAATGAAGACTCATTTGTCCACACTCAAACACTCAACTGGTTTTTTTTAACGTTAACGACAAACCATACAAGACGATTAATTCAGAGTTACCGTGGGGTCCGCGGCAGTAAGAGGAGGCGGCGGAGCGGCCGTTTAGAGCTGAATTATATTATTTTGTTATTATCATATTACTTGTCTAATTTGAATTTCGGTGACACGCCGGTGTCTAGTCTATTGTGTGCTTTTTGGGATGATAAATGACGAACGAGTTTGTGGTGATTGATGATGAGGGAGTGGAATAGAAAGATGACTCTCTTTTTGTCTCGCTCTTTTATTGTTCGCTTAGCTACTTTACAAATCCTTACCGATAATACACCAGGGTGTAATCGTTAAGATGCCCAAGCGATTATGCTGTAAATATAAGAGTTTTAAAAAACATTCAAATCGATCCATAAAGTATGCCACCCTATGAGTTAAATCATCATCATCATCATATCAGCCGAAAGACGTCCACTTCTGGATCAGGCCTCCCCCAAGGAGTGCCAATGTGACCAGTCCTGCGCCACCCGCATCCAGCGGACTCCCGCGACTTTTACCAGGTCATCAGTCCACCTTGTGGAGGGGGTCTACCCACACCGCGCCTTCCGGTACGATGTCGCCACTCGACAACCTTTCCACCCCAACGGCCATCGGTTCTACATTGCACGAGTAAAACCATATCAAAACCTCATTTAAAAAAAATACTAGATAATTATATCCAAAATTGATCTGTTATGCTCTCGTACATTTAGTATGTCGTTTAGAAATGCTTCAGAGGCTGTAGTATAAGTTTTACCGAAACAAAACGTTACGACCGCGTTTGCGTTTAGCTGTCAAATACCATACAAATTGAGGGTAAAACGTAAACACGATTGTAAAGTTTTGTTTCGGTAAAACTTATACTGGAGCCTCAGTGTTATTTAATACGACGTCGGTAGTAAACCTGCCTGCCTGTGCCTGATAGTAAGCAGACTTTGTAACCTTTGGACACTTACAACTATGGAAGACGAGACGAATAATGTTAAACGATATGATACAGAGAAAGAACATAATGGAAAAATAAACCATCTTCGTCTGTAGCCCCCGACAGGATTCGAACCTGCGACCTTTCTATTAACGCTAGACTGCTCTACCAACTGAGCTACGAGGACAGTGACGAAAGTTGTATATTTTTCCACTATATTCCCGCTAAGACTAGCGCCCTCTCTGTATCGAGTTATAGACTTGTTTCTTGTTTCAGTTTTTTTTCCATTATATTCTTTCTCTGTAGCATATCGTTTATAAAATGATCGGGGTAACTTCCTCGTTAAAAATAACACGAAACAAAAATATTTAATTAAATAATTTGTTTCGTGAAAAGGGTACGAATAATGGTTTTTAGCAGCAAATTGATTATACCCACTGATCAGGTAATGTTCCACCAGCGATGCAAAGCGTACGTTCACCTACAGTATTATGTCATTGATAAAACTAACGTCTAATTTTGTTTTATAATATAATCAGTACTATCGAACTACCTAGACTACAGATAAAACACCTCTAGGACTCCATTCTCAAATAAAAAGTTTTTCTTTAAACTAAACAGTTATAAGTAGAATTCTCTTGCTACAAGTTTTAGTCTAAACACAACCACTAAATAATAATGTACTTATAATAAACATAAATAATAAAGCAATGAGATAAATCCAGTGGGAGTAAAAGTAGGAAGGATCGAATTAATCGCGTTGTATAGTGGGTTTTGTTTTAGTAACAATTTGGTTTATGAGCGACAGGTGCTGCGCGCGATACGGCGGGCACCAAGTCGATACATTTGTCGATAAAGAACATTGGTAGCGATTTACTGTTATTTCAGGCATACCCAGGTTCATTCTTTATACTAAACGGGACTTAAAGTGTTTCGCTTTCCATACAAAACGTGTCTTGACATTCGCAGGCTAACGGCGTCATATTTTTAGAAACATGTATACAACTTTCATAAATTGGCTTTCCATTTGCGCAAAATTCCCCCTTTCCTAGAATAAACTTGTCTAGAATAATTTGAGAAATTAGTTTGGGACGTGATATTTTGGAAAAAATATATTTCTGAAATGAATCTAGTTTATACAAGTTTATTTTAATCGAATGAAGCTAATGTAAAAACACGTTTTCGTATGGAAAGCAAACCACCTTATTCATTTACCTCTCTGAGGCCCACGTTTCGGATTTGTCGCAGTATCTATGGTCACGAGGCAACTGCCTTGGGCGGGTATCAATTCAAAGTCTCTTTGCTGCGTGGGTTTTCCGAACTACCCGGTCTACGGAACTATTTGGTCTTTATTAACCACTTCTTTTGCGTCAGTCCTTCTTTTGAAGTTATGTCCATGATTCTCAACACAAAAATTACAGTATTTTGGGCGTGATCACCCCTTACCATTCTAATTAGAAATAAGAATGCAAAATTGGTGCGGCAGGACGTTACGTCAGTCGTTCTCTTGAAGTTATGGTCATGGTCCTCACGTGTTTTTGTCATTTTGGCTTCGAAGACCTAACAATGACAGTAGTTTTGGCGAGATCACCCCTTGCCATTCTAATTAGAAATAGGAAGACAGTATTGGCGCGGCAGGACGTTGCATCAGTCGTGTTACTTCCTTTGAGGTTATGTTCATGGTTCTCACGTGATAAATGAAAAACCATCTGTTGAATGCATTATTTAGTCATTGACAATTAACGCCCTAATATAGGCCTAGGTTAGATTAGCTTGTTTGCGGCAAGGGCATTTATCTGTGTGATGTTTGATATTTGTTCCCGAGTCATGGATGTTTTCTATGTATCAGAGGCGGCGAATTTATGGCGGAAATTTTTTAATGGGAACACACCGGAATAAAAAAGTTATATACTTAGGAGTTTAGTGTATGAGTATAGGCTAGCCTAAAAAGAAATTTTACGCAAGTCGGTCGGAATCGGCTTGAATGGGCGTTCCGTCACTGCTATGTATACATTTGTCATTATAAGTATTTATTTATCTACATAAGTATGTATGTCGTTACCTTATACCCGAGCACTAGATTTGCTTAGTTTAGATTAATCATTTACGAAATGCCACGGAGATCTAACACGGAAAAAAATATGGTTCGTTTAAAATGTATGCTTGTTTATCGTCGATATAATTAGTTGTCGACAACGGACCGCACTAGCGCGTCTATTTACGCGGCGCTCGCGCATAAGTCAGGGAGCTCATTACGCGCAGAATCAAAGCGCGATGACATATTTACGGACACGGCTCAAATTTGACTTATGCTCGCGCGATTTATGAGTTGTGGATTGCGCTGACACATAATGTGAAATGAATACGGCTAAGCAATTACTAGCCAAATTCAACCGATCAACCTTGGCCAAATTAAATACCCAATCTCGTCCAAAATTACTAGAGATTTACAAATATTCAATGTGAGATAATCAGGAAAACTTGATCGAATAACGCACAGATCACGCAAATATACAGGTTGTTCAGGATAACGATGTAGGTTCTTAAGTAGGTGATAGACTGGAGTATTAGGAACAGCTTGAACCTTACATGTCTGTGTTACATGTCCCATCTGAAATGATTAGTTCAGTCAGTCTAATGTGAAATAACGTTACCTACTTTCTATAAATAGTTTTAGTTAAATACCAGTGTTCTAACTTCCCAGTGCCTTCCGAAGAATGCAAACATCACAGGTCCACCGACTCGATCTTCCTCCTAAGCGTTATTACCGGTTGTGCCCTAAAGGAGCCTGAGGTCCGTTTTGGCAAAGGCACTAGTTTTACGAAAGCGACTGCCATCTGATCTTCTAACCCAGAGGGAAAACTAGACCATACTGGGATTAGACCGGTTTCCTCACGATGTTTTCCTACACCGAAAAGCTAACGGTAAATAATCCGTGCATAAGTTCTGAAAATCTCATTGGTACGAGCCGGGATTCGAACCCACAACCACCGCTTGACAGCCTCATGCATGAGCCCCTAAGCTACCGACTCGATAAATAGATAAATCTTTAAAATGCTTCGCGTAGCCAACACTTCCACGTATCATCAAAAAGAATTGGCGCGCTTGATTTTAGTTTTAATACAGATGTTTCACATCTTTTTAGGTACCTACCTACAGGTATAGTAGGTATAGTACATGTTTATGTGCCACTTCAATAATTTCTTCAGAATTTTCCTCTTACTTAGGTACCTGCCATAACTCGTTTCAGCTTTCCGCCTGCGTGGTTTGCTCAATGATTATTTCCGACCGGGTTACCTTTCTACGTTATAGTCCTAATTAATTATGATTCATTTCGGCTCAGCTTAGCAATTACCGCGGAGCTGGTCACTGATCAAAGCTTTGTTAAATTCGCTTCAACAGTTTATGTCAGTTGGTAATTAGGCGTATGGAGTTTATGAGCTAATGAAATAGATTAGTAGAAATTGTTTGGAATGACTTGAACCGCAGTTAGTCATTATTGCAGCGTGTTTTTGTATCTTTTCAAAATTCAAAATATTTATTCAGCAAATAGGCCACGAGGGCACTTTTACAAGTCAAAATGTCTATCTATAGACTCAAAATAGTGTGAGTACATTATTCATAATAGAATTAACTACATCAGAGTTTACATCTCAAATACAATACGACAAAAAAAATACAATCTTATTTCTTAGAGATCTATAAGGTCTCCAAGTGTCGAAATTAATATAATTATATTTAAATCTCATATGTACGTCATACAATATACTATTAACATAATAAAACTTGCACATGTCAAAACAATAGGGGAAAATTTACATGGAATACTATATATGTATTTTTAGTTATCATAGATATTGTTATGTGGTCATACCTTTACTCATTTATCCTACTAATATTATAAATGCGAAAGTTTGGATGTTTGGATGTTTAGATATTTGTTACTCAATCACGCTTAAACGGCTCAACCAATTTGGATGTCATTTTACACGAGAGTTTTCAGCCTGGATTAAAATTTATGTCTGTTTTTATCCCGGGTCCACGCAGACGAAGTCGCGGGCGGAAGCTAGTTTATTACAAATTAAAAACATTATACAAGTACGAAGCGGTAGGCGCAGGTAGAAACAGCAACTAACTAACATTTCATTTCACTTGAAGAGGCAGGGTACAGTTTGTAATTAGTGAACCACAGGAAAAAAGCTCAAAAATACCTAACACATAGGTACCTAAGTTGTGTCAGCAAATATTTTTCAGCACCTTGTCCAGTCAGTTACTAAAATACAGTACAGATCTATGTATTTCTCAATCTGATTTGGAGCCACCCAAATAGGGAATCCTTACATGACAAAATTACCTCAATAAAATAGCAGTACTTTCTTTATAAATAATGTGGTTTCCTTGTAAGGGCGTAAAGCAGCGGAGCACTAAACGAAGCGCTGTGAAATAAAATGAAATTTATTTACTTGGCTAACAATAAGGGCCCCCCCACATTACGACGTCTTGCGAACGTTTTTCATACAAAATTGTGCGTTGCGTCGACGCCGCGTCGACGCAACGCACAATTTTGTATGAAAAACGTCCGCAAGACGCCGTAATGTGGGGGGCCCTAAGATGGAATAACTTTGTTAGGCATCTCGGCAACATTTGGGCATGCAAAACTTATGACTAATAACTGAACTGACTAATACTGACTGGATACTTAATTCGCACACATTGGCAAATGTGCTGTTGAAATGCTGAGCAAAACGGTGAAAAAAATTGTCCGTGAAGAGTGCTTGTCTCTACTGAATGCCGTATCGACCCGGCCACCGGCGTGTGAACTCTGATATCACCGCCATCTTGAAAACCCATTAAATACAAAACAACTTAACTTAACCGGTGGCCTTAAATTCAGATTTGTGAGCTAATGACCATATTAACGATAAAATATTTTTATAATCCTCGGCCCACCTTGTCAGTTCGTTCGTAAATTAAAATCAAAACTTTAGTTATTTTTAAAGACAAAGTTATTAGTTCAGCTCAGAAGGTGCGAGCATCGAAGACCACTCTCAATTTTGTTGGTAGTTAAATTAGGTTCCTATTTCGCCGGTGTTTCGAATAAGTTGGTGTTTCAACCCTTCGGCGCTTGGGTACTGGTCCCCTGCGGTGCACCAGACCGCTTAAAACGGTCGAACATTACCGTAAATATTGTGGTATTTCATATTTTCGGGCACAAACAATTCAATTCACGCTCCGGCTGCTAATTGGGCATAATTCGTGGTAAAAATATTCAATAAGCTTCTCATGTCAATAAATATTTTAACTGAATGCCTTCATTTGAATGCGTGCTCAGCGACGCGTAGACTTCACTTGTTTATAGTGACGATCAACTAAGCAGGTGATTAAATTACTATTTTAAATTCTAAGACAACGAACCAAGATTGAAAATTGAATAAACCGCCTTTTGATTTACAGCGTTCTAGTTCTAGAGCTCCGATTTGTCCTACATTGGCGTATTGAAAGGTTTTGTTTGCGTGTTTTGTTTCATGTTTTTGTTCGAATTCGTGACTTCAATCAAACGTTTGATTAACGTCGTTGAGTTTGAATAATTTTGTCGTCACCATTACACTTCAGAGGCTATTGGGCTTATGTATAATATTTTTTTTCATCACATGCGACTAGTTGACTGTAATGTGAAGTATTATGGTTCACGCTACTGAAAGGCGGTAATTTAGCGTTAACTTATTTGGTTTATGGCGTAAGTTTATTTAACATGAGCTAAGTAAGTCATCGGAGGAAGGAAACACGCACGGTGACACGAAAGAAATGAGGTATACAATGGAATATTTACTAAGGGTTTATAAAGTGTGAGGTTAGAAACAAAGCAAGCATTTGTTGCAAATTATAGAAAGTGCAGTGCAATAGTCATACAAGGTAAAGGTGGGATGTAATGTGAAGAACAAGCATATGTTTATGATTGGATATTTGTGCAAGAAACATAGTAAATTAATAGGTTAACAGGAAACAACAAAGAAAATAAACACAATAATTATACACAACAATAAAAGATAAAAAATAAAAAAGGCGGTAAGTGCAGCACAAACAATGAAAATATTTATCTCTTTATGAATTGTTTTTCTTTGCCGATTATTGTACTTACAACATACTTTTGTGTAGTTTGTTTTCTTTAGTGTCTAAATAAATTAATTAATGATTAATAATTACAGTTAATTATTCATTAAATTCAATCCAAGTCCAATAAATCTCTCTTAACACCAAGTTTCTTAAAATTCATAATTTATAGCAACGGACATGACACTGACTACTAAAGCCGGTAATGAACTGACATTACCATCCCATCATACCCGTCAAAAACTCGTGTAAGTCAAGCCGAAGTCATCCCTCGCAGCGGAGCGTGTTTCCCGACGATAAATCAAAAGGCCATACCAATGGAGGAAGATATAAATCAATTTATGCAAAGTTTACAATGCGCGGCTTGCATGTCGGGGCTCAATTTGCCACCAGTGCCATAAATTATATCAAATGCCTAATGTTTGAAGGATATTATTATTTTGGTGTAAGGCTTGTAGTGGTTGAGATGCTGTTGTTATTAACATGATGTTTATTGCAGATTTTGTAACAGAACAGATGAAACATAAGAAAACATATAAAAACTTTCTATACCTAGTGCCCTTGTTTGATATTTTAAGGTTTTCGCGTAGGTTATATAGGCATTGATGACACTGTCATAGCATTTTTGTGTGCAAGTATACACGTAAGCGATTACTTAGGATATGCAACTCGTAAGATAAGCAAAACAAAGAAATGATACCTTCATTATATATTTATCAGCTTGATAGTCTTGGATTGATATTGTAATTATGCGAGTATGACGTTATCAAGTGTATAAAGGAAACTTTAATACAATTTTTCCTAGAACCTCAATACTTGTTACACATTCTGAATGACACCTATGCAATTTGGCTTTACATTCAATAGTGGTGCTGCAACTACGACAAATATTAGTAGAAACTGGAATTTTACAGTTGACAAAGTCGACACCCTATATTTAAGTAAATAAAATGGGCCACGTCATTCCCGTCGACATGACGCTCATTACCATATCACCGCGACGTACGGTAATGATAACCCGTGGGAACGATGTTGACAGTAGCAGTCACGGTAATGAATATATGTCATATGTGCCGGTCACGCGACGGTAAGGGAATGATTGATTCGTATAATCATCCTACTTGCAATTGTAGGGAGGTTTTATGATAAATTACTCAATTTCAGTCTAATAATGACACGATTGCGAGCGGTTAGTTGAAAGGGAAAGAATTTACTGACACGCAGATTGACCGTCCCCACAAGGTGGACTGATGACCTGGTAAAGGTTACGGGAGTCCGCTGGATGCGGGTGGCGCAGGACCGGTCACTTTGGCACTCTTTGAGGGAGGCCTATGTCCAGCAGTGGACGTCTTTCGGCTGATATGATGATGATGATGATGAGATTAACGGACGGACAGCGGAGGCTTAGTAACAGGGTTCCGTTTGGTATCCTTTGGGAACACGAACCTTAAAAATATGTTATTGAATTCCCTGACCCCAAATATGTATATTTAAGCGATTCAGAACTCGAGATGTAAATAATATACCTGTGATTCAAAATTACCGCTTTAAAAAAATATGACCGACGGAAGAGTTGGGTCCTATTAAAAACTTAAAGCTATGTACCTAACAAAAATAATCGTTGCTTTTGTCCGGCGTGTCCACATTTACGACAATTTGTTCCAGCAATCTGACCCACTATTAACGTATTAGGTAATAAGCGGGTCTTTGGTTCTTCTGCAACTGAAGTAGTTTTAAAGAAGATCTTATCCAGACATTCCTTTTTCTTTGTCAATCATGAATATATATTATTCAGTTTATCCTTTTCATTTATCATATCCTCTATTAGTAATCAAGTCTTTGTCGCTCAAACGCACCGTTTCTAATGAACAAAACAGACTATTCCCCGCATGGAATCCAAGTTGTTTAAAGGAGCTCTCTACTCAATTCCAAGCTGCAGCGTTCATCCGCAGACAAACAGTGGAACGTATCAGATCTACAGACACGTAGCAATCAACCCGCTCACCGCCAGCAGCCGCAGACGTCTCCCGATTCAATCGAAACTACTGCATTTCCAGTTGCCCAGCCTTTGATATGTCCATCGCTTGTCTGTCCAAACGATTGTGCATAACGTCCAACCAATACGGACCCCTCGAACCGAACATTTGCCCTTTAAAACGCTAGCAGCGCAAAAGACCACCAAACGGCAGACGGGTCTAGTGAGAATGGCCGCAGTTCCGCTGTACATCATTGAAATTGTCAAGGCATTTGTAAACAGAGGGTGATAAATTAATGTACGTAGTACATTAGACGCCCGTGATAATAAAACACGCGTTAAAATTGTAATTGCTGACGGAGCTCGTAATGTGATGACGGTTCATTTCGTTTTAAATACACTGCTGTGTCTTCAAGCGTCTTAAGGTAAATTCTAAGTTTGCGAGCGGTAATGGGGGATGCGTCTAGCGATGAGGTGGCAAGGCAAGTAGGGTGAACGGATGTGTTACAGGGCATCTAACAGCGAAACTCACTCCGGAGGGTAATCGCGCACGAAAGCGTCCAGTAATAAAACCGGTCGTAAAATTGTAACGTTACGACCTGAGAGACGCGGAGTGCACTGGATGGCACATTGATACGTTCTCGGCTTGATGCTTCTACGTACATTGTGATTTATGCATCTGTTTTTTTTTCTGGCGACTAACGTTGTGTGTCGAGGGTTTTGGAGTGTTTTGGTACAAATATAGACACGTAAATGGCCAAACACTTTTAAGGATGCAACTCACAGGGGATACCGGTGGTTTGAAAGCGGTGTTTTACTCTGAATTTAGAAAGGTCACCCAAGCAGGGATTCAGTATATTTTTCCTCCTTTTTTTGGCTTAACACTGACTTTGACTCGCTTAACGATCTTGACGAGGTCAATGATCGATGACAATAATTGAAGGAAATCAACTGTGACACTCATTTAAAGTAAACAAAAAATTGTACGGTGTACGTAAGTAGTATGCTCAAGGGTCTCCAAGAATGAACTTAATTAGATGCTTTATTTTTTTTTTAATTTTCGCACAATGTTGCATAATATATACATTTAATATAATATATTATATATTATGTCATCAGCCTTTGGACCTTGTCTGTATAAAAAATCATAACAATTTTTTTTTTTTATAGGTCAAGATTATACAGCAATATTAGCAATACTGTTAACATTATAGCAATAAATATTTCACACATGCATAGTTAATTAGGACTAGATTAATTAAAGCCGAGTCAAGGACGACTGTAATATGTACTTTACTAAATAATAAGGCAGTGATGTTCGACAGAGTCTGATTATTTCGGGCCTAAAAACTGAATCACTTCATGGTCCGTTAAGAACGGAACCTTGGTGAAGTTATAATATCCTACAACTTGAATATAAAAGCAGAAATACTACAGTTGGGAATCACTCAAAGCATCACATTTGAAGTAACAACAGCAAGATGTTCGCTAAGGTAAAATATTTTTAATATTCGCTTTTCGAGCCCAGTTTATCCTAGAATTGCCACTTGTTCCATAAGCGACCACATTAAATTCCATTGCTCTTCAATACTCTTAGTTGTTGTGTGTTCCAGTGTTTGTTCTAAGTGGTTTTAGTTGAATACAAATTGCAATATCTAAACAAGAATAATCTTGAAGGATGGTTGTTGCGAGCCGACAGTTAAAGGACATAAAGTTGCAACATAGGATGGGTGGGGTGGATTGTGTAAAATGTTCATAGTATATTTTTTGATACAATACCCTTTGGCTGGACCTAAAGTTGCCTCTGAGATACCTTTTAATGGAATTGTGACTTCTTTACAGATTGCCGTGATTGCCGCCTGTCTGTTCGGCTTCGCCCAAGCTGGTGCTCTAGCCAGCTACGGCGCCGGGCTAGGCTATGGCAGTGGGCTAGGATACGGCAGTGGGCTAGGCTATGGCAGTGGGCTAGGCTATGGCAGTGGGCTAGGCTATGGCAGTGGGCTAGGCTATGGCAGTGGGCTAGGCTATGGCAGTGGGCTAGGCTATGGCAGTGGGCTAGGCTCTGGCGGCTACGGTGCCGGTTACGGCGGTTACGGCGGTTACGGAGGCTTGGGATACGCTGGCCATGCGGGAGCCCCGGCCACATCTTACGTACACCGTGTTGACTACAACACTGGTCACGGCCTCGGTCACGGCGGCTACAGTTCTGGTTACGGCGCTGGTTACGGCGCTGGTTACGGCGGCTACGGCACCGGTTACGCTGGCTACGGTGGTTACGGCCACGGTGGTTACGGAAACGGTCTGTATGGTGGCGCCTCTGGCTGGTAGGTCAATCACGATTAAAGATAATTACTACAAACGAAAATATATGCCTAATGGGTTTATATCTATTGCAAAAATAAAGTATTTTTTCATATAATATTGTGTTCTTCACTTACTTATCGACCTTTTTCGAATAAAATCTGACATGATATTATTTAACCGCGATGAGGCCGATGAGTTCGGAATTGGCATAGGTGGCTGTCAGTTCATAAAACTTTGACGTATTTATATGGCAAAACTGCTGCCACCTCCGCCCCGATTCTAATCGCGGTTTCATAATATTGAATATAATAAAGTGCTCACCAGTTCTTCTAGTTATAACTAAAAAATCGGGGAAAGACGTGGACGAAGTAACCTATGTTTAAATCTACATCAATACTGGGATGTTTTTTTATGACCAGATTGTTTAAACGTAACTACAGTAGATTCATGACTTTTATTGGCAAGAACACAAGTGATACATTGATCTTATATTTAAATTAACTGTAAGGTGCTTAAATGTTCTGCCATGTAGGCATGCAAAAAATTATGTAAATATTTAATGGGATTGATTACAAGTTAAAATGTCAATATGGTTCATTACATTACATTAGATATGAGCGCCGCGCCGCCGCCGCCGACCAAAATCCCACGCCGCCGCCGCCGACGCAGCACCACCGGCGCGCAGATTTCTGTTTCGCGCGCGTGTCAGCTATTGTAGCTTATTTATTTTACACACTCAGTAGCGACCCTCATGAAATTAAGGTCGGCATCTATTTTAAATTAATAACCCTTTAATTGTTAAATGCGAAGTTCCTAGTTGCGCAAATCGATATGACCATGGACATAATTCAAGCTATGAAAATACTTCAGCTCTGACGCTTGTTTGTGTGATGCATTAGCTTTGCAGACAATCGGCGTTCTACGTTCAGTTCCGCCCACTGCCACTTGAGTTTTGCAATTCGGAGGGCCCTCCGATATATCGGTTACCTTTCTTCTGCTGCAGAGAAACTCCCAGCATAGCCCTCTCTATTGCCCTTTGGGTGACTTTGAGCTTTCTTCTGAGGCCCATAGTAAGCCAAAGCAAGCAAGAAAGTAATATTGGCCGAAAAGATATGCCGTAGCTTCCCGAACGCTGCCCAGCCGAGTCAGATTCGACGATTGAACTCTTTCTCGAAGTTGGAGAGGAGTCTTGGAGTTGGTACTATATGGGCATTTGACATGATCCTCGTCTTACCCATGTTCATCCTTAGACAAACTCGCTCGGTGACTTTGCTGAGGTCATCGAGCATCTTACTTAAGTAATCCATGGTATTAGCCAAGACTACTTTATCTTCAGCAAACCGAAAGTGAGTGATGCACTCGCCGTTGATGTTGATGCCTAGCCTCTCCAATCTAAGGTTGTAAAGTAAAGTTTTGGAAAAACAACATCTCCTTGCCTGACTACCGCCGCAGCGGAATAGGCTTCGAGTTCCGGTCCTGGAGTCGTACTGACATTGATTGTGGCGTTCTTGTCTCTTCAGTACTTCGATATAGCCGTGGTCTACTTGACACCGCTTGAGAGACTAGTACAGCCCAGATTTCGATCGAATCGAAGGAACACTAAGCAGAGGGGCAGGTTATACTCCTCAGTCTTCTATATAACCTGACGGAGCCTATGGATGCGCTTTACGGTACTAAAGCCTCTTCGGAAACCGGCTTGTTCGGGAGGCTGGAAGTCATCTTGCTTGCGTACGAGATGATTTGTAATGACTCTCGAAAACAGCTTATAGACATGGGTCTGTAGTTCTTCAGCAGGTTATTGTCACCCTTTCTGAAGAACAGCACCACCAACCGCCTGTTCTATGCCTTTGGCGTTCTTCCTTCCAGTAAGACGGAATCGAACGACTTCTGAAGGGCAGTAAGCACCGGTTTTCCCCCGCCTTCAGGCGTCAACAGTTATTCTGTCTTTATGTGGTGCCTTGTTGTTCTTGAGCTGTTTATGAGCCATTCCAATCTCGTACAGGCTGATTTCCATGATGTCGTCAGTATGGTGTCGGGTTAGTCTAGCTCTAGGGTCCTACGCCAGACTAACCTCGGGTCCGCGAGTTGATGTGGATAGCTACGTAACTCAAAAATACTCACACACAATACTTTATTACACGCCAACAGTCAGAGTGAAAATTAGTGCCTTTTTAGTATAGCATCGATGCCAATCGGCGTGTCTTTCAACGTGATATGCGCGATAGAGTAGAAACAACGTCGATGTGCGTGTCCGGCTTTGGATAGGTTGAAAATATCGTAAATATCACTCCTTTGTATAGATTTTTTTAAAATTATTTAAACTAAAGGTTTTTACAAGGTCACGCCGCCGACGCCGCCGCCGCCGGTCAATTTTTACCGGCGCGCCGCCGCCGGCGATATACCCATCGGCGCTCATATCTGCATTACATTACATATAATTCACAATTAATAACGGAATCCACTTAAAATATTAATAAAAATATAAACAATAAGATTCATTATAAGTTAAAATGTCAATATGTGTCATTACATTAAAATACATTCACAATTTAATAATGGCTAGTACTGACACAAAAGTTTCACTGAACGTACAATTTGACGCTCTCTGTCTGTTTTTTTTGGGAATACAGCTTGAGTATATGTATCTACAAGATGTATACAGGAGCTATGCAATTTTCACCTTTTTTTCAAATACGAGTTAGATGTTCTGACACTGTTGTAATTACCATTTCATGAATACAATTCAGTTAAATGAACCTGTAATACTAGGACTAATCACTTAGTTCCCTTGGGAATATATCCGAATGAAAGTAAACGGCCAATCCTCCGACGAACGGGAAACCAACTCGCAACAGCTCCAGTAACTCTCGGTCTTTACACCCCCAGTAATTGGCAGTAACCTACCCTGTTTTACTCCTAGCATTTCATGCACTTTAGCTCAGGATTTTAAGTAGAAGTAATGAAGCGTGCTTTCAGAGGAAGCAGTACGTACAGTATATTGTATCCAGAAATTTAAAGTTTCTTCAGTAAGTAGGCCACGGGCATAAATGCTCTATTCAAGACTTTAATAAGAGCTATATGTATTTATGTAAATATGTATGTATTGATACAAAATTAATAATTTATTGATATAACATAATGTACATCAGTTTTTACCATAGACTAGGAGTTTACTATTAGAAGGAAATAACGCGTGCCTGAGCTAGAACACAATATCATTCTTGTTGACTAGTACAAATAATTATAGGAAGTTATAAAACCTACACGGTATAAAAGATAAAAACGTAATTATTTTAAAACTATAAATAGGTTTGATATATACAGGGTGCCATCGGAGACGTAATCAGAAATGACAAGACTTAATTAAGCATTAAACTGAGATTACAATGACACAGGAATGGAGGTGGTTAGTTGCATTATTTAAACTTAATCATGCAATCTTTAAAATTAAATTATGTCCTCTAAACAGCGTGGTCACCCTATAACCAAGAAAGAGATGCAAAGATAAACTTGTTTCACATGCGTAAGTGTGCACTTCACTGGTTTTGATTAAATAAATAGGGTAACCATAATTTGGTGAATCAGCGATTTAATTTAGGACTAAATTACCAAAAAAAAAGAACGTTTAATTTCATGTAACTCCTACTATGTTGAAATGACCATCAATTACCAGGTCTGAAAAAGTGGTTTCTGATTACGTCTCCGATGGCACCCTGTATATTATGTTGCCCATATTGATGAGAAGTTATAACTTCTCATCAATATGGGCAACATAACATATATATCAAACCTTTCAAGAGCTCTAGAGGAAGAGAGATCTGGTCTGCCGGGGCTATATGTTATGTCGGTTGATGATGTGTGATGGACGTACAACACTATATTCTATGCGAGTAAGAAAACAATGAGAAAAATGGAAGTCGAGTCTGCACTAAGTATCTTACACCCTCCTGGTCAAAAAACAACTACTCATATCCCGACCGAGCTAAGTTTGCACCTCGCTCAGCGTGACGCGGTCGACGCGAGGTGCAAACTTAGCTCGGTCCGGTTGTAAAGTATAATTACTTAAAGCTCTGCCGTCGATCAATCTCGCCCCGCGTCGTTACCGCCGCCCTTCAAGCGTGGACGTCTCCTTTATTCACAAGGGCTATTTTTTCTTCTTTCGTCCCTTGGGTGTCGTGAGACATTCGGCATTCAGATTTTAATGTGTTTTGCGCCAACTAACGTGTGGCTAGCGCGCAAAAACGAATTGGCATTTGAAATGAAGGCCACTTTAAAAATTTACCGGGCGGAAAATGGATGCGGTATTTTATAAGCTTTACTGCTGTCGTGATGAATGTTCTACTACTGTTGTTTCTTATTTATTATAGTTTGGATGTAATGTAGCTATTTCATATCACATGCTATTTTAAATTATAGACGTACCTATTTTTATTTTTTACGCGTTTTAGGCAGATTACCTATCCGACTAATATTATTAATGCGAAAGTTTGGATGTTTGGATGTTTAGATGATTGTTACTCAATCTCTTCGTGCACGGAAATAGTTGATAACCTGGATTAAAATATCGCATAGTTTTTATTCCGTGTCCACGCAGACGAACTCGCAGACGGAAGCTAGTGCACAATAAATCTGTATTACTTACATTATAACCAACAATAAAGACATTGAGTTTGAGTTGCCTAGATTTTCTAACTTGTGAGTAAACTACCGTAAGAGGAAGCACTCATTCAAATTAAATGTTTTATTAAGCAGAAACGTCCGCTTACGAAATTTCAAATTTCGATCATAGTGGAAAATTGAAAAATCATTCGCCACGAGCGGGATTTGAACCCACAACCTCTGGAATCCGTCCGTACTCATTCAAATGTAGACACGCAGTAAATAATCTCAATCAATCAATCAATGAAATCATTTATTTGCTGTAAAACATAGTTAAATGCATGCTAATACAATGTAGTCAGTTAAATTAAATTAAATAAAAAATACAATGTCATAGAGAAAAACAGGACCTAATAAGTAATAACATGTCATAATTACAAAAATCAGTAAAATTAAATCAAATCAAATCAAAATCTAAATATCTTTATTTTGTCATCATAGGTGATAAAATAGGTGACAAACAGTACAAAATAGGTAGCAGTTCTATGACGTAACTTATCATTCACATAATACAATTAAAAGTAATCCCAAAGAAACGATTAGAAAATAATAAAGTTGTAAATCGTAAATTAACTAATGCATTAGCGTAAAATTCTATAATTGAATAGAAAGGTATGTTAATAAAATATTGTTTTAATTTACTTTCAAACGTTCGGAAGTCAACACATTGTTTCATAACATAATATTGTCTAGTTTATTATATACTCTAATTGAGGTATTGTTTAGGCTTTTATAGAAATACATAAAATTACATTTGGTCACTAACAATTCATTCTTATGTTCAAATAATTTAATTTAATAATAATATGTTCAAAAAATAAAGTTCAAAGAAATATTCAATAAAAAAGGTGTGTACGGATCATGGTTCGTATTCAATGCCCGGAAAGCTGCAAACCTTATTTTAATAACCTCGGAATCCTACCACTACCGTGCCAGTATATTTTGACCTTGGCCATTTACGCATGGAAAAACGAGCACTTATTTAAACAAACCGAAAGTGCTAGAAATAAACATCAGCTTCTTCTGCCACCCGCTAAAATAAAAATGCTTTCCAATAGCCCACAATACACTATACACTAATTTGTAGGTTATTACCAAAACGTAAGGGGACTTCGTACAAAGACACACAGTTTTTATTCACACGTCGCATTATCAAATTATGATTTTATCTGCATTACCGAAAGTTGGTTAAATGCAAACTTCTATGATAGGGAAATATTCGATAACAGGTACATTGTTTATCGTTGCGATAGATCAGCTGGCGAGAGCGGCGCGGAGCGGGGCGGGGGAGTGGCGATCGCCGTGCGCCGAGAGTACCTGCCGACGCAGCGGGATTGGCCCTGTCCCTCTCGTGCATCCTCCGACTGCATATGGATATCATTACCGTTATCGAAACGGGGCGTTCAAGGCCAAACGTTTCTGAATGTTTGTTGTGTTTATATTCCGCACGGACCCCTTTATAGGGACGCATTAGAAAACTTTTTTGAAATTTGTAGTCAATTAATAATTGACAATTCTAATGACACCTTTCTTATAACAGGCGATTTTATTATATCTGACGCACAATGGGTTGAAGCTGATTGTTCAAAGGTGAGCCTTGGTACTGCTAATACTTTACCTGTACAGTTGCTTGGTGAATTTTTATCTTATTCAGGCTTAGACCAATACAACAATTGCCGTAATATTAATCAACGTTTATTAGATCTTGTTTTCTGCAACAAAAATTGCACAGTAATAGCTAGTAATGACCTCTTAACACCTGAAGATTTGCACCATAAGGCCCTTCAAATTGAATTACACATAGTTTACACACGTCCCCTCAAACTGGCTCCTACCTTTGTATACCGTTACTATGACGCGAATTTTAACGAAATAAATACTAAATTACTTAAAATCAACTGGATTGAACTTTTTTCAGGCCGCCCAATGGAGGACTGTGTACTAATTTTCTATGACATATTAAATGACTTAATCGTCGAATTTGTTCCGAAAGTCCCTAAACGTACGTCTTGTTCTAAGCCTCCGTGGTATACTAGACCCCTTAGAAGACTATTAAATGAAAAAAAGAAATATCATAAGCTGTGGAAGACTTATGGTAATCCACTGGACCTAGATACTTATAAATTGTTAAAAAAGAGAATCTCTAAATTGGAACCTATATGTTACAGAAATTATATTAACCATACTGAAGCTAGAATCAACACTCACCCTAAATTCTTCTGGACATACATCAAATCAGTATTTGCTAAAAGTGGCCTTCCGCAGGTTATGCATTATAAAGGATTAACAGCCATTGCATTATATAATATGCATTATAAAGGATTAACAGAGAACATTTCCAATCCGTGTTTGAAACACCTAGCGATAGTTCTGTAGACCTAAATAATCTCACTCCCGTAAATAACACTGTTTTCGACATGGATACCATTTACATATCTAAAAATCTTGTCTTTAAATATCTTAACAGCATTAACATTAATAAAGGTTCTGGTCCTGATGGTATTCCTCCAGTCTTAATTAAAAACTGTTCTTCAGGCTTAACAGTACCTATCACTTTACTATTCGAAAAATCCATTAGGGAGGGGTGCGTACCAACTTTATGGAAACATGCACTAGTTACACCGATACCAAAAGGAGAGGTTAGCACCGAGATAGAAAATTATCGCCTATATCGAAATTGTGTCAACTAGGTAAGATCCTTGAGAAAATAGTTAGTGATCAACTCTCTTCTGCAATGCGTCGTCATGTCATTCCAAACCAACATGGTTTTCTCAGGGGTCGGAGTGTTGACTCGAATCTTTTATCTTACACAGAATTCATATTAGATGCATTAGATAACAACTATCAAGTGGACGCAGTGTATACTGATTTTGCCAAGGCATTCGATAAGGTTGATCATGAGCGCTTACTTTTGAAACTCTGGCATTTTGGTATACACGGCGACCTGTTCCGCTGGATAAAATCTTATGTTGAGAATCGTTCACAGGCGGTGGCTGTGCAAGGACACACTTCTCATTATAGACCTATTACTTCCGGTGTACCGCAGGGTTCACATTTAGGCCCTTTGTTGTTCGTGCTGTATATTAATGATATCACAGACTGTATAAAAAATTCAAAAATGCTATTATACGCCGACGACACTAAAATATTCAGACTCATCAAAAATATGGACGACTGTACTGTCTTGCAGAATGACTTAAATAATTTTCAGGCCTTTTGTACCTCAAATAACTTATTTCTAAATACAGACAAATGCTTCATTATTAGTTTCGGTAGAAAGCGAACATCTATAAACTTTAAGTACACACTGTCAAATAAAGAACTGACGCGAGTAAACCAGATTCGTGACCTTGGCGTTATCATGGACTCAAAACTTACCTTCGTTCCTCACATAGACAACATAGTGGCTAAATCTTTTAAACAATTGGGATTTATATTGCGTGTAGGAAAACCCTTTAGTAGACTGTCAACTTACAAGGTATTATTTAACAGTTATGTACGTAGTAGTTTAGAATTTGCTAGCGCTGTTTGGAATCCACATTATAAAATACACAGTGATAAAATAGAGAAAGTACAGAGAAAGTTTGTCAAGGCAATTGAGTATCGCACTGGACATAAATATATAGACTATCCCACTTCCTTGAAAATACAAAGTACTACTTTATTAAGTTCTCGTCGTGAACGGATTGATGTCTTGATCCTGTACAAAATTATTAATAACATCATCGATGCCCCTTCGTTAATATATACGCTTTCTTTTAGAGTACCCCGGCGTTGCGAGCGAGCTTGTAGAGAAAAAACCCTCTTTCATATCCCCCGTAGCCGTACTTCTTATGCAAAAAACGGTTTCATTAGAAGAGCGTGCAGGCTTTATGATGAAAAATTTCAGTCGTTGGATATTCTCCATGAGACATTTTGTAGCTTCAAACGATTATCTTTACAATGTATTCAACAACTGTAATTCAAAATCATAACTTTAAGTTTTCTGGCAATGTTTTTGTTTATACTATTAACTATTAACAATTACTATTAACATGCATCTCAACAACTCAATTTTTTTTTTAATGGTTTTAATGTTCAGGTTTAAATATTCTCATTAAGGAAACTGTAAGTCCATAATTTACTACTTTTTAATGTATCAATGTACCTATATGAGACTGTTTGTTTCTTAATAAATAAATAAAAAATAAAAAATAAAAAAAAATACACTGCAGTCATGGTACATAAAAAACTAAACTTAACAGTTTTAAAGCACTGGGCAAACATGATATTTACTATAAGAAACTTAAGTAATTTTTACTACATAAATGCTATTATTGCTTAGATGAATTTTGGGCTGACAATCTTAAAGACATGTAACAATTTTAGTTAAGATATTTATTTTTAAATTTACAATAAATTACAGATTAAGCCTTTAACATAACTGAACGCCGTGATCCTGTGCCTTTATATGTCGTCGTGTATTACCTAGCCTAGAGCACCTACAGAGAGCATAATACCAAGCTGTTTATTATAACTATTATTAAAAAATAACACGTGTATTTTCCTGCACATAAAAAATAATTGAAATGTATAAGAATAATAATGGATTGAAATCAATATGCGCTTAAGAATAATGAGCATGTTATTAATTGAATTTTATTAATTTTTAAAATGTTTAGTATGTTTAATTGTGCCCTTTTTTTTCTATAATGTACTTAGTGTTAGTATATTATTGCTATGCCCCAAAGGGTACATGTTGAAACAAATTTTATTTTAACACCAATGTAAACACAGTCATGTTATGCAATAAATTATATATGAATATGAATATGAATATGTCTAAGTTGCGGTTGATTGTGGCTGCTCTCACTTGACTGACAGCAGCGACAAATGCAGAGGAGTTTTGTGATGCTCAACTCATACTGTATTTTTTTTTATTTATTTTTTATTTAAAGTTCCAAATAATTTTATCGCAGAGTTTCATGTGTTACAGTGTGTGGTCGTGTTAATAATTAAAAAGAAAACTTCTATTCGCGCACCTTAGTAGCAAGATTTGATGTTGTGTTTACTGCGGAGTACGGAGATCATTTTCGCAGCCCTCCAGTAGCTGTTGCGAAGGTGCAGCGTTCAACATGGACTTTGTGTTGTTGGACGTTGTCCATGACAGCTCAGGTGGGGCTGATACTAGATTCGAGGTTAGGAGCTCTAGAGTTTGAGGGTACTGTCGGCCCAACCAATGCGGCGACAAGCTGAGCGGGCGGCTTTCCCAGAGCCAAGAGCCTGCGCCCGCTCCCGAGTCCCGAGCTGTCTCCGTCGCCTCGGCGCTTCGAAATTGCGGCCCAAAAACGAGGCCCTCCGAATCTAACGGAGGAGCCCCAAGAGGGGAAGAAGAAAGGAGATGGGAAAGGGAAGAAGACGGCTACCCGCCAAGTGGTTGAACCGGTCGCGGATTTTCCCTCCCGTGACACCATCTTCTCGACACTGCACCTGCGTTCATGGACACAACACTCGAGTAACCTATCCCAACAGAATTATTACTTTAAATAAGTTCAAGCAGTTCAGCTATCCAAAAACAATAGAATTATCAAACCTGCGTAAAAAACCACTCTCAAACTCCACGAATAGCGCATACAATGTAAATCTGCTCAAAATTTGTTCCTTTCCGTCATAAATTACGAATATAATGAGAATGGACCAGTTATTATTGACCTCGCACTCGTCGCGCAGACTGTTATGCTATTTACAAAAGTTTAGGTGAAAAGAGATCAAGCTAGAGTGGTCAGGTCATTACCGTGGTTAGTGTAAACTTGAAAATAGCCACTTGGTACTTTATGCTTTGCACACAACAGAGGCTATAAATTTGGCGGCGTGGAAAAATGTGGCGTTTTAAGTTTGGGCACGGAAATGAGAGGATAGTCTCTATGGGGGAGGGGGAGTAGTAACTGAGTATCCATCAGAGCGGTGCGAGGTTGCGAGGCGCTGAGCGAGAAAAAATCCACTAATGACATTGCTGGGAGCGCTGATTTTTTTTGTACACCAAACATTTTGTACTCGTCAGCGGTATTGGTTAAAATCTGAATGTACGGAGAGTTTGACAAGATTCTAAGGAATGAGAGCTGCCGGCATCGTATTTAGTTTCGCCGTTGCTCGGTTTGAAATCGTAAGTTGGTGCATGTGTAGGGGGTGTTTAGAATTTAGATATGAGATCCTACAATCGACGGAGAAGCCTTGTTATGGTTGAGATTATTGAATGTGTCCGAATTTTTATAAAAATGAAATTGGAATTGGAATCTTCTAAGAGTTGCTTTTTGTCTTTTTTTTAATAATCTCAAGTATACACCACTGCCCAGAGCAGAAAAAATGCAAAGTAAAAATTTCAAAATATTTGCCTGGAGCTTGAACCTTTGCATTCCGTAAATGTTCTTGCTAACTGAGCTATCGTTGATCCCACTCGTTCCATGAATTGTTCTCGAGGCCTTACGCCCACATAAGCAGAAGCGGAAGCGTATTTTGGAAAATGCTTTCTTTTTCATTCAAGATTACGACGTAACTATTAGTATTTATTCAAAAACTGATAACGTAATTAAATAGTTCTTTCATAACCTCTTAATCATGTTTTAAATAAAAATATCGGCTTTAAAAAAATATACATTACGGCATCGTAGGTCCTATTGTTATGATTAGTTTTTTATGGGTTAACATAAAGTTGTATTTTGCTATATTATTATATTTAGGGCATAATAAAGGTACAATTTGCGGTATAAAAATATAATGTAATCCTGTTTTCAACGAAAAAATTAAGAAAACTCGGAAGGTGTTTTATCAACTTTTTAAAATAAATCTTTGGTTTTCAATGTCAGCCCCTCGTAAAAGATTTGGTGATGTGAATTGTAATCATTAATGTACCAAATGAGTCTTGTTTACTGCAAAATTGAGAACAGAAACGACACTTCTATCTGTAATTTTTTAAAAAGACTCCCAAGAAAACTCATTTATTTTAGGTTTAGAAACAGAAAATGAAAATTTGAACCATGTTAGCCCCTAGTTTAAGAAATGATTATTTACGTAAGTTCGTTATCAGTTTTTGAATAAATACTAATAGTTACGTCGTAACCTTGAATGACAAAGCAAGCATTTTGCAAAATACGCTCGTGTGTAGATCAATAATGTTGGGAATCATTGAAACTAGACTAAATAATTACCCAATTAAAATAATATCTAGGCGCCAATATTAATTGGCAAACAAGTCTTCTTAGCGGCAATCATTCTCTTATAAATAATTAAACTTCATAAATTGCAGTCAACAAATCATCATAAAGAATTATAGACCACAGCCGGGAGAAATGAATCCCAGTCACAATAATGTCAAGCGAAGTATGTCATTACCTGTTAAAAGTCACGCATGTCATGTCACGATTTGATAAACTGTCATGTCACCGTCCGAGTCCGAATGTCATCGAAGCGCTGCCAAAATAATAGTGCAGCTGGTGAAATATCAAACTAGTGCCAGCGCTTCGAAATTTCGGACATTTCTTTGACAGTGGAGCGACATGAAACAGCAAATTTATGTTTGTCATTGTAATCCTGAATTCTGCCAAAGTTTCATGAAAGTCTGGGGGTTGATCAAACAATTACGTTTCGGGTTTTAATTTTGTTTTCTGTATTTCAGTGCTTGTACGACACGTTAAAGCGGCGCGCGTGGAGGTTTAGCGAGCAAAACTCATTGACAAATTAGAATGCAAAGCGTAAGTACCTAATTGACCCCCAGAATATGTATATTTATTCCAGTATGATGTTAATTGGGAGAGATACCCATCATCCTTAACATTTTATGTGAGTTATTTTGTCACGCCTTATTTTAGCAGACAAAGTTAAGGTAAGTAATAATACTTTGTAAAGGACATTAAAATATCAGCAAATTGCCTTGTAAGCCGACATTCAGAGCAAATGTGCTGTAAATATAACTCAAGTTGACAGAATACGAGAGATTAAAAAGTAAAACAAAAGCCGACAATGTCGCAGCCTCAGAGCTCTAGGTAGGTTATGTGGCGTTGTGTGCCAGAGGAGTGAAATCGTAACTTTTCAAACGTACCTACTACTAAAGACTAACAATTCAAAAATGTTTTTTAAGACCCATCTTATTTTTAAACAAGCTATCCAACGACATCCCATACCAAAGGTTACCAAAAAAAAACATAAATATGGATTGTACCGTATGTCGACGTGATTGATTCATATACTCATGCCTCAGACGGACGGACAGACGGACATGACGAAACTATAAGGGCTCTGTTGACTTCTTCTTTTTCTTATAAGCTAAGCTCTTGTCGGTGTAGCTCAAAGTAGGCCCTCCATCTACTCCGATCCCACGCAACCTCTTTGACATCTCGACACGACCTAACATCACCTCTCTTGTTGAGTTGCTATATGTAGTTTATTCCAGGTCCTTCTCTTCCTCGCTTCCCATGTTGACTACGAAATCAATGACATTTAGGTCTACCTGACGTTACGTATAAAGCAGTCGGCAGTTCGGCAGTCGAGAAGCCCCATAGTGGCGCCTACCGACAGGCCAGACACGAAGAACCTTTTTCCAAAAAAAAACGTATATAAAGCGCAGTCGACCAGCTGATGGTGAGTAAGGTCGCCAGAGCTCTGGGAAGTGGGCTGAGTTGAGGGTGACGTCACGTTCTAATCATATAACTAGATGATCGTGAACTACATGACTAACACTTACCAGTTTTCTGCTGGTCTTCTTCCTCATAAGTATATTAACTTCTGGAATCTCCGCGAAAATTACTTCCTCAGGAAATAAAAGCGTCTCCTCGTACTGTCAAGAAAAGGTTCTTCCAACATTCAGATTTTCTGTCTGGGTTGCCAGTATAAATAATTAAAACTGTTTACAAAGCTTGCTTACACTCACCAACTGTTTTGTTGAGGATCGCGTTCGTCGCAACAGAGGGTGAGTGAGTGTACTCCTGGAAATGCGAAGGAGTGTACTCCTGGAAGTGCGTTGAGAGTGAGGGAGTGCAGTAGGTAACGGGCTTGTAATTTGTCTGGAGCGTCCATAGGCTATGGTGTCTGCTGACCATCCGGCAAGTATACATTGTGTCTGACGCGTGTAAACGAACGCGCAAAACACATTGAAATCAAATTGAAATCAAATTGCAATGCTTACTGAAAGGGTTTCTTCGAGCTGCGTCGTACGTCTGCTGGCAAAAAGTTAGCGATTTACTTAATCATTGACTTGGCAACCAAATCGAAGCTTAGCTCAAATGCAAAAACGTCAAATAACGTCAATGTGGACGCGTCACTTCCGTCCGGCAATTACGCGCGTTTTGACGCGCGTAATTACGCCGCTCTGACACCTCGTAATTACGCTGCGCCCAGAGAGGGCAGCTCAAGTACTGGGCCAGTATCCGCCTAACAAACTCATTACGTTTAAAATAGAATAGAAATAGGTGGATAACACATCATTACACGTGGGTAAATTAACATGATATACCTTATGAACTAACATACAGGGATGTGCTAATTTGAAAAACAATCTCTATCAAATTATTGTGACAATAAAATTATCAAAGATTCGATGCAACTGTTTACGGGAACCGTGACCATTTTGCATTTTTCTGGCGTAGCAATCAATACTAAGTACGTTATCTATACTAAGCTACGGTAGCCTACTGGTTCAGGCATGCCGCGGTCGTGGGTTCGAAACCGACTCGTACAGTCAGCGTCATATAGTTAGTCGCAGCCAAGGTAGCCAAATATCTCGGTTACGTGATACGGTGACTGTACCTATGAATTTTTCGGAACTTATGTGCGGAATATTTACTGTTAGCTTTTCGGTGAAGGAAAACATCGTGAGGAAACCGGTCTACTCCCAATAAGGTCTAGATTTCCCTCTGGGTTAGAAGGTCAGATGGCAGTCGCTTTGGTAAAACTAGTGGCTACGCCAAATCTCGGGATTAGGTGTCAAAGCGGACCCCGGGCTCCTTTGGGGCAAAACCGGGAATAATAACGCTAGGAGGATGAGCAATCTATACTAGGTAGGTATGTACTTTACTTGTGGTGAATGGGCTGTTATCGCATCCATAATAAGGTGCGCAGTGGCACACGGGCGTGTCACAATTACGCAGCACGGCTAGTTCCACGCCATACTTCAAGAGCTAGCGACTAAATGTCCACTATTATCACAATAAATATCCTATTAATTAGTATTTTATGCAATCGTTATATAATGTATGCTTTTTCAGTCGAGTACTGTCAGCGTCATATAGTTAGTAGCAGCCAAGGTAGCCAAATATTATCGGTACAACGTCTTTATTACTGTAAGAATAAGGATGTGTTACGAAATATTTGGCTACTCTGGCTGCTACTAACTATATGACGCTGACTGCACTCGACTGAAAAAGCATACATTATATAACGATTGCATAAAATACTAATTAATAGGATAATTAAGGTACGAGAGTTAAAAAGCTAATTATATAACTATTGCATACAATACTTTTTCTACGAGTTAACGGAAATAATAATTTATTAAACAAACTTGGTATCTATTGAAAATTGTCCTGCTGAAACGAAGTGCAGCCAACCGCTTTTTTTATTTTTGCGCGTTGATGTCTTCTGGAAACCGAGCCTCGTGATTGGTCAAAATTAATTTCAGTTCTGTGTACAGTTGAATGATAATTATTTCGCTTGTCCATAGAGCATAAACTTTTTCACCTGAATAAAAGTATTCCATTGCGAGGTTCTAATTTAAAGATTATAGTCGACAAGTATAAAAATTTTTTTTTGCCACTTAACCCTTATTTTAATTTATTCATGTAGTTTAGCAGGTCAAGCACGTAACGCATTGTTCGTACAGGTCAATTCACAAGAGCTGGCGCGTAATGTCGGTACCCCTCTGGCATACGACTAAGATGCATACATTTATAAAGGACTTCATTACGAAACGACCTCTGTAACCAAGTTGGTAGTGACCTTGCCTACGAAACTGGAGGTCCCGGGTTCGAATCCCGGTAAGGTTATATATTTGTGTGATGAGCACGAATGTTTTCTATGTATTTCGCCGATAAACGTAATGTTTGGCGAAACTGAAATAAATGTAAATCGTACCATACTTGTAAAGTATTTTTTTATTTATATACGTATGTATACACCTTATATTCATATTACGAGCTTTGCTTAATTTGTGACTAGCTCGATTTGTGTAAGATCCCAAATATTTAGGTATTTATTATTTTAATAAGGCGACATAACGGCGTGGCTCAAATACCTCGAAAACAGTGCGAAGCCTGATATCGTGTTACTAAATCGGAATGCCAAACTAAGTCTCTAATCGATCCCCTGAAAGTTACAAACTTCGTATATACCTAGATACTCGTAATGAATAGGCTGTTACCGCCGCCATGAGTAGGTGCGCAGTGGCACACTGGCGTGTCATAATTACCGCGTGGCGAGTTTCACGCCATAGTACAAGAGCTCGCGACTAGAAACTTCACCCAATACCACGACTAGAGTATCTTAAGAGGGAAGTTTAGTATAGCTAGCAGCTCGCGACTGACAATAGGTACTTGTTGTATGAAATTTCCATTGCGGGAGAAAACGTTTTCCACTAACTACATCTTAACAAATCACTTTGATTTTGATGTCGGTCGCTTCAGCATAATATAATCTAAATTCATAGGTTTCGCTTCTACAAAAAAAAGTTGATTCCTATTATAAGTTTGAATTTATAGCAAATTTTGTAAAAAGGAAAACCTATTAACCTAGTCTTTCTTCGTTCTCAAAAAATAAAAAATGTATTGTCAAAACTATTTACTAACTAACTATCGCTTTAAAGCGATAAGTCCGCCTGTTGTTACCATTATTTAATAAGCAAATTTTTTTGTAAGATGTTTCTCTCTTGTAGTGGTGCAATAAAGAGTATTTATTATTATTATTATTATTGGCAACCCGATAAACAACTTCTATTTTTGGAATGTAAAAAAATATACCAGGACCTTACCTTTCTTAACTCGACATAAGAAAGTTTTTACGTTGAAAGAAAATTATCTAAGAAGTGCCAAAACTTTAAACTCTTGCGCTTTATACACATAATTATCTAACGTAACATATTTATTTAATTTGCTAGGACGTCACTCATCTGCGACCATGACCGGTGTAACCCATGTCGAAAAAAAACTGTCAATTCCGAGCAACAGCTCTGAGCCTAGAGCTTTTTGCCCGCGGTAACTAAGTGCCGTGGTTAGCGTAAGTGGATCTGCCATATTATTATATTACGGATATTCCCAAACATTTTACGAGCTTAGGTTCGGGCCCTGAGATATTTTATGGACAGACATTATTATGTCTGGAACTCGGGCCTTGAGGGTGTTACTTGTAATTTATTTTAACGCTAACCGATTGGACAGTAACTAAGTCTGTTTAGGTTAACTTGATGAAATGGACATCTAGAGAGTTAAATCGGAGAAAACTTTTCGATGATTTGATCATGTGAAATCTCATCTCATCTCTCTCATCATCATCACGTAGTTCATGAATCAAATCAAATCAAATCAAAATATTTATTCGTGACAAACACAACACAGATAATAAAATAAATAAAATAAAAGGAACATTTTGCTTTGCCACGAAATGGACCCAGCTCAGCATGTTGCTAGCTTTGCATCCAGCGCTGGTCTTCCGCTGGGTCCATTCGGTGAGAGCACGGAGTGTAACAAACAAAAAAAATAAGGAAATATATACTTAACTAAAATACAAAGATCAAAATACACAAAAAAGGAATTATCAGATTTTTTTTTAATAAATAGTAATGGTTTGTTGGCCTGCAAAAAGTTGCATCCCAACAAACCACTACGTGCGTATGGGCCTTAATGGTAAAACTGAATGCACCCATACACAAACAGTACTACTAGCGCCAGAGAAAAAAAAAACAGAAAATAAACTACTAAACAAAATAGCATATGATTGGGCTTATAAGAACAATACTTAATAATAAAAAAAACTAAGTTGACAAATTACATATTGAATTATGTTGACCAGCAACCGTATGGCAATGAATGGAATTGCAGATGGGGCATAACCAACAGGTGAGGGAGTGTTAAATGCAGCTAGTTTCAAGACACAGATTCTCCTGTGTACGCTGATGTTCTTGCATGAATTTTTTGAGATTAATTCTAAATCTATTATTGAATGACATGCTGATTAAGGAAATGTTTTACAAAGGAAAGGCTTGTGATCGTCTTAATTATAGTTGACAATGAACTCTTTTTATAGTATTTAATTTGACTGCTGTGGGTCTAATGATGGAGCAACCCCACGTTTAAATGCCAAGATATCTGCCGTCCTATACCTAAAACTGGACTAACCCACAAATTGTAGTTTTGAGAAAAAAGCAAAAAACCATTAAACCAATATTTCTAGACTGTATGAAGGTTTATCCTGATTTTTTTAAATACGAAAATTAAAACTAAATATATACTTCCCATAGTAGCGAAGCATTTCGTGAAATACTGTCTTGTTTGTTGTTTATTCAGGAATTTATACTTTAGATGTGCATATAAATCACAAACAATTAACAATATCAACACTAAAACATCACTAAGTACACTGTAACGGTGTTCTTGCATAGCATTTAAAGAGTAATAAATATACATTTACAACACACACACATTTAAAAATATATGCATGACTAAATAGCGACTAAGTAATATAACTGGTTTATAGCAGTGTACTAATGACAATCAGAAACTAAAAAAACATTTTAATAAGATCGTTTTTGTCCTTTAGCAATCATAAAGCTATGAAATAGCAGGAAACTGTGGTTGTACTGCCACTGTGCACTAACCTAAAAACACGTTAGATGACAAACCATCGTGGTTAACTAGTTTTAAGTATTGTTATCGTACACGAAAAAGTTAGTTTGATTTGTCAAATCCACACAATTCCCCATTGTTGAATTGCGTATCCTAAAGTTATTTGACATTTTATGTAAATAAAACGCACATGTATGTATTGGTTTTTTATTATGAATACCTATGAATAGTAACAATTAGTAATTCTTTGTTAATCATTCAAAATAGGACTCTATCTCGGTCTTTTTTGGCTGATTAATTAGGTAACATTATTTAGGGTAACAACAATACTTCTATATTAAGTAAACAAACAAATTAACATTATTGAGATCAATACAATCAACATTTTTCCTCGCCCACTACGATTATCACTCATTTAAGAAAAAAAAAACGATTACCTACGTAGTTCTAACCATAGGTACAGTTTAAAAATTTAGAGTCACCCTGCATTTATTATTATTATTTACTGTCAAAGTTACGGGCATATTCTGCCAAAATAACATTTTATAGGGGGGGTGCTATATCGTTCAATTAAAACCGTTATTATAGCTTTTTTTCTGCTCTGTTCAATTCCTTTGGGTTACAGCTGTAAATTTTGAAGATACACTTTTTATAACATTAATTGTCGTCGCAGCCTTGTTTCACATATTAACTCTCTCTTTTTTCAACTTTCTTATTTATCTTTCTTTCTTTTAAGGTCTTTTCATATCGCTTTCTCTTTTTTGCCACATTTTCAGATATTGAAGTCTCACCTGTCTCGGTTTCCTCTTCGAAATCGTCATGTTGCATATTTGATATATTTTCATTTAATATGGTTGAATCACTGATGAATATTGAACCGCGGTGTCCTGGCATTTAATTGCATGTGTTGTGTTGTTGTTATTTTGTTGAAAATGACTTTCAGTATCTGATAATGGCCTATTTTCGGGTTCTGGCTGTAAGACAATTGAGGTTAAAGAATGTGACTCGGTTTTGGTCATAATTTATATCTGCAGCAACTGTAAATTACAGATTATTGTTACTTTTTTTCGGAGCACTTTTAAGTTTTTTATTTGGTTTACTGTTTTCTTTATCGGAGTCTTCACTGTCTGTCGTACTTGGGCAGTTATTTGAACCTATAACAGAGCCATCTGATGAAAAAAAATCGAACGGGGTGAGGTTTGAGGTGCGATTAAAGACAGAAGGTTCTTGGGGCACATACGTTTTTCCTGATTAAACAACCGAAATTAGAGAATGCTGCGGCAATGGGCTCAAAATTGAGCAGATAAGATTTATCATTTCAGTTAAGTTGTTAGATTCGAAGGACTTCGGAGTTCTTTTTGGTTGATTGATGAAGTAATCGTGTGCTTTGAAGACGATGCTTTTTCATTAGACTGCAGTAGTAAATCAAAGCCACATGACCTTACTGGTAAGTTACTATTGTATGAAATGGAGGTATTTGAAAAATCACCCAAGAAGGGCATATTCATTGAACACTCCTTTGCATAAAGCGTTTCAACCAGCTCTGTTTCTGTCCTGCATTTAGGGAGATTACTGCCAGTGTCATGCTGCGTAGCTATAGCACTGCCATCAGGTATAAGTTCTGAAGCAGATATACCTTGATTTGAATGCATATCTTTTGTTTCATGTTTCACGGATGTTATATTATTTCGTTCTTGATATTCTTCTAATTCAATGTAGCAGTCTATCATACTATGTATTCTTGAGCTCGTAAGACGTCTGAAAGAAATAAGTAATGCTTAGGAATGATATATAACCAATAACCAAAATTAAGTAACCCCACGACACCAAAATCGTGAAAAACCTCATCAAAATAGGATGCATTCACGCCAAAACTTTACGAATACTTTGAATCCGTTTCGCGCGCGAATCTAACGCGCGATAAGGTATACCTACATAGCCATAGGTACCCGTAGTGTCTCGCTCAGTCATTCGAGCTCCCCCGCCGCTGGCAGTCCACTAACGTAACTAAAGTAAAACTAAGTACTAAATGAAATGAAATGAAATGAAAATTATTTAATCCAGACAAAGTCCATAGGTGCATTAAATCAAATTAAGTTAAATATCAATAGAATTAGACAATTTAAGAATGTCAAAAAATAATAATAATAATATGCGTAATAGGTACATAAATAACTTACAAACTACACACATAACGCCGTCACGTAAAACTATATACCCCATCACTCAGCGAATTTGAGACTAATACGAACGTATCGCTTTGTTATGTGTAGATGCTTAATGAGACATCGTTCAGTCAATTACTACACACAATCACACGTATGTATATACGACAGAAATTTGTAGATACTACGAACCAATCAAGTGGAAAAAGGCTTTACCTATACGTATAACGATTTGACTTATAAGTACATAGAAATTAAACCTTACCTCTTTTTCCCGATCATTGTGCGGCGAAAAATCCGAAACCATCACTCACTGATATAAACACAACCTTCTGCGCGCGCGCCTTATCGCCGACTGCCCCCCTTCTGTGACACTAGAACAGCGCGAGTTGTGCGCAGACCGGTTTTAGCGTAGCAATGCTAGGTAAGGGGGTTGTAGTGTTGTATTATTAAAAAAAATAATGAAGGTATGCACTGCATGAACACAGTCACGATGTTTTAGCGTTGTATTTGTAATAAAAATAGTTTCACATATTTTACAAATAACGGGTTAAGGTACTTTAGCCAATTTAAAGTATAATAAGTCAACACAGACTGGTTTTAAGCGTAGTAAAAGTCTTGTGAAAATGTTCTTCAAAAAATTTAATAATAAGGCAAAGGGATTTTAAGGGGATTTGTAACGTTTGTGTTGACAAACGTTTTTATAGTTTGGGATGAAGTGCACGATTTGTAAGATAAAGCGACAGTTAAAGGCATTTAGTTATATTATAGTGTTGTAGTGTTCGTTAGTCACTTTTAAGTATTGCAAATCTCAAAAAATCATGGGCTTAACGATGTTGGGTGGTTCTGTAACTTCAAAACTATAAATCATAAAAATATATGTCCAAGCTCAGTCGACGGGGAATTTAATTTTCACTCTGAATATGCCTCAAACTCAAAAATGACCATTTGTGGGTTAGTCCGGTTTTAAGGATAGGACGGCAGATATGTACAGACGTTGTTTGGTAATGGCGGTAACTTTGGCTTCGAAACCTTAAAATATTCCAACTTTTTATAGAATCTAGTCTACTTGAGTACTCATTATATGTCTGCGTTTACAAATAATTAAGCTTTTTCACTTAATTGTGCAGTGTGACATGAGCATGACTTGAAAAATTCGCAGTACTCATTTAGGCCCATTATGCAGCAGGCATTCCAACCACGACTGTTTCTTGAATGGCGGTACCACACAGTTGTTATCTACAGTAGATAGGTTTTGTATTAGGGCGAGCCATATGTAGGAGGAACTCCAGTGCGTCAGCATGTGCTCCTTGAGACTGCAGATGGTGGTCGCTGCGGAGTTTAAAATTGATAGAAACACCACAAAACCCAGTTATTTCCCTATGACTGATTTTCGGTTGATCCCGGTGGCTGTTGGCCAGATTTTCTCCACGAAAAAAGGTTAGATATATGGACAGTACGTTGGTGGCAATCAAGTGTACGGTCTTATCTGCAGCGATAAGTGAGATAATGACAACCACACGCCCGCAAAGGCATTACACGTTGGTTGCTGGCCCTTCATTAATTAAGGATTTACCATGTTGACAGTTAGATTCTATGAATCCATACCCTCAGTCTCAGCACAGTGCATTGTTGGGAGATCTGGCAATTTTCCTCACCACCAGGATCACAACTCCACATATTATCAGAGCAAGTAAGAGTTATCGTGGCTGCGGTTTTTTGTTTCATATGGATACTTCCCCAGTTAAGAATCTAAACATGAGCTAGATGACATATGTATGCTCTTTCCTCGTTTTCAATCCCACCTTAATCCACTGTATTTTCTCTACTGTGACCAGACGACTAAATGCTACAGAAAAGGGTATTTAGCGTTGTAATCGTGTAGATTTAAACCTTTTTCTTTACATATTTTATGCCTCTTTGAACCTTAATGCAAGGTCTATAAAGTATAATTAAAGTGGTCAGTTTTGACAGATTTATTCACGACCACTATAAGTGTTTATAATTATGGAGTCGGATCTAAATTGTCATTCCTCGGTTATAATTGTTCATACGCCATTTAAAACTGGCAATATGACATTATTCATGTTCTTTTTCTGAATCTCACTGCAAGTGTAAGCAATTATGTGTTAAAATGTTAACAACAAATTGTTCTGTATCAAAAGTACTACATTGTAGTGGCTGGATTCGACTCACTTTTATTACTACTCATGACATGGCGACGATAGGGCTAATTTGGTGACAAGTTCAGACCCCGTATCATGATCGGCCTTAGCACGCGATAAGTGACAAGATAGAGCGTCCGTCACTGGCTGACACCGTTCGATGGAACGAGACGGACGCTCTAACTTGTCACTTATCGCGTGATAAGGCCGACCATGATGCGAGGCCTGGTTGTCACCGGCGATATTTAAAGTTTTGCTATTTGAATATCAGCGAAGCACTTTATAGTATAGTCATTAGTCAATATAAGGGATATAATTGTTGATATCTTCTGCAAAGTAAGATAATGAACATAAAAATATAACATGATGACACCAGTAATCGACACGGAACAATAATCCACACTTTTTTTCTTTAACCGTTGAAAATAAGCACGGCAACGTTTTTATTAATGATAACACTGAACCATAGACAGGTTCTATCCTTCTTTCATCCAGTACATTATTATTAAGATTAAAAGTGAAGGTGTCACCGCTTTTATATAAAAACAATATTTCTGCAGCGAATCGTTAAAAGAGTGAGTATACTGTTCTGCCGATAAATTAATTAATTAATTAAAAAATATATGAATTTTAGTTTTTCTGTGGATTGCTAAAAATATTTTTCAAATAATGTGGGAATCGATTACTAGAGGTCGGGTCTCGCCAACTGGAGATTTCGTATTATTTTGCTTAGGTATTCCAATTCCTCAATTAATCTATGTCTCTTCAGTTAACAAAAAGCTAATAAGGTAAACGTCCGAGTGCTCGACGCTGTACTAGTATAATATATGACATGGGCACTCTATGTCAAATCTAATCGAACTAAGAGGATTTTTATTCATTCGAATTTAAGCTATGTCACTTTGACATACAGTGCCCATGCCATACAGCGTCGAGCACTCGGACATTTACCTTACTCATTTATATTTTACAGATATATTTTATAATTGTCACAAGTTCAATATCGCTTGTGAGGTCTTCGAAGATTCGCCCAACATGTTTTTGAACTAAGTTACATCAGAAACCCCAACTGGTATCCAGGTGCTCCCACCCAAAACATGACCTCACTGCAGTATTTCACGCGGTCATGAACTGTTTGTGACTTATGACCTCACTGCAGTATTTCACGCGGTCACGAACTGTTTGTGACTTATGACCTCACTGCAGATTTCACGCGGTGACCAACTGTTTGTGACTTATGACCTCACTGCAGTATTTCACGCGGTCACGAACTGTGAACAATTCAATTCAAGTTGAACATATATATCATACATTTATATTTTAATCAAGTACACGACCTCCTTAGAGTGTGAGTGTGATCGCCGGTGACTTTATATCAATAGTTATGATTGTGAATCATCAAAACATGTTTTCAACATTTTACTTTTCAGTAAACATTTTCTCCGCGCAGTCAAAATCGAACAAATCGTTAAAAAGAATTATTATAAAATGATAAAACCTAAAAAATCTCAATCATTTCGTAGACAGGCATTAACGCCAACGCGCACGCCATTTGTCTTCAGTCGACTTACTAATGACAATAAAACTAGAAATAATACTTATAATGCGGCATTATGTGGAAACATGTACCTAAGCGGCTTCGTTAATCGCTAAGGATTGTCAGGACAGTATGAGTTATTGTGAGACAAATGCTGTTGTTGTCGTTGGCTTGGTTCCGTTGATTCTTTTTGCACGTATAATGTCAAAAGTATAGTATTTTATGCAATCGTTATATAATGTATGCTTTTTCAGTCGAGTACCACGTAATTAAGGTATGAGACTTAAAAAGCTAATTATATGACTATTGTATACAATACTTTTTCTAACGAGTAAACTGAACTAATTAAACAAACTTGGTATCTATTGAAAATCTAAGCCCTGCTGAAACGAAGTGCGACCAACGGCTTTTTCTTTTTTGTGTGTTGATGTCTATTACCTTTTGACTTTCTCATGACGGCGTCCTATTGGTCAAATACATTATAGTTCAGTAAAGGCGCCACGTGATTGGTCAATTTCACTCTAGTTGTCTCAAAGTTATGAAATATTGAGTTGGGAGCTCCATAGTAAAAAGCATGTGATTTAAGTTTGGTGTACGAAGTATTAATTCAAACATTAAGGTTGACGAGTATAAAAAAGTTCTTTAAACGTCAATTTAGGCATATTACATACACCTATAAATGTCAACAAACTACCGCCGGGTCGGAAATAAAACCTCTGCCACAGAATTAACTAGGTTAAAATACTCGGCAAGGTATCTTTTTTTCTAAACTGTATACAATATGTGTATTTCAATACCACAGTGTTATAAAATTACATTCGACTACCTACAGTAAAAAACCAATGTATTTATGTTTGCGATAAATCAATTCTGGAAGATACCGTAACTGCCACGCATCCCCATCCATGATGTAATCGTTTATCTTAATGAAAGATCAAATCTAAGAAATCCTGAAGAGGCCAGAGTACCTTAAAACGACCCTAAAAGGAAGAAAGGTGTGTCAAAACCGCGATCTCTGCCTTCCACCCGGGAAACAGAAAGGATGCGAGTAAGATGACGAAGACGGGTGATAGGAGAGGTTCATCATCATATCAGCCGAAAGACGTCCACTGCTGGACATAGGCCTCCCCCAAAGGGTGCCAAAGTGACCGGTCCTGCGCCACCCGCATCCAGCGGACTCCCGCAACCTTTACCAGGTCATCAGTCCACCTTGTGGGAGGGCCTACCCACGCCGCGCCTTCCGGTACGTGGTCGTCACTCGAGAACCTTTCCGCCCCAGTGGCCATCGGTTCTACGTGCTATGTGCCCCGCCCACCCCCGATTGGAGAGGTTATCATCATATATTTAAAAGCCAGGGTCCTGTCCGTTGAAGTAATTTCCGCCTTATTCTACAGTATTCCATTAATCCAATTTAGGGAAGTGCAGTGTGATGGCACCACCCTTGTTTTCCGCTCTGCGAGAACAATAATTCTGTAGAGTAGAAGAACTCTGTATGTGAGTTGGACCGTACAATTCTAAATTATATCGTTTATCGCTAATCCATATTTCCAACAAACCAAGGAACCCCGCTACATTCCGCGGGCCCACTTGAAAGCATCGAAATAGACAGTCGGACAGATTATCTTCGAGCATAAATAACGCCATTTGACGCGTTATAAATCGGGGGATTTCTGTAATAAATTATATTTAAAATACAAGCCATTGTGCAAACTAATTCCAGTTTTTATTTGGCGCGGGCCCACGAAGCTCTATAGAAAATCGCTTGTCGAAATCTATAAATATGTCCATTTTTTTCAGACAGATGCGTCCAAGCTTTCCATTCAATTTCACACTTAATACATGCCCAATAACCTGTAAAACAAAGTGCATAAAGTTTGTTTTTGCCTGCATTAGCTGTATATAAAAATTGGCAGATTAGCACGAGTGTTTGCAATTCTGTGAATGCAATTTTTTGCACTTCGAAAAGACGATTGAAGATTTCCTGTCGTTGCAACGTTTTTATGCAATCTTAACTCTATTGTTATTTTGGCAGAGTTTAATCTTGACTGTTTAGATATGTAGCTACTGTTTGAGAAAGTTTTGCCAATGTTGACACAGATGGTTAACGAGTAGTTATGTCACAGTAAGTGCTTGAATTGTTGCATGGCGTAAGTAGCTATTGTTATATTTTACAAAAGGACGTTTATTTGATGGACCTATTAGCTAACACATAATACGCAGCCGGAACTATGACACAGCTTTCAATGATCTGAAGTTACTTTAGATATATGCTAATTTTATTTTTAGTAATAAAATTGTAATACTTACACGATACTGCTTCGGTGTTGACCTTAAATGTATGATGATTACGGTCGAGTATTCTCATATCCCTCGTCAGAGGCTTATGCATCTAAAGAAATGGTAGTTAATTTTAAAAACTCATGATTAATTGAATCGTCATGCGATTTTGAAGAAAACTACTTTGAAAATAATAAAAATTGCAGTATCTAATGTTGAAAAAGTAAGTAATGATCAAAATATCCTAAACAAGAAACGTAGACGAATTTGTCCGTTAAAATTCTAATGTTATCTGAAACGAGGTAAAGTGAATATGAAGATAGAACTGTAAGCTGCTAGCTCACTTCTACAGGTACTTGTCTGTTAGCGGTGGGAAGTTTAAAAAGATAAAAAAAGATAAAAAGACGTTTATTGTACAATAACAAGAAATTTACAAAAAATACAGAACATTACATGTAGAGGAACGTACAGTCTGATATCTTCTTCACAATTTGCACTGGTTCCTACACTAGGCTAGGCCTGTCCCGTAGGTAACCAATTCGAAAGAGAATCATCAAATTTCTGCGCGAAATCTTAAATGAGACAGCAGTATTCATGAGTTCTTACTAAGAAAGTTATTGACTAAAGTATGTGGGTTTTTATAAACATTTAAGTAAGTATTATTTGTGTGGGCGCGCGCGCGCTTGTGCGTGTGTGTGTGTGTGTGTAATTGTGTGTTCTTGTTGAGGGAGTATGAGTGTGTTCATTTAATTACTCTCAGTAAGTTCTCTATTTCCTCATAGCAAAGAGTTTTGAGCCATGATTGCACTTTATTTTTAAGCTCTCTTATTGTGTATTCTTGCAGGGGAACTTTTTTACATATTTTGTTGTATATAAAAGGATGGAGAAAGGGGCCGAACCTTTTGGCGAATGCTGACTTAGTTGGAGGAACAGGAATTCGAAAATTGCGTCTTTGCAGTGATTCGGTGTATATGGGTGATCTTACTAAGAACAAAAACTCCACGAACAGTAAGGACATCCATATCCCTGTAGACCATCAGAGTCGGGTAGCGCACCCGTTGCTTGAGGATGATCTTCAGGACAGCTCGCTGAGCCCTCTCAATAAGGAGCATGTATGACTTTGCAGCGCCACCCCACGCCGTTATACAATAAGTTAACACTGGCTGACAGAGGGAAGTATAAACCATTTTTAACAATTGTTTGTCCGCTGCATTACGGAGATTTTTGAAGACATATATTATATGAGTTTACGGACGCGGTTTGTCGTCAAAAGTATGTGCTGCTTAAAATCGAGTTTTTCGTCGATTACAACTCCTTTACAGCCGGAGTTCTGTCAATATGCGAACATGAGCATGTTGATTGTTGCCCGCGACAAGCGCACGTATGAAGGGCAATGCCACGAAAACCAGCCGGTGCTGATGCTTTGGTTTTATGAAAACACATAAGTTTTGTTTTGGAGATGTTTAAAGTCAGCAAGTTTTTCCGGAGCCAATCTGCCACTGCACTTAAGCCCCGTTCGGCCGTTGTCGCTACCTCCATCCATGACTTCTCTTGAAAAATTAGAGCAGTGTCATCTGCATAACATATAACATCAGCATCTAGACCATCGACTTTCGCTATGTCATTGATATAAATAGTAAATAGTGAGCAAGCATACTTGCATTACAAAATACAAAATAGCGGTAATTGCTGAACACGGGTCGTGTTTGACGTGTTTGTTCAAGAAAACAGGCACATTATTGTGAAATTATTAATTCAGTCAAGGCATTATTTTTTAAGTTTAACATTGTCAGATAAATCAGTTTTCTTTTATTGAAGAGGACATAAATAAAAATAAAAAAATGCCTTTATTACTAAGAAGAGAACAATATGCATAGAATAAGAACAAGTAATCTATTTTTCTTGTTAGTGATTTTACGCTAAGCAACAACTTAAAACTAATCAGTACTAGCACGAATTCATAAATGTGTTAATCACTACTTATAAATTAAATGTCTTATTCACTCCACTTTAAGGTTGTCTCTTAACTTATATAGTGTATCTTATCTCAGCAAATGCCTTAATAAACAGAACTTAATTGCGCTTAATTTATTCCAACTTATTTATTTACTTCTGTTGTTCCCCCCAACGTTTCGTATTTGTCACAACATCCTACTCCATCATTGATAAAAAAATGAAAAAAATATTTATTTGTACCAGAGTTGTAGCCTAAACATAATAATTACAATGGTAGCTTATAGTAGTGACTGGCAGGTTAGGCTTAAGAATGAATTCCAGTTTCCTAAACCTGTCTTATAGGGAACCGGAGGGTATTCCGCCACTGTTCTGCGTTCCGCCGTCAATGATGTTTGTTACTTATTTTGCTAGATAATTAATCAACTATAGATAGTAAGAATTGGTTTTTGTACGTGCCATTAAAGTTTTTTTAAACTAAACTTTTTTTTTAAATTTAATTAGTTTGCAACCAAAATCGTTTCGGCCCTTATTTTTGCTAACAGCTATTAATATGCGAAGCGATCCTTTATCACCGACCCGTCTGTTAGCGGCGGGAGGTGTTGGTGGTTGGTGTTGGTGTTTGCATTAGGTACAAAATGGCGGCATTTGAGAATTACCCGACCCGTGTACTGCCTTGACGTGCTTGTTCGTGATACGGGCGTAATTATTGTGGTAATCTAAAATTTACTAAAACCATAAATTGCAAAAGACAAAGACTTGTAGGTAAACAAAATTATTTGTTACTAACTTTTGCCCGCGACTCCGTCCGCGTGGAAGTTGTTTAGGTATATCATAGGTAGCTCCATACAAACTTTTAACCCCCATTTAACCCTTTTAGAGGATGATTTCAGGGATAAATGTCCTTCCCCGGGATTCAAACTATCTCCATACTAAATTTCATCTCAATCGGTTAAGCTCAAACTTCGAGAATTTCTTGCATGCGTGTACCATGTATTAAAATTCTTTAAGGGTCGGCAACGCACTACACTCCTGGAGTTACAAGTGTCCATAGGCTACGGAAAGCGCTTACGATCAGATGAGTCGTAAGACGTAAGCTTGTTTGCTATCGACGTGGTATATAAACAAATGTATTGGAAGTTTTAATTACCAATTTGAAGTCGATGATATTGCACACGATATTTAAAAAAAAAAGATTTAAATTCGTTCAATGCATTTCTAATAAATTGCCCCTCTTTCTCCAGCAAGATAAAACAGATTAAAGGCTCAAAGCCAAATTTTACTCGTAAAGTTCTCAGTTAAAAATCACAAAGTTAATCTGGAATTTATGCCCCCAGCATTCGTCTCAAGCAAATAAACTAAAAATGTACGTTAATAAAATCTGGATCATAAATTTGCTACAATCTCCCGCCTTTTATCTGAGAGCTAATGGTTTTGAAGTATTGGCATTATGTTCCCTTCATACTGCGTTATTTATGTGGCATGGCCATTAATACTCATTATTTTCAACCCCTCTTACCAAGTATTGCTTCACTCACCCCAGCATAGCTCAAATAAATTCCCTTGAAATTTTTAGGAACTGTCGGTTCGTTGACTTAATTGTATTGTACAATTTTTCTCTGGGTACGAAAGGTGTCAGGATTCAAAGGTTTTGTTACGCTGGCGAGCTGTCTTGATGCCGCCATATTTTTTCCTCCCCTTTTGTCACGATGTGTTTCGTGCTATTCTCAGAGTATTAAATTACTCATTTAATTGGCGTAGTAAATTTTGTTTATGTGCTAGTGCACAATAAAACTGTTCTCGTTTTTATGTTATGTTATGACAATTGAGGAGCGTACTTGATATGTTTAAAAACTAGTTATATGAAAAGAGTTAATAATACTTAATTCAAGACTGTTTAAATAAACACGCTACTTTTTTTGTCGTTCATATGAATACAATACAATTTGCTGTAAGTATTATTAATTGATTTGTCTAGTAGGAGCATATGACATTTAATTTTTGTTTCTTACGTAGGTACCTACGTTGTTTGTTTTTGGTATTTTTGAAGATGCTTACACGTTACAGATCCTTATTAATTTATAACCGATGCAGTAGACAAACTGCATAACAACTGCTAGGTATCGGAACTGCACTTGAGGTTTAGCTAATCCACTAAGTTTTACAGGATAAATATATCCAATACCATCTGTTCTAGTAATTCTTTGTCTACCTTTTTTGTACTTTGAAGATGACCAAACTTATAGTTGTTACATCTAAGGACATATACTTGTCATTGAGTGTAACTCTTAGTATCTATTAGATTAACAATATTTATATGGTATATGGGACACATAGATGTCATGTACTGGTGATATTATTGAGTTAGCAAAGAAATAAAAACTTTCGCGCACATTAGCGTGATATTTTGTTATTTCAATCTGCGCCCTGACCCCGTATCGTGATGGTCGGCCTTATCACGAGATAAGTGACAAGATAGAGCGTCCGTCTCGATCTATTAAACGGTGTCAGCCAGTGACGGACGCTCTATCTTGTCACTTATTGTGCGATAATAAGGCCGTCCATGCTAGGGGGTCTGGTGACGAAAACACTTCTAGCTTCATCCCATTCACGCGACGATTCATCCCACATTTCCCTCCAGCAATAAAGGCGTCCACTGACGATGCGTCACGCAATCGCTCGAATAAATCAGCTATTATCTCGCCTCTCGAAAGCAACAGAACAAAACGGTGACGCCAACAAATGACCGCCATTTCTCATCGGCATCCGTATCCGAGGACTCTGTCAATATATCCGTGAGAGCGTGTGGTGGGAGCAATGGGCGGGAGCGTTGAGGATTTATTTATTAAGACTTCTCAAAATATTTATATTAATGACCTTTAGCGATGTAGCATAGCGACAAAGAAGAAGGAAGGATGATGGAGATTACTTTCAAGTTATTAAATAGGGTAGTTTACTCATGTTTTTGATAAAGTATAAATAACAAAATATAATTCAAATCATAAAAAGATAATTATGAAGCTTGAAAAATTAAAGCTACCAATACAATACAATACAATACAATCATTTATTGGTAAAAAAATCATTTTACATGTCAAAGAAAGAAATAATAATAATATTAGGTCAAATATTTTAACAATGCATGCTATGTGTTGACATTTTATTTATATAAGTATGTACATATATTTATTTATTGTTATGAGTCTGGCACTCGAAAAAAGGCATCCAGGGAGTAGTAGGCCTCCCTTAATAATTTTAATTCCGTGACGAACGAGTTGCTGCTAGTGGCACCAATAGAATCCTTACGCTTTTATAGAAACAAAATTGTACAACAACTATGGACCTAAACGCAGTATTTTGCGACCGAAACAGCAATTTACTTGATTTTCCGTACAACGATTAAGTAGTACAATTAATATAAAACTGTGACATCATACTTTTATGTCAATTAGTATGAATCGTTTCGGCTGCCGCCAGTGAGGTTGAGGTGGTTTGAGTGGCTACCATACAAACATTTTGTTCCTCTCCAAAAACTGGTTCGAATGGCACTGTAAAAAAATCTTAGGACACAAACCTATTGTCGGTACTTTTCCGATATACTTTTTTTATTTTTACGAGATCGTCAGTAACTTAAGACTTGCACCGCACCACAACCCGCCCCATCTGCCACCCTAACCGCAGTTATATTTTATTTGCGCAATAAATTACATTTTATTACACATATTTTGTCGTGTTACAATAACTAATGCACCCAGGCTCAATTCGCATGTAATTCTGCGTAACGGGATTTTTTTATTATTTATTTGTGCTATTCATTGCATTAGCCCCTCTTTGGGACTTTGTTGGGATTTCGGTTTTCTGACGCCGATTGATTAGATGGAAAATTAAAAAGAAATTGGCTGTTTTCAAAAGCGCTGATAATGATTTAAAGCATAACGCACTGAAAGGGGTAGGTACTAAAAATAGCAAAAAAATACATCAGATCAGTGCCACTTCGATTAAACAAAAGTAAGATTTATTACAGACGTCGTCAACAGTTTTGAAGTTTCATTTGAGATAAAATTAATAATGTCGTCTAGTCAAATCGGGTTAAGGAGTATCATTATATTAAAAATAGTCAAAAATCTGTTATCAGGTCCTTTTTGCTGAATATGTTTATATTAGGAAGTACAAAAAATTAAATAAGATTACATTAGAAATCATTGATGTTCAGTAGACGCCTATAGGCGTAACTCTATTGTTATTTCTATTGTGTCTGCAATAGTGTCCATCAAAGTGTTAACACTAGGTTTATTTATCTGTAACTTATATAAAAAAACCAGCATGCTAATTTTGTAACTGTCATTAAAACAGTGGCATATTCATAAATAACTTGTGTACAACTGAACGAAACAAAGAAAAAAGCAAAAATAATAACTCACGAAGTTTTTTGTTAAAAATACTTACTTACTTACTTACTTTACTACTTTAAAACTTACTTACTAACTTTAAAACACGCTGTATGCCTTCCGAACCCAAACCTTAAAAAGCCTCCAGTTGCAATATTTCCCCCTCTGAGTAAATTTCTGTCTATAGTTTTACGATCAACCCTTCGAAGCGTATTGAGACAACAACAATCATTCCTAGGAGACCATAAATGTCGTAAAAGCACATACGGACTTGGAAAAATAAACTTGTACACTTTTAACAAGTTTACAGACAAACAGCAACTCTAAAATAATAGAAACAAGGTTGAATTTGACAGGGAAGAGGATGTCAGTAAAAAGTAAGTGGCTTGAATAATAACTATGTCTGAGAAAGGCCTTATAAACTCGGACTACTTTGTTCCAAATGTTTCGGTGAGGACATTTAGTTTTATTTGTGCACCATGCGAACAGTTTTAGAGTATTTTTTGTTTATTTCATATTTATTCTCCATGGGTTACGTAAAACATGATTTTGAAGATAATAAGAGTGTCTCTTCATAATACACTCAAAATTAATACAAAGTTTACTGGTAGAGAATACCTTGAAGAATTAAGTTCGCCATTTGTATTGTATTACAAAACCTGTTGCGGATAATATACGTTTGTGTACGGTTTTTTGATGAAATAAATTGTGATGATTTTTTTGTGTTTGATTTTAATTAAATGACCCTTACAGCGTTACATGAATTAATAAATATTAGATTAAGGACTCTATCATGCACAAATTAAATATGTAATTACAGTTTCAACGTCAACTGGAAGAGGTCCCTTTAGGAATAAGTTCGCCTTTGTACTAACTCAATGTATTCTGTGCACTGTGCAATATTTTGAACACAGACTCATTCATTCCATGACAAAAATGTACTTACTTATTAGAAAAAAGGCAGCCAAGTATGGGCAATAGAGTGCCAACTACTCACATACCTAGGCAACATTGGGGTGAATGGTGAAAAATCACGTAAGTATCCATCCACTGCAGTGAGATCCTTCACCCCACAAAACAGCTCCCCCTGTCGATTTGTCCCCGTCTCCGCCTGTAACTCAGAAACGATGGCACTATGAAGTAAATTGGAAGAGGCATGCACGTATTGCACGTCTTTCAATTTGGGTTTGGTTATTAGGATGCACGGTTTTCATAGTGTGAAGTAATATAACAGAAAAACTTGTTGATTTTATTTATGCGTTAACGCATTTATTTAAAAATTGTAAGTTACAATACAATAGTATAGAAGAAAATAGGACACTAGCTGGCTGCTAACTATTAATCTTTACTTTTATTATGAGTTGTATGACTAAAGACGCTTTTTCACATACCAACTTAAAGATAGATAAAAATATGCAATAGTAGTAGTATAGGTAGTATTAATTAGCTCTTTATTTTTTTTTTATTTTTTTTTGAAAACAAGCTGCCATTTACGAAGCAATTCTTGCAAAAATGGTCAGAAATTAGGCCTAAAGTTCCTATATATAATATCAGGGGACAATCTTACACAAGTCAAACTTGCCCCATAGTAGGCTCAATAAGTTTTGTGTTATGGGTACTAGACGACGATATAATTATTTTATAGATAGCAATACAGAAATACATAGAAAATACTCAACTCAAGACTAGCAATGCACTCACGAGAAGTTTCCAAAGTTGCGAAACTTTCCACATGAGAATTTCTCGGAATGTTCTGAGAATGTTCTCGAGAACGAGAATTTATTTATTTATTTGACACGAGTGACACGACACGATCAAAGAGTCCAAAGACACGCATCAAGAAATAGTTCGGTAACTTAATTTAAAAAGTCAGGGCTAGTTTAAAGTGTGAAGTCCGAAAGTCGAAATGTTCTCTGAAATACAGTGAGAATTTAAGCAACTTATTGGTAACTTATCACTTATCAACAAAATAGCTAACTGTAATAGACAATAACACATGCCTAATAACATTTAGTTTAAAGTTATGCATATTTAAACTTTAATTCAAGTAGATTCTCTTGTTTAAACAATAATTTCCATGTTGCAGGAATGTTCTGAGAACATTCTCGAGAACGTTTCCGCTTTTTGGGAATATTCTGCAATTTGTACATTGCTGCTCAAGACTCAGAAACAAAAATTCATGCTTATCACATAAATTTAATAGACAAATCACCAAATTAATAAATAACTGCTTTTACTCATTGCAAGAATTTTTTGAAAGTTAGTTAATACTGTAGTATATAGTTCAAATATAGCTCAGTTAAATATATCTGTATACTTAATAGATTCTATTTTTGCATGCTCATTACTTTGTGTATAAATAAAAATTAAATGAGCCTTAAGCTGTTGCAAGTTACCTTTAATGTTAGTTTTAGTTATATTGTAGTGCCCTACCGGGTTTCATAGCTGAACAAATATAATGTATCATCTTGTATTTACCTATGAAAGCAATAAATATACTGATACTGATACTAAATATTTGCCCTTACCGGCATTCGAACCCACCATGTTTATTGTACAAAATAAACATAAAAGACAGTTACCTCAGTACTTAGCGGGCGTGGCATGGTTGCTGTTTTATCACTCATTATTGTCGATAAGAGATCCGTCATTCTCGCACTCGCATACCTACTTGTCGGAACGTGATTATCCGTCACCCTCGCACTCGCATACCTACTTGTCGGAACGTGATTATCCGTCACGCTCGCACTCGCATACCTACTTGTCGGAACGTGAGTATCCGTCACCCTCGCACTCGCATACCTACTTGTCGGAACGTGATTATCCGTCACCCTCACACTCGCATACCTACTTGTCGGAACGTGATTATCCATAGCGATATGTGATATAAAAGCAACCATACTGCGCCCGCAGCATGTATTTGCCTTCATTAACTAAATTACCGGGCCTTGTAAGATTTGTAGCCAAGTACCCCTAGTTTAGTACACCTTGCGTCTACCAACTACAATCTAACTGTGTCATCTATTAATAAATTACTTACACCATATTCCTAAATCATTTGCACTTATACATTGTCACCCTAACAAAATGCCGGCCATTAATCTCAACGCACTTAAACCAGACACTTCGACATCCGCCATTTCGCGGACAATGCGCCATTTGTATCACGAAGTAGTGTAACCATGCGGCCATCAGTCCCCGGACACGCAGGACAATCATTTTTCATTACGTACGATTCATTAACATGTGGGGGCCGGGCAATTATGTTCGCCGCATCAATCAAGTCACCCCAGCCTTTGATATTTTGTTACGGGTGGGGTGACGTTGGATAAATGGGTAATTTAGGACGGTTGCTTGTAGTGTAAATTTATTTTTCGTCGGACAGATTCAGCTGTTTACACTGGTATGTCTTAGATTTTCTAACGTTATTGTAAACTTACTATTCTTACTCATACTTAATAAACATACAACGCAGCAGCTCTTCAATGCTTATGTTATCTAATAGCTATTACTATCACCCGGTCCTTGGCGCGTGAGGAATGTTATAGAAAACTAAATATATCCCATCGTCATAAAAAAGTTATCATCATCATAATTATGTATGTTAGTCTTTAAGGTATTTGTTATCCAAATAACAAATACCATGCCCATGCCTTAGATGCCTATGTTAAATGAATTATTATTATTATTATGTATGCTTTTTCCATATCTCGGGACCATGACTGTCCCAGACTTTTGGAAGGCATGCTTGGGGCCGAGGCCAATGGCGCAGAGGCGCTTTAAAACAAAAAAAAAGACCGGGTTGCACTCCGGGAGTGACGGCAGAAGTGAAAACTCAATAACATTGTACTTAACAGTTTTTCGATCAGGTCACGTGACATCTTACGGTGTCACCCTAAAAATGAATTTGGCGCAAATGTATAAACAATTATCAATTAGGTACCTACTATAAAAACCAGGGTATATAATAAACAGCGGACGGCGGCGGCGAACAAAATACCAATTTGTTTTTGCCGTTGCCAAATATTTTTCAAAACTTTATTTCTTTAGGAATAACGTCCAAATTCGAACTATTCGAATTTGCAAGAACAGCGGACGGCGGCGGCGAACAAAATAGCAAAACGTTGAAGGACGCGTGGAAAAAATTACAAATTAATTTGCAGAATATGCTATTGCAAAAAGTGTTTAACGGCTTTATACTCTTACGAGTAGCGTTCAGTTTTGAATGAAGTCGAATCGGCTAGCAGCAAAATAAATAAGTTTGTGACCTCCTTCACATCTGACGTCACAAAAATCTGTCGCGTATTTAGCAATTTTTCTCCATCCCAAAAGTGCTCAGCGCCGCTAAAGAAGTTTTCACTTGAATAATCTAAAGCGAGGGATACACATTATTATCATTATTATTGATGAAATAGCTTGGCCCATGCCGTTGGAGTAGAGGCCAGTTCTTCATCAACTGACGTCATACTTGTTATTTGAGGATGTTACAACAGCCAGTGTCCCACCTACTGCTATCCCGTTAGAAACCCATCCAGATTTTACAACTTCGCTTCTCTGCCAGTTCTAGCGCCGGCTTTGTCCTACCCTAGGTGAATGCCTTTTTGATGGTGGCATTATTTTGTCATGTCACATGGTTGTCATAGGGCCGTAATTGGTATTTAAAAAAATCTCCCGCCACTTCCTGATAACCTGTGAAATTGTTAACTGGTTCATATTTGCCTTTTGTTGTGTTATCTGTAGTTGGGAACTCGACAATGTTGACATCTCAACACAAACTTTCCCAAAACTCAATAAATCCAACCAGTTGTTAAAACGCGACACACAAATCACCCGTACAATGTTCGCCGCACTGTTATTTTCGTTATATCAGCTATTATCATTATTTATAACGTGCGCCATTCTAATAAATCGCGGAGATTAATGTGCGTTTGCACATGTCCTCTTTAATTCGTGCCTTGTCGTTTTTATTTCCGAATTGATTTGTTTGTGTTATTAACGTGAACGATGTTTTCGAAGGCATGCTAATTTTACACATATTTAATTACACCTGTTCCCTGATTAGGCTCTGAGGAGTAATTAGGTTGTTCAATTCGAACGTGTTAAGTAAACTCAACTGTCTTTTTACAAAAAGTTACCTCGTGGCCTGATATTCAGTGTCGGTTTCTAAAATCAGGATGGCTCTCTCTTACCTACTGCCATGGATTAGTCAAAGGGGCTCTGAATATTGTATAGTATAATATAAACTACTCAAAAAAATAGGGGCCACAAGTATGATGATCGTTACGTGAAAATTATATTAAACAGTAATATTTTTTTATTCTCATGAAAGAGGTTGGATTCTAAAAGACGCGGGACATCATTAATTTGCCACTTACCAACTGGTTTATGTCCATAATTAACAATGAAATAGAAAATTTAAAGTGGCCCTTATTTTGTTTTGAGCAGTATATATATTTTATCGCCCATTCCATTCGTTTCTGATTAAAAATTGGCTCGGTTGGAAGGCACGTCAATTATCAAACTTTAATATCACAAGAGCCATAAAAATAGCCCCCCAGATTAGAGCGATATTTCACCGGGCATACGCTTCGACATCCGTATTTATTATTTTGCATGGTCGCAGCGATAGACAAATGGCGCATGCGAGCCATAAAGCCGCTCTCGATGACAAACTGCCCGTTCTAACGAGCGACACCCTGCGATATTTTTACGCACGGTTCGGAGTACGCCCCCTCATGGCGTGTGGTGTTCGGAAAGAGCGATCATAATTGTATATAAATCATTCTGTATGTACTAAGCTGAAAAATAATTCTGCATATACTAAGCTGAAACACCTACTAACATAATGCGCCTGGATGGTCCCTTCCTATTCCACTGGGATAGGTTGCATAGGGCATCCAACTGACTTGTAAATAGTAATATAATACCTACTAACATAGTTCTTAAGACCTTTATTACTAACGAATTATGGAAACACTTCCGAAATAAATTATTTGATTTGATTTGATTTGATATAATTATCTAATATTAATTGTGCATGGTACTAAGTTATATATTATATCTGCTAACAACATTTATCTACATAAGGTGGTACGGTATTCTTTTTTTTTTATGAATGTAACATTTTAATGTATGCATTTGAGTGTGTGTCTAGTATTGCATGAATATTTTAAAACACGAAAAAAAAGTAATGTATTACTATTATTTATTATTAGAAACAAGAGCGGTTTACACCAATTACACTTGTTAAAGTCTTACAAATTATATATTACAGTAATAATTATTATACATTATTATATTTATTCGTTACGTGATCCATCAATTCTCACATATCTTACAATAGGTAAGGCATCGAGACATTAACTTAGGCCAGCGATCAAGAAAAAAATCGACCTCTGGATCAGTGCGCAGAAGCCCGTTGAATGAGTTGAGCATGTCGCACAGTGGTGAGTGGCGGCGCGCAGCCGTGGCGCGCACTCCTGTGCCGTCAGAAAACTGTAAGTATGTGCGCCTGCGCGACTTGATCGGTGGCACTATGATGCAGTTAACAACATTGTGTAGCTCCGTGCTATTGATTTTGTTTTGAAGCACCTTACACACTGTAGTTATCCGCTCACAGTTTCTGCGTACCTCTAGGGAGTTGAAACCCAGGATGCCAAGTAAAAACTTAGTAGGGTACATGTATAATAAATATACAGTGTAAATAAAGCAATATGACCGAATGTCATACATTCGTATTAAAATCGTGGAAATAGACGAAACGTTCCTCCATAAAAGCAAAACTTTAAAAATGCTGAATTGAGCAAATAATGGAAACTTACTCACGGTGCTAATGGAAAATCACTCACAGTGACAGAGCTGCATTGTCTAGCCTAGAAGTGGACCTTTGAAATATGGCGCGATGTAAGAGTGATGAAGAGAAAAGACTTGGACATGAAAGTTAGCTGAAGTGCGTGTCGCATAGAGAGCTGCGTACAATGTTTCTTTGGACCCATATTACCAGACGAAAACTATTAAAACGCTATCGCTTATGATTTGCAAAAGTGCAATTTACGCTACTCTATTTATCTTAATAAAAAAATATTATTACAGCACACGTGCCGGAAACACCTTATAAACCAACAAAAATGCTGAAAGCAAAAGATAAATAGTGCCATTACCTTTGCATTGCATTGTGCAGTGTCATGGGGACTGAAGGCACGGGATACAAAAAAAAAAAAAAAAAAACCACGGCTGATTTCGGCCAAGGCGGCAGCTCTCAACTCCGTAGTTGTTGCCGGTGATCACGCGTGTGGTTAACGTAGCCAGTCTTGTTGGTGAAGGTGCGTATACATTTCGGGCATGCGAGCACACCATGACGTAGTCTCCGTTTCTGTCTCCGTCCGCGTGCAACTCGTTTAATATCGTAGCTCCATACAAACTTTCCCCAAGAAAGTCCCATACCCGCACTGGGCTAGCGTGGGGACTGCTGCACGTTCCGTCTCATCCGTGACAGGACGCCTGTGCCCAGCAATGGGACGTATAAAGGCTGAATTATTATTATTAAACACAATTTCATCCCCCATTTCACCCTCTCAGGTGATGTTATCCGGGACAATAACTGTCCTTTGTCCTTCCCGGGGATTAAAACTATCTCCATACTAAATTTAATCTACATCGTAGGTAACAGACAAACGCAATATCGCATTTATAATATTAGTAAGTATAGATAAGCTATAAATGATCAGGCAATCAAGCACCATTATTGCTTTTTCGGCAATAATACGGAACCCATCCGTCCCGTTGGTTCATAAAATTGAAATATTATTATGAGCGTTGATAATATATCAAGTCCTCGTTACTTTTAATGTGATGTCTCTTTTAAGTGACGATGAACCACGGACTCGATTGAATAAATACGACACTTTGGTTGTTATCATAAGTTATTTTGTTGGCATTAGAATCCTGTTGGTCGTGTGTTTGTCGCCTTATGAGTCCACCCAGCAAGTATATAACTACCCTTAATTTGCGTTTAGAAATCTGTATGTGAGGTTACATTAGGTACTTTGATAGAGGAAAATAATATTCTCAGTCTACACGTTGTCCCAGAGCGCTGAAAAGGGCTGGAAACGTCGGAATGTATTTAATGAAATGTTTTATAGTATATATTTTATTATTGTAATAGTAATTCGTAGTAGTGTATTATTTATTTATTTATTTATTTGGAGAACCAACAGCTACAGAAACATATTGACTATATAGATAAAATACAAAAAGCCAATTACAGGTTCCCACCGATAGCATCGCAGTAAACATTTTGTGAGATCACTATTTTTACACTGAATTTGTGAGATTTCCTAACTAGGGGTTACAAAATGTGGAAACTTATGTATTCATTTAACTTAACTAAACAACAACATCATACGGATAGGAACACAGTATGATTAACTAAAAGTTTGAAGCTACGCTCATTCAAAGTAACTTCTCGTCAATTTACGCCTCACAGCAGGAATATTACTGTTGTATTAATTGTAAACATTTACTTTGTAACTTAGAATATAATTTGTGCACGTTTTTATCTGTTCCTCTGATTGTATGATTTGTTAACTAAGTATTTAGGAAATTACACCTCCTTCAAAGCCTGAGATACAGAAATTTCCTAGTTCAGGCTCAAGTAATATGTATGCACCATGTAGATGTAAGACTTTTAATGCAAATTGTTATTATTATTATTATACATACATACATACATTCACGCCTTTATTCCCAAAAGGGGTAGGCAGAGCACATGAAACGTATGTTCCAGCGCCACTTTTAGCATAACCGTGGGTATAAAAGATCGACAAAATGTGATATTGCAGTGATAGGTTGCTAGCCCATCGCCCACAACACACTACACCCCTGGTCCCTTAGTCATTATTATTATACATAATAAATATACGCGACAAAATCAATTTTTGAACGAGCGCGGGAAAGGAACTAAGTTCTTCTTTTCAGCTTGGGCGAAAATTCTTCCGTATGTCAGGATATCCCGCTGTCCGGCTGATCCTTCCACAGGTTGCATTTCTTAACCGATTATCGTGAAATTTTGTGAGCAGTTTCGTTAAAAAAACACTGTAACACTGTTTGAAATTCTCATGCACGACGAATAATGTAGAATGTTAATGTGCAAAGCGCAGATGGAAATCTGTACTTTAAACATCAACATTCTGCATGCGCGCTTAACATCGCCATCTAGTGAGATCATCGAAAAGCTTAGCAACTTCAAACATCAAGGAAAATTGTTATGAAAGCATGAAGACCCAAAAATTCTATTTAAATAAAATCACGTCACCCCTCCAATTTATACAGGGTGTCCATCGCCAGAGGGTAAATGACTAGTCGACACCTTTGATGGATCACCGAGCAAGATTGATATAGTAGCCCCCGTATGCACTAGCCAACGGATTGTGAACTCTACCTGTATCAACACAAGGCTGAAAACTGTGATAGTTGTTCATGACGTTAGTGATCTAGTGCAATGTGGTTGGAGTTGGACACTAGACTTTGATCTATTTGCTATACGGTAGTTATTAGCTTGATAGTTGCGGTTATGTTGGTAATACCGCAACTTGAAATAGAGTATTTTGTTTTAATTCGCTTGTCCATTAGGATTTTTACGAATTTAGAACTTTTCAAGGAGAGGATTGAGATGAGAAAAGAGAGGCAATGGAAATGTATTTGACAGAAGGGCAGTATATTCAGTCAAGTTTGATAATGACCATAGCAATCAGTTTTCAAAATAATTGTTGCCGAGTCATAAAATAACCGTTTTCATTTATGTTTATTGAACGAGTGAACGAAGAGAACGAAGTTCTTCGGTTAAGCTTGGGCAAAATATTATTTCGTATGTCTTTCGGTATACAAATATGTAGGTAAATATTTATCTGTGACACACACACAAAAAACGAGAAACCGAAAAAGAAACATTTCACGAAGTGGTCGGAACTCAGCATGTAGCTGGCGTGATGGATGGCGGTGGTAATCAATAATACCGTCAGAAGCAGTTACTCTTAACAAACTCAAACTTTCCAAGTAAACAACGTACGGAAAAACTCAAGTTAAAGTTCCTGAAACCTATTTTACAATTGTAACTGCAAACCTAACAGAACGGCATTTACCACTGCTGTAGATAAAAAGTCCGTTACGTTCAAGCATGCGAGTATTGCGAGTGCGAGAGAGACGGATGTCTTATCCATAAAGATAAGTGTAACATGGCAACCATCAAACAATGGTTTCATAAGAAAATGCTCTGTGAATCGCTTTATTAAGGAATCTTAAGACAATTATGACTTCAAACAATAAATAAGAATAGAAAAACAAAATAAAAAGTCCAAATTCTTTAAACTAAACTTACTAACTAAAAAAAAACTACAAAAGGCGCAAAGAGATCGCTTTAAAGCGATAAGACCGCCTGTTGTTACCATTATTAACTAAGCAAATTTTTTTGTAAGATTTTTCTCTCTTGTAGTGGTGCAATAAAGAGTATTTATTATTATTATTAAAAGGCCGCGGCATCGTGCCAATTGTATTTGTTTATTTAATCTTTATTGCAAAAATGATGAATTACTTTTGTACCTACAAAAGGCGTACATAATATCATAAGGCATCCACAGCCAGCCACCTTTAAGGCAAAGCAGATAAATAGTGATTGCAGAGAAACATTTTCGAAATTGATCGTTTAGATACAACTATTCTGACAAGCGTTCAATTAATAAGGCGAGATAGATATCTCACAACATACACTCACTCATAGGTACTCATAGGTACTGACTACTCTTTTGTGACTTGATTCTCACATGTCAAAGTCTAACCACGCATGTTAGTGATGTCTTAAGAATTTAGTGCATGCCAATTTTTTTTCTCCAAAATAGGTACTGCGTTTCCCCTCGAAACCAACGGGTCGAAAAACACCTCTAACAAGAATTGACAACAAAATCTGCGCAAATTCAAATTGAATCACGTCACTTATTTGCCGACGCAACGAGCAGGTACACCCGTCCCTCTCGCACTTGGGCTTAACGTAATTAGGAGTCTTACCGTGTTGATTATTATGTTTGACGGGGTAATTCCGGACGGTTCGGAGCCGGCCTTATTACGGATGTAAATGAATATGGAATGAATCCATTATGCCGCAAACAAGCCTTGGGGAGTCGATAATTTGAGGAGACCGGGGACTGTCGATGAGTTGCTAAAACGATCGAGATTTTGCGAATGTTTCAACTTTTAGCAGTTTCTTGGAGCAGCCCAACCTCCAACTTACAGACCACGTCAGCCATAATAACACCACTAACACTTGTTCTGTAGGTTGTGGTGTTGTTTTCCTTGTGGTGGTGAGTAAGTTCGCCAGAGCTCCCGAGGATGTGTTGTGTTGAGCAAGAGGGATCAGCGTTCGTCGCAAACTATCAACGAATCCTCAAAGCAATCAAGGGCCAGCAACGCGCTTGTGATTCCAGAAGAATCTCTTCTATAGGCTATGGTGTCTGCTTACCATCAGACAGACCGTCTACTTGGTCAGCGTCGTAGTAAAAAAACTTTCACTTCGGTAACCCGCTAAGTGGGCTTTCTGGTCGTAGGCGATGTCCTCTCCAAACTGTTTTATACATTTTATCAGCTAGCGTAGTGCCATGAAATTATTGGCATTAAACGTGTATATATTAGGGGACTTGCACAAATTGAACTAGCCTCATAGTAAATGAGCTCAAATAAGGCTCGTGTTAAGGGTACCAGACGACAATGCAATACTATACAAATTCTTTTTATTTCTCACTAAAAATTGTACATAACAGAATACATAAGTAAATCAAACATAAACAATGAATACAACCCTTGGAGTTAGGCTAGTAGAGACGATGCAGAATTATTACGAGTAGGTATATGATTTGAGTAGGTGAAACAGAAAAAACAAAGTATAAACAACAATAAGAAAGACTCTACACTTATATAAACACAGATATGTAACCCTACATACACATACACAATCAAATCAGTCTCTCTAACCGAGACCACACACAATCTTTAATATTAAGATTAAGGTCCAGGTTATGTAAAATTGATGAAATGTAAAATTGTAATTTGAAATAAAAAGTTAATTTTTTTTTTTAGGTACGTCACTAAATATCAAACAAACAAGTATCATTTACTGTCGAAAATAAACAGCACACACATACTAGACATGAATAGTTACGGAAGTGAAAAATAGAACTCCTTTAATCTAATTTTAAATATCGGAAGAGATTTAACACGTATAATAACGTCTACAATAAATTTTAAAGATATAAATACATACTTCAATACGTGTATACAATACAAACATACTCATAATAAGACTCAGGAACAAGTATTCAGGCTCATCACACAAATATTTGCCCTTACCGGAATTCAAACCCAAGACCAAGATTCGAACCAGGTAAAATCATAGTACCAATTGTCCAAATGTCCAATGTACTGAAAATATAAATTACTTTCACTATAAGATACCCAAATATGAGAGCTAAATAGAAACGAATAGAGTAGAGAAACATTTATTCGTGACACACACAAAACGAAAAACAGTAAATAGGAATAAAAAAATGAAACACGTCACGAAATGAATAAATATAAATTAGGTGACTACGAGGATATTGATGAAAGCAGAAAAAAAGTAACAGTTAAAATAATATTTGTTTTCTTTCTTTTTCTCTGTTTATTGACATCGTATTCCTTTTCGTTGTTCTCTATACGTCTATATATGTCTCATTCGCTATAAAATGTCACTATAAGTTTTATACTTAAATTTAAACCAACAAAAGCCTTAACCACTCCATATAATTACTCGTCTCGAATAATAACCGCGTTACCATATTTCCGCCGGCGTCGCCCGGGTTATTTATTGGCTTAAAATTGTAGTCATCGCATACATTATGGATGACGTCCGTAATTACCCCAAGCTCCCCTTCTTACCCTGTCCGCACCGGGCGACTGTATTAAAAAACTTTATGAAATTAGTTTTAAAGGTTTTTGTTACAAATTACTTGACGGGATCGATGTTTTTACTGTATGAAAATTTTAACATACAATAGGGTGTAGACACATGAATACAACAATAAGTACTCTATAATGTTGTATTTTCTCGAAAAAGGATTAAAAATGTAAGTAGTCAAATGGAGACCACAACAAGAAGTTCAATAATCACAAAGTTATAAGTGTTCAAAGTTTCAAGAGGGGGTATGTTCTGTACCTTTTCCGCAAAACGCACCTTCATATGAAACGATTCAAACGATTTTTAGGGTTCCGTAGTCCGTAGGAACCCTTATAGTTTCGCCATGTCCGTCCGTCTGTCTGTCTGTCTGTCTGTCTGTCCGTCTGCGGCTTAGCTCAGTAACCATTACAACTAGAAAACTGTAATTCGGCATGGGTATATAAATTAATCACGCCGACAAAACAGTACCTACAATAAATTCTTGAAAAATATTTTTTTTAGGGTACCCTCACTACACCTAAAGGGGGCATGTATTTTTTTTCTCGTTAAACCCCTGATGTGGGGTATCGTTGGATAGCTCGTTCAAAAGCTTTTTTTCGAAGCTATTATCACACTTTTCTCTGGGATTTCACAGTAATCATCACTTTAAATGTTGTTTTATACATAAAGAAACTCACAAAGTTTTGATTGGATTGTAAATACTGTAATGTATGTCTACTCCCTCTGTGTCTGCGTGTCTTTTGTGTAGTGAATAAATGTCTTCTTTCTTTCTTTCTTTAAATCAATAAAGTAACCAGTGAAAAAAAACTTTCATCTATAATATAATTTTCTGCAATAATCTCAATAACGAACGAATAATCTAAAAAATATCTCACACAACGATGCCAAGATTGTCTATAAATCACACTTCATGTATACTTTACCGCCATTTCCAATCACTAGTCATTGCCTATGATCATATTTGACGTCATGTTTGTTTACATGATAGGACCGGCCGCCAATTGCCCAGGGTGAGACGACGAACAAGAAGCATAATTAAAAGCGAAGAATAGCTTTGCAGCAGTTAGCAGCTCGCGACTGACAATAGGTACTTTTTTGATGCCATTTCGGGAGAAAATGGTTTCCATTAACTAAATCTGAACAAATCGCTTTCATTTTGATGTCGATCGCTGCAGTATAATATACTAATTTTATACGTTTCGCTATTTAAAAAAAAAGTTTTTGAGGTGCCTATAAGTTTGAACTTTTTACAAAACTAAAAAAATCTTTAGATTGGAAAACATTTAGAAGTGGATATTTTTTTTCTGTTTTTGTATGGACGAGTAGATATGTAGTATTCTTCACTCTTAAAGGTATCGTAGTATGAACACGCCCGACTCCATGACACTTCACTTCGTTGACGGCTCGTGATTAATTCATATCAGGCTGTCCATCAATGTTCGCCTTTCGAATTTTGTTGGCGTGTAAGTTTTTAGGTTCGTTTCTTTTCGTTTTTAACAAAGTTACACTTTTTATTGCATTCAAAGGAGGCCGTCAGCGAAGAGGTTCACCAAAAGTAGTTAATAAGATAAACAATAAATTATATTATTAAATTAATTTAAATAATAGAATAAGTTATCAGATTGACTACACACAATTTTATAGTGTTAAATAACGGTGTGGAATTCAAATGCATTTAGTTTATTATTGCATTAAGAACGGTTGAAATAAAATTTCAACTCTTTCATACTTAACCGGCGAATAGAAAGAAAAAACTTTGGTGTAAAAATAAGGACTTTTAAGAATAACACATTGTGAATTGCTGTTATAGGTATTATAAGTATCTACCTAGGCTATGGAGAAAACACAAACAAGTACCTACCCTATAGGAAGCAGTGGTATAGTATGTACATAACATTTTTCCGAACGAATTTACTCTCTTTCTTAGAAACAAAGAGAAGAAAAAGCCATTGTCTTTCATTGTTAAGTCTAAACGCTAATTGTTGACATTGTACTAAATGCTGCAACTACTAATAATAAGTTGTTGATACCGATATACCTTTCGATTTCATTTGAACCTTGCTATTTTAACAATAGAACGTCAATTGGAGTAATATTTTTATTAAACACGGCCTTTTACATTTCGAACCGTTTGTGACACTTGGTTAAACAATGGCTTTGTTGGACCGTTGGGTTTTTAGATAAGATTCGTTCTTGAAAAATGATTAGCACTAACTCGTACAAGTCGTCGACAATGTTATCAAAATTAGTCACAAAGGGACAGAGCAAAGTTCGTCCCTAAAAAAGTAATTTTAACTAGACCTTATTAATTCCTGCCCTGGCCAAACTAAACCGATCCCAACGAGACAAGTCCCCAGACTAACGGGGTCATTCTCAGGAAAATGTAATGCAATCCAGACAGCATTACCATCCTCTATATTAAAAGTGATGTCCAGTTGCCAGGTGGGATTAACTTAATAATTCTAATGTCATTCAGAATCTGTCTAGTAGGTACAATGCATTGTTTTATTAATTATTATCATTTTACTTAGTTGAATCATGGTCACTTAACATTTTTGACAAATTTTGTATTGTTGTATCGCGTAGGGTCACCAAATTGGATGAGATTAAATATTTGTTTTTTAAATTCAAATTCAAAATGTATTTATTTGTAAACATGGGATAAATATAGATCTTATACAATAATTTGTTTCACTATGTTTTGCCATTTGGCATACAAATATAATCAAGAAGAGATTGAGCATGTACTAATTACAACATGATGTCAAACGGTTATAATAATTTGTTAAATGTCAAACAAAATAAGAGTGTACTTAAAACTAAAACAACTTAAATTCAAAATGTGTATAGTAAATATTCCGTTATCGAATAGTATGCTTTTAAAAATTATATTGAATATTACTTTGTCACCAATACAACTTTCAATTTCTCTTTTAATTCTAGCGTGGATCCGAGATACAACTATCCAATCCAAGGCTATAAACTATCTTCGTGCTAAATTTCATTCAAATCGGTTCAGCCGTTTAAGCTTCATTGAGTAACAAAATCCATACATTCGCATTTATAATATTAGTAGGATAAACTGGTACACACCGTGGTTGAAACGCCGAAACGCTTCTTGAGAATGGCCCTCCCCCGATTACGCTACCTATTAACCTGTCGTTGCTTGCCATTTAATTCAATTAACACTTGTCTTCCATCCCGTTCTAGCGCGGGCTAATCGTTTTCGCGTCTCGCTCCTGTACTGTAATCTGCCTTGCGGTGACCCGTGGTACAGAATAAAACAGAGAATTCATTGCTTTGTTAAACGACAGTGTTCGTTTCTATATTGGACGACCGGTTAGCCTAGTGGGTAGTGACGCTGCCTACGAAGCTGAAGGTCCTGGGTTCGAATCCCGGGAAATATTTGTGTGATGAGCATGAATATTTGTTTCTGAGTCATGGAAGTTTTCTATGTATTTAAGTATTTGTATCTATTATGTATATCGTCGTCTAGTACCCATAACACAAGCCTTAATGAGCTTACTATGGGACTAGGTCGATTTGTGTAAGATTGTCCCCTGATATTTATTTATATTGGTTGACTGGTAATTGTTATTGTATTTTTATTCTTCTGCAAATCCAATCAAATCAATTATTTATTCTGCAAATAGGCCACAAGAGCACTTTTGAATGAATGAATGAATGAATGATCTTTATTTCGTGTAACCATGGACACATATTTTATTAGTAGAACTTACAAAACTACGGGGTTAGTTGGCACATGTGACTTATATTTAAAACAAAACAACACTGACAGGGGAGTGCAATCCCTCGCAGTGCGACATGTAGGGACAGTCAACCCTGTCCGCTATCATGCGCAGAATGCTGTTGGGACTGCGGCGCACCCGGCGCACCAGGGATGCGGCGCGCGCGCATGCTCGTATAGAAACGAGGCAGTCCCATCAACACCCGGAACGCATTATTATACTGGACCCTAAGGACCCTACCCTATACTTTTACATGTCAAACGGTAATTTACAATATAATAATAATAATCTTACACAATAATCATTTAAAACTTGCAGATTAAGGACCGATTTAAACGGTTAACAAAGTAAATGTCACTAAGTTAATGAAAACAAAACAATTTTTTTTTTTATACTACGACGGTGGCAAACAAGCGTACGGCCTGCCTGATGGTAAGCGGACACCGCAGCCTATAGACGCATGCAACTCCCAAGGAGTAACATGGGCGTTGCCGACCCATTATTATGTTTAAGGATTCGCTGTGAAAATTGCAAAATATGACCATTACATTCGATATAAGGTCTGTAACAGCATTAACAAGAAGTTAATGAAATTGCTGCATTGTAAAATAACTTACGAACATACAAGAATTTCCTTAAGGACAGACATGAGACATTTGAATTAAGTATTTGCTCCTTTATTCCCGGGTTTTAATCCTCTAAGTATTGGAGTATTTTAATACTTATATGAAAATAGTTTTTTATGGATTGTGGTTGAAGTAACAGAATGACATATTTAGCAGACCAGCAGCTCGAACGTTTTATAATACTGGCATTTTTTACTTGAAAGTGGGAAAGGTAATAGCGGCTATTGAACTATCTTCTTGGTGTTTTTGTGAGTTTAATCTTGAAGAATATAGAAACGGTTTCGTATAGTATTTCTATATGTAAAAACAAAAAAGCGGCCAAGTGCGTCTCGAACCACGCACAACGAAGGGTTCCGTGCCTATTAAAAAGCGTATCGTTACTGAAATCTTATGGCACTTATGTCCTTTTCTTTAAGGAAGGTAGTTTTTTAGAAATATCTCAAAAACCTTTGAACCGATCTTGTTCAAAACAATTTTCGCTGAAAGAATTTATGAAGCCCTATATCCATGATTTTTTTAATATTTTTAAAATACACGGTTCGAAACTTAGAGGGGGGGGGGGGGGGGGGGGGCACAATTTTAGTGACTCGGGGCGATTATCTCCGACTATATTCACTTAATCAAAAAAATAGCTGAAAAATCTTATATTTATTATAAAAGGCCTATCGATTGATGTGCCACACGTGGGCTTGCAATGAGAAAAAAAATTTTGACTTTCAATTTTATGTATTGAGTGCGTCCCTAAAAAAAAATGGTTTTTAGTAATTTAGTTACAAAACTATGTAGCGGCTAACAAAATACACCTATCCTCAAAATTTTATTCAAATATACCTTATAGTTTTCGAGTAAAATGCCTGTGACATACGGACGGGCAGACAGACAGGTTCCGTTTTTTTGCCATTTGGCTACGGAACCCTAAAACAGGATTTCAGTGTTAAAGGTAAATGTTTTCGAAAAGCAAGCCAAAGTACACTACACTTTACTGCCAATCTTTTCAGAAACATAATTGCCACGACTTTTTTTTTAATTATAAACTAAAATTAAAATTAGCACCATACAAAATACCGAATAGTGACTTCGTCTATGCAACGCCATCCATGGAAAGCACATAAGCAGTTTAAACAACCTTTTATTTATAACCTGTTCGTTAGTTTCTTAGTTTTTTTGTTAGTGAGAAGCAAATCTTGGAACATAATTTTGAACCAGTTAACCTGTCTAAACCGATTGAGCTGAAATTTTGGGTGTAAGTAAAGTTTGGATGACACTGATGATGGAGACAGAAGGTGACCATGGAATTCAGTACCTAACCGACGTAACCCCGTTGAGTTTTGGCTCGTTAGAATCGTCTCAATTAGTAGTTGATGGCGGTAGATACAGGAAATTACAGTCAGCAATAAAAACTTGTACCTACCAACAATTAATTTGTTGACAGAAATGTATAACAATTTAGGCCGCGAAGGAGTCGCCTCGAGAGGCGGCGTGTGGCAACATACTCGTAGGGAAAATGAAAAGAGGAACAAATTCAAACTGACGATCATCAACAAATGTAAGCGGTCTTTCCAGACGATGCCTTTTTTTTGCGTGGAGAAAACCTGCGAACCAGGTACCTAATCACCGGGGGATGACTGGGTTATGTGGTATTTCTATCCACTAAAAACTCCACGGTGCCCAGCATCTGCGCAACACTGCGACCCCGAGGACACCCTTTGGTCGCATTCTACGACAGGCGGGGGGGGGGACCGCAGACCTATTCTTGTCTGAGCTTACACGATAAGATACAAAGCCTTAGGTAGTCTATTACGAAGTACTCCGATGTCAACTTCCAGCGGTTTTTCCCAAGTGCACCATCTTCAACAACGTAATTTGTCTGCGGTCCCTGCGGTTTCCATTGTTCGGGCCGACCGCCGGATAAACTTGTCGGTTTAGTACATTTGTCGCGGCCAGCCTCGTTTAACTTTGTCGCGGATTTCAGTTATTTATGGGTACTTGCGGAGTTTTGGGGTATCTTGTACGTTATAATAATAATAGTAAATCAGCCTATATACTTCCCACTGGGCACAGGCCTCCTCTCGTGGATGAGAGGGAACGGGCAGTAGTCCCCACGCTGGCCCAGTGCGGGTTGGGAACTTCACGTAGACCTTTGAATTTCTTCGCAGATGTATGCAGGTTTCCTCAGGATGTTTTGTCTTCACCGAAAAGCTAACGGTAAATATCTAATGATAGTTACTCCATACGTAAGTTCCGAAAAACTCATTGGTACGAGCCGGGATTCGAACCCACGACCGCCGTTTGACAGCCGCAAGCCTGAACCACTAGGCTACCGTGTCCGTTATTACTGAATAATAAGTAAAGTAGGTTATTTATATTCAATTACCAATTATTGACAATTTTATTCTGGATGATAGGTTATGTTGAATGTAATTTAATTTTTAATTTTGGACTTTCTGAACAATTTCCTCATTTTGAATGTGAGGTTGTTACATTAAATTGTTATTTATAAAACATAATAAATACACACTTTTTCAGTTGTGATGCATGCTGCATGATGATTTGTGGCTATTTGTGTGCCAAACCTCATTGTAACGAATCCAAGAAGTTCATACCTGTTTGACAAATAGATAGAGTTTGAGTTTAAACGTCCCAATGCTTGACACCTTAATACGAATAGTTGACCGCCCACCTGTTATGTTTATGCTAACTACTTTGCATTACTATTTGGAGCAGAGTCGGGCATAAGAACAACTATCATTTCTTGAATAAATAACAAATACCTGCTCGTTATGATTTAAAGATCGCAAGTATCGTAAGTGATTTAAGCTAAGTTTGTATGTATGTATGTAAGCACTTTATTGTAAACAATAACAGGTTAAAGAATATACATGTCACACAATAGATCAAAGTACAAAGGCGAACTTATCCCTATAAGGGATCTCTTCCAGCTAACCTTTGAGCAATTGAGAGGAAGGTAGGTAGAACGAGATAGGCAAACTTATACCGTGTACAAAAACACAGAGAAAATGAAAACAAAACCTAATAGGTATTAATCCTAGACAAATAAAAACATGCCAATACATATATAAATATACAATATAAAATACAATACACACTATCATAATGTAATATATATATCGCAAGTATACAATAAATAAATAAATACTATATTCAACCAATTCACAAGTCATTGGAAAGCCACAACTTCTTCGACAGACCGCGACTGTCTCAGCGACAAAGGCAACTCATTCCACAACTGCACAGCGCGCGCGCTAAAAGATCTAGAGTATGTTCGCGTCTTTTTAGACGGTACAGCAAGAGTAAGGTTAGCACTCGACCGCAAGCGGTGGCCACTGCCGTCTGCCATATAACTAAACTTAACTAACTAGTTTGTTAATTGGAAATATAAATATCTACACTAATATTATAAAGAGGAAAGATTTGATTGTTTGTTTGTTTGTATTAAATAGGCTCCGAAACTACTGGACCGATTTGAAAAAATATTTTACCATTAGAAGCCGACATTATCCCTGATGAACATAGGCTACTTTTTACCGCGACAAAATGCTTCATTCCTACGGGAAAACGGGTAGTCCGTGCGAAGCCGGGTCGGACAGCTAGTATATTATAAAACTTTAAAATCTCAAGCCTGACCCGGACAAGCCGGATGTACCAGGGGGCACAAATTTGTGGCGAGTGACACGGTCTGGGATGGGAAGGGAAGACCGACCAACCGCAACCAGTCGGCCACAATCGACCGGCTATGCAGCCTTTAGCCAGTGTTGGAAAAGAGGAGAGGTAGGATACTTCGTCGGGGGGTGAGCGTTGGTGAAATGATGCACGTTGCTTCGTATAAAGTCTTCTTGTAACGAAAATAAATTAACCACAACAGTGATTTATTCCAAATATTTAACCCAATTTCCAGATAAGTACCAAGGTTTTAAGTCTGTTTTATATTTTTTTATTTCATCTTAGCTTTGTTCATAAAACGGAATAAAATATACTCATACTTACTGCCTAAAATAATAAATCAATTACCTGAACATGTACAAAACTTATATGTGAAAGGTTGTAAAATAAGAAAAATATTAAAGATTTTTTTAAATGCAATAATGTAACCTTTATTCTGTAAACTAAGTTGTACTAACTAACCTACTTAAAATAATTAGTTTTTGATTTAACTATAAATTAGATCAAAATAATACTAAGAACTCCCCATCGGCACACAAACCTCTCCAAGGTTTTGCCTAGATGGGCTTTGTAATGATATTCATTGTTATTGTCATTGATAATCATAAATTAAAAAAAAAAAAACTTTTGCCCGCCGCTTCGTTCGCGTGAACTCCCGTATCAACTGTCATCCCCAATTTATATAATTGTATCCCTTTAGAGGATGATTATGGGGAATAAAGTATTCTATGTTTGAATCCAGGTTATAAACTATCTTCATGTCTTTCATGTCAATCCATTCAAAGGTTTTTGCGTGATTGAGTACCTACCAAACATCCAAACATCTAAACTTTCGCATTTATAATACTTACCTATTATATTATACTAGGATATTATATATATACATATCAGTAGAAAGTGGGATAATGATGCCACAATTGCACGGTTTTTCAGTGCGGTGATGCTACCTATTTTTAACCCCCGACGCACACAAGATCAGTTTAACTCTGTGTGTCTCTGTGGCATCGTGTCTCTCAAACGGATGATCCGATTTAAGTGCGGTATTTTTAATCGAAAGTCGAAAGTTCGAGAGTTTCGAAAGTTTCGTTCGAGTATCGAAAGTTTTAATTAAGACTTTGGATACATATTGTATCGGGAGTACTTTTTTTTCTTCAGCAAAAGTATGGTGTGGTTATATTTATTTCAGTTTCGCCAAACATTACGTTTATTATTATTCTTTATTTATTTATTATTTAAGTAAAGCACTTTACAATGACTTAAAATTAAATACAACGTCCCACAAAACTGTTTGCACAGTTTGACTGTGGGATCCATGAGTCTATATAATTTGAGGTAGTCTTAATGATAATGAGTCTATATAAAGTGGTAAAGTCCTAATCAGTCTATATAATTAGTAAAGTCTTAAGAAGTAAGAACAGCTTTAAATGATGTTGTATAAAGTGGATAGGTAACTAGATATAAGATATTAGGTATTTAAGTATTTAAATTCTGTCGAGATAGTGTTTCAACAGGGCTCTTTTTATCGGCGAATGGTACACTCACTTTCATTTGTGTAGGTGCCAGCGGGTTCGTTCTGATACCTACATACATTTTTGCAATATGCCTATGTCCAGCAGTGGACGTCTTCGGCTGATATGATGATGATGACGATGATGGTGGTAATAATGAATATTTTTGTAACGAGCTATTATATGATCTGTGATATAATTTTTTGTGATTATTTTCAACTACAATAATTCAGATCTACATCACAAATTAGGCGCCATGTTCCAACGTACCTAAATCGTCATTAAGGGTAATATATCCAATACCACGATATCCAAAACTGGGGTTTAATTACCAGCCCGATAGAGTCCGTTGGAGATTTACTGCCGTAATAGGTGACAATATGCTTCGGCGCAATTTATGGTCACGCCCGAGATCTAAATTAAAGGGACTGCCCCTTAACTGCTTTTATATTTGACTGCATAGATTTGAGAATGCATAGATGTTTAGTAATATGTTTTTGTAGAAAAACTAAGTACCTATTCCTATCCCTACTTACAATATGACCAGCTTCTCATTTTTCTTTTTTTTTCCAAGGTGGACTGATGACCTGGTATAGTTTGCGGGAGTCCGCTGGATGTGGGTGGCGCAGGACTGATCACTTTTGCACTCTTTGGGGAAGGCCTTTGTCCAGCAGTGGACGTCTTTCGGCTGATATTATGATGATGAGGTTCACACATGGCCCGTGTTAGGGCACAGCCAGTATTTCTTAAGATTAAAGCTACTACTACACACACATCCATTAAATTAAATTAAACGCATTATGGCACTTATGTTCGAGGCATGAGATTAGAAGCTTAATTATCATTTTATTATGCTTTTGAAATTATTTGTTATTTCTTTATTTTATCAATACCGGTAAGACTGCAGTGCTGTATTCTTATTTGAGTAGTTTATGCGGCTTATACTTATACATATAAAAACAATATTTATAAATTAAAGTAACAATTGAACTTGCTAATCGTATGTGTGAAACTTATGTCACAAAGCCAATATTTTGACAAATTAACGAAATTTGACGTATCGGGGTAAGATTATCTTGTCTGTCGCATTAGGCGTGAGGCGTGAGGTTACAGGTGAGGTGAGAGGTGGGTTGACCAGTGATGTCTTGAGACGCCGTCGCGAAATATATAATTGTTTCAGACAATTTCACTCCTGATTACTAAGCGACGAACCGACCATATTATGTGTGCAACAAGACGACCGCAACGTCCCTTCTACCGCCGCATGGCCCCCTCAACGTCCCGATATTATTGCGGCAGGCGATTTAGGGACCAAAACCGGAGTGAATTATAAGCCTTACCGGATTTGTACAGGACAGTAGGATGCTGTTTGAAAAGATATCCTACTACATCCTCCTAATACATATTATAAATGCGAAAATTTGGATGTTTTCAATAGAATAGAATAGAATAGCTTTTATTCATGACAACCACACATACATGCACATAAATCGACATACAAAAGAGAAAACAACATTGCCGCGCAACGGTTCCATCAAAGCGTTGTGCTGGCCTGGTGGCTAATGGCTTCCGATGGAACCATCCGGTGGTTCCACGGCGTAACACACATTTTACACTCGCACGAAAACACGGAGACGTAGACTATCCGTCTCTTTCAGATTAGAACACTTAGAAAGAGACGTATCTTGCCGCGACACATCTCGTGCGCCGTCTTGCGATAGCATAACATAGCCGTGCTGGGGGTATACTTGCACGGTTTACCACTAATCAAACTTTATTTTATGTGCATAAAATTCCACGTCAATTTTTATCTTCATCTTTTAGCATCTCGTCTTTTATTTGTAGATAAACTAATAACCCTCAAGGCTAAAGAGGGGTTAACATTTGTGTTGCGTGCCTGTAAACCGTTTGCCGTGCGGTTTTTTTTAAATAAAATATATTGTCGGTCGAGATAGTTCTCAGCTACGAGTATGTTTGTTTTGTGGATTTTTTTTTTTTTTTTAATAGTTGGTTAATGAAGTAAATGAAATAAAGTCATAAAACGCACAAGATTATCATACGAATAGTATTTAATGGAAGTGGTATTTTCGCAGCTTTGTACCTAGTTTTATGGGAATCAGGATTAGACGGGATTAACCAGTTTAGATGGGGTGAGTAATGCTTTAGTTGGCTGTGCTTAGTCTTTAACGATGATTCATATTTAACTGCCCTTTATAATAGGTTAAGTTTTAACTGAGATAAACGATAATGTTTTTGTAGTTAAACATAACTGTTTATCCATATCTCTACTAATATTATAAATGTGAAAGTGTGTCTGTCTGTGTCTTTACGCTTAAACCGCTGAACCGATTTAGATGAAATTCGGTATGGAGATAGTTTGAGTCTCAAGAAAGGACATAGAATAGTTTTTATCCCTGAAATCATCCTCTGAAGTGATGAAATGGGGGTAGAAAGTTTGTATGGAGCTACGATATAAACAAGTTCCACGCGAACGCGAGCAGAAGCTAGTTATTTGATAAATGATAAATGCAGCGTATAACTCGCATTATGGCCAGGTGTGACGTAAAATTATGTACTCACCACGGGCGGTAATTCGTGAATGGCCCAGATCGCAGGTGTTTGAGGCCCGAACCGAAGGTAATTCACCGCCGCCGCACGTACTATTAAGTTCCCCAAATATTTAAACAGTTATGTATCACACAGAGATAATCAAAGGAGAGTACACTTTTATACTCTAAGTTAAGCCCTTTGTATTCCTTTACCCGTAGACAGACGTTTCAAAACATTTTCCAACTAAACTCCGTAGTCATTTTCACTACTAAAACGTCGTATCTATCTATGAAACTTATATAGACTTACAACCTTTTTCATCTGCGTAGTAGAATCCTCGTAAAGGCAGATCTCGCAACCCAGTTAAATCTAAACTACCCTGCAACCTACTCTAAACTACCTCGTACATTGGGCCAAAAATATACTACACAGTGTACTCACAACAGTGTGAGTAAAAATTAGGGATGTGCAAACAGATGTTGACTGATACTCAAAATAGAAACTTTTACGAAACGTCAGCAATGCTTTTTTCTTAGTATTTAGTAGGGAAATAGGAATTAGTGACATCAAGATTTTCTATGGTCAAATAGCTTTTTTTATATCGACGTATCATTATTTACGAAGCGCATTTTCTTTCTCCCTCTCTCTCTATATGTCACACACACGCAGGCAAACTCACTCACTCACACTCACTCACTCACTCACTCACTCACACACACACACACACACACACACACACACACACACACATAAAGTACAGTCACAAAACTATTAGCACCATAATACACGCACTATAGTAAAATATGACAACAGCAATGGCGGCAATTCAATCCTCCGTCAAGACGATTTTTTTTTAATCATAGACAAACGAATGAGGTCCCTCTATACTCATGTCACTCGAGATCAAATGTCGTGCGAAAATATTAAAAAAAAACATACTGAATTGATGTTTCGTATCGATAACTGTTTTAATATCAGCTGTTCCAAATTTAAACTCATACCTAACGTTACAAAAATCTGTACTGTTATAACATTAAAGTACAGATTTTACCTACTACCACAGACAAGAAAGTTTTCATAGTAAAATCGGTTGTTTTCCTACGGTTTCTGAACGCATTTTAGTTTAGAGCACTAATGATATGTGCGTAGATAAACATATTTTTCTCAAACATGCTCGGAAATGTACGCGTTAATATCACGAAATGAAGACGTGAAGTTTCTTGTTTATGGCTCCCTACATTACTTCTTGGCCTTACGCCAAGAAGTAATGTATGAAAACCCTAAGTAAAACCATTATTGTCCACTACTCTAACTTTTTAAATTTGCTTACTAATATTAAACTGACAAAGGAAAATTTACATACTGCCAACCACCACTAGACACTGTAAGCATACTTGCTTCATAGAAAAAATAAAAATAATCTATGGTACTATACTTTATGTGCGGTTAAACATGGTGCTCGAACGGCTTGTTCAATTGGCATGTTTAAAAAATAAAAAAGGCGCAAATTACCTATTATTTAATTGATTACCTAGTATTTATTTTAATTTTAATATTTCCTCACATCGTTTGAGAAAAGTACTATACAATCCGCGGCCGGAACAGGGATTGCTGGACTCGTTGTATTCGGCCTCGTCTACGACTCGGCCGTCTACCCCAATCTCGTCCAGCAATCCCTTACTTCACGGCCTCTGCAATAATCTACTATACACTAGTGCATAGCATATCAGATTGCTCATCAACAACAATAAAGTACAATACAAGTATCCGCCAAATAAACCTAATGAAATGATATTCTAAGATTTTTTTTTCGTTTAAATCCGAAGTATGGTTTTGTGAACCCTAAGCAAATATTTGTAGTAAAAATGTGCCTGTGTGCAGCCTCGTTTCTATGTAAATGTTATTGGCTTATTCGTTTAATCCACGCGTTTCCCGGTCCAAACTGCTTGTATCTGCTTTAAACCGGATTAGGGTTGCTAAACTCGACTCGAAAATTACAGAGTCGCGGTAAAAGGGGTAATGTTAACGATGTCGTAACAGTTTTTAGGTGTAAAGTAAGTGCAAAATGATTCTTCATGACTGAATATTTTTTTGTAATTAAGGATACTCAGGATAGGTCGTAGTTTTGTAAGCTTTTCTATGAGAAGGAATAAAGGTAAATAACATTTGAACATTATGAAAAACATTGCGATGTTTGAATTAAGCATTTCTCAAGTCAGGTATATTTTAAGTCTCTGGAATCATGTAAGTATTTAGGAAAATATTTCAGCAGTCCTAATCAGCTAGTCCATTATTGTAGTACTGATTTAAATGTTAAGAATGCGTTATAAATTATTTAAAAACAAAAGTTTCTTTTATTGAATTGTGTTTTTTATTAGGAACGAAATTGGCTTGGAATAAAATTATTTTTGCAAAGCAGAACGGATTTATGTTCGGAAAGATATACTCCAGGCAAAATACGGTTTTGAAAAACATTAATTTATAATAGCGTTTTTTTTGTTGATTTCATTTGAAAATGTTATTCTAAGATGATTTAGTCAAGAATCCGACAAACTTTCCACCCGGAAGTAATTATGTAGATTTAAATGGAGCATGCATTATCTTTTTTGTACGATTTATCTTGAATATTATAGAGCAAATGTAAATGAACCAAAATAAAGACATAAACATTTATTAATATTTTTACTGACTTTTTAGAACCCAGTTAACTTATCATTTTTTCGATGTCTGAAATTTTGTCGGATTTTGTCGCTGGGAAACTATTTAATTGATAATATATCCGTTATACATTAAAAATAAGCTATTATAAATTATTTCCAAAATTGACATTTTTTCCATACAAGTTGTCAGTTCATTGCCTGGCCCCGTAGCATGGATGGCGTTATCACGCGATAAGTGACAGGATAGGCGCGTCGTCTCGTTCTATCGAACGGTGTCAGCCAGGGACGGAAGCTCTATCCTGTCACTTATCGCGTGATAACGCCATCCATGCTACGGGGCCTGGACTAATACGAGATTAAGTCCCGTTTAGTAAAACATATGTGTGAAAATTGCGCTCATGAACTTGATAGCTACAGCTACAATAATACTTATATAACTGGGATCCCTAGTCCTCATGAAGTAGGTAATGCTATAGAAACCCCGGATGCAGACTGAAGTAGCGAAGTATCAGCCGTGCATTCCTGAAATAATGAATTAACATTTCTTTCTTGTCTCGTCTCGTACAGTATGCATCACTAATATAATTAAAGTGTTGCACCTTTGTAAGAAGGCGAAAATATATACGTATCTATAACGAAAGGCTCAAAGTTACCCAAAGGGCAATGGAAAGGGCTATGCTGGGAGTTTCTCTGTGTGATCGCATCATAAATTAAGCTATCTGCAGAACCAAGGTAACCGATATAGCCCCCCGAATCGCTAAACGGGCGAGGACATTGGTGAAGAACCAATGTCTGTTGAGGTGGAAAAGTTCTCGAGTCGCGACCGCGTACCGGAAGGCGCAGCGTGGATATACCATCTACAAGGTGGGCTGATGACCTGGTAAAGCTCGCGGGGGTCAGCTGGATGCACTCTTTGGGGGAGGCCTATGTCCAGCAGTCGACGTCTTTTGGCTGATATGATGATCTAACGTCAACCGTACCGCCGTACGAAGGCTGCCGTTCCATGACAAAATATTGTAAGTATCTTAAGTTAGGTACAGTCAGCGTCATATAGTTAGTGGCAGTCCGAGTAGCCAAATATTTTGTAACACACCCTTATCCTTACAGTAATAAAGACGTGTACCAAAATATTTGGCTACCTTGGCTGCTACTAACTATATGACGCTGACTGTACCTACACAGTTTTGGTTGTCATCGATAATTAAGCATTGCACTTCAGCTCGCTTGTAGTGCGCGTGCCGCGGCCGCTGCAGGAGACCATCGCGTGTGTTGACTTCTGGCCGAAGGGTGTCGTATTTCGGCGGTTCCGGGGCAACCTACCGAACTCTACACTGGACTTGACGACGCAACGGAGCCACACTGTTTCGTCGCCTAAATAATAATTCGTTTTTTAATATTATATTGTATGTATGTTAGTCTGTAAGGTATTTGTATACTATGGGCCTTAGTTGCCTGAAATAAATGTTTTTTTTTTTTTTTTTTATTAAGGGCAGAGGGACAATTGACCGTGTAAACACTGTCACAGTTGACTACTATTGTTTCAGAATCATTGAAAATCATAATGTAACTCTTGAAACCTAGTGACTCGTTTCGACGAAACACAGCAACTTATGTATAGATACAGTTTATTCGAAGGAATTCAAAGATGTTTGTGAAATCCCCAACCCGCACTGGGCCAGCGTGGGGACTACTGCCCGTTCCCTCCCATCCATGAGAGGAGGCCTGTGCACAAGCAGTGGGATGTATAAAAGCTGATTTATTATTATGTATGTCTTTCCCGCTCACGGGACAATGATGGCCAGTAAAGGCAAGCCAGAGGCAGGGGGCCTGTCCAACCATCCACCCGGTCGGCTCAACCTGACCACAAGACACCCCCAGGAGTACTCAGGTACGTAGGGTCCCTACTCCCTAACATCCCGCCACAAGCTGCCTTACGTTGACTGATTGCACCAGAAATCTGGTGGGCGATGGGGCCGTCACATCCCTACGCCCTTATTATTATTATTATAGTTGTTTTATATTACAGTGTATTGTGATAGCACTGCAGTTGTTTGGACACGCCACAGACTAAAGTGATATCCCTGTCCAACTGTATCCGGTGATTGTACAAAGCAGGAGGTTAATGCAACACCTGTCAGTGCGAACTAGACGCGAGCCATCTTTTAGGGTCCCGTAGTAACATTAGCAGAGAGGTATGGTATATTCAATAATACCTAGCTATTATATAATTATAATTCTAGCCTCTGCTCGCGACTCTGTCCGCGTGGAACTCGTTTATATCGTAGCTCCATACAATTTTCCACCCCCTTAGAGGTAGAATTTTCCAAAACGTTGAAAGTACTTTTTCTGTATTCTAATAAGTAATCTTTCTACAACATTTTGAAGAATCTTTCTACAAAGAGTCGCGGGCAGAAGCTAGTTGTATATAAGATTTTTGAAGTTTTTGGCCACATCGCCAGGAAGGGTGGAGACAACCTTGAGCGACTTGTTGTGACTGGCAAGGTGGAAGGGAAAACACCGAGAGGGCGCAGCCCAATCCGATGGACCGACCAAATCCGCACCACCCTCGATACTATAAGCTCCACGAAGCCACGCATTTCGCCGACAACTGACAGATTTGGCGGAACATCATTAGAGAGAAAACGATGACAAGGGGGGGGGGGGGGGGGGGCAGCATTGAGGATAACTATGCATGAAAGGAGCGTAAAAAAAATATAACAAAAATAATAAATTAAAAACACAATGTCATCATTTCCAAACGTAATAAATAAATCAAAAATCCAGTCGCAATGAATTCCACGGAGTTTTATCTTTAATGTAGGTTGTGTGCTATAAGCTTTCGAAATAAGTTTACGCTTCACGTAGTTCTTTAATTTATTAATAGGTAACTCAGTTACGTTTCCTGGAAGTTTGTTATAAAACTTTTTTGGTGTCGAGTGGTGGACATTGCGAGCTTATGCTTATTTCTAGCATTAATATTATGTACATCGCAGATATTCCTAAAAATAACAATCTTTTTATGGACACACACAACAGTGGCATAGATGACTGTATTGATAATGTAATAATTAATATTGTTATAATTACTTATATCAATTTAAAAATGTATTTCGTCCTTGACGACACTGCAATCGTCTACATGGTACATTTCAAATTGATTTTATTAAAAAAGTAAGTGATATTACAAAACATTATAGAATAAAAATATTATTTAAATAGACTTGGCAATTATCTATGAAAAAAAACTGCAACCATTCCCACATGGAAAATGCGCATTATTCATGGTGTTTTTCATAATTTTTCGTATTTCTGAGGGTGTATTTTTAAAGCGACACAATTTTCAGATTTCACTTTGCTTTATTTTACCGATAAATTCAGTAAAGGTACCTTCAAGTTGCCCATTCTGAATAACCGAAAAAAACGGAACACTACTCAAGAAATCGGAACCCTATTGGAGCTACAACTCGAGCTTGCCACCTCCGTCACTTGCAGACGCCTCAAGCCTGATCTATGCACCATCTCGTACACATTTTATCTTGCAAAGTGCTCAGATAGACACGAAAAGAACTTCTAGAAAATTCATACCCTCCCCAAACCACAACCGACCCATCTCCCAAACGTGGCAAGCGAATCACAACTTTCGCTGGCCGTTCTTAAGTTTTAATTTCGGTTGTTTGTAGCTTGTATAAAGGTGAGGATAGACTGGTGTCTTGTTGAGCAGAGTTGAAAATAAATGTATGGAGGTACATTAATCTGAGGCGACGTGCATTCGCGGGGTGAGGTGGCGTGAAAATATTGCAGGTCATTTGTTGGTTCGCCTTTGTGACTTTCAAACCTTTAAGGAACGCTGTTATGTGGTAGATAGATAAAGAATGGAACTTCACGATCTGTTTCAATGTATAGAACGTTTTGTTTAAATTTGCCTGATGGTAAGAAAACACCGTAGCATATGGCTTGAAATTCCAGATGAATCACATGTACGTAGCCAACCCTTTATTGATTTGAGGATTCGTTGTTGACGGCTAGAGATGCAGGTACCTCGCTCTCAATACGGCTCATCCTCGGCAGCTCGAGCGGACTGTATCAACAACAGGAATAAAACACCTTTGATCTATTGTGTGAGATGTATATTCTTTAACCTGTTATTGTGTACAATAAAGTGCTTACATACATACATACATACAAAACACTGTATTAGCCTCGGGATCATCTAGCGTACAATAAGGTGCTCATACATACATAATATTAGTATATAATACCAGTATATAGACTACAACATAACACACTGTCACAAGACGAAGCCAAAAGAAACAGTGAATCAGTGCCGTAGTACTGCCGTGTGCCGTGTTATACAGGGTGAATCCTAAGTCGTGAACAGTAATATGTGTTTCTTACTGTTTAACTTTAGTTTAAACATGTAGACGTGACAACAGGCAAACATATGTAAACGTTGTTTGTTGATTCGTTTTTTTTTAAGTTTTTGAGTCTCATTGTCACTCTAATTGCTAAGTTAAACTGTCACTTTCTCGTAAGCTCAGACCAAGTCTTGTCAATAGGGTGATCATAAGGTTGGTGTTCTTGCTATTTAAAATTATTATCAACTAGCGACCCGCCCCGGCTTCGCACGGGTAGTATATTATATATAATAAACCTTCCTCTTGAATCTATTAAAAAAAACCGCATCAAAATCCGTTGCGTAGTTTTAAAGATCTAAGCATACGGACAGACAGCGGGAAGCTACTTTGTTTTATACTATGTAGTGATGATGAAGTTTAATTGTTTGCCTCTAGAGTTAATGCAATTAATTTGCCTTAAAATACTGCGATACAAACTAAAATTTCTGTTTACGACTTATGTTTCACCCTGTATACAGTAGATTGACTCAATGTCCTTCCTTGACTATCGATCCATGTACAATTAACTTAATTATATCGTTAGGGATTTACGAATGTCGTTACTAAGTTACTGTACGCTACTATTTTATGGTTCCGCACTTTTATAAATTGGTACTAATATCCTAATTTATCTAGAGTTTATATTATATCCTAATTTACCACCTTGTACTTGTATATTCCCATTGCCATCCTTGCTGATAGTGCGCGATTGGTTATGTGCGTAATGTATGCTAAGTTTAACTTAGGTTTTAGATTTCTATGTGTTAGTTTTTTTTTTTAAGAGAACCTGTAATTGGCTATATGGTTTTATTATTGTGTCTATAAATATGTTGCGCTGTTGGTTTTTCATGTATTAACAAATAAATAAATAAATATTTGTACCTTTGTGAGTTTGAATGCAGTGGCAGGTAAACCCTGCTGCGTTTTGTCCGCTGCCTGGCCACTGTATTGTGTAATAATAATAAGTATAAATGAATTAAAAAAAAAGTTGATGTGTAGGGTAATCTCTCGAAAAACGAATCCTATTTTAATTTATATCTTTGCAAATATATAAAAAATATCATATAGATAACATCGTTTATTTCATTACGGATTGCGTGGCTGTCAATATCTTCGCTGTTATCTTTAAGCCGTCAAAAGTGTATCATTTGAGTGCAACCAGTTACGCTAGCCAGTCATCTGATACTTGAGTACTGATAGCAGAAACGTTCAATCAATACATATTTTTAAAAATAATTATAATTGACTAGCTTCAGCCCGCGACTTTTGTTTACGTGAACCCGGGATCAAGCTATCCTATATTATAATCCAGGCTATAAACTATCTTCATGTAAAGTTTCATCCAAATCGGTTGAGCCGTTTAAGCGTCATTGAGTAACAAACATCTAAACATCCAACCATCCAAACTTTCGCATTTATAATATTAGTATGGGATTTAATGTAGCTTGTTTTTTGACTTATTTGAACAATATTTTTTTGCTAATCCATTAAATCATGTTCAGAGGAGTTTTGTCCCGCGACTTCATCCGCGCTGTTGCATTACCTTCCACCATTAATTGTTGAATTAATGGAAGAAGTTATTGGAACAGCGCCTTACTTTTTATGTCAAGTTTTAACCCCAAGGTTGTCCTTGGGGTTAAGTATCCCGTGTTTTTTATCCTAGTAGTTGATTTGTCTGTTGGAACTATCTAGGATTTGCTCCCGGGACTGGATTCTGTTTGACCAGTCCCGAAATACCCGAAAATTTTCGGAGTAAACCCTAGAACTATCTGTGTGCCAATTTACAACCAAAAAAAACGTATGAACAGATTCAGATTTTTATTTTTAAAATTATAAACATTTAAATATCATAATACCAATTAACATAATGGGTACAATTCATAGATTTACATCATTACAGGTTTCATTACAGTTGTCAAAAACGAACACAGTATAAGGTTCAGGAGTAGAAGTAATGAACGAAATAACATTTTATAATTTAACAGTAGCTTTTCGGTGAAGTATAATCCCAACATAAGTTCTAATTTTCCCTCTGTATTTGTAGGTCAGATGGCAGTCGCTTTAGTAAAACAAGTGCCTGTGTCAAATGTACGGACCAGGTACCAAACTGGACCCCGGCCTCTTTTAAGGTTCCGCGAAAAACGCGAGGAAGGTGACTTGTTACAAGCTTTTATCTAGTTTCACCTGTCCCGTTGTCTGTCTGTCTGTCTGTAATCAAATCTTGCAAGTTAAATTTGACCCACTTCCCGGTGACCGATTGAGCTGAAATTTTGGGTATAAGTATAGTTTGGATGACAATTCAATATTATGGTGGTGATGATGGAGACAGAAGGTGGCCATGGGAATTCAGTACTTAACCGAACGTAACCCCGTTGAGTTTGGGCTCGTTAGAATCATCTTAATGAGTAGTTGATGATGGTGTACAGAAAAGTACAGTCGGCAATAAAAGCTTATACCAAAAATGTTTTTTTTTTTAAGAAGCTTGTTTTGCTGTCGGTGCGCCTCCGCGGCTACTGGACAGCACTTAACGGATCGTCGTGTCGCAAGTCGCAACGCTATCCTAATCAATGTTATAAACGATCGCACTTTATCTCTTTATCGCCTCCTGTCCCGCCTTTTATATTTTATCGCTTTTGAAACGCAAGCGATGTAATCGATTACAAGTAATCAGTTTTTTTGAAGACAGTGTAAGTTTCATTTGTTTAATTAATGTTTTTCACTTAAGTATATCTTCTTCAGCATAATTGCATCTACTGCTGGACATATGCCTCTTCCATGGCCTTCCAAACTGATCTGGATGCAGCGTCTCTGGTCCAAGACGGCCCTGCTGCCTTTTTGCCCTTTTAAATATCGTCCGACCACCTGGCGGTCTCCCCTCCCTACGGTTTCCTGCCCGAAGGCTCCAAGGCAACACTCACAGGCGTGATCGTCATCGTCCCTGCGACAAATACGGTCGGCCCATTGCCATTTTAATGACGTTTAACTTATTACCCTGTGACCCTTGTAAAATAAGGGTAATCTGAAGCGAGGAACATGTATTTGTATAGAATAATCATAAGGCGATTAAATTGTATAGGTACTTGTTGCTTATATCTATTTGGCTACCAAAAGGGTATAAGACCTCGATGTGTCCAAATCACGGATTACTTAATTAGCATAATATCCTCTATTCTGCTTTGGTCTAAACGACACGTCTTAATCTAAAAAAAAAAATGCTTCAAAACATAATCACCGTCATGACGGCAAGTATAGCAAGGTCCTCAAATGTTGCTTGTTTTCGTCAAATGAAATCATACAATCATCATGAAGGCTTCCTGCAGACCAACTGTATAAATCAGGTTTTCAGGGCTTTTATTTGAAGTGTCGTTTTTATGTTACTTATATCTTCTTACATTGTCTTGTAGGGTGTTACGTGGAGAAGTGGATAGTGTGGACTTGGTTGAGAAACTGGTGCGACTGTTTGTACCAGACGTCCCTCGAATAACCCTAAGACCTCGTGCGCGTCCTCTATTGGCAGTGCCAGTGGCCCAGACATTGTCGCACAGAAACTCGCCATTTGTTCGGGCGATGAAGCTTCTCAATACGCTTGTGATGTCAGTACCTGAATGCGACTTTTTTGCATGGCGATGGGCACCTGTCTGTTGTGCATGTTTAAAGTTTTGCGAGAATGGATAGCAGACAATCCAGTGTTCCAATATAATTTATAGTTTCTTTTATGTACCTATGTTTACCAGTGCATTGGTTAGTTACAACTGTAATGCTGTGTTAATAAATATTATAATAAATAGATAATGTTAAATTAATTATAAATTATAAATAAATAATAAAATAATAATAATGTCCATTTAACTAAAATTAAACTAATTATACAAATCCCTACTAAACTAACATCGCCATTACATGTTCATTTACTTATTCACCATTTTGCAAAAAAAAAAATTGGATCCCTCATTTTGTACACAATATGACAGTATTGTAAACCTTCAGTGGGTCACGTGACTCCAAGTTTAAACTAGATTCACAGCTCTAATCCCCATCTTTACAATAATTATCATTATAAACCTGTGCCATGAGTCAAACAACAGCGATGGCAGCCACCGCCACGATGTTCGGTAGCAACGCAAGCTACAAAGCAAGCATTATCTCGATAGCACGTCACTCAATCATCCATCAACTCATTCCACAACCTTATATATGCACTTGAATAAAGAACAGGCGTTAAAAACGATCCTTATGCACAGCGCGTTAAAGGTGTCCATGATTTTTGTGGACAGAATTCGCTCTGATTGGATCGATTGTTCGAAGACAATCGTCGGGTTTGATTGACGGATAAAAGAATGCGATGCGTCGGCATTGTCCGTAGATTGATTATTGCTATCTGGTAATTGGTTAGATGCTGGTATCCTTGTTATGGGGGTTCAACTGGAATTACGTGAGTTAAAAAATATATCTCTCTAAAAGTTTAGTGATAAATCCACCAATAGCCACTTTTTATTTTGCGTTAAAAAAAAAAACATGGTAAAGGTGGAAAATATGTTTCATAATTCAGGAAAAAATAAGTTGTTCATTTTATTTCTTTTATTCCTTAATTGCTTTGTGTGTACAAAAGATGTTATAAATAAATATGATTCAACACAAACCCCGTCTTTGCAATAATACACTATAATAAATAGTTTCATTAAATTGCATCAGTTTCGAGCATTCACAGTACATTTTTTTGTAACATGTGAAGATTGGGAAGTCGTATGGAAGAGAACAGGTAAACATTGCTATCAGCCTATACCAGGAGTTAGAAGGTCAGATGGCAGTCGCTTTCGTGAAACCAGTGCCTATGCCAAATCTTGGGATTCAGTTTCACAGAAACCATTAACTTTTCAGATACAGCTAAAAGTCATTTTGTAGAACCTATTAGGTTAGGTTTGTTTTTTAACAATCTGAAAAAAATACGTTTTCGATGAAATGAAAATTCTGGGCAAATTTTCGGGTATTTCGGGACTGGTCAAACAGAATCCAGTCCCGGGAGCAAATCCTAGATAGTTCCAAGACAAAATCAACTACTAGGATAAAAAGTAAGGCGCTGTTCCAATAACTTCTACCATTAATTCAACAATTAATGGTGGAAGGTAATGGAACAGCGCGGATGAAGTCGCGGGAAAAAACTCCTCTGAACATTTGTCGGTAAAACAAGGGTAAACCTTAAGAAATATATTACATAAATATACATAAAACAGTACTAGACCGGTTTCAATTTCATTTTCTACAGTTAGATTAGACTAGACTAGATTAAGGAAGTAGTTCAAAAACGATAAAACGCCTAAGACGACATTTATAATCTTTCCTATTCAGTGAGAAACCGAATTCAAAACATGAAAACCGAGTTAATTTAAAAATCCTTGTAGGGTCTATCTTAACCGACAATCGGTGCTCCATTCCCTAACGATTTCAATTTCATCTCGATAGCCGATATCTGATTCGGAATTGCCATGTTGATAGCAACACTGCTTGAATATGAAGCAACCTTAACTGCTTACTGCGACAGAGTTTTATTTTGTGGTGGCAACCCTATCAAATACGACCATGTCATTACGATCGTTTACTCGACAGTAATTGGTACTCTATTTTGAACTTAAAGAACATTAGCATGTGGTTTGATTTCGAATGGCGAGCGTAGAGTACGTTAGGGCGTGTCTGAAGCGCAGGGTTGTCAATCGGATAGTGGTGGCACAATCCCCCATTATCGATATAGATAAGAGGCTCCTAGGTGAGTATTAGGTCGAATAAGGCCCTATTAAGTTGTTCCGCCGCGGCTGGTAGCGATAAAATTGACTGTTATCTCGACCGTTGCTCGTAATGATCAGAAGCGTCCGCAATTTAACTGCGTCTAGAAAATTGCATTTAAAGTCTACATTACTGACATTTTGTACTTCGCAGAAAATAATTATATGAAGGGGTGTATGATTAAACATTAACTCATTCTACTTTTCGATGATGAAAGAGGAAACAAATGTTCAGAATCAATTGGAGAAGCTGCTAGTCGTTGTTAAATATGACAAACGCACCCGTTTGAAATTTGAAGCCGGTTGATGCTAATTCTACGTTTATTTATGTTACAAAATAGTACATTACTTACCAAGGGCTGTAAAAGAAAGAAAGCCCGAAATCGCAGGTATTTGTGACCCGAGCCGCAGGCGAGGGTTGTAAATATGCGATAGAGGGCTTCCTTTTTTACTGCCCATGGTGAGTACACAATTTTACGTCTTCATCTGGCCACAATGCGAGTTTTACCGTACGCGCAGTGTGCGGTAAAACTCACATTATGGCCAGGTGTGACGTAAAAGATTGTTGTCGTTAATGTTAGGTATAAATATTCTGAAAGTAGCATAAATACAGATACAATTTCTTATAACACTTCACCTAGTTGTCTATTTACTAGCTACAGTTAAGCGGAAAAATATGTTTGGAAGATCTACAAATAGTACCTTACGTCTAGGTACGTAATGTACTATTGTAGATGTTGGTGAATTCGTGAATGCCCCCAGGTAAGGTGAGGGCCATAAATATGCGATCTGGGGTTTTACGAATTACCGCCCGTGGTGCTTACACAATTTTACGTCTTCTCCTGGGTGTGAAGTGAGATTTGCCGCTGCGCCCGTGGGCGGGAAATCTCACTTACCGCCCAGAGTAACGTCAGACATAAACTGAACTGAACTTTTGAGCTGTAATCACTGTCATAGTTTTACGCCTACTATCCTTAACTACTAAGAAATGTTACTAACAGTAACCTCTATGGATAATGTATACAAATATTATTTGTCCGAAATAAAGTTTGTATTATTATTATTATCAAACAATGATCTATGGAATGTTGTAATAAGACGGCAAACAAATAAGTAAATTAATCTTTTCTTGTTGAATACGTATTTTTAGGCCACCCACTCACAAAACTCTGAACTCTTATTGAAGTACTGTTTTCTATTTAGCGTGATTATCTCTTTTAAAGGCATAGCCCAATCTGTAAAAGAGAAAGTAATATTAATAATGCTGGACATAAACTGTAATTTTGGTGTAATCATGGAAAAAAAAGCGGCCAAGTGCGTGTCGGACCACGCACAACGAGGGTTCCGTGCCTATTAAAAAGGTCGTATCGTTACTGAAATCTTATGGCACTTACGTTCTTTTCTTTAAGGAAGGCAGTTTTTTAGAAATATCTCAAAAACCTTTAAACCGATCTTGTTCAAACCAATTTTCGCTGAGAGAATTTAATAAGCCCTATGAGCATGATTTATTTCATAAATTTAAAATAAACGGTTCAAAAATTAGAGGGGGGGGGAGACAATTTTAGTGACTGGAGGAGATTATCTCCGACTCTATTCACTTAATCAAAAAAATAGCTGAGAAACCTTATATTTATTTTAAAAGGCCTATCGATTGATGTGCCACACGTGGGCTTGCAATGAAAAAAAAAATGACTTTCAGTTTTATGTATGGAGTGCACCCCTAAAATTTTTTTTTTTTGTAATTTAGTTACAAAACTATGTAGCGGTTAACAAAATACACCTATCCTGAAAATTTTATTCAAATACACCTTATAGTTTTCGAGTAAAATGCCTGTGACATACGGACGGACAGACAGACAGACAGACAGACATGACGAATCTATAAGGGTTCCGTTTTTTGCTATTTGGCTACGGAACCCTAAAAATGGCATAACGCTCATTCCGTGGCAGATGTGACGGCCGCTTATCTGCGACGCAACCGGCGTTGATACCCTGGCACAATCCCATTTAGCCTCCACGTCCTTGAGGTAGGCGGGGCGGCAGTAGCGGTAGAAGCCGCGAAGCACCGTAAAATAAATATGCTAGCCTGACAAACACATATTAGCCGCCATTGCGGCAGGTCGCTTGCATGGATGAAAGAAGTTTAAATTGGGTCACAGAGGATCTCACAGATGATTTGGATATGGGAAGGGAGTGGAGAGTCTTAGCTGTTCGCTGCAATATGCTGGCACGAAGGTTTGCTCAGTGTCAATTAACGTTAAAGGAGCGCTTTTTAAGGCTTATTACCAATCTTTGGACACGTGTAGCTTGTGGACCAGACGTATGCAGAAATCGTACAGGGCTCTCTGGGTTCAATATGGCAATACTTTCAGGGCTCTGTTGGGGCCGAGGAAGCACTGCCAGTGCACAAACACAGATTGTGGAATAGGACCAACAGCCTCCTGAAAGCCATTGCAGAGAAATGGGGCAACCCTAATATTCCGATTTTTTGAGTAAAATGCCCAAATATTGTTGTAATTATTTCTTATTTAACTTATTGAATATTTTATCATTAATTGTCTACTAACAATATTATTTTGAACTGTATATCTACTGACTAAGATATGGATTTTAATCTGAAATAAATATAATTCAAGACATTCATAATCACCTTTATAGTTTTCAGCAGAGTTGCAAAAAGAGAATAAATACTGGTTGGCTAAAAGTCAGTAGAAAATGTGTATTGCCTGTAGTTTTTTCCTGACGATTTATCGTATCACATATACACCGTATGTTTAGACTTATTTTCATAGGTAGCACAACACCAATTTAAGAAACTAAAGCTGCACCAAAAATAACCCCAATGAGTTACGACACGTCGTTACAAAAAAAACCGCCATAAACCAACTTTTATTGCACAATCAATAATATTTTATACGCACATTCAATAACATCCAGCGTTGCTCAAGCGAATAAAGCAATAATTACATCGAATGGTACATAAAGAAGATTTACGCGAAACAGTCCATGGAAGCCATAAAATCCTCCGAACGGGAGTTCTATAAACATCCCTATTGGAACTAAACCTAAAAGACTCGCATATATCTCGCGGGGCAATAAAATAAATCCAACTCGGCTCCATAATAACATTCAGAGAGGTGAATTATTTTCTAATCCGCAGGCGGGAAGCTAATAGTTTGCACGTGCTGGCATTTGGGCTGAGTTAGGGGGGGAAACAACCCAAGAAAAACATGGCGTGTAATACCCCTTAATGTGAGCCACCTTAATAATTGTCAAATAAATTCAGTGGTAAAGCCGCGCTGGAAAAGGCGTTAGCTGGCTCCGTGAACAATGGCATGAGGCGTGTTCCCACTAGTTAGTTATATGTATTATCAGTTCGATTGGTACTACTTAGAACTTTTATTCACAGCCGTTTTTTTACAAGTAGGTACAAGAGTTAGACTACTAACCCCGATTAAAAAAAGGGTGTCTTTTACAATGAAGATATTTTTACATAAAAAACAAAATTTTACGATTGACTATATTTTTAGGGTTCCTTAGTAAACAAGGAACCCTATAGTTTCGCCATCTCCGTCTGTCCGTCTGCGGCTTAGCTCAGTGACCCTTACCTACCACTAGAAAACTGTAATTCGGCATGCTATACTATACTGTACGTAGGTATCCTGCTTCCTACTAATATTATACATGCGAAAGTTTAGATGTTCTAATGTTTAGATGTTTCGATGTTTGTTACTTAATCACGCTTAAAAGGCTCAGCCGATTTGGATGAAATTGTCACGAAAGTAGTTTATAGCCTGGATTAAATTAAAATATGTATAGTTTTTATCCCGGGCCACGCGGACGAAGTCGCGGGCGGAAGCTACTGGGTAAATAAATCAATCAGGCCGACTAAATACACGTAAAGTGGGGATGTATTTTTTTTGGTAAATCCATGGTTTGTGGTACTGGATAGTTTGTTTCAAAAAAATATGGATCCGTTTGCGTGATATTGCGTTTTAAAGCCCAAATTTTTGCCAGTGAATTAATTGTCCCTGATGCCTATAAATGGTTACTACCAAGTATATCTGAAAAAATCAATGAATTTAAAAAGCAAACTATCACGGATATGTAGATATAACTAGTTAGAAATGAGCAATAGTCGACCAACTTAAAACTGTGCTTGGAAAGGCCAACTTGCGTACAAATTCGGGCGACGCAACTGTAACGCTTAGTTGTCGCACGCGTGTCGATGTAACTAAACAGACAGGCAACTACGGAACCCTACACTGCGCGTGGCCCGACACGCACTTGGCTGGCATTTTCAAAATTATAGTAGTTACCTACCCAATTTGACTGTTCAGTCAGCACCATACACATGTTGACACTTTGCGACCTTATCTCTAAGGACTGTAAGCAACAAGGTCCTAAAGGTCCTAGAACCATCTCCCAACAACCAGTCAAAAGGAAAAAACGGAAACCTTTTAGGATCACTGTTGTACGTCTGTATGTTAAGACCCTTTGTCTCAGGAACGCGTAGAGTTATCGAGTTAAAATTAAAACCATATATACTCAAGTCTACAGTCCCTTGCTGTGAAAGAAACAAACTTCTAAAGTAAAAATTATAAATATGGTCGTTTATGCCGCAAAAAACGAATATTTCAAAGGAATCAAAGTTTATAGGGTACTTTCAGTTAACCTAGAACTATAAAATTAAACAATTAATATAGTTTTATACTACAAGTACAGGACAAAAACTGAAAACTATACATTAGTGATTTTGTACGGAGCCCTCGGTGTGCGAGTCCGACTCGCACTTGGCCTGGTTTTTCATGATGCTGGTTCCATCATAATGCCGTTTGGTGAAGGGTAAACAAATAATATTTTCCTTTGTCCATATTTTAATGAATAATTAGCAAATAGTCAAGTAAAACATAGTTTCAAAAACTAAGTAGAAAATGGCGACTATTTCTAGCCGGTTTTTGCCACCCTAGTTTTAGAGGCGTGAACTTAATACCAATAATGCATATAATTTGCATGACGCATTTCCCCTTGGGCACCCATTTTATTTAATTTACGTAAATATAAATGTCATTTGCCTGTCCCGGGTAATTAGTAGTAGCTTTTGACCCAATTAGTTACCTTAAGTAAACGATATGGGAAGTCAGTTGCAAACTCACGCCGAGTGTGAACAGTGGTGTACTGAAATGGAGTAAGTCCATCTTTGCCATTTATATTTTTTTTAATCCTTAATATTAAATTTTATGGAGATGTGAAACTGTGATCGATCCATTGGTAAGATTAGTGTCTAAGTATATTAAAAAAAAATTTAGAAATGGAGGGGGGTAATTGGATGAGGTTGATTTCTAAATAAAATTATATCCACTTGTCACATTTTTTTTAAACTGTTTTTAGTTTTCTTTGCTTTTTACTGTATATAAAACGATGATAAACGATCTGCTCGTCTGCCTCTTATAACATTAAAAAAAATGAAAAAAAAAACAGATACGATCATAACAAACAAAAGTTAAATCATATGAATACAAACGTTAAACTAACGTAAGATCATTTTACTAAATGGAAAAGTAATTATAAATCCTCTTTATTATTTTTAGTATTCAATTATAAAAAATATGTGAATCTTATATTATTATACTATGTTACAAGTCAAGGACCTAAATACACAGAGAAAACTATAATAAAAACGACTATTTTCTTTTTCTTAAACGGACCTCAAACGTTATAATATTGTATTTTATTACAAAATACATTCACGAGACGTTTGCACGTCATTTTTTTCAAGATCATGATCATGAATTAACAACGGGAATTTTTTTCCCAATTGGACTCTTCTTCAGACTTTTAGTTGGACAAAATTAAAACGGGTGTGTTTTACATTTTTATTTATGTAGTCATGGTTTTTAGCTATGGAGTTATTCACAGTGGTACAGAGCTTTAGGGTCGCCTATGCGCATGTGACACCCAGACAGTTGCAAGACTTGCAAGCGGCTATAACCTACGGAATCAACTTAAGGGGCTACCCGAGGTTTCCATCGATTTTTAACGAGTTTTGAATCGTATCTCCTACTTTTGCACTACAGATAGAATTATAAGTCAAACGGTTATCGGTTCTTCAATCTTTTATCTCCATTTTGGTTTACCGGATTTTGAAAGAAATTAATACCTACTGAATTTTGTATGTTTTTTTTTAAACATTGTCTAAAAAAACACTTATTTCGTATCTCTATTGACGTGAAAGATCTAAGATAAGTATACGAAATCTACATATTTGGGTTCGTCTATGACATCTCTAAAAATGTGTCGAGGGTTTTCATTTTAAACTAATTAACAGAAAAAGTTATGGCCAGAAAACCAGTTTTTTGGCCTAAAATTGTTCAACTTTGATGCCAAATATCTCGAACACAATGAACTTTGAAGTAAATATGGGATACTATATTGCTTAAAGCCGTTGTTCTTAATATAATAAGCTACAAAAAACATTCGAAAACTAAGGGATTCAGATCGAAGGTCATTGGCGTATGGAAGCCCCTTAAGTAGTCCTTGGAGATATTTAGAATGAATAGAATAGAATAGAATATAATATATTTGACGGATAAACGGAAAAAGTCGATACGGGTCACCACTATATGGGCTCTTTTTCTACGTTTTTGGTACGGAACCCAATGTTGCTATTTCAGGTTAGAAGAAGGTGTGCCTGGAGAGTTCGGGAAGGTGTGCCACATCAAGAAGCAGCGAAGAAAAAGGCAGAAGCTCCTCATCATAGACCTGTTCTTGGACTTCGCAAAGAATACTACACTCCACGGTTTGCGTTACATCACCGAAGTCGGACTCACTGTTCTAGAGAAGTATGTTTCAGTTAGATTAGTATTATATTATTCTTTATACAAGGTCGGTTGCAAACAAGCATAGGTTTGGTATACCTAATGCTTATGGACGCTTGTGAATCCACAAGCATCACGAGCGCATTGCTGGACCTTTATTGATAGAAAAGTAATGCTTTATGCGAATAGTAGTCACGTAAGCATCTAGTGGGTTACCTTTTTAGCTTCACATGATCGATAAATGCAAGTAAAGGTAATAAATAATTATTATCAGACGATAATCTATGGCACAGAGAGCCAAGGAGCGCGCCATGCTCGGCATTAACCTACAAGACCGAGTGAGGAATACTGAGATCCGACGTCGCACTAAGGTGCGTGACGTCGGAGAAGACATAACCAAACTCAAATGGAGTTGGGCAGGACATATTGCCAGGCAGCGTGACGGTGGGTGGACCAAACCGTTAACGGATTGTTGGCCACTTACGGGAAAAAGAAGCGTCGGTCGTCCACCAGCACGATGGGTTGACGACGTAAACAAGACCGCGAGTCATTTCTAGATGAGACTAGCACGGACCGGGATAAGTGGCGTACCTACTTGAAGAGAGGCTTAAGCTAAGCAGTGGGCGATTAAAGGCTGAAAATGATGATGATGATGATAATCTATTCTAGGTTTAGTAAAATAATACGCTCAGCAATGTTCTAATCTTTGTTACAGAGTGTTCTGGGTCGTCACATTCCTGATCAGTGTGAGCCTCTGCTTCATTCTGATTCAACGTGTGTGGCACAAGTGGTGGTACAGTCCCGTCATTGTCTCTTTTAACGAGAAAATGGTACCAGTTGGGGAGGTAAGGTTCTTTTTGTGAGAAAATTGTCCCAGTTTGCGAGGTAAGGTTGATTTTAATGACAAAATGGTACGAGTTAGGTTCTTTTAGTGAAAAAATGGTCCCAGTTGACAAGGTAACGTTACTTTTAATGAGAAAATGGTACCAGTTGGGGCGGTAAGGTTCTTTTTGTGAGAAAATTGTCCCAGTTTGCGAGGTAAGGTTGATTTTAATGACAAAATGGTACGAGTTAGGTTCTTTTATTGAAAAAATGGTCCCAGTTGACAAGGTAACGTTACTTTTAATGAGAAAATGGTACCAGTTGGGGAGATAACATTATTTTTAATGAGAAAATGGTATCAGTTGGGGAGGTAACTATGTTTACAACCACCGACGCAAACTAGGATTTTATAAGTTTAACTAGAAATTTTGATCTCTTCTCTAATATTGATTTTGCTGTACTACAAGGTGTCATATTATAATCCTTCTATGTAATAGGATAATTAACAATGTGATATACAATAAACACATGTATGTATATAAATGATGATTATGGAATTGTGTATCTGTGTGTCTGTGAGTCGGTTTGTGCCATCTTAACTAGAATGAACCGCGGTTTTATACTCAAAAGTCTACGATGTCTCCTGTTGGCTATCAACCCTCTCTATTTTATTGCAGGTTCCTTTTCCATCTATAACCATATGCCCGCAATGGAAATGCAAAAAATCTGCGTACAAATATACCGATAAATTGATAAAATATGGGAAAAGATTCAAACAGGAACTTGATAATGTGTAAGTATTTTTGAATTCAGTTAAATTACTGTAAAGCACTAAGCAGTTGTTGTTGTTGTTGTTATTGTTGTTATTTCTGTTGTCCTATGGCACCCCAGAGGTGCATAAGGCCTTTATAAGCTCACGCCACGCCTTCCTGTCCTGAGCGACGTCTCCAGCTCAGTCCAACTGCTCGCAGCTCACTCTCGACTGTTCGCCGCAAAATGCAAAGCAGTTAATACGATACAATATTGTGATTAGGGTCGTAGTCGTAGAGACTAGTTTGAAGAATTACTATTATAAGAATAAGGTCTAGTTTGTCATTAAGTCATTTGTTAGGCCTTTAAACTGGATAGGTATTTATGATAATTGCAACATAGCCAAATGGAGAAGCGCCGCGCATGAACTATTGTCAAAGCTGTAGCGTTTAAGAACTGGATCACGCTGGCGCGGCCTACCGAGGTGGTTGATGGTAAATTTGTCAATAGCTGTCAAAATTACTAATGACCGCTACCGCAGGCCGCGCACGTACGAATTCCAAGATCTGGACACCGTAGAGGATTTTATGATATGATATGATAATATATTTGGGGACAATCTTACACAAATCGACCTAGTCCCAAACTAAGCAAAGCTTGTACTATGGGTACTAGACGACGATAAACATAATTATATAGATAAATAAATACTTAAATACATAGAGAACATCCATGACTCAGGAACAAATATTCGTGCTCATCACACAAATAAATGCCCTTACCGGGATTCGAACCCAGGACCTCCTGCTTCGTAGGCAGGGTCACTACCAACTAGGCCAAAGCAGTCGTCGGTATATACCTGGGCTCTCTAATACGCTCCAACGGCGACTGTGAGAAAGAAGTGGTTCGAAGAGGTCAGATGGCCAAGAAAGCGGTCAAAAGATTAGAGAAGATACGGAGAAACCGCGGGATACAGTTGAAAACAAAAGTTAACTTGATTCGGACTCTAATCTTCTCTATCTTTTTATACGCGGTTGAAACGTGGACTTAAATGGCCAGGACTAAAGAAAGGATTGATGGGTTCGAGATGTGGTCCTGGCGTAAAATGCTTGGCATCAAGTGGACAGCCCGCCGTACAAACGAATCAATCCTGAACCAGCTGAAGATTCGAACTCGACTCTCCACCATACGAGTATGTACTCAACGCTTACTTCGATTTTTCGGACACGTGGCTAGACAGGATGACAGCCTAGAGACATTGATACTGGTCGGTCATGTGGAAGGGAAGAGGGGTAGAGGAAGAGCGCCTATCCGGTGAAAAGCGTCAACAGGAACCAGCGCTCAGGCTTGCCTGCGTGAAGTGCTTGGAAGAAGGTGGTGCAAGACGTTCGTGGTTGACACAACCCTCAGCAATGAGGAAACGACCAAGAGGAAGAAGAAGAAGAAGTTCTTTCAGGGTGGGTTCTAGGCCTAGAGATCGTCGTACCACCCCAATGTCGCTATGGATCACAGGTAAGGATCGTTTAGGTCACCACGGACTGAGCTGCCCCAAAAGCGCCGGCAGACTCTCCCGCCACGCTTGTCTAAATGACATCATACGTCGGTCTCTTGTCAGCGTCCACGTCCCAATGGTACTCGAACCAAATGGGCTCGCACGGGACGACGGCAAGAGACCGGACGGTATGAGGTTAGTACCGTGGCGGTTGGGGCGGCCCTTAGTGTGGGACTCCACTTGCGTGGATACTTTGGCAACGTCACATGTTGCAACAACTTGGTAAAAGTCAGGGGCGGTCGCAAACGCGGGGGCGGCTAAGTGCAGAAAATATTTGAGTCTAGGCGATAACTTTATTTTCGTCCGGTTTGTGGACACTATATAGGCCCGTGGGGACCAGAAGCTCACCTCACCAATTTTTCAGCCTGTTAAAAAAAAAGCACATTCGTATATCCTGTGATCCCAGAGGTGGCGCGTTACTTGGCCAAAAGCTTAGCATAGCTGTGTTGTGCCACGGGCGGGGACACGCCGCCAGCATATTGGGGTCATTTCCACCAATGCGCGACCTTGGGAACGGTGTTTAGTTCTTTTATTTTAATGACCTTTTTAGTGTTCCGTAACAAAATTGGTCCAACGGAACACTTATGCGATCACTCGGAGGCTGTCCGTCTGTCACAGCCAGCTTTTTTATTCTAGCTTATTATATTTGTTCCTGTAAATATGTGCCCGTTTACGTTATATTGTTGATTTAAATAAAAACACATTAGTTAATACGGCCGGCAACGAAAATATATAGAGGAAAATGCTTGGAACACAATTTTTGACTTCGTAACTTTGTTTGGACTAGTTAGAAGGTGAACATATCAAAAGTCCCCGCCCGTAGCCTTTCTGTTTGAAGGGTGCTGATCCCATTATCCTCAAGCTTCACCTTAAAAATTTCCCTCTATAACTTTTTATGAACATTCGTTGACTGGCCTATAATCCTATTTCACTCAAGCAATATTCATAAATAAAACGTCATTGTTTTTGTACAGCGTCGTGTTTCCTCTGAAAAAAAAATATGTTTCCACTTGTATTCTTTAAGGACTTACGAGGAGCAAAGGATGTTAGAAGATGCTTTTTTGGTGTGTGAGGACCTCACACCTCACCAATTTTTGTTAGAGAACCGGCGGCATATGTCAGACGAATCTCTTGTGGACAATTTAATTTATGTAAGTCTTCAAAGATAGTATTTTTAATCCATAAACTTGATAAATAATAAAATAAACATGTGCCTGCTATTTAGTCCGCGTGAGTTCCCGTTTTTAAAAAATTTAATGAAATTCCTATAGGGATGACCTTCAGGTAAAAAGTATCCTTTGTTTGAATCTATACTAGAGGCAATCCATACTAATATTATAAATGCAAACCTTGGTCTGTCTGTCTGTCTATCTGTCTGTTACCTCTTCACGCTTAACTTAAACCGCTGAACCGATTTAGATGAAATTTGTTATAGAGATAGTTTGGGTCCCGGGGAAGGAAAAAGGATAGTTTTTATTCCTGAAATCATGCCCTAAGATCTTAAGGGGGTCATCATTATTATAAAGCTACGATATAAGCGAGTTCCACGCGGGCGTCAGCGGCGTTCGGAGTCGCGGGCAGAAGCTACTCATACAGTGTGTGGCCTGTAACAGGGACAAATATTTAAATTTTTTGTTATACCACTTACAAATGATTGCTGATTGGCTTAATAATCCACCGTTTCATTTATTGCTCATATTACAGGCCACACCCGTAGAACTATGTGACACAAATCGATATAACAACCAGTACAGTTTAGTATTGTTTAAGTATGTATGTGGGTCAAAATCAGAGAGGTGAGCATTATGCTTCTGACAAAGTTTTTCTGAATAAAATAACATGATATTACTAAAATATTTATTTTAAAATAAAGGTTCTGTGCATAATTACACGGCACTTAGCTTATTTATCTTTCTATACTAATGATTTATTTGATTTTCAAAATAAAAAAGGTCTAAATAGTCATTCCGGGAATGCGTCCTTATGCCATGTTTCATAGTTCAAACAAGTCAAAAATGTTTATAATTAAGACTTAAAATTGTCATATTTTAATATTAGCTTTGAAAATCATCAAATTAAGAATATACGTATAAAATACATTAATAGCAGGTTAATTTCTTCATATTTTGACTATTCAAATGCTGTCTGACGTTTATTAAATCATTCCGTGAACGCGGTGGATATCGATTGATGTAAATAAAAGAACACACGCTAGGTGGCGTTAGCAAGCAACAGCGTGAAGTTCACTAGTCAAAGCAAAAGGCGTGTTTATTGTTTACGGAAAAAAAAAATGATTTAGTTGGTAAGTACCTTTTAAATTCATATGTGTGAAGCGTACTTTAATTCCCTGTCACTACGGGAACGCAGTTTGATGGATAGTTTTTCAAAAATTTGCATATATTTTGCAAAAATCTTATAAATATTAGAGCTCACTTGTTCATAACCCCTAAAACCAATATCTTACATGGCGGCGTCAAGCGCGACATGAAAATATTTATCAAATAGTCATTTCGGGAACGGTAATTTCGGGAACGTTCTCGTATATGACGGACGTTCCCGAAATGATGCGGGCGTTCCCGAGATGACAATAAAGTGAACAAAAATAAATGTTATCAATATAACAAATATACAAAATAACAACATTATCCGATTTAGGGACAGGTTAATTACAATTTCTTGAAGGTGATTCTTGGTGAAGTTATATAATTATTAAAAAATATTTAAAAGTGTTCCCGAAATGACTTGTGCCTGGCATTATTCTTATTAACTGGTAGAATTTCTAAAATATATTTTCGTGCGTGCCTCTTCACAGGAACGGTTCATGACAAATGACACAACAGACTCCACTTGTTGGTTTTCTTAAAAAAAAAACTTTATATCTCAGATATTTGAAAACCTAAAATGCTCATCTCTTTGATTTTGACCCGTAAGCACTTTATTGTACACAATAACAGGTTAAAGAATATACATGTCACACAATAGATCAAAGTACAAAGGCGAACTTTTCCCTATAAGGGATCTCTTCCAGCTAACCTTTGAGCAATTGAGAGGAAGGTAGGTAGAACGAGATAGGCAAACTTATACCGTGTAAAAACACACAGAAATTTTGTTCACTTCAAATAACAGACGGAGATGTGCATTTCTCCCGCCGGATCCTAAAGATTATAATAAAACCAGCCTTTAATTATGTATCCAAAAACCGCCGTTAGTGCATTTGATTATTTTGTTTTTAATTGCTAGCAATGAAAGAACGAGTGCATAAATTGATAAAGTTGTATCTGATTCTTAACCCTTGGCATGCCTGGTAGGATCTGACAGACCCGGGCTGTTAAAAATCCGTCGTTATTTTTTGAAATTTTAAATTTACCGCGTCGCGTTTCTGAGTAGCTTCGCGTCATGAACTAGCCGACGTTTTGACGCTGCTCCCGCAGTCGGCCGCGAGCACCCTTTCGATTTGGACGTGCGTAAAGTGCTCGCGGGCCTGAGAAACCCGACCAGGCATACGGCGTAACATTTTATCGCTAAGTACATTTACGTTATTTTTCGTATATATTTTATATACATACGAGTATATATTTTATAGATAGTCACAATGATATATCAGTGCCTTAAATAAACCTAAGACTGACGTTGATCTTAGGTATAAGTTTAATTTTTATGTTTTTTGACATGAGAGTCTATTTTTGTTGATGGAAATATCAAATGTTTTTATTTATGTAATAAGTTCTTATGGAGTTTCTTGGATTAAGACTTGTATTTATTTCTAGTAAAAATAATGTACAAAATAACCAAAAACACAAACCAACAAGTTAAAAAAACAATTCATATGTAATTTTTTTTTTTACATTTACGGGTTTGTCAGACCCACCAGGTATACAGTGTGACTTTCGTTCACCAGGCATGCCAACGGTTAATAAGTCGATTTGAAAATAAACATTTATTTATTTATTTAATATATTTCAGATGGCACCAAAGTTAGACGACACATTGATTTCATGTGAATGGCGAGGTAATGATGAGGTACATTGCCTGGATTACTTTAAGACAGTACTCACCAGTGAGGGCGTGTGCTTCAATTTCAATTCATTATCTTACAAGGACATCTTCAAAGAGAAGAGGTAGTTTAAAATTCAGAGAACAATGCTAGTGATGCACCGTTGCTGGAAACATTGAAAAAAATCCACCATTGACTATAAACGTTGCATGCAACAAAATGAATGTTGCTGACAACTTTATGACTGGCAGCTGCCTTTTGCAGCATAATTCCTTTAAAACTGTTAATATATTTGTCACCAGCAACAACGTTTTTATTAATAATAATAAACGCATACACGGTTGAATTCCGAGAGTTTTTTTATTGTATTACATAGATGTAGTAGTAAACATGCTACATATACCTACCTATTTATGCATGTTAACAAAAAACTTGTTGGCTGATTTCAGTATTCAAGACAAATATAAATACCTCCATTCTGAAACTCCGATTAATAAGTGGGACATTGTGTCCGGATATACAACTGAAAGGAAACCAAAAAGGAATCAAAAACAAGGAAAAAATAAGACAAAAGTTATAGAAGAAGAAAAAGACCTAGAAGAATACCCACGGCGCGGCCAGGTTAGATTAAAGACAATTTAATTAATAGTACAGTACTGAGGCAGGGGCCGGGAAAATAACATAACTCCCACCAATAACATAAATGTGAAAATGGGAGCCAAGTTCAATAATAAGAATATGCGCGTTGTCAACTTCTCCGACAAAATAATTGAGATCTAAATGGGTGCCAAGTTCAATAGATAATCTTAAAATAAAATGTATTTATAAGAACATACAATTTCTTATTTTTTCTACTACAACAATATTTGCTATATAAAAGAACAACTTCTTATATTTGAACAGTCAAATTACACAAAGCAGATAACTTAGGATAAATTGATGCTCAAGACTTGACTTGGCTAGTAGTAGAGTTATGAGAGGGACAAAAGTGGCTCCAAATGGCTCGTGTAAATATTATACGGCTGCTGAGTCGTCAGTTCCTCTTCGCTTTGAACTTGGCTGGATACGCTGTGCCGCGTGGATAGATCATTAAATGAACCTAGTATGCCTATTATTATGCCTAGTATAAAAGAACTATTGTATACGACATACAATAGTTCTTTATTGCGTTTAAAGTAAGTTTTGCAATATTGAATGTACTGTTATGGCCAATTAAAGACTTTATTTAAGAAATGATTTTCTTTAATATTAAAGTTTGTAGCGATATAATTAGCAGAATAAATAGCATAAGTAGTTAATGAATACGCACGTTAAAATTATATGTTTTTTATTGGAATCAGCTTATGGAGGTCATTTTTTTTAGGAAAATGGTGCAACGCCAGATCTTCGAATAATGTTTCGAGAAAATTCCGAAGATATTGATGAGTCGTGCAATAGTCTCAAAAACGGTTGGAAAGTGAGTTTTATTTATCGTTTTGTCGATTTAACTATTATTGCATCAAACTAATGCATGGGTATTCTGCCCCTGCTTCTCTTGCTCGCAACTTGGTCTCACGCTCACGTCAGGCCAAGTGTTCAAAGAATTTTGACGACCGCTTTAGCCTAGTTGGTAGTGACCCTGCCTATGAAGCAAGAGGTCCCGGGTTCGAATCCTGGTAAGGGCATTTATTTGTGTGATGAGCACAAATATTTGTTCCTGAGTCATGGATGATTTCTATGTATTTAAGTATTTATTTATCTGTATAAGTATGTTTATCGTCGTCTAGTACCCATATTACAAGCTTGGCTTAGTTTGGGACTAGGTCGATTTGTGTAAGATTGTCCCCTAATATTTATTTATTTATTTTAATTCGAATATTGCCCTCAAAAGTATAGTAAGTATAGAAGCGAGATTTTACATAAGGCTCTTTTGGCATAATCTAACCGCCGGCACGAAGCGCTAACCAGATGGTTAAGTCCTGAAAATGTTGCGCCAACAACGCCATTAGTATAAATCCCCTCTGTTTTATAATGTGTTTAAGCTCACATCAACGCTCACCCACAAATGTATCTTGACGCCGCGATTCGTAGTAACTAAGCGTAGGTAGAGGTCTAGTTTTGTTGGGCGTGACGATGACGGGTGCGTGAGGCGCATGAGCGCGTAAAGAAAAACAGCCCTTGACATTATTTAGTCCGACACTGTTAGTATGTACCAATATGATTTTCGGAGAATACCATTCGTTTCCTTGATGACATTTGATGATGATATATTGATTTCAGATTTACCTCCAGCACCCAGCAGACATGCCACAGTCGTCGCTGTACTATTACGCGGCTATTTCAAAACAAATTACATCTCTCGCTCTAAAATTTAGTGTCCTGAATACCTCCGAAAGCTTGATGAACTACAGACCTGAACAGTATGTATGATAGCAGTACGAATACATAAAGGTACACCGACCTGGACCTTTATTACCAGGATAACTGAGAATTTTAGGTACTAACAGAAGTGCGGTGGCAGTGACTCAATTCAAAGTTCATGTGGTTCAATCAAACAAATTTCAGGGATCGATGTTTATAGGTAGAATCAAATTTCAAGATTTTTTTATTGGTTGATGTTAAAACAGTAGGTAAGAATAAACACATGTCGTCAAAATGGTTAAAGCCGCTTTAACAACATTAACAATCAACTTTCTGAAACATACAAATGTTGCTCGTTTAGTAATATGGGATATCATACGTTTCCATTTCCAAACTGAATCAGTTCTCGAATTTCCTGCAATTTCAATACTTTCCTCTTCTTACCTATTTAAGAGCTAAGCTCTTGTCGGTGTAGCTCAAAATAGGCCCACCATGTACGATCCCAGGCAACCTCTTTGACATCTCGATACGACCTAACATCAACTATCTTTTTGAGCTGCTCTAGTTCATTCTAGGTCTTCCTATTCCTCGCTTCCCCTCTATATTTCCTTCAATTATATTGAGTATGAAGTTATCATGTCCTATGAGGTGCCCTATGATCTTCCTTCTTTTATTTTCTAAGTTTCTCACTAACTGCCTGGTTTGCTTCACTCTATTCGGCACTTCTTCATTGGTTACCCTCTCTCTCCAGCTATTTTTCTCCATTCACCTCCAACACCACATCTCGAACGCTTCTAATATCTCCGCATCTTTCGGGTCAAGATCCATGTTTCACTTCCGTACAATGCTATGCTCCATATATGTATGATGTAATAAATGTTATCTTCGTTTTTTTCGATATTTTTGAAGTTACTATATATTTATTGCTTTGGAAAGCTAGTTTTGCCATTGCTATTCTGGAATTTATATCTGGGGTGCATCCTAAATATCTGAAAGATGCTTTTTGAACTGTGGATTCGTTTAAAGAGATTGTTGTGAAGGGTGGATTTTCCGTTTTAGGTGCTATTACAATTTTGGTTTTGCTGGCATTCATTTTAAGCGAAAATTCTTTAAATTCCATTGTTTCTTTGCCTGATTTTGCTATTGCGGCTATATCGTCTGCAAATCTTATGAATTTAATACTGTGTCCATTAAATTTTATACCTACATTTGTTTTCTCGTGTATTGTTCTTAAGGCAGAGTCAATGAAAACGTTAACAATTTGTCGAGATTGTGAGCAGCCTGGTCTTGCAATTCTAATAAAAAAATATTAATTTTCTGAATACACAGGCGTCAGTGTTACTTCCCCAAGGATCGAAACCTCGACTACTTCGCAACATACACGCCAGACAACTGCCGCCTCGAGTGTCTTTCCAAGTTTACGTACAAACGGTGCAACTGTGTGTGGTATCATATGCCGCGTAAGTATACCATTATAGATATATGAGTAGGTAGATCGCTTAACTCACTTCTAGCCAAGGCGGTGCACGGGTTCGGGGGTACGACGGTAACGGGGCGCGAATGACGTGCGGGAGGCGAAGCCCGGTCCCCGCACGCCCCCCGCATCCACACGCCGCGCAGCCGAGAACTGAGATAAACGGTCTACCTACAGTTCAACTAATCTTTGCTAGCAACTGTACCTACGATCATAAATCATATATTTGCTTGAATCACGTAACAGATGTTTAATTTTAATATATCTTCTTATTCAGCCGTCCCCAATGCATGAAAATATTTGATGCCTAAAATTAACAATGTTTATAAATACAATATCCATTACATATCTTATATTGATTGGGTTTTTTTGGGTCATTTTTATATTGTAATACTAGGTATATAAATAATATAGCCTGACGAATAAATTGTACATATTTACGGACGTTTGCTTTTTACATTTATGTGCTTTATTTCAGATAACAACAGTTCAGAAATATGTACAATCAAGAAAAGAAAGTGCGTGGCAAGGGCACAGGGCAAGTTTTTGTCAAAAGTAGTATAAAGTTGTAATTGGCGTAGAAACTTTACAATTGCAAATAACTGTTCAATGAGGATGTAAAAACATCAATTTATTTTTTTATTTCAGATATTTTAGCATCTAATACACAAAAACAGGACAATTGCAACTGTCTTCCCTCATGTGATAGTATCCATTACGATGCGGAAATCCTTAAAACAAACCTTGATATAAAAAAGTATAAGAAAGCATTGAAAAGAGTAAATGACGTAACTATAGAAGAGAAATATGGGTACGTATGCTTTAATATTTTCGTATTTCATTATAACCATCGATACAAATAATAAGCCTGCAAAAAATATTTCTGTGTTATTTCGCATGGGTACAACTCAGATCTACCAAATGGATTTCCATACACTATACTTCGTCCCGTCGTTCTTTCTACCGTCGTTGTATAAAAAAAAAACTAGTTATTTTTCTGCTCAAAGCATGCATGAGCATGTTCATGCATTCGTTCCTCAAACGCGCGATAGTGTTGCTTTATGCCCGATGTAGACGGGATTATGCTAGCTAGGCTCGATAACCTTACAATAAAAATTCACAACATACGAGTAGGTAAGTATTTTTTCATTTTTTTTACTACAAAAGCGTGTTTTTTCGATATTTATAAAGAAAATAGAAAGTAACCAAAATAAAGATGAAAATATTTATTAATGCTTTTTCTGACCTTTCAGGTGTTATTTCCGCTCTTTTATTAAAAAAATAACCTCGAAGACGAAAGCTTCCGTCTACTAACCTATCCGTGACCCGAGTCGGTTTTGCCAGAGTCCCTAGGACGCGCCACTCTTCATACAAACGTACCTACTTCTTTCTCAGTTTAACGCCATGCTGTAATAACATGAAACTTTGTATACACATTGGGATCCGCCATATCTGATATTAGTTAGAATCTAGTTTCTATTGCTAGAAATTATAATCGAAAAAAAAAAATATATATTGAAGAAGTTTTTCATACTATAATTAGATTTGTTAACAGCCGTCATTCATAATATAAACGTCAATGATGACATATAATGACTTGAATTGTACTGGGATGACAACTGTCAAATATTAGATGTACCGGCATTTTCACTATGAACTTATTTTCTGTCTATTATAATATGTAATTTCTAGCACCGGTTTCATGTTATTCCAGTTTTAAAATGAGATCTAAACTACGTTTGTTTGATGAGCCGACTTGTGTCGAACCTCCTGGGGACTCGTTGGTTATTTTTTTTTGATGACTGATCTTATACAGGGTCTTGTCTTTATGTAATTTTTTAAATGATGATATAGCCGTTACACAGAAAAAAATGCTCTTATTTTTTTTCCAATTAGCATTTTTTCCATATCTTGTGAAAATAAAATGATTGAACTAACACACCAACTACATATAAATAATCTGTCCCACGAAATATCCTTAAAATATATACCAACGTCAACCATCATTTTTTTTTTGGTGTAGAGTACTTGCTTTTGCGCAAAGCCTATATAACGGTCTTTAAACCAAGTTGTAGATACTCGTTTTTTCTCTTATTTTTTGTTTTCATATCGAAAAAAATGACAAATTGATTTAATTATGATCATCGTTAAAAATATGTTCATACTTAAACACTGTTTCTTTGTTATCAGGCGAAAACGTATACGTCTCTTTAACGACGTCGACTGTACCTACATATATTATGTATTATTTAAAGTTTTAATTTCCATTCCAGATATTCTCTATTGGAAGTTTATTTCAAGGAGCCCCGATTCGTTTCCATGCGGCGTTCAGAGCTGTACGGATTAACGGACTTCCTGGCTGCTTGCGGGGGCCTACTGGGGCTTTTCCTTGGCTTCTCCTTCCTGAGTTTTGTCGAGATTTTCTACTTTTGTACTCTAAGGTAAGCCATCTTTGTTTTAAGTAGCGTATTGTGCATTTAAATTAGCCGCGGCAGTCTACTTTTCAATGTTATCTTTCTTTGTTTCGTTGAGTTCTTCTACTTCTGTACTCTTAGCTGAGAAATAATCTCCATCATCAGTTGCACCGTGATTATTTGCAGCGGCTTTTTGAGCCTCTTTTCCAGCTTCTTTTCCCATAACGGTGTAGAGATGTACAACTTTTGCAATGTGAGGTCTGAGATCTGTAAGGTGAGTAATTTTTATCGAATGATTTTAATTATTTGCGGAAAATTTTTTTCACTTTTATCTAGCAGTGTAACATAATGTAGGCTTATGAGAAAAAATAATTGTTTTTATTATTTGCGGTAGGCTATTGAATTTCTCTTACCGTATAATATGTGCTTGCACATACAGCTGGGATCTCAACACAGGATTTTTATTTTTACTTAGCCTTAGTGCATTCATAAAAAATACCAATCTCCTTATCTATTTTTTTTTGTTTCAGATTGTGGTGTACGCTGAAAAATGACATTAAAATAGAAAAAAAGAAGTTGAAGGAAAGTATGTACAAAAAGTAATATTTGATAATTATCCCACAGCAGATATAATAATTCACTTGTAAAATATCTGTACTGTCGTCGTCGTCATCGTAGTTTTTTAGGAAAGAGGAGGAATTTCGCGCAAATGGAAAGCCAATTTACACACGTTACTTAAACTATCACTTCGTTAGCCTGCGAATGTCAAATAACGTTTTGTTTTGTACAATAACCACCTTAACGTTTTACACGTTATTAAATTTATAACTTTCCGTGTTTAAGATAATTTTATTAAGTTCATAGTTCTCATTAAGTAAATTGGAACGAAAGTAAGCTTTATATGTAATGTAATCGTAACTTTTTATTCATCTACAAATACATGTTTTTTACATTCTATTAAATAAAATTTGAAGTTTTTTTTTTCTTTTACCTACAATTTAAGGTTCATTTTATAGGTAAAGTAATGTGTACATTACATGCCTACAAATAGGTACCATTTGTTTATTTAATGTCCATTATGAATTGAAAAATGATATAGATCAGGTAATGTCACTAAGGTAGCCTCAGTGGTTGATACGTCACCAGCTGTCTTTAAAAGTTTAAAATGTGCTGAATAAAGCTTCTGGGGATGAAAAGAGAAATGGAGATTCAAGATTCAAAATGTGATATTCTCGGCATATCATAAAGAGATATGAGTTCCAAAATCAGAATGACAGAGACATGAGTCCCTTACTCGCTGTAAAACAAATGGAATCGTATTGTGAAATTTGTTATCTTACTGGTAAGTCTGGTGACATTGGGATTGTCAAATTCAAGTCTCTTTCCTATGGTCGCTGGTCACTATGTCACCAACTTTAAAGTGAGATGCGTAATTTTTTATATACGTTTTTGGGGTACAATGTTAAACAGTTCAAAATCAAACGTTTGATATTTTTTCGTGGAAAGTATTGACTTTTTCCTATTTCCAACCCTGAAGCAAACTAAAGTGGCCGTCAATAGAATTTGCTAACTATGTAAACAAACCGCCATATTGAAATTGTCTTTCACTATGGCGGTTTAGTTAGCAAATGCCATTGACGGCGACTTTAGGGGTACTTTATGTTTAACATGTGTAGCTTTATAATATGACTACCTTCTGACAGTTCTGACCGCGACTCTCTCCGCGGGGAACTTCTTTATATCGGGGCTCCATACGAACCCATTTCACATCGTTAGGCGATAAAAACTATCCTTTGCCGATACAAACATCTCCATACCAAATTTCGTCTCAATCGGTTAAGCGGATTAAGCGTGAAGAGGTTACAGACAGACACACTTTCGCATTTATAATATTAGAATGGATGTGCGTATAGACACACACAGATACCTGCGGCATTTTAGCTCCCAATATTATGCTACAGTGTATAGTGCAAGGTTGCTGAATAAATCTGATTAAGTAGATAAAACGTTTATTATGGCAAAAGGAAAAATAGATTACCTATATCAAAACGTGTATCGATTAAAATGTGTCAAACACCCAACCGCTCTTAATCAAAACCCCATGAAACACGAGCCACCACACCTAGTTCTAAGGAACTCTGAAATTATACGTCGTCAATGTCAAGGGAGGACTGACGACCGCGCGAGATTTATTGCGTCGGCGCAGATCAAAGCGATCGAAGCAAGATGGCCGCCACGCCGCCATGTTTAGATCGCCGAGTCGTGTCTCGTTAGAAGTATTATTCAATCAGCTGCCTTATCTGATAGCGGGGTCAATTGAGTCGAAGGAGAAATTAAGTCTAGGTACAAATCCGTAGTTTTCAGAGCAACTTCTTGTCAAAGATAAAGTACGGTTCAATGTACGATGGTAAGGTATGCTAAAGACTTTAAATTTTGGCGGGGTTTTGGATTTTAGATGGAAGGAAAATCAAGTTTGAATGCAACTAGGGATGTAAACACCAAATAAAATACTTAATCAATAATGTAAAATTTTCTCGAAAAAGGATTAAAAATATAACATGGAGAAACACATACCACAAATAATAACACAAGACAATAATAAATCACATAAGTTATAAGTGTCAGAAGTTTTAAGAGGGGGTATACTCTGTCCCTTTTCCGCAAACTCAGAGAGAGTTTGCGGAAAAGGGACTTTACTAGCTTTTAAATAACTTGCCCTGTTAGTATGGGACAAATCTTGCGAGTTAAATTTGACCCACTTCCTGGTGACCGATTGAGCTGAAATTTTGGGTATAAGTATAGTTTGTTTGGATGACAATTCAATATAATGGTACCATCGAGTTGATCTGATGATGGAGACAGAAGGTGGCCATGGGAATTCAGCCCTGTTAGTATGGGACAAATCTTGCGAGTTAAATTTGACCCACTTACCGGTGACCGATTGAGCTGAAATTATGGATATAAAGGCCCATCTAGACGATACAAGTTCTTGAACATTCAATACAAGAAAGTTGAGGCAATAAAAAAAATTGCACTGTATAAATATAACGTGCCATTATTGTATTCAAGCAGCAACTTGAATTCAATACTGGTATGCATGTAAACAAAGCCTAGGTAGTTAATTGAATACAAGAAATGTGAATCAATCTTTTGTTTTCACAATGGATTCCGTGCGTGAAGGTGTGCTCCTTGTCGCTGCTGTAATAGCAACTGTGATACGGGAAAAACTAGTCGAAAAACGTCGCAAAAAAAGATTGTGGACAAGAAAATGGATACACAGAAGAAGCATGCTGGGGGCTTCAAACACTCTGTGCATGGAACTCAGAGCTGAAGATGATGCCGAGTTCAAAAACATGTTTCGTGTGAACAAAGCTCAGTTTTCATACTTGCTCGATAAAATCACTCCCACAATTCAAAGACAGAACACAGTCATGCGTAATGCAATTCCGGCTCACGTTAAACTAGAAGTTACATTAAAATACTTGGCAACTGGAGATTCATACGGCACTCTGTCCCAGTTATTTAGAGTACCTAAGTGCACCATAAGTACTTTTTTGGTTGAAGTACTAAATGCAATTTATCTGGTGTTAAAGGATTTCATTCAGGTAAGGCCCTGAGAATTAAAACAAATTATTTTTTGTAACAAAACATATTTATTTTTAGTTATTAAATCAATATTATTAATTAATGTACTTTAATTAGGGTACATTATTCTTATTTATTCTTAATCTTTATATTATGTGATTTAAATAGATTAAGTATACAAAAAATGCTACATAATAAATGAACATGGTTTGGCAAATAACAACTAATCAACGGATCTTGGGGGTGTCACTGCCAAGTTCACATTCCACCATTGATCTTCGGTGTTCTGAGTTACAAAAGGAGAACCTGGCATAGGGGTAGAATTTTGCCGTTCATTATTATCATCCTCGTTCTGTAATTTATATTTTGACAAAACTTTTTGTATATGATCCTGTGCATAAGTACAATTTTTAGTGTTAAATTTTCTCAATGTTGATGCAACGTATTTCCCAAAATTGTCTAGATCACCTCCTCTATCGTCTAATTTAGCACGTTTTTCTATATTTTCTAATTTTTCTAAAGCTGATTGTATATAAGTGGTGCTATTAGTACCAGATTTCTTTTTCGGCGTTTTAAACACAGTGGCAGTTGCTCATCGTGCTACCCTCAGCGAACGTTCAATATTGAATGAAAATCTGCCAATGCAAATCGGTTCAATTCTTGCTTCAATACGCCATAGTTGATTCAACTCAAAGTTTAGACGTGTCAATACTTGCAAGCAAATATTGCCGTGCAATAAATGTCCGTGGTGTAAACAAGATACGGTCAAGAAAATTGACTGTCAAGAATTGTATACAATAATTTCATTCAAGATTTTGGTTATTGCTCATGTGTAAACACTTTGATTCAATTCTTGAATTCAATTCTTGAATGGCAAAACTTGCATACAATTATTGCGGATTTTTGTTCAAGAATCTTGTATCGTGTAAATGGGCCTTAGTATAGTTTGGATGACAATTCAATATTATGGTACCATCGAGCTGATCTGATGATGAAGCTGGAAGGTGGCCATAGGAACTCCGTAATAAAACCACATAACCCCATCGAGTTTGGGCTCGTAAGAATCGTCTCAATGAGTAGTTGATGACGGTATACGGAAAAGTACAGTCGCCAATAAAAGCTGTACCAAAAATGAAATTTTTGACAGAAAGTTATTTCCCTTCTTTCTTTTGGAGTAATAATAAAATTACAACACAGATGGACTGATGACCTGGTAAAGGTCACGGGAGTCCGCTGGATACGAATGGCGCAGGACCGGTCATTGTGGCACTCTTTGGGGGAGGCCTATGTCCAGCAGTGGACGTCTTTCGGGTGAAAATGATGAATAATAAAATAAGAGTCCCCAACACTATTCTATGTCTTAGATTAACCTCTAGGATAAACCGACAGAAATACGTCTGATTGGTCACTCCAGACACCAGACTGGGAAGACGCAGATCTTCACGCTTTTTAAACGAGTACCTAATTAAAGTATAACTGAGAACCACGATCTGTACCTGGTGGTTAAAACTAGAGATGCAACGGATAGTGGTTTGGCCGGATACCGGATACCGAATATCCGGCGGTGCAGCTGGCCGCATATCCGCTATCCGGCCGCCGCCTGCCTAAAATGAAGCAAATTCGACCGCACCCGTGCGCGGCGCTCTGTGTAGGTTGTAACTTGTCACTCGCTATGGCAGGCTTTGATAGAATAGAAACATGCGCAATTTTTTAAACTGACTTTGACAATTGATTAATTTGTTGTTCTTTATTTATTCAACTTTATTTTACCTACCCCTGTTCTCTTTTTACCATTGTTATATCAATAGGCTTATGCATTACATTTAATACCGAAAAAAAGTTATATTTTCGGTATAAAATACTATTCGGTATCCGGCCGGATACTATGCCGCTATTCGGTATTCGGCCGGATACTAAAATTGAGGCCGGATAGGCCGGATACCGGATAGTGACTGGATATCCGTTGCATCTCTAGTTAAAACACACTGTTGTGCAAACGATCTCACGACTACTTTAGGTTGAAGTAGAAGCTGGTTAGAATGTTTCTGTGATGAGCACGATTGGCTTCTGAGTCTGGGATCTTTTTTATGTATTTTGTACATACATAGGTATGAAATCAGTTTTTCGGAACTTATGTGCGGAATATTTACCGTTAGCGTTTCAGTGGAGGAAAACACCGTGAGGACCGATCTAACCCAATAAGGTCTAGTTTTACCTCAGAGTTAAAAGGTCAGATGGCAGCCGGTTTTGTAAAACTAGTACCGATGCCCAATCCTGGGGATTAGATGTTAAAGCTAACGAGCTCTTTAGGGCACAACCGCAAATAACGCTAGCTGGATGATGAAACAGGTATGAATTCAGCTTACGCAGTTGAATAAGAGCGAATGAAATTCTGCCACACTTGATACTGGTTCTTCAGTCTAAGTATGCGTTGAAATAGGAAGGAACGTGGTGTCTGTGAATTTTAAACTTTGGCGTTACTGATCCTCTATTATCACAGTGACAAGGTTCACAATGGCACAGCAACTGAAAAGCATATACGTGTGGTCGTATTAGATTCGATGTCAATATGTTTATTAGCGTCACGTAATATGAACAATGGAGTAGTTAGCCATTTCCGTGAATATTGCTTTGCTGGTGGTCGTTGCGATTATATTTAGCGAATGGTCCAAAATAAAGATGCTTTGAATTGCATGTTACGTCCCAGGCAGAAGAACAATCATTTATTCAGCAATCTGACCAGAAGGGCATTAACACGTTGCATAAAGTGTACGTTGTTATGATAAAGAGACTCTTCCACAACGCAGGATTCGTCCACTTACCTATTTAAACCATCTGCTAAATAAATAATAATAATAAATAAATAAATATTAGTGGACAATCTTACACAAATCCACCTAGTCCCAAACTAAGCAAAGCTTGTACTATGGGCACTAGACGACGATAAACACACTTATATAGATAAATAAATACTTAAATACATAGAAAACATCCATGACTCAGGAACAAATATTCGTGCTCATCACACAATTAAATGCCCTTACCGGGATTCGAACCCAGGACCTCTTGCTTCGTAGGCAGGGTCACTACCAACTAGGCTAAAGCGGTCGTCAAAACGAATGAAACGAATGTTTTTCAAAGGCAAATTTACAATTCAGAACTGACTTAATCAGTCGGCAGCCAGACTGAATTCAAAAAATTGATTAGCCTATCTACATGATAACGAAACTTCTTTTGTCGTATTGGAACAAAACAATGAAAAAGACAAGCATCGTGTGCAAGGAGCCAGCAACATGAAAAAAAAATCAAGCAAACGATAACATTCTCAGAAGTTTCTAGAAACTGTATTGGAAACTAAAGGAAGTTTTTACCATTTAGGAAGTTCCCTTAGAGAAACGAACAAAGTTATCCAACCTTGGATATTTTTTATCGGTGCATTGCTAATTATGTCTATTCGTCAAAATCATCAGTCTCTCACATTATATCCGATTAGGTCAAAACAAGTCGAACTAAAACTAGGCATATTTTCCCATATATATTATTTATATATTATGTTCCAGATAAAGTACCTACAAGACAGCATCATGCTGAGTCGGGCTCATTTCGTGACACGGCACAGATTAACTTTTTTCTTTTGTCTTTGTTTTGTTTTGTAATACCTATGTGTTGTGTTGTGTCACGAATAAATGTTTCATTCATTAATTCATTCACATGTCATAAGTTGCAAATGCGGACTGTACGGGCCCAGCGCTAAAGCCGGTTTGGTTCCACAGGAAGTTTTTTTATTAAAGTTAGTTTTTAGTCTTTAAAAACTAACTTGTATAAAAAAACGTTGCACTCTGGGAGTGCCGGCAGCAGTGAAAACATTGAAACAGTTTTTTGATCAGGTCACGTGTCCGTCTCAGGAATTTTCAATCTGTCGAATCTTACGGTCACGTGACATTTTACGGTCACGTGACATCTTACGGTCACGTGATCTGTTGCGAGTATCTCTTGAATCTCACGGTCACGTGACATCTTACGGTCACGTGACGTTTTGCGGTCGCGTGACCTGTGGCGAGTTTAAAAGTGCACAGCGCCGCTAAAAAAGTTTTCACTTCAAAAATGGCGGGCTTAATGGTTGCCATTTTGTCACTTATAGTTGTGAATAAGACATCTGTCACCCTCACACTCGCAAAATTGTTAGAACGTGACGGATGTGTCTTATCCATAGCGATAATAGTTCAGTCGTTATAGATTTTGACCCGTGAATAATCAGTTCTTGGATTTTTTTTCGTAGGTCGCTCGGAGTGGTCACTGGGAGTGTAAATTCAAAAAGTAGACTGTATCAGGCTCCTGTGAAAAAAAAAATTGTTCTCACGGTTTTACTGTAAAATCAAAAATGGCCGAGTTATTCAAGAAAAACCATTTTTCGAATACACAGGAGCCTGATTAAGTCTACTTTTTGAATTTACACTCCCAGTGACCCCCCCGAGGGACCTACGAAAAAAAAATCCAAGAACGTATATTCACGGGTAGGATCGGTTTTTTGGATATAATGACTGGACTATAAGTGATGAAATGGCAATCATGCTCACCCGCTGGACGAGAGAGTTGGCACTATTGTGAGGGTATCCAGGAGAGGAAGGGACGCAATATTCCCCAAGTTCTATTGTTTAAAATTTGAAGTGCGAAAGAACCCTCAAATAAAAACGAATGATCAGGGAACTCCAATAGACAAAACAAACACTTTTAATACCGCATGCACCCAAAGCATCAGCTCTATTATTTTTCGACAAAGTATTGTTTAAACAAGATATTATTTCATCAAACATTACCCCACACGTTCAGTAAGAAAACACTACACTTTGGCTACCAAAATTCTACTTCTGAATACGCCAAATGTTATTTTAACACTAGGCTTTAAAGTTCAAATTAGACTGGTGTATTTTTCTAAGGTGCGTTCAAATCAGTTAAAAGGCAAACAGTAGCTGGCCACCCGTGGGTTTTTAAGATGTCAAACTTGAGTGTTAACTGTGTAAACACGATTAACTAACTGCAGGTAGGTATAGCCCATCGATCATTTGAAATACACTTATAGTCAAGTATTTAATATAATGGTGATGTGCCAAGCTCGTATAACAAAGATTAAAATAACTTATTCCTATCGATAATAAAGTAACTAAAGATAACCTAGACTTGGATTCTACCTATTTATTACACTATGCATAGTGTACTAAATAGTTTCACAATATTTAGTTAAATAAAATAACCACAATCTTAACTGAATCTAGGAGAAGAAATCATGTTTTATGAGTGATATATCATTCAGTGCAGGCATTTTAAAACAAGTATTTCTCTGTCACCATTCAATTATTAACTTTTCAAGGAATTGACTGACTATAAAAATATCGACACCGTACTATCAGAATTCATTTTTATGTGGCTAGGTACGTAGTTTTTTTTTAATGATAAGTACCTATATTATTCAAATATATTTCACCAATACGAAGAGAGATCTGCATTAATAAATTATTTTAACAAAAACTCAGACACAGAACATCCCTGCGCTCTCACATCACAATAGCGTACAATTTACTTTGGCCACTGTTGACACAAGCTGTCATAACAACACTCGCTACCGTGACGGGCGAGCGGCTAGAGCGAGCACTTGACTCTGTGTAAACACTACACGGGCCTATGATTCAATTAGCGGCTAAATAACTTTTAACACAGTTTCATTAAAATTATAATTGTCTAGTTCTTGCTATTTTTGTTTCACGATGCCATTCGACCCCATTTTACGAGCGGATCAAATGTTTGTACGGGCAAACTAGAATAAGGGTACAAAAAAATAGACTGGAAGACTCTTAGTTAAAACAAAATTTATATTATTAGAACGTGTTTACATCAAGAAAGTAGCCAATTGGTCAGTGAAAAACAAGCAAAAGGTTCGCATAAGGTGAGTCGGGGCAAGAGTAATATCGGGGGAAGAGGGTCAAAAGCTTCTCCAGCTAATTCTATAGAATTGAGCGCCTTTTTGTACTATCGGTAAAACAGACAGGCGTGTATTCGTTCCATCATAATATCATAGATGTCTCTTTCACACGCCATATTGAAACAAAACGCGGTTTATTTTGACTGGTTACGACTTGTGATAAGTGGAAGTGCACGTGTATAATTCAAAAGCGGTTTTGTGTGATTTATGGCTGTTCATTCGGATTTGTTTGTTGGCGAGTCGAATATTTATAGTTTATTTCTTATGTTACATCGTTATTTTCTGTAATTCCTATGGATTATAAGTTTTTATCAAGCCAATAAAATTTTAACCTCAAATTATTTAAGTGGGGCAAGAGTGCCAGTTCAGTCCGGGGGAAGAGAGGCATAAGCTACTCTTACCCCATGTCAGGGCGGTCAAACCTTTTATAAATTGTCATTTTTATTACAAATTGGCACTGTTTAATTCAGGCATGTGCGTACTGCGTATGCGGTTTTTCTACATTTGAGTATGCGGATGTTTGGTTCAAGCACTCAAAAACATAAATAGTCATCCATATCGTGACACAATTACAATTACGTACAAAACAAAAAAATCGCTTCAGTTCTTGTCACCTGATAAAATGCGGTAAATTGGTATATGTATAACAAAAACAAAATAAAGATTTTTATTGGTTAAAGACGAAAGTAATCACGAGTGGCATTAATACTAAATACTACTGTAATACCTATAGGTACTAGTAAAAAGTATAGTTTTCAAATTGAATTAAAAAATTCAAAGTATTTTTTATTTATTTAAGTGTTAGGTGGTTTGTTACCCCTGATAACACTTACTATGACACTCTTGCCCCAGAATATGTATAAACGCAGTTTCTCAGAATTTTGAAGAGTTTTACAACTTATTAAGAAATTCATTATCTTGACAGCGTCTACCAACTGTGTTACTAAATACGTAAATCCACTGGAGCTAACCTAGTTCAAGTTAGGTACGTACGATACTCTTACCCCAGTTATGGGGCAAGAGGAACAGTCATGCCGATTTTTATTTTTTTACAAAAAAGTGCATGTTTTAAAAGGTTCTTTGCTTGATAAGTGGTTTCAATTAAAATTAATTATATAAAATTTACTTATATGTTATCGCTTTATGATACTATTTAATGCAATAATAGGATCACAAACACTATTACAATCTAACTTTTAAAAAAGTATGACACTTACCCCGACTCCCCTTATGACAGAAAGTGTGTTATATACCCAATAAAAACTCTACGCTAGTCGCCATCTACGTAACTCGGAGGACTAGCATCCTCGCCACCTTACTTAGGCAATGTGGCATCACCACGAAGAGCACTGGCGACCCCGATGACCAGACGGTCTCAGGCCTTATACTAAGAGTAGTATAAGGCCTGAGTGGACGCCCCGCTCAGAACGGGGCGTGGAGCGTACATATAAATTGCATTTGTTTTATATGGACGCTGCACGCCCGCTCTGCTCTGAGCGGAGGCCTTACACTTACACTTAGGTCGCCTGTAATAAGTCGTTGTTTTTCTGATAACGTGATAAGAGAGATAGTCCAGGCAATGAACTGACAACTTGTATGGAAAAAATGACAATTTTCGAAATAATTTATAATAGCTTATTTTTTATGTATAACGGATATATTATCAATTAAATAGTTACCCAGCGACAAAATACGACAAAATTTCAGACATCAAAAAATGATAAGTTAACTGGCTTCTGAAAAGTCAGTAAAAATATTAATAAATGTTTTTGTCTTTATTTTGGTTCATTTACATTTGCTCTATAATATTCAAGATAAATCGTACAAAAAAAAGATAATGCATGCTTCATTTAAATCTACATACTTACTTCCGGGTGGAAAGTTTGTCGGATTCTTGACTAAATCATCTTAGAATAACATTTTCAAATGATATCTACAAAAAAAACGCTATTATAAATTAATGTTTTTCAAAACCGTATTTTGCCTGGAGTAAGAGGTGTGGAGTGACTGAAGATGAAGTAAGTAACAAAAACTGAGAAGGCATGCTAAGATGTTCTTTTTTTTGCATTTGGTTTGGGCATGTAGAGGAAGAAGATTAAGAAAGAAAGTGTATGAGGAGATGCGAATGGTACAGTTGGAGGGGGATGCCCTCATCGAACCTTTCCCGACCAAATAGAAGAAATCCTAAAGCAAGTTCAGGTCTAAAGGACCCTAAACCGACTAGCAACTATGAAGAATGTCATGAAAGTGAATGAAGCAAGAAAGGTTTGTCAAGATTGTAGCAAGTGGAAATCCGTGATTTCTGCCTACCCCTCCGGGAAGCGGGTGTCAGTATGTATCTATGGCATGCATCTCTTTCTGAGATTTTTGTAACGTGTCGAAATGCGTGACATCGCTCATCTAAAAGAACAAGCCCGCTATTTTGTAACTAAATTTAAGCTCACCTCAACTCTCACCCACAAATATATCTTGACACCGCGATTCGTAGTAACTAAGCGTAGGTAGAGGTCTAGTTTCGTTAGGCGTGACGAGTGGGGAGTGGGGAGAGGCGCATGAACACGTAAAGATAAAACCCAGTTAAGCCCGGCTTGAAAGCAAGCAACACATAAGTATCAAATAAGAATGCAAATAGTCGTGTCACATTAGCCCAAGGTTGGTTTAGTTTAGACGACTGGCGCCGCTACCCCGCAGTACTACCCTAATTACCCGTTCCTCGCCCGAGGCGTGTCCGTCCGTCTGTCCGTCCCACCGACCCAAGTGGATTTTTATGATGCACTATTATCAGTGCAGACTGGTAATAGCTTAATGGTAAGGCGCGTTGTGCCTTTGATTTGTTATGATAATAGTGGTGATTTCGACTGCCAGTTTAAATATGGACTTTGAAATATTGGGTTTGGTTTGGACTTGGATTGTTTTTGGATTATACCGGCTGCACTGCGTATTTACAAAGAACTCAGACGGATTCACAGGATTAAACTTAGCTTATGTCCATTAGAATAGTCTTTAATCAATACCGGTGGGATAAATAAAAATTAAAACCGGCCAAGTGCGAGTCGGTCTCGCGCACGAAGGGTTCCGTACCATCCATACTAATATTATAAATGCGAAAGTGTGTCTGTCTGTCTGTTACCTCTTCACGCTTAAACCGCTGAACCGATTTGGATGAAATTTAGTATAGAGATAGTTTGACTCCTGGGGAAGGACATAGGATAGTTTTTATCCCGGAAATCATCCCCCAAGGGGATGAAGTGGGGGGTGGAAGTTTGTATGGAGCTACGATATAAACGAGTTCCACGCGGACGGAGTCGCGGGCAGAAGCTAGTTATCTATAAAAACAGCAAAAAAAAAGGTTGTTGTCAGGAAGCCCCCCTTACATATTTATTTTATTTTGTTTTTAGTATTTGCTGTTATAGCGGCAACAGAATTACATAATTTGTGAAAATTTCAACTGTCTAGCTATCGCGGTTCTTGAGATACAGCCTGGTGACAGACAGACGGACGGATGGACTGACAGCGAAGTCTTAGTAATAGGGTCCCATTTTTACCCTTTGGGTACGGAACCCTAAAAACGGTCAAGTAGTTTAAGATATACTAAGACTAACATACAAAATTTGTAAGTACGGTTATTCAATCCCATGGCTTCGCTTGCTTTTTTTTGTGATACGCAGCCTGAGAGTGTGGGCAGTACATAATAAATAATAAAACCCTGCAAAATTCAACGGCATCCTACGTTCACTAGGACATGAACATCTGAAGAAACTTTAAACTTCTTATAAAGTCATGATTTAATTTGCATGTAGTTCTTGTATTTTGGTTTCAACTCCATTAGCATACTTGATCATCATCATCATATCAGCCGAAAGTCGGCCACTGCTGGACAAAGGCCTCCCCCAAAGAGTGCCAAAGTGACAGCATACTTACTTCGTTGCATTTTTTCAAATACACAGCATCTAAAGAACGAAACAATAATTAAAAATAATCGTCGGGATTAAGTTCAAGTACAATCTTACTCGTTAACGCAATAAAACACGTTCAAGTTAAAACAAACCACGCCGTGTTCGACCTTATCACCGCGACATACGTTCCAAAATGCAAGCATGCTTTTAGACTGCGTACTAGTCGTAAATTCGGTTAATGCGATGGGGCCATTTTATTTAATGCGAGGACTTAATTACTCGACAGTCGAGTTACTAATCCAGCGACATCCGTTTAGGATTCAAACGCACTTTATGGATTAAGGGTGTTGTGACGTTTGGTCCTGTGGATTTCTTTCACGCAAATGAATTAAATAAGTGAGCAAAGCAAACGAAGTTCCATTTTCAGCCTGGGCCAAAACTGGTTTAGGTACCTATTTCCGGATGTCCTGCTGTCCCGCTGTTCTCATCTACAGGCCGCATTTCTCAACCGATTCTCGTGAAATTTTGTGAGCAGCTTCGTTAACTATACTGTTTTTTTTTTTTTTTTTTTTTTTTTTCTTTTTTTTTTTTTTTTTTGGCGTCTCATGGTTTCGCCAATTGAAAAAGAGCTAGCGTCACTTTCTTCATATCTAGGCTATACTAGCTTACTATTACTATTACTAGCTTCCGCCCGCTTCACCCTCTTAGTGAGCATAAGCGTGAGCGAGATGGAAGTGCGTGCTCGGAAGCGCGGATATCATGTTTTTTCATTCTAATTTTATGGCCGTTTAAATAAATAAAAAAGTAATCACTGAGTTCTGTCAAACATGACATTGCCGATTTTTAGAAGCAATTTTAATATTTATAGCTTTTGTGCATAATTTGTTACAAATATTTTAAATGTATTTTAGACCTCTGTTCGTGATTTTTTTCTATCGAGCGGAAATTGCTAACTCATGTTTCGAATCGCTGATCTCGCTGCAGAAAAGCCTCAAGATTACTATTCTTTTTTTTTTGAAACCATATTGTTATAAACAGACGCATTATATTGTTTCAAAAACTCTGTTCGCTTAACTTCGCTGAACCTACGGCGCCTTAAGAGGGGGCGTATCGCCAGGGAAAAATCAGAAATCACCCGCGCGCCCCGTACCTGCCGCGCTGATGCGTCTATTGCTGCCCCGCTCCTTCTCGCATAGTATATGCCCCGACAGTCAGATGAAACATGATGAATACCTATAGATAATTATAATAAGTGGAAAGAAAGACAAAATCTGTAAGTACCTATATTTGAAGATATAATTTTCGCTAGTAGCTAAGTCAGTTTCGAGAGCTATAACTGAAATATGACCTTCCGTTTTTTTACTAAATCACGTAAGGGTTGTAATTTAGCATAATAATGTCTCGTAAAAGGCTAAAGCACAAAAACAGCTATAATCGAAATTAAACTCTTGTGAGACATATCTAAAATACTACTAATAAATCCACGGTTAAAAAATTAACGTAAATGTCACGGCAGGCGACATGTTTCGAACTCTTCGGGAGTTCTTCTTCAAAACAAACATCGAAAACACTAATCCTGAAGAAGAACTCCCGAAGAGTTCGAAACATGTCGCCTGTCGCGTCATTTAATACGTGAATTTATTAGTAGCATTAAAAAAAAACTGTAATTTATTATGAAAACTTCGATCATGTTTATGAAAGCCAGATTTTCAGGCCACTGTGTGGCGGCCAAATTTTTCAATTCTGACCCTGTGTCATGGTCGGCCTTATCACGCGATAAGTGACAGGATAGAGCGTCCGTCACTGGCTGACACCGTTTGATAGAACGAGACGATGCCCCTATCTTGTCACTTATCGAGTGATAAGGCCGACCATGATACGGGGTCTGATCTCGGATTCGTACTTGGAGACAATGGAGACGCTTTGGCCCTTTAGTTATCAATTTTGAACATACTCGTATTAAAGAAAAACTGCAAAATTGTGTTCACTTTTTTTAATATAAAAATGTCCAACCTCGCAGGCAATAATTCGGGTGCAGACTCGAAAATTATTATTACTCCAAAAGAAAGAAGGCAAAAAAATATGCATAGTGATGAAATTCCCATTCAGATATCTCAAAGAATTACGAAGCTACAACCGTTTTAATATTGCTTGTTAGAGAGAGAAAACGCAAACGGTGTGTGACGTCACATTACAGGATGCTGCCGGCAGGCCGCGTCGACGGCGACACCGACCACGATGCGCGCGGCACGTTGCCGTCTTCTGTGACGTCACATTCTTCCAGCGTCATCGTTTCATATGAAGTTGCGTTTTGCGAAAAAGGGACAGAACACATCCCTTCTTAAAACTTTGGACACTTATAACTTCGTGATTATTTAACCTTTTGCGTTGATTTTTTCTCCATTTGTCATTTTTTTTTATCCTTCTTCGAGAAAATATCACATTATTTTATTTAGTGTCTACGCCCCTATTGTTGGAATCTAAAAGCGTCACCCGTGATGACTTTAAAGAAAAAAAATGTCAATAATTACACGGTTCACCCACGTATTAAACGTCACTACGGGCGACATGTTTCGAACTCTTCGGGAATTCTTATTCAGGATTGAGTGTTTTCGCGGCGGTGTCGCTTGAATCACGACAAGATTCAAGCGACACCGCCGCGAAAACACTCACTTTATAGAGTACACTTTAATTACCCAAGGAATACCACTACCTACATTTTGTTGCTTAAAAAACCACCGGAGCTATAACTGAAATATGGCCTTCCGTTTTTTTACTAAATCACGTAAGGGTTGTGAGCTAGCATAATAATGGCTAGTAAAAGCCTAAAGCAAAAAAAAGCTATAATCGAATTTAAACTTTTGTGAGACATGTCTAAAATACTAAGTACTAATAAATCCACGGTTAAAGTCACGCATTAAATGTCACAACAGGCGACATGTTTCGAACTTTTCGGGAGTTCTTCTTCAAAACAAACATCGAAAACACTCATCCTGAAGAAGAACTCCCGAAGTGTTCAAAACATGTCGCCTGTCGTGTCGTTTAATACGTGAATTTAACCGTGAATTTATTAGTAGCATTAAAAAAAAACTATAATATATTATGAAAACTTCGATCATGTCTATGAAAGTCAGATTTTCAGGCCACTACTGTGTGGCGGCCAAATTTTTCAATTCTGATCTCGGATTCGTACTTTGAGACAATGGAGACGCTTTGGCCCTTTAGTTATCAATTTTGAACATATTAAAGAAAAAGTGCATAATTATGTTCACTTTTTTAATATCAAAATGTCCAAGTTCGCAGGCAATAATTGTTGGAATCTGCACTCTCGATAACCCTAAAAGCGACACCAGTGATGACTTTAAAGAAAAACAATGTCAATAATGTCACTACGGGCGACATGTTCCGAACTCTTCGGAAGTTCTTCTTCAGGATGAGTGTTTTCGCGGCGGTGTCGCATGAATCACGACAAGATTCAAGCGACACCGCCGCGAAAACACTCATCCTTAAGAAGAATTTCCGAAGAGTTCGAAACATGTCGCCCGTAGTGACATTTAATACGTGAGTTGAACCGTGTAATTATTAGTACTGTTTCAACACGTCTCACGAAAGTTTAAATTCGAAAAGCAATGCCCGCCATCTTGGAATTCAAAATGGACATCATTTCTAGAATCTTCACCCTCGAGAAGCCTGCCAATGTATGCTGTTCTTTAAAAAAACGCGCATATTAATTTACAACGAATGTTTCAAAAATTTTAAATAATGCGACCACTTATTGAAATATTTCTGACTATGAATTCGTATTTAGACCTCTCAGACATCGATTTTGAACATAACCGGATTTATTCTCAACTAGCGAGCCGCTCCGGCTTCGCACGGATACTATATTATACATATAAACCTTCTTCTTGAATCACTCTATCTATTAAAAAAAACCGCATCAAAATGCGTTGCGTAGTTTTAAAGATCTAAGCATACATAGGGACAGACAGCGGGAAGCGACTTTGTTTTATACTATGTAGTGATAGTGATAATGATAATCTTTCATAAAGTAAATACACGATCGACAGAAAAATGTTCGTCTAGTTTTGCATGTACTGCACAAATTATTCTAAGAAGCCGGTCACCCGCCGATCGCTGCGTAATCTTATAGTTGTATTTTGAACTTTAAGATCTATATGTTAAGGTCGACTTTTAAATATATTATTTCAAAATGTAGCAAAATATCTACTGGAATGTAATGATACGTTCATTCACTGGACGAATATACTGGGTCACAATATTATTGAAATAATTATGTTCATCGTGCTGTCGTGAGAGCACAGAACGTAGTCCTCTCGTCTCAGCGGAGCGATTACGACTGACTCCGCCCGCGAACGGCAACAAAAGATATACAGAACCGCACGAAACACGCGACGGGAGAAAGGGTATCGCGCTAAATAAAAAAGGCCTATACGCCAAATACGTTTCACCTCAATAAGTCTGAAAAGGGACTACATAAAAATACCCCGCTAGTACTTTCATTAGGTAATGTGAAAAGCTATTATACACTCAACTTTTACTTAATTTATATGCACGGGAACCTCACACTATTGAAATTGAGTAAAAATAAGACATGTTTTGGCGGTTCTTTTCTATCGAGGCAATTTTGGTTTTGTATGGTTTTGTTCAGACGATTCAATTGCAAATATGATGTAGTTTTGGTATGTTCTTTTTCCTGGCATTCGCTTTAGTTTGTCATAGGTAAATATTCAATCTAAGAACCCCGATTTCGCGGAGCGCCCCCTCTTAAATGGCTTTTGCCGTTTAAGTGTGATTGACTAACAAACATCTAAACATCCAAACATTCGAACTTTTGCATTTATAATATTAGTAGGATTACCATCATCATTATCATCATCATCATCATATCAGCCGAAAGACATCCACTGCTGGACATAGGCCTCCCCCGTGACCGGTCCTGCGACCATTACCAGGTCATCAGTCCACCTTGTGGGGGGCCTACGGCCTACTTCCGGTACGTGGTCGCCACTCGAGAACCTTTCCGCCCCAACGACTAGTCCGAGTAGGATTAAGGGCTCCTAATGACGAACACGATGACGATGTTCACGTCACGTTCACGTTTCACGACGTTCTTCGGATAGCCGGGAGAGGATTATTATGACGGGAAAAGTTAAGGGCCAGAGGTATCGGGGCAAACCACCCTCTAGCACACAAATCACTGCACCCTTGGAACTACATCTGCACGAAAAAAAAGCACGCGGCCATACATAAAGCGGGTGATAGGAACCTATGAAGAAGTCTTGTCATCAAGAATAGGACATGATGTCACGATCCTCACCATTGAGGGAACGACTGATGATGAGATGTCTCCTTTTACGCTTTCATTTCTTTTCGGAAACGAATGCCAGTCGTGTAGATTTAGGTTTAAGGTATTATGTAAGTACCGTAAAATGGGGTGAGTAGGGATCGTGTGGACAGTTGCGTTATGAATGCGGAGAGAAGGGATGAAAGGGGGTAAGATGAGATTTTAAGGCTACTGCTACTAAATAATGTATTCCAATTTAAAATGGAGCTATAGTAATATTCATAATAAAAAAAAATCGATCCGACAATATTCCAAAATCACATTTGTATGAAAACCCATCTCACCCCAACTACGAGGGACTCTACGGCGTGAGGTGGGATTTCGTGTTTATCGTTAAAGTTATGAAGTGGAACTACCCAAAATCATAAAAAAAAAACAAAATACAAACGTCCGGAACACTTATTATATACAATTATACAACATTCAGTTTGCATATGTAAAAATAAAATGTTATCGAGGTTTGAATGTCAGTTTTGTCCGTACTCACCTCGTTTTACGGTACGAGGGGATTTGTACAGATGCAAATTCAAATTGAGTTTCGGCCTCCATTAGAATTAACGAAGGATCCAGATTAAAATCGCAAAAATCATCTCAAATCTACGAGAATACCTAGTCTATCCCGCGTCCCCTCTGGGCTGAAACTTAGATAAGATACTGATGACCATTTCGATCTATCTAACATTAACATTTTAAATTATAAATAACGGACAAATTCATCTACCGTTCTTCATTTATCTAGGATAAGGGAAATATTGTACTAGTTTTACTCATTTCGATTATTAAGTGCTTTTCAAACATAAACAATACTAAAGTTGTTGCGTTTCAAAATGGATTTCCTTGAAATGCATTATGATTAATTAACGCAAGATTTTTCTAATCTAATATGGAATAGGGCATAAGTCACATTTAAGCCGCTTTAAACTCGCCAAGGCTGAATATAAAACCCCGAACACACCAAATTACGCGAGATAAGACAAATGAAGTGGTTCTCACAGTGTTGCCAGGCACTTGAGTTTTATCTCGAATTTGGACATAAGTTTCATTTTATCAGCCGGCGACATATGCTGGCTTTGATGCTAACTGTGAAACGATACCATTTCCAAACCACTTTAAACGTTCAAAGACAAGCAATTATCGTCTGAAGTAGTTTGAAAGCGTTTTTTTACTGAGAAAAAGCTGAAATGGTATCGTGAAATTACTTTTTCTTGAGCTACTTAAAGCTGAACGCGAAATAAGAGGAGCAGACATAAGACCATAAAGATGACTTCCGGTAACATTTATCCTACTAATATTATAAATGCGAAAGTTTAGATGTTGGGATGTTTATATGTTTAGATGTTTGTTACTCAATCACGCTTAAACGGCTTAACCGATTTGGATGAAATTTTGCACGAAGATAGTTTATAGCCTGGATTAAAATATAGGATAGTTTTAATCCCGGGTCCACGCAGACCAAGTCGCGGGCGGAAGCTAGTATTGAATATATTTAACTCAGTTGTGATAATAATTTCTACGAATCTTCACAACTTCTGAATATACCTTAATCGGTTAGTCAGAGTCTAGGGATTGTAGGTAAAGTAGGCTGTATTTAATCAAATTTCTCCTTATTTTAAACTTTATGTAACAGTTGTGATGCCTAAGAACTTATGGCAATATCAATAACTATCTATCGTTTTAAAACAATTTGGATATGTGTTTGAATCTTTGGATAGATATGTGGATGTTTGTTACTCAATCACGCTCAAACGGCTCAACCAATTTGGATAAAATTTAGCAGGAGAATAGTTTATAGCCTCGACTAAAATATCCTATAATAGTTAAAGCAATGGCGCGTAGTTTCAGTGTCCGAGAGGCAACCGGATGGCTCGCGGTATTTGAGCTCCCGAAGCGTTAAGCTGGGTCCACATTTGTATCATTTTGTCGTATCGTATCTCCGTCGCGTTGCACCGACGTGTATCAAGATCGCTAGAGTGGACGCAAAAACAGCGCGATCATACGGCGCGCCGTATCTGATCGCTCGGGATCGATGTTGACACGCGTCTATTATATACCCCGCACACTCGCTATCGGATACGCGTATCAAGATCGGTAAGTATGGACGTGCTTTGATACTGTATCACGATACGAAGTTATGATTTGATACGCGATACGCCGTGATCAAAGGGGATACGAATGAGCGTCCACACACAATGATACGGGGTTATGATACGTTACGCTGCTACGCTACGGTTAGTATGGACGCATTTTTTCATACGCCAGGGTGCCCAAAGTGAGCGTCCATACTTAGGATACGCGAGCTCGATACGATACGCGTGATCGTGATTGGCAAAATGATACAAATGTGGACCAAGCTTTAGTGGAACCGCCCTGTGCAACCCGAACCAGCTGTTTCAATCGGCTACCTCGCAAAAATATTTTTTCTATTTTTTTTTCTATTTACGCCCCAGTCCAAGTTAATTGGCTCAGTTCGGGTTGCACAGGGCGGTTCCACAACCCTCCGGGAGCTGAAAAACCGCGAGCCGTCCAGTTGCCTCTTAGACACTGCAACAAGGTAGTCATTGTTCTGAATATAATAGCGATGCAGTTTTGCATCTTAATAGTCCATTTCCATATTAAAAATTGAATATTGTTTTTGAGTGGGCCCTTCGCCTATTACGCACTATATCATAACTTTTTACTTGTAGAAACGTCTCTTTTATGTAAAGGGTGTTGAAATGGGTCATTCACACACAATAAAAGGTACAAATTGTTATGAAATAGGCACTTGAATAACGTTATTACTGAACAGGGTTGCAGTGGTTGTAGGCGCTGTTTCTTGTTGGAATCGAAGTGATTAAAAGTCGGCGTATTCAGTTAAGAGAGTTGTATTATAAAAAAGCACACGGTAACTTACATGGCTGTATTCCGAGAGCCCATGATTGAAAGAAAAAATGAATGTATAGATGCGACAGGAACGAATGGAATGAAAGATAGGCGTTCCGGTCACTCTATGAGTTGTGTTGGAGTTGCCAACATGCTGGGGCCGGGGCCCAACCATTAGGTATACACTTTAAATACCAGTTTGCTTTAGTTGCCTATCCTAAAGCTTAATCGTTATAAAGACATTAAAAATAGTTTCCTTACGTTAACAAAATTATAACCAGATAAGTATGCACTCTTTTACTTCTGAGTTGTTAAAGTGTTTAAATTAATAATATGGCAATACCATTAAATTAAACTTTACTTGCATTAAAATTACTGTTACCCTGGTTAATGGACATATATTTTTATTCAAAGCAATTTCTTATCTACTACTAGCAATACAACAGTATAGATAGTAAATCAGTGTTCTATAATGCTGTAACACTTATTACTAAGGATATAGCTTTGCTATTCTAATATATGCATTTATACATAGGACATAAGTTTAGTTACCTGTTCAAATTTTATTCTTATCTACTAATACAACAGAATAGATAGCAACTCGGTGTTCTATAATGCCGTAACACTTATTGCTAAAAATATAGCTTTGCTATTGTAATATGTGCATCACACGTGTGTAGGTATGTACACATATAGACATACATAAAGTAGTTACATAGTAAAATTATTCAAGAGGTAAGACAGCGAAACCACTTAGAGAGCGTCTGTACACCTTTTTATTAGGTGTCATGAGGTCAACAACTCTGACCTTGTTATCATCGCCTGGATACACCTTAACTATCCTGGCCATAGGCCATGTCATGGGTGGGGAGTTAGGCTCCTTCATAATTACTAAGGCGCCAACTTGAACATTCGGTTTGCTATCGCGCCATTTGGGACGACATTGTAAGACATTTAAATAGTATTTATGCCATGCCTTCCAAAATTGACCCTTGACCTTGTTACACATTTCCCAGAACTTTAATCTATTAGTTGGTGAGTCGGCTAGGTCTGCTTCTGGAAGGGATGTCATTGCAGCACCGATAAGAAAATGCCCGGCACTGAGATAGCTGTAATCATTAATATCATTAGCTGTTACAGGTAATAGCGGCCTAGAATTTAAGACAGCTTCGATTTGACATAGTATAGTATTTAGCTGTTCATATGTTAGTACATAACTTTGTAGGACACGCTTTAAATGGTACTTTGTACTTTTAACAGCTGCTTCAGCTAGGCCAGCAAACACTGGTGAGTAGCTTGGCACAAAATGAAAAGCAATATTTTGCTGTGCCGCGTAGGATTGCACCAGAGTTTGATGACCTTTTGATTTATTTAACTTGTACAGCTCATTTAATTTGTTCTCTGCCCCCTTAAAGCATCCGCCATTATCGCAAAACACGTCAGTCGGAAGGCCCCTTCGCGCTATAAAGCGTTTGAAACATGCTAGGAACGCATCTGTGGTCAAGTCTGAGGAGAGCTCCAAATGTATGGCTTTTGTCACAAAACAAACGAACACACATATGTAGCCTTTAGTCTGTAAAGCTCTCCTCACACGTGAGTTTTTTACGGTTATTGGGCCGGCAAAGTCGATTCCTATTTTTTGAAATACCCGGCAAGCATTGACCCTTTCAGGTGGCAGAACCCATCAGCTGTTTTGCACATTGAGCCTTCATCCTGAAACAAGGTAAACATTTACTGACAATATTCTTTACATAGCTAAGACCGTTTACAATCCAGTATTTTTCATTTAAGCTTGACAATAATAACTTGGGTGGAGCATGCAGCAGTCTAATGTGTTCATGATGTACAATCAGATTGGTTATTCGAGACTCTCTTGGTAATATTATGGGATGTTTTTGTGAGAATGACACATTCGCGTTTTTTATCCTGCCACCAACTCTCAAAATGCCTTGATCATCAAGAAAGGGATGTAAAGGGTTGAGCGTACCTTTAACATTATCATTAGCCTTTAAATTGTCGAGTTCATGCTTGAAATAAATGCCTTGTTCGTGTTTAATTATCTTAAGTAAGGCGTTTTTCAGCTCCGTTGGAGTGACATACTTAGGACTATTCGTGTTTTTATTTTTCAAATTGAAACAAAACCTGATTATATAAGCCATTACCCTTACCATCTTGTTGAGATCAGAAAACTGGTCTAAAAACTCGTAGAAATTAGATCCCTTTTGGGTAAAAAGCGTCACTGTCACTAGAGGGCGCTTTCTTTAACTCTGGCAAGTCATCGATTGCCGGTAGGTTACTTGTATTATTAAACTCATATTTACCATCATGTAGAAAGGTTGGGCCGTGCAGCCACATGGGTGTGTTATGCAGTTCATCTGGGTCTGTACCCCTGCTCACACAGTCACTTGAATTTTGTTCACTGGGGACGTACAGCCAGCGCCACCTATCTGTGAGATCTCGAATCAACCTGACCCGATTAGCAACAAAGGCCTGAAGCTTTATAGGTTCCGTATTTACCCATGCTAGAGCAATTTGCGAGTCCGAAAACAAATAAACACCTTGTATATTTAACGCTGCCTTTAGCGTTTCGTAAACTCGATTAATTAGCTTGCTCAGTAGAAGCATAGAACACAATTCAAGGCGTGCAATAGTGAGTGTATCCTTATTGCGGGGGTTGATTCGAGATTTCGCACATAGCAAGGAAAGTGAAGCGGTGCCATGTTCGTCAACCACCCGAAGATACACACAGCATCCATAACCCGTGGTGCTACAAGCGTCAGCAAAACCGATCAATTGCAATGCAGTTGCATTGTATGGGATCTGTAGGTACCTATTGATTGTGAGTGCTTTCATTTGAATTAATTTTTTTGCAAATGAAATCCATTCCTCTCGCAGCTGTGGTGATGGAACCTCGTTCCAGCCTATCTTTTCAGAATATACTTTTTGCATGAAAGCCTTCGCTTTCATGATTATAGGCGCTATAAATCCTAGCGGATCATAAAACTTAGAGATGTGACTCAAAATGTCTTTTTTTGTTGGATTCTGCTTATCAAAGGGTTCTGGGCAAGAAAAGACAAAACAATCGTCTTGCATATTAAGTTTTAAACCTAGTGTCTTTAAATACAAATCCTTTTGGAAATCTAAGCTATCAAAATGTTGTTTATCATTGGGAATGCCCTTTAGCACTCTGTGGTCATTTGATGCCCATTTATGGGTATGGAAACTGCCTTTGGCTAACAACTCGCATAATTGCAGCCGTGCTTCTATGATAACGTTTAAATCAGAGTGTGAGAAGCACGCATCGTCTACATAGGTGCAATTATTTAATATGTAAGATGCCAGCGGGAATTCCCTATGATACCTATTTGAAAGCTCTTGCAAACAGCGCGTACTCAAAAACGTGGAACTTTTTTGCCCATAGGTTACCGAATCTAACTGTATGCATTTTAGCGGGTCATTAGGATTGCTTCTCCACAGGATGTTTTGCAATTTGGCATGCATCGGGTTAATTTTTATACAGCGAAACATACGTCGAATGTCTGTAGAGAAGGTATATTTACCCAGTCGGAATAAAAGCATTATATCAAACAACTCTTTTTGTAGCGGAGCACCATTAAGCAAAATATCGTTCAGAGCTATCTTTTTGTTAGTCTGCATAGAACAGTCAAAAACTACCCGAGTCGGAGTGGTTTTGCTGTGCGGGTTAGTTACTGCCTGGTGCGCAGCAAAATAAAGAGGGTCATTCTCAAAGTCCAGCGAGCTGAAGTCAACATAGTGTGCATGCTTCAAGTCTACATATTCATTGATGAACTTGTCATAATCTGTGAGTAAATTTACATTTTTTTGAAGCTTTTTCTCAAGGTTAAGAAACCTGTAGTAGGCAATATCGAACGAGCAACCGAGCACCTCATTGACTTCATTCAATGGAACCTTTAAAGGCAAGTCTACCTGAAACTGATTGTTTTCAAACACTGTTGTAGCTTGAAAAATGTGTTCAGACTGCTCATGCTCAGACATACTTTCGCAATAAGTTTCAGGGATCCTTTCTGCTTTCCAAAATTGTTGCAAACTGTCATTAAGACTTGAGTCACATTGTACACATAACAAGGAGACCTTACTTGTATCAGAATTAGCATTGTGAGGCAAAGCCCCAGCAATGACATGCCCAAACTTTGTGTTAACAAAGCGTGGTTGAGTAGCCAGATGCTCAGCAAACTGCAAATCCGGTTGTTGAGGTGCAGCTTGTGGTTCCGGAAGCAGCGCCTGGAAAAACACATCGGCACCAAGGAGCATGTTGATCTCTGATGGTTTGTAAAAGTCTACATCGGCTAAATTGACACTTGATGGAATGTTCAATAGCTTGGTGTCAATTTTGTATTGAGGGATTTTGCATGTGATTTTGTCCAATACATGAAAGTTAGTTGTAACTTTATAAGGTGTCACGAGTGAGGCAATCTCCAAAGGTATTGAATATTTCGCTGAAGCATTGCTATTGCTCACTCCGACTATACTTGTGTAGTCATTGTTCGGGGCCACTCCTAGTGTATTAATAACCTTACTTGTCACTAAGGAGATCTGTGACGCCGAATCAAGTATTGCCTTCACATGCACAATTTGTCCTGTTTTGGATAAAAGTTTCACTTTAACTGTTGGTAATAACACCCTATCGCTGTTAAAAGTGGAAATTAGAGACACAGGTCGTGTGGCCTGAGTATTAACTTGTGTCGGTTCCTGGTGAAGCAAAGTATTGTGGGCTTCTTTGCATATATTGCACCGGAAGTGAAAGCGACACTTGCCACGGTGGGCATTCAGACAGACATTGCATAAACTATTACTTTTACAATAGGCTATTCTGTCACCGGGGGATGCTAGTTTAAATTTGTTGCATTCAAATATTTTATGTTGTGCAGACTTACAGTAAGTACAGGTGAGTCCTGGTCCTGGTGCCGCAGTTAAATTTACCACTGCCTTGTGGAATTTGCCCGGTGCCACCGCGTCAGCATTCTCCAATGCCAAGGCCCTTTTCTCCATGAACAGCAGAAAATCAGCCACCGTTGGGTCATTGGCATCACTCCGCTCCAGCTGATAGGCCCGCGACGTGTAACTATCTAATTTACGATACAAAATGGCTAATATAATTGGGTCCCAATTTTCAGTGTTTACACTAAGATTTTTTAAGGCAGACAAACATTGTTTGACACTAGACACAAACTCTCTTAAATGACCAGGAGTAGACCTACACAAAGCATTTATATCAAGCAAGGAATTGATGTGCTCATTAACAATCTTACTGGTATGATTGTACCTCTCATCGAGAAGCTTGAGAGCCTCATCATAACTGCCCATGGTTAACGGCAGATCTTTCACAATATCGTAGGGTTCCTTTGACAGAAAAGACCGCAAATAATACAATTTCTGTACATTATCAATTGACCTATCATTGTGTATAATTGCTCTAAACAAGTTAATGAATGGAGTGTAGTCTCTGTACTTGCCTGAAAAGATCTCAACCTGAACCGCTGGTAATCTGGCCTTAAAATTGTGGCAGGAGGCTACCGCCTCCGAGGTGGGCGAAGATTTATCTTTAATTGCCTCATTTAAGACGGTTAGGATGTGGTAATATTTAGTCTCACAGTCTGCTACATCCTCCGAGTCGACGTCGTCGTAGGCTAAAATTTTCTTATTGTAGCTTTCGTACTCGGCGAACAATTCTACAATTCGCGTTCGTTTTGATTGTAACGTTGTTAGAGGGGTTAGCTCGACATCTTCCCTATTATTTACAAAATTGTACAGCCGTGTGATCGAAGACTTGCTGTAACCTCTCGCCGCACGCAATTGTTTTAATTCTTGCGGGGGTGTCGCCATTATGACGACTTATTATAACTTATCACTATAATTATGACAATTCACTATGTATTTCACACCTCACAATAACTTTTTGATGTTTTGCACAGAACGACAGAAAACGAAAAGTAAGGAATGCATATGGCGTCTAAGCGTCGCTGAGTGAACGAATAAAGTTATTGTAAGGAATGGCAGTGGAAAAGAACGAGTAAGTTCAGTTCTGCGATCGCTGATTGGCCGAGCTCCGCTGTGCATCAGCGTCTCACCCTGGCGGCGAGCAAAGACAACAGCGAATTCCGCTCCCGCGCCGTTCGTCGAAACTAATGCTGGAATACTTGCGTGAGCGCCATTTTGAAGTGAATGTTGCGTCTCGTTCTCTCCTTCAACAATGTTGGTTTTGCTTCTCTCTTGTTATGATGTCGATGAGAATGCTGAGTTGGCGAGACACCGATGATAGTTATAAATTGGTGAAATTTTGATGAGATTTTTTGGTGAGATGACGAAGTTAACACTTTCTTCGGATTTGCACGATGCGACGATTGGGTTCGTGTCGCCCGCTCTTCTTGCTTGATATAAGTAAATGTTGTGGTTTGATTGTTGCGACGACTACGATGAATTTTGCGTTAGTCGGACGATGATATTGCACAACTTCATATAATATAATAGGATGCGACGATAGGTTTTCGCGACGCACTCTTCTTGCTAGGTATTTGCTTGATTTGATGGATGTTGCGATGTGAGATGTTGCGTCAACCACGAGGAAATTTTGCGTTAGTCGGACGTTGAAATTGCACAACTACCAGTAGGATGCGACGATGGATGTTGCGTCGATTGATCCTTTCTTCTTGTATGTTAAGGGTAACTCGATATTGGTCGTTCACGAGGAATGTAGCGTAGAACCGACGGAGTACCACTCTAGTTAAAATGAAAATTGCGGCGAATATGCTATGCATATATTATATAGTTTCGCGCCGTTTTCTTCTCTTTTTGCGATCTTGCGTAAATAGGTTGCACGTTGAATTTGATCGGTGAACACGTTGCAGACTAGGTAGCCTGAGGCCGGTGACTTGCTTTTTCGTACTTCTCTTCCTTTTCTTATCGAAGGACCATATGAACAGGGTTGCAGTGGTTGTAGGCGCTGTTTCTTGTTGGAATCGAAGTGATTAAAAGTCGGCGTATTCAGTTAAGAGAGTTGTATTATAAAAAAGCACACGGTAACTTACATGGCTGTATTCCGAGAGCCCATGATTGAAAGAAAAAATGAATGTATAGATGCGACAGGAACGAATGGAATGAAAGATAGGCGTTCCGGTCACTCTATGAGTTGTGTTGGAGTTGCCAACAATTACTCTATCTTTCGGCGGTAAACCAATTGCATAATTAATGCCAAGATTGTATTGGTCTTTTTTTATTTATTTTTACGTTATTGAACAAGCGAGCGAAGCGAACGAAGCTCTCCGTTTCAGCGGGCCAACATTCTTTCGTATCAGATCTCCGGATATCTAGATGTCCGGCTGTTATCTACAGGTCGTTTTCAACCGATTCGCGTGAAATTTTGTGAGCAGGTTTAATAACAATAGATTTTTTCACTCGATGCAGTGATTCGAAAATAAATGGGTGGAAAGAAGACAGGCCGCTAGTTTATGTATTCACCAATATAATTTCGTTATACAAACGGGCCTTTTATTCCAACAGCGTATGCGAGCCACGTCCGTTGACCATATTTGCAAACAAATGCTGGGTAAAAACGCAGTCGGTCACTCAGACGTCAGCAGTCAAGACTTTAATGCGATTTCGTTTATTTCAGCCGACTTAAAGATGAGCGCTATTCGACATTGCTTTTTAACAGTTCGTGATGTCACCAATCAAGAGTCCCGACTATAAGGGATAGGTATCACTTGTGTTTTAAATACCAACTGATTGACACACAATAAAATCACTCTGAAGCTGGAATCGTTGCCCTGTTAATGCTATCATGACTCGTGAGAGTCATGCAATATTTACCTGAACTTTATAGTACTACCTAGGTACAACTAGGTAGGTTAAACACGACAACTTTTCACACAGATGGTAATACCGGCGCCATGTCACTGGCTGTTATTAAAACAAATCGAATGGCGCCTGACTCTTACCTACATTTCACTCACTCTCAACTCAACTTATAGTTAGTAGGGTCAACTTCTTCTGCCTCCCTTCTCGTATCAATCAATAGTTTAGTTTATTAAATCTCATTATATAAATTTCACATGAGTACAGTTATCTTATATCACTTTTCATATAGCGATCGTTTACAAAATTTCGCTATTTACTATATATTATACATAATAATGATGAAAAATAACAATATGGTTATACCTAGATACAGGTACTATTCATTTCAATAACTTTAATAAATAAAAATAGAAAATAAATCATTTCGTAAAAAATAGTAATGAATAATACAATTAGTCATTGCAATACCAGCGGTACCTATCAATAACCTTAAAAGATTTAATAATGTCAACTCTTAATACCTACTAATATCAAATAAATAAATAAATAATCAAAACTAATATGTCAAATAATAAAAATAGCAAATTCACAATTAACTTATAGTCTATTTCTTAATTTCTATGAATTATTTTACGGAGTAGAATGACTTCTTCAATAAGTGGTTTTTAAGTTTGCGTCTAAATGTTTCGCCGCAGCTCTCGGTCTTTAAATCATAGATATTATGTTGGTTAAGTAGCTGAAAATGTATTGAATGAACAGTAAAAAGTTCAAAGTGTTAAACAGTCCCATATGAAGTAACGGCAGGGTATCAGGGCGTTGTAGGTTGGCGGAGGGTCTGCTTCCTAAAAGCTGCATTAGCCTATGACAACCTTGTGAAACCCTTTCCACTGCCGCCTTGCCGAGGAAGAGGGTTCCGGTACAGTCAGCATCACATAGTTAGTAGCAGCCAAAGTAGCCAAATATATCGTAACACTTCCCTACTCCTATAGTAATAAAGACGTGTTCCGATATATTAGACTATTCAGGCTGCTACTAACTATATGATGCTGACTGTACGATTTTTACCAAACAAGCAAGTGCAAGTGGGGATACCACCACGCGCGTTAAGGCGCTCTTACACGGGCGATTTTTCGGGCAATTATATGCCGAGATTAATGGAGCAATTAATTGAGCAATATGGGGCAATTTATAGAAATTGCGTTAATATTTCGGAAATATTTCTCGAATTGCTCCATTCATTTCCGTGTTACTCCATATCGCCGACTACAATTTGCTCCACTGAATTTCTCGTGTATGAAAGTATTGCCTAGTTTCCCGAGTTGCGGCAATTATGGAGCCAGAGTGGCGCCATACTGGAGCAATAATCGCTCCATTTTGAGCAATATTCAAATTACTTCCATTTGATTATCATTTGTAAGCGACCCCATAAGGAAGTTACTTCCCAAACAATTAGTAGGTTGATTAAAGTAATACTTAATGAAAGTGGTGTTTACACGTATGTATACCGCCCATTCACCCAGAGTGAATATGATTAGAAAAACTGGTGGTTGGTCCCAGTCCTCCAAAGTGTTTGCACAATTTTATAATAGACCACTAAGTGGCCGTGACGTCTAAATTGCCCCGAATTTCCGACAATACGGCAATTTTTATCGCTCGCCTAAGAGCACCTTAATTACCTATCTACTTGTCGGAATCTGCGCGGTACCGCACCGACTGGACCAAATCACCTGCTGCGTCCTGCTGCACCATAGACGTCACTTTTCGTGTCCTGGCTGCACTACTCTATGAAGGTAGATGAGGTGGTGGGGTATGTGCGCGTGGGCACCGGATTCATCCTGATGGTCGTGAGGTGAGAGTCTCGGCATAACCTGAATTTTAATTCCTTTGCGGTGAGGGTTCCAACAGACCATCTGTCGACCTTCACTAAGGAAGAATTTTGGCGCAAGGGAGTCAAGTTTTGACGTTTCAGCGGTCGGTTACAACGTTACGGTTATAAGTTTATACTGATATGTATGTCTTTAAGGTTGCCCTGTTGCCTGATTTAAATAAATAAATTGACTAGTCCTTAATGTAGAGTGCTGAATGAGTATGTCACAAGAGATAATGGGAATTAATCCTCTGATGAGAACTGCACTCTTGTAGGATCATGATGAATCATTTAAAAACTTTGGGTTGGTTATCTATCTGAATCACGAAAAATTGTGTCCCAACTGTATCGTTTGTCCGAATTTTCATTTGTCCTAAAAGTCTCTGAAGCTTTGACATTTACAGAATTATTATTAAACAAATCTAACCTAACCTAATGAGTTCGACACGATAAATAAAACCGAAAGGTTTTGGAGTCTTCGAGAAAGTTGGCTTCTTGTCGTTTGGAAATAACATTTTGTGATTGCGAAAGGATACCCTTCGGGTTTATTACTAAACTGTTTATTTAAATAATTGATTGCATCAGCGTTACTTTGCTGAATTTCATGTTATGTTACGAGAGGTTTCCTTTGCAATTCCGCAAAAAAACTGCCGTTTATTTACCCAACTCCATTTATAACAATTTAAATCCTTAATAAAACGTTACTATTACGATATTTTAATCATCATCTTCATCTCCACTGCTGGACATAGGCCTCCCCCAAAGAGTGCCCCAATCACCGGTCCTGCGCCACCCGCATCCAGCGGACTCCCGCGACCTTTACCAGGTCATCAGTCCACCTTGGGGGGGGGGGTCTACACACGCTGCGCCTTCCGGTACGTGGTCGGCATCCGAGAACCTTTCCACCCCAACGGCCATCGGTTCTACGTGCAATATACCATATTTACCAATGTATATTTTAATACCCATCTGAAAATACTCAATACAGAATTAACACCCAATCCATCCATCACCGACATCGCAAAAACTTTACGAAGTCATGTCTTTCATTGTTTGCAAAGTGCACGGCAAACGACTCCTTAATAATGACAGTTGCAACCCAAAAGTAACCTTAACCACAACGGGATAAACTTTAATGTAGCTTGTCAAACGTTTAGAACGAATTTGCAGTGCAGTACAAATCAATATGAACTTTAAAGTTTCAACTTTAAGGTTGAGTATCAAATGGGGTGTGACCAGTTTGTTAAGGCGAAGTATTCGAAATACGACAATGCGGTGGCGGGTGAAAAAGTGTTATCAATCATCTGTGACGATGATGAACGACTGTTGAAATGTAAGGGCCAGTGCACACGCAACATGTGGTGTGGGGACTGGGTTTTATTGAATAGCATTTGGCTGAAGATGGATATTGTTTGTTATTGGCAAAGATTACATTAATATGGATATCCCAACGTTGATGTCCCTGCCTTTCAAAATCAGAATGACATCAATTTCATCAGGATGACCATCAACCAAAATTCTCCTTCTGTTATTCTGAATGATTTCTCTGGTTCTGTAAAATACTGAGACATGAAAGTGGGGATGTCCCATAGAAGATGGAATATCGGCCCCGAATTACATATCTAAGTGGCGGTATTTTGCCGTCGGTCAAATATCTCGAATATAATTCTAACCCTGTTGGGCTCTCTCCGCATACCTATTACAGAGAAACCAGACGAAACCGCGGGAGTAGACATCCATATATCCGTTCTACAGGTACATTTTTTTATACCACGTCGGTGGCAAACAAGCTTACGGCCCATCTGGCGGTAAGTGGTTACATATGGACGCTTGCAACTCCAGGGGTGTTACATGAGCGTTGCCGACCCTTTAAAAATTTAAACACTCCTCTTTTGATGAACCCCATACTCTCGGGAAAACTTCGGCAGCTCATTCCACGACCGGAGCGTCCGAGGGAGGAAATTTCTCTGAAACTGTGCGGCTAGGCACCCTACTTTGTCAAAATACAGGAAAAGTTGCATAATATTGTCAATTTTAGATCTATAATAAAATACAAACAGACATTAAGAAATTAAATATTAGATTATTTAAACAAAAATTGCACCAATGGCTAAATAATATTTTTTATTATTTAAATGATTTTTTTGTTCTTTGACATGTCATTTCATGAAATGATGTAAACTTTAATTCTGACATGAAATAATGTACGTATTAGAATGTATTAATTTAGTTTGTTTTATTTGTTGTGAAAATATTTTGAATGTGTAATTTTGTATAATTCCTTTAATTTTTATTTTGCATACCAGTCCTGGTTAAGCATGGAAACCTACCTGTAATTTTGTTTGTAACACCTGTTTGGTAATGTTTAACGCAAATCAATATTCTTATTCTTATTCGTAGGCGACCATTTAGGCTCCAGTTGGTGAGGTTGAATGCCCTGCCGTCGGTCAGCGGTACATTATATATAGAGTGAATAGATCCAGAAATTACAAATCCTCTTTATAATATAAACATAGCCAAACCGATAGCAATCAAGTTCTATAAATCACCACTCTATTGTTGTACTATGTACAACGTAAGAGTGACAAGCGACAAAACACAATTTATGCCGTGCAGATAATATCGCGACGATTATATCACCCTGCTAAGATCGCACGCAGACAATCGGGATTAGTATTCGCCGCGTATCTGCATTTGCATGCGCAGGCCATCCGCACCGCACTGCAAACTAATTAGCTTACCGCCCACGATGAATGCCACGGATCAATCTAGTGTATTACAGTCTACTAGATATATCAATCGGGTATTATGAATTTCGTAGCAGGTGACTACAGAGCAGTAGTGAAATGGGATGGGTAAAATAAATTCGGTCGATTAGCTGAATTGGAACTAACAACTATTTTAATGTTAAGTAACATTTTTGGTTGAAATCTAGGTATAAATAATATTATAGAGTAAATCTCAAATAAATTGACCTATTCCCAAACTAAGCAAAGCTATATATATGTCAAAAAAATTAGTCTTAAGAGGGGGCGCTCCGCGAAATGGGGGTTCTTAGATTGAATATTTACCTATGACAAACTAAAGCGAATGCCACGAAAAAGAACATACCAAAACTACATCATATTTGCAATTGAATCGTCTGAACAAAACCATACAAAACCAAAATTGCCTCGATAGAAAAGAACCGCCAAAACATGTCTTATTTTTACTCAATTTCAATAGTGTGAGGTTCCCGTGCATATAAATTAAGTAAAAGTTGAGTGTATAATAGCTTTTCACATTACCTAATGAAAGTACTAGCGGGGTATTTTTATGTAGTCCCTTTTCAGACTTATTGAGGTGAAACGTATTTGGCGTATAGGCCTTTTTTATTTAGCGCGATACCCTTTCTCCCGTCGCGTGTTTCGTGCGGTTCTGTATATCTTTTGTTGCCGTTCGCGGGCGGAGTCAGTCGTAATCGCTCCGCTGAGACGAGAGGACTACGTTATGTGCTCTCACGACAGCACGATGAACATAATTATTTCAATAATATTGTGACCCAGTATATTCGTCCAGTGAATGAACGTATCATTACATTCCAGTAGATATTTTGCTACATTTTGAAATAATATATTTAAAAGTCGACCTTAACATATAGATCTTAAAGTTCAAAATACAACTATAAGATTACGCAGCGATCGGCGGGTGACCGGCTTCTTAGAATAATTTGTGCAGTACATGCAAAACTAGACGAACATTTTTCTGTCGATCGTGTATTTACTTTATGAAAGATTATCACTATCACTACATAGTATAAAACAAAGTCGCTTCCCGCTGTCTGTCCCTATGTATGCTTAGATCTTTAAAACTACGCAACGGATTTTGATGCGTTTTTTTTTAATAGATAGAGTGATTCAAGAAGAAGGTTTATATGTATAATATAGTATCCGTGCGAAGCCGGAGCGGATCGCTAGTTGAGAATAAATCCGGTTATGTTCAAAATCGATGTCTGAGAGGTCTAAATACGAATTCATAGTCAGAAATATTTCAAAAAGTGGTCGCATTATTTAAAATTTTTGAAACATTCGTTGTAAATTAATATGCGCGTTTTTTTTAATAACAACATACATTGGCAGGCTTCTCGAGGGTGAAGATTCTAGAAATGATGTCCATTTTGAATTCCAAGATGGCGGACATTGCTTTTCGAATTTAAACTTTCGTGAAACGTGTTGAAACAGTACTAATAATTACACGGTTCAACTCACGTATTAAAGTCACTACGGGCGACATGTTTCGAACTCTTCGGGAATTCTTCTTAAGGACGAGTGTTTTCGCGGCGGTGTCGCTTGAATCTTGTCGTTATTCAAGCGACACCGCCGCGAAAACACTCATCCTGAAGAAGAACTTCCGAAGAGTTCGGAACATGTCGCCCGTAGTGACATTATTGACATTGTTTTTCTTTAAAGTCATCGCGGGTGTCGCTTTTAGGGTTATCGAGAGTGCAGATTCCAACAATTATTGCCTGCGAACTTGGACATTTTGATATTAAAAAAGTGAACATAATTATGCACTTTTTCTTTAATATGTTCAAAATTGATAACTAAAGGGCCAAAGCGTCTCCATTGTCTCCAAGTACGAATCCGAGATCAGAATTGAAAAATTTGGCCGCCACACAGTAGTGGCCTGAAAATCTGACTTTCATAGACATGATCGAAGTTTTCATAATATATTATAGTTTTTGTTTAATGCTACTAATAAATTCACGGTTAAATTCACGTATTAAACGACACGACAGGCGACATGTTTTGAACACTTCGGGAGTTCTTCTTCAGGATGAGTGTTTTCGATGTTTGTTTTGAAGAAGAACTCCCGAAAAGTTAGAAACATGTCGCCTGTTGTGACATTTAATGCGTGAATTTAACCGTGGATTTATTAGTAGTATTTTAGACATGTCTCACCAAAGTTTAAATTCGATTATAGCTTTTTTTTGCTTTAGGCTTTTACTAGCCATTATTATGCTAGCTTACAACCCTTACGTGATTTAGTAAAAAAACGGAAGGCCATATTTCAGTTATAGCTCCGGTGGTTTTTTAAGCAACAAAATGTAGGTAGTGGTATTCCTTGGGTAATTAAAGTAATTTGTACTCTATAAAGTGAGTGTTTTCGCGGCGGTGTCGCTTGAATCTTGTCGTGATTCAAGCGACACCGCCGCGAAAACACTCAATCCTGAATAAGAACTCTCGAAGAGTTCGAAAAATGTCGCCCGTAGTGACGTTTAATACGTGGGTGAACCGTGTAATTATTGACATTGTTTTTCTTTAAAGTCATCACGGGTGACGCTTTTAGATTCCAACAATAGGGACGTAGACACTAAATAAAATAATGTGATATTTTTTCGAAGAAGGATAAAAAATTTAGTCAAGTGGAGAAAAAATCAACGCAAAAGGTTAAATAATCACGAAGTTATAATTAGTGTCCAAAGTTTTAAGAAGGGATGTGTTCTGTCCCTTTTTCGCAAAACGCAACTTCATATGAAACGATGACGCTGGAAGAATGTGACGTCACAGAAGACGGCACCGTGCCGCGCGCATCGTGGTCGGTGACGCCGTCCACGCGGCCTGCCGGCAGCATCCTGTAATGTGACGTCACACACCGTTTGCGTTTTCTCTCTCTAACAAGCAATATTAAAACGGTTGTAGCTTCGTAATTCTTTGAGATATCTGAATGGGATTTTCATCACTATGCATATTTTTTTGCCTTCTTTCTTTTGGAGTAATAATAATTTTCGAGTCTGCACCCGAATTATTGCCTGCGAAGTTGGACATTTTTATATTAAAAAAAGTGAACACAATTTTGCAGTTTTTCTTTAATACGAGTATGTTCAAAATTGATAACTAAAGGGCCAAAGCGTCTCCATTGTCTCCAAGTACGAATCCGAGATCAGACCCCGTATCATGGTCGGCCTTATCACTCGATAAGTGACAAGATAGGGGCATCGTCTCGTTCTATCAAACGGTGTCAGCCAGTGACGGACGCTCTATCCTGTCACTTATCGCGTGATAAGGCCGACCATGACACGGGGTCAGAATTGAAAAATTTGGCCGCCACACACTGGCCTGAAAATCTGGCTTTCATAAACATGATCGAAGTTTTCATAATAAATTACAGTTTTTTTTTAATGCTACTAATAAATTCACGTATTAAATGACGCGACAGGCGACATGTTTCGAACTCTTCGGGAGTTCTTCTTCAGGATTAGTGTTTTCGATGTTTGTTTTGAAGAAGAACTCCCGAAGAGTTCGAAACATGTCGCCTGCCGTGACATTTACGTTAATTTTTTAACCGTGGATTTATTAGTAGTATTTTAGATATCTCACAAAAGTTTAAATTCGCTTATAGCTGTTTTTTTGCTTTAGCCTTTTACGAGACATTATTATGCTAAATTACAACCCTTACGTGATTTAGTAAAAAAACGGAAGGTTATATTTCAGTTATAGCTCTCGAAACTGACTTAGCTACTAGCGAAAATTATATCTTCAAATATAGGTACTTACAGATTTTGTCTTTCTTTCCACTTATTATAATTATCTATAGGTATTCATCATGTTTCATCTGACTGTCGGGGCATATACTATGCGAGAAGGAGCGGGGCAGCAATAGACGCATCAGCGCGGCAGGTACGGGGCGCGCGGGTGATTTCTGATTTTTCCCTGGCGATACGCCCCCTCTTAACGGGATTCGAACCCAGAACCAGCTGCGTAAGCTTGCTCACTAGCTCACTACCAACAATAAGGATATAGTGGGCCCTCGAGAATGAATTCCGTGTAGGTAATTGTTTAGGGCAAAGAAATTGCTAAATGTATGTATGTGCATCAAAACATAAGAGTCCTCAAAATATGACTCTGTCAAACTTTCGTTTTGTCGCAACATTTTGTTGACTTCGGTATTTTAACAGTCACTGTCGTGAACTGATAGCCATGACAGGAGTGACATCGCCAAATCGATGCGCATCAACCATCAACTAGCAGTATTTGACAGTTCGCACGTCGGATGTTTTAATTTAATGGGTTGATGAATACCTGAATACACTACACTACACATTATTTTAATTTTATTTGTTTGTTACTTTACATTCAATCCAAGTTTCGAAATACGGGTCGCGGTGTACCACATTCGAATTCATTAAGTCGTTTTGCGTGATTATGTTACAAATATCCAAACATCAACGAATCCTCTAATCAATAAAGGGAACTTTCACATTTAAAATATCAATAGGAATGCAGGTCAGCTATTACAATGAACATAAATATAAATTAATGTCAATATTCGTCACTTGATTTCGAATTTTAAAATGGTAGCCTAAATTGCTCTGGGTTTTTTTTATCAAGGCAGCCCATACTTCGCTTGGGAACCACAGTAGTTGCCACAATCAGTTTAGGTTGCGCGAAATTGGCAACTGTGGATACCACAAGCAAGTGAGTAGTTATAAAACGTGACACTTCGAAGCCCATTATGAAGAACATAACGTCAATATTTCATTGCATGTTTGAGAAAATTCAATTGTTTAGACAATAAAACCAATTTGCTCAGATAACTTGCTTATTAAAGTCAATATATTCAGTAATCAGTTCCAGCGCCTCCACCATTTTTCCCCTCTCGTCGCACAATAAATCTAATTAAACTGGAGAGTCTTTGTCGCCCTTTGTGATCAGACGCACGCCTCTCGATGGGAACAGCAATGGCATCAAGATGTTCCGAGAATAGGATATTCATTTGCGTGATCGGAAGGGATGTTGCGGATGTCTGCGTTTCGCATTAATTTTGTCATTCGCGTTTGCGGGTATTAATTGGGGTTATTTTGTTTATTGTGATAATGATAAATTGTTTATTTTTGAAGTTCCTATAACCAAAATTACCTATGATTACTTTTTAATGTTCAATTCAACACGTTTTATTGATTGTCAAATTGCATTTCTTTCTACTTTTTTATGTATAGGTATGACATAATAATTTAAAATAAGTTAATTCATAATGATTTTGGCTCGTTGTCATATGAATTAAAAGTTTCTATTAGAAAGTTATCTTGTAACTTCTTAGAAGTAACTCGTTTTTATTTATCTGGGTTTTGTACTTTAAATAAATCTGGTATCTAAATGTTGGTGTAACGATAATTTTCATTTTAACTAAAAAATAGCTCTATTTGTCTTGATCTCAAAAACTATACGCAGTTTTTTTTCCGTAGGGGCATCCATGGACGTCATCGTAAATTATTCAAAGTCCCTCAGACTCGAAACGTCAGATTGCGAATCAAATTGCCAATTCCTTAGAGCACGCCGCTGAAACAATGCCATCCCTATTTATTCCTAAAGACCAAAACAACCTTATAAATTCGGCAGACCATCAAAAAATCCCCGCCCAAAGAATCCATCGTCGCATTCCTGACATCCGCGACGCATCGCGCCGAATGTCGAGCTACCAGCATGCGTGGAATCCGGCTTTTTGCCGACACCCACCCGCAAACACTTTGACGGCGAAACTTGACGGCGAGTGACGGCCGAACCTGACATTACTCGAGGCGGCGGCACTGTCGGCGGAATGTACGAATGCTTCCGACATGTTTTGCCGAATATTTATTCAGGATAGTAAAAAGTGACGAGCCACAGAACGCTCTCGCGTTTAATCATTGCTAAGAAACGTTGATTTATCGCTATCACCGAGTTTGAAACAAAGGATCTTAATTTCATGCTGTATTTGCGATGGGGCAAAAAATATGCGAACGTGAAGTAGCTATTTAAATAAATTGAGTTTTTTTTCCGAACACCTAACGATGTACACTGTAGGAGGAATATTTCTTAGTCTTTTTTTTGTAATGGAGCAAAAATATTAAAATTTGTTACGATTTTAAAACATAATAGTTATAACAATAACCGTCATAAAAAATCGTTTTTTATCTGTTGAACAATAAAAAATAGTTAACTAACATTACTGCAAAAAAGTGTGCCTTGTGAAACCATTAATAACTCAAATTGCCCACCCAGGAAGGAACCATTTTTGGCCGCAATGGTCAGGTAAGGTCATTAGCTAACTAGGGTTTTGGCGCCAATATAATCGTTCGGTAATAACCGAACATTCGTCAAACATTTGACAAGAGGTTTGGCAAATTGGTGATGATGAGATTGGTCACGCCAATGCGTGGAGCAAAGGTTTAATTTAGGGGAACCATGAATGGAGCCGAAAAAAGCAAGAGATAATATTTTATGGTAGAAAAGTATATGCAACGAAAATTGCTGTTGTCGAGATGCAGATTTGATTTTTGAGGACAATGCCTTGAGGATACTACTCATGAATACAGGATAGTGTGCTCATGAATAGGAACTACGAATCGGTTCGAAATATGTCGAGCGATTCTCGATATAAAAAATACGTAAGTGACCCGTTTTCTAGGATAGTATATTTTGATTGCTAAGCAGTAGTTTATTGAATCTATCTATTATCTACTGAATAGTTCTCCCACAGATACTGTGTTCTCCCTCTGTCGAGTATCGACATTTTCTTTACTACGCAACTCTCCTCGCTCCTGTGCTAACCTCATCCACTGTTTACTTGGCGTTCCGCAGATATCGTTGCTCCTAGTCCAACGAGTTTGTGGTCTGCCCACTGACCGTTTTGATGACCGAAGACACCATTCAGTAAACCGTTTTGACCATGTTTCTCTTCGGCAAGTGCCTTGCCCACCTCCACTTTAATAGTTTCTTGAATAGCTTTAAATATTAATAAATTAACTAAATTTTCAAGTCTAAGGTCATTTGATCAAACAAGATTATGGAAGGGTAAATATCGATCAGAGATGTGCGAAGTCATACATTATTTGTAGACATCTCGCATGCTTGACAGCTAAGTTCTCAAATATGTGAAGACCTGAAGACACATCTTCGCACATCGCTAGAGGATATTAATTGTAAGGCCCGATCCCGGAATAAACCCCTTGCCGGGTTTATTGAGTTGACACTAAGGGGAAATGTGGAACTGGAGTTAAATAATAAATAATATCTTAGACGAATCGAACTAGCCCCATAGTGAGCTCAATAAGTTTTGCGTTAAGGCTGCTAGACGACGATGTATTTAATAGATATAAATACTTAAGTACATAGAGAACATCCAAGACCCAAAAATAAATATTCATACTCAACACATAAATGAAACTTAAAAAATATGGAAAGATAGAGGGGAAGCGAGAGAGAGAAAGACCTAGAATAAACTATAAAGCACAACTCAAAAAGAGAGTTGACGTTAGGTCGTATCTAGATGTCAAAGAGGTTGCCTGGGATCGGAGTAGATGGAGCCCTACTTTGTGCTACATCGACAAGAGCTTAGATCTTACATAAGAAGAAGTAGAAAAGAACACACAAATATTTGCCCTAACCGGGATTCGAACCCAGGACCTTCAGCTTCGTAGGCAGCGTCACTATACCCACTAGGCTAACCGGTGGTCAACTAAAAATATTTTCTGATGCCACAAAATTTTAACGGTATCTTTTGAACAAAATGCGTAAACAACTGGTAGTTCTAAGTAACCACTTCCGTTAATCTTAGGCACCGACAGAAACCATCTCCGGCATGTTATTCCTTCTCCAAAGGATTCCAATTTCCAAACCGCCTCATAAATGGCATGATTTGGCTGTGGTCTGAGCAAATTACATATTATTTGGCCGAACGCCGAAAGCCGAAAGCCGACGTTGGCGCCTCGTTGACCATCCGTCATTACTATATTGAGGGGTATGTCGAATCATGATTGTCGGCCACAGGGCCGGAGTAGGCGCACTTTCTATATTGTTTGTGACTTTGCAGTTTTGCAGGTTATTAGGGGGAGGGAAGTAATATTATGGTAATCAAAGCACTGAGACAGACAATGGAAATTTGACTGTCACCGCCCCCTTGTGGTAATTAAGTAAAGTTGGGGTTTAGCTAATTTTTTTTTTTTGCGTATAACATTAATCTCATACTTTAGCTTAGAAGCTCTTTTGTCTATTGACCATCAATGGAAAATTGTATTTTTAACGTTACAAAATACTTCATAATTAAATAGTCTTTTACATATTGATTCATTATTTACTTACACTTTTTTTGTTAATAATTTATCTACCTACACTGACAGAATATTTTCCTAAACTATAATACAGTTTCTCGACGATAATGAGATGAAATCATTATTTTTAGATGAAAGATTATGGATAAAAAAACTCCACATTAATATACTGTTGCTTTTTTGGTTAACCGCGACTTGCAGTTGTTCTCTTTTTGAATTATATTTTTTTAATGTAGCCACTCCTACGACAGATAAAGTTTTTTGTATCATTTTGTTGTTTCTTTAAACATTTTGACTAAGAAACAGAAAATACTTTTGATCCAATGCAGCATTTACATTATGTACTACATGTAGTACATCATTATCATCAGCATAAAAAGGTTCATTTTATAAACGTCCCGTTGCTAGGCACAAATACTAGTATTATAAATGCGAAAGTGTGTCCGTCTGTCTGTTTTTTTACCTCTTCATGGTTAAACCGTTGAACAGATTAAAGGTATAAAGATAGATTGAATTCCGGGAAATGACATAGGATAGTTTTTACCCCGGGGGTCATCTCCTAAGGGGATGAAATAGGGGTGGAAGTTTATAATATGGAGCTACGATATAAAAGTGTTCCACGCGGATGAAGTCGCGGGCAGAAGCTAGTACATTATATTAACGAAAGGCTGTTAAAACTTCCTCCCACTCCATCCCTGTATTCAATAGGGCCGTATAATAACTAGAATTACGTGATTAGACCCGACGTAGTTAACTAAAGTATTTTTACTTAGCCGCACCGCACGTCCGTCACTTAGACCAAAATTACACATAACCATAGCTTGCTAACCACAGGTTTTGTAAGTATAGCTTAGCATCGACAGTTTTGTACCGATTATTTGTGACTAATGTCAATCAGGAGTTTTTGTGGCTCGCAATTATTTAAATGAGAGACCTTGAGAGTTTGGCTACCTGGGTCTGCGAAGGTTTTATGTATTGCACGCAAGGTGGAATATAAAATCAAAATCTGACCCCGTTGGAAAAATATAGGACGTGATGCTGAAAGCAAATATAGATACGAGTAAAAAAGTTTACCTTCTAATCGAACGAGGAACGAGGAACGAATCGGAGGAAGAGAAAGTTCTATGCCTCAGTTTGGCCCGAAAATCGTTTGTATGTCCGGATTCCCGTTTTCCCGCTGTTCTCCTCTATACCGGTCGCATTTCACAACCGATTCTAGTGATTTTTTGTTAGCAGGTTTGTTAAGTAGGTAGGTAATATAGCTTTTTTTTATCGTGCCACTTTTCGTATTATGATGAGGTAGAGTTTCTGAGTGTTGCTTTGAGAATGCCTTGTTTCCCGGTAATCTCCAGAACTACTCTCCTGCTTTCCAAAATTATTGTACAGTTTCAGGAACAAGTGAGACATAATCTATGTATTGTATACTCCTGAGGAACAGGCACTGTAATGTACCTACATAATAAGTCACGAAGCAGAAAGTGCGCAATAGAACATAGCTATTTGATAATCCTGCGCATGTTTCTTATAGTTCCCTCGACCGGCGAGGTTACCGCGAAAATTCGAAAATCGATACAATACGTAGGTATATGTGCAAAAGACTGATAAGGATAAACTTTAAAGTTCGATTTTAATGATTATAGCTTTGGCCTAGCCTAAAAAAAATATAATTTTAGTATCTACTCAATTTTTTATGAGAACCTAGGTATGTATATATACCTACTTTCTACGACCTAATGCATCGCGTCATTAAAACGAACCCTGACCCCGTATCATGGTCGGCCTTATCACGCGATAAGTGACAAGATAGGAGCGTCGTCTCGTTCTATCGAACGGTGTCAGCCAGTGACGGACGCTCTATCCGGTCACTTATCGTGTGATAAGACCGACCATGATACGGGGTCTGTAGTGTGTGTTTGTTTGTATATTCCATAATTGAAAACGAAATGCATCGAATTATACTAAAATTCAATTACCTACGTCACCATGGCCATCCGAATCAAGATGCCAAAAGTGTGATGTCCCCGGTGTGACGAGTACTTACATGACACCTACCACCCGACATTCAAATCTATGTCTTTCAAATCAGAATATGAAACAAAAGCGATGTCCTAGCCATGCCCCCTGGTGTCAATTAAAACAAATGGAATCGCGGCCCAGGAAGATTTCGATATGCTGCTCATATTTGTAAACGACGTAGCAAATAGGATGTTATAGGCCATAAATTATAGTTTACCATAAAACAAAATTAACTTCATCAATGACAACATCCTAGCACATCCGACCATCAAAGGCGACGTAAATCAAATGTTATTGCATCGGCTGCAGTTGCAGCGGCCATCTTGAAGGGGCGGGGCTACGCCCGACCCACCCACCGCCTCGCAACTTTGCCCGCGCTACTTTGTTCCAAACTTTAAGTTGATTGTTTACGTTTTTAGTGGAAATTGGGTTAGCAAACTTTGTTTGTGATAATTTAGGCAAAGTTATAACGCTGGTGGTTGAATTGGGTTATGCAGGTTATTATTATTAGATGATGAATTCTTTGTCCATTAAAACAGTGGCGTTATAAAAGTTTAGGTTGCCTGTTGTTTTATGTTTATAAAATATAACTTCTGCCTGCGACTCCAACGCGTGAAACTTGTTTATATCGTAGCTCCATACAAATTTTCACCCCCCATTTCACCCCTTTAGGGACTGATTTCCGGGATAAAAACTATTTCTATACCAAATTTCATCTAAAGCGGTTTAAGCGTGAAAGGGTTACAGACAGACAATTATACTTTCGCATTTGTAGTACATATTAGTATGGATTTTCTGAAAAAGTGACCAATCACATTCTGTTTTATATCTTTTTTTAAACTTGTAACTTCAGTCCGAAAACTTTGACCGAGATGTTCTTAATTTTGACCTTCCGTTGTTTACCTAACTTTACCATTAACAATCTATTTGTTGATTGTGTTATAGATTCTCTGTAGACCATCATAACACATTTTACAAAATGAGGGCGTTATTCTATTATTTTATTATTGTGTTTTCTATTTATATATACTCTAGCTTCCGGTTATATAGAGATCCATTAGAACTATTGTCAGTAAGCAACGTCAAAAAAATACTTTATTGTACTTAAGACACAGGTAAAAATACAGACAAAACAGGTTCTATCAGTACAATGGCGAACTTATCCCTGTAAGGGATCTCTTCCAGTTAACCTAAAACATTTAAAGTAAGTTAAGTTAGTAGTAGTTAAAGTTTGATTTAATAAACCCGGGCCCAATTCATCTTCCCTCACAAATTAAAAAAATAAGTATCTCTAGGTCAAAAGCCACGCCAAAACACAAGTTTACAACGCCGGGAGAAAAAACCACACTTTGCGCTCTCGGCTGTCAGAGGAGTCAGCATCACGCCAGCCAGCCGGCGCTCGTCGGCGAGATCAAAGCGCTCCAAATGACTTGTTTCCCAGTTAGCTTAGTGTAAACAGCGCGGCGCGTCAAAGGAGCCGACGGGGGCTGACGGGAGAGCTGAGGCGGTCGCGAACGAGAGTTTTTTTGGCTGAGGTTCGGTCGCGATTTAAATGTGGGTTTAATTTTAGATTTTTATACAAATTTTATCTGGGAGTTAACAGTAATAAAGACTTGTATTACTGTGGATTTGCTTATAAAGAGTAACGAGGCCTACGAATAAACTAGCTACTGAGTTTTTAACTGTAAAAAAAACTTTTTCATGAAATGAAAATAATTCTGGCTGCAATTACCGTTCTATCACAATAAGTATCTAATTTAATCGAGGGGTTTTTCCTTCCAATTGACATGGTAAATATTAAAAATTTTGAGACTTAAAAATCTAATAAATCTTTGAGGATATTGTAAGATATCATTCATCCCATGTAATTCCTGACTCGACGTTGCAGATGTTACTGAGATTCTTTGTCCACAAATTACCTACTGCCTTGTGTAATAAACTTTTTTGTGTAAACCTATTAAGTTTTTAGAATATGTTATGTTGCATAATGAACACTATTAGGTACGTTGTATACTTAGGTACCATCGACATGGACATGACTGTATTATCGAAACGACTTTCGCTCTCCGTTCGCCCATCGTTCGCCAGCCGCTCCCGCCAACCCCGTCTATTTACGTCCCAGCGGACGTGGCGTCGGCACTAAATTTTTTACAGCTTCTTCCGTTAATTTGTTAGAAATACAATATTTATTCACCACCAGGGGGCACGGCTTTAATGAGCACCGCAAACTATCAATTAACGCACCGATCAAAGAAACCCCAATGATGGATGAACTGATGGTTAGACTATGTAATGATACCGTCTGGATTCGCCATTTAGTTTAATTCTGCGGCTAGTTCTAAGTGGTTCAAAGCGCCGGTTTCCGGTTTTTTGCTGTCGTTATCGGTTTGAATGGTATAGGGTCAGTTTATTTTTGAGCGTGATTTCATGGTTGGCGTGGCGTATTTCTTTTTAGTGTTGGATGTTTATGGAAACTGAGGGTTTTTGCTACCTGCCACTACCTGAACATAAGGCTAATCCTAAATGTAGGCCCACAGCGAGCCCGCAGGGGAAAGGCGCGAAAGTTCTAGTACGTTGAACCTAAGATCCTAGATTTCTTCGAATCCGAATTACCTACATACTCGTAGCGTAGATGGCGACTGTCGGCGTCAACGTGGAGTTGTTAAGATAAGAAATACCACCTTACCCAAAACTCCCTCCGAAATCTGGCTCGCTGGTTTTCTCTACGGAATAAAAGGTTAATCCTAATAAGGCCTGGTTTCACTTCTACGTATGTAGAGAACTCAGGTAGCAGTCGCTTCCACAGGAGTTGCTTGATGTTAGGTAGCAAACTGGCACTGGACCGAACATACTGGATGTATGTAGTTAAAAAGGATTTAAACCAAAAAATAATACTTTTTAACGACACGGCGACCATTTGACCAATTTTTGAACATTATTATTACTATTTAATAATTTATTCATATAAACAATTACAAAACAGTACAATAAATGACACCGAATGACAATGACAATGAATGACAATGAGTGACATGACCGTGAATGTCACCGGCCATCTGTAAATTGATTTTTAATGCATTATCGTGGTGTCAGACGCTATTATAAAAACTAAGTAACGACCCCTACCCAGTGCATCTCTATCATTATGATAAACTGCGCAAACCTGTGGCAAACTGCGATTCGGATGTCCGAATCGCAGTTTGCTACCGATGTGTATCTATAAAAAAAACCTGTCAAGTGCGAGTCTGACTCGAGCACCGAGGGTTCTGTACAAACGTTCATACACCATAGCCGTGAAGAACCCATTATTTCGTGAACAATCTTAGCTCATAGAAGAAGATACCGTTGAACAGCGCCATCTGCATTTTGGTAGGTACTAATAACTTGCAACAGTAGGTATGTATGTTTGTTTTTCATCGGTACAATTTTACCACGTGTACAGTCAGTGTCATGTAGTTAGTAGCAGCCAAGGTAGCCATATTTTTCGGTACCTACACGTCTTTATTACTGTAAGAATAAGGGTGTGTTACGAAATATTTGGCTACTCTGGCTGCTACTAACTATATGACGCTGACTTTACTTACTGATTTCTATAAGTAATTATTTTTTTAATTGAAAGAAGGGACCTTAAGTGTTGAATTTTTAATCCTCATAATATTCGTTTTTTTTTACAAAAAATAAAAATCCATATTAAAAGTTTTTCATTTTCTATACACGTGTTAGCCATCTTTACAAATGTTCCAAATTATAATAGCATAAGTAGTTACTGAGATATTTAACGTCGTGACAGACGGACAGACAGTCGGACAGAGTCGCACCATAAGGCCCTTTTTTACCTTTTTGGTACGGAGCCCTGAAAATAGGAGTGTTTCTGCTGAGGTTGTATAAGATTATGGAATTCGGCAGAAATAAAAATGTGTTATAACATTTCAGCAATTACATCGTATTTCAACGTTTTATATATTTAATAATAAGCACTAAGAAGTCATCACCATCTCGCACCTGTCACATAGTAAGCAGCTCTGAAGAAGATGCTAAGGAGGTTAAGTTTAAGGTTAAATACAAACAAGTTTAGATACCTCAATGTGCTAGATTAATGTATGCATTACAAATTCAATAATTCAGCAGGTTGACTACTTGCTCTGTGGCGTTATCATTATGGTTGCCAGAGCTCCCGAGATCATTACCGTTAGAATACTATAATATTACTTCCCTATTTCAGTTAATAAGGACCTTATCACGAAACCGATAAACTTGAATACAAATAACTACAACTTAGAAAAGTAGAAAAACCCCCGACATTTTCATTTCAAAGTCCAAAATCTCAAAAACGGCTGAACAGATTTTCATGAAGCATGGCTAAGAACACTCAGGATAAAATTATTTATGACGCAAAAAAGCCGCATTCAAATCGGTCCATCCGTTTGGGAGCTACGATACTACAGATAGATACCACAGATACACAGACACACTTTTTTTTTTTTTTTTTTTTTTTTTTTTGAACCTGACTGTGGCTATAATAGGACGGACCCAATATAGCGGTCGAATTGCATGGTTGGAGGGTAGCCTGGGGAAAATCCAGGGGGAGCCTCCGGCACGACCACGCGGGAAAGTTTATGCACTGGAATACTCTACGAGTTTGCGCTCCAGTGAGATTGGTTGAACGGTATCAACCGAATCTGGGGTGTGAGTGGTGTCGAACTACTGGGAGTTTTATCGCTGGTTCGCTAAAACCTAGCCTAGCTGAGAAGAGTCCAGCAAGAAACTCAGCTAGGCCCGACCTGGGTCGGACTGACTCTACCCGGTATGCGGCGGTACCGGGACGAATAGGGACTGTATGTGTCTGTGTTACACAGACACACAGATACACAGACACGTTAAACTTATAACACCCCTCTCTTTGCGTCGGGGGTTTAAAAAACCAACATTACCTCACGTACCAAGGCGCCCCACGCTTTACTGAACCATATAACGACAACAAATTATACATACCTCGGACATTCCTCAAACCATCACTGTGACTTGCTAATTGCTCTAACCGACTTCGGAATGCGCCATTATGTTTTACACAGCGCCCGGAATGTGCGCAGGCGGCTGTGAGTTATAGCGTTTTAACACGCAAGTCTCGCGGATTTTTTTCACGGTTTAATTATGGAAGATACATTACTGTACGTAAACATAGCAATGGACCGTATTTTGTCGACTATGAATATAGCAGTTTCAATTAACCAGCAAAAGTAATAGTTTTTTATTAAATTTAGTATTGACATGTATGTATGTATTAAATTCCATTCATAATTTATTTCTTTCTATAATGCCCGGGCCACACCAACGAGAAATGACATTAATTATCGCGATAATGGACGTTATCAGTACGGCCACACTACGATTATCGCGATACTTAATGGTATTTCTGGTTAGTGTGGCCCCTGCAGAAGGTAAACGCCCTAGTCCTCGACGTGACACTAGATTCTGACATAGGCACTTTATGTCAAAGCGACATGGCTTAAGGGGCTACCCGAGGTTTTCATCGATTTTTGACAAGTTTTGAATCGTATCTACTACTTTTGCACTACAGATAGAATCATAAATCAAACGGCTATTGGTTCTTCAATCTTTTATCTCCATTTTGACAGACCGGATTTTGAAACAAATTAATACTTAATTTTGTATGATTTTTTTAAACATTGTCTAAAAAAACACTTATTTCGCATCTCTATTGACGTGAAAGATCTAACATATACGAAATCTACAAATTTGGGTTCGTCTATGACGTCTCTAAAAACTGGCAGAGGGTTTTAATTTTAAACCAATTAACACAAAAGTTATGGCCAGAAAACCAGTTTTTTGGCCTAAAATTGTTCAACTTTGATGCCAAATATCTCGAAAACAATGAAGTTTGAAGTAAATATGGGATACTATATTGCTTAAAGCCGTTGTTGTTAATATAATAAGCTACAAAAAACATTAGAAAACTAAGGGATTCAGATCGAAGGTCATTGGCGTATGGGAGCCTCTTAAGAGTCCGCAGTAAGCTCGATTCTCCATACAAACGTAGTTACGCTCTCATTTTAAAACTACGTATTGGATTGTAACGAAATTTTGCATGTACAATGACATGAGGTATATCCAGGTCTGTAATTAGTTTATGTAGCTTCAGATACCATAGTAAAAAATACAGCGAATTTAAGTTTGTCATACAAAACTTGTTTTTGCTGTATTTCGTTTGTTTTATAAACTTGAACCATATAAACTAATTACAGACATAGATATACCTCATGTTAAAATGAGAACGAACCTCCGTTTGTATGGGAAGGTGAAATTCGGCCGACCTTACTGCGGACTCTAAATTCAAAAGAAGAAAAATCCTCTTAGTTCGAAATTAACTCATATTGCTTTGCCATAAAGTGCCCATGTCATACTCTAGTGCAGCGTCGAAGATAGTCAACATTTCCCTATTTTGTAACTGGCTACGAACAAGAAACTAAAAAAAAGAAGATTATTGTAAAAGTGAACAATTTCGTTTTAGGTCAGTTCCCAAAAACTATCTACGCCTATACTTACCCCATAACATCAATCTGCAGTATTTATTTACTGCCGGAAAGAATAACTTATGGTAGAAAAGGCGGACTTAATGCTATATAGCATTCTCTAACAGTAAATCTTAAGGCAAAGCAGATAGGAATTGCAGTGTAGTCAGTACCGAGTTGTCTTGTGCATACAAACGTAACCAATTACCGTAGCTTACCGTATCGACGTCACAGTATGTTTATTTTTTTCGTCCGCTATAATAAGGTGAAACAGTGTAAACATGCCTTTGACTTCGACTGAACATGCGTGATAAAACATACTGAAACCCCACGTAAATTATCGACAACCGAGTTACATCACTCATTGACTTACGATTACATTGCGTACATCCATATTTTAATCGCGAGTAATTAATTACTTGAGCAAATAAACTTGGAGTGCGTGGCGAGTGCGTCGCGTGCGCGTGTCTCATAAAGAAGGTCCCAAGCCAGCGCTTTGAGAATAATGGGCAGTCTTGTGATGGGCCGTTCGATCAAGATTGCATGCATACATTCTAATGACAGACTCTCAATAGTTGCACTCTAATATCATATTTTATTTGGTTTTTATCCCCGTGGAGAGAGTCTGTCCAATAATTTTTCACCTCGGTCGGGATCGACCGGAATCGGTTGGGAAATTCGACCTGTAGAGAACAGCCAACATACGAAATAACTTATGACCAAGCTGAATAGAAGAACTTCGTTCGCTTCGCAAAATCAATAAACAAAATTCCCTACTGCGTTTAAACAATAAGTGATATTTTAAAAATTCTTTGGAGCAAAGTAATATAAAACAGCATTGTGATTTTTTTGAGCAACTGTCCGTTTTAAAATAAACAGATTTACGTTTTTTTTTTGTCAGAACGGATCATTTCTTGTTTCCTTGCGAGGCCGAGGGCTTTTAGCACTAACGCACGACCAAACGCACGAATGAGACAAAATTTTGACAGGCAAATTTTTCGTGACATTACTAACTCACAAATCTTCTTCATCGGCCTCTATTCGTCCCATTTCTGTTTATAAATAAAACTGTGTGACATTATTCCTGGTTCTACAAAAATATCGAGCCGGGATTCGAACCAACGACCACCGTTTGCTTTTTAGGCGTGAAAGGGTAACCAACAGAGAGTCACTACAGTGGTGAGTGAGTGCATCATATATGAGATCGCGTGACAGTGTCAAATAAAAGGTCCAAGTCGTGATCCTTAGAAGCGACGTGTTAATGGCAAAACTGTTAATGAATACATAATATGCATATTTCATCTTAACTAGGTGTGGGCCCTCTAGGATACACTTACCTTAGTCCAGTCAATGAACTGACAACTTTTGTATGGAAAAAAAATAATTGGAAATAATTTATAATAGCTTATCTTTTCTGTGTAACGGATATATTATCAATTAAATAGTTACCCAGCGACAGAATCCGACAAAATGTCAGACATCAAAATAATGATAAATTAAGTAGCTTCTAAATAGTCAGAAAAAATATTAATAAACATTTTTTGTCTTTATTTTGGTTCATTTACATTTGCTTTATAATATTCAAGTTAAATCATACAAAAATAGACAATGCATGCTTCATTTAAATCTACATCTTCCGGGTGGAAATTTTGTCGGATTCTTGAATACAGCATCTTAGAATAACATTTTAAAATGAAATAAAAAAAAAAAAACGCTATTATAAATTAATGTTTTTCAAAACCGTATTTTGCCTGAGTACCTCCTTTATGCCTCGTTCCATCATTTCCACAAACCGGATGAGCTCAGCAGCGGGCCTAAATATCTTGAATGCATTCGGTTGTTGGTAGCCGGTAGGTACTAAAGTAATTCATTCTTTGTCTGATAAATCAAATCAAATCAAATAAATTATTTATTCTGCAAATAGGCCACAGGGGCACTTTTATATATCAAACGGTAATTTACAATAAAATAATAATAATCTTACACAATAATAATTTAAAATTATATATAAAGGGTTAACAAATGAAATGTCACTAAGTTAATGTAAACAAAACAAAATTGCAAAATATGACCATTACATTCGATGTAAGATCTGTATCAGCATTAACAGAAATTAATGATATTAATTCAGTATTCCAGAGATGTATAAGGTCTCTGAGCGTCCAAATACAATTAATAATTATTCTAATATTCTAAGAGATGTATACGGTCTAAACAAAAAAGGAACATTAATGTTATATTGTCGGAGATGTACAGGGTCAATAACAATAAAACGTGTCAAGATCAGAATGATGTCTCTCGTCAATACGATAATAATAATAATAACACTAGTATTTAAGTAGTTAACTAGGCCCTTGCAAGCATGAACAGTTCGGACTCCACAAACAGCACCCGATCACGAGTATGACGCATATCTCAGCCATCGCCTCCCTCAACCATATGTTAGGGAAGGTGGCAATGCGTATCACTTAAGAAGTCTGTTTAAAAGAAAAACGTACGATATGAGTACCAAACGAATACTAAATTCCTGATTATCACCATTTCAAATTATCATTTTATTATTGCCCCAAATTGATGCGACAAAGTTTATCTTACACATCTTGGCAGACACAATCATCAACAAAAATCACTCAGACGTCACCGATCCGTGACACAGCCATTATGGCCAGACATCAACAAGAAAACAACAAAAAATGGTCAAGCTCGAGACAGGGCTGCTGAAAAAAGTCCCGCAGAATTAATATTCATTACAAAATTTTATACATAAAAGATGCCGAAAATGTATTTGCTAATTTCGAATACATATTTTATTCATAAACAATATGGGAAATTTACATGCCAATAAAAACACACTTGGTCAAATAACTCGCCTCGTGTCATACTCATTTAATTTTATTTTAATGATCAAGGATAGGACAAACGCCCGTCATTTTGAAAACTTAACCCTGTTCTGTACAGTAGAGACTTCCTAATGATATTTAAAATTAAAATTAAATAATTATTAATAAGTTTTTATTTTAAAATTTGGATAAAATTGTGGTCATTCTTTTCCATTGGCGAAAGTGATTTATCGCCTTAATCATCGTCATTTGAATAATTTGTCACTGTAAACATATAAATTATGGTACTTAAAATAAATTTATAAAACATTACTTTTGTCCTTTGTTTTGTATTGTCACGAATAAACTATTCTTATTCTTATTTAGTACCTAATTTTTTTTATTAATATAAGGAAGTCTACTGTACAGAACAGGGTTAAGTTTTCAAAATGACGGGCGTTTGTCCTATCCTTGCTAATGATGAACTTGATCTTCACTCTTCTAATATGTATATTGAATAGAGATAATATTTGTGACTTTGTGACATGTTACTTTTAAACTGAAATTATTTCAAAAAATCTTTTACTAGTCTCGTAAGCCCCAAGCAATTTTTAGAAGAAAGGGACTCATTAAATACATTTTTGTTAGCGTTTTGTTATGCATTTATTATAAACTAGCTGATGCCCGCGGCTTCGCCAGCGTGGTTATAGGAAAATGTAACATATTGAATTTTCCCGTGGGAATTAGATGTTTTCCCGCTGAAAAAAGTAGCCTATGTCACTATCCAGCTTCTAAACTATCTCCATACAAAAAATGACATATAGATACGACGCTCCGTTGCGACGTGAAAGAAGGACAAACACACACACTTTCGCATTTATAATATTAGTAATGATTATACTGGGAAGTCTATGTGTCGACCACTAGCGCTCTGGTAAAAGGGCTTGAAAGATCGGTATGTATTTTATTAAATTCGGTTTAAAAAAAAATATATTTCTCAAAAATTTAATATACATTTCACTTAAAATATGAGAAAAACTATTTAAAAAAAATACATATTATTATTATAAGCTATTCAAATCGCTATATTTAAATAATCTCTGCTGGCGTTAAATGAAACCGAACATGAATTCATAAAGCATCCCTAAAAAGATCAAAGCTGTTGCAATTAGGGCGTCGCGTCGCGGGCGCATCAAAGTGCCACGGCTAATTCCCGTCAGTCAAACCCTTTTAGCGGCGGCGCTGGATCACCCACGCCGTAGGGCTGCCTCTAGTCCCCCTGTACCCATCAGGATGCTTAGGGTGGTTGTCGCACATCGTATCTGTCTCTGGTCGCTAAGCAGACCTGACAGGGTAAACAAATCAAAAAAGGGCTGTCAATAGGGTAGTCTCGACTCAAATCAAGAAATAAATGTTCCTCGGTCTGAGAGCCTCTGTAGCTTGTCATACTCCGATTTCTTCTAATTTTATTTGATATTATTTATTGAGCCACAATAGCTTCGGGAATATAGGTGACAGTTTTGCCATGCTATTATGTCAGGTGGTCAAAGTATGTAAGGCAGCTAGATATCCCAATCCTAACTCATCGCCATAATATAATACTTCATGTCGGCACTAGAGCGGCTGTTATATATATTCCTTTAATTAATACATAGTCGGTATGGCCTTGAACCGACATGGAAATTATAAATTAAATTTAAGGAAAAACTTGTTGCTCCGTGCCGGATACAACGCCTTAGGGAGGCGTGTAGCGACCAGAAGACTTAGGCTTCTTAACGGCACCAAGGTCTCGAATTATATTGAGAAATCGCCAGTAACGATGCGCCATCCCATACTAAATTAATTTTGTACTAAGCAGTAACGCTGCTAACGAAACGCTACGTTGACATGGAATTAGTAAAATGACTTCAGTGTAAAAAGAAAAAAAATTGTATCGCGCCTGTTATGTCCCACTGCTGACGAAAGACCTCCCCCTCTTTTTCCATTCATCACGGTCAACGATATAAATAATTATTTATCATTTTTATTTTTATTTTTATGATATAGGAGGCTATATATGATAACGAGCAGACGGATCACCTGATGGTAAGCGATTACCGCCGCCCATGGACGCTTGCAACACCAGAGGTGTTGTGAGTGCGTGATCATATGTGTTATTCATCAAAACAGCGTGGACTAATCTTCAAATAAACTTTGTCCTTGCAAGGTTAAATCCTGCGTTAGGGTAAATACCCAAAAAAATACTGCTAAGCTTTGTTTTCATATATTAAAACCTAGCTTTCAAGCGTGTTGTCAAATATAAAAAAAGAAACCGGCCAAGTGCGAGTAGGACTCGCGCACGAAGGGTTCCGTACCATTAAATATAATAATACGTTACAATAGAATTTGTACGAAACTATTACTTCTTGAAGTACATTTTATAAGTTGGTCGACTATTACTCGTAAACGTGTAAAGCCTACTTAGCTGTGATAGTTTTCCTTTTAACTTCGTTATATGTACTACTAACATGAATTTTTTCACATATCCCAAAACAACCATTTAGCTAGCAGGGGGTGGGGACACTGGAGTCTAACAAAAATTAGCACTTTAAGGCCTAATATTTCACAAACGGATCGTTTAATCGAAAAATTGTTTTCACAAACCCCCAATATTTTTAAAAGACCTATCCAACGACACCCCACACAATGGGGTAGACGACAATAAAAAAAATCATCCCCATTTTACATGTAGGGGAGGTACCCTAAAAAAAATGTTTTTCAAGATTTTATTTTACCACTTTGTCGGCATGACTAATATGTATATTCATGCTAAGTTACAGCTTTCTAGTACCAAGAGCCTCTGAGCTAAGCTGCGGACGGACGGACGGACGGACGGACGGACGGACGGACATAGCGAAACTATAAGGGTTCCGTTTTTGCCATTCTGGCTCCGGAACCCTAAAAAGTGTAAAAAAACACCTTCGCGCATTCCTGGTCGCCATCCACCTTTACTGAGATTTGTCAAGTGTCTTTTCTCGAAACAGGCAACCCTGTCGGCGCCGTCAAAGACCGCAAACGTGCGGCGTGAAGCTGCGTTTAATTGAAAAACGCGCGATTGCGTCGCACTCCGTCGTGTCCGGCGGAATTTTAATTGTACAGCCTCTTTTTACACTCGATTTAGGAAAAACTCTTTGAATTACCGTTTAGGACTTAAGCATGCTTATTGTATTTTAAATGGGTCATCGAAGACCATACTTGGATTAGCTACTCTATTGTTCTTCGATGCAATAGTAAAATGAAACAAAAGCCAATCAATAAGTAAAATGCCAACTAATGAAATATAAATGGATTTTATTAAATCCAAATAAAATATAGCGTTTAGATAAGCCAATAAACGTTGTAGAATAACAAAAGTTCATCAATTATGAATTTAAATTCATTAAAAGTCAGCGAATAATTAATTAAAATGTCTTTCAGGTTTTACACAACAACTGCTAGAAGTCACCCCTTATCAGATCTGATACCTTCTACTTATCATTATCATGATTAACATAATTATCACCATCACCATTTTAGTGCTTCGCTCTCGTTTACGTTGTAGACGCCAGTTCTTTATTAGCCAACATCGTGGTCCTTTATTTGGGGTATAGTTTGTTCCAGTAAAAATGACGAAAAAGCACCTAACGTGGGCTTTACAACTTCTATTGTCGTAAATATGAAAGGAAAGGATAACAAAGAGACGTTATAAAACTGACCTCAGTGTGGCACTTGTACTGGAGTACCTAGCTATTGTTTGTTCTGTTAATTATGCGTAATTTTTTTACAGACCTGAAGCTAACGTGGTAACGCGGACAAGTTTGATTGGGCACCTTTGCGCCGGGTATAGCTCGCGGGGCTTGTTTGACTAGGCTTGGGCTAACTTGGGAAATCATCCCTTAAGATGGTAGATGTTTGTTTGAGACAGCGATAATTAAGCTAGCGCCGAAATTGATTCATTAGCAATAATTTTTCTCTATTTCTACGCGGACGAAGTCACAGGCAACAGCCTAGGAAGAGTTATTTTTGCTTGTGTGATTTTTAAATAATTTATTGAATCAGGCGTTACTTTGCGGAAGTCCATGATATATTACGAGAACAATATTTCTTTGCTATTCCGCTAAAAACCGCGCCATGCGTTGTCTGACAATCATTCTTACAACATCTTGCATGTTTGCGAAAAAGGATTGCGTTTAAGTGTTCTAGAACAACTAGAAATAATTAGGTACAACAATTAGAGGCGTTATTATTAACGAACAATTGAATGTTGCGTCATCACCGTTACTACGTGTTCTTCCATCTCTTTCACGCATGAATGGTAGTATGGGGGGACAGAATATAAATATGGCGGACGGCTCCGGGCGGCTCATTCCCGCGTGGTCGTGCCGGAGGCTCCCCCTGGATTTTCCCCAGGCTACCCTCCAACCATGCAATTCGACCGCTATATTGGGTCCGTCCTATTATAGCCACAGTCAGGTTCAAAAAAAAAAAAAAAAGGGCGGCTCATTTGCTCAGTGGACGTGGCGCAAGCAACACCTGCCAGCATCTCCTGATGATGCCTCGTAGAGAGGCGAAACACGTGTCGAGGTTTTTGTCAATATTGGTGGTGGTTTGCTGTCATTTTTTGCATGTTTATACGCAAATAGTTTCATCTTATCTTCACTGATAGACCAGCACGTTTTTTAGCGGAATAGCAAAGAAATATTGTTCTCGTAATGTGTGATTTTTGTTAATTATTGTGTTTTTTAATGTCATTACAACAATTTTATGTAATAAAAGAATTTTCTTCTGCTTATTTAAGAGCTAAGCTCTTGTTTACTGCGATCCCAGGCAACCTGTTTGACATCTCGATACGACCTAACATCAACTCTTTTTTTTTGCTGCTCTATGTAGTTTATTCTAGGTCTTCCTCTTCCTCGCTTCCCCTCCATCCCCTTTATCTTTCCCTTTATCTTTTTTTAATATCCTTTTCTTTAATAAAATAATTATTATAAAAAAGACAATAGATTTCGATTTTAATTACTTTTCGTCATCTAAACTGGAATAAACTAAACAGTGGTTGCCACATTTCCTATTCATACCACAGTACAAATGCTGGTATCCCGCTCACTGCTGCCTCGTCAGAAATCCATTCAGATTATGCATCTTCGACCTTTTGCTAGTACCACCACCGCTGTCCAGCGCTAGTGGAATTCATGTTCACCTTTTGTGGTATTTTAAACGCAGGGCTGGCCCCCGAATGCTCACTTCACGTCCTGAGGCTCTAGTATAAGTTTTACCGAAACAAAACGTTACGATCGCGTTTGCGTTTTACCCTCAATTTGTATGGGATTTGACAGCTAAACGCAAACGCGGTCGTAACGTTTTGTTTCGGTAAAACTTATACTAGAGCCTCTGATAATCCAGTCACTGCTAATTGAGGACTGTTATGCATTGTATTCGCGGCTGACCACTACAGATGGTAGCTGTGTCATTTTCCATCATAATAATATCTTCTCTCTCACAGCCTATCCACCTTTTTTAGGGTCCCGTACCCAAAGGGTAAAAACGGGACCCTATTACTAAGACTTCGCTGTCCGTCTGTCTGTCTGTCACCAGGCTGTATCTTAAGAACCGCGATAGCTACAGTTTAAATTGTCACAGATGATCTATTTCTGTTGCTGCTATAACAACAAATACTAAAAACAAAATAAAATAAATATTTAAGGTGGGCTCCCATACAACAAATTTTTTCTTTTTTACTGTTTTTATAGATAATGGCACGGAATCCTTCGTGCGCGAGTCCGACTCGCACTTGGCTGGTTTTTTTTTCTTGGTCTGATCATTCCATCACATTTTCACGTCTTATACTCATCTGGTGCTCGATTATGTAACGTATTGTATGTACGTGCGTCAAATATCACTTTTTGAATTGAGAAATGACAGTTGAATTATCCTAACCCTCATTCGGATAGTTACATGTTTACCCTCTGGTCGCAAGACTGTCATTCCACAGATGAGCATTACGTCCATACGTTTAATTAATTTTCAAGAACAATCTAAAGAACGTTTGTGTCCAACTCTGAAATCTGTGTTCCCACTGTTTTTGTCCCCCAATTTCAAGTTGAGTAAGGAAAGAATTGACATTAAGTGCAATACACGCGCGAAAAGAGGCAATTAAATTAACGTAAATTATTCTTCGATACATTTCGAGTCGCCGTGTTGTGGTGCCCCCGCCTGCCTCGCGAGGCAAGAAACAGCTAATTACAGGGAATGCGGTGTCATTACCTCGTGTTTTGCCTCGTATCGCCTTGTGGGGCTGAATTATTAATTTATATGGGTTATTTGTGGAAGCAGTTGTGAAATGCTCGTGGAAGGTACCCTGTGAAGTTAAGGTGTAGAAATGAGAATATTTATCATTAACAAAACGCACTGTTTTTCATTGTTTTCTGCCGTTCCGTCAAACGATCGTCCCTGTACTTAAACAATGGAGTAATATTTAAATTTGTGTCACACGTGTAATACTACGGCGCTCAAAGTGTTAAATTCCAATGTATAAATAAGTTGCTTATGTAGATCCTGCATAAGTTTGATAATTTATGCAAATTTCTTCTCTAGCTGATGTCTGTAGCCGATGATCTGTAGCTGATGTTTGAAGCGCTCATAGCCTTGTGGCACCTGCGAGTCAGCAACGATAAGCAAAAATGGCAGCGGTCTGTCTTTGGATGGGTGACCGCCTAATGTTTGAGTGGTTAATATAAATGAGCGCCCCCGTGCATTGGAAGGCGCGCTAAGCAGTTGATCCCGGCGGACAGCACTCGTTAAGCCGAGTTAGAGGCCTTCGCGCGGCTTAAGAACTTCTAACAGTCGAGTTGCCCACTCACTTGACAAAGGGGCGGCAACTGTTACTCGCGTCCGCAGGAGCTACCTTTTTTTTTTTTTTTTTTTTCCGTGGGGAAATGCCTTTACGCATCCCACAACCCTGCACGTATCCTCTGGGTGGTACTAAAGAGTGAAAATTTTTAAACGGCCAAAAATATTGTATGCCATAGGATAGAAACAAAAAAAAAAAAACTGAAAGGCTAAATATTTTAGCATTTTTATAAAACTAAACTAACCTAACCTAAGGGGTTTTACACGATGGCCCTGAAATAAATAATGTATTTTTTACAGTAACAGTCTACGAAATGAAAAGTTGCGAAATGAATCAGGTTGCCAAACGCTAGTTGCGACGTGAACGGATCCCGAGAGCGTGGGCATACCTTGGGGGAGGCCTACGTCCAGCAGTGGACTGATATAGGCGGATGTGATGCAATGTGATACTTTGGTCAATTTGTGGGTTTGAAATAAGTTTAAAGATTAACTCGTAAAAGTGATATGTCGTCATGCATATGTCGGCTGCCACATTGACAGTTTAATTATTAACTATACCAGGTCCAGGCGATATGCGATTTTTAGTCCAGTCATTATATCCAAAAAACCCGTGAATAATCAGTTCTTGGGTTTTTTTTCGTAGGTCGCTCAGGGAGGTCACTGGGAGTGTAAATTCAAAAAGTAGACTGAATCAGGCTCCTGTGTATATTCGAAAAACAGTTTTTCTTGAATAACTCGGCCATTTTTGATTTTACAGTGAAACCGTAAAGACAAAAATTGTAGGAAATTTGATGATTCTCTACAAGTTTGGTCCTCACAATTTTTCCTGTAGGATCGATATTTTGGAAATAAATTAAAAAAAAGCGACAAATTCAAAATATTATATTAATATTATTTTCAACTTTACGGCATAAATGAAGAGCACTAAACGAGATGATGAAAATATTACATATTTATAGTCTCAGGCGTGGTACACGACCAATCACTAATTTACCAAGGTGTAGTTAACAGCTCACCCTACATAAATATGGCTAATATTTCTACTTATTTTTCAAGATTACATTTTAAAACGAATATGTTAACACACGCTTAATTTGTTTAATAAAAAGTATTTCTTGACGTTTTTGTTTATTACGTGTAGGTACGTATTTGACCACAATCTCACTTGATGGTAAGGCCAGGCACGCACTACGATTTTTCGTCGAATGATGATGAGGTCGAGGGTGTTAAATGCATACCTAGATAGTGCCTATTTACTCTCGTCTTGAAAAGATCGAAGTCATACGTAGCTGCGAAAAGGTTTAGTTGTCCTCACGAGAAAACTGGAACCAAAGCATTTCGTGGGAACCAGTGGTAAATTAACAACATAAGGGTCCACCCCCTTATTGTATATATAGCAGTTCTAGTGTGTATGCAGCATTTGTAATTTCTATATAAGAACGACCTCTGTAGCCTAGTTGGTAGTGACCCTGCCTACGAAGCCGGAGGTCCCGGGCTTGAATCCCGGGTAAGGGCATTGTTCCTGAGTCATGGATGTTTTGTATGTATTTAAGTATTTATTTATCTATATAAGTATGCATTGTACCCATAGTACAAGCTTTGCTAAGTTTGGGACCAGGTCGATTTGTGTAAGATTGTCCACTATATTATATTTAAAACCTATTAAAAACACATTTCATTTAATGTTTTAATATTTCACATTATTAATCTGACCGTTTGATTTCTAGAGTAGGAAAGGTACTAAATACTATGTCAAAATTAATCGCGAAAAAGGCCTTGGAGTTTGGAACCCAAGCGCTCGCCAATTATTTAACAAGTTTTGTAAAAAGCTTGTGGTCACCAGAGGTGACCAAAGAGCTGGCAGCTTCCTCGCATAGCAGATTAGTACCTGTTGCTATTCAGCGAGGTACTGCTGTGAGCTCATCTTTGGTACGTAACGTTGCATTACTGACATATTTATTTAAAATATTCAAGTTGGCTTTATTTTTTACGAAGTTATTTGTTATTGTATACATACATCTGAGGTTTGGAGACCTGGCGACCTGACATACAGGTTCGACCTAGTTAGGGCACCAGTCTCCGCCGCACAAGTTATGCACTTATTGTATTTTATTTACTTTAAGAAAACTAATGTACACATTGTATACTTTGTGGTGGAGTCAATAAATACTTTTTTCATTTTTTCATTTCATTTTTTCATTGTTAATTAGTTCTCTCTGCATAATAATATATATAATATTTTAATTATAAGAAAATAAAAGGGGGGGGGGGGGGAAGGGGGTCCGATGCTCGCGCGGCTTGCTTCCTGGCGCAAAGGTTATCCATCGCCATCCACCGTGGTAACGCTGCAAGTGTGATGGGCACCTTTACGCCCGGAGCAACTCGCGGGCGCCTATTTGACTAAGCTTAGGCTGTGCTTAAGTTTTTTAATTCGTATTTTTATTATTATTATAAGTATTCAATTGTTCATTTTAAATTATGTTGTATTTGACAATTTATGAGAAATAAATATTTATTTTTATTAAGTATAATAAATATATTTTAATGAAATGTATGTAATTATAGGTTATTTATTAATTTAAACCTAAATAAGTAGCTTATTCTGAAATAATTTTTATTTTTATTCAAATGTCGCAAGTTGGTATGTACGTAGCGAGTGAGGGAGACACATTTTAAGGGTTACAAACTCCTTAAATATATATACAATAACGAATTGGCAAAGTCGTTAAAGTCTCACATGGCGATGGCATGTCAGTACGAGGGTTAAATTACTGTCATTGACATCGCGATGTTAACAATTATTGGCAAATAAATTAATTGCAACTTACGCGAAACGGTTTCACATTAAGAAAGAAATATGAAACAGTTACCTGTGCACACTTTTATCCCTTGTTCTCCATGCGATAAGAGTCAAAATCCTACGCATTTAATTTTCCCTGAGCGTACTCGAGATGATTGGTCACTTTTTGTTGCATAAAATTATGATGTCTTTTACAACTGACTTATTATATTTAATGGTATCTTCCCTACTTAGTCTAATTGTTATTTTATGTGGACGTAATAAAATTAAGAAACCTACCGTAGGAATGATTATGTGTAGTGGATCATTTACCAAAACAATGATCCTGTGAATAAATATACGAAGAAATGGCTACGGTTCTAAGACGCAAGCTGCCCGCGCAACTTCACCTGCGTAATACCTACAAAAAATTAAGCAAATACGCAATATTATACATATATGTGGGATTGGAGTGAACGGAAACCACTTTTAAAGATCAAAATAGTTGTATTTTAGAAATAAAAGGAAATTACACCACCACGTCTTAGCGTTAATCTTAGCCTAACCTCGCTGTCCGTTTCTTATTCAAAATCCACCGTCATGCATTCACTCTCTCTTTCACACGCGTACATTCTTCTGATCATTCTTGCTCTGTCGCTCATTCAACCTTACGTTCCATTCCGCTCATCCTACAAATCGGCCGTCCTGTACCTAGTCTGACCTCAGACAGGTTACTTTAAACTAAACATCTTATTCTAAAACAGGTACTCTCTGCCGTAGGAACTGAGTTGGCAATAGGAACTTTAACAATATTAAATAAATCTTTATAAAAACGTAAACATTGGCAAGAGATCTTTTAAACCATATGAAATTGTACATATCCCTTCAGCTGTGGTCATCCCTCTGTGGGCTTCATATTTTTTCTTGCAGGTTGGTGGAGCCCCCCTCGGAGGGGCGCATTGTTTGGCATTGGCTGTGCTTACTTTCTTAGAAATAAAACCGCCATTCGTGTATCGATCTCGTTTTAATCCATTGAAACGTATAGCCAATGAAGCGAGACAGCTAACAAGCGACAATTTCAATGGCCATTGGAGGAAAATTTTGAATTTGATCGGTAGTCTAAAACTGCCACTGGCGCGTTAACCACGGTCGAGTTTCGCGAGTGAGTTTTAATGGTTTTAGTGCGAATTTTCGTTGCCAGAAGGAGATATCTTGGAGAAATGTAAATAATCCTTCGTTTTCTGTTAAAAAAAAATAGTTTTTAGTTGATTAACGATAATAAACTTGTGGCTAACACACCATACCTACTCATGGTCAAAATTTGCCTACAGGTTTTTTAGCGCTTTTCTACTAATTTAGAATTACTAACAGCTATTAATATTACCGCTGTTTATCGTAAATTTATTTAAAATGTAGGAAATGGACTAACAATCGCCCGAAAGTAGATAAATAGATCGAAATTGGTAACGGTCATAACAGAGCCCTCAGAGGGATGGTAACCGTCAAGGAACTTCCCTCCGAGGGATGCTCACATGAGACCTCGTGACGTCACTTACTCAGCGCACCAGCGCGATTTCATAATATGGATACGCCATGGATTGATGGTCTTGCAACGTTCGTAATTCGTATCTATTAACGGAAAAGTTGGATATTGTGTTGTGCTCGCGATTTGTTGCTATTGTCTAGCGTTATGTCAGTGAACTAACATTAGATTAATACTTAGTGCTTGTGTATGTGCCTAATGTGCTTATCAATATTAATATTAATAAATATTCAGGTGTGTCTTTAGTGCTCGTTCGGACTCTTCGGACTAATCAAGTGAGTGAGTGGCGCTTTCGATTGTAAGCACGAATACGATGGTTCATGTGCTATCATAGTTTCAATAAGTGATAACTGAGCTGTGTGCTGTGTTATTTAGGTGCTTGTACAATCTACGAAGAACCATCGTAAGTAAGAACTAATTTCTACACAGACGAGAGACCACTCAGAAATCACCACTATTCCTTCATGTTCATCAGGTTGTACCGCTACTACAAACTCATGGTGTGGGTAAGGGTATATCCATACTAAGCAAACCATTTTTTTTCGAAATGGTCTTGATTTTCATTGTTTTAATGTTCATGTTTTACGTGTTTTTTGTTTAACTGGTATTAATGTTGTAATTTTAATTGAAAGGATATTTAATCAAGATGCTTCCAACCAAATTTGTTTGGTTTAAAGCCCATGATTGCTGTGATAATTGCAGTCGTTTGGAAGAGGTTATTTTGTGTCAAAGTAGACATACTTCTTTCATTTTACTCTCACATAAAACCTGCTGCACCTACAATAAAAAAAGCTTCGGTTACACCTAGTTGATGGCCCAAATGTTTTGTTTAGGCATGAATTTGATTACATACAGTATAAAACACTTCAGATATAAACATGTAAATCGAAGCCTACACGAGCAACTTCTGAGTGTAGGCATTATATTGGTAGAATATTTCAAATGGTCTAGTGTAAAAAAAATACTCATGAGCCTCCCATTTTATGTTTTTCGAATAAAAACACTAATTTCTTCAAATTAAGCCCATTAAACACCCCAAATATCCAATTTATTATATTTAAAATGACCAAAATATGTCGTAAACTTCGGTGACCTGGTGACGAGGTCAGCTAGATAGCCTTAATACGACTTTAATGTAACGATGATATGTCGTTGCAGTTAGATAATTTAATATAGATCGAGTTTCGTCCAAAATCCTGGCTGTGATTATGTAAAAAACTAAAGAAAATTTAATTTTACCAAATCATTTCACCCCACAAACCTTGGAGGTGGAGCGTCCCTCAGAGGGTGCCACAGACGTGGGTAAGCGGCCATGTTTTTTCGCCACAGCTGAAGGGATATGAAATGTTAGCCCATTACAGCATAAAATATAGACAACTTATTTATCATTATCGGTTTACATACAAACTTAACTATAGCCACTTACTCTTATGTAGCATTATAATGGCTTCTTTAAATATAAAAATGTAGGATAACATACTATGGCACAAACATGACGTCATAGCGTCTAGAAAATGGTAAAATTGACGGAAAACATACATGCCGGGGTTGAGCCCATGTGCACGCACAAAGTATGTGTGGTGCCCTCTGTGGCAGTATTAGGACAATAAAATCATACCTGTATTATCCCTCGCTAGGCCACCTCTTCATGTAGTCACAGGCGGTTGTGGTGTCTCGCGGACCCTCGGCGTCGTCGTCCAACCTCCTCACCTTGTAACGGTCTCGTCCCGTGCACTCGACAACCTCGTACGGTCCCAGGTATTTCGGTCTTAGCTTCATACCGACACCAAACTGGGTTCTTTTTATGGCAACTTTATCACCCACTCGGTACCTGGTGCTCTCTTTCCTTCGTTTGTTGTAGTTCCGTCTATTCTCTTCCTGTATCTGTAAGATGTGCTCTTTTGCTTTCTTTCGAGTTTCTTCTCTGACAGCCATAAAACTATCCCGTTGATCTTGTTCTATCAATTCATACACCTCATAATCTTCTCTTTGCTTCATTTTAGTTCCAATTAATAGCTCGAATGGAGACATATTTATGCTCCGTTGATGGGTGCTATTGATTGCTCTCTGAACTCTGCTGATCCGAGTTGGATTCCCAAAACATTGTTGGTAAATCAGTAGCTTGTCTACTGTTTCTCTTGACGTCGTACTCTTGACTGGAAATAACCAGACAAATTTGGTAAAAGCATCCACTACTGTTAAAATATGATTATACAGTTTCTTTGTTTCCGTCATTGGACCAATATGGTCGACATGAAGAGTATCCAGGGGCAATTCTCGTTTATCGATAGGATGCAAGAAACCTTCTTGTTTGCCACTCTTTCTCTCCGCTAACAAGCATGGTATACAAGTCAAAATATACTCTTCTATCTTCTTTTCCAAATTCTTTATGTAGTAGTCTTTACTGATTAGTTCTAGCATCTTCTTTTTGGAAAAATGGCCATTCTCGTGTGCTCTCTTTATAATCTCGTGTTCCATAGCATGTGGAATCACCAGATGCTTCAGATTGCCTTTGTAGAGCAAACCATTTTCCATGTAATAGTCCTTATACTGCTGGTTCTCTTTGATTAGGTCCATCACTGCCCTCAGTCCTTCATCTTGTTCCTGAGCACTCTTCACTTTCTCTGTGATTGGTGCACTGGTGCTTATCACGGCAACATATGGATTTCGACTCAGAGCATCTACATGCCTCATGCGGCTTCCTTCTCTGTGTTCTATGTCAAAAGTATACTGTTGAAGATCCATGACCCATCTTGCCACTCTTGTCGACATAGCCAGCTCCTTCTTGTCAAATGTCTGCGTGAAAGCTTTGCAGTCAGTGATGATTTTGAACACTGTACCGAATAGGTAACATCTGAATTTCTTGACACCTTCAACAATGGCTAGAGCTTCTAGTTCATAACTCGTATATCTCGTTTCAGAATCCGTTGTTCTCCTGCTCATATAGTATATCGGGTGCAGTTGTGCATCGTCACCTCGCTGTAACAATATAGCTGAGATAGCTTCCTTTGATGCATCTGTGTGCATCTCTGATTTCAGTCTGGGGTTGTATTTTCTGAGTACTGGTTGACTAGCCAGCCTCATCTTCAATTCTTGACATGCAGCTCTGCATGTTGCATCAAACTCAAATACACTCTCTTTCTTTAACAAATCTGTTAACGGCTTCGCAATTACTGCATAATCTTGAATGTATTTACGGAAATAGGAAGTCAATCCGATAAAGCTATGCAATTGCTTCATATTGGTAGGCTCGGGAAATCTCACTACAGCATCAGTCTTTTCTGGTGAGGGCCGTACCTTTCCGTCTTCGATCACATGTCCCAAGTACTCGACACGACGTTGGACAAGTTGTGACTTCTTCCAATTTATAACTCTTTAAAGAAATTAGCAGTTGAACAGTAGCGTCCCAATATATCAATAAAAATATTGTTTATGGCATTAAGAACATAGATTCATCCTGTAAAAAATCTGATACCCATAATTTTAATACACGAAATAAAAATAAAATACCAACCAAAAAGTTTCGTGTTTGTAAAGTACCTATGCAAGTCATTTTCGGGTTAATGTATCCATTTTTATAATAAATTACCTAATGAAATTTTGGCTCTTCCCTTTCCAGCTCTTAAAAATGACTTGAAAAAAACATTGAGGTCGAAGGCAGGGTTGAGGACTAATCTAACTGACAGAAATGCATGGCCCAAACCAGAGCCTAAAATAGCTTAATAATTCATATAGCTTATTCGGACATGTGTTCTAATAGAACAACGCATTATGATGATTATTTTTCTTTGTATTCATATTAAATTTGACTTATTAAAAAAAAATACTGACTGTTGAGTTTGTTTCGGCGCTTCTTAACAGTGGTCTTTTTTTCAGAAAAACTGTTAGAATTTTGACTTGTAAAAGTGCCATTACGGCCTACTTGCAGAATAAAGTTCATTTATTTAATTTATTTATTTCGTATAAATATTGATTGAGTTCTTCCAGATACCAACAAACCTAACCTAACGAGCCCTAAAAACTGCAATTATGACATGGAACAGGTTCATTCATATTAAAATTTATTATCAAAAATCAAGCTTTACGTAAATTCAATCCTTGGAAACCAGCAGCGTGTGTCGGAGGTGTGTAAACTGTAATTGACCTAATAGGGGATTAATAAGGACCGTGTTTGACAACTTGTAGGACGATCATCAATGACCGCATTTCATCAATGGTATCGATATTATCTAACTTTTGTCCTACAATGTGGTTAATCTATCTAACTGAAACGACACTTGAAAACTAGTTCTCTCAGTTTATAAACATACATAGAGCTACGAGTACATTCATACTAACAAACTCGGCAAGTTCAATAAAATATTGTCAGAATGATAGACAATAATAAGTCCACTACCTATACAATTAAAGCAATATAACAAACAAGTCCAGTGTTACACGCGCCCGGTCTGCCTCGCACAGCGTCGGAGACTAGACTGAAGAGCAAAATTCAACCTAATATACAGTAAATTGCTGTCACGATTGCAGTAAACACATTTGAAAATAGCCAAACGACAGTTTAAATCACAGTAAGTGAGCTTAGTAACTGTACTTTAGGTTGTATTTTGCTCTCTTATTTACGACAGTTCGACCACTTAAATTATAGTGAGGAATATTTTTACTGCATTTTAATTAGTAATTATGCTGAAAAATCAATAACATTTCAAACACAGTACAAATATTTTAGAACATTTATATTGTACTGCATTTTAAACAGTTTTTGGCGTAAGTATTACCTTCTCATTACTAGTTAATTTAGGATTGACATGATACCTTTACTGTATTTTAATCAGTGAAGTCTAAAAATTCACAGCCGACAACGTTATTACGGCAGTTTAGTTAGTTTTACCTCCATAATTTACTAAATTCTTCTGATTTACTGTACATGGAGCCTTCGATTTTTATATGTTCCCATTGTCATAATCGCACGTGGACTATATACATGTGTGCGTCTTGACACGGTGGTCCAAGATCAAGAAAAAACAAAAAATCGCAAAAGTAGCACTTACTGTTGTTTAAGTATTGCACGGCAGAATTTGATGGAATCATCATCCACGGGATGAAAATACCCATTCTTCAGATCCAAGGTACTGAACACCTTTGCCCCACACAACTTATCAATATGATCCTCAATTATTGGTAAAGGAAACTCATCCTTCACAATCTTATGGTTTAGTCTGCGGTAATCTACACATACTCTTAAGCTGCCATCTTTTTTTTTAACCAATACCAATGGACTTGCATATTCGGAATAACTCACCCTTACTATGCCATCCTTGAGCCACTGTGCTACCTGCGTATCTACCTCATCCTGTTCTTTAGGTGCCAACCTCCTTGGCCGCTGTGCCACCGGTACCTCGTCCTTAAGCACCAGCTTGAGTTTGATCGGCGCCTCTTTCGTCTTCCTAGGAACATAGGATTGCACCATGTTGGTCACCCTCTCTTGCACCTCCGGACTCACTTCGCAACCTACAACAGAAGAGTCAACCACACATATTTCGTACACCCAGTTACTAGCCGGCTTTAACCTGACATTGTTGTTTTCCATCAATACCACACAATGTTGAAGCAAATCTTGACCTATTATCATCGAATACGGCATAGCGTCTCTAGAAATCACGTAGAACACAACTTCGTTATACGATTGTTCGTCAATGGTGATGTTTAGCTTAACGCGACCGAAACACTTCATTTTATTCGAACCTATACCGGACAAGTGAAGTTCGCTTTTCTCGAATTCCGGTGCGTTTAACGTCGTGTAGCAGTCCATACGTAGTAAATTCACATCACTTCCTGAGTCGATCAACGATAAAACGTTCTGATTTAGAACTTCTACGGTCTTCATAGGCTTTTTAACTTTATTTAAGCCATTCGTACTAATTTCTTCCGATCTGACAGTTGTTGACAAACATTCTTCGTTCGCCATCATGCTTGTGTCAGTGCAGCCAACATGGCCGCCGTCCGTCATGACGTTCGTTTGGCCAACAAAATTCCGTCGCGCGCCGTTCGCAGCGCCACCTACGTAGCTTGAAGGCACTCTTTTCGCAATGCTGCCAACTTCACCGCTCGCTGCTGCGCTCACGTCGTTCCCAGCCGCACTCCGTGAAGTTGTCGCTTGTGACATTCTACAATGCGAAGCAATATGGCCGAATTGATTGCACTTGAAGCATTTCAATCCTTTGTCTTTATGCGGACAATCTGATGATGCATGATTCATTTCTCCACAGCTGTAACATCGTGTGTAAACTCGCCTGTTCGTCGTAGTGTTCGTCTTTTCAGCCTGCTTCGATCTATTTGTATCACGCGTTGAACTTGAACTGGACATGTTTTCTTTCAGTTGCTCGTAGATTTTTAGCTTCTCTTTGAGATCGTTGTAACTTGTAACGCCGTACAGCATAACTTTGTTAACTTCGTTGTCTTTAATACCTTCGACGATGTATTTAATGGCAACGTAGTCGGGCATCTTACCCCTTTTTCCTAATTCCTTCATGATGAACATATATTCCAGGCATGATTCATCACGTTTCTTATGTCGGGCGCTCATCATCTCGTGTATTGTTTTCACGTCTAATGTGTCTGGCAACTCTCTAGCAATATTCGTCTTTAGGTCGTCCCAAGTCTTGAACGTGCGCTCTGACCGCAACCACAACTGTGCCGTGCCGGTCAGCGAACGTCTCGCCATCAGAAGTTGCTGGACCGCCGTCCATCCAAATATCTCGGCGTTGTCCTCGACGTCTTGAATCCATCGGGCAGCAGGGTACGTCTTATCCTGCCCGCTGAATCGAGGTACCAGGCCTTCGGTTAAATGGAGGAAACCGCCGCCACCTGATGTCGGAGCTTCGTTCTCGTCATCGTCATGTTCACTGTTTCTCTTTGGAGGCATTTCGAGTTCTTATCGTCGTCGTCGTAACGGATAACGGTGATTTCTTTTCCACCTCGTTCTTCGTCTTAACTTCTTAATATTTTGAAATTTATCCAAATCCTCACTTCTAACACCAATTTGTGGGATTGGAGTGAACGGAAACCACTTTTAAAGATCAAAATAGTTGTATTTTAGAAATAAAAGGAAATTACACCACCACGTCTTAGCGTTAATCTTAGCCTAACCTCGCTGTCCGTTTCTTATTCAAAATCCACCGTCATGCATTCACTCTCTCTTTCACACGCGTACATTCTTCTGATCATTCTTGCTCTGTCGCTCATTCAACCTTACGTTCCATTCCACTCATCCTACATATATAGCCCATTTCTATTCAGAAAATCTATTCTAAAATACTCCGGTGAGAATATTTGCAATCGGATAGGATTAGTATTCATGTGATGCTGGGCAGCAACTTTCTCGTTTGGTGGAACACTGTGACTTCTCTGGTCCATTTTTACGTTAGGTATATTTCATTCCATTTATTTATTCAGCCTTAAATTGAATATACAATTTTACCCGCCGTAGCTAAAATAATCATACACAACAAAATATAAATAGTAATAATTAAAAGTAGTCACAATCTCAAAAAAATAAAAATATATCAGCTGTCATCACAATTAAGCTTAAATAATAAATGTTAAAATACCTGTAAAAAAAATACTAATAATTTTTAAAGATCATCAAAATAATAAATTAAACGAGACAATAAGTAATAATTTATCAATAAGCGAAATTCTCATAACAAAAAATCATAACACATCATTAACATTACTAAAAAAATAGGAAAATGACATTTGATTTTTCCTAAAACTTGTTTGAAAAGTTGTGTAGTTACCCATCTGCAGCCCCCCCCCCCCCCCCAACAAGGTGGACTGATGACCTGGTAAAGGTCACGGGAGTCCGCTGGATGCGGGTGGCGCAGGACCGGTCATAGTGGCACTCTTTGGGGGAGGCCTATGTCCAGCAGTGGACATCTTTCGGCTGATATGATGATGATGATGGTGTGAGTAAACACAACAGTTTCTCAAATCAATAACAGATGGCTAAGTGCTTCTGACTCTGGAGTTGCAAGCACCCATGCTACGGGCTCTGCTTACCTTGCCTCTTGGGCTGTCGTTGGGTATAAACGATACATTAAAACTCACTTATTAAAAGAACATTATTTCAACATTGTGTTGTAATCGAAGCACCACCGGTCACATTAATGCAAACACTACAAACGCTTCACCTAAAAACTGAAACCCACCTCGCCCTCGTAATTAAACCACAAATTAACAGAAACCAGATGGCATTTTTAATACTTACAAGGATAACACTAATGAATTTATTCACTATTGTTAAGTTTTTACCCGGTTGCAATTACGAGGGAATGTGTTTTCCGAGAAAGAGTTAACTATGTAAGTAAACGTATAACGCCTTAGTAGTAATGGATGGATAAGCAGTTAGTTGCCTTATTAAGTAAACAATTTATCTTACTTCTGTTAAAGAGGAATAGTGAGTTTAATAGGATACGCAACTTTGTGATTGTTAATGTATGTGTGAAAAGAAGTCCAAACACTGTGGGATAAGTGGTAAGTATCTTCCTTTAGCGCCTTTTTCATTTTTTTCTACGAAAAATCCTGCAAACCTGTTGTTCAGTTGTCCTGACTGGATCATGTAGTCCACCCACTAAAAATGCCTCGGTGGCAGCAATCTGCTTCTATGCGGAGGAATTTAGGAGCTCAAAATAAAATGACTGAAGACCATGTAGTTATTTTTGTTCCCCTTGTCTGCTTCTTCATTCAGGTCGTTACCAGCGTGCAGCGGCATTCAAAAAAACACGAATCTTGGCTGTAAATATTTGTTTTTAGGCTTGATGGAAAATAATACGAAGATTTGCTGACAATACATTGGCCAACAGCATATACATCTTAATCTTCACATAGTTAGTGTTATTGCGCGCAGTAGCTAGAAGTATAAATAGAATTAGATTTAGATTTATTTATTTCACAATAAACAATTACAATATAAATTAAAGCTAGCTTAATCTATATGAATTTATATTATGATCGTCAAAGAGAATAAGAATTGTAGTTAAATGTTAAGTTGCATTTGGTTTAAATTATAGTCACAATTAATTAATATGCAAAAGTAAATAAATGACTAAGATAATATCACATAAAGAACGTCAGATTACAAACTATACTTAAACGAAAAATTCAAAAAATACAAATAACGATATAGTTTACAATGTCAAAAACAGTGATATTATTAATGTTTAATGTCCATAAATTCTTTTACTGAATATAATGCGTTTTTCAATAAAAAGTTTCTCAGTTGGCGTTCGAATCTTCATTATTTGAATAATGTACTCGATTTTTTGTATGTAATACGACATTATGACTTGATATTTAATAGTAGCTTTACAGTCAAAGAAAACATTGAGGAAACCGGTCTCATCCCAACAAGGTCTTGTTTTCCCTTTGGGTTGGAAGGTCAGATGGCAGCAGCTCGTAAAAACTAGTGCCTACGCAAAATATTGGCACTAGGTGCCGAAGCGGCTCATCGTTTAGAATGAAACGGGAAAAACTCTTTAAATGCCTCCATTAGATACATTTCCGGCCATTTAAAAACGGTTTCACTATAACTAGCAATGGCGAAACTAGTATACGGGTATCGTGTCTAGACACCTTTAATGATTAAGTCAATCTCCTTCCTCAGTCAAAACGTACTTCTAAATCAGATTCAAGAAGATGTTACTTCACACTTGCTAATGCGATGTATGCTATCTTCTTTTAACCAAAAAAGTAAGAAAAGGAAGGCATGTGGATGGAGGCCTTCTGCTTAATAGTATCACAATAATTGCATCCTTAATAGTCGTACCTGAATGTTAGGCAACTCAGCAATCAATCAGACCTGCAATTACCGAACCAAATCGCCACATCAATTATCATTGCAAAGGAAAATCATTACGAGGAAAGAATTCCCATAATCATTAAAATAATCTGCGAGTTGATGCGTAGCCTTTTTTGCGCGTGTCATTTTAATTTCGTTGTAATGAATTAATGACAAGAAAAAATCCCGCTGAAGAAGGATGCTGATGACATTAAATTGATGGAATTAATAGCGTATTTGGTATACGGAAAGACGAGAGATGTTGAGAAATAGCTGTTCAATGAGGATTCTAGAACGGTGACCTAAAATGTAAGTCTACGTTATAACTCGTCGTTGCAAAAAGTATAAATCTCACAGTAGATCTATGATACTGAGGTAGAGGCAGAAGAATATCGTATCCCAGTATAGTGCGAATTATTTATCTAGAAGGTCTTAAGTCCCATCGGTCCAACAAAGCTATTGTTTAGTCACGTGCCACTAACGCTTCGAAATGAAAAGGCCATGGCTAATGTGATAATTGGGGACAATCTGTTTCTCCACAACCCTGCACGTGTCCCCTGGGTGGTGCTATATGAGCAACAACACTTTCGGCGAAATATGCGCTCCTATAAAAATATTGCATGGATATTTGCCTATTCTACAGATCGCCATAAGATTAAATAATAAATTTCTAAGGTTGGAAGCTCATTTATTACAACATAAACAATTAGCGGTTACACTTAACAATGAAAGACAATGACTTTGCCTTCTCTTTGTGCCTAGTACATAGTGAAATGAATTCGTTCTAAAATAAAAATTCGCAACATACTTAGGTATGTTTGCACGGTTATCATTATCAACTACTTAAAACATTAGATGATATTCATGAATTCCTTGTATACTAAATGGGCTACATTAATATTTCGTTAAGCTTTCTTCAGTTACCTATCATCATTGGGCGAACACTATGGCACATGACATGCATTATGACCTTAAATGGTTACCTATCATAAGCTCGAAAATCGTAATTCCGAATATTCAAAACCCGAAAACGTTTCCCTTTTTATTAGTTGGCCGAATTTTTGTTTGCCCGAAATTACATTTCCCTTATTATTATTTTCCCAATTCTCAGTTCGTTGCAATTTTATTTCGCTTATGATTCGAATAGACACTTATTAAAATTCCGAATGATCATTTGTCAACTAGTTTTTGGTGCCAAAAAGTGTTAAGTCCGAAATATTATTATCCCCCTATATCAAAGGATCGAAATTGTAGCATGTAATAACTTAACCTAATCGCCAGCGTGTCGACGTAACCCCGCTTCGCGGGGTGCCTATTTCCACTCTAAGGGACACAAGCTAACCCTAACCTAACCTACTAATGATACCATTGTTACTATCATTTGTTAGTTTTCTACTGCGGGGGCTTCGCCCCCCGAGCCCCCCATTTAGCCTTTTTGAGAGCTCGTGCAGCACTCTAGTTGCTGAAATTTTTCGACTAACAATTGTTTAGTTTGTAAGTTCAGGTGGTTAACAAATCGGTTGTCAAATAATAAAGTTGGCAATCGTTATTCTGATTATTAAGTTTTGGGAAAACGATAATGTGGGAAAACAAACCAGCGACATTTCAAAAGTATGGTAAAAACAAAGTATATGAATTATAAAAATTCGGTTAACCGTTTCCGGACAAGTGAAAATCGGGCAAGTGTTTTTCGAAACTTCGATAGGTTACACCTTAAATATGCAAATACGAAAGATAGCAATGTGCATGTGACACTCCTGGAGTAGCAAGCTTCCATAGGATACGGCAAGCATTAATCAGGTGGCCGTACACTTGTTTGACTTGATGTAATAAAAACTTATTTTACAAACAGACAAATACACAAATACATGCCAAACCAACTGTTTATCAGAGGATGTTGCAACACAACATACCTAAGTAACATGTTATAGAAAAACAATTGACAGTGCCGACTGACAAATCTGTCATAGCCGTTCCGTAACTGCTAAAGAAACCTCACAATTCAACTTTGTAAAGTCAAGTTTCAACATCATTGAATTAACTTGCATTGTCTGCGTCTCTCGTAAATTCAACGCTTCGCACCATAAATCTTGCAACAATAGTGCAAAAACTCGAGCTTACAGTTGTGTGACATAGCGCTATGTTGGTTGTCAAACCAACTGGTATGTTTGGTAAATGCAAGATTTACGTAGGCTATGCAGTATTCTACTTAAGACATCTCACTACGACAGGCTCAGACCATCAGGACGGCAAGGGACCGTGCATCGTGGTGATCATTGGAAAAGGCCATCAGGCGGTCCGTACGCTTGTTTGCCACCATCGTTGTATAAAATAAAAAAAAACAGTTACTGTCTTTCAACGAACAGTATGATGATATGCAAACTACCCGAAGATATTACGATGGAAGAGTGCACACACACCTTCAAAAATAAATTGAAAAAATGGTTAACTGGACATGCCTTTTATAATTAAAATGATTTTTATAATAATAATAATTGAATAATATGTATAAACATTTCTTAATTTTAAATGATAATACCTATATGAAATGGTGATGCTAATAATGTGACATGTAATATTTAGATAATATTATGAATAAATGAGTATGAGTATGATGATGATGTTGAGGAATTGAATTTAACTAGGCCTCGCCCCCTTCGGACTTCATCACCCCACCGGTATCTTGGACGCCCAACAGGTCTCGAGGTCCCGCTCTCCGGACTGCACGATCGTCACCCTCGACAAAGTCCAAAAACACTTGAACGAACTCCGGGCCGGTCGATTGGACATAAACGGCATTGGACTGGGACGCCTGACCCCGTATCATGGCCGGCCTTATCACACAATAAGTGACAGGTTATTAAATATGTAGTTTTGACATACTTATAGTTTAGAAAATATTATGTTATTGTGTATAATGATAATGAATGACGATCCTTTTTGGGAGATAGAATAATATAATATTTTGTATTTGACAGTCAACTGACTCATTAAGTCTTTATTATTAAAATTGACGAACATGGTAGAAATTCTTGTAATCTTGACATTTATGCAAATTTATATTGTAATTTTTATCGTGTAATAAATAAATCTAATCTAATCTAATCAGGATAGAGCGTCCGTCACTGGCTGACACCGTTCGACAGAACGACACGACGCTCCTAATCTTGTCACTTATCGCCGACCATGATACGGGGTCTGGTGGTCTTTACTGTCGGAGGCTTAGATCCACTTCGGGGCGTTACGCTACAGCAACTTTAGCTCCCCCCCTATTTTTAGGGTTCCGTACCCAAAGGGTAAAAATGGGACCCTAATTACTAAGACTGCTGTCTGTCCGTCTGTCGGTCACCAGGCTGTATCTCAAGAACCGCGATAGCTAGACAGTTGAAATTTTCACAGATTATGTATTTCTGTTGCCGCTATAACAACAAATACTAAAAACAAAATAAAATAAATATTTAAGGGGGGCTCCCATACAACAACTGGTATTTTTATAGATAGAGACTCTTATAGATAATAGTACGGAACCCTTCGTGCGCAAGTCCGACTCGCACTTGGCCGTTTTTTTTTAATTCGCTTGTCATCCTCGCCACCCGTGTGTGATTCCTGCAAAAGGAAAATTACCCACACCTACTCGACATTAACGCGCTATCCAATAGCGATTTATTGGCGATCTCGATAAAATTATAATCGTTATTTATCGCCAGTCGTGTTATTGCATTATTCATCCAGGTTGTTGCGATGTCTTCCAGCGATTTACTATGCAATTGTTGGTTGCAAGCTTCGCACGATATCAAAATGTTTACGTACACTTGTGGTGTCTCAGGACATACTTTTCAAACGCTAGTGTGAAAGTTTTACTAATATTTTAAATGGAAATGTTGAGATGGTATGTATGCAAGCACTTTATTGAACACAATAACCAGGTTAAAGAATATACATGTCACACTATAGATCAAAGTACAAAAGGCGTTAGATGAGGGGGTATGGTTGTTACTCAATCACGTTAAAGTGTTAGAAAGAATTTAAAAGAAAGACGTAAAAAAAAAAAAAGCTGGTGTCGTGTCGTATCAGCAAATCAAAGGGCTGGCGTTCGACAGAAAGAAATAGAAAATATTCCACGGACAAGAGGTTAACTCTTAAATTAAAAAAAAAGATAGCGCTGGGGGTAAAAAAGAGTGGCTAAAAACATAATATTTGTTGTTAACATCTATCCATACTGCGAAATGCTGCTGCTGCTATTATAAATGCGATGTCTGTCTGTCTGTCTGTTACCTCTTCACGCTTAAACCGCTGAACCGATTGCGATGAAATTTGGTATGGAGATAGTTTGAATCCCGGGGAAGGACATAATATAGTTTTCATCCTGGAAATCACCCCCTTAGGGGATGAAATGGGGGGTTGAAGTTTGTATGGAGCTGCGATATATAAACGATTTCCACGCGGACGGAGTCGCGGGCAGAAGCTAGTTTTTTTTATAAGTTGTTATGTCTATTTGTTTCATGTTTTACGGTGTGCAATAAAGAGTATTTGTATGGTATTGTATTGTATTTCTAATACCGAAGTACTTCTCATCCCGAAAATTATTTCTCATAGGGATTAAATTGAGGATGGCACTAATCATATTATGGAGTCATCTTAGTTGATAATCCAGACCCCATCTATATAGACACGTATCTAGGATAGAGTTTGCTGGTTCCTGTGTCAGTCGTATCCTTTGCAATCTTTCAAAAGTCTATTCCGATGTGCCTTTCTTTTCATATACTTTCCTGAAGTAATCACTAAACTGCCCATTCCCTCGCTGTTAGCCAAAAAGGCCACACAGCAGAGGGCAATAGTCCGTATTTATATCTGTACCAGGAAAGGAATTCAAGCCGAAAGACCTACGAAGATTAACCATATACGCGAACCTTCAACGTTGTACGCCATCGGAACAACCACGACCACTCTGTCAAGAATGAACTGAGGAGGAGGATGGAAGGCCGAACAGGAAATAAACCTATTAATAAATTGTATTACTGACACATATCCAACGTTAAATCAGCGAGGTCGCTTTCTTATGTCGGCCTTCCATCGCGTGGCAATTAAGTTGTCAAGCGCCCGGGTTAGCGTTATCGCGCATGTAAATAGCCTACTGCAAGGTGAACGTGGATTTACCAGATTGCTTTGGATAGGCTTCACTTGAAAGGATAGATTGACGGTTGCCGGTGGAAAAGTAAACATTTGTGCTCTAGGTTTTTATTTAGTCCATGGGAAATCTAGTCAGGTAATTTTGTCAGGGGCATTTCGGAAAATGATTTTTATGTGTCTTGTCTGTCACCAGGCTGTATCTCAAGAACCGCGATAGCTAGACAGTTGAAAGTTGTTGAGTTTCATGCGCGGTTCATAAGCGTATGTGAGGGCGACGAAATTGATTCGAGAAACGATTACTCTCGAACAATTTTTCTTGGCTTCGAACGGAGTGTATAAAAAATATAGACATAATTTATAGAAAGGAACATTCCTGTTAAGTAAAGGGTCTCTCCCAGTTGAATTTTAACTTAAATTAAATAAAGTTGGATGGAAATTGAGTTGGATCTCATCTACATCATTCATCATCTAATCACGATTATATATAAAAGGTTTCTCCTTTTTTCAAAATAAACTTCAATTTGTTTTGATTCCATCCACAACTACAATACTTACTTCTTATTCAAATTGTCATTTACACATTTACATAACAAATAACGATTATTTTTATTTTATTTTTTGAATAACGTCGCAAAAACGGAAAGACATCACAGCCGCTAATTGTCCAACTAATTAACGGACACCTTTCCGCCATCAATCAAACAGCAATGTAAAAAATTGGGGCCAAAGAAATGACGGAATACTTGCACTTGGTCATTAAGCTGGTACTTTTAAATAAAACTGTAGCGTTCTTATCGCTTTCCTAGCCATACATCGCTTCGTTGACACACATTGTTTGACTAGAGTTGAATGCAGAGGCGTCGATGGAGTTGTTCCTAGCGATCGAGTCGCCAGAGGGATTTGTAGCAAAAAACTTGAGTACTGGGACGGTTTGACAAGTCAAGTGGCCGGTGATGGATGGGTCAGCTGTCTAGTGCTTGACAAATGAACACGGGATGTTCTGAAGAAATAGGTTGTGTAATGTAACGGCTTGGAAAACGTCTGTGTTAACGGTGATGCGAAAGTGGAAAGTTTGGAGGGTTAAAGGTGTCTTGTATCGTAATCAGATAAGTAGGTACTCGTATTTAAATAAGTTGCTATTATTGATTATATTGCGTGATACTAAAAATAATTATTTTTCAAACATGCTCGGAAATGTACGCGTTAATATCACGAAATGAAGACGTGAAGTTTCTTGTTTATGGTTTGGTTTATGGCCTTACGCCAAGAAGTAATGTATGAAAACCCTAAGTAAAACCATTATTGTGCGCTACTCTAACTTTTTAAATTTTCTTACTAATATTAAACTGACAAAAGAAAATTTACATACTGCCAACCACCACTAGACACTGTAAGCATACTTGCTTCATAGAAAAAATAAAAATAATCTATGGTACTATACTTTATGTGCGGTTAAACATGGTGCTCGAACGGCTTGTTCAAATGGCATGTTTGAAAAATAAAAAAGGCGCAAATTACCTATTATTTAATTGATTACCTAGTATTTATTTTAATTTTAATATATTAATCCTCGGCCGGAACAGAGTTTGCTGGACTCGTTGTGTCTACCCCAATCTCGTCCAGCAATCCCTTACTTCACGGCCTCTGCAGTAATCTACTATTAAACTCACGTATCAGTGTCACTTTACATATTTCAAACTCTTTGGGCGGGCTTCGGGTGAGTGTATGTGCGGCCACGAGAACACTTATCATGATGAACTCCTGAGTGGTTCGAAACATGTCCAGGTAAATACGTGAGTTATTAGTACGATTTTAAAAACGTTTTCCAAAAGTTTGATTTCCGTTATTGAGTCTTTAGTAATGAGTGTAATGACTGATGGATGGTGTAGTCAGGTTGGGTGTTTAAGTAATGAGTTAGTGTTCAATATTTCCTGAGTATAGGTACATACAAAGTTTTAGGCCGAATGGAACGGTTGTGATTGTCATTTAACGTTGTAACACCAACATCAACGTCCATTCATGGATGCATTAATTTGACGCCGAGACAAATGACGCGCTGCGTGTGTGCGTGTCTAAGAGAATGTCAAAACAACACGCCACGATCAAAGGCCACAAGAGTCGAATTTTGTGACGAGTGAATTTAGTAAAAATATCGCACCCGTCCATTTGGATACATCAATTTGGAGCTGAGATCACAGCAGTCTTAGCGATGCGCGACTTCGAATGATTCGACTAATCGAATAATTATAGCTATTACTAATATCAATAATCGATTATGACATTAGTAATGTTGATAATCGAATAATGACTACTATTTTCCCATTCGGATAAGACTACTAAATGGTAAGCTATAGATAAGCTCGTCCTCGTTGGGATTTATTTTAGGCTTACCATGTAGTCCATTCAGTTTAACTACTTCAATTCGACTTAGGGTCGAGTCGACTCTGCATGCGTTCATTAGTAGTGAGTGACTAACAATCGAATGATTATTATAATCGACTAATCGATTAAGTATTATTCAATATCGCGCATCGCTTCAGTCAATAAACCACTTTAGAAGTCTTTTAAACACTTGAGGTGTTCTAAAAGCCAACGTTGTTTGACTGTCGAGCTCCACGCGAGCGGAGCCGCAGACACAGCAAATGCCTCACTACATTTGACAAGTTTCAAATTTCAGATTCCTCGAGACAATACAAAAACTCGATTCCAGAAACCATGTAAATGCCACGATCTGCATTATGCAGCTCTGACCCAGACTGTGAAGTCAATCGCATGCGCACGGTCGTCTAGGCAATCCGTCACCTACCCACTTATTTAAAACGTAGTAACTCAAACAGAAACAATCAAATTTAAACCTAACGGCCAACGACATAAAATTGTCATTGGAATGTGGGTATTCTGTCAAATGCTATTTGAAACTGTAACAGATATAATTGCAAATAAATAATGCTAGTGATGAAAAATCTTAAGCCACGTCAATGCGTGGTTGTGTCTCACAAATCTCGTTAGTTGTCGCAATGTGTCAAGTAAATCGTCTTAATAATAATCATCGTAACAAAGGGTCTTTGTGCTACCCACTGGCTGGTCCAATGTTAGCACTTTTAACCATAAATCATGTCAATAGAGGTGGACAATAGTTATAGGTATCAATTATCGGCAAAACAGATATCAAATATTGAAACGTTTACCTAGCAAAGCCCCAGGTAAAATAGACCACTAAAATTTACATTGTTATGAACTGAATAACGTCTAAAAATATGCCAATTTTGAATGGAATAAAAATAAAACGTTTCAAGCGTTAGGAATAGTTAAGAAAAAGCGTGACAGATTTTATTTTATCTGTCGATCTTCTCTAGTGACACGAATGTCTATAATATATTGTGTAGGTATATGTATATATGCAAGTTAATATGAAATGTAAAAGAATAAAGTAGCTAACAAAATGGATGAGACACATGGATATGAGCATAAGAAAATATCCGAATTACCATAAAGCTGACAAGATCGATGCTTGGAGAAAGGAAACGGGTCTGACGCAGTCAGCTACTGTCAATGTACGAACACACCTGCAACTTGACAGATTTATTTGCTTTGGGTTTTCGTTAAATCTGTGTGTACAGGAAAATTATATTCTGACGATCGTAATTATAATATAACCGCTAGCTGCCGACCATACAACAAACACTGGCAATCAGGGATTGTAAAACCGGTAAAATTGAATACCTGTATATAAATTGACAAACGACTACCGCTAAAAAAATAATACCTATATTCGAATAAGAGGTAACGTGTTCATTCCGCTTTTGTCTTTTTCACTATTTATGCACTATTTGATTTTTTTGTTGATTTCATTTGAAAATGTTATTCTAAGATGATTTAGTCAAGAATCCGACAAACTTTCCACCCGGAAGTAATTATGTAGATTTAAATGAAGCATGCATTATCTTTTTTTGTACTATTTATCTTGAATATTATAGAGCAAATGTAAAAGAACCAAAATAAAGACAAAAACAATTATTCATATTTTTACTGACTTTTCAGAAGCCAGTTAACTTATCATTTTTTCGATGTCCGAAATTTTGTCCGATTTGGTCGCTGGGTAACTATTTAATTGATAATATATCCGTTACACATGAAAAATAAGCTATTATAAATTATTTCCAAAATTGTCATTTTTTCCATACAAGTTGTCAGTTCATCGTTCACTCCAACTTGAACAAAATTAAACAATTGCAACTCTGTTCTAATTTAAAATGGTATAAATTACATGAACGTTTTTGAACAGGCCTTTCTGCGGCTAGATAAAAGATAAAGATTTTTTAATAATAATATTTCATTATTCCGGATTTTAAATTAAATTTGCAGCACAAAGCAAAAAAAACACGTTGAAATTAAAAGATACATTTCGGAGTTTGAATTCGTTAATCAACACGTATAAATATCACTAAAAAATCGGATAACATGACAGTCCATTTCAAATCAATATTCTTAACAAAATCTAAAAAGTTTAGAATAATATTTTCAATTGTATTCATTAACCCAAGCAGAGACAATAATCCGGTGTCCAAAAATAAGACGTACAATGAGCAAACTATTTCAACCATACACTCGAAATATATTCGTTCCAAATTTATAATACATCCCAGCTAAATGTCAAAATTATACTGACGATGCAAGCTGCTTGATTTGGTCTCCGATTTATCAGCGGTCGGTGTTGTCCATGAATGTAACATCAGTTTTTTCGTCAAGTCTGCCTGTATAATACCTCCATCAATAAGACCAAGGTTTCGTCGTTAGTGTCCTGATATAGACCTAATGATATCGTTTATTTTTTATTTTCGTATTTTTTCAAAGAGCGTACCTTATAAGCCTAAATAGTCTCAAGTCACTCAACTTCAACAACTGATGACACTGTTGCTATGTATATAATATGTTTTTCCCATTTGAGGCTTTTCAGGTTTTTCAGGGTTCCGTACCCTAAACAACCTGAATTATTGTCAAATTGCGTCTGTGTGCCTATATTTTTCCAAAATATTTGATAAGTACCGCTTTGCCGTGCCGTTGCACCGATACCAATTTTGATTTTTATTAATCTATCACGACTATATACAAAAATAGTTGCTAAAATACTTTTAATACTACCCTCAAAATTTCCCAAAACTTTGTTTTCCTAAATTTAAATAAAGTTTAGATGCAAATTGGAAGTCCTAATTACTATTTGTGCAATGTAGCCAATCGAAAAGCTAGTAATTTAATAGAAATAAGTTTTTACTAATAAAAAGACTAATCTAATAAATACTGCAGACAAGCACTTATACTTGACATTGACATTAAGCAGTGCAACGTCTAAAGCATTTGTCAACTCGCCATTAATATTTCATGCTCACCATTTACATTCATGATATTCTATGCTGCATTTGATCAAAAAAATTCGGTGTTAGTGCGTCGGAATATTTTGGCGACTTTTTTTTGTTTTAATGTTGGATTTGTCTATTCTTTTGTCCTTGTGTATTCTGCGTATCCCTGCACTATATATGTTTTACAGATATATATCACTACATAGTATAAAACAAAGTCGCTTCCCGCTGTCTGTCCCTATGTATGCTTAGATATTTAAAACTACGCAACGGATTTTGATGCGGTTTTATTTAGTAGATAGAGTGATTCAAGAAGGTTTATATGTATAATATAGTACCCGTGCGAAGCCGGGGCGGGCCTAGTATACCTACAAAAAAATGCCTTACTCTTTTTTGACAGGAATGAAAAAAATGGCGACGCGTGGCTTCTATAGTGAAATTTTCCTCTAAAGAGGCAACATTGTTGATCAAAATGTATGCGTATGACGTTCAGTGTTGTTGTCGCGTAATTGAATCTTGTGGGTTCAGCTTGCGGTTAACTCTAGTTACGAGTGAGTCTTGTCTTCGTGAACTGGTAGTGATATGAGACCATTCTTTCTTTAACTCTATTAAATGCTTACCCACGGGAAAGGAATTATTGTGTACTGCACTTCACATAAACGTTTTATTGCAAAACGGCTCCCGTTCAAGCAAAAACTCGTCTCATAAAGATAACATAAAACCCGCCGTAAAAGACGCCATCGCATTAATTTAACACTTTAGAGTCGCATTGTCATTCTTTCACGTAATCTTGGGTATAATCAGTAAATTATAGTTAAAGAAAACTTAACATCCTGATCATTTCCTGCCATGCCGAATGGAACTGCGTGCTTATATGACTTTGCTAAAAAGGCAGATGTTAATTAATTTCAATTAAACTGGTGCTTGTTTTTATTTGTAGTAAAACTACTAAAGTTGCTTCATGCGACTGGGGGGTGGTAATGAAGCAATTTGTGTATAAATAGAATAATTATGCAATTGTAAATATTCTTATTAATTAGGTAATATGTAAGAGTACCTACTGTGTTGCATTATAACTGTAGTGTATCTTTGTTCTTTCCGCTACATCGGTGTTTAAAACGCATCTCTCCTGTTTTCTGCAATGTCGAAGAAATACAATCAAGGGAAACTTACTTTCGACCTTCTTTGTGATGTGATTCAGGTTTCAACTAGAAGACTCGTTTTGGCCTTGCCAAATGGGAGAACATATAATACCTCCAAAGAAAAAGGGTCTTACTTGTGTTACGCCCAATAAATTTTACTGTACCATTGACTTCGGCGTCAAGAGGTACATAACGTGACCAAAGTCATCTGCTTTATAAGACGGAAAGGGACATAACTTTCCCATTAATCGCGGTAGGAATACCAGACATGCAGTATAACCTTTAATGTCCAACCCCGTCTGTATTTTAAAATCAGAATGTCAGAGAGTTGGGCGTTTGTCTCCTTCTGTCAAATATCGCGTATGGAATACCTACTGACTGTTTTGACTGTTTTTTACCTAAATAAAAATAAAATACTTGGCTAGCTATCACCTAAACTAGCCCTATCATTGTTATGTCTTTTAATTCACATTCCTATCATTGGTAAGTCCGTTTCTGACCTGGTTGTTTAATTGAAGTCGTTTCCTGAATACGTAATGAATACTTGAAAATGTCGATAATATTCAATGACCATCTATATACATCTTACACTAATATTACCTTGTAAATGCTATAAAAATACCTGTCATTCCATCCAGCGACTGTTTAAAAATTCACAGTTAAAATTTATGTCCATAATCGTTCACTTTGCATTAAACTTAAACGATCTTCCGAAATAGCGCGTTGACAATTATAATTTTATAGTTGTCATAAATTACGACTATTAATGGCTATAATTTAAGTCAACCGAACACTTACGTGCAATTAAATATTCTATAACAGGAGTTGCGAAATTATAGCCGGTTCTCGACACATTATGGTTTCGATATTCATAAAATTATGATAATTTATAATTTTATCGCGTGTTTCCTCGGGTAAGTTTTGCATTCCTAACAAAAAATCAGTTTGAACCCTATTGCAATAGTTTACTTTATATTCAACTATGGGAATAGGGTTGAAACTGAGTCAAGACACCGCCGGGAAGAAACGGGGAGGTGTTATTCTAACCCACCCGACCATAGTCCCTGTCAAGACACCATAAAGAGACATTCAGTTCCATTACGTTTTTAACGCGAGCGAGAATAGGGAATATTCATGACATTTTTTTATTTTTTTTATCTATTCTATAAGTAATTATATAACCGGAAAAAAATATAACACTTTCACAATATTATTAAATAAGCTAAAAAAAAATAATTAAAATTACTATCATTTTCGGACGATCAAAACGCCACCATTTTGGCGCGCTCATTTGTGACGTCACCGTGCAGCTTAGTGCACGGCGGTTCTTAAACAAATTAACAACAAAGTGTTTGATTCACACTTTTAATAAATGTGAGTGATTAAAGCTTATAAGATCAACTTATTGTAATGGAAGAGCACACAAAAGCTTATTATAAATATTGTATTGTCCCTATGTGTGAAAATCACATTAAAACTGCAAATATTTTCATATGCCCAAAGGTGCAAATATAAGGATAAAGTGGTGTAAGGCGATGAGGAGAGATAATGTATCGTGCTTGAGTAGTTTATATTGTTGTGAAGATCATTTCGACGTGAGTATTAAATATGTATGTACCTAAAATCTTTTTTATTACGACTCGCGAACAATATAGGTAAACAATAACCTAACCTCAAAATTGTATTATATACTTATTCATAAAACTATACTGATTCCCAATTTTTTTAGTTATTAATGTTACAAATATTATGATTTTTGTTGATCAACAGCTGACTACGAGTGTTGATTTTGATCAAGAAACGTTTTAGCTAAGTTTCTTTGTTTGCACTGTTGATCGAAGAAAGTTAAAAGAATTTAATCCTTTTTACTGAGTGACCTACACAAATTTGTTTTATTTATAAGCCTTGACGAAAACAACCTAGTTTGTTAAAGTTCATAAAGATGTTCTCAACATTTAACATTCCTAATAGGTACCTACATATCTTTGATTATATAATACTAGCTTCTGCCCGCGACTCCGTCCGCGTGGAACTCGTTTATACTATCTCTATACCAAATTTCATCCAAATCGGTTCAGCAGTTTAAGCGTGAAGAGGTAACAACAGACAGACAGACACACTTTCGCATTTATAATTTATTATTAAGTAAGTATATATAAAATATATAATATAACTAGCTTCTGCCCGCGACTCCGTCCGCGTGGAACTCGTTTATATCGTAGCTCCCCCCATATCCCCCAAAGGGATGAAGTGGGGGTGAAAGTTTGTATGGAGCTACGATATAAATGAGTTCCACGCGGACGGAGTCGCGGGCAGAAGTTAGTATATATAATATATAAAGTTATAGTATAGTAAAATAGTATATAGTATGGATAAATATCTACTAGTATTTTATTCCACTTATTTAACAAAGACACCTATTTGAAGTAGTTTAAAAGTCTAGCTATTTGAATCGCCAAAATAGGTTATAATTATTTAATTGACCAATCTCACGAGTATAAAAACAAGGAATATGAAAATTTATTGAATATCTGTAACTTATTTACCTTGCAGCTTTTACTCCTCTTAGTTCAGCGGACGTAAAGTCACAAATATTTGCGAAGTATGTATTAAATTTAGTCATCATGAACACATCAATTTTAGGCAGATTATCCGACTGTGCCTTGACAAAACCGCCTTCAGTCATTGTGGCGAGTCTTTTTTCACTTAATAATTACCAAAAAACACTGATTATTTATCATAAACAGCGGCCAAACAATGCGAATAACTTTCAATAATCATACTAACGACCTGCACGGTGACGTCACGTTTCGCTCCGCCAATAGCGTTGCGTTTTGGAAATCTGCGAGGGAATTTGAAAAATAGTACTTTTAAACAATTTATTTTATCAATAGAAACATGATAATTTGAAAAAATAATCATGTGTGTATATTTATTAAGCAATATAGATTACACGTGATTTTTTTTGTCCATTTCTAAATCACATGCATATTCCCTATTGTTCCTTCGGTAAGGATTTAAATAATTATAAATATTAGGATTTCAATAATAATTACTAACTATGGGATTTGAAACTGAGTCAAGTCACCCCCGGGAAGAAAGGGGGAGCTGCTATTCTAACCCACCCGACCATAGTCACTGTCAAGACACCATAAAGAGACATTCAATTCCATAACGTTATTAACGCGAGCAAGAATTGATCCTTTGGTAAGGATTTCAATATTAATTAATAATAAATATTAGTACCTATTTAAATCATCATCCTCCTAGTGTTATTTCCGGTACTGCCCCTTAAGGAGACCGGGGTCCGCTTTGACACCTAATCCCAAGGTTTGGCATAGTTGGCATTGGCACGCAATATTAGTATTTCAGTAATAATTACTCATAAATATTCGTATTTAAATAATAATAAATAAGAAATCTACCCAGTTCCATAAAGTCCCGTAAGCTTGTTCTAGACGACGATATCGTCCCCTGATTGCGAAAACCGCTTAAGCTCCGTTTTGGTCAAAAGTGAGATATTAATACTGCTGTATTATGCTTTCCATGATCTACCCGCTACAAAAGCCCGTTTTTTGATACGTGGCTCCATTCCTGATTTGGTGTTTAGGATAACGTCAGATAACACTGTTTTTTCTAAATAATTTACAGACAAAACCTATTAAGTGTCTGTTATGGGGGCTAGCACATTTTTTTTCAAGATCAATACATTCTATCATTATTTAAGCGTTTTTGGAATGTTGGTAGTTTGAACGAAACTTGCAATTTAATTACCAGTCTAAAGATGCTAACGAGATAAACTAGATTTTTGCAGCAAGCGATAAAAACAAAATGTGTGTTTAGTCATCTGTCAAAATAATCTAACCACCTTTAATATGTTTTGTCAGAACACCAAATCAATCAATAGTCAAAATTGATCTACAGCAAAAACATGCTAAAAGTAATATAAGCGGCTTTGCTCGTTACGTTTCGCCCTCGACCACATTCAATTCATTTAACCAAAACCGCCTAAGTGCACTATCGCCGCTATCCCGGGGAGCGCGGGGGGGTCACACCGTGCCCGCACTTGGCGCACTTAGTCGTGTTTTTATTTCGGAGCGATAATTACGCTACTGCGCGCGCGCATACCTTTTTATTGGATTGTTATTACCTCTTTTTTGTGTTTTTATTGGGAGGAAAATCCGTTATGGATACCTCCGCACCACGGGGATAGCGCGGAGGTTATGTCGGACTCGCACCGACTAAAATCCCCCCGATGGTCCTCCTCGAGGCATTTCGGACAGCTCTGGGATCTTCTACGGAACGCACTAGTGCCACCCTAGCGTCACGCCTTTGTGGGTGGTTTTGTGTGTGTGAGTGGGGTATTTAGACGATCGCAGGCCGCAACTGCGACCGTGTGCTGCCTCGAGAGTCCCATTTAGTCGCCTTGTACGACAGGCATTGAATACCATAGCCATATTCTACTGCCCGGGCAACAGGGCGCAGTGGCGGCGACGTGTTATTGTAGCCGCCTCCTCCTCCTCCAAGCAGGATCTGTACGCTCCCGCTCGCACTCTATTCTCTCTGTCTAGTCTCCTTACGGACCAAGGTCATGGTCCAGTGTCATGACACTCTCACAAAAGGTGACAGCTGCAGCCCAAGTGGAGTCTTTCTTAACATTGCCGCTATGAGAGCGGGTGAGGAGAGATTTTGTCCCACTTCTTGCATTAGGACCTGCCGCTCAGACTGCCACTTATTCCTTCGCAGCACCTCCATTCTCTGCGCACAGGGCATTGTAGACTTGGGAATCCATTTCAGCCAAGATGTTAAGTGGTGGGAACCGTGCTAGGAGAGCAGCCGCCTCGTACGATATCGTACGGTATCTGCGGGCGACCCTAATGGATATCCGGCGCTGAACTGCCAGTATCTTCACTCTACTACGTCGGTTGCGCGTCAACCTCTCTGACCACACGGGCGCCCCGATGGACCGCACCACCCCTGCGTAAAGGCGGCGTACTCCTTCTTCTGGCCCTCCAAGATTTGGCAGCAGTCTGTGCAGTGCACCCGATGTTTTTTTAAACGGGGGGCGAGCCGGTTGAAGTGCTCGTCAAAGCTCCATCGGCCGTCTAACTTGAGGCCCAAGTATTTTATAAACTGACCTACTTTAGAGCTCTACCTTTCCAACATGCACGGAGGTGGCGGGAGGCTCCCTGCCGCGACGCAGTCCATGTAGCCAAAGTGCCTCTGTCTTGTGTGGCGCGATTATAAAACCGAGACTGCGGATCTTATTTACCACGACTGCCACGCCTAGCTACGCCAGTCTAGTGGTCCTCACGTACTTTTTCCCTTCAGCATAGACTAGAGTATCATCTGCATAGCAAACGACGCTGACGCCGATGGGGAGTGCTGCTCGTAGAACTGTGTCGTATGCATTATTCCACCGAAGAAGTCCCAACACCGACCCCTGAGGTACCCCGCATTTGACTTCCCTGCATGTCTGCGCCATAACGACCGGGGTAACGAATGCTCCTGTCGGATAAGCAAGCTTCAATCACGGTCCTCAGATAAGTAAGCTTCGATCACGGTCCTCAGGTAAGATGGCAACTGATGGTACACTAAAGCTCGCCGAATTGCATTCCAAGGAAGAGAGTTGAAAGCGTTGACAATGTCAAGGCTGATCTCCAGCCCCACCCTTCCTCGCGAAATTGCCTGCTCTGACAACGCTCGGACGCGAAGGATTGTATCCACAGTCGATCGACCCCGGCGGAAGCCAACTGAGTATCCGGCAGGTTTGGACCTTCGTTATTTAGATGCCTGTTTACACGGAGGGAGATAATACGCTCAAAGAGCTTGGACCTGGTCCAATAAGCATATTGGCCGGTACGCAGAAGGTGAGTCTGCAGGCCTCCCTTCTCTTTGCAAGAGAACCAGTTTTGCCTCCTCCCATATCATGGAAAAGCAGCCATATCGGAGACAGCTGCTGAATAGGCGCCTCCATCGCAATCATCATCATCCTCCATGCTCGGCCAGGAATACCATCTTGTCCCGGTGCAGTATTTCGTGCAGCAAGGCGCTTTACGGCCCACTTCAATTCAGCTTCGGTTATCTCTCTCAGACCACGGGTTCAGGTCACACAGCAACTCATCCCACGACCGAGATTTGGCGTCGGCGATTGCATTCTGCAATGCCATGGTCGCTTTGCAGTACACTGCATAGTTCTCCTTTTTCTCTTCCGGCGTCGCCCTTCTGCGTCTTCTAGTCGTCGTATAGTTTTCAGTCAATGGTCTCAATTAGTCAGAATGAACGAATATTTTACATTCATATGTTGATTATTTCATTGGATTCCTACTTTAATCTTATTACTATTTCATTGCTAAATCTAAAATATCTCCCATAAGATAAATGTCACTTAAGCAGAAATACCTTTCGAACACCTTTGTTATTTATTTTTACCTTTTCCCTTATATTGAACTTTGTCAAGAAACAGGTTAGAGTTACGATGGAGATGACCATTACAAATAATAAAGTAATTAAACCACAGGAGATGGAAAAATTGTAATGAAACCTCACGTGCCAAAACATTGTACATGTATTTTCTAATTATAAGTACTTTTTATTCCTTAATTTTAAAATTCTTTCAGAAAAAACCTACAAACTGCATGGTGACTTTTAAATAAACTCAAATAATACAGAATCTGAAATCGTTTAAAGACTTTATTCAGTTCTAACATTTATTAATTTACATCAGAAATTATTATAAATCGAAAATTCCTATCTAAGGCTATTATTTTAAGAGATACAAAAAAAAGGTGTCTTCAGGAACAACCGCTTAACTGCAGCACTTTTTACGGTAAACCCTAAATTTTATCCTCTTATCCTAAACAAAAAGTAAATAAAGTCAAATAGTCTTAATAAGCGATAAACTGTTCATATAAAAACACGAAAATGATTTAGTTATTATTGGCCCTTCATAGAAATATTAACATGCAAATCTTTAAATGCGTTTTTCTCAAAACTACATGTCATGCACTTAAGCGGTTTTCGCAATCAGGGGACGATATATTTAATATATATAAATACGTAAATACATAGAAAACTCCCAAATATTCATGCTCATAACACCAATGTTTGCCCCTACCGGGATTCGAACCCAGGACCTTCAGCTTCGCAGGCAGCGTTAATACCCACTAAGCTAACCGGTCGTCATTTAGTTCATAATTTCTACTAATCGTGTCATGTTTTGTACGTTAACGACTGGTACTCGTAAAGGATACATTTTGATCCCAGAAATGATCACCTAAGTAAGTAAAACGGGGGTGAAAGTTTGTTTACGATTATGAGTTGAAGTCGTAAGCCACAGCTAGGCTCTTATGTGGAGCTCTGATTAATTTATTCACGTAATATTGACCTTAAGGGACATTGCATTTTAAATGTCAAAATATTTATTCAAGATTACAGTTTTATCTTGAGAAATTAATAGTGTCGGACACGGCAGAAGTTGTCGATTATTTATCAAGTATGCAAATACATTAATAGTCTTTTAATGGGCCGGTCGGCTCCGATATTTAAATGAGTCGCCTGAGGTGTGACAGACGGATAGAGCTATTATGTATGATTAAAATGTTTATTTTGCGTTAATTTTGTAAGGGGATAATATAATTGATGTATACAATCTTATTGGGATTGGCATATTTTTGTAGTTACCTATCTTAGAACAAATTTCATCTCATTAACTTCCAGATGGCACTACACTGGAGCTAACGAACAACACCTTTCTTTTCAATGCACAACCAGCCCCGCTATTCTGTAACTTGTTTTAATCTCACCTCACTGTTTATCCACAGATATATGACGCCATGATTCGTAGTAAATAAGCGGGTGAGGTAAGGCGCGTTCCGAATAACAGCCCACGAGCACAATCTACCATCACAACGGGTATACTTAAATTAAAAAAAGTTATATTGTATTCACACTAAATTGAAATTTCTTGCGTCCACTTACGTTTCTTATTTTTTGTATCTCACTTTTTAAGAATCATGAATGGGTTAGACCATAGTTTCCCAAAGTGGTCCATACCGCCCCCCAGTGGGCGCTGACGAGTTCCAGGGGGGCGGTAGGGGCCTCGGAAGAAACTGGGGGGGCATTCATACTGCCCAGGGGGGCGCTCCCACATGTGAGAAAAAACCCTAAAATATTAGTACGAATAAATTTATATTAGCGCAATAAATTGAAAACCTATAATTTATACGGTTTGTTTGTGGTAGGTACCTACCTCTCTATCATTGATTATTTTAGTTTATTCGCTAAATATTAGTCTTAACTAGTTGAAAAAGTTATTACCTATACCTGGTCTATCCGTTGTAAGTCTTTGACTATTTACTCAAAACAAGTATCGACAGGAACCCGATGCCGAGGCTTAGGTAAGTAGGGATTGTTTTAAAAACTTGTCATTGCGTGTACAATATTCCTGCCGATACGTGCTAACCTCTCGCATTTTTACAAGCAGTGATTTAAGTGAAGTTTTGTTTTTATTTTTGTGTTTTGTACTTAACCAAAAGTCAAAAGTACAAGTGAGCTCGTTAGGATTTTTATTGCTGTGAATAAGGTAATGTGACCTAGTTAGGTGTAGCTGTTACAATTTCCGAGGCCAAGAAGAAATACCTCCAATACAGTGTCTAATATTTGAAATATGGCTTCATTCCATCTCCTACCAACCAATCTTTACCTATGTGCTTGACCTGCCAGAAGGTACTCTCAAATGAAGCAATGAAGCCTTCTCGGTTACAAGAGCATTTGACTAAAATGCATCATGCTGACAAAAAAACAAAGATTAAAAACAAAGATTCAGATATTATTTCGCGATGGGGGGCGCTGAAATTTTTTTTGACACCTAAGTGGGCCCTCGCCCAAATAAGTTTGGGAACCTATGGGTTAGACTTTAATTCCTCAAACACAGTTAATAAAAATCATCATAATATATAATGGCCAAACATAATACGTGTATCTTGCAATGCGTACTTAGATTTTTTTAAGTTTTCAATTAGGCCACTTACGACCATGACAAGTAAAAAAAAAATATAGTAAATTATTTAGATAGTACTTCAAGCTTATTTTTGTAAGATATTTTTTTTTAATAAAATAAAATGAATACGAGTACACTAGTGATCAAAGCTCTAAATCCCGGAAGACACATAGGTAGTTTCTCTTAAATTATTTTTATCTATTATTTACATTGTAAACTACAACACAGACATTATTGAACGTTCTTTGAGACAAGTTATTTTTATTTCGGCTCGTATTATATTATGCTAAATAATGATATCTCTACGACCTCTCAACATCGACGGTGTAAAACAGTGATATCCGCTACTAATTTCTGTTTAATTAATGTAAATGTAAGCGAAAGGCGTGCTTGGAAAAACATTATGCTTAAAATATTTAAAATGTTTTTCATTAGGATGCTAATGTGGTTATAATTTCGCTGTTTGTTCAAAAAATTTGCAGCTAGAAAGTTTAAACATTCATTCACTTTGAACAAGACAAGTTAGAGGTTAATTTTAAGCGTTGAAATATTGTAATTGCTCTGTTTTTAGCGCGGATTCAATTCATCCTGAATATATGGTTAGATTTACGATGTGTATATAAAAGTTTATTTTTGTATGTCTGGTATGGTTACTGGTCTGTACGGTTTTGAGCACATTGCAGTGAACATCAGGGTGTAAATTTACAGAAAGAATTGCGTTCAATAAATGCCTGATTTAAATAAATAAATAAAAATAAATAACACAACGTATGGCCGCGATTCCATGTGTCTAAATTGACGGAACATGATGTCCGTAGATCCCCACTCTGTTTACTATTCAATTTCGGAGCGCAATTTGACTTAAATATGTAGTATTTTCCCAGTAGCAATGTACTCGTAGTAGAGATAATATAGGTGGCGAAACCTTCATTATAATCTCCCAAAATAAGAATGAAAGAGACATGGCAGGGACAAGTCACATTTTGTAAGTCGGCCCAGAGGGGTGATCACGTTACTTTTCCAACTCACGTTAGTACAACTTAACTGTCATTTTCTCAAACAAATAGTGACATTAAGATACCTGGCGCACCTGCGTACAATGCGTTACGTGATCGTCCGCCAGAATTCTAAAGACATAGCGATTATAGTGGAGATATCTCTATGACATGCCTCCTGCCAACCACCTCACATCTCGTTCTTCATTCTTCATGTCATTTAGTTTCCTAATCCCTTAAAACGCCCGAGGTATCCATTTTTAATAAACGGCCAATCACTCGGCTGCCGGACGGGACGCCATGGCGGTGTTCCGCCGGAAATGGAGCTCGTGTTCGCAGCGCCCTCTCCAACTTCCGGCGGAAGTGGCGCCGCGGGGCTTGATGCGATTGGGTTCCGAGCCTTATAGAATTTGTTTATGGTTCCACTATAAGTTGACTAGTTGATGGTGCTATCTTATGATCACTTTGAACGATTATTCGTTCAGTGTGCTATGGTCCGTTTGTAGTGTGTAGCTGATGGTGTTAGATCTCTTTGAAAATTGATTCTTTCGGTATGGTTCCTCTGTAGGATTTGACTGATAGTCTTATATGACCACCTTTGAGGACTAATTTATTCAGTATGGTCCCTTTGTCAGTTGACTGATGGTGCTATATGATCACTTTCAAGATTGATTATTTCAGCATGGTTCCTCTGTAGGTTTTGACTGAGAGTTTTATTTATATGACCACCTTTGAGGACTGATTTATTCAGTATGGTCCCTTTGTCAGTTGACTGATGGTGCTATATGATCACTTTCAAGATTGATTATTTCAGCATGGTTCCTCTGTAGGTTTTGACTGAGAGTTTTATATGACCATATTTGACGATGAATTTCTTTAGTAGTTCCCTTGTTAGGTTGACTGATGGTACATCACGTTGAAGACTACTTCGTTCAGTAAACTGTAGTTCGTTTGTAGGTTTTGAGGTTTGACTGAGGGTTTTTATCGACCTTTTTGAGGAGTAATTAATATTTATTTATCTATTTTGAGTATGATATCTCTGTAGATTGAGTGATGGTGTTATGCGATTTAAGAACGAATTCCGTACCGTATGGTTCTATGTAAGTTGACCGATGGTGTCCAGTTGAGGACTTTTGCTCTATTTTCAAGAACTGAAGCAACTTTCCGGTTGGTATCTATTTTTTTTAGGCAGATGTCCTGTCCCGTGGCTAGCCCTTTTGAGGAACAGGACATACTGTATGAAAATGCTATTCTGTACTACTAGCAGTAGATGGACTTCTTAACTTAAGTAGACCTTTATCAATGTTTTTTTTTTAGTGTTTCCCACTGCTGAGCAAAGGTCTGCTTTCTCAAAGAATGTTAAAAATATTTTAACAATCATCATCCAAATGGGTCCATATTGGCTGCCATAAAATTCGTTGTCCTATTTTTTTATTCTAATGTATTATAGTCATAATCATCGCTAGTCCTAATTTTTTTCGTCCTACGTTTTTTGTTCCTAAATTTTTGTGACTATTATCGGAAGTCATAATGATCAGTTGTCCTAAAATATTTCTTCATAATTCCATTGTCATTATGACTTCGAGTAGTTATGACTTACGATCGTTAGGAATTATTAGGACTAACGATTAGGTATTATGGCGTAATATTTTATGACGAACATTTTCGGACTTCCAATTATAGGACTTAAAAAATTTGGTGAAACAAAGCGCCCCCCATCCAAATGCTTCTTGGGGAATAGCAGTATTTAATAGTTAATTACAATAACACGTTATATTTTTTTGCTGAAAACGTTTACGGAACCCCTATTCGTATCGAATCAACGCTCTCGCCGCGAGCGGTGTTTTCTAATAATGGCCCCCGTATTTAAAGAGTGTCGGTGTGTTTTTACCGGTTTTCAGTTGCACTTTGTCAGGCGTTGATGAACTTTTGCCTTTGACCATTTGGCCGGGAATTGCTTTTGGAGGGGTTTTTGAAAGTTTAGCCAGTACCTATCGTGTTTAGTTTACCGTATAAACAAGGATATGTGAGAGCTTTTGCTTTTATGTATCCTACAGTCAGCAGCAAAAGTAGCTAAGCGGGCCAAATGCTCAAAATTACCTACACGTGACTCTAATGCCAAGAGGATAAGAACTATCTAGTTCATTTTGAGCGTGTTATTTTACGTAGCTACTTCTGATGCTGACTGAATATATCTGAATAAAATATGTGAAAATAAAATGCGATCATTTCAATGCAAGCGTTTTAATGCGGACTTTCAATTCAAATTAATACAAAAAGCAACGTCATGACACGGTTATGTAGTTCCTCAGTGTCTTAGATCCACCAAAATAAATAAATACCCAAAGGTTGTCTGTAAGAAATCGCTTTTTAGCGATAAGTCCGCCTGTTGTTTGCCTCTGCTCTTATATTCTATCTGTACTACTGTTCTGTATTACTATTGAGATGTGCAATAATGAGTATCTGTATTCGTATTGTTAATATTTAGATAATTATACACAAATTAAACTAGCCCCATAGTAAGCTCAATTAGGCTTGTGTTATGAGTACTAAACGACGATATAAATAAATATAAGTGTACATAGAATACATTCAAGACTCGGAAACAAGGAAGTTATGGTCAGCACACAAAGGTTTGCCCTTACCGGGATTCGAACACAGGACCGCTAGTTTCTAGCGCTACCCACTAGGTTAAACCGGTTGTCATAATTAACATGTTAACTAACATGAATAACAAACAGTGGTAGCCATACTCTGATATAACTAGCGCTCGTAGCACGCGACGGCGCGGCTCGTTTGTTTCTCGTCACGAGCGCCGCTTTGTCGACCAGTCAACGTGTGAAAACTGTTTTTCTTGTCGCTTCAGGGTAACCATGCTAGACAAAATACATGCTTTGTGTTTTGAGTTTTGATTCGTAAATCTACATAGACTGAGACCTCGCTAATAGTTCAAGCAACGACAGTAGTCGCCTTTTTTTTCTTTCTTAATTATTGTGAGTATGTTGGCAAATTTAAGAGCTAAGCTCTTGTCGGTAGAGCAATTTCTATTCCTAACTATTCTCAGCTTTTTTCTTGACATCCTGATACGACACGCTGTTTACTTTTCCTTGATTTGGTTCGACACATTTTTGATCTCGAATTGGGCCTAAATCTAGTTAACAATGACCGCGTTTATGTCGGACATAAAGGTTTCTTGTCTCTCGCACTTTCAAACAAGCTAGTAAGGGACGAATTCTTCACGTCCAACATAAGCACAATTTACGGTAGACCGTTAAACTCAGCCTTCCATAGCCATAGCTGGGTGTGTAATGATGGGTATCAGCGTGTGGACGTGCATTTATATGCACGTATTGTTTCAAAAACCACAACTCTCGAAAATTGATGGAAAAAAATATGATTTCACCATATTCCGAGATTCCGTTTTGCAGAAGGAGTCATTCCTATGATATTGCTCTTGTTTCATGTCTTTACTATTCTAATATCGAAATACAGATAAGAAATTGTTGATATTTCTATGACACACATCATTTGCATCTCAAACTGGGCCCAGCATATCTAGCACAATCTATGATCGAATGTACTTGCTAGGGTCCTGGGGGTCTAGACAAGGTTACAATCGACAAGCGCTAACGCCAATAGAAACTAATAAAATGTATGGGAATGACAGATGTTAACGAAAAGTGTTTCGTCGGCATCTGTCATTCCCCTACATTTTATTAGTTTCTATTGGCGTTAGCGCTTGTCGATTGTAACATTTGTAACCTTGTCTACGGCCCCTGATATTTTCCTAAGCGACATGGTCACCCTGCTAAACTCCCACACCACTTCAAGCGAGTGACAAATGCTATCGCCGCACCGGAGATCCCTCAGCGCGGGACGTCGCGGATTCATCATGGCTTTCAAAATGGCCGCCGAATTAAAAATGGCGACCGTTTCATTAGCACGAGCTGAGTTATTCTCGCCAGTGGCTTACTGTTTAATTTAAATGTTATTTATTGCTAGCTTTGTTTCAAGTTGACTTATACTGTGTAACTAATCAAGCTGAATGTAAACAAAATGTTGGACAACCGTTGTAAATAAAATTCTCGAATTAATTTATTAAATGTACAGCTAGTCGAGCAGGCTAACAGCTACAGCTACTTTCAAGTCATCTGGCCTAATTGGAGAAAGATAAAAGTTTAATGAACTGAAAACCAGATATCCATATCTGCTTGAAGGACGATATTTCCCATGTGCTTTTTTTATGAAAATAAACAAATTCATAAAACCTAAGTATGGGGTTTTAATACTTTACCTACTTACATAAAAAAATATGGAAACATTTCTGACATCCTTATATTCACCCTCACGCCATGCCCATTTAAGGGTTAAAAGGCAATACAAGTATAACGATAAAACAAACAAGCACTAGATTCGTTTCAATCATTTGTTTATTTTTTGTATGAAAACGAGTAACTAAAGATTATTCCAATAATTTACCGGACTGATGAAATAAATTGGACATGGAACGCAAATTTTGGGATTTGTCCAATAATAAAACTGTCTATTGGTAATTCGCCTAATCCCACCAAACCGCAGCTTTTCTAGAATCGCTGGGAATCTGCGGAAACTATAAAAGGAGTTACAAGCCATCGTAAACGCGTATTTTATTTGCAGCGGTCAATAGTGGCTCTCTTGGGGCCAGTTGAATGGAAAAAATATTTCACAAGCTCGTATTTGAGACTCTCACAAGCACCTAAAAACAACTTTATTAAATGCTACTAAAGCTTATCTTGCACTGGACGCTGGCGGCGTAAAATACGATTTGGAGAGTCAACTTTCGAAATACCGGATTCGCCGCTTTTTGACAATAAAATTGCGGATAGGGTGGAGTTAAAACGTTAGATTTATTGTTATAGTCTTCTAGGCCAGAGATACGCTTTTGTTTTAGACAATATGTGGACAGTAAAGTGGTGGGGTGGTGTCGACGCTGCATTGCATAATTCCTAACCTGCCTAACATTCTATATCTATATCTATTCAATACGGTGGATCCAATGTAGGATAAATTGTCTAATATGCGGTCGTAACTGTACTCCCGTGTCGATCTAAGGAGGCATGTACTCGTAAGTGCCGCGCCTCCCTAACATGGGCGCTACTTAAATCATCTTTTCATGGATGTACAAGGCATGATGGCATCGATCATTATTATTTTCCCCACTAGGAAGGACAGATGCCACAGTTTTTTAATTGTAATTTTCTTTACCAATAAATAACTTACAGCGAATTGTCAATGATGTCAAAGGTTTATAGTTTGTCCAAATGTAGAAAGAAGGGCCTTTAGCTTAACAATTTTAGGTCTTGCTGGATTTCGAACATTGTGGGAGCTTATCGATATGGCAAGAAATCGTGAGGCGAGTGACATCTGCTCGCCACTCATAACGACCACGACCGTTCTGACAAGAACGTATCGACCAAGAAGAAGTAGTAGATAATATAACCTTGTCGTAATGTGTCCCTGGTAAATAAACCAGTTGAATTGTTCAATCGATATGTCCGAGCTATTTAGGGTCACTGTTAAATCCTACAAATTATCCCAATGACCGATCATAAATTATGCTAGTTATAGTGATATATTACGAGAACAATATTTCTTTGCTATTCCGCTAAAAAAACGTGCTGGTCTATCAGTGAAGATAAGATGCAACTATTTGCGTATAAACATGCAAAAAATTACAGCAAACCACCACCAATATTGACAAAAACCTCGACACGTGTTTCGCCTCTCTACGAGGCATCATCAGGAGTTGCTGGCAGGAGATGTTGCTTGCGCCACGTCCACTGAGCTGACTGAGCTAATATATCATGGACTTCCACAAAGTAACGCCTGATTCAATAAATTAGTTATAGTGACATTCGTTTCATTAGAATATATTTGTATATATTTGTTTTTGTGTTTGTGTATATTTGTTTGTTTAATATATTTGTCTTTTATATGATGGATGTACACATTACACATTTATTTCAACCTCCTCCAAAATATATCCAGCATGACACTTCATGACCTAATCATAAACAGGTATGATTTCAATTGTTTAAAGCCTAGAAACCAAATAAGAGGTTCTGAAAATAACATGTCATCACGAGTACAAAGGTGGTACTTGATCTGTATGTATGGGGTTTTGTGTTTTCGGTGGTAAGTAAGGTCGACAGAGCTCCCAAGGGTACTAAATCGAGAGTGGAAGGCCCTCTGTTTGTCTCTAACTGTCATATCAACACAACGACTCCTGAAATAAATAAAAGGTTAGTAATGCCTGCTACACATGTTACTATACTTTGCAGCAATTAATCTGTGCAGATCTGTTTGTGCAGTTTTATCGATCGTGTGTATGACCAATCGTAACGATAATCTGCAACGATTTGCCATACACACGATGGTTAAAAGTGCGCAAACGGACTTAGCAGTCAAATCGCTACGATAAATCGTTGCGTGTAGCAGGCATAACGCGCTTGAGACTTTTCTAGAGTCACCGTCAATAAGCTACGTTGTCTGACTATCTGGCAGGCTGTACGCTTGATTTCCTCCATCGTGGTATTAAAAAAACGGTCAAAAAAAAAATAAAAAAAAATAAAAAGCGTTTATTTCAGACCCAAAACGATCCATAGTGGGTTAGTATCGACAACATCTTACATACTATGTTAATTAAATAAAACATAGAGCCAAAAAAATAAAAAATAAAAAAGAAACAAATCCAGTAAAATATCTTAAAACTAATTATTATTACTTGGCCCTCCCTCGAACAACCTCCATCCAATACTTAGCGAGCGGACAGTCCAATCGCTCTCCCAACTCCGTCAGGAGGCTGTTGCTGCTACTTTGCACTCTCCTTATCAACGAGGCTATTCTTTTACGCCTTATGGCAAAGAAATCGTGTGTGCGCGCCTCCGCTCCTCGGTAGCCTCAGCAGCGTCCTCAGGGTGTTGTTGTACTGGACGCGTATTGTGTTATAGGCCCTTTGTGTAAAACTTACCCACAGACTGCACGAGTAAAACGTCTGACAATACGCTTTAAATAGCGTCAGCTTTACTTGTGTGTTACACCGTCAAAAGTCCTCTGAAAATTATAGTCCAAATCCTTAGATTGGGTTTTTACGACTTTCGCAATAGGGTCCTATTATTGCTCGATAAAATGCCGAAGTTTAATCGATTTGGAGCTGGTTCTTTGTTGGTCTCTGGGCGCGCTCTTACAGCGACGCTTAAGAGCATATTGTGACTTGTTATAGTTATTAGTTGTTTTGAGCCATGGCCACAAACTTTTATACTGGGACTGTCGCAAACGAGAGTACAGTCTGCCTTATGATAAGCAGACGTTATCACCTGAGGACAGTTGCGACACCAGAATAAACACTTCGGGTTTATTTGACAGTTTCTATTTGTCTGACCATAAGTGCGCTCGGCAGAGCTCCTAAAACACTTCCTGCTGTGGTGGTGCGGATTCGGTACGGAAACAGTAAGTTGTCTGCTACCGTTTTTCGCTACTTACAAAAATAAATAATAAAAAGTAGCTTCTAGTAGAATAATCATGACTTCACTTGTTCCTACCAACTTTATACTCACTGAGTGTTTTTAGAATAGAATAGAATATAATTTATTTCAAGATAAGTACAGGAACACAGTAATACGATTACAGAAAATAACTAAAACAATGGTAGAACTTATCAGCTAAATGTAAATTAAGTTTTAACCTATACTGAAAAAGGTGAACACTCAGCATAATGCCAGGTGCTACTAGAGCACATGACGCTGCTCTTCCGTGAACACCAGTAGGAAGCGCAGTTGCGCGTAGCGTTTTTCACGTTTCATTATAAAATTTGACTATTGACTGATTAACATTATGTTATTAATGATTCAAGGCTATTGGCCGTATTCATAAACCTCTTTCAAACCTATTTTAGCTAAAATATCGTGAACATTTGTTTGTCTCTATCTATCACTGACATTTGTGTTTGTTTCCTTCTCACAAACACACAATTTAGCAATCGGAGGTTTGTTAAGGGTCCCCAGCAAAGTCGACTCAAATCGACTGTATTCTACGTACAAACGTAGTTTAGTTGTCATATTAAAACGGCATACTGGCATAACATGAAATTTTTTCTACTTAAAAGGATGCGCCATATCTAAGTCGCGAATTAGTTTTTGTTGCTATGACAAATACGAGTAAAAGGAAAAATAACCGATTAGAGACTTTGTATGAAAAAAGGTGGAAAAAAGAAGTAGTCATACTCGTGCTATTTTTTTCTTTTCTAGCAACAGAAACTAAACTAGTTCCCGGACTAGACATGGCGAATCGTAGTGTGAATATAATGTTTTTCAAGCATGTCGTTTTAAAATGAGAACCATACTACGTGTGTATGAAGAGTCCTGCGTCCTGCCGACCCTCAAGTGGTATGAATAAGGGGGTTAGGCTATATTATTGAAAATATATAGTTCCCTTAACTACTGCACCACGACTGACACTCAGTACTTGTTCAAACAAGCCTAGTATAGTTCGATTACCACTCAACCACTAAAACAGGTAGGCAAATAGAAGACGCGGCTGTTAATTCTGAGTGTACAGTTTGCTATACGTTTTACACTGTTACTGAGAAACTTAGAGGGTTTTTTGAGGTGTTTGATGTAAATTAAGCTTTGTGTTATGTGGGCTTAAGATGTTTAGTACATTTCAGGTGCAACTTCTTCATTGAAGAGTTACGCCTGTAAAGATTTTGGTAAAAGCATAACATCGTTTATAAGTACTTACTTCTTTTTTTCCTCCAATATTGTTCGGTTTCACCTACTCATCATCTTTCCAATTCCCAAAGGCTGTCTGGATAAGATCGCTTTTTAGCGATGAGACCGCCTTTTGTCTACCACTGAATATGTTTCATTATAATTGTTGTTTTTCTCTTAGTGTAGTTTGTAGGTGGATAATGAAGAATATTTGCACGTATTGTATTGTGTACACTTTTTGTTCCTGCATAAACAAAGATAATTTATTCATTATTTTGTTATTACTTTTTAAGTCTATTTCATCATATTTTAAAGTCGATTGACACCCCTTGTCGTAAAAATGAAGCTGAATAACATATTAGGGAGCATGACGTCGCTTCGACGACGATGTAATTAATTAATTTTAACAGATGATTGTATTAAACATAGGGATCTAAGTTTAATTATAAGTATTCATACTTTAATGAAACGAAGTATTAGAACTAAACGTACACTATCATTTAATTAAACTAAAGAAATCACCTTTTAATAGATGCCAAGTCATTACAAGGAATGAAAGAAGAACCTTCAGCAAACTAAAATTTCGTTTGCCGTGTTCTATTTACACTAGTAAAAAATACTGCAACCCTAACCAAAGTAAATCTATATTTAAACAAAACATAAACACCAAACAAACAATTGGTTCCTAAGAATTACAATACATATTAGACCGGCATTGGACAAATATGACTTCTTTAAAGTGAACCGCCGTTTAGCCTCGCCCTGCTAAAATCGTCAGCACCCTTACTCACGCGCATTCTACGAAGGACCAACTGTCAATATTCCTAATTTTAAAATTCGAACGAAATCCGTTGAGTAAACTGTAGAGGATCCAAACGTCACGAAACTATGGGTGTGTCACAGTGCTGGTTCGTATGTACTCGCTAATATGCTGGGCCTGGCAAAGGAACCGACTTGTTGACTTGCCTTGTGGACTGTTGACGAGCGTCTTCTTAGCATAGAAGAAAAAATACAAAAGAGCAGAAGCTGTGAAACCGTAGTAGATGATATTTTTTCCACGGTGAAAAATGTACTAATGGTGCTTGAACATTTTAATTACCAACGTATTGATCTATTTAAGCGTTGTAATTATTTATTAGTCAGAGAGAGGCTTTTATTCAACAGAAGGTGATTACAGGCAGTATAAATAAATAAAACAAATATAAATAAATATATAAATATTTGGGGACAATCTAACACAAATCGATCTAGTCTCAAACTAAGCAAAGCAAGCAAGCAAGCAAATACTAGACGACAATTAACATAGTAATATAGATAAGTAAATACTTAAATACATAGAACACATCCAATATAAGGGTACAATCTTACACAAATTGAACTAAGCTCAATAAAGCTTGTGTTTTGTTATGTTACTAGACGACGATAGATTTAATAGATGTAAATACTTAAATGCATAGAAAACATCCAATACTCAGAAACGAATATTCATGCTTATCACACAAATATTTACCCTTCGAACCCAGCACGTTCAAGTTCGTAGGCGGCGTTACCCACCATGCTAACCGGTCGTCAATGACGAATGATGGTGAAGATAATTAATTTCACCATTCCTGTTAAATTGTTTACGGTATCCTGAGGTAGTATGTTTTCAAACATGTGAGATCACCACTGTAAGTAGATTGTTAGTCAATCACTTCTGATTAGTATCATATCATTTTATTAGCATTTGTAAATGTTTTATGAATAGGCAGGCGGTTTTATGCAGAAAGAGATAAGTATCGATTTTTCTTAAAGACTTCACTACTGTTTTATAAAAACAACTTTATCAAATTATTTTTATAATTTATGGAAAAGGAACAGATTTTGCGATAGCTTTAAGTAGTTTTTGGTTTATGTGACGCAGTAAAGGAAATCTGTAAAGGAAACTTGCAAACGTCTATCCGGATGGCCAAAAGCCGATTGGCCTGGAGTGCATTAGTGCGCAAAGCAACGACTTCGTGTAGTCCCGACCCTCAGTCATGAGGATGCGACGAACAAGAGAGGTTCATGTCACACAAAATAATGTTAATATTACAGGCATTTACTTTACTCAAACGAGCTCGGGGCCGCTTTAGCACCTAATACCAAGATTCGGCGTTGGCACTTGTTTTACAAACGCGACTGCGATCTGACCTTCCATCCAACCCAAGGGGAAAACTAGACCTTATTGAGATAAAACTTTTTTCCTTCACCGAAAACCCAGTGTTTTTAGAACCTGCAAAATCTTTTTTGGAAAAACCCGTAATGACCTCGAGATCGAAATTCACGTGCCTTACAATTGCACGGCTTGCTCTGCTACAATGATGGAGATGCATGACGTTCTTAGTTCATCTCTTATTATCTATACCGTGTAAACTTAAGGGGCTACCCCAGGGTTTTCATCGATTTTTGACAATTTTTGAATCGTATCTCCTAGTTTTGTACTACAGATAGAATTATAAATCAAACGGCTATCGGTTCTTCAATTTTTTATCTCCATTTTGATTCACCGGATTTAGAAACAAATGAATACTTAATTTTGTATGATTTTTTTAAACATTGTCTAAAAAAACACTTATTTCGTATCTCTATTGACGTGAAACATCAACATATACGAAATCTACATATTTGGGTTCCTCTGTGACGTCTCTAAAAACTGGTACAGGGTTTTCATTTTAAACCAATTAACACAAAAGTTATGGCCAGAAAATCAGTTTTTAGGCCTAAAATTGTTCAACTTTGATGCCAAATATCTCGAAAACAATGAACTTTGAAGTAAATATGGGATACTATATTTCTTAAAACCGTTGTTGTTAATATAATAATCTACAAACACATTAGAAAACGAAGGGATTCAGATCGAAGGTCACTGGCGTATGGGAGCCCCTTAACAGGTTCCTTTGGTGTATTTTTACAGAATTTTGAATTTCGCCCCTAGCCTCCATTTTCAAATACGTCGCACTGACCGTGTTGGTTGTTTAATGCATAAAGCGATCTAATTATCATGTTTGACGGTTTGTTTGTATGTCTGTTAGCGTCTTAGTAGGTGGTATGAGGCGAGGAATGAGTTTGAGAAATCATTTTAAGTAACTGCGTAATGTGTTTTTAAGTTTTTAGCAGTCAAGTAGTAAAGGAGGTTAACACAATTAGATATACTGTGATAAGTAATAGACTAATATTGTGAAATTTGCACTAACAACAATATGCATATTGCTAAATATTCAAGTAATATGTCAATACAATGTGACGTTGATGTAACACTAAATTCCAAGATGAAGCTGTAAGTGATTAGTCTTGTTTTGACTTATTTTCTTACTATTTTCTGCCCGCGACTCGTGAACGCCTGGAACAAGTTTTAAATATCGTAGCTCCATACAAAGGTTCACTCCCCGTTTCACCCCTTAGGAGATGGTTTCCACAATAAAAACTATCCTATGTCCGTCCCCGGGATTAAAGCTGGTTTTCCACCGGAGGGGCGAGACGAGACAAGACGATGCGAGAATTGAATTCGTATGGGATTTACTACCTATTAGCACCGAGCGCGCGCGCGCGCGGTGGAAATAAGTAGTAAGTCCCATACGAATTTCAATTCTCGTCTCGCCTCGTCTCGTCTCGCCCCTCTGGTAGAAAACCAGCTTTAAACTATGTGTGTACTAAATTTCATCTCAATCGGTTCAGTGGTTTAAGCTTGAAGAGGTAACACACTTTCGTAATTATAATATTGGTATGGAGGAAATATATCGTTTGTATTATGACAAGTACGGTACTACTTGGTCTAAATTGCCCTATTACTAAGCATACAATTTGTCTATCTGTCAAACCTTCAAAAATCAAAAATTGTATAGAACATGAATTTTGTCTAAATTACACCTGTCTTTCAAGTTTTTAACCATTTCAACAACATTCATCAAATCATCACTAATCACAAACTCGTGCCCACTTGTTTGCCGACTTGCTTGTCTGTTTGCTCGTTGCTAACTTCAATTTGGTTGCATTAGCACACTCCTTTTATGTTTACGCTTTAAGTGCTAATAATACGATAATTTTAACTGTTGAAAATTGAATTTCAGTTCAGACCACACTTAAACGATGTGATTATAATATTTATAATATACTTAGTAGTAATTATTATTTTAGCCTATTCCTATTACTTGTTGCTTTAATTTTAAATGCTAAAGCTCAAAATGGAGCGTGACATACACTACTAATAACTTTCCTATATAAATATTTAAATATTAAATAATATGTATTTTTTTGTATCGTAATGCCGTTGAACAATTTTTTATTTTTGTTTTTAGTTTTTATAAAGAGCTAATATTTTTAGTTTTTCGAAAAAATAACCATTCAAACAAATATTTTTGTACTTTTCGTTCTTACAGTCAGTTCCAAATATATATTGTATTCTTCATATCGCTTGCCCGTATTATCTCAAAAAAGCCAAAGTGGTGCAATCCATAAACCTGAACGATCATATACATCGGATGTCTTAAACAACCCGGTCCAATCGGAACCTCATAATTAAGGCTTGTTGATGGGCCCAGGCATGCGCGTGGGCACGCGATAAATCTAATCCCCGAATGTTCAAGTGGCCATGTTTCTGTGGACAGCGCCACACAGGTGCCGGTGGTAGGGTCCCGCAAGGTACCAAGGGCGACCGATCTTACTCGTACATTTGTAAAACATACTTCGATGAAGAAAGCGCATATTTTAATTAAGTTAAATAATCGAAATCTTAGTTATATAAATAAAAAGAATTTCTTTGTATTTATTTGGTAAAATAATACCTACACTACTAGTACTTTTGGAACAAATTATTTGGGTTGGAAAGATTTTTAGGTGAATTGTTTTAGATGGTTGTTCGACTTTTGTAAACAATACACGATCTTCTAAGTAGTTCTTTGTTCCATTTTAGCCAACCTAATAATATCAAATATATACGAGGCAAGAAAGCCGTAGAAACAATAACATTCAGCGTAGTAAATTCAAGTTTTTTTTCAGATTTTTGACAAATGGTTCTCAAATCGCCTGTAATCAAGCCTTCGCAAAATAAACAGGGGTTAACAAAACCACAGGTTGTTGAAGGAACAGAACCCTCGGAACAAAAGTTCGAGTTTTTACCAGGGCCGCACTCGATTAATCTTGCTTATCGCGCCATCGGCGGGCTCTTGAATAATCGCGGCGCGGACGAGTTTAACATAAATTAACTTTTCCACGACACCTTTTTGAATGCCTCCCTGCTTTTTCAAAGGACGACCAATTATCGTTTTCACTTCGGATATGCAAATCTAAACCTTATCTTTCTAGTAAAGAGAACTAATGAAACGCATATGTTATTTTTGTATAACATTCGTTTAACATATTTACTTTTGCTTTCGCGTCATTCTATTTTGAGCTTTATATCCGTCTATTAAAAAAAATCGAGGTGCTGATTTAAGTGAGTTAAAAAGTAATAATGAGCCTTCATGGAAAGATTGATATCGGTGTACAGAAAGGTCAAGTGTGAACATTTGTTTGTTAATGCGACTGTATAATGGATTTGTGTTTTTTAATGATATATAAGATGTCTTAGTTCGGTTTGATGGATTACGCTGATACGAAATGCTAATTGAATTCATTTAAATTGATACTTGATAAAAACATATCAAAAGATTTTTGTCTAAGTTAGGGATGATAAAAAATACTATTTGGTAATATATTTGCACGAATATTTGTTCCTGAGTCATGGATGTTTTCTATGTATTTAAGTATTTATTTATCTATATAAGTATATTTATCGTCGTCTAGTACCCATAGTACAAGCTTTGCTTAGTTTGGGACTAGGTCGATTTGTGTAAGATTGTCCGCAAATATTTATTTATTTATTTATTTATTTATTATTTATTTAATGTTAAATCTGTAGGTACTTTGCTTACATAAAAAAGCTAATGATTGTAAGCTAAAAGCTAATAATACAACTTATGTATCGGTTTTTTTTTCACTTCTTTACTAAATAAAATAGACTATATAAATGTTATTTGATAACATTAACACAATTTTTGATTTCTTAAACTTTTTTTAAATCATATTAATTATATTATTTTTAAATTGGTAACCTCTATCGCACACGTTTAGATACTTTCATATCCTAACATGTTGCTTTAACTATTTTTTTATACATGTATTTGTATTTGCCTTAGTCTTGGGCTTTGATGTTAAACTTGTGAACTTTGTAAAAACTATCACTTTGGTATCAGCATTCCTCAGTTAAACACATGCATTTTAAAGTTTACATATTAGTCATAGGTATTTGTGCGTGTTATTCATACTCGATCTTTTTTACCCATTACCATCATACAAACCATTATCTTAGTTCCAATTTACAGTATCATATATCATGCAAGTTAACATGTGCAGTCATTTGTGAAATTGCACTTTTTCCCATAACGAATAAATTAAGTATGTATTTTCAACACAAATAAGGTTCTACGCAATTAAGAAAGTAATTAATTAACATTATAATTATGCATTTGAAGCATTTAGGTGCACCTAGATAACTTTTGTTCTCCGCCAGTTTACTACTATATTTAACGGTCCTTGTGGTTTGAATCCACGATTGCTGAACAATTTGAATAACGATTCATAAAATTATAATACTTTTGTGGTAAAATACCTCTTTTTTGTAATTAATTCTAAGTGCTTAACTTGTCACTAGTGTGCAGTTGTTACAGGTTTATAGAGAAAATACCCAGGGGTTCTCTATTCTGGAGGGCTAATCCAACATTAATCAATGATTTTATTAGTATATTTATTTTATATTAACTTTACTGTCCACGTGGCTTAGCTCGTGTTTCACAAAGAACTTTGTGAATTTTATAATAGAGTAAAGATTATTTCTTATTAGTATCCATACTTTATTTTACTATATTTACCTCTTTGTAATGTTAGTACAATGATTGGAAAGCTCCGAAATAGGTAACTATCGTAACGTCAGTTTTGATTTTAAGGATTCGGAGGTAACTCTAACATACAGGGTACCTTAATGTTCCTTTGAAGCTTCAGTCAAAATAATGTATTCAATTTAGATTCAGATTCTCACGGCACGGTTTCAGAGAAATTTCGTTCCTCGAGCTCCAGTTGTGGAATGAGCTTCCTGCTGGGATCTGAGGGACTACAGTGTGGGGTTTTCATGGAGCTAGAGTTAAAGGCATACAGACAATCCAGTGATTCTCTTGTTTGCCACCAACGCAGTAAAACGATTCGATTGAAACATATAATTGATTCTACCTCCGATTTCAATGGTCCACGCGAACAAAGTTCTAAGTACAACTCATCATACAAGCAGTGTCAAGAAGCGAGACAACGTCTTCCATGGCTGTGTAAGCCAATGCGGGAGCGGCATACACGTCCGCAAGCCTGGCAAGTGTAACTTGCCGGCGGCGAACAGGTGGCACGTTGATGCCGCTTGGCTCGCTTATCTGCAAGTGTCTTAAACCACGCTTCATCGTAGACTTTACGACCATCGAACAGCAGCTTGCGCCATTTCTACAGTACAACTAGATAAAGAAATAAATGCAAGCAGAAAACATCCAAGATCAGATTAATGCGTGTAACGCTCCCATTCTGTCACGGCATGCATGATACATGATACAAATGGGCAAGATACACTGTCGATTACCACACCGGGTGTGAAGAAGCGAGACACGCGTTACGGCCGCTACGCATGCGAGGAAGCAGTTAAGGATGCGTTTGCGATAGATGGGTTACTGAAGCGTTGTATTTTATAGGCTATTTGCTTTTTTAGTTTCAGAATTTATTGTTATTACTGCCCTTGACAAGGGCGCTTTGCATAACGCTTGATAAGAATAAGAATATATAAGTATGTTTCTGGGTAAGGGACTCGCGCTTGCGCTTGACTCTTCTTTCGCGTATCGCTTGGTAAGAAAGAAATAAGCATTTTCTAGATAGCGTCGATAACGTTGACTCAGATTTACACGGTCTTTAAGAGGAAACTCTAAGGGCGAGATAATTGGGAAATAGGTATTTGTAAAATGTATTGCTGTCGCGCCAACCTCAAGGCTCCCCCTGCAGAGCGCGATAGAGACAACTGCAGCTTGGACCGAAAATACCTATTAAAAGTACATAAAAACAACGTTTCGTAGTCCCCTGATTTCTTCTCCGAAACTTGACCTATTTAAGAAGTTTTTTAATAAAAATCAAAGAAAGGCTTTGGCCGTGTTCCTGTTTTCCTTTTTTTTATAATCTAGTCAAAATTGTTTTCTGGATGTTTGAACACAGCGGAAAATCTGGCATTTTTCTTAGGTTTTTGAAGATTTATATCTCTTTTAAGAAAAAAAATATGAAAAAAAAGAAAACATACGAACATGTGAATAGTAGCCATAGATTTATGGAAAAAAAAATTCTCTACTGCCATTATCCAGGGAGAAAACAGGGGAGTAAGTTTCTATGGAAAAACGGCCCTTGTGTTTCCACTTAAGTAATAAACTGATAGAAAATGGCACAAGATTTTGTATTGGATACATACATACATCAGCCTATTGGAGTCCAGTGCTGGACGAAGACCCGCTCTCCCGTTTTCGACATCCAGTCACTACCGGTACCCTCCATCATCGATCCATCTGGCCGCAGGGCGTCCAACACTACGTTCACCAAGCCGTGGTCTTCACTCGAGAACCCGCTTACTCCACCGACCATCGGTTCTGCGACAGATGTGACCAGCCCACTGCCACTTCAGTTTAACTCCTGAACTATGCAAGTCACTTTGTATTGGATTAATAAATTAAATTATTCATCGGGACAACTTGTGTCGGAGGCCAAAACTCTTTTCGGGTTGGCCCACCATGGAAGTAAATAAGTATTTTCTATCGAGACTTTATTAACTATCTTTTACCCCGCTGCAGCCTGAACGAGTCAAGGTGTAGACTTTTTGCATATACAACAACCTAATGCTAATGCTACGGGGAAACTAGAACTCAGTAGAAATCTTTTTGCAGGCTACTGGATTGTCAGATGTTTCCCAGCAATTGACGGCATCTTACCTGGCACGAAAACTGCTGACAATGACGGCATTCGGGATCAACTACGTAATGTGTTTTCCAAAGCGCTTAGTTTAGCAATGACTCAAACCCGCGCAGTCAGACACGCTGCTTAGCACAGTATTCACTGCCAACAATGGGGTTGTGGACACAAAATGCATTTTGCCTTCTTTAGAAAGAAGGCAATCAAATATGCCTAATGACGAAAATCCCATTCAGATATCTCAACAAATTACGAAGTTACAACCGTTTTAGTATTGCCTGTTACAGAGAGAAAACGCTCGGAGATTGTGACGTCACGACACTCGAGCGTCGTAACAATCGTTTCATATGAAGGTGCGGTTTGCGGAAACGGGACAGAAAACTCTTAAAACTTTGGAGACTTATGATTATTTAAAAGGTAGGGACCTTGTATATAGTTTTAATCCTTTCTCGAAAGACAACATTATGCTAACATTGCTAAATGCGAAAAACCGTTTGTGGAGAAAAGTATCTACGAACAGAGCGTCACCTAGCGAATTCCTGGCACTGGAAGTGGTAACAGCGTGTACTCGTACTGACGCCAGTGTAGGTAGCTCAAGAGTTTATTGAAAAAGCGAGCGAAGCGAACGAAGATCTTCGTCTCAGCTAGGGCTAATTCGTATGGATGTCCGTCTGTCCGGCTCTTCAATACAGGTCTCATTTCACAACCGATTCTCGAGTGAGCAGGTTCAATCACTTTTTTGCCGATATAGATTTTCGAAATTAGAAAAATATTGAAGAAGATAGGCTCGCGATTTCTACAGCTCACATAGTCAATAGTGTAACATTGGGAAACTATTTGACCCACTTCTCGGTGACCGATTGAGCTGAAATTTTGGGTATTAGTATAGTTTGGATGACAATTTAATATTGTGGTACAATCAAGCTGATCTGATGATGGAGACAGAAGGTGGCCATGGGAATTCAGTACTCAACCGCCGTAACCCCGTTGAGTTTGGGTTTGTTAGAATTGTCTCAATGAGTAGTTGATGATGGTTGACAGAAAAGTTCAGTCGGCAATAAAAGCTTGTACCAAAAATGTAATTTTTGTCAGAAACTTATTTTTCACTTCTTATAACGGATTTGCCCCAAGGACTGCAGGTATGTTGACAATCCACCACTACAGTCTAATACCGTCAATATGTCCAGCACCAATTGAAAGAGAGGTAACATGGAATAGCTTTTATTTTCATCACGCAACCGCAATATCTATGTGACCTATATTTTACGACTCCCATATAAAATACCACGAACGAAACGGTGATATTGAAACCTGAACAAATATAAGTATTCGGAACATTTCGCATGATTGCTTCGAATGAATTGAAAAAAAAACGTCAGCTCTCGCACGGCCGAGTGGAATCCAATTATCGAACATTTGACGTACTACCGTCACACAGAAGCAGTAGGGGAGGATTGAAATAAAAACCTCATTGATGTCAATCGATGTTTCGTAAAAACACAACAGCGCTACTTTCCTAACGAGCGTTAGGACAAACTAACTTCACCATTAAGAGAGTATTCTCTTAATGGCGAAGTTAGTTTGTCCTAACGCTCGTGATGCGATGCCCCTTATGTGATGATTATTCCTTTGGAACAACAACAGAAATAATCATCACATAAGGCTTTGAATCTAGAAAAGTAATCTAGTGTTGCTTTAAAAAAAGGAAACCAGCATGAGTCGAGACACAGAGTGCAACTAACGTTTTAAACTAAGAGATACGGTGTGCAAAGAGAATTGTAAGAAATTATTGATGTACCAAGAGCTTCGACTTGCAGAGTGAAAAAGACCAAAAATAATGCAGTTACCCTTACGTGAATTGAAAACAGCGCCACCTCTCGTTAAAACTTTTCACAGGCGGAAAATGACATGGTTTTATTCCAACTCTTGGCCGCAGCGGAAATCAGATTCGTAAAAATCTCTTAATTTTGCATGATGCAAAAAGAACCACTGGCGCGGTGTCACAATTTAAAATGTCGATGTAGGTATTCGGCTCTTGAATCAAATTCAAAGTAATAAACAATCAGATAACAAAATTCGTCGAGTTAACAGCATCTTCTATCGGAGTCAGATTTTCGTTCCTAACTTTATTGGCTTGTCATTAAGGCACTGGCCTGCTGCGCACTGTGCCGCCCCCCGAGCCGGATAGATGAAAAATGACCGATCTGCCAATTACTCTAAAAAATGCGCGCGCAGGCAATTAAAATGATTTACATGTCGATAAATCGTGAAGATGCAGCGTAAAACGGTTTTTATATCGCCCTGTATCGGATTACGGCATATTGAATGTTTTATTGAATAATCAATATGGCGGTATGATGGGATAATAACGATTAAATTGCAAAGTTATGGCTTTTGATCCGTAGGCGTATTTTATAGGTTTGCTTTTCATTTCTTTGTACTGTTCCTCTTGGCCGATTCCTTAAGACTGAAGCTTTGTGACCACCAAGATGAACAATGTTACGCCTCGGCCACGTCTTGAAATGATGGTAGCAGTGGCAGCAGTGCGCCTTAAGTGGGAGCGAGAGATCAGAGCGGGGCCTCTCGTCCCACGTATATTGCTGCCGCTGGTCGAGTCGAAGTCGTGGCCAAGCCCTTAGCGTTATCCCAGTTGCATCCTAAGGGAGCCAGTCAGCTTGTAGTAACCGCAAGTAGACCACTTTACTCAATCCTCGGCTATAACGCGGGAGCGGGCGTCGTCCGGGAGACGAAGTCGAGGACTGCGTGAAGCGGTCGGACTATACCGCTTTCCAATACCCTCTATTTTGGGCAAGGAGTACCGATACCTACTGCTCTCATGCTGGCGATGGTGGGATCACTTTATAGCATCAGTTCATCGCATAGCATTTTAGGTAGATCTAAATGAAAAAAAAATGTTGGAAAATGACGGGTGAATTGTCCTAACCATGGTTGCTAAGTTTTGACCTCTACTACCTCGAATAGCCTAATTACAGAGAACTAAGTCTTAAGCCTCAACAAGTCTTTGATGCATTGTAGGTAGCTACTCGTAACTATAGAGCGAGTTGTTGAGTCGTTGTTTGTGTTGTTGTCGAGATTTTGTAGCACACATTGCGTTCTTAGAATTTGTTAAAAAAAATCTGGACACTTTAAAAACAAGCTTCTGACTAAAATTTAATTTTTGGTACAAGCTTTTATTGCCTAATGTACTTTTCTGTATAACATCATCAACTACTCATTGAGACGATTCTAACGAGCCCAAACTCAACGGGGTTACGTCGGTTAAGTACTGAATTCCCAAGGCCACCTTCTGTCTCCATCATCAGATCAGCTCGATGGTACCATAATATCGTATTGTCATCCAAACTATACTTATACCCCTTCAGCTTAATCGGTCACCAGGAAGTGGGTCAAATTTAACTTGCAAGATTTGATTACAGACAGACAGACAACGGGACAGGTGAAAGTAAATTAAAGCTAGTAACATAATAAAATTAAATTTAACGCCCAATTACAATTTTTAAGCATCCATGAGGTAGTTAAAGTATAAGATGTCATTAAGTGTACTAAGTTGCATCACACGACCAGAAAATACAAGAGAAATTATGTCGTATGCCGTAGGTACTTTAAGGTCAATTAATGACTAAAAAAAGAAATAATGATTGCACTTTTAAACATACCTATTTAGTCACGAGGAGCATAACCAAACCTTATATCCTTATGCCATTGCAATAAGGCGTAAACTGTGAACAGGTCTTTATAGACTTTACGCATTAACAATTGCGAACAACACGGCTAACATTTTTATATAACCACTTTGCAACATTGTAACATCCACCATAATTAATAAGCTAATTACAGTAAAAAGTGTAAAAGTCCTATAATACCATAATGATAAAAAAAGAGATAAAACTGTGACAACTCAAATTCACCTAATGATCATAGATAGCGTCAAACCATTGCATGTCAAACTGCAATAACAACACCAACAAAAACCATATTAAAATATATTCATCATCGCCAACAACGATTTAAAACCTTATACCCTTAACGGAAGGTTGAAAGTTGTACGCATATGCTCGAAATATGAGATGTCTTGCTTTGGAGACAATAACAAAAGTCATATAATTAAAGGCAATGTAGATATATTATCGTGGTGATGAACAGACAACGTAATAAACGCGATTATTGCTATCATTGTCATGACGGATGATATAGGGTATAGAATGCCAAGCGTGACTGGGGTTTTGCATCGACACAATTCCGTAGTACTTTTTTTTTATATTAAGGGACAATCTTACACAAATCGAACTATAAGGCTTATGTTATGGGTACTAGACGACGATATATTTAATAGAGAATAAATACATAATTATACTTATAGAAAACATCCAAGACTCAGAAACAAAAAATATTGATGCTCATCACACAAACAATATCCCTTGCCGGGATTCGAACCCAGGACCTTCAGCTTCGTAGGCAACGTCACTCCCCACTGACTGAGCTACCCGGTAGTCAAAACCTATTTCCATAAGTTGAGCAATTTGGCAATTTGCACGTATCAGCCGATGGCGGTTGGGGCACAAAGGTTCTCGAGTAGCGACCACGTACCGGCAGGCGCAGCGTGCGTAGAGCGTAGACCCCCTCCCAGAAGGTGGACTGATTTTATTTATTTAACTTGTTTGCACGGCATTACAGCGCACCAACACGCCGAGAAACCAGATTACTTAATTATGTACAGTACAACAACTTACAACTAACAAATGGAACTAACTGATGACCAAAAAAGGACGCGGGAGTCCGCTGGATGCGGTAGGCGCAGGACCGGTCATTGTGGCACTCTTTAAGGGAGGACTTTATAGGAGGATTTTATATGAATATACGCGGAAAACACAAGGTAAATATTATTTTAGTTATTTATATGTATAACTGACAGTAGCCGTTTATCCAATTAGAGGCCTTTGGGCGAATGAAGACCTTTTTTACAGTCTAGTTGCACCAAACGCTTTGTAATCGTAAGCGGAGTCCGTTAAAATCTGAATGTATGGAAAGTTTGACAAGTTTGTATGGAATGACAGCTACCGGCGCCATATTTGACGTTGATCGGTCTTTAACCGCAAGTTGGTATGTACAACCCGCCGTAAGCCTAATTTTTATAAGTTTAAATAAGTTTCTTTGTGTTAGTGTATTTCTATAAGTGAGATCCTGTTATTGGCTATATGGTTTTTATTATTGTGTCTATAAATATGTTACAGTAGTACCGCAAATATAAGTTACGACGATGTACCTGCGCAGAAAGCATTTTTTTTATATTTTAACCAATCATAAGGCAGCGCGTTTGCGCGGGTAAAATCTTCAACGCCTGTTGGCCAAGATTTTGCGCGCGACGCCGGCAGCTCCAATGCCCGCCATTTTGTCTGGCGCCATGAGCGGGACAGCACGAGTTCACCTGTCATTGCATATTGTACCTTACGTATAGTGCAACAAGGTCTTTATAACGCTAACGCTTATTCTTGGGCGTGTGAATGTAACAGGTAAACAGCTTCATTCAACTGGGCGCCTTATGACAGTTCCTTGTTGTATGGCCCTTCAAAGAAAAATCCCCGGGTTATGGGTCTACTTATTCCGAGCACCTACCCGCCGATATAAGAAACGAACCTTGTGACGAAACATTTAGACGTAGACTGAGAAATCTTTTGTTGGATAACCTTCTGTAGTTTTCATGAGTTCATGAAAATAATGCTTTGAGTAACTATTTGATTTATTGATACCCATATTTGATGTGATACTATTTCTTGTGTAAAATGTATATTGTGTTCTACATTAAAATCGTAATACATTATTTTAGTTTTATTTAATTAACATAGTATGTAAGATATTGTCGACACTAACCCACTATGGATCGTTTTGGGTCTGAAATAAACGCTTTTTTTTTTTTTTTTTTTTTTTTTTTTTTTATTATTATTTTTTTTTTTTTATTAATAGTCATTGTTTATTTTTGGTTAATAATAATTGTCAATTAGGTGTTAAATGACAATCCGCAATCGGAGATACTATTTCCACTTTCTGTATTGACATTTTGTATATTATTTAATTTTTATTTCTTAGTATTGACGATAAGGTTAATCGTTATAAGGATTCTTATAATTTTGACATTTAATGCGAATCTATATTGTAATTTTATCTAAGTTGTCTAATTGAAAGGTATCTAAAGTTAAACATACCAAAGAATACAAACAGTTGCTTAGAACATTAAAAAGAAGCTAAATTTAGAGTATTGGCTAAACTTGGTAGGTATAGGTTTACGGTGATTCGTTTTAAAGACACCTTGAAACCGCGTTTTTATTTTTACTTTTATTCGTTGTGCGAAAGGCGTACAAGTTTACAAACTGTAAACATAGGCTTCTTTATCTTACCACGGACCTCCGAAAAGTTAAGCCTGTCATATTTTAACAGCCGTTCATCTTAATGACAGTTTTATTTTGTTGACTGCTCGTAACGGCGTTCGTGAAATTGAAATGGACCCAATAAATCGTATTAACGAGGTCAAATGTATTATTTAAGAGAACTGTCTTGTTTGGAAGTACATATATTATTTTCGAAGCGCCAGATTTATTCAAATAATAATTTGAGCCTTTTCTATATTTAAAATAGTCGAACCACATTGACGCCCTATTGTGTAAATCAATTGGGTACTTTTCTTCGTTCCGAAATAATCGTAAATTATGCTACTGTCAATAAATATTGTATTGTGTTATTTATCATGTTGCGGCAAAAAATTACTTATACTTAATTAATTTTTTTATTATTAATATGTAGATACTTTAGGATATTTATGTTCACCAGATTTCTAATCTCTCCATGTACATAATTATTACAAATTAAATCAAATTTTGTTTTAGAACTTGAATTAATTATTAGCAGATATTGGCATTCCGGCGTTATATGCGTTATACCTTGCGTTCCAGTGCTAGATACTGGCCGAATACTTGACACTTTCAATCTAAGTCCATAACAATACAGGTCAATACAAGATGATCATTTCATTCAAATATTAGATTAAAACTAAGTAAAATCTAAAAAGGATGCTAGCGGTATTTAGGCGGCTGATGCTTTGCGCGAGAAAACCGCCAGGTCCCAGTTTGGTACAGTCAGCACCAAAAGTGACTGTGCAATCGAAGACGTCAGAAGCTCGCATTCCCTTTTAATAAAGACTTATGACGTCTTCGTTTGCGCAGTTACTTTTGATGCTGACTGTACCTATGTATATCAACAAGACGTTTCGCGATTTAGAATAGAATTGAATTTATATCAGTATAAGTAAAGGAACACAGGTTACAGAAAATAACGAAAACAATGGAAGAACTTATCAGCTAAATGTAAACTAATTACTAACCTATACTGAAAAAGGTGAACACTCAGCATAATGCCACAAATAACAGGGTAATAGGTATAGGTGTCAACCACTAGGCAGTAAAGAGTTAAACATTGGGACGTTTACCTACCACATTATTGCTAGCAATGACATCAAAGTCCGATGTCAGAGGGGAAATTGCGTAACTCTTCAGACGAACGTTAGACTCAATCGTAATTTTCCCATGCAACAATCGCAACACACGCTGGTTATTAAAAGTCCGCAGCACGGTTGATTCTAGTCAACTCCCCAAACAAACGTTGGTTCTCATTTTAAAACGGCATATCCAAATAACATGGATCTTTTTATCCACAATGGGATCTAAGTCGGAAACTAGTTTCTACATACAGTCATACATACATGCATACATTCACGTCTTTATTCCCAAAAGGGGTAGGCAGAGCACATGAAACTTATGTTCCAGCGCCACTTTTAGCATAAATGTGGGTATAAAAGATCGACAAAATGTTATATTGCAGTGATAGGTTGCTAGCCCATCGCCCACAACACACTTCAACCTTGTTCCCTTAGTCGACTCTTACGACACCCACAGGCAGAAAAGGGTTGATGCTATGGTAACCCGACACCACACGGGGACGACTCTGGAGTCGACTAGTTTCCGTTACTAGGTATATAACTTATAATCCATACTTAATATTATAAATGGGAAAGTGTATGTGTGTGTTTGTTTGCCCGTCTTTGACGGCAAAACGGAGCGACGAATTGACGTGATTTTTTAAGTGGAGATTATTATTTTTTAAGGGATGGAGAGTGACATAGGCTACTTTTTGTCTCTTTATAACCCCCCACTTCCCTAAAATTGGGGGTGAAAGTTGGTATGGAGCTACGATATAAACAAGTTCCACGCGGACGGAGTCGCGGGCAGAAGCTAGTAGAAATGTAGTATAAAAATATAAAGCGATTAGAGACTTAGTATGAAAAACGTGCTTGTCGCTCAATTTTTTTCCCTTTTAATTTTTTGCAACATTAACTACTTTCCGACCTAGATATAGCGGATCCTTTTGTGTATAAATAACTTTCCTGTTATTCTAATTTCTAGCATGAACCAAACTACATTTGTATGGAGAGTCAAGCGTCCTATCAAAACTTAACGCCTTTACTGATTTTTTTAAACACATGCCATTATTCAGAAATGGTCATGAAACTGACTTTAGCTGAAATGTCTTCGAAACTCGTTTATCTTTCCGTCATTTTGTCATTTTATTCCCCGGCGCGGCCCTTCGGGATATGTGACAAAGAAGGAAAAAACTGTCATTTTCGTTTGTGGGAAAAGGACAAAGACATGTTAGTTAACAGAGATTAGGTACCTAAGTTAAGTATAATGAGTTAGGGGTTATTGTATTTATAGAATGAATAAAACTTCTTGCTACCACAACAGTTTTTTAATCGCTACCGAAGTAACCTCAAGGTGACTGATTCAAGTTTAGACTTTTTTGCTTGCGTCTTTGTTAGACTGTCTTATTTATTGCAACTGTCAAATTAAGATTTGTGAGTAATTTATCAGTTGTGACACTTTTGACCTTAAGGATTGAGTCGTAACTTATAATTTAAAATGCAGACATCCAATAAAATAGGTAAGTACATAAAATATCAATTAGGATTATGTTTAATATGATTTATAATAATATCTGCTGATAAATAATATTAATAGTATAATAAGAGAGCATTTTAATTTTAAAATGTTTTTAAGTTATATTTAAATATTCATGTCTAACCGATCAGTTATGTGACAAACGAATGCGTTTGACATTTGACTTTTTATATATCCTTAACTCTAAGCTCTAAACTCTTTAAATAAAGATTTAAAAAAAAAAAACTCTAAGCTAAGGTTTGACATGGACCGTCAATTTTGTGACAACTTTGTAATCATCAGTTAATGATACATATTCAAATAAAAATGCCCATTAGCATAAAAACTGTGGTTACCTACAGATCCAATGCAAAACAAAATGTCCTGTAATAAATATACAACAGCAAACACATCATTGTTATTAATAAATTATATTGACGATCGGTTAGCCTAGTGGGTAGTGACGCTGCCTACGAAGCTGAAGGTTCTGGGTTCGAATCCCGGTAAGGGCAAATATTTGTGTGATGAGCATGAATATTTGTCTCTGAGTCATGGATGTTTTCTATGTATTTAAGTATTTATATCTATTATACAGGGAGGAACATTTCCTTGGACTAAGCTGAAAGGACAGTGTTATATAAGTGACGTACAAACGATCTATTATAAATGTTAAGCTGGATTTAAAAGAAAAAAAAAAACATAAAAATCGAAATATTTTATCTTAGTGACAACCCTAATACTATACATAGTTATTATTTTCATTTGAAATTGACACATGTCACAAGTCACAAGAATCTTGCTGACTTCATTGAATCTGCTGGATAGGGTTGAAACATACAGTTTTTTTCACCAAAGTTTAACAAGTTGTATCTCGGTAACCGTTAGAAATATTAATATGGTTACTAGGTGAGAAGTAAAGCACTAAACCTGATCTATATCCCATTTGCTTAAAAGTCCATCGATCTGTTCCACCCAGTATATATCGTCGTCTAGTACCCATAACACAAGCCTTACTGAGCTTACTAGGTCGATTTGTGTAAGATTGTGTCCCCTTATATTTATTTATTTATTTAATATTTCACGGTGATTTTGTGCCTCAAAAAGATAATTTTTCAATGAAACAATTATTGAAACAGTAATTTTCATTACATGAAATCATTAAGCCCGGGTTGCACCAAACCGTCTGTAATCATAAACGGTGTTAGCTAAAATCCGAATGTATGGAAAGTTTGTCAAGTTTCTATGGGATGACAGCTGCTGGCACCAAATTTTAACACGTTCACGGACACAAGACCATCTCGAATTACTTGTGATACAACACAGAAATTCTCCATACAAAATGGCATTACATCTGGGGACGGCATGTCGTATTACTCCGTTTAGAATGTTTGTGTTGCGGCAGTAACGGTCAAAGACGACCGCCTGTAGACGGACATTCATATCAAGCGAGTACTAAGACTTGTGTTACGGCACTAACGGCCACAGACGAAATCGGATAGAGAAGTTGTCCGTCCACAGACGTAGTGTCACAACACGTGTTTTGTCAATGTGTGCGTGGCAGAGGTAACTTGTGGGCAAAAGCAGGCGTGTTTGCTGTGGCACTGGCGGTTTGTGTTACAGCCAAAAACGGCACAGAGTCACATGCTTCCTATAAATACTATGAAAAATAGTCGGCTGTGGACGGAGCTCCACTTTTGATGACATTTAAATTACCGTCTACAGCCGTAGTGCCATATTACGAGGGTCTTCATTCACGTCTCTCGACGTACTATCCGTGAACGTGTTAACGTGGATCGGTCTGTAATCGTAGCCTAAGAATGTTGAAACGAAGTCGTCAAATCAGACCTGCGCGATCTAAACTGGCGAGACATGGTGCAAAATCAGGACAAGTGGCGACCACTTGTATCGGAGGCCAAGACTCGTTTTGGACCGATTTTAGTTACGTTATAAAATTATAGTCTCACCAAAAACCATCGTCTTTACTAAATAATAAATGCAAAATACAAATTTATAATCAGTCAACGAGGCCAAACACATAACCAACTCAATCAGCATTAATTTAATTCCATTAAAATTACAAAAACATACCTTATAAATACATATAATAAATTATGATCCATAAATATTCATTTCACATAAAAAGACGCGATATAAATTAGATTCATAAAAAATATTGATCGCGTCGTAAAAAATATGTTCAGTATTAATTAGGTACGATTTTGCTTATAATTTATTTAAATATGCGTGTGCGCATTTGAAATGTAAACTTGCGATTAGGGGGCGGATGCTTTTATGTTAATATTAATGTGGGTTGTCACAGTCGTACCTATACACCGTGACTTACAGAGACGGCGACCGGACTCGACGGTTCACTAATGTTTGACCAACAAAATTATTGACAAAAGTTCATTTAACAAACAACGTTTCACCTAATGATCATTTGGCAAACGAGACATTTGACAAAAGTATCATCTTACAAAAACTCACTTAGCAAATGATCAATTCGCAAACACTACACTTGGTAAATGGGTTAAATAATAAAATGTCAATTGACTTTTTTTCATTTCACCAAATAATATGATTCGCAAATTAAGCATTTGTCCAAATGTCATTTGACAAAATGTACAGGTAAGTTACAAGATTAGATTGGTATTAGTAAAAAAATAGTCGGTTCTGGCGCTTCGCCGGCCGCTACCGCGGCACGCTCGCTTTGCTCGCTCGGCTCGCGCGTTGTATGTTCGCAGTTCAACCTAACACTCCTCCTCGCTTCGCTCGTCGTCGTACCTAACGGAGACCTAGGTTTTTTCCATGATTAGTCTATTTGCCTTTTTACGTGACGCATAGTATACCTAGGGTATTTCCATTGTGTCTAGATGTAATATATCAACTAATACTTATATTATATTCCTTTCAGGAAAGTCCAGAGTAGTGGCTTCCAAAATTATTAAAATCGATTTCTGGTCATTTAAAATTATAAATAATAATAGTATTAATATCTTAATAAATAATTATTATCCAGATAATTTGTATTAATTTGACCCATGCCATATATATAATGAGATTTATTAATAAACCAACCACTTGTCATATTATATTGAACCAAACGTTTTTAGACCAATAGTAGTTTTGTCTGATAACTCAGTTGCTAAATGTTCATTTAGTCAAATAATTATTTATAAAATGTAAATTTAACTGTTGATCATTTGGAAAAGTGAGTCATTTGTAAAATGACTAGTAGTAAAATGATCGATTGGCGAAACATTTTTTTGCAAAACGTTGTTTGTCAAGTGTAATTTTGCCAAATGACTTTTGGTCAAACGGCAGGACACCGACTCGACGTGTCACATAGAAATCAATATGACATCGAAGTCAATAGTAGATTGTGTCTTAAACCTTTCAAGGGATCATGAAATGTTTACGGCGAGGCGGTATATTGAATCTTGAATGAAGCGAACGATTCTACAAAAGAATTCTGAGCGTAGCGAGGGATTCAAGTGTTATTCAAAGATGTAAATCGTGAGTAAGTGTTGAGTCTTTGTTGTGGAGACAGTGTGTGTTAAGGCCAAATAATGGCGCTGGACCCGTGTTTGTACATGTGACTTGAAAAATCTGTACTGGCTTGTATATTTTATACGTAGACACATAAACTAAATAATTGCCTACAAGAAAGGCACCCTGTTTTTGTTCCTGCTATTGGGGTATTGCCATTTGTTCCCGCCTTATTATTACCCATAGGAGAAACGGGAATAAATATTCCCATTTGTTACCACTGGGAGCAACTGGGAAGAAATATACCCATTTGTTACCACTGGAGACAACTGGGAAAAATGATTCATATTTATCCCCAGTGGTCACCAATTTGAATGAACTTTCCCAGTTCTAACCGCCCATTGTGACCAAGAAAATGATTAAACGTAATAAAAAGGCGGGAACAAATGGGAATAGCCTCTAAATTTATAATAAACTACAACAATATAATAAACTAAACAGAAGATTAGTTATCTTGTTGTGTTAATAAACGACGTAAAGAAGACTACCATAAATGTCAATTAGCTTAACATAGTTTTATTTAGAAGGGCGGTTTTACTTAAAAACCAGCAATTTTCATTTATAATATAAAGAAGGGTCATAATTAAACATAAAAGTCGGTAAAATTGCTTTATAAAGCATGGCTAACATTTATAAAAATTTTAACCAATTGTAAAACTGTTTTGGCTGTGATAGTGCATTGATAAAATAAAGAAGTTCGTGAAAATAAAATTTAACGAGGTAATACCGTTTTCCATGGATTGCTCCTATATCGCCAAATAACCTACTCTCTTTTAGCCATAAACGGATACGCCGTGCTAGGTGTGCAGGGAGTCTATTTGCCTAAACCGTATGACTTTGTATCGATTTTGTATTTGAGACGCATTCTAACTCTGACAATAAAAACTTGATGCGCATGAAACTGAACGAGTGCTCGACACATACCAATTCCTTAGCAATCTAATACAAAGTTTCACCAACTGAAGAAGACAGACCGATCAACGTTAAATATATACCACCGGCAGTAGCTGTCATATCGATTTTAAGGCGCCGTAGGACAGCGAAGTTAAGCGAACAGAGTTTTTGATACAATATAATGCGTCTGTTTATAATAATATGGTTTCAAAAAAATACGGAATAGTAATCTTGCTTCTTTTCTGCAGCGAAATCAGTGATTCGAAACATGATTAAGCAATTTTCGCTCGATAAAAAAAAATCACGAACATAGGTCTAAAATACACTTAAAATATTCGTAACAAATTATGCACAAAAACTAAAAATATTAAAATTGCTTCTCAAAATCGGCAATATCATGTTTGAGAGAACTCAGTCATAGTTATTACAAGTTGAAAATTAAATGAAGGCAAACTATCTGTCAGTAGTTAACTAACAGTAATCGTACTGTACATAACGTTCTATTTGTTGTGATATGTTTACACCGTGTATATCAATGTAAAGTCCTCACACATAACGGAATTCGATCACTGATTCAGAATCATTCAAAAGCAAATAAAGGAGCATTTCTACCAAAGCGTTTACGAGCCCCGATGCAGAGGAGTTTGTCCATTACTAAACAACTACTCGAATCACATTTATTTTGATATTTATGACATACTTAGATCAAACGATTAAGTAATAGGAAGAATATTAGTAATGTTTAACGTAGTTTACATATTTTCATTGTTAATAAGAAATTACAACAACACATGTTATTTTTGGTTATTGAAAACAGAACAGGAAAAATGATAGGAAATCTTCTTCGTCATGATGACTTCATTAAAGTTATAATAGAGGGAAAGATAGAAGGAAGAAGAAAAAGAGGAAGACCACGTCTTCGTGCTCTTGCTTACATGGAAAACATTGAAGTTGAATCTTATAGAGAGTTGAAGGAAAAGGCAGAGAATAGAACAGAATGGAAATTACTCCACCGACAAGAGCCAAGCTCTTAAGTAAATGATGATGATGATGAATAAGAAATTCTAAAACTTTTACTGTAGAAAAATGGGCCATTAAAAACTATTGTTCAAGTTTATCTCCAGCTGCACTTCTTGACTCATTATTTCCTTGCAAATGAAACTAGACGAAAACTTATGCATACGGGCTCGTACTTGTTTTGCTCTTTATTGGTCAAAATACTGAATTCTGTGACTGAATTCCGCTTGTGTGAGGCCAGCCTAAATCTGGCAAAGTATTCCAGATGACCAGTAAATTGTGCCAGTTATAGTTGTGATTGAATGCAGCTGTTTTTCTTCAGCCAAGAGCATTCTGAACACAGTTATCATAAAACAATTGCAATCTTAAAACTTGAATAAATTATTCCATATCGTGCAATCTCTGAAACGCGAACACAAACGTAAAAACATCTCATTAGCATCACAATAGTTTAATTATGTTGTATCAAGTTTTAAATTTCATCGTTCGTAATGAGTTTTGAATAAACAAATTCACCTTTTAATAACACGGGGAAGGAATTTAATTTAACTAAGGTTAATTATCCCGATTAAGTGGTTTCCACGTTAAGTGGTATCATGGTGAGATCTTGTTAAAATTACGGATTTATTATTATATGAAAAGGGCGGAAATGTTTAAGTGTCGGTTGTTCTGCGTATAATTCAATTAAGGTTAGCCAAGGAATTGCTAATAATATTCGAATGAGAGTGGTTTTTTATTATGTTCACCTGATAACGTTATAACATCGTTCAAACACAATGTATGTACATTGTTCAATGAATAAATGACTATGACTATGACATCAAAATTCGAGTTATCGTATCTTCAGTAAAAAAAAAAAAACTGTAACTTAACGATGAATTGAATAACATAATAATTTTTAGTTTGAATCTATTAGTTTGTTTGTTTGTTTAATAACTTATAATAGTGTATTTCCGCCTTCATCCTGAAATGTAAAAAGTGCATATAACTATCGAACCTGTTCACATTTCACGAGAATCAGTTGTGAAATGCAACCTGTAGAGGAGAACAACAGATCGCGCAACATTAGTTGCCAAGTGTGCCGTGAGAAATTATGACATTTAAATACATGAGCCTTTCAAACATTTTGTTCACCAATTAAAATCTTTCTATTTCCCTATTTTGTTACCAAATTTTTTCGTTATTTTTATAAACATAATTATTTACTATTTTTAATAATTGATGTGTTGCATTCGAAGTTACTTTAAAATAATTTAGTTAACAAAATAGGACAGTTAAACATGCCATTGATCAGTTCTAGAAATGCTCAAAGTACGAGTAATTCATATAATTTTCAAATTCTATTGACCCCCTAACCTAGTCCTTTAGATCCCCAAAGAACCGAACCCAATAACATTTGCTTAGAGATTTAATCGCTGTAGTGTCTGGACGTACCCACGCACCGAGTATTGTATGCTAATGATGTGCTATCCGATGGTATCAAGACAACCTGTATATAGTTAACGTACATGATTGAAATGTAAAATGGTGTAATTTAGTTTTTAACAACGTATTTTTAAAACACTGATACTGAAATATGACAAAAGAGATACAAACCATTTCCATAACACAGGTTTCGTTAAGACATCCAAACAGCAAACATCTGCAACATGGAAGCATGTTATGTTGACGAAGGTCAATCTTCTACAAATTATAAATCTATCACTGGTTTCGTCAACTGTATCTAACATTACCAGTATTACCACCAGTTCATATCGCATCCGATACTCACCCGGAGCAAGCGGGCCAAAAATACTGACAGCATTACTGCGTTGATGGCCAGTGATATTCGTATAACCAGGTAAGATCCAGAGCGAGAGCCCCTTTCTCTCAAACATCACCCTATGTATTTGACGAACTTCTTGGCCTCAGTAGGTACACTATGGCCCAGCCGTCTCGACAGAAACCGTGACAAAATCATAGATTGGTTCAAGATTGGCATGTACGACAATCTTGAACCAGCGGTGCAATCTTGAACGCATGAGTATACACTCATGCGTTTTTAGCAAGGCATTTTAGGAAAATTATTAAAGTACATATCTACTCTACTATTCTACACCACTACCTCCAACAAAGAATAGGTAGTTATAGTTACCAATCCCACTGGTCAGTTGCGTAACGTTTTGTACATACGGTTGGTAAAAAAAACATATTTTCAAATGGGAAAATGACAGTGGAGTTTTGGACATTTTTTGGTGGACTAGTGCTGGGACGTGTACTTGTGGAGTCCCGTCAGCTAGCTATGATTGATTGACCAATATCATTGAACTCGTGACAGTAAAAAAAAACAGACATCGAAAATGTATGGATGTCATAAAAATAAATGTATCTTGGCACCTTTATAAATACTCCTTAAGACCATATCCTCCACAAAATCCTATACTTAAAACATCTGCCGTTTCCGTCGGCGCCGACGTGTTAATCCCACACGGGCTGTCAAAACATGGTCTTGCGCAGATTTACGCGTCACCACGGCCGCACAGTTAAAAAAATACGCAGTAAAAAATTTTTACCAACTGAACAACATTTTATAAATAAAGTGAGGGACGTTACCTAGTCACAAACTGAAGAAACTACGGGTACTAAACGACAATATCCATTCTTAGAATAATGATAAAAAAATACTATCACTACCTTGTATTTTATTTTTTTTGGTTTACGCCATGTTACCGAATGTACTTATACGTACTATTGGTTCCATTTTTGTTTTTTAGGAGTAACTATGCCTCCGTCATCAAAAAAGCTCGGAGGTTTCATAATATTATGTTCTCACCAAACTGAGATAAGTATAAAATGGGTCGCAAATGAAGGACGACTTATATTTATTTACGAACAGCGCAAGTTAAAAAAAGCTAGTGAAAATTATGAAACGTCCTTAGTTGAACTACTGTTTTTGTATGTACTGTGTGTGTGGAATCAATGTGGCAGAGCACAATGAGTAATGCAACATCAATGTGTCCATGCCATGATCAAGTGCTTACGATAATGCTAATGTTCTAGATCAAATGTTACCTGTTTTAGATCTCCCCTTCTGTTACAGAGGAACACTCTTGTCGAGTGTTCTCTCGTGAGTTATAGACGGTGGAAATAGGTATTATGTTTTTGTAAGTGGGCTTATTCATAATTATTATCATCATCTCATTGGGGGATTTGCGAGTCTTTTACTATGTGACGAATTTCCACGCATTCAAATAATCGTGAATATGTAGAGCTCTGGGCACACTAAAAAAAAATGGAAGTTTTTTGGAGTACCTACTTACATAATTTGTCGACTATGCACTGATCATACATTACGAGTAACATCCACACAATAATGAAAACAGTGGCAATGAACTCACCGAAAATACGTATTATAATGGCCGACCATACGTATATGTAGTACAGTCAGCATCAAAAGTAACTGCGCAATTGACATCTTCAAAAGCTCTTATTCCGTTTTAATAAAGACTTTTGACGTCTTCGTTTGCCCAGTTACTTTTGATGCTGACTGTACCTATAAGCCAGTCAGGTCACAGGCTATTTACTGCAATATATGAGTGAGAATTCTTCGAGTAGGTCCATAGTGCCCACGCATACATTATTCTATGTTTATATCCACTGTTAGTGTCAAATTAATTAATTAATTTAATATTTATCGCACAAAAGAACAACATATCGTACAAAAGGCAACTTAATGCCGTAAGCATTTTCTGCCAGTCAACCTTTATCAACTCGCGCCAATCAGGAACCGCTCATAATAAGACGTAGGGGCGCAGAAAGAATGACTGACTTGACCGACAGTTGACAGCTAACTGATACCGTACCGATTCCGCACGGCCTAATGTGGAAGTGACCTTACTAAACTACCACTGTCTCTGCAGGGCTATTATTCGCCACTTCGCAACTTTTATGGGCGAAGGGTCTGGTCCAGCTATATGCCTGCTGTCCTAAACAGTCTACCGACAAATAGCATAGAAAATGTAATTAACAGTATAGGGGATAAACCGCATAAAGCCAAATGTGTAATTAAGAAAGCCATACTCAGTGTTAAGAAAAATCTTAAATCTTAATTAATTAATTAATTAACTAACATAATATAAATGTCAAATCTTTGATATATATTAAACTAAACTTAGCTAATAATCTTTAAAAGTTAAGATTGTGCTAAGTCATGAAACATAAAAAAAAAAAATGATTTATTGAAATAAACAGTTCAAATTTTAATTTTTTTTTTAAGAAAAAACCATAGAAGTCTAATTAGCGCCGCAGAATGCCCCACGCAGTGGGTGCCATTGGCATTATAATATAATTATTATTAATATCATTTATTTCAGGCCGAAGCCCATAATGTTGTTAGTACGGTACAATTATCATTATGCGGGGATGGGGGCGGGGTGTCAAAACGATGCCAGGCATCCGTTTAGTTCCAACATGCGCATACCAGAAGGGTAATGTAACGTTTTGAACGCGCGTTAGTTAGATCGAACAGTAATTTTTCCATATAAAATTGACATTTAGATCTACCTAACGTACGTACAATGCGTTACAGCGGCGCTACCACGAACTTCGAATGTCGAATTTCGGGTATTTCCATCTCTATCGCACTTCCTTACTCGAGTAACAGGGATGCATGTATTACGAACTTCGACATTCAAAGTTCGTGGTAGCGCCGCAGGTGCACTGCAGGTTTTATGCACCTGTTTAGGTAGAAAGTAAGGTTTTTTCGTTAGCTGGCCTCACCTCACCCTCCGCGCCTAAAGAATCTTCTGATTACTCTACGAATCGCGGCGTAAGATATATTTGTGGGTGAACAGTGAGGTGAGATTAAAACTGTTGTAACGTAATATCACGTCATTAGTAAGAATGTTACTAGGTTATTTGACAATTTAATTTCGGGGTTTGATGTCCTTAGTGATGGCTCTGTCAATTGCAAGCGAGGCCAAATGCCAAAAATGTAATACAGTAATTACATCCAGTGGGTCCATTTGAGGTGTCTGCCGTTTAATTGCGAATGATTTATGAATGTTTAAACCATGTAAACGTTTCCTTTTAGGCGCAAAGAAGGAGATGTAGCGGGCAAGATTTTAAACACGGACGCAATCCTGTATACGCAATACTAACGGTAAAAATCGTGTATCGCTATTGGCGACTTATTCGGGCTCATCAGGTTTCCTTTATCGGGTTGTGTTTTTGTTGTTTTTTAATTTTAACTGTTCGATAAGAAGTATATCAAGTCATACAAATATGTTATATATTTCAGACGAGGAATAATATGCCTCTGCTCTATTATTTTTGTATTTGTATTGATTTAGGTATTTATTCATTAACAATATTACAATTGTGATTGAACATAGATTAATATATATTTCAAAATAAAATTAAAAATATATTCAGCAAAATATTTCACATAATCGTCAACATAATAAAATAACTCTTTCACCACCAATTCTCTCAGTTCATTTTTGAAAAGTTTAAGTCTAGAAGTCTTCCACTCACCAGGCAGCCTGTTGTAAAGTTGCACACTTTGGTATTGTGCACAACGTATAACTATTTTGTAAGTTACAATGTACAATGTAGTTACTTTCTTGATGTAGTCTCGTGAGTTTCCCTTTCTTCTATAGTCTTGTACTCACCCCGACTCTTAAACAGCTCAGTAAGGAGGAACAAATTGTACAAGCACGGAACCGCCAAATTTTTTAATTTTAGTTGTGTCTGTTTGTGGAATACGCACTGGTTCTGAGGGTTCTCTTTTGAATTATGTAGTTACTAAGGCTCTATGCGCATTGTAGGCGTAATTATTTCCCTAAAGCTTGACTCTTACCTACGAGCGTTTGAGTTGGGATACGGATCGTGCGTAGGAACCGTATCCTAGAAATATCGGTCCAAAGTAGCAGTAACACTATTTAGGCAGAGTTTATAGTCAGTCTGAAGAATACCACTGCTTCGGACCGATATGAATTCTCTGTGCGCATATACTTGAAATTATTTGAGTTGGCCGAATTGCATCAAAGTAGAACATTCAAAAAGTGACTCTACCGTCCATGGTAGAAGATTCCAATTCGAAAGACAAGCTTTCTAAAAATTCAGCCATATTAAATAATCTCTACCATAAGTACTAAATGTTATTAGGCATAAAGCATCTTGCCTCTCATAACTTGCGCCGCAGCCCACGCAACAGTTGTCCAGTCACCCCGATCTGTCATCGGCGACCGCCGCCATATTTATCGACACGTTCAAACCGATTGTAAACGTCAATTAGCACGTGATGTATGTATTTATTGGACGGACGGACGGATTTATGGATGGTGTTAGTTTGTCTGAGGTTGACGTCTGTGTTAAGGTGTGGGTAATCTTTATTACTGTCATTATTCTATGTGCTACATAGATGTATTCGGTCTGGAAATTAGCTCTGGAAACCTAATCATGAACTGAGATTCGATGTAATTCGTATAGCTTAAAATAAATACGCTTGCCTCAGTGCGTAAGCAAACCGGGAAATAATAATATAAGTATATATAAATATTGAGCCTTGTTATGACATATACTCACTAACTAACTACCCAGACTAATCACCCAAAGGGCAATGGAGAGGACCATGTTGGGAGTTTCTCTGCGTGATCGCATCAGAAATGAGGCTGTCCGCAGCAGAACCAAGGTAACCGATAGCCCTTCGGATCGCTAAACTTAAGTGGCAGTGGGCGGGGCACACAGCACGTAGAACCGATGGCCGTTGGGGCGGAAAGGTTCTCGAGTGGCGACCACGTACCGGAAGGCGCGGCGTGGGTAGGCCCCCGACAAGGTGGACTGATGACCTGGTAAAGGTGGCGGGAGTCCGCTGGATGCGGGTGGCGCAGGACCGGTCGCTTTGGCACTCTTTGGGGGAGGCCTATGTCCAGCAGAGGACGTCTTTCGGCTGATATGATGATGATGATGATATAAATATTACTATAAGGGAACAATCTTACACAAACAAACTAGGCATAGCCTCTAGTCTCGAGCTCAATAAGGCTTGTGCGATGCGTACTATAACTACGAGATAAATTCTTAAACACTTATAAACATCCAAGACTCAGAAACAAATATTCATGCTCATCACACAAATATTTGCCCTTACCGGGATTCGAATCCAGGACCCTCAGCGTCGTAGGCAGCGTCACTACCCACTACGCCAAATGGTCATCAGTCGGATAATTAAAAAAAATCGGCTTTTGGTGAATTCGGGTATAAATTTTATTTATTATTTTTATTTATAAATATAAATAATAGGGGACAATCTTACACAAATCGACCTAGTAAATAAACAAAGTCAAACCTTTGTAACTCGTAACGTAACGAATGTCTGTACCATTTTGCAGTTGGGTTGGAAATTGTATGTAACAATGTCTCTTAAGAGTGATTATAGTCACTGGATTATATTACCATCTTATTAATTAAACTTACCAAACATCCGTTAAAACGTCTTTTCCCTAGAAACACTTTCAAGTGACAGATAAAGACAATTGAATTTTATCGGTTTGTTGCTAAATTAGGTTTGGTGAACGATTTTGAATAAGGGCACTAGAATTTGAGGAAGAATTAAGTTAATACAATTCTTTATTGCACAACAAATAACAGAAATTATCGCTTTAAAGGGATCGATATTTATATATAAATAACGCAAGTATTTTGGAAAGCCACAACTTCTTCAAATTACGCTTAAGTGACGCAATAGACTGGCACTATCTTAGCGACAAGGGGAACTCATTCCACAGCTTCACAGCGCATTTTAATCTTAATTTCTGTTAAATATTTTGCTAACTACATACCCTTACGTTTTGCAACACCCAGCAGCAATCGGTGTTAAGCAAACACATTTATTTGCCTATCGCCTAATGATGATGACTTTAGCAAACTTTGGCAATGTTTTTGCGGATTATGTCATTGACACATACAAATTATTATCAGTACCTTGACTTCAAATGAGAAATGTAAGACCACTGAAGACGTATCATTGTTGCAGTTAACACGCGATAAACAAAATATACCGAAAGACGCAGCGTATGAGTAGGCGCCCCCACAAGGTGGTCTAATGTCCTGGTAATGGTCGCGGGAGTCCGCTGGATGCGGGTGGCGTAGTAGAATCGGTCACTGTGGCACTCTTTGGGGGAGACCTATGTCCAGCAGTGGACGTCCTTCGGCTAATATGATGATGATGATGAAACAGAAGTTAAAGCAGACGACCGTTCTTTCTTCAAATAGTATTAAAAAAAACTACTTTATCCTATCATTGTCATCATATTTAAGAGCTACGTGTAGCTATTGTCGGTGGAGCCAGTATATTGTATGTATTTTTTTACAAGACGAATGCTCTATGTAAGTTTTAAGCCTTATTTCTTTCTGTTTCAGTGCTTTTAAATACATTATATTTGTGTTTTTAGTTCTAGTTATTCGCTACCAGCCAATACATCTTCACGAGTAGTCTCTTGGTACTTTACTCATATAGTTGACGGCTCTAAAGTAAAGGGTGAATCAAGTACTGATTATTACGGTTTCGCTGTGCTCATGACGTAATATTCATTATTTTGATTAGTGTGCAAAGATTGAGTCATCTTGCACATCCGCAGTGTAAGACTGTTTATATCTACCTAATTCTTTAAGTATCTCTAACACCGAACACATTTAAAACACCACTTCTAAACTTATGAAGTACATCAATTATTTAAGTATTTACCTAACTTTACGTTATTAATGTACTTAATACATTGGCTTTGGTAATTGAAGGGACAACTGTTACTCGCGTCCGCAGGAGGTACCTACCACAACCCTGCACGTGTCCCCTGGGTGGTGCTAAAGAGTGACAAACTTTAAAGGTGAAATAATGTATGCCATACGATAAAAAAAATTGAAGTTGTTAATTAAAGTAGTAAGACTTTCTATTTTTTCCTGGAACAAATATGGCAATGACACAATTATGCCATTAAAGTTATATGGAAAAAATATGGAAATTACATTGTCTATGAACTTATGTTTACAAGAATTACTTAATTGTATTTATTCACTCTTTTATATTTTATCGATGTTTGGTGTAGATCAGTTCCTCGAACGCCTTTCTACTTAGGTTTGTTTACGTTTAATGAGTGAGATCCCTTGTCATTTATGGACTGAAATAAAGTGACGCCATTTGCAACAAATTTAAAATGGCAAACCCTAGATTGCAAATGGGTTGTCTACCCTAAAAACTAAGCTAGATAGCCTCCATGATTCATCACCTCATACTCAACGATTTCCCTCCCTAAAAGCGCAATTATCAACTAAACAACATCTAAAAACTGCATCCGGTCTTTGCCATATTCCGAATAGGCCCGCTTGATAAACAAGGCGATAAAAATGCCTCCCCGCTATGGCTCGGCGACTTTAGCATGTATCGGTATGCGTAATTGGTGCAAAAACGCGAAATTACTGCAAAGATACAAATTTAATACGCGCACAACATCTTATTCCATGTTAAAACTAAATAGGGTACGTGATATTTTCAAATGAAGTTTAGTTGAGGTAAGACCGTAGCATTGTTCCTGGCTCAGTCTGTAATATAACCCTCTCATAGCGTGGAGATTGTTCTAAACCAAAAACCTTTAGTTTGTTTGCAGAGTTACAATTTCTTAACTGATATTGCATGTAAGTTTTTCTTGCAATTACCTATTATTTTTGTATTCCGTGATGTAGGTGAGGGCTGAAAAACAACGCTTTACAGCCGAGACAGGCTAGCAGCACACGCTGAGCCCCGAGCCTATTGATATTTTGTAAACATATATTATTATTTTTTTAAGTTGGGGAATTTCGAATACAGTAAGCCAAGTTGCCATATCTTAGTGCCTTGCTGAAAATTTGTATTTTTTTTTAATATTACGTAAGCTACGTCATTCGTTGAACTACATATTCCGTGTTATCGGCATCATCGAAAGACGAATCCTTTGTTGGACCAAGATCATACCATTCAGTTAAAAACGTCATGTCCGTTTGCCGAAGGAATAATTCAGCCCGGTATATATTATAAATATCAGTATTTATTTAAGATAAACCAATACAAATGAACAGACGACAGATGGACAAGCGTTCAAGGCTCATAAATGAGGAAATACTAACGATACTGGTAACAAAGTATGACAGACTGATCTGCAGAAGATGCCAGCTCCATCTTCGCATTCGATTTTTTCCAATTAAGATGCGGTCTTTTTTAAGAAACTGTTATACTCAGTTCCAAAAGCTCCATCGCAAGAGAGGAATAGTGGATTAAAGGAGGCTCTCAAGTCTGCAGTAGCTGCTCTGCAGTATATTATATATACATTTTTTTTTATAACACGTCGGTGGCAAACAAGCTTACGGCCCACCTGATGGTAAGTGGTTACCGTAGCTTATGGACGCTTGCAACTCCAGGGGTGTTACATGCGCCTTGCCGACCCTTTAAGAATTATATTTACTTCTTCGGCTGATACGATGATTATGATGACGATATGTTAAATGTTCTAACGCGCGTTCCAAAAGTGACGCGTTATATCTGCATGCCATGCACTTAAAGTTGGAACTAACACTCTGATCGAACTTACAGATACGCAGTGCTACTTGACAAGAGCAGTACCAATAACAGTTATACCTTAAAGAGTTAATGTCCAGAGCGCACATCGTTAAATTGTCCGCGTGTAAGCAACTTATACGTGCAATACGAAACATGTCTTTAAAAACTCTTATGTCGCTTCCAGATCCCACTGAATTCTATATTATAACTGGCCGGGATAAAGTTGGTTTTGCAGCACAAGGATGGCCAAGATCGGATAATGGATTGTCGAAAACGCTGTAACTACTAACTGCTGTTTTACGCAATGATTTAGTTTTTACTCTTGCGTATTTATTGGGTTGAAATTGTATAATGACTGTACATTGACAGTGTAACATGCAGTGGCAATAAATCGAAATGTACCTACTTATAGCTTTAGTAATGGAATTAAGCGAGTTGTAGTGTTTTTATTTAGTTTCAATTTATTAGCCAGTTATTTTTAATGACCAACAGTGACAGCTTTCTCGTCTTTCCTAATTTTAGAGCAGCTCAAAAGGGGGCAATCCCGCCGCTGCTAAAATACGTAAGAACTATTTGTGTGTATGGTATAATATAACTGTTCCAGTTTGTGGACGCCAGGACGCTACATGAGCGCTGGAGGGGGTACCATAGGCCGGTCATCGCGGGATCGGGGTGACCCGCGATGGTTCAAAGATTTCCTTGGTGTAATTTAATATAATAATATGTTTTAGTTTCATGTCATGTAATTTATTTGCAATTTAATAATGATGATGATGTTTCTACCTTTCCGGAATAAATAAAATAATTTTAACTTCATTACGTTCTCGATGATAAAAATGTACCGATAGTTTTCCTGAGAACGTATGGTGTTGAAAAAGAGACACTCTTTGGGGGAGGCATATGTCAGAAGTGGACGTCTTTCGACGGATATGACGATGAATGATAATGAGATGAGTACTCTACTACTTACTATTGTAATTATCATAGGATATAAAAAACTTACTACAATGTTCATGGTTTGTTCACATTTTCATTACTGCAAGAGAACGCAGTATTTTACTTGACAGCATATTGGGTACGAACAACTTTACTTGTCATTGAGTGCACGAATACAGTTCGTGACCACTTTACATTGGTGTCAAAAATACACATCCACAATACCAATCAATACTTATGCATTAACAAAATTATCGCCGCAGACTCCAGACTTAAAATTACGAAAGCGCAAACACATTAATTAATTCCGTGTTGTAGGTTAAAGTGGGTTTATTGGGCGATAAATCGGGGATTTATTGCTTTATTCGCCTCTTATTAAAGCTATAGTTATGCGTTATTAATTTTAGAAAACGGTTGTAAAGTTTACGATTCGGTTTTAGTTTCGGTGTTCGGGTGTGGTTGTATAAGATAGTATAGTATAGATAAGTATGTATAACACACGAAAAATCAGAAGTCATTTCTCCGATAGCAAACTTCTAATCTGAAGTAACTAACGAGTTCGCAAACCGCAGGCTATTTTACTTTGACGTCAATAAATGGAGTGATTTCCTAAAGAAGTAGATAATTTACGTTTACTAATTAAAATCTTCGTTAAATCTAAAAAATCCCCTCGAGGCACTGTACCGAGGATGCTGGCGGCATTTCCTCTCTGAATTGCAATGACCAGCTCCTCGGTTATATCGACCAGACGTTTCACGATTTCCTCAAATAATTATGCGTACTGGGACCCCACGGACCGAGAGTCTCGACACCAAAGGGTATAAAGTTTTACCCACTCTATATTTACTACGTTTTAGATTTTTGGCATTTTTTACTTATAGGTACGGAATGTATATTCGAACACTTCTCTGTACAGCCGGCGTTGCAAGCTTTATATTAACTTGACCTGTTCGTATGTAAGTATGTAAGTTCGTCAAATTTTGCAATCCGTTTTTCAGTCACTTGCCGTTATCAGATTGAGCTGAAATTTTGGGTATTAGTATAGTTTGGATGACCATGAAATATTATGGTACCATCAAGCTGATCAGGGGCCGTAGACAAGGTTACAATCGACAAGCGCTAACGCTAACGCTAACTAATAAAATGTATAGGAATGACAGATGTTACCGAAAAGTGTTTCGTCGGCATCTGTCATTCCCAGCGTTAGCGCTTGTCGATTGTAACCTTGTCTAGGCCCCCCGATTATGGAGACAGAAGGTGGCCATGGGAATTCAGTATTTAACCGAAGCAACCCCGTTGAGTTTGGGCTCGTTAGAATCGTCTCAATGAGTAGTTGATGATGGTATACAGAAAAGTACAGTCAGCAATAAAAGCTTGTACCAAATATGAATTATTTGACAGAAACTTATTTCACTAGTCTCTGCATGTGAATTGAACGCCCGTCATGTTCTGAAAAGTACGCGAGTGCGAGAGAGACGGGTGTCTTATCCACAAATAGATGTGATAAAATAATAATAGCAAATTTTACGATACCCATTCGACTCGAGCTTGGAAACTTTACGTTATAATTATACTAATTTATGTATTATTGACTGCTGCTGAATATGCAAATAGTGGGTAATAATAACACGTTAGCTTATATAAATAATTACACAGGTTTATAATATCCATTATAATTTAAATTTGCAATTTAATTATGACAATATCATTAACGCGATTTGAGTGCGTCACATCTTGTGAATTACCGCCTGCCAGTACTAAAAGGTTTTACTCACCAAACTGTAACTGGCCAACGTTGGCCCAATGTGTACAGCCGGCGTTAGGTTCCATAGAATGGAACGCACAGCGAGGTCATTGCACACCTCAAATCCAGCAGGTCGATCACGTAACGCATTGTACATACGTCAGATAGATCTTAATATCACTTTTTGTATGGGGTTATAACAATTCAGTAATCCTAACGTGCACGAGTTACGTGATCGCCGCTCAGGTACCGGAGATGTCGAACATGTATTTTCATATTTTTCATGTAGGTATGTAATACATACCTACATGAAAAGTATTTGGAACTTCGCATGGTTGACAGCTTCTGATATACTCGTATTCAATATAAGTGTCACTTTTGTATGTGATTGGTAGTGAGCAAAAGGCATGATTTAATTTTAATGTCAACAAAAAACCCGCAGCTACACAATTTGGATCAAAACACTCCTTTAACATAATTGCAAACATAAACAATATGGCCGCCCATGCAGTCACGTCCGTGAACAATAATATTCTTTTTATTACTTATTACTAGCGAATAAAACTCAAAATGTAATATATATTTTTAGTGTCGGCCGCACGTTAAAATGCAGCATAAAAAACCTAAAACGCGATAGCGTGGGTTGGTCTTAGGATAATTTATGCCACACTTAATGTACGGATTAAAATTTTATCGACTGTTATGAACGCGAAATATATCGCATGCATCAAAAAAATAAAATGTTATTAAAACCCGAGAATATAATATATGCACTTGTCACGTTTCGTCTTTGACTGTTATTAATGTATTCCGCCACCTTCTTACACTGATTTACGAGTAAGGCTTAATAGCCTGATATAAAGAACGACAAAATTGCCATAAATATAAATATTGGACACTTTAAAAATATAATCAATAGCAACGTTGTACTATTGACGCGCGACTATGTATAAGGAATTTTTTCTAAAAAGTTTCAAGCCGGGCGTTGTTTCCAACGTTTTTCAAAGCGAAATAATATATAATATACTTTACAAGTTTACAGTACATATGGTGCTACTTTCCCGCACTAGTGCGGAAAGAGCACTTTCCGTGCACATGACGAAACTTTAAAGAGCCATATGTACAGTAATAGTTATTTACGATACAAGTGCCGAAAATAGGAAATTCGCAACGAGTGGAGATAAATTAAAACACGACCGAAGGGAGTGTTTTAAATCGACACGAGTTGCGAATTACCTATTCGCACGTGTATCGTACAACGTTTTACTGTACATATGGCTCTTTAAAGTTTGGACATATGCATGAAAAGTGCTCTTTTCCGCAATAGTGCTTATAGGTATGTCCTGTAAAACGTTGTACGATACACGTGCGATTAGGTAATTCGCAACTCGTGTCTCCCTTCGGTCGTGTTTTAATTTATCACCACTGGTTGCGAATTTCCTATTTTCGGCACTTGTATCGTAAATAACTATTATCTACGCACATATCATTAGTGCTTTTAAATGCGTTCAGAAACCGTAGGAAATGACCAGCATTATTACAACCAATTTTACTATGAGAACTTTCTTGTCTGTGGTAGTAGGTAAAATCTGTACTGTAATGTTATTACAGTACAAATTTTTGTATGGTTATGAGTTTAAATTTGGAACAGCTGTCAAAACTCATATGGGTCTCTATTCTAGTATTCATAGATATTAAAACAGTTATCGATGCGATTCAGTATGTTTTTTTTAATATCAATAACTACTATAATACTTCATTCGTTTGTCTATGATTTAATTTTGTCATTTCTTTGTTGGTTATTTGCTGTTACGAAAGTAGAATTGTGAAAATTTGTATGTAACTCACATTTTAGTAGAAAATATACTAAAATGTCACTGTCACTACCCAGTAGTGACTGCGAGAACGATATGCACACTCCTCCGGATATCGTAAATGCAGCCACGATTGCAACAAAGATATTTTACAGGTAGCACTATAGTAGCAATGCAGGTCATTTTCCTACGGCTTCTGAACCCATCTTAGAGTACTTATGATAGGTGTGTAGATAAAGTAGTGTATGCAACTGTACATACTTTGGCCGTAAAACACTCGTGTGATCCTATTATGAAACTCGCTGACGCTCGTTTCATAAAACCACACTCGTGTTTTAACGCCTCTGATTATGTATCAGTTGCATAAACTACTATACTACGCTAGCTCGACGTCCTAAAGAGGACCTTAGCCTCTGACACAAGAGAACGCCACTCTTCCGTATTCTACGCCACCTCACGCCAGTTGGATGACCCAAAAGGGTGGTTACGTTTTTGAGGGCTTCGTCACTCCAGCGGTAACTTGTTAGGCCGACCCAGCGAGCATTTTTCATTGCCATGTGCCGATCCACATACGCTCTCGTCACTGCACGACCTTCTTTCTACAGCCCCCCTATTCTGTAACTTTTTTTAAGCTCACCCCAACGCTCACCCAGCACAAATATATCTGGACACCGCGATGCGTAGTAAGTAAGCCTAGGTAGAGGTCTAGTTTCGTGACGGGTGACCGGCGGGGTGAGCCGCATTAGCGCATAGCGAATAACAGCCCAGGCGCCGTATCACGGTCGGCCTTATCACGCGATACGTGACAAGATAGAGCGTCGAGCCTGGTGGCAGAGCCAGCGGAGTTCCGTTGCTGACTTCGCCAATTAAAATAATATGGCAAATTGTATGATATCACGATATGGGGGCTAGCCTATCTGGCTGCCAAAGTGCGACTCAGCAACGCCTATCTCAGTCGCACTGTGCTAATTAGAAAGAGGATGAATACCGATTCCGCCTCGGCAAATTTGTAGTGGCCTTCCCATGATGAAGTCCTGTGGTTTTGCCTGCGTTGAACAAAACCATCGTCACTTAGGTACTCAAGGTATATTTTGTATACAAGTGATATTTTTATATTGGATGAAGCTTTTTGGAGCTTACCCCTTATTAGATTTGCTATTCGTTTTATAATATTAGTGTACAGTCTAATATGGATGTCTTTCGTGTCCAAACAAAACAAAGTAAATAAATAATAAATAAATACAAGGGGACAATCTTACACAAATCGACCTAGTCCCAAACAACGCAAAGCTTGTAGAATGGGTACTAGACGACGATAAACATACTTAATAAATAAATACTTAAATACATAGAAAACATCCATGACTCAGGAACAAATATTCGTGCTCATCACACAAATAAATGCCCTAATTCGAACCCGGGCTTCGGTATAGGCAGGGTCACTGCCAACTAGGCTAAAGCAGTCGTCAAAAATAAAGTATATTTTAATTGATTACCTACTGCAATTAAGTATCAATTATAACTATTAATTTTGCCTCTCGATACCAATTAATTTAATTAAACGGATGTGAAACAATGGTTCTTATAATCGCTTGAATTTACTGCCATTATTATTTATTGGGTTTTGTCGAGAGTAACATAATCGTGTAGCCGCGGTTTTATTGCCTATTGCGATCACGCCACTTGTTTTACTGCAGGAAAATCCGGAGTGATTCATTGAATAACACTGCAGTTTTTACGTTATGTAGTTAATTTTCTCAAAAACTAGGCTATATACCGTTTGATTCACTAAGAAGCCTATTCTGACCAACACAAGGCCTGTCCGCCATGCTGCATTCAAGCACCTCCGAGATGTACACCAGAATGCGGTTGACAACGACAGTCATGGTACCGCGGACGGCGAAGACCCAAGAACGATGACGGTTACAGCGGGATGCCATGATTCGAGTTTTGTAGCTGTCAAATATCGGTTTTTAGAGAGAGAATGGTCAGTATGTTAGTACTATTATTTATTATGTACGACGATATGGACAAATCACAATCAAAATCTATGAATTAGAGTGACAACTGAACCTTTTTAATTACTTAGGAACGAAATCCTAGGTTGCGTCAGAGCGGTGGAGATGGATCGCGAAAGTAGCCATAGCATTAGTGGACGACCCAAGCCCACGAATACATACTCTGTTTATGATGGATGCCTATGAGAAAAGATGGAGAGCAAGAATTGACGAACATTCCAAAAATAATCTTCTGTCTCCAATATTCTAAATACTGGTGGCAACTTTTTCACTTCGAATGATATCTTATTTTCAAAGTAATAAAAACACGCTACGAGTATAATTTGAATCCACTAATGCTGGTTGAGCTTTTTGCTATCTGAGCTAGCTGGGCTCTACTAGCGACTAAAAATTTGACAATTTATTGCGAGTTTTATGATTGAAAGTATTCACATAGCCGTCATGTAACAAGTTGCTATAAAAACAAGCCGAATGTAGAGGCTCATCAAAACTACAAAAATCTTTATAGTTGCAGGTTCCTAACTCAGCTGTTTTACGACCATTAACAGGCTCCATAATTCACCCACACACAACCATCACAATAAATTATGCCCCACCGTCACCCATTACATCTAATAACACAGCGCTCCTCAACCTTCGGCGCTACTAATAAAACTCCACTTTTATAGCGCTCCTATAAAGCTAGTTGTAAAATAGCACTTTAATAGCTATAATATAGCCTTGTTATCGCAAAACCGACCTATGAAGACTGAATGCGCATTAAAAGGTGCGTTCCGCCTAGCTCTGTTACATTTTATATACTTAAAACATTTTGACCACGACACCATCTGCGCTGAACTCGTCAATAAGAATAACTGCATAGTGTAAACGTCGCTCACGTGTTCTTGTTCTCATGTAGCTGACGTAGCTCATTTTTGCTAGGAATGTGTGAGTTGTGAGTACACTCTCTGCGAGAAAAATGATTATAACTAGTGTTCGGAGTTTCGGTGGCAAATTTCACAAGCAAATCAATTCAATCAATTTTTTCAATTTTTTCAGTGGCGTAAATGAATAAATAAATTATTCATTTACCTGAAGTACTTAGTATGACATTAATTGGCGGCAGGTACAAACATTATACTGTCCCGACTGTTTTGGTGACATGTTGTACGTATGTAATAAGTAAAAATAAATAAATTTATTCAACAATGTTTACCTACATACTTGTGTTACTAGTAGTCCTGTGTTATCGTGGTATAAGAAGGTAATGCTCGCAAGATATTTTATAAGGAGTATTATGCAAAATTATTCATTTAATCGTTATTCGTTTAATCAAAAAAAAATAGTTAGGCGACTCCATTACCTGTGAAATTTGCCACCGAAACTCCGAACCCTAATTATAACACACCCCTATGCAAAATTAGAACATTAGGGATAAAGAATCCTGGGTTATAAAACTTTTTATCCTTTCCTTTTTTCCGGAACTCCTTTTCATTCAAAACCGATTTTCAATTAACAACAGGAAAAAATAATAGGTAGATACTGTTAAAAACATTGAGTCACTTTTACGTGCATAATTCAAGTAAATATGACAGTTAATGCCTTAATTTCGTAAGTAGATCCACATCGCAGGCATGATTAAATTAAGGCCTTATTGGTGGCAATTACGATCTGCTGACTGATGTTTTAAATGCGTCTTTGTTTAAGCGTTTTGTAAGCATACTCAGCGTCAGAGAGATGTATACCTTTTTCGCCTTATCACACGGAAATAAGGTGCAAAAGTGTGAACATGTCTGTGACGTCGACTGTTGAACATTATTGTTCTAAGATTTATCAGAGATTTATTATTTTACAGCGAGATTAGATTTTATAACAGTAATTATAGTAGTAAAGTTATCATGAGTTCTAGGATGTTACTCGTTTTGTTTGCTAATTTATAAAAACAACGAATGTTCTTATTTTGAAAAACTAAAAAAACATGTCTTAATTAAAACCTGATTACTATCTTTCTCTCAAACATACATAACAAAGTGACAAATAAGGACAAACGAATTTTACGGGATTTTAGATAAAATAGGTTCGGTTAATGTTCATTAATAGCGGTTAAAAACAGAACAGTACCTACCTACTTACATACACTGTATCAACACGGGAAATACGGGCATTGTCTGAATAATTTCCGTATCAGTATCTGAATAAAAATGATTACCAATAACATGACGAAGTTTAAGTTAGTGCCTGTATTTTTTCGTTTATTTTTATTCAGATGTATTTATTATTAATGTTGGGAACTGTCCCTGCAGATATTTTTGGCATTTCTTTTGTAAAAAAAAATATATTTTGCGTGATTCGAGCTAGCTCTACAAACAACGCAAAATAACATCATATATAAAAAAAAACTTTGATGTCAAATATATGTTAAACAAAGCTCGCGTTGGCTCAAATACTTAATACTTATGCTTCTATCGGTCATAAGCGGCCAAAACCTTTTAAATCCGTAATTTATGTCCGGTTGTTAAAGAATGATGAATAGCTTACTTTATTCAAAATAAAATACGAATATATCCAACCCAAATTTCAGCCTTATTACCAATAAATAAGAACTATCATCATTTTTAACAGCCAGTGGTCGGCAATCTATGAGCATTTGATGATACAAAGTTAGGCGTGTAATAGTAAATTCATTATGGCTGAGGAAATATTCAGTTAGTAATTATAATCGTGTTTGGTATGTATAATTGGCGGTTTGCGTTGGAATTACTTGCGTTAATTGAAATTGTCTAGCACGTGAATGATGGGAGAGAGATGGGAGAATTAAAAAGTTTGTTAACTTCGTGTTTTCGAATGATTACAAAATAAGCATGTGATTGAATAAAAAATGTTTTATTTTTTAATATTTCATGCTATTTATGTATAAATATTTCTGAATTCAATAATTGATGTTTTCCATAAAAAATCGAGTTGCCATAATAAAATAGGTAATATTGTAATATTTTCTCTGTATTTTCACCCGAGTAGGGCTCGGTTGCGCAGTTATTTTTCCTTTAAATGCTCAAAAAGCTGCAGGATCTAATTGTCTATTAAAGTTTTTTACGCCGCCGCAGCAGAATTTATGCCGCCTGTTTTGTGTTGATTCTTTTTATAACAAGAAAAATACATTTTTTTTTTTTTTCAACACTTACTACTACCTATCTTTACAGGTACTTAACCTAAGACAATAGTGTAACTATTAACATGTTAACCTTAACTAATTATTCTAAATTATGGCGCCTATAACATAACGTGAACAATGTGGACTTTGTGAATTCAGTCAGAGAACACATTTTAACATAATCACAATACCAACATAATGCTCACCAAAACCTCTATCCCAGTTGGAAGGTTATGACGCGTAGACAAACGGTCTAATAAATCCTACGCGAGCAGCTGCCGGTGAAATATGGCGCTCATGAAAAGGATGGATTTGTGGTTTGACTTGGTACTTCACTGCAGCGAAATAAGGATGCACTCATTTAAATTTTAGAGCCAATGTACATGTACATTATTTTAAATTCACGAAGACAAATTCAAATACAAACTTAATTGAATTTGTATTTGTATAATAGCTATCCACTCCGGTACGCCACCCCAAATGATAGTCTGACCAGGGAAAGATGAGCCTAGAAAAGAGTGGCAAATTATAAAAAACAGCGTGTTGCAATTGCAACACTGTGTATAACGCGATAAAATAATAATGATACTAGAACATTTTTTTTTCCAGTTCACACAACATCAAGCAGAAGGAAGCAATAAAACTTTTTAACTTCATTACACTTTATATTTAAGAAGAATAATCAGAAGCACTCTCCAAAATTTCAATTTTGATGAGACCATAATAGCTTTTTTTATGATATTCTTGAATGTGAATAATGTTAGTAGCAAGCCACCCTTTAATTCTCTTAAAAAGCAAAAACAGTCCAATGTATTATGGAACAGTTACTTTCTTAGTTACCATATCAAGTAATAAGTTGAAAAACTCTTTAAAATTCTGAGAAACTGCGTTTATACATATTCTGGGGCAAGCGTGTCATAGTAAGTGTTATCAGGGGTGACAAACCTCCTAATTTAATAAATTTCTTTGAATTTTTTAATTCACTTTACTATACTATTTACGAGTTCCTATAGGTATAACAGTAGTATTTAGTATTAATGCCACTCGTGATTACTTTCGTCTTTAACCAATAAAAATCTTTATTTTGTTTTTGTTATACATATACCAATTTACCGCATTTTATCAGGTGACAAGAACTGAGGCGATTTTTTTGTTTTGTACGTAATTGTAATTGTGTCACAATATGGTTGATTATTTATGTTTTTGAGTGCTTGAACCCAACATCCGCATCCTAAAATGTCGAAAAACCGCATACGCAGTAGAGTCATGTGTTCCAAGTATGCGCACTTAAGGTTCGAACCGTTGTCACATCTAAAATTACCAATATAATCAAACAAAACTTGTTGATTTGTCAAAGCGTTTATTAATCTATAATTAACACACACAACTGACCTCCTACATGGCACTCATTTTTGGCAATTGACGAAATTCTAGCACAGTCAACATGCGGACACTTACCCGCATATGGAGGTAGAAGTGCGCATCGGTGCGGGTAAGCATACGCAATTATAATAAATCACAGCACAATCAAATACGATTGTATTAAATACTATTTTTAATAAAACTTAAACATTCCTTTTGTCTAGGAGCAAATCTAATTAAGTATGTCATTAACGTTAATAGAGTTTTGCTAAACAATCAACACAATATTTCTATCTTACGTAACGTACGTACGTAATAAAAAATCACTAACTCCTTCGATCAATAAATAGTTGCAGTAACGTTAACAGTCATAGACTAATCTAAAAGAAAAAATCAACGTAGACATTTAGCAGTCTTATATATAAAAAAAAAATTGCTTAACATAATTACTCATTACTCATTACGACGAGCAAATGCGCATACTTGACCCAAGGTATCAAAACGCAAACACCCTTCTAATAAACCATGATTACGTCATCACACCGGGGTAACACATTAAACACACAAAAACTTCATTTAATAACATATATTTAGATATTTACACATGTGCAATAAATTAAATGTTTATACAAAATAATTAACTTTGAAAATTACAAAATATCGCAAAAAATTCAGCCGCAAACTTTACGTACAAGCGTCACTGACGGCGTCCGTAAGGGCACTGAGGGAGAGAGTGTGCGTTCCTTTAATTTATTTGGTTTAGGAGATAATACTATTGCGCACGGTTGCCCACTGCGCACGCTTGTAATGCATGACTCTACGCACATGCCTGAATGAAACAGTGCCAATTTGTAATAAAAATGACAATTTATAAAAGGTTTGACCGCCCTGACATGGGGTAAGAGTAGTTTATGACTCTCTTTCCCCGGACTGAACTGGCACTCTTGCCCCACTTAAATAATTTGAGTTTAAAATTTTATTGGCTTGATAAAAACTTATAATCGATAGGAATTACAGAAAATAACGATGTAACATAAGAAATAAACTATAAATGTTTGACTCACCAACGAACAAATCCGAATGAACAGCCATAAATCACACAAAACCGCTTTTGAATTATACACGTGCACTTCCACTTATCACAAGTCGTAACCAGTCAAAATAAACCGCGTTTTGTTTCAATATGGCGTGTGAAAGAGATATCTATGATATGATGATGGAACGAATACACGCCTGTCTGTTTTACTGACGGTACAAAAAGGCGCTCAATTCAATAGAATTAGCTGGAGAAGGTTTTGACCCTCTTCCCCCGATGTTACTCTTGCCCCGACTCACCTTATATAAGTAGATAAATAAATACATAGAAAACGTTCATGACTGAGGAAAACATATTCGTGCATAAATGCCCTTACCGGGATTCGATACCTCTTGCTTCGTAGGCAGGACCACAACTAACTAGACTCAAGCGCTTGTCAACTACTACTCTGTAGTATATGCTTTGTTCCTGGAGGTGAGTAAGGTGGCCGGAGCTCCCAGGATGCAATACGTTGAAAATGAGGCACTTATTTTTTCAGCTGTTAATAACGAATCCTCAACTCAATAAAGGGTCGACAACTTCTAGAGTCGCAACAATACAGTGTCTGCTTGCGACCAGGCAGACCATAAGCATATTTGCAAACCTAGTGATATTAAAGTCTACTCTGAAAGCTGTAGTACTCGCAGACACACAGACAAGTGAAACTTATACCACCCCGCTCTTAGCGTCGGTGCTTGAAAACTGAATCGACAAAAAAAAATACGTAGGCAATTATTGAGCTTGCTCATAAAATTTCACGAGCATCGGTGTAAAAATGCGACCTAGAGGAAAACAGTCGGGCATATGAAATATTTTTGCCCCCGCTAAAACTGCTGAACTGAAGGATAAGTTTGTTCGTTTCGCTCGCTCCTTCAAAAATTGGATTACGATCGGAATGCAAAGCCACGCACAAGAATAGTCCTTGAATAATGACTCATTCTTGTATTCTGAATAAATGGCGTCTCCAGCTTTATATCGTAATTATTTAATCGGAGCCACCGACTCAGCTGCCGTCGATTAATCTTATCTACCCGTCGATATAATTTATACCCAACGGTAGCTTTCTTTTTCTACTAATTATTTATAGTTAATCACGTGTCAACGTCGATTTATGAGTTGACAGGTTGTAAATTAAACCGTTTCTTAGATAATTATTAAATAAGTAAGTGGTCAAGTGTTGACATATGTAAAAGGTTATATTTATTTAATTTCTTATACTATTCTTATACTTACGTTATGGTTTTTCTTCAGTTTTGTACTGTTCAAATATAGCAAAGGTAACATTACAATTCTGCTCTTTAAAATCGATTATAGTTTAACAACCCCGAAGCAAATGATGCATGAATTTTCTTGTAATGTTTTCTTTTTTACAACCTTAGACTCTTCCAAAGCTCCTAATTTCTGCAGTACCTACGCAACAGAAAGACAAGAAAGCCAAATAGTGATGAACGCCTACGTTATAGAAGCCACAGCATCAATTCTGCACTTCAAAATGTTTTGCACCACTGGTATTCGCAACACTTAACGCGCTTTACTAAAGTGAATCTTATCACAAGGTCTAAAGGTTTATTATCCATTGATTTATTACCAGCGCCATATTCGCGTCTCCAGGGGCGCATAACTCTCGGTCGCGTGCGTCGGCAGCATATTATTTTTAAATTATTAACGATTTAATGGAATAATTCTGATATGCTAATGTCACGATGAACTGGCGTTGATCACGACAATTTTAAATAAATGTACAGTCGGAGATATTTAATGAATATATGTGTACAATTTGAAATCAATATTTAATGCCTAGTTTTAGGTACTTAATAGATTTTGAATTTTGCGGTGGTATTGAAGTGGTATTGACTTTTCTTAATAAACTGCATTTCACGATGGTGACTGTACTCAAAGATGATTTACTACATAATCACCACTATGTAAAATGTATGTTCAGACCAATAGATTTTGAGACAGTTCTGAACGCCTGCCTCGATTTTAGCGTAGGAATTGCTCGATTTAAATGGGTAGCCGTTTTCATTGGGACTGATATTTAATTATGATGGTTTTGATAGGGCTTTAGTGAATGTTGTTATATTATAGAAATATTCTTAGAGTTGTAATTAATAATGATTTAAAATAATTCGTTAAAATAAACATCTGTAGGATCCACATATTTTGGGATTGAATAGGTCGAGGTCTATTGTTTCCAGTGAATGCTTTTAATCTGTACAATAGAGCAAATATAATTCATTAAGCACATATTTGTTTTATGTAAAGTAACGTGTAGTTTGAATTGGTAGAAGATGGTAACCTAGGCATTGAATATCATCATATAGCGGGAACAGAGGCTTCGTTTCGACAGGTTTTCACTTGTTAGATGGACGGCAGACATCGTGTCGCCAAAACCTACCGGTGAAATAGCGATATTATTCGAGACGGCAATAACGTAGTAGGAGGGGGCGCATGCGTTTAGATACGCTATAGCAATGATCATAAGGACTTTTATCGGTTGGGAGTTCATGTTACAGTGGTTCTGGTGTCGGCGAGTTTTGTTTAAGGAGAGCGACGGGGAAGCGTTCACTTTTTCACGGGACACGAACGGAGCAACACATCACTTCACACGGGACGCGGGGCGAGACTTCATCTTCCTTCGAGGCAGCGACGGGCCAGGCAGATCTTCAGGCAGAGTCTTCCTGCGGGTTGCGGAGCTACGAGGTCTCCCTTCGAGCAACATCTTCGGCTGATTTGGTAAATTGGGTGGATTCAGCGAGCCCAATCCCTGGTAGGATTTTAATTTAACTTTACCTTAATCTACCAGAGTGTGTGGTTAGTCAGTGTCTATTTCCAACATTATCATATCTAATCATTAGCAATGATTGTTGTTTGATTGCATAAATCACGGATTGCCGCGTGTGTATTTCAAGTGTGGATCGGTGTTGTAACTTTGTATCTACCGACATTCAAGAGTGCGTCATTAGTATGCAGTTTTCTTACTATTAAGAGAACTTTTATTTAGTTAATCTAGTGTATTGTGTACGATTGGTGCCGTAATATCCTAATATATTAGGATTTAGTTATTTTAGTACGGTTAGTTCCTGGATTAAGCATTTTATCTATGATTCGCGAGATGCTTCAGTAAATCGGCATACTCTGGGTAGTAAACATTCGTGATTGAGTATTTCGGTTCAGTACCACTGGTGCGTTATTAGCAGCCATGAGTGTGGAATATTATTATATTATTATTATTGGGCTACCTTATACAATACTCCTTTTGTTAGGTAAATGTTTAAGATGAGTTAACGTGTTTCCGCCCGGGAGTATATTAGTTATTATGGGTAGACAGCGTCCCGTTAATATCTGAATACTACATATTATGAAAGTTAAATAGCAACGTTTCGAGTTTTACGTTTTTACCGAGGAATTATGGTATGGAATCTTCAATAATAATGGTGTGAGCGAGATGGTGGTTAAATGCCCGTTGTGCATTGTCGTATATCTATTAATCTTTCGACTATAAAGGTGCCTTTGGGTCTTGTTGGATCGTTCGTTGGACCTATCACGCTTCCGCCTTAGCAATATCTAGGACGAACCGGAAGTCAACTATTATTTATTTCTGTATTTCAACGTCATCACTCAAAATCATCATGATCATCAAAATCTTAATATTTTAAATTGTACATCATTGAACGAACTTCTTCGAAGGAGTGACAAAAATCTAACGATGCGAGTTATATTTATATATAGCTTATTTAGACAAGTGAGTTATTCAATAATAAGTTGTGGATATTTAGACCATAAGTTTTATGAACTTATTGTTCAGAAGTAGTAATGTAAGTTAAGTTGTAGGTATGTAAATGAATTTATTGTATGATTTTATTCACGTGTAATTTTTCCTTCCATAGTACGTCACCTCTTCTCATCATTCGAAAAGCACTTGGTTCTACTTTCACACAGCGTTGGGTCCTTCCACTAGATACATGATCGCGTCTTTGGCCACCATTTCAGAGCAAGTCACGACTTTATTCTATCGGCAGGTTTAGTTAGGATACTTTAGACTAGGATCCAAGGATAATATTTTCAAGTTTAATTTACAGTTCTAATTAGTGTTCATTTCATTATTAGTAGGTACGGAGCTAGCCATTTTCGTTTGATCCGCTTTGCTTTTGGACTAGCATTCCTAGGAGACAAAGTGGATTCCTTAATGAATTCTAGCTTGAATTTGTTGGGATAAATAACAAAAGTTTCTCTAGCATTAGGATAATTCGATTTAGATTAGAGTCTTAAATTAATAAATTTACTAATATATTCGGCCGGGACTAACCTTATTGTTTTACTCGCTTTGTTATTGGGTTAGTATTGTCTAGGAACCAAAGCGAATATCCTATGAAATCTAGCTTGATTCCATTGGATTAAATAATCAAAGTTTCTTTAGCTTCAACATAAAATACTACTTCCAATGTTTAATGAGCAATAAATAATGATTTGTTTCCCCTCATTACTTGTTTAATTATTTACCTTTAGCTACACCTACAGGTAGGCTACCATTACAGCTAGGCTTTAGGTTAAGTTCAGAATAGGAAATATAGATTTATAGACATTTAAGTAGGTAGGAGCGTCACATTTTGGTGCCGTGACCAGGATCGTCACATTTTGATGGCCGTGACCGGGATCGTCACATTTTTGTGCCTCGACCAGGACAGACACTTATGGCTGTTACCGGGATAAGTCGGTGACTGTAGGATCAGGGAATTTAGGGTTAAATTCTTTTTTTTCATCGTGGCTTGCTCTGGGCTAGGGATAATGTTTTATTTTTACCGTCACCCGTACTGTGTGAGGGTTAACTAATTGTTTTATTGCAGCTTGTTCTGTAGTGGGTCACTTGACCCACATTTTGTTTCCGCTAAATGGATAGAATGGTGAGAGGGTATGGTTTAATTTGATTTTGTTGATAGTGATATTGTTTTCAGGGATATTTTGTTTGTATCGTTTTTACGCAAAAGGTAGTGAAACGGTTAAATTTTGCCTTGTTATTGTCGAACTACGTCTCGATATAATTATGCATAGGATCGTCATTGATTTGGGTATAAAAATTGGGGTTGTTAATCTTATAAAGGCAAAATTAGTTCCGACGTAAAACTTGTAGAACTGGGGGGCAGATCGGGTTCTCCTGTGCCGGGGGAGGTCGTGTTTCATTCGCTTAGTCGTGACCACGTGTGTAATTGCGTAAAGGGTTAGTTAAAATTAGTGCCTACGCCAAATGTATGAAGTTGGGGGGCAGATAGAGTATATCCGTGCCGTGTGCCCCCACACTGTGGCCGCTCGCGCCGTCGCGCCACATGCGTGTTCGCGATAATGTTTAGGCGTACTTTGTTTATATTTTAGGTAGCTACTTATCTAAATATTTTAATAACTATCTATGTTGCATTTAGCTAATATTTAATTATTTATGCGGCCTCTATTTACTTAGCTACGCTTATAATTAATTCAAATCACTTATTTAATTTTGTAATGCAAAGTTTGCCATTTGAATCGGAGATCGACAACCTTTTCGTTAAGGTTTAGGTTTATTGTTGGTAGTTATAGGTAGTAGATAAATGTCATCAACTTTTAAGAGACATCTATTTAGATCTAAATTTACTATCAGGTTTTTGCAAAATTGCTATGATTCGTAATTTTATGTGAATATACACTAGAAGTAGTTTTATAGTTAGAAGTTTAGGTAGTTTAGACTAACTAACCTAGAGTTTGGTTTATCATGCTAGGTATGTGGTTCTTAAGTTAATTAATAGGCAGTAGCTTTCTTAGCGTTGTAAGATTTGCTAGATTTTGGAATTTTTGAGATAAGTTGTATCAACTTGAAGTAATTTAGTAACACTCGTCTCCGTTTACATAAGAAGGATAGTTATTCATTTATATATATGAAATTAGGAAATCTTTCACCCTAATATTATTATTAGTGTACAAATATATCGATTTTCTCATAATTTAAGATCTTAAATATGGCGCGCCATTTACCCGCGAGGGCCAGTTGCGTACCCCTGCTACAAGTAAAACGTAGGTACATTAGGTATTTTCACGTCACGGTTCCGTTTAAATTCAAATATAGGTGCATATTTTTGTATTAGGTTGCTTATTTGTTTTCTTATATCAATACATTATTGTAAAAGTAAGGTTCGGTGTGTAATTGTTTATTTTGAATGAGATTTTGGTAGATAAATACCTAAATAGTCGTTAGGAAACGGTATTCATAATTATCGTTGTTTGTGATTTGGTACAACATACAATGAGGTATGTGCTAGTATAATTAGATCAAATATCTATTTAGTAAGTAGGTAAGTACCTATTTCATCAGGGTCAATGCACTTTACGGCATAACGATTTAGTGTAGATTTGGTTAGGCCGCGAACTTCTAGTTAGAAAGTAAGTCATTAAGGTAATACTACGGGTCGTATAGATATGGTATATTATGGATATCGGAAAGTATCAAAGGATTTCACGTCATAATGTAACGTGTAAGTTACATACGTGCAAACTTGTAAGCGCGCAAGGAGTTTCTATTGTTAGATACCATAGGTTATTTAAAGCTAGAAATAGTGTCAAGGAAGTCATCATTGAGGGACAATACCTGTTTATCAGTGCCGAATCGGATATTCGCTTCCAAATTCCCAATTCATAATGCAATCCTTTTATGATCCTAGCTATGAAAACATCACTTATTTCACACACAACTCTCACTATCACTGCTTATCACTGCATTAAACTACGCGTATCACTGCTTTAAACATTAACAGGTAGTTTAATAGTCAAGGAACAACGAAATAACTTCATTTAAAAGCCAAATACTAGCAGACAATAGTTCGCGCGCAACTTGTCAAAATAAACTGAGGGAAAACGTGATCAAATTTAAGATGCCACTTATAGAAGTTGCATGATAGTAAAATTTGACTATTTAATTTGGTCGCATAAAACTTCAAAATGGCGATCGCATGATTCGGCGCCTTATAGTCGGTTGAGGGAGAAAGAAAGAGACGGCAGATGTTTGCTTTCGAAACGCGGGAGTTAGGGGTCAAGTTTGAACTTTGACTTATACGTAAAGACTTTGATCAGATACAGTAATAGATAAGTATTTATGTGTGTTCGTTATTTATACTCGTAATTTTTAAGTTATAGGTACAACTAAGTATGATAGAATTATTTAATGTGGTCGACAATTATAAAATTGTTATAGGATTTTGAATCTTGTGATTTGCGTGATAGTTACTTTTTGAATGGGAAATTTTGACGTAATCCGGCTGCCGACTCAAATAAGTAAGTATGGTATTTAGTCGTGCTTGGGGAAAGTGATTAATAGTAATTAATAACTGATTATAGTTAGCGGTTATTTATGTAGGTATTCGCCATTTTCTTGCAATTTAGTGCAATAAATTATGAATGAAAGGATTTATTGAGTATTACTCTGAGTGAGTCTAGCTGAGGGGTATGAAGATCGCGCCACTCGAGGTTCCAGTATAGGTATTTGCGTTGCATTTCCGCATTTTAGACCAAATTTCACATCAATGGTTTTATTTAAACATAGGGAGTACTATTATTTTCATACGGCTCTGTAGGACAGATGTAATTATCGGTAGTTATTTGAGATTTGACACGGTCAATTAACGGTTGTTAGGTACCTGCTTTAAGCAGCAGCGAATTTATAAAAGAATCGATTGTAAAAATTTGGTTGTGTTGATATATAGGACTTGGTTAAATCGATTTTCGGACGCAAAGACCGCTGTATTGCAGATTTCATCGAAATCGTTCAAGCTTTTCCGAGAAGTGTAAACAATATTTATTCAAAAAAGGTATCGCTTGCATGAAGATAAATTAAATATTGTACGTTGTAGGAAATTAAATTGGCTTCAGGATGAAAGAGTTAGTGGATGGTGAGCTAGGCAGGCCGATGGGTTGTTTGCCACCATTGTGGTAAAAGCTGTTTTGCAGGTAAATTTAAGAAATTAGTTCCATGAACATTTTGTGACACACATGTTTTAGGTATTTTACTTTTAGTTTAGAGCTTGTAGGATTTATAATACTTACGAAGAGTATTTGAACAAGTGAGCGGAGCGAACGAAATTTTCCGACTTGGCTTAGCCAAAGATTACATCGTATATCCGGGTGTCCGTACGTCGGTCCGTCCGACTGTATTAAAACAGGCTAGCGAAGCGAACGAAGTTCTTCAACTTGGCGATTATATAATGTGTTCGGATGTCTGTCTGTCTGTTCTCCTCTGCAAGTAGCGTTTTTTTTAATCGAGAAATTTTGTGCACAAATTTTAGATATGTTAATGATTTTAGGTTGTAGAATAAAAGAGATTTTGTCATAAGACTTGTTCGTGTATTCTACAGCTCACCGAGGCACTAGATATAAGATAATGGTATCGGACTTGATCATTAAAAATTTTAGTGTTAGAATATCACAAGTATTTACGTGAGTTTTAGTTCACATTCCGGGAAGCAGCGTGCTAGGAATTGTAGGTACCTAACCCATGTTTGACTTGAGGTCTCACTTGAGTGATGCAGTTGGGTATCTAATCTACCTAAGTATTTTACCTATGTAGTTCAGGTAATGATTATTATTATTATTCTTGATATTAGGTCGTAACATCGCATAAAGAAATAGTACTTGTCCTAGAATACGGCCCTATCTGTAACTTGTTTTAGGCTCGTCTTAATGTTCACGCACAAATATATTTTGACACCGCGAGGCGTAGTAACTAAGTGTAGGTAGAAGGTCTAGTTTCGTGACAGGTGACCGACTGGGTGAGCCGCATTAGAGCATAGCGAATAAAAAATACAGGATAATCTACTCTGTTCGCAACCACGTAGCTGTCAATTTTACGACATAAACAATATCTTTCGTTTTGTCACAATCAAAAGGTTAATTACTGTAGTAACTTGATGATTTAGTTCTACATAGGGAGGTTACCATAGATAGTTTAATTTCGCGCCAATGTAGGAGGGTGATATAGGCCAGCGGTACTATATATAACAATGGAAAAATGGGAACAGTTTTATGTCATGATTTTCGGTACTCGTAACCGTAAAATAAATGGTATAAATACTATAAATGGTAAAGTTAATGTATGTATGTATGTATGGATGCTGTAGATTTTGTGTGACATTTTCTGATGGTCATGTAGATAGTATGGTTAATAATATTATAGGTCATTCGGACTTATAATTGGGTGGCAATTACGGGTTTAGATAAGTTTCGGCAACGCGTATGTTTAATTATGGTGTTCATAATAACTAGAATAATCACGGATAAATAGGTAATCGTAGGTACCTTTAGTCGTTGTCATCTATGCAATGTTTGCGCGTATATATTTATTTCTCGTTCACTCATACGTACGCGTACCTACTCGTCGCTCGTATGTTTCACGTTCACACGTATTTGAGGATTTTATCAATTTAGTACTTATGCCACATTCGTAATATAGGTTGGAATTTGAGTATGAACATCTCATGAGGTTGTAAACAAGACCTGAAGTGGTATTTAAATATTTGTTTACAATTATGAAGTGGATAGCTGAAGATTAGCGGGAGCAATAGCATAGGTTTACAAGAGCGGAAACTTTTGTATATTAATTATTTCGCGTAGGTAGATAATAGTAGTTAATGATGTTTTCTTTCTGAGATAGTTTAGACATTAATTTTATATTGCATTTTCTTTCGACAATAGGTATACTTGATATTAGGATGTCGTATTAATATTAATATCGGATTCGACTAATTTGTAGTCGTAGGTTTTGAACTTGAGTTCAAATTTGAATGAAAGGGCGACGGCGTCACGACGATATATTAGCGGTTGCTGGAAATGGAGTAGAATTTCCGTCATTTTATGAGTATCAATTGTTGGGCATGTAGGTATTTTGTCAGGTTGGCCGTGATCGTCTAGTGGTCAGGACCCTACGTAAATCGGTGAATTATAGACTTAAGGAATATCTTAGTATTAGGACTTCGTAGATTTAAGAGTATACCTACTTGTAGAAAGTTAATATTTAATGAATTGTATATTGTACAGATTTTGGTATTTGCTGGATAAGCGGTGTTACGAAAAATAATATGGTGATAAAGTCATGTAAGTTGTAAAAATGGGGGGCAGTTAGACTATTGGGAAATTCTTAAAAGGGGCGTGGTTTAAAATTAAATATTTGCAGTTTAGGTTAAGAGGGTAACGTAAGGTTGACTTGCTGTCTTTTTATAATTTACAAGCGGATGAAGGCCGGGTCGGTTCACTGTGTGTGTAGGGTTGTAGGTATGAGCGAGATTTATCGGGGAACTTGTTTCTGTTAATAAAGAAATAAGAAGTTTTTTTATAATATGGAAATCGTGATGGTAAAACATCAAAATTTTCGTATGGAAATTAGAGTAAAATATATTTTGCATCGTAGGTATCATTTTTTTTTATCTTGCTTCGTATCGTATTGTTTCAAAATATATAATTTAATTACATATAATGTACTTAAAATATACATGTCGATTCACTTAGTGTAATAACTTGGAAAAAGCATTAATTTTAATGTGATTGTACTGTCGAGTTCGACTAATTGGTCTAAATCGAGCGAAAGGAAATGGGTTAAAATAATCTGTTTGTGAAAGTATGATTAGTCTGTACAGGTATGAAAGAGATGTATGAATCGGAGCAAGAGAAATCCTTGAGAGGGAATATGTGAGTTAAGAATGGACTTCTACCAATTGGTCGAGATTCAAGGTACAATCTAGGTTTGTTGGTATTTGGCCTCTCCAAAAATATTTACACCAGTGTCTCCACGGTTATAGATGGTTAGGTTACAGTCAATTTTTATGACAAAGTCCATTGTGTGACTGACCGTCGTGACATTATACTCCACAAGAAGCTAAGCTTATCATCTTCCGACACATCTCTTCTTGAAAAAGGTATTTCCGACACCAATTTCTTCAGAATGATTTGTCAACGAACAGTCATTTTGAAATGATTTATATTTCTGATAATAGAAATATTTTAGGCCACCTGGGCTGTTATTTTTTTATTCCTAATTCATTTGCAAGTCATAGTTGCAATTGTGTGAAAGGTTCAATGAACCTTGTTTATTTTAATATAATTTTAGTAAGGCTGTTATTTATGCGCGATGGCAGAGTGTTGCGATTTTTGTCTATAAAGTAATTCCAAACGTATAATAGAGTAGATATAACATTTTTTTTAGCATTGCTAGACAGGTGTTGACGCATGTAGTCGGGTTCCCCAAGGATGTCACGGAACATCGGGATCACACTTAGCACTACGAATTTGACTGTATGCAACAGGGCCATGTTGGGCATAGTTTGCAAAACGCGATCGACAATTGTTATAGTTTTCTCTTTGCTTGGTGTTTTGGCGGTGTTATCCTTATCATTGTCAAAAAAATGTTTTGATAGTACTGTCAGGGCATTCAAGGGGTAACCTAATGTACCCAGTAGTTTGGACTTTTTGCCATCTGTATGAAAACAGTCTGAAGTCGGATATCTCAGTCAAGTTGAAACATTCTCCATGAAATTGTTTGATATTGTGGTTATTAACGTAAACCAGAGGCCTTCTATTCGTTGGGGGAGGTTTTGCGGTATCATCGACCGAGATATGTGGTCTAACCTGGGTCAACAATAGCCTGAAGGAATTTGGGGGCACAGGGTGATATTGTAACATCGGATTACGTATGTCTATCAGACTCACAACCTGGTACTCTTGGCGAGTAGAGGCGGCCTGGAGAGACGTTTTCTTGTTAAGTGGGTTTTGCATATTATCGACCGAGATATGTGGTCTAACTTGAATCAACGAATGCCTGAAGGATTTCGGAGGTTTGAGGTAATATATTGAATCATTGTATATAGTTTTTATGCTAAATCACTGTCAAACAACGTAATGGTTAAACACATATCACACCTTAATATGCACTTGTTGGAGGGATTGATATATCAACAAATTGAAATTTTCCAAGTTAAGGGGTTGAAGTTTTGTCGGTTTTCCACTGGCGAGTTAAGTAATTAACACAGCGAGTGGATTCGGTCTTCAATTAGTGTTATATTGTTTCAATACCATGTGAGGACAGCAGGTTAAGGATTATATGTTTTTGTGAAATACAGGGTTTCACAGAGAGGTCGCAATTCCTTGTCAACTGTTATGTGGTATAATAATATTGTGATAATGCTACGTTTGAAATCTTAGATTTCTCGCTGTGCATTATCATGGGGCAGAATGAGACAGTTCTGAACGCCTGCCTCGATTTTAGCGTAGGAATTGCTCGATTTAAATGGGTAGCCGTTTTCATTGGGACTGATATTTAATTATGATGGTTTTGATAGGGCTTTAGTGAATGTTGTTATATTATAGAAATATTCTTAGAGTTGTAATTAATAATGATTTAAAATAATTCGTTAAAATAAACATCTGTAGGATCCACATATTTTGGGATTGAATAGGTCGAGGTCTATTGTTTCCAGTGAATGCTTTTAATCTGTACAATAGAGCAAATATAATTCATTAAGCACATATTTGTTTTATGTAAAGTAACGTGTAGTTTGAATTGGTAGAAGATGGTAACCTAGGCATTGAATATCATCATATAGCGGGAACAGAGGCTTCGTTTCGACAGGTTTTCACTTGTTAGATGGACGGCAGACATCGTGTCGCCAAAACCTACCGGTGAAATAGCGATATTATTCGAGACGGCAATAACGTAGTAGGAGGGGGCGCATGCGTTTAGATACGCTATAGCAATGATCATAAGGACTTATCGGTTGGGAGTTCATGTTACAGTGGTTCTGGTGTCGGCGAGTTTTGTTTAAGGAGAGCGACGGGGAAGCGTTCACTTTTTCACGGGACACGAACGGAGCAACACATCACTTCACACGGGACGCGGGGCGAGACTTCATCTTCCTTCGAGGCAGCGACGGGCCAGGCAGATCTTCAGGCAGAGTCTTCCTGCGGGTTGCGGAGCTACGAGGTCTCCCTTCGAGCAACATCTTCGGCTGATTTGGTAAATTGGGTGGATTCAGCGAGCCCAATCCCTGGTAGGATTTTAATTTAACTTTACCTTAATCTACCAGAGTGTGTGGTTAGTCAGTGTCTATTTCCAACATTATCATATCTAATCATTAGCAATGATTGTTGTTTGATTGCATAAATTACGGATTGCCGCGTGTGTATTTCAAGTGTGGATCGGTGTTGTAACTTTGTATCTACCGACATTCAAGAGTGCGTCATTAGTATGCAGTTTTCTTACTATTAAGAGAACTTTTATTTAGTTAATCTAGTGTATTGTGTACGATTGGTGCCGTAATATCCTAATATATTAGGATTTAGTTATTTTAGTACGGTTAGTTCCTGGATTAAGCATTTTATCTATGATTCGCGAGATGCTTCAGTAAATCGGCATACTCTGGGTAGTAAACATTCGTGATTGAGTATTTCGGTTCAGTACCACTGGTGCGTTATTAGCAGCCATGAGTGTGGAATATTATTATATTATTATTATTGGGCTACCTTATACAATACTCCTTTTGTTAGGTAAATGTTTAAGATGAGTTAACGTGTTTCCGCCCGGGAGTATATTAGTTATTATGGGTAGACAGCGTCCCGTTAATATCTGAATACTACATATTATGAAAGTTAAATAGCAACGTTTCGAGTTTTACGTTTTTACCGAGGAATTATGGTATGGAATCTTCAATAATAATGGTGTGAGCGAGATGGTGGTTAAATGCCCGTTGTGCATTGTCGTATATCTATTAATCTTTCGACTATAAAGGTGCCTTTGGGTCTTGTTGGATCGTTCGTTGGACCTATCACGCTTCCGCCTTAGCAATATCTAGGACGAACCGGAAGTCAACTATTATTTATTTCTGTATTTCAACGTCATCACTCAAAATCATCATGATCATCAAAATCTTAATATTTTAAATTGTACATCATTGAACGAACTTCTTCGAAGGAGTGACAAAAATCTAACGATGCGAGTTATATTTATATATAGCTTATTTAGACAAGTGAGTTATTCAATAATAAGTTGTGGATATTTAGACCATAAGTTTTATGAACTTATTGTTCAGAAGTAGTAATGTAAGTTAAGTTGTAGGTATGTAAATGAATTTATTGTATGATTTTATTCACGTGTAATTTTTCCTTCCATAGTACGTCACCTCTTCTCATCATTCGAAAAGCACTTGGTTCTACTTTCACACAGCGTTGGGTCCTTCCACTAGATACATGATCGCGTCTTTGGCCACCATTTCAGAGCAAGTCACGACTTTATTCTATCGGCAGGTTTAGTTAGGATACTTTAGACTAGGATCCAAGGATAATATTTTCAAGTTTAATTTACAGTTCTAATTAGTGTTCATTTCATTATTAGTAGGTACGGAGCTAGCCATTTTCGTTTGATCCGCTTTGCTTTTGGACTAGCATTCCTAGGAGACAAAGTGGATTCCTTAATGAATTCTAGCTTGAATTTGTTGGGATAAATAACAAAAGTTTCTCTAGCATTAGGATAATTCGATTTAGATTAGAGTCTTAAATTAATAAATTTACTAATATATTCGGCCGGGACTAACCTTATTGTTTTACTCGCTTTGTTATTGGGTTAGTATTGTCTAGGAACCAAAGCGAATATCCTATGAAATCTAGCTTGATTCCATTGGATTAAATAATCAAAGTTTCTTTAGCTTCAACATAAAATACTACTTCCAATGTTTAATGAGCAATAAATAATGATTTGTTTCCCCTCATTACTTGTTTAATTATTTACCTTTAGCTACACCTACAGGTAGGCTACCATTACAGCTAGGCTTTAGGTTAAGTTCAGAATAGGAAATATAGATTTATAGACATTTAAGTAGGTAGGAGCGTCACAATTTACAGTATCGTGAGAGTATGCCTGAGGTGATTAAGTTAATTTTTTGGGCAATGAAGTTTAAAGAAATAAACAAATGCTTAAATCATTTGTAGCCGGATTTATATATACTCGTGCACAATATCACTACAATTATTAATAGGTATATATTGCAATTTGAATTACTGCCGCCAAAAAATATTTGTAACATAATATTGCACGATAAGTACCAATCCCGAAAGTTTGTTTTTCTCAATTACCATACTGTATTTTTCTTTATTCTATGTATTCAACATCAGTTACACTTTCATACAATTTTATGTATTATTTATTCGTCCTAATTTAACTTAGTGGTTACCACAAAAGAACAGCATTTAGTGTACGCAACCCTCATAACTGTTACGGCGCACTTGTTTTTTTTTACTACTTCTAGTTAGTTTATACAACGTGACATTGTGGACATGTGGACGACTTACTTTATTAATGTCAACAGTAAAGGTAAAAACCAGTAGCGACAACATACAACTTTGTTGCGGTGCCGCGGGCATTTTATTCAAATTTAACGTAAATTATAGGTTAATTGTAATATTCAAGTTGCATGAGTCGCAACAAAATGTATCCAACTATGAACCTTGTTGTCAAAGCTAGACGAATCAAATTATACCAACGGTTTTCAAATTAGTTGAACGTTTCGGAGAACTATAAAATGACTTTTACTAGCGTATAAAGGCTTGAGTGATTATTATGAGGCATAATTAGTAATGAGGACATTTTTATGTACCTAATTAGTCTCGTAAATGAGGCATTTTGCCCTTTTTTGTAAATAGAGAAAGAAAGTATATAAGACCATGCGACACTGTTTTGTTTTAGCAAACTTGTAGGAAGCGGTTTAAAAGGGCATATCGATTTAATTTTCATTAACTAGCAGTAGAACTCACGTCATGTCGTAAAAAAAAATATATATACCTAACATTTTTTTTTTTACGACCTGCTTACAAAATTTCCCCAGAATCGGTTGAGTAATAAGACCTGCAGAGGAGAACAGCCAGATATACGAAATAATTTTCGCCCAAGCTGTAAGGGAGAATTTCGTTCGCCTCTCCCGCTCACTCAATTAGTCAATGTCAAAATTAAAACTGGTATACAATAAAGATGTTACAACTTGTTTTACAAATATACAATCATGTACCTAGTGAGTAAACAAAACCTTAGCCGTAATTAGCAAGGAAAGACATTATTCACTACATAGCTATTAACCCACTGATAACCTCAAGTTTTTCAAGTTGGTTACAAACTGCACTTTATGATTATGTAGCCATTATTAAGAGATACATATTTATGCTCGCAGTAGTGATTAAGTTGGCTTTATGGGCGTGAAAAGAAAAATAAATATGGAAGTATAATTTACATTCATTATGTGGTTGATAACAGATAAATTATGCCAGTGGTTACATTTGTGTTTTTACCGCCTGCTTATGCGAATCGGCATCTAGAAAGATATAGAAAGGGCTCGTCTTCTTCAAGCATTTGAAACTAGTGGCTATGTGATCTGTAGAAATCACGAGCCGAAAAAAAAAAGCAGCTCACAAAATTTCACGAGAATCAGCTGGGAAGGTGTAGAAGAGTAAACAGAGTTGCGTGACTTTTCTGTTAGACGTTTTTAAAACAAGAGAAATTAGGTTCTACGTTGTACACAAGTTGATTCGGATTTTAAAGCCATCTTATTATATGAACGGTCTTAGGAGAATAGCAAATTATGCAAGACCATTATTGCTCTTCGCTTTATTGCATCATCCTGGAACCAGATAACGTTATTATGATAATTACATTATGAAATTTACTAACTACGTAAAATAACGTAAAAAATCGTGAAAACGGTTATTACGGTCCTATTTCTAGCCTAACTATATAATATAAGAATTTGCCAAATTCAATGTTTTAAGAGCTTTATGATCAAACTCCATCCATTCCATCCATCCAATCTGAGAGACGTTTACGTTTGAGCACAAAACATCGACTCTAAACCAAAAACGTTTACTCAACTCTGCAACAAAAATAGTTATTGCATGGCAGTTAAAATATTTAATCATGTCCTAAAAGACATAACATGCTTGCCATATAAGCAGTGTAAATCAAAGCGGAATAATTGGCTTCTTCAAAAAAAAAATTATACTATTGAGGAATTCTTGACATTACGCATGCACATATTTCACACATTTTTTTTTTAGAATTATATAATTTATATTGTATTTCCTTTGTAAATCATGTTGATAGTGTTTTGTAATGTTATATTGTAATATATATCTTTCACAATGTGACATGATCTCCATTGACATTTGCATGTCTTAAAGGCAAAATAGTTTAAACTAAATTGTATATACTCGTATCTGTGACCATCTCATTGTTTAAAGTTTTGCGAGATGATGGATAGCAGGCAATCCAGTGTTCCAATATAATTTATAGTTTATTTTATGTACCTATGTTTACCAGTGCATTGGTTAAGTTACAACTGTAATGCTGTGTAAATAAATATTATAATAAATAAATAAATAAATAAATAAATAAATTGTACACTATTTTATGCAAATAAATATAGCTTACTTAAAAAAAAAAAATTACTACTATCATCTATAATGTCAAGACCGTATTCTCACATACATTGGTTGGACACCTCTCACGACGTTCTTCGGATAGCCTGGACACTAGGGTTATAATGACGGGCAGAGGTCTTCGGGCTTTTCACACACATCACTGCAACTTTGCAAATAAATCTTCACGAGGCCATACATAAAGCGGGTGATAGGAGCCTTTGGAAAACTCTGGCCAGCAAGAATAGGATATGATGTCCCTTAGCAGTGTGGGTACGACTTATGATGATGATCCCCAATTTTACCCCCTTAAAGGGTAATTTCCGGGATCGCTCTGGGAACTATCCATTCTCCTTGCTCATTCAAACTATATCCGCACCAAACTTCTTTTCAATCGGTTCAACGGTTTAAGCGTTAAAAGGTAACAGACAAAAAGAGTTACTTTCGCATTTATAATAATTATTAAGAACGGATCAAATTAATATTATACAGTCTGTTTCTGTTTTTTTTAAGTAGAGTAAAGTAACATAGTTCTTTAACTTAAACATGATTTTAATTTAATTAATAAACTAAAATTCAGACTTTATTAACTTTATAACAAAATTTAATTCCCAGCAAACTAAATTGACAAGGAAGTGTAGTGACAGCCCTTCATACTTTGACATGACATGCCTTGTACAATAGCCAGATGAGTAACGACAATTAAGAGGATTGTGAAGTGCCGATACGCGGCGCAAGCAGGTATTTAAAAAAATGCTATCTGTTTCACACCGCTCTGCCTTCCTCCTGGCGCGAGCGATAGAGAGAGCTGCAAGTCCTGGAGGCAACTGCCTACATTTCCTTGTTTAAATATTGTTTCAGGTGATAACGTTTCACCCCCCTAAACCTTTATGAAATGAAACTATTTTAGTATTATTGGATTAAGTACACTTTAAATCTATGTTTTCTTTTTTTAGTAAATCAGTTAAGATTAATAAAAAAAAACGATAGAAAAAGTTTTTAAGTCAAAAATATAGATTATTAGATGCTAATTACTTTTAACGTGAGCAATAATCTTAAAAATCAAAACGTACAGACCTAGTTTTGCATTATATCTACAACATATCCAAAAATTATAAAAATCGAACTATGTTTACGGGGTGAAAAACGTTATCGCTTTTTGTATGAAAATTTAGGTTCACAATCCTCTTAAGTAGTACACCCACTACACATAATTAGGATTTGTTAATACACTCAAACAATTGCTAATGGATCATATTACCATCAGTTTTTATAAATGCCCTCATGACGGTAACACACTGTATACATATACAACATTCAGAAGGGGATTCAAGTTGGATTAAGGTGGTTACTTACATTCCGAACTATTTTATTTTATTTTTCAGAAAAAAGTATGGTACGGTTCACATTCATTTCAGTTTCGCCAAACATAACTACTTACTAACTCACTTTCATTTGTGTAGGTGCCAGCGGGTTGATTACGCAACGCTCTGTACGCGGGCTAATCCGGTCTAATTGAACGCACTGGTAGAGTAAATACACTACAGCGTCATAAACAACAATGGTACCAGTTTCAAAACTACTTATTAATTCCATTTAAATAATTACTTTAATAATACTCGCTGATTACGGATCATAAAAAATGCAAATTATTGGCTTTGTAGGTATTTCGCACTGATTTTATCCTGTTAACAAATTGATAAAAATACGCGTTCAAGATTACACATGCTACGGTAAATTAGGTACCATACAGAAAATGCTGGCAGAGCCGGGGCATTAACATATAGCTTAGCCTAGTCCAATCCGAAGGTCCATTTTTTTTATATTTGGGGACAATCTTACACAAATCAATCTAGTCCCAAACTAAGCAAAGCTTGTACTATGGGTACCAGACGACGATATAAATACTTATATAGATAAATAAATACTTAAATACATAGAAAACATCCATGACTCAGAAACAAATGTTCATGATAATCACACAAATAAATGCCCTTACCGGGATTCAAACCCGGGACCTCCGTCTTCGTAGGCAGGGTCACTACCAACTAGGGTACAGAGGTCGTCAAAAAAAACCACTTATGTACCTTTACGTAGTCGGGTTACTGTTTTTTGTACTATTCATGGTTTTAGTAGTGAATATTGGGGCGCTTCTAAGCCCAAGTTTACCAGTTTCGCCCTGTATAGCCCAATCCCTGGTAGGATTTTAATTTAACTTTACCTTAATCTACCAGAGTGTGTGGTTAGTCAGTGTCTATTTCCAACATTATCATATCTAATCATTAGCAATGATTGTTGTTTGATTGCATAAATTACGGATTGCCGCGTGTGTATTTCAAGTGTGGATCGGTGTTGTAACTTTGTATCTACCGACATTCAAGAGTGCGTCATTAGTATGCAGTTTTCTTACTATTAAGAGAACTTTTATTTAGTTAATCTAGTGTATTGTGTACGATTGGTGCCGTAATATCCTAATATATTAGGATTTAGTTATTTTAGTACGGTTAGTTCCTGGATTAAGCATTTTATCTATGATTCGCGAGATGCTTCAGTAAATCGGCATACTCTGGGTAGTAAACATTCGTGATTGAGTATTTCGGTTCAGTACCACTGGTGCGTTATTAGCAGCCATGAGTGTGGAATATTATTATATTATTATTATTGGGCTACCTTATACAATACTCCTTTTGTTAGGTAAATGTTTAAGATGAGTTAACGTGTTTCCGCCCGGGAGTATATTAGTTATTATGGGTAGACAGCGTCCCGTTAATATCTGAATACTACATATTATGAAAGTTAAATAGCAACGTTTCGAGTTTTACGTTTTTACCGAGGAATTATGGTATGGAATCTTCAATAATAATGGTGTGAGCGAGATGGTGGTTAAATGCCCGTTGTGCATTGTCGTATATCTATTAATCTTTCGACTATAAAGGTGCCTTTGGGTCTTGTTGGATCGTTCGTTGGACCTATCACGCTTCCGCCTTAGCAATATCTAGGACGAACCGGAAGTCAACTATTATTTATTTCTGTATTTCAACGTCATCACTCAAAATCATCATGATCATCAAAATCTTAATATTTTAAATTGTACATCATTGAACGAACTTCTTCGAAGGAGTGACAAAAATCTAACGATGCGAGTTATATTTATATATAGCTTATTTAGACAAGTGAGTTATTCAATAATAAGTTGTGGATATTTAGACCATAAGTTTTATGAACTTATTGTTCAGAAGTAGTAATGTAAGTTAAGTTGTAGGTATGTAAATGAATTTATTGTATGATTTTATTCACGTGTAATTTTTCCTTCCATAGTACGTCACCTCTTCTCATCATTCGAAAAGCACTTGGTTCTACTTTCACACAGCGTTGGGTCCTTCCACTAGATACATGATCGCGTCTTTGGCCACCATTTCAGAGCAAGTCACGACTTTATTCTATCGGCAGGTTTAGTTAGGATACTTTAGACTAGGATCCAAGGATAATATTTTCAAGTTTAATTTACAGTTCTAATTAGTGTTCATTTCATTATTAGTAGGTACGGAGCTAGCCATTTTCGTTTGATCCGCTTTGCTTTTGGACTAGCATTCCTAGGAGACAAAGTGGATTCCTTAATGAATTCTAGCTTGAATTTGTTGGGATAAATAACAAAAGTTTCTCTAGCATTAGGATAATTCGATTTAGATTAGAGTCTTAAATTAATAAATTTACTAATATATTCGGCCGGGACTAACCTTATTGTTTTACTCGCTTTGTTATTGGGTTAGTATTGTCTAGGAACCAAAGCGAATATCCTATGAAATCTAGCTTGATTCCATTGGATTAAATAATCAAAGTTTCTTTAGCTTCAACATAAAATACTACTTCCAATGTTTAATGAGCAATAAATAATGATTTGTTTCCCCTCATTACTTGTTTAATTATTTACCTTTAGCTACACCTACAGGTAGGCTACCATTACAGCTAGGCTTTAGGTTAAGTTCAGAATAGGAAATATAGATTTATAGACATTTAAGTAGGTAGGAGCGTCACAATTTACAGTATCGTGAGAGTATGCCTGAGGTGATTAAGTTAATTTTTTGGGCAATGAAGTTTAAAGAAATAAACAAATGCTTAAATCATTTGTAGCCGGATTTATATATACTCGTGCACAATATCACTACAATTATTAATAGGTATATATTGCAATTTGAATTACTGCCGCCAAAAAATATTTGTAACATAATATTGCACGATAAGTACCAATCCCGAAAGTTTGTTTTTCTCAATTACCATACTGTATTTTTCTTTATTCTATGTATTCAACATCAGTTACACTTTCATACAATTTTATGTATTATTTATTCGTCCTAATTTAACTTAGTGGTTACCACAAAAGAACAGCATTTAGTGTACGCAACCCTCATAACTGTTACGGCGCACTTGTTTTTTTTTACTACTTCTAGTTAGTTTATACAACGTGACATTGTGGACATGTGGACGACTTACTTTATTAATGTCAACAGTAAAGGTAAAAACCAGTAGCGACAACATACAACTTTGTTGCGGTGCCGCGGGCATTTTATTCAAATTTAACGTAAATTATAGGTTAATTGTAATATTCAAGTTGCATGAGTCGCAACAAAATGTATCCAACTATGAACCTTGTTGTCAAAGCTAGACGAATCAAATTATACCAACGGTTTTCAAATTAGTTGAACGTTTCGGAGAACTATAAAATGACTTTTACTAGCGTATAAAGGCTTGAGTGATTATTATGAGGCATAATTAGTAATGAGGACATTTTTATGTACCTAATTAGTCTCGTAAATGAGGCATTTTGCCCTTTTTTGTAAATAGAGAAAGAAAGTATATAAGACCATGCGACACTGTTTTGTTTTAGCAAACTTGTAGGAAGCGGTTTAAAAGGGCATATCGATTTAATTTTCATTAACTAGCAGTAGAACTCACGTCATGTCGTAAAAAAAAATATATATACCTAACATTTTTTTTTTTACGACCTGCTTACAAAATTTCCCCAGAATCGGTTGAGTAATAAGACCTGCAGAGGAGAACAGCCAGATATACGAAATAATTTTCGCCCAAGCTGTAAGGGAGAATTTCGTTCGCCTCTCCCGCTCACTCAATTAGTCAATGTCAAAATTAAAACTGGTATACAATAAAGATGTTACAACTTGTTTTACAAATATACAATCATGTACCTAGTGAGTAAACAAAACCTTAGCCGTAATTAGCAAGGAAAGACATTATTCACTACATAGCTATTAACCCACTGATAACCTCAAGTTTTTCAAGTTGGTTACAAACTGCACTTTATGATTATGTAGCCATTATTAAGAGATACATATTTATGCTCGCAGTAGTGATTAAGTTGGCTTTATGGGCGTGAAAAGAAAAATAAATATGGAAGTATAATTTACATTCATTATGTGGTTGATAACAGATAAATTATGCCAGTGGTTACATTTGTGTTTTTACCGCCTGCTTATGCGAATCGGCATCTAGAAAGATATAGAAAGGGCTCGTCTTCTTCAAGCATTTGAAACTAGTGGCTATGTGATCTGTAGAAATCACGAGCCGAAAAAAAAAAGCAGCTCACAAAATTTCACGAGAATCAGCTGGGAAGGTGTAGAAGAGTAAACAGAGTTGCGTGACTTTTCTGTTAGACGTTTTTAAAACAAGAGAAATTAGGTTCTACGTTGTACACAAGTTGATTCGGATTTTAAAGCCATCTTATTATATGAACGGTCTTAGGAGAATAGCAAATTATGCAAGACCATTATTGCTCTTCGCTTTATTGCATCATCCTGGAACCAGATAACGTTATTATGATAATTACATTATGAAATTTACTAACTACGTAAAATAACGTAAAAAATCGTGAAAACGGTTATTACGGTCCTATTTCTAGCCTAACTATATAATATAAGAATTTGCCAAATTCAATGTTTTAAGAGCTTTATGATCAAACTCCATCCATTCCATCCATCCAATCTGAGAGACGTTTACGTTTGAGCACAAAACATCGACTCTAAACCAAAAACGTTTACTCAACTCTGCAACAAAAATAGTTATTGCATGGCAGTTAAAATATTTAATCATGTCCTAAAAGACATAACATGCTTGCCATATAAGCAGTGTAAATCAAAGCGGAATAATTGGCTTCTTCAAAAAAAAAATTATACTATTGAGGAATTCTTGACATTACGCATGCACATATTTCACACATTTTTTTTTTAGAATTATATAATTTATATTGTATTTCCTTTGTAAATCATGTTGATAGTGTTTTGTAATGTTATATTGTAATATATATCTTTCACAATGTGACATGATCTCCATTGACATTTGCATGTCTTAAAGGCAAAATAGTTTAAACTAAATTGTATATACTCGTATCTGTGACCATCTCATTGTTTAAAGTTTTGCGAGATGATGGATAGCAGGCAATCCAGTGTTCCAATATAATTTATAGTTTATTTTATGTACCTATGTTTACCAGTGCATTGGTTAAGTTACAACTGTAATGCTGTGTAAATAAATATTATAATAAATAAATAAATAAATAAATAAATAAATTGTACACTATTTTATGCAAATAAATATAGCTTACTTAAAAAAAAAAAATTACTACTATCATCTATAATGTCAAGACCGTATTCTCACATACATTGGTTGGACACCTCTCACGACGTTCTTCGGATAGCCTGGACACTAGGGTTATAATGACGGGCAGAGGTCTTCGGGCTTTTCACACACATCACTGCAACTTTGCAAATAAATCTTCACGAGGCCATACATAAAGCGGGTGATAGGAGCCTTTGGAAAACTCTGGCCAGCAAGAATAGGATATGATGTCCCTTAGCAGTGTGGGTACGACTTATGATGATGATCCCCAATTTTACCCCCTTAAAGGGTAATTTCCGGGATCGCTCTGGGAACTATCCATTCTCCTTGCTCATTCAAACTATATCCGCACCAAACTTCTTTTCAATCGGTTCAACGGTTTAAGCGTTAAAAGGTAACAGACAAAAAGAGTTACTTTCGCATTTATAATAATTATTAAGAACGGATCAAATTAATATTATACAGTCTGTTTCTGTTTTTTTTAAGTAGAGTAAAGTAACATAGTTCTTTAACTTAAACATGATTTTAATTTAATTAATAAACTAAAATTCAGACTTTATTAACTTTATAACAAAATTTAATTCCCAGCAAACTAAATTGACAAGGAAGTGTAGTGACAGCCCTTCATACTTTGACATGACATGCCTTGTACAATAGCCAGATGAGTAACGACAATTAAGAGGATTGTGAAGTGCCGATACGCGGCGCAAGCAGGTATTTAAAAAAATGCTATCTGTTTCACACCGCTCTGCCTTCCTCCTGGCGCGAGCGATAGAGAGAGCTGCAAGTCCTGGAGGCAACTGCCTACATTTCCTTGTTTAAATATTGTTTCAGGTGATAACGTTTCACCCCCCTAAACCTTTATGAAATGAAACTATTTTAGTATTATTGGATTAAGTACACTTTAAATCTATGTTTTCTTTTTTTAGTAAATCAGTTAAGATTAATAAAAAAAAACGATAGAAAAAGTTTTTAAGTCAAAAATATAGATTATTAGATGCTAATTACTTTTAACGTGAGCAATAATCTTAAAAATCAAAACGTACAGACCTAGTTTTGCATTATATCTACAACATATCCAAAAATTATAAAAATCGAACTATGTTTACGGGGTGAAAAACGTTATCGCTTTTTGTATGAAAATTTAGGTTCACAATCCTCTTAAGTAGTACACCCACTACACATAATTAGGATTTGTTAATACACTCAAACAATTGCTAATGGATCATATTACCATCAGTTTTTATAAATGCCCTCATGACGGTAACACACTGTATACATATACAACATTCAGAAGGGGATTCAAGTTGGATTAAGGTGGTTACTTACATTCCGAACTATTTTATTTTATTTTTCAGAAAAAAGTATGGTACGGTTCACATTCATTTCAGTTTCGCCAAACATAACTACTTACTAACTCACTTTCATTTGTGTAGGTGCCAGCGGGTTGATTACGCAACGCTCTGTACGCGGGCTAATCCGGTCTAATTGAACGCACTGGTAGAGTAAATACACTACAGCGTCATAAACAACAATGGTACCAGTTTCAAAACTACTTATTAATTCCATTTAAATAATTACTTTAATAATACTCGCTGATTACGGATCATAAAAAATGCAAATTATTGGCTTTGTAGGTATTTCGCACTGATTTTATCCTGTTAACAAATTGATAAAAATACGCGTTCAAGATTACACATGCTACGGTAAATTAGGTACCATACAGAAAATGCTGGCAGAGCCGGGGCATTAACATATAGCTTAGCCTAGTCCAATCCGAAGGTCCATTTTTTTTATATTTGGGGACAATCTTACACAAATCAATCTAGTCCCAAACTAAGCAAAGCTTGTACTATGGGTACCAGACGACGATATAAATACTTATATAGATAAATAAATACTTAAATACATAGAAAACATCCATGACTCAGAAACAAATGTTCATGATAATCACACAAATAAATGCCCTTACCGGGATTCAAACCCGGGACCTCCGTCTTCGTAGGCAGGGTCACTACCAACTAGGGTACAGAGGTCGTCAAAAAAACCACTTATGTACCTTTACGTAGTCGGGTTACTGTTTTTTGTACTATTCATGGTTTTAGTAGTGAATATTGGGGCGCTTCTAAGCCCAAGTTTACCAGAAGTACAAGGAAGGAAGTACAAACTACTTTTTACAAACTATTAAAATTGAAGAAGTCGTTCTTGGGAAATTGTATAACATCCTACAATAAAATTCCAAATCTTATTGCAGAACTTAATGACTCTTAATGCACATCTATTGTAAAACAAACTTACCCGTTTAAAAAGCATATTATAAGATAAACGATTACATCATGGATTTATATTTGGCAGTGATTCACGAGCAATTTATAGCTAATTAAATACCTATAAGTAGGAGTTCTACTGTTGCAATATAGTTTTATAATTCTGTGATAGGTATTGCAATTAGGTAATATTTTATACTGCTCGCCGAGGTTCTACGCTGGTGTTTCCCGGGGTCAGGTCTTCTAGAAAGAAGAACCGGAGGTAGTTTATCGACATTCATTGCATGTAATATGCCTAAATTGAAGAATGGTACTTTTGTCTTCGACTTGTATTCTTATACGAATGTATCGACCATTTAGCGCCAGCCAGATAACAGTACGAGTAGAATAATAGTGCAAATGTACTCGAAATAGTAATAACTCTTAGGGCCTGTTTCACAATCTCCAGTTAAAACATATCCGTCAGATAAATGTTGGCTGTCACTTTTCTTTAATATGACGGGAGAAAAGGATAGCAATAATTTTAACTGGCAGATAACTTTATCCGGCGATTGTGAAACAGGCCCTTAGCATTGTCCATGTTAGAAAAATAAGTTTTTTAGTATCTAGATATTCCATTTTTACGGCGGCAGAGTACCTTGGTAAAATTTAGGAGTTCAAGGTACGTACTAGTATCTTATTACGTCACTATACTTATCTATCGTCTATACTTATCTATTATCTACTTGTATAATCCTACTAATATTATAAATGTGAAAGTTTAGATGTTTGGATGATTGTTGCTCAATCACGCTTAAATATACGCACGCCTCAACCGATTTGAATGGCCAAGAAGATAAGTATTGTTTTTATCCCGGGTCAAATTAACATAATATACTTACATTACTTAGAGGAAAAGTCTGTGACATTGTAGTTTTGTTAAATCTAAGTTTGTATGTAATCAGTAATGTCCGAAAACGCTTATCTTTTTTTTTTCACGTGCGTGTATAATGAGCTTTTTGGATAGTTATAGGTTATATTTTTGAAGTGAAAACTTCTTTAGCGGCGCTGAGCACTTTTTGGGATGGGGAAAAATTGTTAAATACGCGACAGATTTTTGTGACGTCAGATGTGAAAGGTCACAAACTTTTATATTTTGCTGCTAGCCGATTCGACTTCATTCAAAACTGAACGCTATTCGTAAGAGTATAAAGCCGTTAAACACTTTTTGCAATAGCATATTCTGCAAATAAATTTGTAATTTTGTTCACGCGTCCTTCACCGTTTTGCTATTGAGCAAATTCGAATAGTTCGAATTTGTACGTTATTCCTAAAGAGATAAAGCTTTGAAAAATATTTACCAACGGCAAAAACAAATTGATATTTTGTTCACCGCCGCCGTCCGCTGTTCTTGCAAATTCGAATAATTCGAATTTGGACGTTATTCCTAAAGAGATAAAGCTTTGAAAAATATTTGGCAATGGCAAAAACACATTGGTGTTTTGTTTGCCGCCGCCGACGGGCGAGCCGGCCCGTCGCACCCAACGCGCCCGCGGCCCGTCCGCCTAAATAATTGATAATTGTTTATAAATTTGCGCCAAATTCATTTTTAGGGTGACACCCTAAGATGTTACGTGACCTGATCGAAAAACTGTTACAATGTTATTGAGTTTTCACTTCTGCCGGCACTCCCGGAGTGCAACCCGGTCTTTTTTAGGGTTCCGGAGCCAGAATGGCAAAAACGGAACCCTTATAGTTTCGCTATGTCCGTCCGTCCGTCCGTCTGTCCGCAGCTTAGCTCAGAGGCTCTTGGTACTAGAAAGCTGTAACTTGGCATGAATATACATATTAGTCATGCCGACAAAGTGGTAAAATAAAATCTTGAAAAACATTTTTTTTTGGGGTACCTCCCCTACATGTAAAGTGGGGATGATTTTTTTTATTGTCGTCTACCCCATAGTGTGGGGTGTCGTTGGATAGATCTTTTAAAAGTATTGGGGGTTTGTGAAAACAATTTTTCGATTAATCGATCCGTTTGTGAAATATTAAGCCTTAAAGTGCTAATTTTTGTTAGACTCCAGTGTCCCCACCCCCTGCTAGCTAAATGGTTGTTTTGGGATATGTGAAAAAAATCATGGTAGTAGTACATATAACGAAGTTAAAAGGAAAACTATCACAGCTAAGTAGGCTTTACACGTTTACGAGTAATAGTCGACCAACTTATAAAATGTACTTCAAGAAGTAATAGTTTCGTACAAATTCTATTGTAACTTATTATTATATATAATGGTACGGAACCCTTCGTGCGCGAGTCCGACTCGCACTTGGCCGGTTTTTTTCATCAGGTTTGCCTGTGTTCTTTACAATACGCAGGAAAAGCAGCGTGGGCAGCGAATGTGTCATAAAATAAATAAAATTGTCGTTTCATTTTACCCTTACATAAAACCACAAATTAAGTATCTCATTAACTTGTTCATTATATATATACATTACTGTTATATGTACTGTAGTGCTGAATATAAGCTTTTATAGAAACTTTTTTATCTCAATACCTGTGTACGTTATTTAATATGGGAATAATGTGAGCTTTTTATTACATAAGCCAGAATAGCACTTATTTATCTTTTCGTTCGCCATCTTAATAAAAATGGCATTTCTATAAAAAAACGGTTGTACCTAAAGGTTAAATGTCAATGCTATCATTAAAATGCATTACCTGTTACTTATATGGTTATTATATTATAATGTAGGTAGGTACCTATTTGGTTTTGACGCGGTTTTTTTTTACATGTTTTTATTATAATTATCGTCATAATTAGCATAGGTTAAGCTTTGTTTGTTATTTTTATTTAACACTTTGCACGCCGACGTTATATTCCAATGCCGCACTCCGACAGCCTATCACGAGCTCCACTCGTGATGCTCTTGCACTCAAGTACGCCGCGTGTTTTTTAAAGCGTCATCTGTGGTTCGCCGGCGTTTTTCGGTGATATTGTAAGATTTATAAAAAAATAATTAGCGTATATATAGGAACAAATCTTTTTGTTTTTGGAAGTTGATTTCATATATTTTAAGGATAAAAAAAAAAAAGTGTTAATATATTTTTTTTTGTTTTAAAACTATAGTAGTGTGAACACGTTTTTTGAAAAATAAAAAAAACTCTAACATGTCCTTATTCTTGCTTTTATACAGTATAATCTTTTTGTGTGTGATATTTTTTGAAGCAAGGGTAATTACATAGTAGAGGTACTGAACAGTCGGACAATAAAAAATAGTTTCTTTGCGCCCACGTTTACCAGTTTGCTTCTTTATGGTGTCAGCACAAACTTTGCAGACTCTTGTAACGACCGCATTTTTTCCGTCGCTGGTATTTTCTCTGCAAAGTGCCTTCCCACTAATCTAGTGCTTTTGCCTACAAAATGTGGCCAGCGGATCGCGAACTGTGTTCGTTATTTTGATACAAACAGTATGGAATCTGATCACGAGTACATTTCGTCATCCGCGACTCTAAGAAAAAAAGTGTAACGAGTGGTATTCGTGATCGGCGAATTACGCGTGGCAGTTATTTAAATGGCCGGCGAAATGGCGGCAAAACTGCGTACCGAATGGTCCTCGTGAACGGCGTGCAAAGTGTTAATGGGCCCTTTACATCTCTCGGCCATCGTGTGCACATGCGACCCCAAAGAGTGCCAAATTTACCGGTCCTGCGCCTCCCAGATTCGGTGGACTCCCGCGGCCTTCACTTGGTCATCAGTCCTTGTGGGGGAGTCTATCCACTCTGCGCCTACCGATACGTGGTCACCAATCGAGAAACTTTCCGCCCCAAGGGCCATCGCTTCTACGTGTCAACCTAGCCCAGGTCATTGTTGCTATGTATTCATGACACTTAATGATTCTTCTTTTTCTTGAATGGTTGTTCTTCTCTTGTTTTAAAAAAAGCCCGACTCGCGAATATTAGAAACACATGTGAAAGTCATGAAAGAGGTCGTGCATATAACTTTTGGCTAGTATCTGGGCGCTCCGTCACTGCTAAGTTTATAAAATTATCACTAAACCCTTTTCTTCGACCAGTTGCTCTCCTTTCCGCGGCCATCTTTGTTCAAGCGGCTTTTAAATCCCGCATTGTTAATAGATGATTACCACGTAATAGAGCACAATTATGAATCGTAAAACCTCGCGTTTATGACCGCTGCTATCGGCCATCTTGATTTATGAGACAGCTCGAGGTTGGATGCGGTAATAGGCTTATTACCAACGCGTAGTTGGGCGTGTCAAGAGTAGTAGTAGCTTTAGATACAAAGGAGATGAGTTGGTAATACAGACTATCAATCTATAACAATGTTTTGTTACTAGGGCGGCAAACGAGCGTACGGCGTAATAATGTGCTCGTAAGAGGTCACCGAAGGTCACCGAAGTGCTGAAGTGTTTGTACGAGAACGCCACTATGTCAGTCCGACTCCAGGACCAGAACAACTCGAAACCTATTCCGCTGCAGCGGGGAGTCAGGCAAGGACATGTTATTTCTCCAAAACTGTTCACCGCTGCACTGGAGGACGTTTTCAAGACTCTGGACTGGAGAAGGCTAGGCAGTACATCACTCCACTCACTCGTCGAATCCGACTTGGCTGGGCAGCATTCGGGAAGCAACGGCACATATTTTCGTCCAATATTCCGCAGTGTCTCAAGACGAGAGTCTTTGACCAGTGTGTGTTGCCAGTGATTACATATGGCACTGAAACGTGGTCGCTTACTATGGGCCTCATAAGAAGGCTCAAAGTCACCCAAAGGGCAATGGAGAGGGCCATGTTGGGAGTTTCTCTGCGTGATCGCATCAGAAATGAGGCTGCCCGCAGCAAAACATGGCAGTGGGCGGGGCACATAGCAGGTAGAACCGATGGCCGTTGGGGCGGAAAGGTTCTCGAGTGGCGACCACGTACCGGAAGGCGCGGCGTGGATACTACCCACGCCGCGCCTTTCGGTACGTACTGGGCAGCCCCCGACAAGGTGGACTGATGACCTGGTAAAGGTTGCGGGAGTCCGCTGGATGTGGGGGCTCTTTGGGGGAGGACTATGTCCAGCAGTGGACGTCTTTCGGCTGATATGATGATAATGATGAAAAGGTCACCGTAGTCTATGGACGTTTCAAGCTCCAGCCGTGTAGAATGTGCGTTAATGACTTTTTATACTACGACTGTGGCAAAAAGCGTAGGGCTTATCAAATGGTAGGCAGACACCGTAGCCTATGGCCGTTTGTGACTCCAAAAGAATCAGTAGCGCGTTGCCAACCCTTTATTGATTTAAGGATTCGTTGTGTTTACAGCTAAAGACAAATGTCAAACTAAGCTTCGTTTGTAGATAGTAACAACCTTTATTTAGTATTTTGGCCAGGAAAATAGCTGTAAATTGGTTACTTTCCAGTCCATTAATTGAGTTATCATTGAAGAGAACCTTTTTAAAGTGCAATAAATAACCACGATGTCATTTACAACATATCTTATCCACAACAAAAACAATACCACCACCACCACTGCATGACCACCACCTGGTACCAGCACCAAATGTAACTGGTACAAGTATTATACACGGTGAATTTGAGTAACCCGACAGATTTTAACCATAAATTCCTGATGATATTACGAGTAAATAATGTTATATGAACATAGGGCAAATACGGCAAAAAAAAAAAAAATCTATTACCGATGCTACTCTCTTGTAAACAAATCTTTAGTTAAAGGAGTGAAAGAGAAAATTAAAAAAATAAATAAAAATAAAAAATTAAAAAAATTAAATACCTAAGCTAACTGATTTGTTAACGGTTCTCTATTGGATCGCATAAAATCATTTGGAATAATATAATAACGCATAATTTTTTATAGCCGAATTAGCGTTAAGCCTAATCATGTTATGGCATAAATTTTTAGGCATAAAATTAAAAAGAATAAACGAAAATAGCATAATTATCACAAAGACTAACATCAGATAGCATAAATACAAAAAGACATAATAATTACTTGGCATCATTACAAAACGCATAAAAATTGTGTCCTAAAAAATAAAATCATGAATTACACAAAGCATTGAAAGCATAATGCACGGCCCAATAATGTACAGCCTGATAATCCATGTACATTGGGACGGTCATCTGTGCGGACTAATAATCTCCAGCGAGTCGACGCCACCCCGCTGGGCGGGGTGTCTATTTCTGGTCTGAGGAACACAAGTGAACCCTAACCTAACCGACCTAAGACAGAGTTCGCTTATGACAAGCCATTTTTATCCGCCCTGATAATGCACGACCCAATAATCCGCGTCCACGAAAAGTGTAAATGCATTGTAACAACGAAATTGAGTTTTAGTCATTTAGAAAACTGAAATTATGGATAATGACAGATATACCAAATAATTATTAGCCCAAACAATATGCTTAATATGTATTCGGCCAATACAGATTAGTTCAACTGTAATTATGCTATTAGCGTAGTATGCCAAACAAAGTAGTAGGCCAAAGTATTATTATGCGACAGTATTATTATGCCAATAGAAATTATGCCAAATCAATTATGCGAAACTATATTAGTCTAAAAAAAAATATGCCAATGAAGGGGATCCCTTTGTTAACAGACTGGCCGGAAATCAGCAGGTAGTAGTCTTGCGTATGAATGTGTCAGATCCATCTGGCTACGTCACGTCCTTAGGGTGTGTTATACTTGACAATTTTTTATGTGTATTTTTTTTTAAATAATTAATATCTCGAAAACTAGGCCGTTTTAGACCATTAGTTATACTATTTTTACTCCTATTAGGCTCTGGAAGCGATGGTTAAAATCTGTCGGGTTACTCAAATTCACCGTGTATAAAGGTAGAATCAGTTTTTGACTTGCAAAAGTGCTATGAGAAAGCCTATTTGAATAAACATTAACAATAAACAATAAACAATAAACAATCAATCTTCAAAACGATTATAACTCTCAATTCAGAACTGACTAAAAGAAAAGTGTTGAGTAAAGGAATATTAAGTCGGACTATTTATAACACTTGACGGCTGTGGCAATTAAATATATTTCTGCTTTAAATCAAGATAAAATCAATGGACGCGTAAAAAACGGGGTTAAGTTAGAGTCGGTTGCGAAACTTTGCGGTTACACAGTACTGTTATATTTGGCGTTGAACAGTCAGCAGCAAAAGTACTTCCACAGACGTAATATCCAAAATAACCTACATGTATTTTCTTACAGCTTTTGAGCGCGACTTTTTTAGAGTTAACTTAGTTTTAATTTAATTTAGTTAATGTTACGTATCATCTTGTATGTACTATAGAAAATTATAACTTGGGAAATAAGTCACATGAATAGTTTATTAAATACGTCTTATGTGTGCCAATTTTTTTCCGAATCCATTTGGTATTTTTTTCCTATTTGCGCAACAAACATCCAGCACGCTTATAATTTTATAACTCATAATTCATGTAATGCACCGGGTATAGGTTTTCTTTAACTATGCTTGCATAAGTTTTCTTACTTCTGCATACCTGCAGGTCGGTCACGTAACGCATTGTATGCGCCTTAGCTCTAAATGTCAATTTTAGTGAAGAATTACAGTTGAGTTGTCCTAACGTATGTTTGAAACGTTACGTGATCACCTCTCTTTTCAATTTTTGATGGCATCTGTCACAAATAACCTGACGTAACAATTCAACAATAATGCGAACTGCAGTCATTAATCACTTATCTCAAATCATCTCACGGAACTCTAAAAGCATTCAGTAGCCGTCCTTATCTCGATAAAATAAGGCAGGCATAAAAGAATCTTAGAGACCGCTAACGGATCGCTTATCTCGTGTCGTGTTTGATTAAGAACCGCGCCGCCACAGCCGTGAGTATCTCTCTTCTAAAGAGACGTATAAGAATCCATTTTCAACGGTAGTTACGGCTTTTTGGGTAAGGATGGGGATGTAATGAAGGTTTCACACTTGTCGGCGGCGCAAATTGAGTTAAATACATCCGCTGGCTTAGATCAGGTTAGGGTGGAAACTAGCTGGACAGAGCCATAAGACGGGCGTTCTGCTCTTGCGATCTTAATACAAAGTGTTCTGTGCTCAAGCGTATTTTTAATGACGTCATCATCAACCTCCTAGCGTTGTTCCCGGTTGTGCCCTAAAGGGGCCCGAGGTCCGCTATGACACCTAATTCCAAGATTTGGCATAGACACTAGTTTAACGAAAGTGCACCTTATTGGGATTAGACCGGTTTCCTCACGATGTCTTCTTTCACCGGAGAGCTAACGGTCAATATTTCTTCATTGGCACGAGCCGAGATTCGAACCCATGACCGCCGTTTGACTGAACTAACTGGGCTACCGTAGCGTAGCATTTTGACGACGTATAAAAATATCAGGCGGCAATCTTGCACTATCTGATACTATCGTTACAATAAGCTCAATCATCTCATGTTCGAGATGTCAAAGAGGTTGCTTGATGGAGCGCCTACTTTGAGCTACACTGGCATGAGCTTTGACCGGCTCTTAAATAAGCTGAAGAGAGAAGAATAATGAGAAATAGACGCCGATATACATATACGAGTAATACATATAAAAACTTAAATAAATATATAGAAATAGCCAAGACTCAGAAACCATTATTCATACTCATCAGGCAAATACGAGTATGTACCCCTTTTTATACAACAATGGTGTCCTGATTGATGTTAAGCAGACTCCGCGGCCTTTGGGCACAACCTAGACTCTCACTCTGACATCCTCGGGAGCTCTGGCGACCTTACTCGCCACCAGGAACACAACACCACATACCTACATTACCTACAGAGCCAGAGAAAGCGTTTTAGACTTTCAAATCACATGAGCGTTGATTCCTGCGTTTATGTGGCCAATTGTTGTGAGATAAAGTCATGAAGTTGAAATAAAGTTGTTACTAAATTAAGACTCAACTCTTTTGCAATGCAACCATATCAATAACAGGTTTTCAAATGACATTACAAGGCGATAAAAAGTAAACTCGTAATTAAACTATTCGAGACATAACAGCGATTGCTGTTAGCATTCTAACAACCTCCGTAAAGACAGCTTCCGGCGTACAATGGACTACTCAAAGAATAAACATGTTTGTAGATGTGAAAGTCAGTAAATAACACAATAAAGGAGCTTGGTTCTTTTTCGGTGCATCGAATCCAAAAAAATGTTAGAGCAAGTTATTTGTACAAGTCCTAGAGTGAGGTGCAACAAGATCTATGTTAGGTAGCTGAACGGTATTTGTACTAGTCTTAGACTGAGTTAGCACGAGAGCTGTGTGAGGTAGTAAAGAGGTGTGCTAAGAGATAATCCACCAACAGCATTGCTAACCTCGCTTACACGTCTTGTGTGTCTCCTGTTGGTAGATTCCTCGCACGCCACTCCGGTTCCTAGCACAGCTCTGGTCAATACTCACCCTTAGATTGACTTAGTCTTCTTCTTTCTTCTTTTTTGTCGTATCCTTATGGCCGAGGAACGTGACGGCTGTGGGCGCTCTTCACCATCACTCTCCAAGCTGCTCGGTCCTGGGCTTGATGCATGCTAGCCTGAAGTGTGGCTCTAGCCACTGATGTTACCGTGTCCGCCCAACGCATAGGCATCCGTCCTCTGCTCCCCTTCCTGACATTGACTTCACTAATAATCAAATATTGCACGTTTTGGCGACATCCATTAAGTAGTCGTATCGATTTTAAACTATGCGAGAACGTTTAATATATACAGAAGAACCCGTTTAAGACGATTTCACAGGGACCCAACTAAAAACGCGTCTTAAGCGAGAAAGCGTATTATACGGGATAGGGGGGTGGGGGTACATTGTCATCAATGAAAGAATATCCAGGAAAACCCTGCAGTATCACGGGTTCTTCTTCCTCTTGCAACACGGCGTTAATCCCGTTATTTCTGAAACCAATTTTGTATGGGTGTAATCTGAAAGTGATCTAGAGCTTTCAACCACTGGATGAAACGAAGGCCGGTAATCCAAGCTCGAGATCGATCTTACGTTATTGAAGCAACGTGGATTTTTCGCCTTACCAATTACTAGCAAACGCAAGTTTTCTGACCCATCAGAATTGGCACAGTCCAGGACAGTTAGTCTCTTTTTACTTGCTTTGCCACCATGACAAGTTTCTCCCTTGAAAACATAGGATTAATCTGGCATAAATTTAAAATACAGAGGCTCGCCGCTGCCACGAGAGACAACGCGCGTGCGCATGTAGGCGTATTGAACAGGATGACGAATCGTATTGCGCGTTAAGAAATGTATGAGAACATGTCTCAAGTTGTAGGGACTGACGTAAAATGACGTATTATGCGAGAAATCGTTTTAAGCGTGATCGTGTTAAGCGGGTTCTACTGTATGTCAATGCCATAATTTGGTAGGTACCAACAAGTTGATCTCATTATTGTGGATGCCCGCGAACCAGAGGAGGCACAAGCGCGTGGCTTATCGATTTGAGGATTCGTTGTGTTCCTGCGAGCACAGCGAGAGATAAATGTAGGTCTTTCTCTCAACACGTCGCATCCTCGGAAGCTCTGGCATTGCTAACCGCCAGGAACACAACACGATTGCTGCCACCAGCGAAGCACCTATGACCCTCTTTTTTGTCTTTTTACGTACTCTTTTGTAGTAAGTTCCGTACAAACATTTAATAATAATCCTCCCTATCCTCAATGATTATTTTTGCGTATTGTTATTCTATAATATTTATTCGCTTTGTAGAATTTTCCCTTGGCATTTCTACGACATTATTGTTCTACAGCTACCAACAATGTGAACAACTGGTAATTAGTTCACTTAAAGTCGCGATAATTATGTAAATAAAAGATATAAATCGTGCTGTTTGACAACATGTTTGCCTCTAAGTGTCAGCTATCGATCTTTTGTTAGATATCTGTAAACGAGTATTTGATACTTGACTTGTTGGCCGGAGGTTTTTAATGTATGCATGCGGCAGCTGTGTAAATGAGCCAGGTAAACGTCTATTGATGAAAGCCTAATTAATTTAAAAGCAATATAAGATATTTATTTGTATATGTATACATATTTATTATTCCCTCTCATCCATGAGGAGGCCTGTGCCCAGCAGTGGGACGTATATAGGCTGATTTATTATATTTTTTTATTAATTACATATTTATTTATAGTATTTTTATTTTACTTGTAGTTACTTGTAATTAATAAGAATAATTTACTGTAGCATAAAGGTAAATACGTCTCTGTATGTTAGTTTTGTCTATTTTTTTGTTCCTGAACCCAATTGCTAAAAGGTTAAGTGGAAGGTTAACCCTTACAAGGATAAATTCACCTTTGTACCAATTTAACCTATTTTGCCTGTATTTTTACCAATGTCTTGTGCCCAATAATGTATTTACATACATACATACTCACATAAAAATGGGTATATAGTTTGTACCCGTAGATTGAAAAAAATATATCTCTGATGTATGAAACACCTGCGTTGTTTTGATAAAATGCACCTCCGTCATAACTTATTTTTGCTACAACCTTACATAGTAACATCATAAAAAACAGCAAAGCAATTAGTGAGCCATAATAATTACCGTACGCTCAATATTCATGTCTTACACAAATGGCATAAAATGTCTATTGAAAACATATTATTAAGATCCTTTATAGGAAACGATAAATTATGATCATAAAAACACATCAGCATTGCGATAATTCCTGGTATGTCATTGTGACCGTTCAATTAAATGAATTACGTTCGTAAATACAAATATGCACATTATTATGTTAATACATGGACAATATTGTATCCTCTATTATTGGATACAATATTGTTACCTACATTAGATTTTTTTTACGATGCCAGTCAAACCAGGTTTTGTAGAGGAACAAATGTTTGTATGGGAGCAATTACAATTAAAGAACATAAATACCCAAAAGATCGAGACAATGACAGACCCCGCTGGCGGCAGCCGAAACGATTCATACTAATTGATTTAAAAGTATGACGTCACAGTTTGCTGTTCGTACTAATCGTTGTATGGAAAATGAACTAAATTGCTGTTTCGGCCGCGAAATACTGAGTTTAGCTTTAAATTTACTCTTGGACAATTAAACAAATATTAATTTTTATTCGTAACTTTCAAGGATCTTTTTATGACTTTCAACATAATTTGTAATTTATACTTTATTACCATAATTGGTTAGCAACGTTGCCAGTTATCAATTTTAACATCACCCAACTAGCCTGGGACCTTTCTAAATTATTATTGTTATTTATTTATTTAATAAACAGAGTACATAAAGTTAATAATTAACTGGGTCCCACAAAGCTGTCGGAACAATTGCAAGCAAGCTGTACTGTATAGTTGATTCAACTTTGACTGCCAATTTTATTTGTATGGTTGGCGGCTTCAGGATTATACCAGTGACGTGTTAACTCTCCCCAGACTAGCCCACCATTATTCCCCTCCAGATTCGTTTTTATTTTTTATCTGCATAGACAATATGGCATAGTTACAGCGGATCCAAAATCTTATTTAGTAAAAGCGAAAAAGTTGTTTTTAGGTATTAAATTCTACAATAAAATTCCAAAACACATGACCGAACTTAATGACTCTGAATGCAAATTTGTCGTAAAACAGACATTTGTTTCTAAAGCATATTTTAAGATAAACGATTGCGTAATTCAGGCACTTATTTCAAAAGCTTATTATAAGATAAAAGATTACCTACGTAAAACAGACACTTATTGCAAAAGCTTATTATAAGATAAAAGATTACGTAAAACCACAGATTAAAGAATACAAGTACAGATACCCAATCTCATAGAGCAAAAGCGTACCGTCCTAATGTAGGCAATTCTGTATACAATTTTAGTCCCGTAGCTACACCAGTAGATGCAGTATCCGAGCTACCACGGCTATGACGCTGTCAGCCTACCTGATAGTTTTAGTAATACATTGAGATAACACCAGATGGCGTTGACTTCCCGGGCAACAAATAGAGTATTTTTGAATTTTTCGATATAAAAGTAGTATTTTAGAGACAATATTACACATCACACAAAAATATACATAACCAAATGCTTAGAGCCTGTGGTTCCATAGAACTTTCGCGACCCGTGATGGCGCCATCTAGTGACAGTACCTAATAATACGTAGCAAGCTTGAAAGCTCACTTGTATAGTACGAGTTACATGGATTTAGTATCAATTTTATTGCATTTACTAAACTTATAAAATTGATACTAAATCCATGTAACTCGTACTATACAAGTGAGCTTTCAAGCTTGCTACGTATTATTGGGTACTGTCACTAGATGGCGCCATCACGGGTCGCGAAAGTTCTATGGAACCACAGGCTCTAAGCATTTGGTTATGTATATTTTTGTGTGATGTGTAATATTGTCTCTAAAATACTACTTTTATATCGAAAAATTCAAAAATACTCTATTTGTTGCCCGGGAAGTCAACGCCATCTGGTGTTATCTCAATGTATTACTAAAACTATCAGGTAGGCTGACAGCGTCATAGCCGTGGTAGCTCGGATACTGCATCTACTGGTGTAGCTACGGGACTAAAATTGTATACAGAATTGCCTACATTAGGACGGTACGCTTTTGCTCTATGAGATTGGGTATCTGTACTTGTATTCTTTAATCTGTGGTTTTACGTAATCTTTTATCTTATAATAAGCTTTTGCAATAAGTGTCTGTTTTACGTAGGTAATCGTTTATCTTATAATAAGCTTTTGAAATAAGTGCCTGAATTACGCAATCGTTTATCTTAAAATATGCTTTAGAAACAAATGTCTGTTTTACGACAAATTTGCATTCAGAGTCATTAAGTTCGGTCATGTGTTTTGGAATTTTATTGTAGAATTTAATACCTAAAAACAACTTTTTCGCTTTTACTAAATAAGATTTTGGATCCGCTGTAACTATGCCATATTGTCTATGCAGATAAAAAATAAAAACGAATCTGGAGGGGAATAATGGTGGGCTAGTCTGGGGAGAGTTAACACGTCACTGGTATAATCCTGAAGCCGCCAACCATACAAATAAAATTGGCAGTCAAAGTTGAATCAACTATACAGTACAGCTTGCTTGCAATTGTTCCGACAGCTTTGTGGGACCCAGTTAATTATTAACTTTATGTACTCTGTTTATTAAATAAATAAATAACAATAATAATTTAGAAAGGTCCCAGGCTAGTTGGGTGATGTTAAAATTGATAACTGGCAACGTTGCTAACCAATTATGGTAATAAAGTATAAATTACAAATTATGTTGAAAGTCATAAAAAGATCCTTGAAAGTTACGAATAAAAATTAATATTTGTTTAATTGTCCAAGAGTAAATTTAAAGCTAAACTCAGTATTTCGCGGCCGAAAGCAAGCTGTACTGTATAGTTGATTCAACTTTGACTGCCAATTTTATTTGTATGGTTGGCGGCTTCAGGATTATACCAGTGACGTGTTAACTCTCCCCAGACTAGCCCACCATTATTCCCCTCCAGATTCGTTTTTATTTTTTATCTGCATAGACAATATGGCATAGTTACAGCGGATCCAAAATCTTATTTAGTAAAAGCGAAAAAGTTGTTTTTAGGTATTAAATTCTACAATAAAATTCCAAAACACATGACCGAACTTAATGACTCTGAATGCAAATTTGTCGTAAAACAGACATTTGTTTCTAAAGCATATTTTAAGATAAACGATTGCGTAATTCAGGCACTTATTTCAAAAGCTTATTATAAGATAAACGATTACCTACGTAAAACAGACACTTATTGCAAAAGCTTATTATAAGATAAAAGATTACGTAAAACCACAGATTAAAGAATACAAGTACAGATACCCAATCTCATAGAGCAAAAGCGTACCGTCCTAATGTAGGCAATTCTGTATACAATTTTAGTCCCGTAGCTACACCAGTAGATGCAGTATCCGAGCTACCACGGCTATGACGCTGTCAGCCTACCTGATAGTTTTAGTAATACATTGAGATAACACCAGATGGCGTTGACTTCCCGGGCAACAAATAGAGTATTTTTGAATTTTTCGATATAAAAGTAGTATTTTAGAGACAATATTACACATCACACAAAAATATACATAACCAAATGCTTAGAGCCTGTGGTTCCATAGAACTTTCGCGACCCGTGATGGCGCCATCTAGTGACAGTACCCAATAATACGTAGCAAGCTTGAAAGCTCACTTGTATAGTACGAGTTACATGGATTTAGTATCAATTTTATTGCATTTACTAAACTTATAAAATATACCTTTATTGTATGTGCGGAAGTATGTTTGTGATATAATTAAGGTACGTTGAATTTATTAAGGTGTAAAAATCATTCTATCTTCACGATTACTGGTTCAAATGTTTCGCTCGGTACCTGTGTCGCCATCTATGAGTTCTTTTTAGTATCAATTATACGTTGTTCTAGTTGGGAGGCCATGGTAAAACAGACACTTATTTCAAAAGCATAATATTATAAGACAAACGATTACGTAAAACAGACACTTATTTCAAAAGCATATTATAAGATAATCGATTACGTAAAACAGACACTTATTTCAAAAGCATATTATAAGACAAATGATTACGTAAAACAGACACTTATTTCAAAAGAAGATTATAAGATAAACGATTATATCATAGATTCGGATATTAGGCAGTGAAAGGTCCTTCACTAAAAATCTATCACAAAATAAATAAATAGGTAGGCTTTCTGCCGTAGCAATGTAAATTTATAAAACTGATATTTTGAAAAAAATATACCTCGCCGAGTTTTTTTATGCCGGTTCTTATCGAGGCAGGGTTTTATTTCCGAACCGGTGGTAGTTTATCGACATTCATAGTTTTTCATATTGCCTGAGGAGACGTCTGCCATTTATCCATTATCTTAGTACAATTTATAAACTTAAATATAAAACAATTTGAAAAGCTTAAGTACGCAGCTTCAAGACAACAGGCAAGCAGACATCAAGTGTCACCATAAACAAGAATTTAAAATCGTAATTATAATAATTTATGTGTTATTAATAGATTGTCAGCTTGAAATAATACACTTTTTACATCGCATTTTATTCCTGCGCACATACCAATCGTACCATTTATAGTAGATACTGTTACCTTATCGTTCGGCTACAGGGCTTCTGAAGAAGTTTGGTATATTATAAGTATACGTCATGTCAGATACACCCCCCAATCTCAAATGTGTACCATCACGATCGTAAGTCGTTGCTAATCTATTCGAGACGTATCTTAATTATCTCAGCGCCGCCGAGAAAATAAAATTTTAATTGATCCCCTGTGTCTTATCTCAGCGATTAAGTGATAAACGAGGGCCTAAGTGTTTGTTTTAATGGATGTCGCTGTAAGATTTGTTAAGGGATTTTTGGGATATCAGGGGTCGATTTGAGACGAACGTTTCGCATTTTACGATGCTCTCGGTTTTGAACGTTCGTTCTGGCACAGAAAGGGGATTAGTAGCGGTGTGAAATAGCAATGCGGTGTGCGAGGAAAAAAGCGACCATTACGAAATAGAAAGAATTCTTTGTAGAAAGAAATAAAGAAAATGTTTATTTATATGTCGGTAATTAATAATCATACATTGTCAACAATGTTAAATAATTATGTTAAATAAATAACTGAAATGCTGGGTTAGAATGTCCTTAGAATAAAATGAAAATAATATGAGTGGCTAGCAATGATTATTGTGTTTTTTTTCTTGCACATCGCCCCGCTACTTCGCCCAGCTCTGAATCAGAAAAACAATTAATGAATTCTGATTCTGGCAGATCTCATCTTAAATCAGCGAGTAAATCATGAAATCGATTTGGAATGAGACACGTGCGTGTGATATAGGGCATCTGTAGGTAACACGGTTATTGAGGGGTTTGGAGCTTGTCTACTTTTTCGGGTGAATAATGTACCGAAGATGAGTAAAGATGTTTTTTCATATATTTCCAACGGAAACCACTGAAAATAAAAATTAGACCCCAGTGTCTGACCTGTGCCGAGAATACGCTTTGACAACTTGTGAGTTGTTTTTAACGAAAAGCTTCCCAAAATGCAGTACTTAATGTATAGATTAAAAAAAGGAAATCTTACTGTAAAGCAACCTTTTCTTTCAAAACTTAGACGCACAACCAAATTCTAATTGGCTTATCGTGTACACTTTACCCAACTTATTTTACGACTTCTTTATCTTCCTTAATCAATCTAAATCTTTCGAATGGGCGTTTAAAGTCGTTTTAAGCATTAATGATACGATTACGCTCGAAAAGGTTACGTAAATCATTGTAAGAATAATGGTGTAAAAACCGCAATTAGTGCTGCGCTTGCGTCGATAGTTTAGCGGACGTCGATAACATTCCTCGCGGAACGTGACTGTGCACTGAAATGTAGCAAACATAAAAGATAACTACAACAAGCGAATGTTAACTTTGTCTCCATTGAATAAGGCGTTTTCTGATGCGTATTTAAGGTGGTTTATTGGTACAGACGCGAGTTCGATTAAAAAATGTGATTTGTGGCTGGCAGCGCGTTTTATTTTGCGTTCTACGTGATGCTTGTGTCAAGTTGGTTGAAGTGTAAGCGGGAATTTATCGCGCGCTCTGTGGGTTACGGAGAAATTGTTTACTTTGTCTACTGTTTGTTTTGTGCGATTTAAACCGATTTATGTTTATAATCTTGATTGGGTTTTCCCTTTTTACGCACCATCGTTTAATAAACGAGATACACATCATATATCGCGCACTGTAGGGTTCCGTAGTTTCCTGTATATCTTTGACGTCGGTTATATCGCCACGCGTGCACCAACTAAACTTTGGGGCTGCGTCATCCGAATTTATATATACAATGGACCCGATTCTACAGTGGCCTCTAAACTTCCTAATTTTAATTAGGTGTCGCTAAAACATTTGCTATTCTATGAGCAGCTGTCATAATCAAATGACAGCGCTAATTTGAATCTGTTGTTTCTTATTTTAGGCGGTCTATACAACTTACTTAGCTGCCTAAATGCTATTCTAAATATGTCGTTTTTAATCTGCCGCCGAAATTATGTCTAAAAATCAGACAATTTAGTTTTAGGCTAGTTAAACCATGTGCACGTTGAATCGGGTCCATTGGCCTTACGTTACATTTATAAAATTGGTCGACTATTACTTGTTAATTAGTTATGCCTGCTTATCGGTGATAGTTGTCGAAGTAAATTCAGTATATTTACAGCCAGTAGTAAAAATTAGGGCTTTAAAGCCCAAAATCACGCAAACGCATCCCTGAATTAAAAAATGTTTTCTAAAACCTATCTTTTTTTTCTATTGTTTTGTTGGCTTGACTGATTTATATACTCATGCCGAATTATAGCTTTCTAGCAGTTAAGTAAAGGATGACTCACGCTAGAACGGGCTGTGACGGGCCCGGGCCGTAATCGTGACGAGCCGTCAACGAGCTTATTTGGTTGTCACATTTCGCCAACGGGCCGTGTCCGAGCCTGCAACGAGCCGAGCCTCGTCCGCATCTCAGCCACCGGGCCGGGACATTATGCAAACGACATGTCACCGAGCTCGCACCGGGCCGGGCCGACACCGGGCCGACACCGTGCTGCGGCCGGGCCGCTCACGAGCGTTGCGTGTCAATCACAACGGGCAGCGACCGGGCCGCGACCGGGCCGCTTTCGCTATTTAATGTCATTAACAAAGACATTGACATTGTCATTGCAATTTATTCGAGTACTACAACATAATCCCTTTGCATCATAATTATATTATCTTATAAATACGTAATCTTAAATACAATATCTAATAAAAATAATAAAATGTCGAGTGTCTGATTTCGATGTAATATTGGCTGTTGCAACAATTCAAGACGAAGAAGAAGATTTGGCACCATGTTCTTCAAGACAATTTGGCGTGCATCTGCTTTGACGTTCCCGTGAAGAAAGAGGAGAATCCGAAATTTTGTGTAAAGATCGTTGGACCTATGATGACAAATTTTATGATTACTTTCACATGACACAAGATTATTTCCGTGCATATCCATGATAAAGTTAAACACTGTTTGGAAAAGAAAATTACAAGGTTCCAGAAACCTATATCCTCCGAACATCGACTAGCTCTTTGTTTAAGGTAAGCAATATCGAATAAATAATCCAATAAAATCTGAGTAGGTATGTGCTATGAGAGTGTGAGTGTGCATTTTTCTCCAGCCCCGCTATTCTGTTTCTTATTTTAAGCTTACTCACAAATATATCCTGAGGCCGCGATTCGACTAAGCATAATCAGAAGTCTAAATAAAGGGTTGAGAACAAGCTTGTTATACTACACAAGTTGCAAGTATTCATAGGCTATGGTGTCTGTGTTTGTGTACGGTCAGGTGGGCAGATCCTATATTGTTTGTGTGACGTTGACAAGTTGAAATTTTGTGAAAACATAAATGTGCGCGTTATTATTATTTGAATGTATTTCCCGCTCACGACGCAATGGTGCTTCGGACCTTTGGGAGGCGTGCGCGACGGTCGACTCGCCAGTGTGAGTGGAGAATGTCGATAGTTTTAGTTGGAGGGAAATCGTGAGGAAACTTGCACAGGTATGTACAGCATCTGCGAAGATGTTGACGAAAAGTGTCCAAGCAGCACTGGGCCACTTTGTTCCTTAGCCTATTCTCATACACAAGAGCATATCTTTGCCTTATAGTACAGGACTAATAGGACGTTTAGGTATATAAGTTCTTTTATAAGGATGTATAAGTTTTTGGTAGGAAACAGTCAATCGCTCGGAGTTGACGCTTGAGGTGCAACTTCAAAACAAATTAAATTCAGAAATGCTACTGCTACCCAATAATATATATAGGTAATCAATAATACTAACTATCAACCTCCTAGCGTTATTCCCGGTTGTGCCTCTAAAGGAGCCCGGGGTCCGTTTTGATGAATGAGAAGTTTCCTCACGATTTTTTCCTTCACCGAAAAGCTAACGGTAAATATTCCGTACCTAAGCTCCAAAAAACTCATTGGTACGTGCCAGGATTTGAACCCACGACCGCCGCTTGACAGCCGCATGCCTGAACCACTAGGCTACCGTAGCTTTTATAGGTAATGCTACCCAATAATAATAGGTACCTACGACGTTTCAATAATTATACATTTAAATCTATTTATAAATTATAAACTAAAGGTTAAATTTATTTGCAGATTCCTGACTACGGGGATTCATTCAAAACACTCTCGCTCAATTTTCGAATGGGTCATTCTGCCGTTTGTAAAATTGTTGACGAAACTCGTCCAGCAATAGTTTATTGTTTAATGAAAGAGGTGATGCCACAGCCAAACGAAGAGACGTGGAGGAAAATTGCCGACGAATTTGAAAGGATGTGGCGTTTCTCAAATTGCATTGGAGCATAGTGAATGGGACAAAAAATCAAAAAGTAAGAATGGGACTGCATTTTTAATTTGTATATTGATGATAACACAATAACATACAAAAATAAGCAAGATCCCATAAAAAAACATGCCATGTAATAACCCTCCTCTCCTTCGGCAGTCGGGTAAAAAGAGTTGATTGAAATTCATTATTAGGTTCCTAGTATACATTTTCTGATAAAAGAACCCAGCCATTGCAAACAACGTCTCATGAAAGATTTTTAATAATCAATGTGACAGTCATAATATTCACAACCTTTTCCAATCCACCTCAACATTCAACCAATATGTATAACAATTCCGAGGGTTATAACAACTATGCGTGTTCGGAGGTCAGACTTTCATTGGTTTTGCTTTGATGTGAATGGTCGGTAAACGTAGTCAATATCAGCTCGGCTTATGATATGACAGGAACGTCACCGCCGCTGCCCATCTCAGAATAAGTATTAATAATCCATACTAATCCATATCCATTCCATACTATCCATACTCCATACTAATATTATAAATGCGAAAGTGTGTCTGTCTGTCTGTCTGTCTGTTATCTCTTCACGCTTAAACCGCTGAACCGATTGCGATGAAATTTGGTATGGAGATAGTTTGAATCCCGGGGAAGGACATAGGATAGTTTTCATCCTGCAAATCAACCCCTAAGGGGATGAAATGGAGGGTTGAAGTTTGTATGGAGCTGCAATAAAAACGATTTCCACGCGGACGGAGACGCGGGCAGAAGCTAGTATTAGTTAGTAGTAGTAAATGTGAAAGTGTGTCTGTCTGTCTGTCTGTATGTCTATTACCTCTTCACGCTTAAACCGCTGAACCGATTGAGATGAAATTTGGTATGAAGATAGTTTTTATCCCGAAAACCATCCCCGGAGGGAGTGAAATTGGGGATGAAAGTTTGTATGGTGTTACGATATAAACGAGTTCCACGCGGACGGAGTCGCGGGCAGAAGCTAGTGTATAATAAAGCATAATTATTATTTATATTAAATGCTAACTTGTGACTACTTAATTTTCACAGATGCACATACCACGGCAAACCTTACTATATTAGTGTTTGTAAACAAATAAAAATGGCAAGCATTTTTTTTTTAATGCAGCAGTTATTCAGGTAGCATGTCTGTAGCTTTATACACAGAATCGTCAACTATGTACCTTCAAATACTTCAAATCATGCAAAATTCAGCTTTCGCAAGAATTGTGTTAATATAAAAATATTACACAATGGGGGATTTCTCGAATCGACGTTGCATTCATTGCACATTTCTAGTGTCCCGAAACATTAGTGTCCATAGTTTAGCCCATAGGTTAGGCTACTGAAGCTATAATCAATTTGCGAAGTATTAAGTATGCATCACGTTTAAATGTTCGTGAATGGTTATTTGCATTTGTACATGACAACGCAATATAAATATAATTTGACATGTCAAAATTGTTCGTAAACAAAAAGATTACTTCAAAATAACGTAATTGATTTCAAATATCTACGTATTCCCTGTATCATTTAAAAAAAGACTTGGTGTAGTGAAAGTGTAGTTTATTATCCTCAAAATACACTAGGTTTGGATGTGACACAAAGTTTTATATTGTTACAAAGGTACTATGGATGCGCGGTAATGGAGCCGCGCGGTCAGCTATGTAGTTATTATCATTAATCGGTTTTAATACTTTTAATATTACTTAGAGGTTAGATCGATACTGTGGAACTCTTTGAGGGAGGCAGCCAGCGCCAGCGCGGCGTGGCGTCCAGCAGTGGACGTCTTTCGGCTGATATGATGATGATGAAGGTCGATGTACTTGATAATAGCTTTTCTGTGAATAGTAAATAAGTAAGTATCGTGAGGAAAACGGTCATGTTCTTGAGATTAGCTAACCACAAGGTGTAGGTACATTACCCTCTGGGTTGGAAGGGTAGATGGCACAAAACAATGGTACTTACAATCGTGAAAACGCTAGGAGGATTGAACGTTGGGACGTTGATTGAACGTAAAACCGATAGACCGGCGAAAAGTTTCTCGAGTGGTGACCACGTACCGGAAGGCGCAGCGTGGGTAGACCCCAAGAAGGTGGACTGACGACCTGGTAGGCAAATCGCGCAGGTGCCCGCTGGGTGTGGGTGGTGCAGAACCGGTCATTGTGGCATTTTTGGGGGGATAGACCTTCCCAGCAACGGACTTCTTTCGGCTGATAAGATGATGATAACAACATTTATGACCTTATGACCACCATTAGGGCTATCTAATTTGAATCAAAGTATGTAGACACTTGAGATTTTGATGTAAGTATGTATGTCTCAAATCTCCTAGCATTATTTTCAACTTACATGAAAAATGAAGAGGTACTTAATGTATCTTCTTAGTTCTGTACTTACCCAAAAGGGTGCATAATGGTCCCTAAGGCTCCTCTATATGTTCATCCGTCCGGCTGTTACAGGGCTGTATCGTTTGAATTATGTAAGTACGTAAGTAAGTGTAGTAATTATGTAGGTACCTACTTCACAGATTTCTTACTTTACTAGTTCTTCAGGTGATGGAAATGGAATTGATGATGAGGGATCGGCACAGTATCTATATGGCAAACATATCAGCATCTTTGCTATGTGCTTTAGTACCTAACCAATACACTACAGTTACTATCGGAAAGCTGTTCATGTAGTAAAGTGTTGAAACTACGTGAAATGCCATTTGTATGGCAATGGCATGGCGAAGTACAAAATTGGATTAGGTAGATAGTTCATTTAATTAGAGTGACATTCCCATTGGAACTATTAGGATAAAAACACATTTATTAGGTACAAAAGGTGTCAGTAATTGAGCACATTAAATTGATTACAAAATGTTCTTCAGCGTGGCGACTCGCATAGTATTCTTAAAAAAAACTAGGGTGTAACTTATACCATAAAATACAGTTTATTAAACAACTTGTAAAGTAAGGAAGTTCTCAATTCATCTTCTTAAGAGTTGTGTACCTAAAAGGATTATATTTGAACCCTTAACAAAGGCTCCACTATCTGCCGATCCGTACGTCCGTCTGTTACAGCCGTTACAGGATTGATACGGAACTCTCCGTATGCGAATCCTTGTCCGCTATCGTGTATTATCTACGTATCTGTCTGTCGGTATGTCTTTATCGTGTTTCCCAATTGTAATGTTTTTGTTTCATATGGATTTTGAGATACTTACGAAAGTTGTTGGACCCTGAAACAAGATGATTTCAAGACCCACACCCAACACCAGCGTAAGATTGACTGCTAAAAATAAGTACGTACTAATCAATACATATAATAAAATCGTAACTGATCGCTGTCTGTACATGGCAAATATATTAAAAACACTTTTATGGGGGGCCTTCATAAACGCAATAGAGCCCAAAGAAATGATGTCTGTTTGTCGGTTTGTCTGTTTATCTGTTTGTCTGTGCGTTTGTGCACGCTAATCTCAGAAGGGGCTTAACCTATTTAGATGCGGTTTTCAGTAATATCTTATGCTAGTTCAATTTCAATCAGTATGAGCAGAGCGTCGCACGTGGTCGCACTAAACTGCACTCGATCGTGCCCCTAAATGACGCCCATCTGCGAGGTGACCGACTTCGGCGAGGGGCGGTTCGTGTCCGCTCTGTATGTAATACTGTAATGTGCCCCAGGAGCTCATGCACTATAGTATCGTATAATGGTAGGTTAGGTAGTAAAATAGATAGTAGGCACAGAAAAAGTAGCAGTATCGTGGTGAATGCGTTATCAGTGATGTTTTCAGGGTTCCGTACCCAATGGGTAAAACGGCACCCTATTAAAATCTGCCGAATCCTACACCGGAGATGACGATGCAACGGGGCCACGCCGTTTCGTCGCCTAAATAGTATTATTTGTTGTTTTTAGTTTCGTGACGCATTGGTTTTTACTGTAATGTCACGTAAATGTATTTGTCAATAAATAAATAAATAAATATTAGTAAATAAATATTAAATTACTAAGACTTCTGTCAGTCCGTCTGTCTGTCTGTCTGTCTGTCTGTCTGTCTGTCTGTCTGTCTGTCTGTCTGTCTGTCTGTCTGTCTGTCTGTCTGTCTGTCTGTCTGTCTGTCTGTCTGTCTGTCTGTCTGTCTGTCTGTCTGTCTGTCTGTCTGTCTGTCTGTCTGTCTGTCTGTCTGTCTGTCTGTCTGTCTGTCTGTCTGTCTGTCTGTCTGTATGTCTGTCTGTCTGTCTGTCTGTATGTCTGTCTGTCTGTCTGTCTGTCTGTCTGTCTGTATGTCTGTCTGTCTGTATGTCTATCCGTCTGTCGCCAGGCTGTATCTCATGAACCGTGATAGTTAGACATTTGATATTTTCACAGATGATGTATTTCTGTTGCCGCTATAACAATAAATACTAAAAAACAAAATAAAATTAATATTTAAGGGGGCTCCGGATACAACAAACGGGATTTTTTTGCCGTTTTTATAGATAATGGCACGGAACCCTTCGTGCGCGAGGCCGACTCGCACTTGGCCGGTTTTTTAATACTATGACAGTGGAAAACAATAATCGGCCTGCCTGATGAGTGATGATAAGCAGATACCGTGGTCTGTGGATGTTTAGGAGTCCAGAAGAGTCGCTGCCGACCCTTTATAGATTTGAGGATTCGTTATGTTGACAGCTGGAGACAAACGCGCTCTCACTCTCACAACAACACTCCTCGGGAGCTCTGGCGACCTTACTCGCCACCAGGAACACACACCACATACCTACTGAGCAAGTAATGGAGTCATTATAGCTGTGGTCTTCTGTACTTCTGTACATAAATATTTTTACGTCACACCTGGCCATGATCTGAGTTTTACCGCACGCAGGGCGTACGGTAAAACTCGCATTATGGCCAGGTGAAGACGTAAAATTGTGTACTCACCACGGGCAGTAAAAAAGAAAGCCCTCTATCGCATATTTACAACCCTCGCCTGCGGCTCGGGTCTCTAATACCTGCGATTTCGGGCTTTCTTTCTTTTACAGCCCTCGGTAAGTAATGTACTATATCATTATCATCATCATATCAGCCGAAAGACGTCCACTGCTGGACATAGGCCTTCCTCAAAGAGTGCCACAATGACTGGTCCTGCGCCACCCGCATCCAGCGGACTCCCGCGACCTTTACCAGGCCATCAATCCACCTTGTGGGTCTACCCACGCTGCGGTACTGGGTCCGGTGCTGCGGATAGCCTCATTTCTGATGCGAAATTTTACTAATACATAGGTACCTAGATATAATTGCAAATAATAGGTTTAGCTCTACTCTGTCCGGATGTAGCGTTATAACTTATATCTATTGTATTTCTCTATTGTACACCTATAGCTGATATTGTAAGATATTCTTTCACTTACGGATATTTAAATCTAGCATTTTTTTTTATAGCGTATCGCGTAGTCCTGCTATATGGAGTTATGATTGTGAAAAGCATCTACTTACTAAAAATTAAAATTAAATAACCGTGCAATTATTTAATTCATCAAATAAACTTTGTAACTGTATATTTACTGATAGCTTGTGGTAATTTTCTTTCTCCTGTAGTTGGATGTTTTATTTCTTGTTACATGTACGAGCGAGGTGAGCCGGTCTAGATGATACTATACTGCAGCAACAACAGGCTACTAGCTGGAGCAGCACACGTGGCATGGCGGGAAGAAGATGTCCAATCGGATGCCATCACTTCTCTGTCAGCCTACAGACGGACCCAACTGCTTCAACATATCACGGCGGAAAGAAAAATACTTCTCCGTCAGCGGGCGGCAAATTGCAGCCAATCATCTACTCAATAAGTTTAATACCTACTATACTTATATACTTCATTATTCAATGTTATAAATAAAAATATTGGTGTTTTTTTTATTCCAACGGCAAATTGGATTACAGCTGTCAAAGTCAGGTGCAATCGATTCATGACATTTGACTTTGACATCTTGTCATGGGTATGGGTCACAAGACTTAGTGTAGGCGCGCACGAGCAACTTTTTCGCCAGCAACAGTACATCTCTCTTTTTCTCACTTCTAGCGTGCGAAAGAGACAGATGTACTGTCGCCGGCGACAAAGTTGCTCGTGCGCGCATACCCTTAGCTGCCGTTTTTATAAATCTGTGGGTTAGTTAGGCTACGAGGCTTTAGGTTGGTTACCATTTCTAAGTAATGGTATTCGGTAACCGTCGTTAAGGTTAGTTCACATGCATGATAATCAGACTAGCAAAAGCGGAAATCGGAAATCATCATTTTTTCTGAACGCACCGTAAGAGTTTCATAAACTATATACTTATCTGCATTTACGTCGTCTACGTAGCATATCAGCACGTCTATCATGGGACGGCCGCGACATACCTACTCTCGATTTTTCTCGCACGATACCTCTCGTTCTAAGTGTTCCGGCCGTCGCGTGATAGCCGTGCAGTCATTATTTTTGTGGTGCGTCTTTATTTTTGACAGCTATGCGGTTACTCCGATCTGTTATTCATTCTATAGGGTAACAGATCGGAATAACCACAGTAATGAAGTAATAATAAATCTTATCTGATCATTCTACGAAGATGGAAATCTATATTTTCACACATCTCGTATGAAGCCCATTACTTAAATCTGCTTAATCTTAGGCACGCTATGAAAAAATCACTACGAAAACTGTAATGTAACAATATGGGCACGTTGTTAAAAAACTATTAGTTGTGTGTTTATACATAACCATGTAAACCCATGTGATTTTGCAAGATTAGTACTAATAAAAAAACTTTATGCCTTGTCCTGTTTTATTATTGTATTTTGTACATACAGTTAGACAACCAGTAGCTACTTCTGCATATTCAGTTAGAACATATTGAGTTTAAAGTCCTTGCCAGTCCATGCGAAGCTCTGTCAATATGTCTGTCTGTGTGTTACCATTTCACGCTTAAATCGCTGGAACGATTAAGATGAAAGTTGGTATGGTGGTAGATTGAATCCTTGTGAAGGAAAAGCCTACTAAGCTTTTTCTTTTTATAAGAACAGAAATAGGGGACGAAAGTTTGTATGTAGCTACGTTATAAACGAGTTTCAAACGGACGAAGTAAGACAGACTAATTAAATAATAATATATCCAACCCTGACTGTTGTTTGCAAAAAAAATACATAAATATCCTATACTATTAAACGAGCAATTTTGTATGTATGTATATATTTGCAATCACGTTCTCGGAAACGGCTCTACTGATTTGGAATGAGGGGTTTACGGGGTCGAGAAATCGATTTATAGCTAGGTCTGTCTGAGAAAATTCGTTTTCGCCATATTTTCACCCGAGCTGAGCTCGGTCGCCCAGGCACTATCTATTTTAAGTAGGTAGGTACCTAGTAGAATAAACAGAGATTTTGTTTCGTCTTAAAAGATGATTCGTAAGAAAATATCGTATAATGTACATTAGCCCTTAAAAATATAATGTACAATAGCCCTTATTAATAAACCTTAGCGCTAAACTATTTTTTATGAGCACATCAAATAATGTAAACCGACTAAGTGCAAGGTTAGTTGGACTCCCATATTTCACATATTCATATATGACACCTTACAACCTTCGTATTTTTGTCGTATGTGTCCGAGCCGCCCGGGCCGAGCACGAGCCGGGACCGGGCTGCTGAACAGCGGAGCGTTGTTGTAGGTCAACGGGCCGTGTGCGGGCCGGGCCGGGACCGAGCGTCGTCCGAGCCTCGGTTGTAGGTAGACCGGCCGTCAAACGTTGGTGTTACATATGAGCGACCGACACCGGGCCGACACCGAGCCGCTTCCGAGCCTCGGCCGTGGCCCGGCCGGGCTTGGGCTGCGCAAAAACGCCGTCGTTTTTCTGAGAAAACGGCCCGTGCCGGACACGTCCCGTTCTAGCGTGAGTCATCCTTAAGGGTCACTCTCTCTGAGCTAAGCCGCAGGCGGGCGGACAGACGGATAGATGGACATAGCGAAACTATACGGGTTCTTTATTGACTACGGAACCCTAAAAAGATATATGCTGTAGCATACATTTTAATAAATATCAAATAACGCGACAAAAGTATCCAAACTGACGACCGAGGTTACAATGATATTATTATCTTTTTCACACGCACAAGTCCATGCGAGAGTGAAAGAGATACTATTTCATTTTTTATCGTGGATACACTAAGAATGTCAGTTGTTTTTTTTTGCTAATCATAAATGCCACAATTATTTACTGTATTATGCAAACATGTAGACTATAAACATACAAAGGTAAATTCAACGTCAATCATACATAAGTACCTACATTTATTCATTGTTCGTCTCATTACTTACAATATGATAATATGCATTGTTAACATAAATATGTTGTCCACTGCACAGTGTACATAATGTTATGCAATAAAAAATATAATAGCATTTTGAAAGTAACTACAAATGCATGCTATCACATTAGCCATGAATTCAAATATAGGCACTTACATCAAAAGCCTATGATTCTGATTAGAACCTTGCAGTACGAATTTGATTCATACGAATATTATAAATACGATTATATAAAAAAATATTTATATAATTTATTAATTGTAATCAAAGGCTGGGTTAAAATTTCAAAATGGCTGATCTTGGGCTGTCATTTCAAGCCTTTATTATCATGATGTTTTTACAATTCGCGGGCTTTTTGTCGACGTTTTAACAGGTTCTCGATTGCTTTTGTACGTAATTATGTCTGATTGAATGACCGACAGTTTTTTAAGTGCCGCCGATGTTTGGTAGACTGAGAAAAGGTTTGGTTTATACGTGCAAGTTGGTATCACAATTAAAGGCAGGTTACTGACTTTTATTATTCACCTGCGGTTTTGAAGCTTAGCCAATGTATTATGGAATGCGGAATATAAAAATAGTGCGGTGACGATAAAACACATTTTATCGTCACCGCACTATTGTAAGTTTTGTAATTGATTAAATTTATAAAAAAATTGCCTTATATTTTTACTGATTCCTAAAATTCTCTTTGGGGCCTACATCATTGTCATTTCAGCCGAAAGACCACTGCTGGACGGATGTCTTTCGGCTTCTTATATGATGATGATGATGAATTCTAAAATAAACGTTAGTAGTTTTTGAATAAACGTAACACTTTTTGATTAATTATAATCTACTTGAAACTGACCTCGATGGCAGGTCAATTTGCTTAATGAGAAATACCCGTTTAAAAAAAAACGATTACCTATAACTAATTCATCTGAATATGTATTATTACCGTCGCAGATGTTTGACCCCTTAATCATGTCTCGATTTTGTTTTTACAACTGTGTATTTCAATATTTCAAAATTACATCTCATTCAGTCGCTAAAAATTATACGACCGCATAAAACGAAGTTATTTTATTGGTCAAAAACTGGTGAAATTTGGGCTGCCAATAATTTCGTAAAGTACTCGTACACATAAAAACAGGGAATACAGTTTACTTTCCAATTGGGGTATAAAACTTGGAGTTACGGCTGCTGTTCGCGATTTTACTGCTGTTTTATTTTGTATGATAGCTGATATTAAATGCTGGTTACATAAAGATATGATCACGGCATCGAGTGATACTGACAATTGAAGCATGAAATTCGTGATGCCCGCAAGCAGAGAAATGGTAACTGATTTTGTGAATTGAATTTTAATACGACATACTAAAATACAATTTTGGTAACTAAAATTGACTCGTCTCGTCGACTCTCACCTCATTGGAAGCTCCTAGGGATTTTGCTTTACGTTTGGTGAAAGCCCTATGAAGACAGTATATTTTTCAGTATAAAGACAAATGTGTATTTGGCAAATTACACAGTTTAGAGTTGTGTTTGATGGCACAGCTGAAGGTGCCAGATGGCAGTTTGAATACAGACCAGTAGGAGCCACAAAACCGCCCGAATTTCAAAAAACGGGGTTTACGGTTTTTACACAGCAGCAAAATTTGGTTGCAAAATAAAATAAAATAAAGTAAATAAAAATTCACTAATCCTCAGTCTTTCAAAGCTCGTCCCTAAAAAGCTCTTCCCTAAATATGGGATCACCATTTACTAAATAATAATACTTAATTATAAAGCGAAAGAAATATACAGTGGCTGCGGTTTTGCTGATTATTATCTGATAAATAGAATATATACTTTGAAAGCGCCTATTTAAGCAATCCAATATTATTCTTAATAAACTTGCTGCTGTTAGAATTTTGACTTGTAAAAGTGCTTTTGCGGCCTACTTGCAGAATAAAATTCATTTATTTAATTAATTTATTTATTTAATATAAGTTTCAAGTGCCAGTTGGTCACCAAAATAATTATACATTTTGATATTAGAAAAGCGTGAAACCGAAAAACCGTTTTTATTAATCTTAACTTTTTTTTAAACCGGTTTTGTGACCCCTCCAGACTAGCACATAACAGAATACATAAATATGATGATCAAGCTTCTGCCTTAATTAACCACTGTTGATAAACTGATGTTCGTCACTCGCCATTCCGCTTCAGCTGAGGGGTAATCAACTAATCACGTAACGTTTCCAACGCGCGTTAGGACAGTCCAAATGTCATGTTTCCATATAACAAAAAATGTAATTTAGATCTACGTATAATGCGTTACGTTATCGACCTGGTAGACCTGCTGGTCGTTTCGTACGCTCGGTAGATTTCAATCTCATTTATTTTATAGGAAAATGACAGTTGAGTTTATCTTAACGCTCGTTCAATAAGTAAGGCGATCACCGCCTTGATGTTTTATCTATAGATATATTATTTTGCGTACATTAATTATACTCATAGGTACTCATTTATTCATAAAATATAAAATACATGTCAAAAATGTTATGAATTATAATAGTTAATAATTATGTCAAATTCATTTGATTATTCTAATTAGATCATAAAATTTATAAATTAGAACTGTCATTTTGCGTTTAAGTGAAATTTTGTGTGTGTGACATTTTGCGAGTGTCCTATTGAGTATGCGTCATTTTACGTGTATGTCATTTTGCGTAGTTGAAATGTGTCAATATGCGTGTAATTAATATATTCGTAACACGTAATCACCATACCTACTCATGCAGGAAAAGCCCTGCTATTTATAACTGGTGTCACCTCGCCTCACTGGTAATAGTTGAACTATATGGTAGGATACGTAATACCGAGACGTATTCGGAGGACGGACTTTACACTGGTTTTCCTGAGGTGAGGTTAAACGTTGGGAGGAACATTCATCACGAACAAGTTTTTTTTGTTGCCCTGTTTGGCCTGCAACGCCGCCAGCCGCAGATTTGCGGCGGGTTAACCTCCTGGGGGGCTTAGGCCCAGAGGCCCAGAGGGAACACGGATAAGTTGTCAAATAATAGACAGGCTCAGACTGGGTGTTAACAACCAGTTGTACTTAAAAACCAGTGGTATAAAAAACATTCCATGTAAAAAAGAGGCCAAGTCTCGACACTCTTCCGCCAATGCATGTGATTGCCAAGTTACAGAATTTTATTTAGCAAGCAAATAAAGATTAAAGAATGCCTGAGACTTGGCTCTACGAAATATCCCACAACTTTTTACGGTGGAAGAGTTTCGAGACTTGGCCTCTTTTTTACATGGAATGTTTTTTATGGGATCTCACTTCTTTTTGTAAGTTATTGTGTTATCAATACATACGAATTATGAATGCAGTCCCAGTAGTTTGGTTGGGCTCTTGTGTTTTCTAATCAGGGTCACCAGGTACTCCAGATCTTCGATTATCCTAGTTTTTATAGTTTTCCCTTTATGTGGCCATTAAACCCTAATTCTGTACCAAATTTCAGCTCTCTGAGTATAAGGGAAGTACTACTTCTATTTTGATGATCGTGAGTGAGTGAGTGTCATACCTAAATGCGAAACTGCTTTCGCTTAACTTCGGAACTAAATGACCTACAGCCTTGACATTTTGGATTTTAAGTATGTGGTTATAGCTTACTGGATGACGAATATTTCTGCGTTCTGGTCTTATCCAGAGGTTCTCAAATAGGGGCCTGAAAATGCGGCGAAATGGTTCCAGTAAAGGATGGTAGGGCAGTGTTTGCTTCGCGCTCGACTTGGCGGGGGCACTACCGTGCCCCCTGATTCTTTGAATTTCGAAAAAGCGACTCGACATTGTAAAGGATGGTAGGGCAGTGTTTGCTTCGCGCTCGACTTGGCGGGGGCACTACCGTGCCCCCAGATTCTTTGAATTTAGAAAAAGTGACTCGATTAAAAAAATCTATATAATCAACGACCTGCTCACAAAATGTGTAACCTGTATAGGAGAACATTGGGACGGCGGGACAGACACCGAACACCGGACAAACGATTTTCGGCCCAAGCAGAAGCATAGAACTTTGTTCGCTTCGCTCGTTCGTTCGATGAGCCGAAATGCAAAAAATGTGTTGGCTGACAATTGTTTTTATAATATGAATGAGTTTATGCATTTTAGAACTAAGAATGTATTGTTTTTTTATTTTTGATTAAGTATAATAAAATTATACTTAAATTTGTAATTTGCATGCCACTAAAATGGTGAATTATGCTGAACATGTTATTTCGAAATCCATCAATGTACAGTCGACAACACAGCTAACTGACCATACCGTGTTTATATAGAACCTTATTACAATGTACTTAAGGTCAGATTAGATTTCCGATGGTCAGTTAGCTGTGTTGTCGACTGTACCATAATTCAGCAAATAAATAATTTAGATTTTTTGACTTTTGGCTTTGTGTTTCCATTTACTTATTTATTTAATCTTTATTGCACAATTGAAGCATTTAAAGTACAAAAAGCGAACTTAATGCTTACAAGCATTCTTAACCTAAAACAAAGCTATCTGCTGTTTGTTGTTATAGTGTTCTTCTGTTATATCTTTGTCGTACTCTAACTTTTTTTGACCTCAATAAACCTCATTTTTCTAGCTACCTCATCACGCTTTCACGTCACTGTTGTCATCGATTAACGAACTCAACATCAATCTTAAACTCAAACAAAGACCCTAACGAGCGGTAGTTTAGTATTCTTAGCACAATACCATTGGTTTTGGCCTAACAAAAACAAAACGATTAGCTTCAAAGAACATGCAAAATGTGGTGATGGCGATTGTCATTCACTGCACGTCTAGCGAACCCATCATTCACACTTGTCAGTCGACAAATCATCCTCAAAACGTCATATTTCACATCCCACACTCGACCTAATCCCAACCCTATTGCTCGCAAATCAAGGCTTAAATTAGAATGGTAATGGGTCCGGATAAAGGTCGTTTTGGTGACAGGAATGTGAGCTGTCAGCCTTTGAACGTCGACAGGCGGAGACGGGCGCAGCAACTAGTTGACGGCGATTTGTATGGCGCGAGTAAATCACTTCTGAAGTAATTTATGTTTGAGTGAGCGGGTTTAGTGAGGGGATAGTGTCGATAGTTTTTTTTAGTCTTTAAAAGAGAAGTGATGTACCGTTTAGTAGTTTAGAAGTCGATTGTAATTCGTAGGTAATGTTTGATATAAGCTGACATTATTCTGACGTTTTTCAATGCAACGGTAATTAAATACGATATTTTATTTTTTATTTTATTTGAAGATACGTAATAAGATTAATTGCCTATTAACTATTAATTAATGACTAGGCCACGAAAAAGATCGTTCAAGATAATATGAGTGATTCTCGTTTAATAATCCTGAAGTTATTAAATAATAGCTTCTGCCCGCGACTCCGTCCGCGTGGAACTCGTTTATATCGCAGCTCCATACAAACTTTCACCGCCCCCATTTCACTGAATGATTCCGGGGATAAAAACTATCCTATGTCCTTCCCCGGGACTCAAACTATCTCGATACTAAATTTCATCGCAATCGGTTCAGCGGTTTAAGCGTGAAGAGGTAACAGACAGACAGACAGACACACTTTCGCATTTATACTATTATTAGTATGGAGTATGGATTTTGACATCAAACAGAGATAAAAAGAATGAAAAGAAGAAATAATATTTTTTTCCAAAAATTAATCCTTCACTTCCAAGTTTGGGCCACCATTCGTTTTTAAATACCATTTTAGTTGGTTGCCGCTATATTTGTCTATCTTAATTTCAGTTCATCTTTCCTACCCTTTACTAACTTCACAATAAAACCGCCTAACCAAACACTCCAATAGAAAAACATCGACACGTCCAACCATTCAAACATGTGTTTGACAGCTTTTGTGTCGACAAAAAGAGCGGAAAAAAAGGAATAATCACCGGCACTATTTATCATATTCGAGCTGTCACGGCTACAGTGACAGTTGACAGTCGAGTCCTTTGAAGTGTCAGCGAGGCGGTTAATGAGTAGGGACGGTTTTGGACCGGCGATTGATGCCGACGATTATGCTACTTTAACAGCTAACAGCTAATGGTTTAACCGGTTTAGAAAGACACGGGTGATGGTTTGGTTAATTTGAGCCATGCTTGAAGCTATAAGATAACTAGCTAACTAAATCGTAACATGGATGGTTTGAGAGTCCTATTGGAGAGGCTTGAATGTAACTGCGACATTATAATATTAACTGAGTGTTGGATAAAAATTAAAGATGCATATCTTCCTGATATAGATGGGTATAATATTTATAGCAACAAATTTGCTACTAACCAAAATGGTGGAATTGTAATATATTTTAAGTCGAACATGCATATCTCTGCCGAAGAACCAACAACACAAGATTGCGATTGTCTGATCCTAAGACTGGGCAGTGACACCGTCATCGTCGCCATTTACAGATCACCCTCCATCCACAACATAGATAACTTTCTTAATTCACTAGATATAATATTAAAAAAACACTGTATATAAAAACATAATATTGGTAGGTGACATTAATATTAACATACTAGAGGATAGTCAGGACTTTAGACGTCACGCTTATCTTAATTTTTGCTCTTTTCACGGCTTATTACCTGCACACACGCTACCCACGCACCAGAGTGGCTCATGCCTAGATCATATCTTTATCAAAAGTGATTTGCCTTCTACTACTTTGGTTACTAACTCTACACTAACAGATCACCACTCTCTTTTACATGCCCTAGAGCTCAAGCCCCCTAAAACAGAATCTATCCAGATTTCAAGTAGGATAAACTATACCAACTTAGAGTATGACTTAACTAACATTGTACTTGACACCATTTACACTTCAGCTGATGTAAACAAATCACTAAATTACTTTGTTGGCTGCATTCAAAATGCAATCATAGCAAATACGACTAAAATCACGTTACCAAGAAGCAAAAGGAACATAAAACCATGGATTACTCCTGGTCTAATTCGTTGCATGAGACACAGAGACAAGCTGCATTTGCGATCAAAGCAATTTCCTGATAATCAAGAATTAATATATATTTACAAAAGGTACCGAAATTTTTGCAATAATATATTAAAAAAATTAAAACATCAATTTGAAAGAGCCGAGCTCCAGAAGAATAGCAAAGACAGCAAAAAAGTATGGAAATTTATAAAAAAATATCACGTACTCGAACGCTAAACGTGACTCTAATTCTGATATATTAAAATCGCAAACCAACCCGGAAATGGCAGTAAATATGGCAAATAGTTACTTCGCTAACGTCGGCAAAAATCTTGCAAGTAATATCGTAAATAAAGATGTCAGTATTAACACTAGACGTGCACAAATGACTCAGGCTAGTGTCGACTCATTTGTTTTGTATAACATAGACGAACACGAGGTAGAATCGCTGATAGGCAGTTTAAAAGAGGACTGCGCTGTCGGCTGGGACAATATCTCGAGTAGTATTCTAAAACGATTTAAGCAAATTTTAGTCAAGCCCTTAACGCACATTTTCCAGCAGTGTCTGGATGAAGGTATTTTCCCTAACATCTTAAAAAAAGCCATTGTGATTCCTATCCACAAGTCGGGTGACAAAGATAACATTAATAATTATAGGCCTATCTCTATACTTCCAGCTTTATCTAAAATACTAGAAAAAATCATGAATAAACGGCTGATTAATTACCTTGAACACAATCGAATACTCTCTGACCACCAATTTGGTTTTAGAGCGCAAAAGTCGACAAATGATGCAGTTTTTGGCCTTACTGATTATGTAACCTCTAACTTGGACCATGGACGGAAAGCGTTAGCTATCTTCCTCGACCTTGCTAAGGCTTTTGATTCGGTATCTGTCCCAATATTAATTAGCAAGCTGGAGCAGATAGGAATCAGGGACAAGCAGCTATGTTTGTTCAAGGATTACCTCAGCAACCGCTTGCAGTGTGTTAAGGTTGCCAACTACATAAGTGCGGACCTCATGGTCGATTTTGGAGTCCCCCAGGGTAGCATTCTGGGCCCGACCCTGTTTCTCATTTTCATTAATGATCTGTGTGACCTTCAATTGAACCATGGCTCTCTAATATCATATGCCGATGATACAGTGCTATTGTTCTCGGGTAGTAGTTGGGCGGATGTATAGGACTATGCTCAAAAAGGTTTCTGTAAAGTTACTAATTGGCTAAAGCGCAATTTACTAACCCTTAATGCTGAAAAAACTAAATATATGGCTTTTTCTATGAGAAGATCTGTGCAACCATCACACAATGACACAATCCGTGCGCACCATTGCCTTCTTGCTAATCAACAGGTATGTAAGACATGTCCTGCTCTATCAAAGGTCGATACCATAAAATATCTTGGCATAATGATTGATTCGAACCTAAATTTCCGAAGCCACATAGACGTTCTTGCGGCTAGAGTACGTAAACTTATTTTTGTCTTTAAAAAGCTAAGAAGTGTTGCTAACAAAGAACTGATACATCGGATATATTCGGCTTTGTGTCAATCTATACTAACATACTGTATAACGTCATGGGGTGGGGCTGCGAAGACCATTCTATTGACACTTGAACGTGCTCAAAGAGCCATTTTGAAAGTGGCTACCTTCCGTCCGTTTTATTTTCCGACCACGGAATTGTACCGATCATGTAAAGTACTAATAGTTCGACAACTATTCATCAGGAGCGTAATTATAAAACAGCACAAATTGACTTGTTACAATCCTAATAGGCACACCAAAAGACGAATGGATATAATTTTTAGGCAATTTCACACTAAACACGCTTTTACAAACAGTTTCTTCTCTTTCCTGGGCCCTTTCTTTATAATAAAATAAATAAACAATGCCCCGTGTACGATCAAAATAGCAAAGTATGCCAAACTAAAATAACAGCATGGTTGCTAACCCTGACCTACGACGAGACAGAAAATTTGCTTACTATAGTGAAATAGTTCTGCAATCGCAAGCATTCTTTTGTTAAATATAGTTTTGTTTTCTTGACGCGAGGTAACAAATGTTTAGACAGGCAATATATATGTAAAACAAAGGCCATATATGCCTAAAACACAGATTACAACTGTAACCTAGTTTAGGCAATAAACTTGTATATTAGTCCCCTAAGACCATTTCTTTTAGACGCATTGGCGTATTAATATTGTATACGAATAATCCTGCTAGATATAAGTTTTGTTGTTAATAACTTAATTAGATTATATCCACTTATTGTACTATTCTTTTCTGAATAAAAATACATTATTGTTATTGTTATTGTAGCTGATGCCCGCGGCTTCGCCCGCGTGGTTATAGGAAATGTAACATATTGAAATTTCCCGTGGGAATTAGATGTTTTCCCGCTGGAAAAAGTAGCCCATGTCACTCTCCAGCTTCTAAACTATCTCCAATAAAAAAATCACATCAATACGAGGCTCCGTTGCGACGTGAAAGAAGGACAAACATACAAACAAACAAACACACACACTTTCGCATTTATAATATTAGTAAGGATTAAAAGAGGGTTGTGTTGCCATAAGGGTGGCGTCACAATTTCTTTACTTCGTCATTGTAAAGGTCGTTAAAAAGTATCAAGAACACTTTTTAGGTCCCATTGAAAAATGTATCCATAAAAGTCAGCCAATTAATGTTTTCTAGTAAAATGTCAATCCAGTTTAGCCAAAGGGAGGCTCAGGAGGTAATTTTATCCGTCGCAATGTAAAAATGGGCTCGAACAGTGAGTGACAGTCGTTGTCAATAAGGCAATATTGAATTGTACCTACATAAGTCAGTTGTATTTACTCAAGTGCAAATACATAGAAAATCTACACTTTTGAGCACACCTAAGCTATTCGTCCAAAAGTTTGACGCCTAATGCCGCTAGGCTTGATGAATTAAGATTAAAAGTGTCAAAACATGTCATGAATTCATGTATTTTAAAATTAACGGCAAAATTTAAAAATCGAATGCTTCGAGTCGGACTACATTCATTCAATTAATTTGACAATGTTTCCTTTAAATTAGGATAGAATCAAATAGAATAAGCATTTTCATGACAATTTATGTTGTATTAAGCAGTAGCGCTGCAGACAAAATTTATAAATTTCAATTATTCTATTCTATTTGAAATTTATAAATGTCATTTATTCTATTATATTTGAAATTTATTAATTTCGTTAGAAGCGTTACTGCATAAAACTAAATTAATGTCATGAATCAATGCCTATTCTATTCTATTAAGTATTGAGCCAGTGTTCAGAGATTTTTACCTTAATTAAAACCATAGAAGAAATAAAATTACATTCCAATTTTGGAGAAGGCACAGATTATATAGGTAATTAGGGATACACCCGTCCCATCTCAACATCACCACTTTACCTAGTGGTAGTAACACTAATACGAGTGGTTGTAGACTCAAAATGTATTATTACTCCAAAAGAAAGATGGCAAAAAAATAAGCCTAGTGGAGAAAATCCCATTCAGATATCTCAAATAAATACGAAGCTACAACCGTTTTGATATTGGTTGTTAGAGAGACAAACCACTCGCAGATAGCGCGTCACAATCTGCGAGCGTCTTAGTAAATGACAATCGTTTTATATGAAGGTGCATTTTGCGGAAAAGACCCATAACCCCTCTTAAAACTTTGGACACTATTTTGTGATTATTTTACCTCTCGTGATGCTTTTTGCTTCATTTGACTACATTTTTAAAACTTTTTCGAGAAAATACAACATTATTGATGATTTTTTTTAGTGTCTACACCCCTATTTGAAAAGCAACAATTACCACCCATGAACATTTTTATTAAAATAGAAGCTTCCTATGTAAATCTCGCTCCTTTGTTTTAAAATCCAGTTTCCGGTCCTAGTGTAAAAATTACTTTTTCTATGCAGTGTTGCGGCAATTTTTCAGCGCTTGAGCGGTAAATCTCGTGGAGTAATTGATGGCTGCGCCTGCACATGATGTGTGGGCGTGCGTGCGCGAATAATGCCGGGCTAGTCTGTCATTGTCCAGGGATTTCAACCCAGACTACTGCATACTATATTATGATGTTAACTTAGTTATAAGGCTATGATGATACTTTATAAACTATGAAGTTTAACTTATTTCTCATTCTAGTTGGAAGTTAGTGAAAGTTTATCTTGTCTTTATCACTTGGTTAATGCCATCATAATATGCTGCACTGCAGTTGTAAAAATGCTGCTGATACTGTAACTGTATTAAGGCTAGTTTGGGTACATGCGGTCTTCAAACCATTTTTCAAGAGTAGGTAAAGGAAGGGTTAAGTAATTCATTAAACACTTGTCAGCTACCTATTGAAAGATAACCATAGCGATGTGTAGCAACATGAACACTTCAACTGTAACAACTTAAACAAGCAACAAAGGAAAATTTAAGAAGTAAAAAAAAAACACTACTCTAACGACTAAGGTATAGAAAAAAACGCGCTCAAATCGGCTCAACTCAACTCATCCGTTTGAGAGCTAAATAAAATAAAAAGCAGAAACACGGATTAAAATAATTACACCGTGTAGAAAAAGTAGGGTACGTCTAGATATCGAATGTAACAATGTCATCATCCTCCTAGTGTTATTCCCAGTTAAGCCTAAACTAAAGGAGCCTGGGGTCCGCTTTGGCACCTAGTCCCAACATCTGGCAAAGGCGCTAGTTTTACGAAAGCGACTGCAACCTGAGCTTCCAGTCCAGAGGGAAAACTAGAACTTATTGGGATTACATAGGCCGGTTTCCTCACGATGTTTTCTCACGATATATGATATGATATGTCTTTATATGTTTTTTTTTAATTTTATACTTAAGTTTTTGAAAAAACCCAGTGGTAAAAGCCGCGGTTCAGACCCACGACCTGCAGATTGTAAGTCCTGGCCTTAGCGTTTGGCTACAGTGGATTCAGTGTAACAATGGCTTTAAATATTATCAAAACACCACGCTCAGAAAAAACCGCACAATTTCCCACAAGCCCGCGTTACCGCTCACCTCACCCCAAAAATAGTGTTACGTCCTCGTAAATTATGAAAAGCGAATGTTCCGTGCAATTTTAAAATATGCCCTCTCACGGCAAAACGAAACAAAGAACACAGCACCTGTTAGCTGCAGCCGCCGACGTATGAAACCTTTACTGCCGCAGGCACCGAATTTATGGAACGGCGGAATATGCTTTGATATACTGTTATTCGTTTTATTAAATGCATTGTTTGTACGCTGGATTTAATTTAGCTTTCGCGAATGTTGATGGAAAGTTAGTTGTTTTGGCTCGGGAAAATCGTAACTAATAGTGACTAGCGGCTCTGTGAGCTGCATAACTTTTTTGAAACGATTATTTTAGGTCCAAATACAGAATTGACAATAAAAATCGATATACTTATCGAAACATCTCACAAAATTTCACGAGAATCGGTTAAGAAATCAACTTAAGGAAATCGTAATGTTCTAACAAGTCTGCGATTTATTAATCGAACCAACAGGAAATAAAAAGTTCATGTCGTCCGATCGGTAGCACTACGCGGAATTACAATTTCTTGTAGTCCGATTAATCGAACCAGGAGGACAAATTAAGTTCACGTCGCCCGATCACTCCGATTAGTAGGACGAAGTGGAATTACAATTCCATGTAGTCCGATTAATCGGACCAGCAGGAAAAATAGTTCATGTGGTCCTATCAGTAGGACAAGGCAATAGGAACACGTGGCTAGAGGGCGATTTTTAATGTGAGGTTTAATAAATAAATAAATAAATAAATATTAGGGGACAATCTTACACAAATCGACCTAGTCCCAAACTAATCAAAGCTTGTACTATGGGTACGATTATAATGTTCAGTTTTGTATGTCAATTTTTTTTTATTAATAAAACCTTTTTTTTTAAAAAAAAAGGCTCGCATGTTCTACACTCAGAGCCACTATAATTGTTTTTTTTAACAGCCGATATTTGATAGCCGTCATCCCGGTACAATAAACGTCAATGATGACGTAATTATGATGACATACATTGTACTGGGATCACAGCTGTCAAATATTGGATGTAAGGGCATTTTTACTATAGTGATGAGTATAAAATAAAAGATTAAACTAAATCAATTATTTATTCTGCAAGAGTTTTACATGTCAAACGGTAATTTACAATAAAATAATAATAATCTAACACAATAATAATTTAAAATTTGCAGATTAAGGACCGATATAAACGGTTATCAAACTAAATGTCACTAAGTTAATGAAAACAAAACAAAATTGCAAAATATAACCATTACAATCGATATAAGGTCTGTATCAGCATTAACAAGAAGTTAATGATATTAATTCAGTATTCCAGAGATGTATAAGGTCTCTGAGCGTCCAAATACAAATTAATAATTATTCTAATGTTCGTAGAGAAGTAGACGGTCTCTAAGTGTCAAAACAAAGCAAAAAAAGGAACATTAATGTAATATTGTCAGAGATGCACAGGGTCATGGCCTCCCAACTAGAACAACGTATAATTGATACTAAAAAGAACTCATAGATGGCGACACAGGTACCGAGCGAAACATTTGAACTAGTAATCGTGAAGATAGAATGATTTTTACACCTTAATAAATTCAACGTACCTTAATTATATCACAAAAATACTTCCGCACATACAATAAAGGTATATTTTATAAGTTTAGTAAATGCAATAAAATTGATACTAAACCCATGTAACTCGTACTATACGAGTCAGCTTTCAAGCTTGCTACGTATTATTGGGTACTGTCACTAGATGGCGCCATCACGGGTCGCGAAAGTTCTATGGAACCACAGGCTCTAAGCATTTGGTTATGTATATTTTTGTGTGATGTGTAATATTGTCTCTAAAATACTACTTTTATATCGAAAAAATCAAAAATACTCTTATTTGTTGCCCGGGAAGTCAACGCCATCTGGTGATATCTCAATGTATTACTAAAGGCTCACAGCGTCATAGCCGTGTTAGCTCGGATACTGCATCTACTGGTGTAGCTACGGGACTAAAATTGTATACAGAATTGCCTACATTAGGACGGTACGCTTTTGCTCTATGAGATTGGGTATCTGTACTGTCTGTCACAATCTGTGACAGGGTCAATAACAATAAAACGTGTCAAGATCAGAATGATGTCTCTCGTCAATACGATAATATAATAATAACACTAGTATTTAAGTAGTTAGGTACTATGCCCTTAGCATGAACAGTCCGGACTCCACACACAGCACCCGATCACGAGTATGACGCATATCTCAGCCATCGCCTCCCTCAACTATATGTTAGGGAAGGTGGTGACCCGATCAACGACGCCACCGTAAGCATATTATAAGTGTAAGCCTAGTATAAAGCGGAACAAAAGAGAGTGGTAATCTTTCTGCCAATAAATGAATTCCTGTGGCCTTTTTGCCACAACACTTACATCACTTATTGTCGTCTTATACAGTAATAACCACCTTTAAGTCGATATTATCATGCCATACTACCATTAATGTTTTGTTATAAGAAACTTTAGGAGCAAAGTGGCGGGACAAGATTATAAGTGGCCATGTGTGAGGTAATTTTGAGCACGCAGTCAAAGTACAGGGGATAATAATTATTTAAAATTCTTATTCTTTCAATGCTTCCAAGCATCAATAAGTAGCTTAATATAGTGGTGCGTTGTCTTAATACCTAAGTCTTTAACGTTGTCTGGAAGAGACAGCCTTCAGCGTTGAGACCGCTGGTTGTTTTTCCTCTGTCGCCCTTTGTCTGTTTATTATGTTGAACCTGCTTTAGTAATGAGAGGAGTGCAATAAGGAGTATTTGTATCGTATGTGATAGAAGTACTTAAATATTTTCTGATAAAATATACATTTACGAGTATGACCAGTATTCAAGGCCCACCTTACACATAACTCCTCGTCCATTGCCAAATTCTCCTAACTGGCATGTCCCGGGCGAGTAAAAACAATCGACGGGCGACACCGCAGGGCGCTCGTATCATTAATGTTTTTGTGCGCAAGTTATGTCGAGTCACGTAAATATCGCGTTATAGGATTGGGTTGGGCGGGTCTAAACATGACTACCGAGTGCGTTTGAATTTGGTAGTACAATTCATGAGAGACGCTATAAAATATTGTGCCAACAGTGGTCGGTTTCACGAAGAAAGGTGCGGTGCTGCTTGACTCAGTCGTCGCCTGCGCGGTTGGCTATAATTTTTCAAGTCTAACACAAGACTTGAAAAATCCATTCAGCATCCAATACTGACGATCTTGACCTATTTTAACGACTGGCCATATGCCCTATATTTCCTGTTTAGACTGGTAAATCAGGCCACAGAGCGGACGATGCCAAACTACTATTTTAAAGTAGTGATGTCATGACCGTTTGACGACTTGTATCATCAGGTGGCAGACAATCCGACCGTCTTTAGACCCAAGACTTTTCAGGTCACTTAATTGCAACGAGAAATATGGTTGTAATTCGAACGCCCAATGCCTTCGATGCCATACGAAAATCATCCTTTTCTATCAGGCTATCAACCCGGTATTCTCCTAGTAAGTATATTACCAGGTATACCTTACCATACCATATAATAGTATGTTATTACTATATATGTATTTTCCTTCTCTATGCAAAAATATAGTGAGAAGCAAAGTGTCTCTTGTCTTTTATGAACTTCAAAGCTTTTTTTTATTGCAAGTACTTGGCTTAGTACAGGTGAGGAACTTAAGTAAGGCCCCTGTTGAATGAAATTATGCACCATTCCAACAAGCATTTGTTATACTTTTGAATAGATTATGTATCGTATCTTCGAACAGTAGGTCAATCACGTACCGCATTGTACGAACGTTAGGTAGATCTAAATGTCCATTTTTATATGGAATATTGACAGTTGGACTGTCCTAACGCGCATTACGTGATTACTCCTCAGATTTTCACCTAATTCTGATTTAGAGAAAATATCAAATTAGACAAAGCATTTGAGCTCCATGATAACATTGATAACTGTTTTCAATTCCAATGAAACATTATATAATCTTCAACATACTTATGTTGTTAATAGGAGATGATGACTGAAAAGGTTCGCTCAAAAAGGCTTTGACTTTAGCTAATGATAAAGACACAATAAAGCTTTTGTCACGTTATAACAAAGTCGGACTAGTAAACATAACCGGGAATTTAAGTAGACGCTTCTGCCTCAATCTTGCACCGCATCGAACACAATGAGCATGAAGCTGTTTGAATGCAAGGTTTTTATTTTATTTATAATTATAAAACGCCTGTATGTTCATTTTCACCCGCTGTGTTGCTTTAATAACCCGGTGTTCGTGAGTAAAATAATTTGATTTCGTTAACGTTTTATTTTTGTACACTAGCATGTTTAACTTTAAAAAGTTACTGATTTCTATTGTACAATTAACTATTACTTGACATCTTAGTTTTCCTGGAGCATAACAGATATTATGAACTTTTCATTTTAAAATGCACTGTAGTTATTATTATATTTTAAAATGTTATTTTCGCGAATTCAAAACCATATATACTCGTATGAATACAACAAATACATACTTTAAACAAAGATCACATAGAACAGTAATACGGATGATTGATTGTTTTTAATACCTTTGTTAAGATGTTGCAGGTAGTGTCCGTAAAAAAATATATATATCGCCTGTTTTCTTTGTCTTTATGCATCCACTATTTGTCTCCAATATAAATCACTCTTATTAAACGCACCAACCACTTCACCGACTTCTAAATTACGTTACCAGCGTCGCAATAAATATTTTAGATCACATTTTCCGTCCCATAACTCATTCACGATAATAATAACAAAAGGTTTCCAGGGAACCCCAAAAAGTAATACATCAAATAGATATTTATGTAAAACAGTACATGCTTTATCATCGCTCCCCAACCAGTGTTAGATGCGTCAGTTCACACCATATTAAACTCAAAGATGTTAGAGATAAAGATGTTTTTGACTGCAATTTTTTGTAGTTTTTTTGTTTCCCATTTTGCTACGGGCGGTTAATTTCATACGGTATAAAAAGGTGCCATCGTGGCGTTTTAATATTGAGGGCGATGTGAATTTACTTAATTGGATAGACAATTATAATTAGTCAAAAACGCGTCGACGGGTGCCTTTCTACTATCTGTAATCTATGATCTTGGCAGTAAATTACTGGTTGGACTATTGTTAGGGGCGCTTGGAATGATATTTTAATTACGGGGTTTCTTAATATTATACTACATTAATTCATTTCTGTTAAACGGGCTACTGTGTAGTGAGAAGGTATGTCATTATAATTTTAATAGGAAGTTTATCACTTGCTTATAATATTTTCTGGGAACGACATTTTTCCTGATATTTATTTATTTATTGACAAATACATTTACGTGACATTACAGTAAAAACCAATGCGTCACGAAACTAAAAACAACAAATAATACTATTTAGGCGACGAAACGGCGTGGCCCCGTTGCATCGTCATCTCCGGTGTTGGATTCGGCAGGTTGCCCCGGAACCGTCGAAACACGACACCCTTCGGCCAGAAGTCAGCACATGCGATGGTCTCCTGCAGCGGCCGCGGCACGCGCACCACAAACGAGCTGAAGTGCACATAGTGGCGCGAACGCAGCTGGAACACCCTCAGCGAGAAGCCGGTCTTCTGACGAACGTACTCCACCACGTCATCAGCCGTGGCGGTGTAATGCAGGCGCGATATATATAGCGCCTTGCTCGGTGTGGCAACCCGCAGACCGCAACCAACCGGTTCTGCAGTACCACACTGACTCTTGCGCGGCTTGCGCTTCCTCGACACCGTTGTAAAATCCTCCTTATCCACATCGGTGCGCGGGGGCTTCTCCTTTGGAGGAACCCGAACTTCACGCGCTCTTGAGGGCGCGTCTCTCCGGTCGGGTGCGACAGACCGACCAGCTACGGCATCAGCATAGTGATGACGTGATTTAGAGGATGGGGCGGGGGGAGGCCCGGCGCGGAGGGGGCACGCGGGCCGTGCAACGGCATGCGCAGTGTCAGCAACATGCAAACTGACCGAGTCGACACTTGACGCCCGGTCATTACTCTTGAAATTTGACCCCGCTGGTGACCGAGTTTCCGGGGCACTATTACGCAATTCGATAATTTCTTTGCGTAACACGGCAATCGTAGCCTGCGAAACGTCAAACTTTTCCAAAATTTCAGCCATGCCTGCCTTAAGAGCCACGATTTCCTTCAGCAGGCCACTCACGTCGACATGTTCTGGAATGCAGGACGGCAATCTGGAGACCTCCGTCGCCACGAACTCAGGCAAGTCGCTCTCACGCTCCCTCAGAACACCAACGATGTCCTTAAGGGATTTTTCTCCGGTTTCGTCTCCTCTCCGGTGAGGTATGAATGTGCCGGCGATCCCGAGGGACTGGAACAGCACCTTCTTCGCTGCGCAGATGTCGGCGGCACTGAAGCTCGCCAAACAGACCTGCTCCGCGTCCAACTCATCTTCCCGCAGTACCCGCAGCAGAAAGGTGAGTAGCTTATTCACGACGGGTTCACTCATCGTTTCAAAACTATTAGCAGCGGCCGAGCCGCGCTATGTCCGCAATTAATTAATTAGTCATCAATGCGTCTACGTCGCTGCGCGCATTGGACACGACTCCAATGATATGAATTTATTGAATACCCACTCCCTTTGGTTTAATTGATTGACTGTACATATTTACGAATTGTATAGATTAAAGAAGCAGACTAATAAGCTACGGTAACCTGGTTAGGCATGCGGCTGTCACACGGCGATCGTGGGGTCGAGTGCCGGCTAGTTTTCGGACCTTACGCACAAAATATTTACCGTTAGCTTTTCGGTGAAGAAAGAACATCGTGTAGAAACCTGCATACATCTGCGAAGAAATTAAAAGATGTATGTCAAGTTCCCATCCCTGCGCTATCGTGGGGACGACTGCCCGTTCTCTCTCGAGAGGCCTGCGCGTTGCGTATACAGCCTGATTTATTTTATATATATTATACTAACAAACAATTGATGATATTCGACAGCCCTCGTGACAGCTGTCAGTAAAGAACAAAAGCTGTCACCTTGGAGAGCCCTACAACACCGGCATTGAGCAATCAATTCTAAGTGACGGCTGTCACTATTGTCGTATTGTCGCCTCTATTGAAATATGGAGAGACAGGAAGTGGGTTTGTTTATGTGCAATAGACAATATTTGATGAAGTATTAGTCTACATTTTCAGTTTAATTAAATTGGCAATAGGCATGCGGCCTCATGTTCAAATTGATAACGTAGTGATGCTAAATGGATAGTAAACCATCAAATTATCGTAATGAAGCGCTGATAGCCTGGCGGCCCCTGCGAGTCGGAAACGATAACGCAGGTTAAGCAAAGATGGCAGCGGTCAGTCTTTGGATGGGTGACCGCCTGATGTTTGAGTGGTTAATATAAATGAGCGTTTCCGTGCTTTGGAAGGCACGCTAAGCAGTTGATCCCGGTTGCTGTTTATGACAGTAGTCGTTAAGCCGAGTTAGAGGCCTTTGGGCGGCTTAAGAACTTCTAACAGTCGAGTTGCCCACTCACTTGACAAAGGGGGGACAACTGTTACTCACGTCCGCAGGAGCTACCTACCACAACCCTGCACGTGTCCCCTGGGTGGTACTAAAGAGTGACAAACTTAAAAAGGCCAAAATAATATATGCCATACGATTAAATTAAATCGTAATAAAGTATACATTTTTAAATGTAATTAAAATCATAAAAAGATATGAACCTTGAAAGTTAAGAAAAATGATGCATTTTTTTTATTGTCCAAGAGTAAATTTAAAGCTGCCAATAGAATCCTTACGCTTTTATAGAAACAAAATTGTATGACAACTATGTACTTAAACGCAGTATTTCGCGACCGAAACAACAATTTACCGGATTTTCCATACAACGATACAACTACATTTTTCAAGTGACGTCATACGTGGGTGTCTAATGTCTATCAGTATGAAGCGTTTTACGCTGCCGCGAGCGACTTCAATCTTTGTCTCAAATTTCTGGGTATTTATGTTCTTTAATAATTAAAGAACATAATGTTTGTATGGGAGCAACAACAATTATTGTAGTCGCATCGAAAAAAATCTTAGTCCGCATCCCTATTGTTGTATTTCAATAAAATAATGCCAGTTTCTTTTAACCATGCAGTGTGTACAATAAATTTCGCTAGACAGACATTGTTGATGTAGGTAGCCTAGTGGTTCAGGCACAGATATAGATATACACTAGATAACTTAAACACCTCAATCTGTATGAAAACCGACCGCGTCACTTTTTTCTACCTACTTTGTCGTCACACGGGCGAATTAGTGATCTGAATTCCCCGTTGTCCGCGGAAAATCGATTCTGCAATAAGGTATTTTCTTAATATTCTCGGTCAACCGGCTACCACAACAGACGCGCGCGGAATGTAAGTCGGAGTGCCAACTCGGAGTCCGAATTCTGAAGTTCATGAATTCACGCGAAGTACATGCATTTGCGTAATCTATGTATATCTATATCTGTGGGTTCAGGTATGCGGCTGTCAAGCGGCGGTCCTGGGTTCGAATCCCAGCACGTACCAATCAGTTTTTCGGAACTTGTGTACGGAATATTTTCCGTTAGCTTTTCGGTGAAGCAAAACATGGTGAGGAAACCGGTCCCAATAAGTCTAGTTTTCTCTCTCGGTTGGAAGGTCAGATGGCAATCGCTTTCGTAAAACTAGTGCCTATTCCAAATCTTGGTATTAGGTGTCAAAGCAGGCCCCGGGCTCGTTTAGGGCACAACCAATAATAACGCTAGGAGGTGGATGATGCATAATAACGTCACGACTTGTTCTATTGCTTTGTTGTATTCGTAATGGGGGGTTAAGCCCTCAAATTTCCCCAGAATCCGCAGTGTAGAGAGTGAAGAATCTGCATTTGACTTTAGCTATGAACACGACAAATCATCTATGTTGTTGTTATGTTCTCATCTATGGGCAGGGGCACCCCAATACCAGCTTCTCCCTCTGGATCGCATCCAACGACGAGCAACTCGAATTGTCGACAGCGAACATATTTCGGATCGGCTTGACCCCTTGGCGCTGCGTAGAGATGTGGCCTCGCTCTGCATTTTCTATCGCATGTATAACGGGGAGTGCTCCGAGGAATTGTTCGGATTAATCCCTGCCGCTTCTTTTCGCCATCGTCCAACGCGACAACATTACCATCCTCACCACTTAGATGGTTGGCAGTCCTCAACTTTGCGCTTCTCCAGAAACTTCCTGCCTCGCACAGCTAAACTGTGGAATGGATTGTCGCCTGCGGTATTTCCGGAGCGTCGTATCGCTACAAACCTCCAAGAAAAGAGCGTACTCCCATCTTAAAGGCCGGCAACGCACTCACAACACCTCTGGTGTTTCAAGTGTCCATGGGCGGCGGTAATCGCTTACCATCAGGTGATCCGTCTGCTCGTTTGCCTCCTATATCATAAAAAAAAAAAAAACAAATCAATAAAGGGTCAGTAACTCCTATTTCACAGGCATCCATAGGCTACAGTGTCTGACTACCAGACAGGCTGTATGCTTCTTGGCTATCATGGTACATACATGGGCCAATAAACTATGTGGCAATGCTGTCTTCTCTTTTTTATGTTGATTTATGTGCATGTATGTGTTGTTGTCTATATTTTAATGCTCGATGTCATAGTTACGTCTCCTGGGTCACTGTTTAAAACTATGATTTTATTGTGTTTAAAATGTTTAAATCCTTTAATCATATGTTTAATTTCAGATTGATAAACCCATTTCATGGTGGGCCATCTCTTTAGTATGTAGTATATTTTTTCTAAGTAATATACTCTGTTACGTTGTCTTCTGGTTTACCGGGACAGAAAAAGAACAAGAAAAACTTGATAGACCCTTATTCTCCATGTGACACCAAGTATGTCAAGCTAACCTATTTTTTTAACAGCCTATATTTGACAGCCCGGTACAGTAAACGTCAATGATGACATAAACTGTACTGGGATGACAGCTGCCAAATATTGTAAGGGCATTTTCACTTATAAGAATAGAATATCATAGAAGTTTTTATTTGTGACACACAACGGCAAACAAAACAAAAGAAATATGTCACGAAAGACAACTTACTACTTAGATGTCAAAAACATGCCACTGTTATTTGAACATGTACATTATGACACGGCCGTTGTCTAAATACCTATTATATACCAAACATTGCTTCACTTCACACCCACTATCTGTCACGCGTCAAAGCACAAACATATCTGTCAATTAGCTGTCAAACGGGAGCACACGTAAAGTGAAATTTAATGGTGACCAAGTGTTGATCGTTTAAAAGTGGATAAAAGAATTAAGAGACATCTGACTCACTTACAGCACAGTATGATTAAATGATCGAGAGAATTTAAGCTAACGAAGTACTGCGATTCAGAAAGAAAAGAAAGAAAGAAAGAAAAACATTTATTCGTGACACACACAAACCGACAAACATTTAATAAAAATACAAATAAACACGTCACGAAATGGTCCCAAGTCAGCATGGTGCTGGCGATATGCAGCTAGTGTCCATATAATTTTCTTCACGGAGCTGGTGTTTAAATAAAAGTCTTGAGTTTAGCTCGTAAGCTATGTATATTTTGCAGGGTCCTTATCAGCGGTGGAATATTGTTCCAGCATTCAGATGCTGCATAACGGAAACCACCACGGAAAGCAGCCGAAGCATGTCGAGGTGTCCTCAGCTTTCTGAATAGATTATCGTGAAATTTTGTGAGCCGGTTCAATATTTCAGTCAATTGTATTTTTTGTATCCCCGGTTTGTTGTACACACAACGGTCAACTAAAATTCGAGTTTTTTTTTGCTTTTTCGCCCGCTTTCGTCCGAAAGTTCATAGACTGTAAGTTATTACCTATAAGTCCCGTAAGGCCGTAACTAATGTAAAATGAAAAAAAAAACTTCACAATTGCAATAGCCACCACAGCTATAAAATATGCCTCCACCACGGCAATTCTGACAACTCTGTCGTCCATTTTAATTTGCGACCCGATAATGACAGGCCGTCATGACACTGGTCATTATTCAGCGGGTCCGTAATGACTTTATTAGCCTAAATGACAGTCCGACAATGAAGCCGTTCCGATAAAGTGCCGTCTAATTATGATGCATATTGGAGTCGGCGACATTTTGGTGATCAAAAGGAGCGATTTTGTCTAATAGTACCTATTGTTCACAGTTTTTTTTACAATCCCTGCCCTAGTTTCACCCGATGGGAAGTAAAAACAAGGCCAAAATTTCATGTCACTGGTCCACCACACTATAAGGTGGATGTACTACCCGAATTGACCTGCATCAAGTTTACGTAACACGACATTCCGGTCTATCCTACCTTACCCTAATAATATTCGGACGTTCGGATCGTGGCCACTTTTCGACTTTATTCCAATGCCCTTCAGCTCAAATAACGAACCTTTCCATTCCGCGACTGTAATTTCGTAAAAAAACTCGCACAATCAACGTCAATTACCAATCGCAATTTTATTACCAGGATCACTACACTGTTGCGCAGGTCATTTGGACCAATAAAGTCATTGTAGTGGTAAATCTGTACCTTGACCGGTCATTATGTTAATAGCTACTAAGGGTGGGAATGTAATCAACACAACAGTGATAAACGGAGCACCTACTTTGTTTTGAAACCCTGTTCTTTATAACGTAATATTCTGATCTTCAATGCCGGTTTATAAAGCTCATTGGAATTGGAATTTTATAAATTGAAAGATAGGGTTGCTTTTAAAAAGGACTACTTTGATGCAGTACGGGTGTAGACTCAAAATTTACTCTACACAATATGCCTAATGACGAAAATCCCATTCAATTATCTCCAACAATTACGAAGCTACAGCCGTTTGAATATTGCTTGATAGAGAGAGAAAACGCTCGCAGTTGTGACGTCACAATCTGCGAGCGTCATAGTGAATGACAATCGTTTCATATGAAGGCGTGTTTCGCGGAAACGGGACAGAATATACCCCCTCTTAAAACGCTGGACAATTATAACTATATCATTATTTAACCTATTGTGTTGCTTTTGTCTCCATTTGACTACATTTTTAATCTTTTTTCTGGGAAATATTTATTGATTATTTTATTTTAGTGTCTAAGTACACCCCTATTCGGCGACCTCGAATAATCTCGAGTATACAGTTTTTTTTAAACCCAGTGGATTTTGTTCCGCTAATGCTGCTAATGCCATTGAGTGCAGCCTGAGGAGATATAAAAAGGTGCATAATTATGCAACCTTTACATTACTATTGAAGTATTTACAAGATTATGGTGCTTTTAGTGATTCGCGCCGTGAAAAGTAAATAAATAAAACAATAAAAATGGTGTTCACTATATGCCACGAATAACCTCCAGCCGACATAATAGGCGTGTTTGAGTGAATGTTTATTGGATATTAAAAACAGTTCGTGCTGGCATTTTTTATTAAACAAGTACTTATTGTGCAAAACGTTCGACAGATAGTCGCGCGCAAAAAAACAAATGGCCTTCAGCTAGTAACAATTGAATTGATAATGTAGTGTTGCTAAATGGATAAATCATCGAACTTTTGTCATAAATTATAAATTACACAATATAATTTAAATGATACCACGATAGTTATGTATGACCCTTGAAAATTTAGAAAAATGTTTTTTTGTGCAAGAGTAAAAGGTACCAATAGAATCCTTACGCTTTTATAGAAATAAAACAGCATTTTACTTGACTTTCCATACAACGATTAAGTAGTATAAATAGCAAACTGTGACGTCATACTTCTATGTAAACATGTATGAAGCGTTTCGGCTCCCGACACCGAGGTCAACTTTGATTTTTTTTTGGGATATTTATGTTCTTTAATTGTAATAGATCTCATACAAGCATTTGTTACTCTCCAAAAATTGGTTCGAATGGCGTCGTAAAATAATCTTAAAACAAGCCTATTATTAGTGCGCAAAGCAAGAACAAGATAATTCACATTTTTCTAATTCGTCAAAACGCGCTACTGTCGATCAAAAGACACAAAAGAAAATGTATGTTACCCTCATGTCACCTAATGCACTGCACACAGAAGACAGTTATAGAAATGGTTTTATAAAAGGCTCGACTCCATTCATATTCTTATAGGCCATTTCTGTAATACTAGACTTAAATGTTACTCCCTCTCAACAAAACACATCCTCGGGAGCTCTGGATACCTTACTTGCCACCAGGAACGCAACACCACATACCTAAAGTGCCAGCAATGGTCTTATTATCGGTCTTCTCTGTAAGTCTCCAGTCAGGCTGCTCCGAGTATGAACGAGTTTATTTTGCCGCTGATACTAAAACGAGCACTCTCTTCACCTGAACATACATCACAGAACAGTAGTTAGACGCCACGAACGCCATAAAATGAATTGCCCTTAATTCTAAGCTAATGACTGACGGCTGTTGCGTTGGTCGTATTTCACCCGACATGCACTGTAAGGGTTACCATTTTTAATTGAGATATAGTATATTAGATTATGACGGCAATGCGCTAGGCGTTAAGGACGTGCATCGGAAAATATTGGTTCTTTGAAACGCCGTTCGTGAAAAATTATGAATCAATAAAGCCTGATTGCTGACATGCCGCAGAGACACTTGTTTCATGTTTTATCTGTTTTTTGTTTTTTGCTGAATAAATATTTTGAAAATTGAATTTTATTGTTTATTATATGTGTACTGTGTGTTTGTAAATAAATGTATTTTACATTATTTCTTTCTTTTGATTTCCAAAAATTGTTCTTGACTAAATGATTGTTTATCTAACTTAAGCCAAACATGATTGCTTAATCTGCATCTATCGCAAAGGCATCTCCCAAAGGGCAATGGAGAGGGCTATGCTGGGAGTTTGTCTGCGCGTGATCACATCAGAAATGAGGCTATCGGTAACAGAACCAGGGTAACCGGTATAGCCCTCCGAGTTGCTTAACTTAAGTAGAAAGACAAATACAAAGGTTCTCGAGTGGCGACTATGTACCGGAAGGCGTAGCGTGGGTAGGCCCCCCACTAGGTGCACTGATGACCTGGTAAAGGTCGCGGGAGTCCGCTGGATGCGGGTGGCGCAGGACCGGTCATTGTGGCACTTTGGGGGAGGCCTATGTCCAGCAGTGGACGTCTTTCGGCTATCATCAGATCATCTGTCCACCTTGTGGGGGGCCTACCCACGCCGCGCCTTCCGGTGCGTGGTCGCCACTCGAGAACCTTTCCGCCCCAACGGCCATCGGTTCTACGTTACGTCGGCTATGTGCCCCGCCCACTGCCACAATTGAAAACAACAAACAATTGTGGTGTCAACAATTAGGCATTAAGGACGCGAGCATTGGGACCTTAATTATTTAAGTGTTTCACAATTGTCCCACTTTATTGCGACAGGTCCCACACAAAACCCAGTCTCCATTGACAGCTGTCATATTCAGCTAAAATACACCTGTTATCAAGACCCCATAAACCAAAAGCCATTCAGAATTTCTGTCATGTATAATTTAAGCGGTGTAATAAATAGGCAACATAAGTTTAAGAGATAATTCGAGGCTGTCGCAGCGCCGAGGTGTCGCAAGCCATGGATGTATGAGCGTAATCGATGGAGGGCATAAATCACTGGGAGGGCGCGGTGGAGTGTGAGCGGGTAGCGGGCAGGTGAGCGGAGCGGGAGAAAGAGCGGATTCGGGGTTGGTACGTGTTTGTAAGTATATTGATAAAAGACAAGCAAAAGTCAAAAATTAATTGTTGGTTCTAATGTTAATATTAAAATTGAATAAGTTTCTGTCAAAAATGAAATTTTTGGTACAAGCTTTTATTGCCGACTGTTCTTTTCTGTATACCATCATTAACTACTCATTGAGACGATTCTAACCAATCCAAACTCAACGGGGTTACGTCGGTTAAGTACTGAATTCCCATGGCCACCTTCTGTCTCCATCATCAGATCAGATATTTGAATTGTCATCCAAACTATACATATATCCAAAATTTCAGCTCAATCGATCACCGGGAAGTGGGTCAAATTTAACTTGCAAGATTTGTCCCACAGTAACAGGGCAAGTTAATATAAAGCTTGTAAAACAATATAATGCGACATCCTTCAGGATATGTACTAGCGTTCTTGTATTCAGAGCATACGAGACCCTTAACAGCATCAACGTTATTTTCAATATGATGAAGTTTACTGCTAGACATGAGGTATATTATATGCCTCCACAAGTACCAATCGCATGCTAATTGTGTAGGTTTCTCGCCATACCAGATTTTCGTTGTGTCGTAACAATCCAAACGGGATGACTCTAGATGAAAAAACACGTGAAATGCGGTAGAAAGGGACAATGTGTTTTAAATTTTCTAGCTTTCAAAAGTTTTGTTAAGACTGATTGTTAGACAGTGGTTATTCTGTAAGTACCATATAATATAATATTTTTTTTGCTTCCTGCTTTTTATTACTTGCTACGGTAACCTAGTGGTTCAGGCATGCGGCTTTCAAGCATCGGTCGTGGATTCGAATCCCGGCTCGTACCAATTAGTTTTTCGGAACTTAATATAAGTACCTGTCGCTTTTCAGTAAAGCAAAACATCGTGAGGAAACCGGTGTAATCCCAATAAGGCCTAGTTCTCCCTCTCGTTTGGAATGTCAGATGGCAGTCGCTTTCGTAAAACTAGTGCCTATGTCAAATCTAGGGATTAGGTGTCAAAGGGGACCCCTTGCTCGTTTAGGGCACAACCGGGAATAACGCTAGAAAGATGATAATATATTTTTTTGTGGCTACTCTGATTAATAACTCACGGTAGCTCACCAGCATTTAGCCTTCCAAAAACCGCTGACACTACCACCGCGTCCCTATAGGAAATCATGTCCATGTATTTAATGGCATCGATTAATGTTTTAATTCGTGTTCGCAATAATTTAATAATCTCTCTCTAGAGGCCGCCCATTAATATCTCGGCCGCCGTACTAAATTTATCTCCGGTGTTTTTATGAAATGGCCCAAGTATTTATGTTCCGAATTAAGAGGTGATTGTTTAATGCGATGACGTTTATAATTGCGTTTAAGGTGAGATTAAGGATTCTTGTTTAATAGGGTTTGTTGAATTGTGGGACGAGACGATTTTAAAGTTTATGTTTTTTTATTGAGGGAATGTAAATTTTTAATAAAGATTAGCTTTTAATATTTTTTTGGGTAACGTTTTATTGAAACATATTTCATCACAAATTGATAATACTACTAATGAATCGTTTTCTGAAGAATTAGGTACCTGACTGTGTATATTGATTAATAGTAAACTTCTAATATTTATTTCATAGGGATTTTTCACTAGACCTAATGCATTTTTTTTACCCTAGATCTATTACATTAAGTCATTAGGTTAGCTTCGGTTTATTTTGCAATAATCCTTTTACTATACATATAAGAAAAAAATGCATAGGTCAAATGAAGCATTTAGGTCTAATAAAGTAGTAAGGTCTTAGAAGAGAAAACCTTATTTCATGTAGTTGATTTAATATTTTACGCTCTCGAAAATTGATCCTTGAAGTAATATTACTTACTGTTTGTCTCGCATCATTTCATATGTAATATTTACACCTTTGCAATCCCGTTGTTTTATTGACCATTGAAGATAATTTACTCAAAATGTCAAATACGTAATAGTAAGTTTTACCCGACAGCTCACTTTATTGTTACAATAGGTAGCTTAATAAAACCTTATTGTTTTCAATAATAATAAATGAGAATATTTATGTTTATTTGACTGTATTAAGGTGATGACCTTAATGCAGTCAAATAAACGTAAATATGCTGTGTGCCTGTCGTGAGAACGAAGACATGATTTTTATTAAGAAGTTGTGAAAGCAAGAAACGGTCACTTTAATAACGTAAAATTTCAACTTTATAAAGCACTTAAAAGTGTTAATTGTTAAAAGCCATTAACGCATGTCATTTTCGTGGTAAAGATAACTTGTTTAATTAGAGCTATACTTAAGTCGTTAAAATACGGTATACCCTACATTTTATCAGATTTTGCTCCTTAAAAGTGTTAATCTAAGTACATTACGGTGAGAACCGTGACGCTTTTAAAACGGGAACATAAATTATTTTTTTATATGATCTACAGACACAGTAAGAAAAGTCTTCCCGGTCAGAATCTTTATGAGATCTACTTAAGAATGAATTTCAGCTAGCCTATGGAAAAGGCTTTGAGGCTTACCAACCCACCCACTACAAAAATTGTTTTTTTTTTATTCCGCGGGCGCTAAACATGATCTACGAAATTATCTATTTACATATTTTTTTCAATGAAATAATTTTATTATTCTTTAATGACTAAGTAACAAGTTTCGCCCGATTATCGATTCGTCGAGGGAAAGTTAAGTATAAAACAACTAAACGCCAATGAAAACAATTATATACGCCGTATCTATCGTAGTTTCACCGTAATTCGATTCATAGATTATGTTACAATACCGCTGTGAATGCTGACGATACTTCTCTTATATTTAAAGTTAAACGACAATTAAACTCCAATGATCATGTATGAAACTATGCTATATCAAAAGTGGTAAATTGGTTCAATGTCAATAACTTGTTGTTAAATAGAAATAAAACAAAATGAATAAAGTTTGTCCTAATAATGCGAAAAACACAAATGCAAGTATAACTGTCACAGATCAGCAATTGAACCTGATCAGCAGTACAGTATTTCTGGGTATAACATTCGATTATAAACTACAATGTGGTCGGTGTTTTTTTTCGAGGTATAGAACTTTAAGTTGGCAACACTTTTTTAACTGGCGGCCATTTTGTCTGCTGTCAAGTGATTTATGTTTAGTTTGGTTTGGCATTTCAACATGAATAAACTGACGCCTGAACAACGCTTCCAAATTGTGCAAATTTATTTTGAAAATCATGGATCTGTTCGAAAGACGTATCGCTTACTTCGTCCATTTTACGGTCAACATAATCGTCCGTCAGAGCAATTAATTCGATTAACCGTGGGACGGTTTCGCACTACGTTTACTCTAAATGATAATACGCATCCACAGAGATGTCGTACAGTGCGTACAGAAGAAGCCATTGAGGCTGTAGAGCGTAGCGTAGAGGAAGATCCGAATCAGTCTATCCGCCATCGTGCACAGGAATTGGATATGTGTCCATCCACTTTATGGAAGATTTTGCGGAAAGATCTTGGTTTGCGTGCTTACAAAATCCAACTCGTGCAAGAATTGAAGCCACAAGATCACCAAGCAAGGCGTAGATTCGGTGAATGGGCCCAAAACAAGATTGCCGTTGATCCCGATTTTCATAAGCGAATTTTGTTTAGCGACGAAGCTCACTTTTGGTTGAATGGATACGTCAATAAACAAAACTGCCGTATTTGGAGTGATGATAATCCTCAAGCGTATGTTGAGACACCATTACATCCAGAAAAACTGACTGTTTGGTGTGCTTTATGGGCTGGTGGAATAATTGGTCCGTACTTCTTTAAAAACGATGCCGGCCAGACCGTTACAGTCAATGGTGATCGCTATAGGGCCATGATTACTGACTTTTTTGTTCAACAATTGAACAATCATGCTGTGCAGGAGCTGTGGGTTCAACAAGACGGGGCAACATGCCACACAGCTCGTGCCACAATTAATTTATTGAAGGAAACGTTTGGTGATCGCATAGTTTCACGTTTCGGACCCGTGAATTGGCCTCCAAGATCGTGCGATTTAACGCCACTTGATTAAGTATTTTCTGTGGGGATATGTGAAATCGCTAGTCTACGCCGATAAGCCCGAAACCATTGACCACTTGGAGGACAACATTCGCCGCGTTCTTGCCGATATACGGCCACAAATGTTGGAAAAAGTAATCGAAAATTGGACCTCCAGATTAGACTACGTCCGAGCCAGCCGTGGCGGTCATATGCCAGAAGTCATATTTAAATTATAATGCCAGAAAATTGTCTAACGAATAAAGTTAATTTCATGTCAATTTAAAAAGAACATCTTTGTTTTATTCCATTTCAAAGTTCTATACCTCTAAAAAAAACACCCTTTATAAGTGATCTCGCGAATAGGTTTAGTTCCGCGGCTTTTGCAGTTACTAAAATCCGTCAACTAACCGACGAGAAAACTGCGAGATTGGTCTACTTCAGCTACTTCCATAGTATTATAACATAATATGGCATTTTACTATAGGGTAGTGCAGCTGACATAAATGATGTATTTTTACTGCAGAATCGGGCTATTGAGGCCTAGAGAGTCTCTTAGAGAAAAAATTAAACAAAATAATATACTGATAATGCATTCTTAATACATTAAATTATGATATACACGATATAAATACCAGAAATAAAGACAAGCTCACAGTTCCCTATACTCGACTGCAAAACATAATAAAATCTTTCAAGGGTTTATATACGGTTCTATAATAAAGACAAGCTCACAGTTCCCTATACTCGACTGCAAAACATAATAAAATCTTTCAAGGGTTTATATACGGTTCTATAATAAAGACAAGCTCACAGTTCCCTATACTCGACTGCAAAACATAATAAAATCTTTCAAGGGTTTATATACGGTTCTATAATAAAGACCCGAGTAGTGTGACTAGTCTGACTATTAACAAACTTAATAGCTGCGTTTTAATTATGTTGTAGCATGCTCAGTGCTGTTGTTTCGCTGTTGAGTTTTTCTCAATTTTTAGGGTTCCGTACCTCAAAAGAAAAAAACGGAACCCTTATCGGCTCACTCTGTTGTCCATCTGTCTGTCTTTATCTCGGGAACGCGTGGAGCTATCGAGTTGAAATTAAAACCGAATACTCAGGTTTACAGTCTGTTAAAGCTATTCAATATTTGGTGAGGAAGGTCATAGCGAAATGTCATCCAGCTCGAATTTGGAGCAGCCCAACTGGGGAAGTACCTCCGTCTTGCAGAAGACCACAGCCATAATAACACTACTACTTGCTCTGTAGTTGTGTTGTGTTCCTGGAGGTGAGCAAGGTCTCTAGAACTCCCGAGGATGCGTTGTGTTGAGAGCGAGGGAATCTGTTCCTTCAGCTGTCAACAAGGCGAATCCTCAAACATATGATGGGTCGGCAACGCCCATGTTACTCCTTTGGAGTTGCATGCGTCTATAGGCTGCGGTGTCTGCTTACCATCAGGCGGGCGGTACGCTTGTTTGCCACCATCGTTGTATTAAAAAAAAACTTCTAAGTTAACGCAAAAAAAAGATACGGCCGGCCGTTAAGCCGCATAAAACGTTAATTTCGACACTGAAGGGAATCTTTTATAGGGTACTTTCCGTTGACCTAGAACTATGAATTTAAGCAAGTAATATCGTCTTTTACTACAAGTACAGGAAAAAATCTATACAAACGCACTTGCGCGGTTTTTTATTTGACTACAGCGGTGTAGTCGGGCCTTTACCTGTGTGACCTGATGATAAGCTATGGGAAGAACAAGTGCGTTGTCCTGTGTCAATCCTGTGATTTAAAGATTAATTGTGTTAATAGCTAGACGGCTGATGGTAAGCAGACAGAGCCTATAGGCGTTTGCAACCAGAAGAATCAGAAACGCGTTTCCGATCCTTGATATATGGTATCCTTGTGTTGCTCCCTTCATCCGTCACTCTCAACACAAGACATCCTCGGAACCCGTTTAAGGAAGTTTGGCGAGGTCTTTACCTTTCAACTCCTCCACCCTTACATCAACCCTCTTTTCTAACAACATATTACGTTTTTCATCTAAAAATACATCCTTAGCCACATGGTTTCCATTTTATTTAAGGACTTTTTAACATTTTAAGAGTTATTATGCGCTAGCTTCCGCCCGCGACTTCGTCTGCGTGAACCCGGGATAAAAACGATCCTATATTTTAATCCAGGCTATAAACTATCTTCGTGCAAAGTTTCATCCAAATCGGTTGCACCGTTTAACCGTAATTGAGTAACAAACATCTAAACATCCAAACTTTCGCATAGTAGGATAATATACGAACTAAAAAAAAATATTATACTAGCTTCCGCCCGCGACTTCGTCTGCGTGGACCCGGGATAAAAACGATCCTATATTTTAATCCAGGCTATAAACTATCTTCGTGTAAAATTTCATCCAAATCAGTTAAGCCGTTTAAGCGTGATTTAGTAACAAACATCCAAACATCTAAACTTTCGCATTTATGATATTAGTAGGATTAATAATAGTGGAGGAAAGCGAGTAGGAAAGCGGACCCTGGAAAGCGGACCCTGTCCGGGATAACGCTAGGTAGAAGAAGACGAAGATATTTTATTTACCGCTTTCGCCTAATAGTTGGTAGTTGGTTGGTAGTACTCTGCTTAGGAAGCAAGAGGTCCTGGGTTTGAATCCCGATAACGGCATTGATTTGTGTGACTAGCACGAATATTTGTTCCTGAGTCATGGATGTTTTCTATGTATTTAAATATTTATTTATGTATATAAGTATGTTTATCGTCGTTAAGTACCCATAGTACGAGCATTGCTTAGTTTGGGACTAGGTCGATTGGTGTAAGATAGCCCGCAAATATTTATTTATATTTGCATTTGACTCGACAAACCAGTTGGTTTTATTAAAGACCAAATCGAAGTAAACCAACGCGTTTTATTACACGTGTTTAAGTATGAGGTATTTCATCAAGCGCTTTGGAATGATTACTGTCTGCAGCAAACATTCATTGTATGTTGCATTGGCCGACGAGAATGTATTATGCGTTTTATAAATATGAGGCAGACATTATTGACAAGAAGCAATACCTATGTACTTACTTCATGCTTTAAGGATGACTCACGCTAGAACGGGACGTGTCCGGCACGGGCCGTTTTCTCAGAAAAACGACGACGTTTTTGCGCAGCCCAAGCCCGGCCGGGCCACGGCCGAGGCTCGGAAGCGGCTCGGTGTCGGCCCGGTGTCGGTCGCTCATATGTAACACCAACGTTTGACGGCCGGTCTACCTACAACCGAGGCTCGGACGACGCTCGGTCCCGGCCCGGCCCGCACACGGCCCGTTGACCTACAACAACGCTCCGCTGTTCAGCAGCCCGGTCCCGGCTCGTGCTCGGCCCGGGCGGCTCGGACACATACGACAAAAATACGAAGGTTGTAAGGTGTCATATATGAATATGTGAAATATGGGAGTCCAACTAACCTTGCACTTAGTCGGTTTACATTATTTGATGTGCTCATAAAAAATAGTTTAGCGCAAAGGTTTATTAATAAGGGCTATTGTACATTATATTTTTAAGGGCTATTGTACATTATATTTTTAAGGGCTATTGTACATTATATTTTTAAGGGCTATTGTACATTATACGATATTTTCTTACGAATCATCTTATTAAGACGAAACAAAGTCTCTGTTTGTTCTAATAGGTACCTACTTACTTCAAATAGATAGTGCCTGGGCGACCGAGCTCAGCTCGGGTGAAAATATGGCGAAAACGATTTTTCTCAGACAGACCTAGCTATAAATCGATTTCTCGACCCCGTAAACCCCTCATTCCAAATCAGTAGAGCCGTTTCCGAGAACGTGATTGCAAATATATACATACATACAAAATTGCTCGTTTAATAGTATAGGATATTTATGTATTTTTTTTGCAAACAACAGTCATGGTTGGATATATTATTATTTGTCTGTCTTACTTCGTCCGTTTGAAACTCGTTTATAACGTAGCTACATACAAACTTTCGTCCCCTATTTCTGTTCTTATAAAAAGAAAAAGCTTAGTAGCCTTTTCCTTCACAAGGATTCAATCTACCACCATACCAACTTTCATCTTAATCGTTCCAGCGATGTAAGCGTGAAATGGTAACACACAGACAGACATATTGACAGAGCTTCGCATTTATAATATTAGTAAGGACTTTAAACTTAATATGTTCTAACTGAATATGCAGAAGTAGCTACTGGTTGTCTAACTGTATGTACAAAATACAATAATAAAACAGGACAAGGCATAAAGTTTTTTTATTAGTACTAATCTTGCAAGTTTTTTAACAACGTGCCCATATTGTTACATTACAGTTTTCGTAGTGATTTTTTCATAGCGTGCCTAAGATTAAGCAGATTTAAGTAATGGGCTTCATACGAGATGTGTGAAAATATAGATTTCCGTCTTCGTAGAATGATCAGATAAGATTTATTATTACTTCATTACTGTGGTTATTCCGATCTGTTACCCTATAGAATGAATAACAGATCGGAGTAACCGCATAGCTCAAAAATAAAGACGCACCACAAAAATAATGACTGCACGGCTATCACGCGACGGCGCGCGAGCTCTCTCGATTTTTCTCGCACTATCCGTCTCTCTCCTATTAGAACACTTAGAACGAGAGGTATAGTGCGAGAAAAATCGAGAGTAGGTATGTCGCGGCCGTCCCATGATAGACGTGCTGATATGCTACGTAGACGACGTAAATGCAGATAAGTATATAGTTTATGAAACTCTTACGGTGCGTTCAGAAAAATTGATGATTTCCGATTTCCGCTTTTGCTAGTCTGATTATCATGCATGTGAACTAACCTTAACGTCGGTTACCGAATACCATTACTTAGAAATGGTAACCAACCTAAAGCCTCGTAGCCTAACTAACCCACGGATTTATAAAAACGGCAGCTAAGGGTATGCGCGCACGAGCAACTTTGTCGCCGGCGACAGTACATCTGTCTCTTTCGCACGCTAGAAGTGAGAAAAAGAGAGATGTACTGTTGCTGGCGAAAAAGTTGCTCGTGCGCGCCTACACTAAGTCTTGTGACCCATACCCATGACAAGATGTCAAAGTCAAATGTCATGAATCAATTGCACCTGACTTTGACAGCTGTAATCCAATTTGCCGTTGGAATAAAAAAAACACCAATATTTTTATTTATAACATTGAATAATGAAGTATATAAGTATAGTAGGTATTAAACTTATTGAGTAGATGATTGGCTGCAATTTGCCGCCCGCTGACGGAGAAGTATTTTTCTTTCCGCCGTGATATGTTGAAGCAGTTGGGTCCGTCTGTAGGCTGACAGAGAAGTGATGGCATCCGATTGGACATCTTCTTCCCGCCATGCCACGTGTGCTGCTCCAGCTAGTAGCCTGTTGTTGCTGCAGTATAGTATCATCTAGACCGGCTCACCTCCCTCGTACATGTAACAAGAAATAAAACGTCCAACTACAGGAGAAAGAAAATTACCACAAGCTATCAGTAAATATACAGTTACAAAGTTTATTTGATGAATTAAATAATTGCACGGTTATTTAATTTTAATTTTTAGTAAGTAGATGCTTTTCACAATCATAACTCCATATAGCAGGACTACGCGATACGCTATAAAAAAAAACTGCAAGATTTAAATATCCGTAAGTGAAAGAATATCTTACAATATCAGCTATAGGTGTACAATAGAGAAATACAATAGATATAAGTTATAACGCTACATCCGGACAGAGTAGAGCTAAACCTATTATTTGTAATTATATCTAGGTACCTATGTATTAGTAAAATTTCGCATCAGAAATGAGGCTATCCGCAGCACCGGACCCAGTACCGCAGCGTGGGTACACCCACAAGGTGGATTGATGCCCTGGTAAAGGTCACGGGAGTCCGCTGGATGCGGGTGGCGCAGGACCGGTCATTGTGGCACTCTTTGAGGGAGGCCTATGTCCAGCAGTGGACGTCTTTCGGCTGATATGATGATGATAATGATATAGTACATTACTTACCGAGGGCTGTAAAAGAAAGAAAGCCCGAAATCGCAGGTATTAGAGACCCGAGCCGCAGGCGAGGGTTGTAAATATGCGATAGAGGGCTTTCTTTTTTACTGCCCGTGGTGAGTACACAATTTTACGTCTTCACCTGGCCATAATGCGAGTTTTACCGTACGCCCTGCGTGCGGTAAAACTCAGATCATGGCCAGGTGTGACGTAATAGTAGTTTATGCAACTGATACATAATCAGAGGCCTTAAAATACGAGTGGGGTTTTATGAAACGAGCGTTAGCGAGTTTCATAATAGGATCACACGAGTGTTTTAAGGCCAAATTATGTACAGTTTCATACACTACTTTATCTACACACATATCATAAGTACTCTAAGATGGGTTCAGAAGCCGTAGGGAAATGACCTGCATTGGTACTATAGTGCTACCTGTAAAATATCTTTGTTGCAATCGTGGCTGCATTTACGATATCCGGCGGTGTGTGCATATCGTTCTCGGAGTCACTAGTACTCATATTTTCAACTAAAATGTGAGTTACAAACAACTTTTCACAATTCTACTTTCGTAACAACAAAGAAATGACAACAGTAATGGCGGCAATTCGATCCTACGTCAAGACGAATGTTTTTTTAAATCATAGACAAACGAATGAAGTCCCTATTCTCATGTCACTCGACATCAAATATCGTGCGGTTTATATTAAAAAAACATACTGAATTGACGTTTCGCATCGATAACTGTTTTAATATCTATGAATACTTAGAATAGAAACCCATATGAGTTTTGACAGCTGTTCCAAATTTAAACTCATAACCTTACAAAAATCTGTACTGTAATAACATTACAGTACAGATTTTCCTACTACCACAGACAAGAAAGTTCTCATAGTAAAATTGGTTGTCATAATGCTGGTAATTTCCTACGGTTTCTGAACGCATTTAAGAGCACTAATGATATGTGCGTAGATAAAAATATTTATGTAGCATAAAGTACAGAAGTACAGAAGACCACAGCTATAATGACTCCATTACTTGCTCAGTAGGTATGTGGTGTGTGTTCCTGGTGGCGAGTAAGGTCGCCAGAGCTCCCGAGGAGTGTTGTTGTGAGAGTGAGAGCGCGTTTGTCTCCAGCTGTCAAATCTATAAAGGGTCGGCAGCGACTCTTCTGGACTCCTAAACATCCACAGACCACGGTATCTGCCTATCATCACTCATCAGGCAGGCCGATTATTATTTTCCACTGTCATAGTATTAAAAAACCGGCCAAGTGCGAGTCGGCCTCGCGCACGAAGGGTTCCGTGCCATTATCTATAAAAATCCGGAGCCCCCTTAAATATTAATTTTATTTTGTTTTTTAGTATTTATTGTTATAGCGGCAACAGAAATACATCATCTGTGAAAATATCAAATGTCTAACTATCACGGTTCATGAGATACAGCCTGGCGACAGACGGATAGACATACAGACAGACAGACATACAGACAGACAGACAGACAGACAGACAGACAGACAGACATACAGACAGACAGACATACAGACAGACAGACAGACAGACAGACAGACAGACAGACAGACTGACAGAAGTCTTAGTAATTTAATATTTATTTACTAATATTTATTTATTTATTTATTGACAAATACATTTACGTGACATTACAGTAAAAACCAATGCGTCACGAAACTAAAAACAACAAATAATACTATTTAGGCGACGAAACGGCGTGGCCCCGTTGCATCGTCATCTCCGGTGTAGGATTCGGCAGATTTTAATAGGGTGCCGTTTTACCCATTGGGTACGGAACCCTGAAAACATCACTGATAACGCATTCACCACGATACTGCTACTTTTTCTGTGCCTACTATCTATTTTACTACCTAACCTACCATTATACGATACTATAGTGCATGAGCTCCTGGGGCACATTACAGTATTACATACAGAGCGGACACGAACCGCCCCTCGCCGAAGTCGGTCACCTCGCAGATGGGCGTCATTTAGGGGGCACGATCGAGTGCAGTTTAGTGCGACCACGTGCGATGCTCTGCTCATACTGATTGAAATTGAACTAGCATAAGATATTACTGAAAACCGCATCTAAATAGGTTAAGCCCCTTCTGAGATTAGCGTGCACAAACGCACAGACAAACAGATAAACAGACAAACCGACAAACAGACATCATTTCTTTGGGCTCTATTGCGTTTATGAAGGCCCCCCCATAAAAGTGTTTTTAATATATTTGCCATGTACAGACAGCGATCAGTTACGATTTTATTATATGTATTGATTAGTACGTACTTACTTTTAGCAGTCAATCTTACGCTGGTGTTGGGTGTGGGTCTTGAAATCATCTTGTTTCAGGGTCCAACAACTTTCGTAAGTATCTCAAAATCCATATGAAACAAAAACATTACAATTGGGAAACACGATAAAGACATACCGACAGACAGATACGTAGATAATACACGATAGCGGACAAGGATTCGCATACGGAGAGTTCCGTATCAATCCTGTAACGGCTGTAACAGACGGACGTACGGATCGGCAGATAGTGGAGCCTTTGTTAAGGGTTCAAATATAATCCTTTTAGGTACACAACTCTTAAGAAGATGAATTGAGAACTTCCTTACTTTACAAGTTGGTTAATAAACTGTATTTTATGGTATAAGTTACACCCTAGTTTTTTTAAAGAATACTATGCGAGTCGCCACGCTGAAGAACATTTTGTAATCAATTTAATGTGCTCAATTACTGACACCTTTTGTACCTAATAAATGTGTTTTTATCCTAATAGTTCCAATGGGAATGTCACTCTAATTAAATGAACTATCTACCTACTCCAATTTTGTACTTCGCCATGCCATTGCCATACACATGGCATTTCACGTAGTTTCAACACTTTACTACATGAACAGCTTTCCGATAGTAACTGTAGTGTATTGGTTAGGTACTAAAGCACATAGCAAAGATGCTGATATGTTTGCCATATAGATACTGTGCCGATCCCTCATCATCAATTCCATTTCCATCACCTGAAGAACTAGTAAAGTAAGAAATCTGTGAAGTAGGTACCTACATAATTACTACACTTACTTACGTACTTACATAATTCAAACGATACAGCCCTGTAACAGCCGAACAGCCGGACGGATGAACATATAGAGGAGCCTTAGGGACCATTATGCACCCTTTTGGGTAAGTACAGAACTAAGAAGATACATTAAGTACCTCTTCATTTTTCATGTAAGTTGAAAATAATGCTAGGAGATTTGAGACATACATACTTACATCAAAATCTCAAGTGTCTACATACTTTGATTCAAATGATATAGCCCTAATGGTGGTTATTAAGGTCATAAATGTTGTTATCATCATCATATCAGCCGAAAGAAGTCCGTTGCTGGGAAGGTCTATCCCCCCAAAAATGCCACAATGACCGGTTCTGCACCACCCACACCCAGCGGGCACCTGCGCGATTTGCCTACCAGGTCATCAGTCCACCTTCTTGGGGTCTACCCACGCTGCGCCTTCCGGTACGTGGTCACCACTCGAGAAACTTTTCGCCGGTCTATCGGTTTTACGTTCAATCAACGTCCCAACGTTCAATCCTCCTAGCGTTTTCACGATTGTAAGTACGATTGTTTTGTGCCATCTACCCTTCCAACCCAGAGGGTAATGTACCTACACCTTGTGGTTAGCTAATCTCAAGAACATGACCGTTTTCCTCACGATACTTACTTATATACTATTCACAGAAAAGCTATTATCAAGTACATCGACCTTCATCATCATCATATCAGCCGAAAGACGTCCACTGCTGGACGCCGCGCCGCGCTGGCGCTGGCTGCCTCCCTCAAAGAGTTCCACAGTATCGATCTAACCTCTAAGTAATATTAAAAGTATTAAAACCGATTAATGATAATAACTACATAGCTGACCGCGCGGCTCCATTACCGCGCATCCATAGTACCTTTGTAACAATATAAAACTTTGTGTCACATCCAAACCTAGTGTATTTTGAGGATAATAAACTACACTTTCACTACACCAAGTCTTTTTTTAAATGATACAGGGAATACGTAGATATTTGAAATCAATTACGTTATTTTGAAGTAATCTTTTTGTTTACGAACAATTTTGACATGTCAAATGATATTTATATTGCGTTGTCATGTACAAATGCAAATAACCATTCACGAACATTTAAACGTGATGCATACTTAATACTTCGCAAATTGATTATAGGTTCAGTAGCCTAAACTATGGGCTAAACTATGGACACTAATGTTTCGGGACACTAGAAATGTGCAATTAATGCAACGTCGATTCGAGAAATCCCCCATTGTGTAATATTTTTATATTAACACAATTTTGCGAAAGCTGAATTTTGCATGATTTGAAGTATTTGAAGGTACATAGTTGACGATTCTGTGTATAAAGCTACAGACATGCTACCTGAATAACTGCTGCATTAAAAAAAAAATGCTTGCCATTTTTATTTGTTTACAAACACTAATATAGTAAGGTTTGCCGTGGTATGTGCATCTGTGAAAATTAAGTAGTCACAAGTTAGCATTTCATATAAATAATAATTATGCTTTATTATACACTAGCTTCTGCCCGCGACTCCGTCCGCGTGGAACTCGTTTATATCGTAACACCATACAAACTTTCATCCCCAATTTCACTCCCTCCGGGGATGGTTTTCGGGATAAAAACTATCTTCATACCAAATTTCATCTCAATCGGTTCAGCGGTTTAAGCGTGAAGAGGTAATAGACATACAGACAGACAGACAGACACACTTTCACATTTACTACTACTAACTAATACTAGATTCTGCCCGCGACTCCGTCCGCGTGGAAATCGTTTTTATTGCAGCTCCATACAAACTTCAACCCTCCATTTCATTCCCTTAGGGGGTGATTTGCAGGATGAAAACTATCCTATGTCCTTCCCCGGGATTCAAACTATCTCCATACCAAATTTCATCGCAATCGGTTCAGCGGTTTAAGCGTGAAGAGATAACAGACAGACAGACAGACACACTTTCGCATTTATAATATTAGTATGGAGTATGGATAGTATGGAATGGATATGGATTAGTAATACTTATTCTGAGATGGGCAGCGGCGGTGACGTTCCTGTCATATCATAAGCCGAGCTGATATTGACTACGTTTACCGACCATTCACATCAAAGCAAAACCAATGAGTCTGACCTCCGAACACGCATAGTTGTTATGACCCTCGGAATTGTTATACATATTGGTTGAATGGTGAGGTGGATTGGAAAAGGTTGTGAATATTATGACTGTCACATTGATTATTAAAAATCGTTCATGAGACGTTGTTTGCAATGGCTGGGTTCTTTTATCAGAAAATGTACACTAGGAACCTAATAATGAATTTCAATCAACTCTTTTTACCCGACTGCCGAAGGAGAGGAGGGTTATTACATGGCATGTTTTTTATGGGATCTTGCTTATTTTTGTATGTTATTGTGTTATCATCAATATACAAATTAAAAATGCAGTCCCATTCTTACTTTTTGATTTTTTGTCCCATTCACTATGCTCCAATGCAATTTGAGAAACGCCACATCCTTTCAAATTCGTCGGCAATTTTCCTCCACGTCTCTTCGTTTGGCTGTGCCATCACCTCTTTCATTAAACAATAAACTATTGCTGGACGAGTTTCGTCAACAATTTTACAAACGGCAGAATGACCCATTCGAAAATTGAGCGAGAGTGTTTTGAATGAATCCCCGTAGTCAGGAATCTGCAAATAAATTTAACCTTTAGTTTATAATTTACAAATAGATTTAAATGTATAATTATTGAAACGTCGTAGGTACCTATTATTAGTGGGTAGCATTACCTATAAAAGCTACGGTAGCCTAGTGGTTCAGGCATGCGGCTGTCAAGCGGCAGTCGTGGGTTCAAATCCTGGCACGTACCAATGAGTTTTTTGGAGCTTAGGTACGGAATATTTACCGTTAGCTTTTCGATGAGGGAAAAAATCGTGAGGACACTTCTCATTCATCAAAACGGACCCCGGGCTCCTTTAGAGGCACAACCGGGAATAACGCTAGGAGGTTGATAGTTAGTATCATTGATTACCTATATATATAATTGGGTAGCAGTAGCATTTCTAAATTTAATTTGTTTTGAAGTAGCACCTTAAGCGTCAACTCCGAGCGATTGACTGTTTCCTACCAAAAACTTATACATCCTTATAAAAGAACTTATATACCTAAACGTCCTATTAGTCCTGTACTATAAGGCAAAGATATGCTCTTGTGGATGAGAATAGGCTAAGGAACAAAGTGGCCCAGTGCTGCTTGGACACTTTTCGTCAACATCTTCGCAGATGCTGTACATACCTGTGCAAGTTTCCTCACGATTTCCCTCCAACTAAAACTATCGACATTCTCCACTCACACTGGCGAGTCGACCGTCGCGCACGCCTCCCAAAGGTCCGAAGCACCATTGCGTCGTGAGCGGGAAATACATTCAAATAATAATAACGCGCACATTTATGTTTTCACAAAATTTCAACTCGTCAACGTCACACAAACAATATAGGATCTGCCCACCTGACCGTACACAAACACAGACACCATAGCCTATGAATACTTGCAACTTGTGTAGTATAACAAGCTTGTTCTCAACCCTTTATTTAGACTTCTGATTATGCTTAGTCGAATCGCGGCGTCAGGATATATTTGTGAGTAAGCTTAAAATAAGAAACAGAATAGCGGGGCTGGAGAAAAATGCACACTCACACTCTCATAGCACATACCTACTCAGATTTTATTGGATTATTTATTCGATATGGCTTACCTTAAACAAAGAGCTAGTCGATGTTCGGAGGATATAGGTTTCTGGAACCTTGTAATTTTCTTTTCCAAACAGTGTTTAACTTTATCATGGATATGCACGGAAATAATCTTGTGTCATGTGAAAGTAATCATAAAATTTGTCATCATAGGTCCAACGATCTTTACACAAAATTTCGGATTCTCCTCTTTCTTCACGGGAACGCCAAGCGGATGCACGCCAAATTGTCTTGAAGAACATGGTGCCAAATCTTCTTCTTCGTCTTGAATTGTTGCAACAGCCAATATTACATCGAAATCAGACACTCTCGACATTTTATTATTTTTATTAGATATTGTATTTAAGATTACGTATTTATAAGATAATATAATTATGATGCAAAGGGATTATGTTGCAGTACTCGAATAAATTGCAATGACAATGTCAATGTCTTTGTTAATGACATTAAATAGCGAAAGCGGCCCGGTCGCGGCCCGGTCGCTGCCCGTTGTGATTGACACGCAACGCTCGTGAGCGGCCCGGCCGCGGCACGGTGTCGGCCCGGTGTCGGCCCGGCCCGGTGCGAGCTCGGTGACATGTCGTTTGCATAATGTCCCGGCCCGGTGGCCGAGATGCGGACGAGGCTCGGCTCGTTGCAGGCTCGGACACGGCCCGTTGGCGAAATGTGACAACCAAATAAGCTCGTTGACGGCTCGTCACGATTACGGCCCGGGCCCGTCACGGCCCGTTCTAGCGTGAGTCATCCTTTACACGTGCTATTCGATTAAGTAGTTGTTTTATGGAAAGCCGGATCTGTAACTAAAAAAGTTGGCATTTGAGATGCAACTATTTCGTTCTTCTTATATCCAAAACGTATACGTGCTCTAATACTTTTTTTCATGGTCAATGTGCAATTTATACGCGGGATACGATTCAAAGACAACGCTTATTAGACTACCAACTCCGCAGTCTTCAAATTAATGGATAACAACCCATTCAGTGCCAAGTAGCTCGAGGGCTACTTTCACATATCAGACCTTACAAATTCAATTAATCAATTTACATTAAATGTCATGAATACATAACAACAACGAAAACATAGACAATAGCCTGAGCACACATTTGCCGAGAGATGTCTCCGGTCGGTATAAGAACGCTAAAGCCACTTTCCACTACATGCATAATTATGATTGAAGCTGCTACAAATTACGGCGTAGCGCTAAAAGAGTACTGGGTTGGGGAACGGGCTAGCGGACATTAAATCTATACAAATTGTTTACCCACTATATACAGGCTGCAATCTTTTACGTGATACAAAATAGCAAAATGTGAATCTATCCATGATTCTGAGCAACTTTTATTATGGGACCAACTTTGTGTTATGCCAAAAAAAACACACCTGTTCATACATTCTTGTCAGTCTAAAATGAGCAGAGTTAATGAAATAGTTGGATTTTTTTGGCATAACACAAAGTTGGTCCCATAATAAAAGTTGCTCAGAATCATGGATAGATTCACATTTTGCTATTTTGTATCACGTAAAAGATTGCACCCTGTATAAATAAATAAATTGTGTAGGGCATTTTTAAAAATCCGTGTACCTACGCAATTAGCGTGAGTTGCTAAATAAAAATTAACTCAGTGTCAGTTTTGTGACGACAATTTATTTATAATGGACTGAAAATGAACTGTAATAAGTGTTGCTATATGATATTCCGTCGTGGGGTTAATAGCCGTGATCATGTTTGCGACATTCCTATTTCTAAGTCAGATTGTGTAAGGTTTTTGGGTGTTGAACTGGACTGCTTTTTAAGATGGCACAAGCAAATTGAACAAGTATCTAATAGGCTGGCAAGTGCATGCTATGCTTTAAAGTGTCTAGCCAGTACAGCAGACAAAGAAACACTAAGAGCAGTCTATTTTGCCCACTTTGAAAGCATCATCCGATATTGCATAGAGGTGGGGTAATGGTACAAATATAAATGCGCTACTATTGAAACAAAAAAAGGCCCTTCGTTTTATCTCGGGGTATACGTATACCTGTCACACATCGATCAATATTTATAGAGCGTAAGATTATGACTGTTATTTCCCTTTATCTTTATTGTATCTGTTTATATGTATTTAAAAACAAAGATCAATTCAAAACAGCTAGACAAAACACGCAAAAGCAACTTAGACATAAGAATGAATTGTTAGTGACCAAATGTAAATTCGATAAAAGCCTAAACAATACCGCAATTAGAGTTTATAATAAACTAGACGATAATATAAAACAATGTGATGACTTCCGAACGTTTGAACGAAAATTGAAGCAATATTATATTAACCGACCTTACTATTCAATTAAAAAAATTTACGCTAATGCATTAGATTTATTAAGATTTACAACTTTATTATTTGAATTTTACTGATTTTTCACGACATGACTAATTTACATAATATAAATTATAATTAATTTTCATTCGAACCTTACGAGACATAACATATTTTATTATTTTTGTTTGATTGACATGACATATTATTTATGACATGTTATTTTATTTGGTACTAACTCTCTATGACATTGTATAATTTTATTATTGTTTCAACTCTTGCTTCCTATTTCCATTGTATTATTACCTATTAATATTTTTTGATTTAATTTAATTTAATTGACTGCATTGTGTTTGCATGCATTGAACTATGTTTTACAGCAAATAAATGATTTAATTGATTGATTGATTGATAAAAAAAAGTATTCAGCTTTTATAAAATTATATGCATATACACGTTATTTAAATGTAAATAAAGTTTATTTTCACATCATTTGTATGATTAACTTTCGTCACAAAACTGACACTGAGTTAATTTTTATTTCACAACTCATGCTAATTGGGTACCCACACGATTTTTTAAAAATGTCCTATAAGCTCAATAAGGCTTGTGCTATGGGTACTAGACGACGATATATTTAATAAATATAAATACTTAAATACATAGAAAACATACAAGATTGAGAAACAAATATTTGCCCTTATCGGGATTCGAACCCATTACCACCAGCTTCGTAGCGTCACTACCCACTAGGCTAACTGGTCGTCCAATACCCATCTACATACCATTCATTTTGGTAGCGATAAAATTGACAGCTGATTTCGACATTTCTTTTTTCATAAAATCATGGACTTGGTTTCCCCGCAACACCCAAAAGCCCTCACATGTAATTACCATGTCCACCGGACAAGACCAATCATAATTACGAGTCAATTGACGGTTCCGAGATAACTACACACTGACATAACCACAGCGGTAGGTACCTACCCACTTTACGCCTGCCTTTATAAATGGGCTTATTCCGAATGAAAAACTCATTAAGAGGAAACACTAAGGGCGAGATAATTGAGAAATAGGTATTTGTAAAATGTATTGCTGTCGCGCCAACCTCAAGCCTCCCCCCGCGGCTTTGACCGAAAATACCTATTAAAAGTGCATAAAATCAACGTTTTGTAGTCGCCTGATTTCTTCTCCACAACTTGACATATTTAACTATGTTTTTTTATTAAAAATCAAAGAAAGGCTTTGGCCGTGTTCCTATGTTTTCCTTTTTTTAAATCATCATCAATACTTAAGAGCCATGCTCTTGTCGGTGGAGTAAGCGCTACTTTTCTCTGTCCATTGCCAGCCTCTTGGCTTCCTCATATGACTCGACATCAGCTTTATCTTTTATTTGGCTAAAATATGTTAGCCTAGGCCTTCCTCTGCCTCTCTAAATAATTTAGTCAAAACTGTTTTCTGGATGTTTGAACAGATCTGGCATTTTTTGAGTAAATCATCTTAGAATAACATTTTCAAATGAAATCAACAAAAAAAACGCTATTATAAATTAATGTTTTTCAAAACCGTATTTTGCCTGGAGTAGTATTTGAGCTTCCGAAGCGTTGTGGAATTGCCCTGTGCAACCCAAACTGAGCTAACTTGGACTGGAGCTGAAATTGGAGGGGAGATAAAGAAAAAAAAAATCGCCAGGTATTCGATTCAGACCATCATTTCATTATATAAACAGCGTACACACTTTTAGGCCACCGCTGCTTCAAACGGCTGCCAGGCACCAAAAAAATTTTTTTCATACTTTTTTTTCTATTTCCGCCGCAGTAAAAGTTAATGGCTCAATTTGGTGCACAGGGCAGTTCCACAACACTTCGGGAGCTCAGATACCGCGAGCCATCCGGTTGCCTCGTGGATACTCAACTACGCGTCATTGCTCTGAATATTTAACTTATTGGAAACACTCAACATTTATTACGACCGACGACGACGTACGATTTTTTTGACGACCTCTGTAGCCTAGTTGGTAGTGACCCTGCCTACCGAAGCCGGAAGTCCCGGGTTCGAATTAGGGCATTTATTTGTGTGATGAGCACGAATATTTGTTCCTGAGTCATGGATGTTTTCTATGTATTTAACTATTTATTTATCGATATAAGTATGTATATGTCGCCGTCTAGTACCCATATGACAAGCTTTGCTTAGTTTGGGACTAGGTCGATTAGTGTAAGATTGTTTCCAAATATCTATTTATATTTATTACTTATTGGTATTCTAATACATATATACCTACAATTAGACTAGACTAATTAGATTTTGGAATCTTCTAGATACATATCCTAGAGTTGCTTATTGAATGGACCGCTTTGATGCAATTCGGTAATCTCAAAAGAATAACTACAACTTAGAAAAGTTGAAAAACCGCCGACATTTTCATTTCAAAGTTCAATATCTCAAAAACGGCTGAACAGATGTTCATGAAACATGGCTAAGAACACTCGGGATAAAATTATCTATAACACAAAAAAACCGCATTCAAATCGGTCTATCCGTTTGGGAGCTACGATACCACAGACAGATACCCAGATACACAGACACGTTAAACTTATAACACCCCTCTCTTTTCGTTCGGGGGTTAAAAATATGTCCATTCATAACTTCGTTTATTTTTACGTACCTACGTTATCATACTTATTGTAATCAAACAATTACAATAAAGGATACAGGTACATTACATGTACTATAAAACCTGATAGTTTAATGATTACAAACGCAAAGTACGAATATTGAATGAGCTATACTAACTATACACCGAACAAACACAGCCATAGTACCTACAGTCATGCACGCAAATATTTTAACAGTCAACGCGCGCACAAAACCAGCCCATTATAAATTATTAGCACAACATAAAACTTTTATGAACCCATTGAATAAAACATAAATAAAATGCCATAAATCTATTAATGAAATCAATAACAATGATTTAAACGACCCATTGTCAGTATGTGCGTTGAACAGAAATCACAGACCGTATTTGAATAATAATGACTTACATTGAACGCAACTTGCACGGAATAATTTAATGGAGTCGAATGCAAATATCGATTTGCATTTGTTTTGAGAAAATATTACGCTTTAGAAGCAGTGGCATTAATCATTGATTAAAGAAGCATAATAAACCGTGTTCGACTGTGCGGAATTCATTGATTGAGGCCACCGAACGGCTTTTGTTTAGTGGAATTATTTTGTATTTCTCTTGAATTTTTTCACCTGATTTGGAAAACGGGTTGATGACAAACCTTAGAAGTAAACTATAAATAATATACCTATTTGATAACCTACTTATTATTATTGTAAGTACTGGTTATTAACAACTGAATAAAAAAAATGTATGTGATATATTTATAGCATCGATATTTTTGTTTAAGAAATATGCAAATTTACTTATATAAAAATTGTGATCAGCTTTAGAATACATTCTCAATAGACTAAGACAAGAAACAGTGAAATTTTAAATAGAAAGTAGAGTAAATTGTTTGTATAAAATACATAATAATTGGTCTCCTTGAAGTAAACGACAAATACTCGGCAACTGTGACACTAAAAAACGCACTGTATTTGACATACGAACTGACAATAATCATAACACGACATAAATTGGGAATACAAGTCAATAATGAAAGAAGAATTATGAACATACCCGACAATTAATTGCGGCTAATCCTTGGTGTCAAGCGCATAAATTCTACTTCAAACAGATGCGATGCATTTGTATCAGAATGAATAACGCTTTATATTTAATTTGAAGAAACGTTTGAGGCCCCATAAATCAGGGGCTGAAAGGAAATCGCGAACAGAATAATCGGAAAGGCGCAAGTGGCAGTCGCAAGAGGATTTCGTATCCGCATGATCCTAGTCATTGTGGCACTCTTTGGGGGAGGCCTATGTCCAGCAGTGGACGTTTTTCGGCTGATATGATGATGATGATGATGATCCTAGTGTCTCTAAAAAGCTATGGCCTAGTGGTTCAGGCATGCGGCTGTCAAGCGGCGGTCGTGGGTTAGAATCCCGGCTTGTACCAATGAGTTTTTCGGAACTTATGTACGGAATATTTACCGTTAGATTTTCGGTTAAGGAAAACATCGTGAGGAAACCGGTCTTATCCCAATAAAGTCTATTTTTAAAAGCTTTTATTTAGTTTCACCTGTCCCGTTGCCTGTCTGTCTGTAATCAAATCTTGCAAGTTAAATTTGACTCACTTCCCGGTGACCGATTGAGCTGAAATTTTGGGTATAAGTATAGTTTGGATGACAATTTAATATTATGGTACCATCGAGCTGATCTGATGATGGAAACAGAAGGTGGCCATGCAGGCGGGCCGTACGCTTGTTTGCCACCGTCGTTGCATAGAAAAACTACCTAGTTTCAAATATAATTAAATGTAGGGCAGCTGCTCGCCCCGGCTGCGCTTAGGTTGCTTTTTTTTAACTCGTATTTAATATTTTTATTTGCTATTCTGCTATTCAGGGAGGAGACAAATTCAACAAATCAAAAATCAAGAAAATCGGTCCTGTAGTTCTCGAGTTATAAATGGTGTAAGTAACTAACACGACTTTGTCTTATGTCACCGTTAGATTGTGAACACCGTCAGTTTATAATCTTACTCGCGGTATTATAAACATTCGAAAAATTGTGAACTGTCAAAACCTTTCACAATATAACGCATTATTTTTCGTTAGTTAGTTCTATCAATGTCGAATCGCCAAATTGTGAACTAAGACAAAATCGGCATGCGACGGGACCCATACACAAAGACTACGTTAGGTTAGGTTAGGTAGCTTCAGTAGCCCGAAGGCCAAGCCATCTAGAAATAGGAGCCCCGCGCAGCGGGACTTCGTCGACCCTGCCACATGACGGAATAATATAGTAATTCGTTAACCATACAGCGCACAGGGTGTCAGAACCATGTGAGTTTGATTTCAGATGGATTGACACAATTTGTCGGTTTGACATTGACATTGATTGATTATAAACCAACGAAAAATAAGGCGTTAAATTGTTAACGGTTTTGACAGTTCATAATTTTACCACAGTTCATAATATCGTGAGTAAGATTATAAACTGACGGTGTTCATAATCTGACTGTCACATATATACAGATGTATAAAACGCTACCCGCTTCAACCTTCGGCCACTCGCCATCAGCATCCATATATCACCGCGGTCTTCAAAGGGATGCCAAATAAAACAAACAACTCGGAAAATAACGTTTACCGGACTTTTCACGCGAACCGAAACGCATTTGTATATGTCGAATGGTAATCAGTCGCTTGAGCGATGACGGATCCGATGACGGACCGATGACGGGTGACGGCGATGAAACATATTGTGCGAATAAGATGAACGAACGGTGAAAACTTGGTTTTTGTTGTGAAGCTTTATACGGTTTCGGCGAACGCAAGTAGTGTATCTTAAAACGCGCGTGCAGTTAAATAATGAGTTGTAAATAAATAAACATTAGGAGACAATCTTCCACAAATCGACAAAGTCCTATAGTACGCTCAATAAGGGTCGTGTTATGGGTGCTAGACGGCGATATATTTAATAGATATACATACTTAAATACATAGAAAACATCCAAGACTCAGAAATTATTTTTCATGCTCATCACAAATATTTGTCTTTACCGGGGTTCCAACCCTCCTGGGTTCGAATCCCGATATCCCTTCAGCTTCGTAGGCAGCGTCACTTCACTATTCACTAGGCTAACCAGTCGTCAAACGGAGGCGGACTTTACTATTTCGATGGTTTAGAATAATGTGGTTTCAAAATAGTTTCAAATACCTAGCAGAAACATGTTATTAGAAGGATTTTAATGAGCTCAGAGGAGGCCTGTGTCCAGCAGTAGGGCGTATATATGCTGATGATGATCATGATGAAGGATTGAATGCTTATTTTTGTACAGCTCAATTGCATCTTAATAATACCACGTTCCATAATTTAATTCTTGAAATTCCAACAAATAAAATAACTAAAAGACTTGTAAACGAATATCATTTTACCTGTCTTCTTAATCGTTCCCCATTGCTAACTGACTCCTAATGCGATTCATGGTCTGCCTCCAACTGATCCGGTCCGTTGCCTGATAAAGGGCTTGACAGAAAGCTCCAGCAGTTCGGAGATCTAGTAAGCCCATCTGTTTGGGCTAGAGGGCGAACACTAAAGATCTTTTGCCCTCGACCTTTCCCGTCACTATCAGTTTTTCGAGATTGTTGGCCCCTCCGTGCAATATGGTCAAAGGAAGTTAAATGTTACCTACAACATGATCAACTTATATTAACTTCGTAACAATAAACCTGCAAGGCGTCTCATTAAATGTATGCTAGGAATCTACACAAATAGACACGTAAATTGCCTCCTATATTTCCGATAACTTCTCCTTTACGCTTTGCTTAAAGCAAATGCTTCGCGGAATCACGGATCTGTTTCCACTCACGAGTTCCGCTAAGTTACAATTTCTTTGGAATCCAATTGGGATTGATCTCTTTGGTAATTTGGTGCATTACCCCTGGAGTATTCGACTTGTCTTAAATAGAAGTGGGCGTTCCTAGAATATCGCTACTTATGTAGTTATAAGTGCAAAGTTGCCAGCTAATTATCACTTTGTACAACGTTGCAATCCATACTAATATTGTAATGCAAAAGTGTGTCTGTATGTCTGTCTGTTAACTCTTCACGCTTAAACCGCTAAACCGATTCAGATGAAATTTGGTATAGATGGTTTGTGTTTCGGGGAAGGTTTTGATAACGGAAATCATCCCTAATGGGGTGAAATGGGGGATGGTAAAATTGTATGCAACTACGATATAAACGAGTTCCACGCGCACGGAGTAGCGGGCAGAAGCTGGTAATAAACATATTCGGGATATTCGTGTCACCACTTGCGGTTCATTTTTATTTCAATTCAGGGAGATAAAAATGGATATCCCTGTGACATCCTAAAGAAGTAACACTTTTTGAATATTGAATCGTGCCCCTGTTCTCTAACCTGTGTATTGTATTATACCTATCCAATGAAACTACAATACACCATTAATACAATTAATACTTTTCATTACAATCGCTTTATTACGGGTCAAGCTGCCTCGTGGTAAGGTACCGTCTAGCTCGTCTAAATAGACACACATTCAGATGTACTATATGAGTAATTGATACCATGGATAAAAACATACAACTCAAGATATTATACAGCGATTGTAATGAAAAGTATTATACATATATTTCGGCGACCGGTTAGCCTAGTGGGTAGTGACGCTGCCTACGAAGCTGAAGGTCCTGGGTTCGAATCCCGGTAAGGGCAAATATTTGTGTGATGAGTGGAGACGCCGGTACTTGCGCTATGCGTGGAATCTAACGGGTGTGAAATGATGTGCCACTATTTCCAAAAAAACTGGTTTAATAACCAAAGTAAAGGTACAAAAATATTAAAATAAGGTGCACGCGACTTGTCGCGTTGAACGGTGGAAGGGCGAGTGCGCTTCGTCGGTAAAGCGGGATCATCGGCGCTTGTCGCTGCAGCAGATCTGTCGTATGCGTGTGTGAGTGTGACGTAGGTGAGACACGCACACATATGCTAGGCGTTAACATGCTGCCGCCCCAGGAACGGAGTTGTCGTCTATGACTGGCAGCGGGCACAGTCTGTTGAAGGCTCGTCGAAGAGTCCCCGAAGTTGTGAGCACGTCGGCGACGCGAGAGACGCCGTCGGAGCCGGGATGCAGGCGCGTCACGCGCCCCAGCAGCCAGCGGTTGGGAGGCAGCCGGTCATCTTTAACCAGCACCATTTCTCCGAGATGCAGTTGCTCTCCTTGCTTGCGCCATTTCTGTCGCTTCTGGAGCTCTGTAATATACTCTTTATAATAACGAGTCCAGAAATGGGCTTTTAACTGCTGGATTCTCATGTATCGTGAGAGAGTAGGTATCGCCGCAGGGTCTGAGTCCTGAGGAGAAGGCAAAACCGTTAGCGTTCGTCCAATAAGGAAGTGTGAGGGGCTAAGAGCGGTGAGGTCAGACGGATCGGATGATAACGGAGTGAGAGGCCTAGAATTCAGAATAGCCTCGATCTGAGTGAGAACTGTATTTAATTCTTCATAAGTTAAGTTAGCTAAGCCTAAAACTCTCTTTAAGTGGTACTTCACAGATTTTACGGAACCTTCTGCTAAGCCATTAAAATGGGGGCTGTATGCTGGTGAAAATTTAAAGTTGATTGATAGATCAGATGCTTTAGAGCTGATGTAATCAGAATTTGTTTTTAAAAATCTAGACAACTCGTTACAGGCACCTGTAAAACAAGTTCCATTGTCGGAAAAAATATTTTGAGGTTTTCCTCTGCGGGCAATGAACCGATCTAATGCAGCTAAGAAGGTTGTACTACTTAAGTCGGTGACAAGTTCTATGTGAACCGCTTTTATGGCTAGACAAACGAAAATGCACAGATATGATTTAATCAATGTGCTACCTCTGCCCTTTCGGTTCAGTATCATGACTGGTCCGGCATAATCGCACGCCGTGTTAGCATATGGATAATCCGCGTGTAAACGAGAGGAGGGAAGATTGCCCATGATAGGTTGTATACTTTTTCCTGAATAACGACAGCATTTAATGCAATTTTGGACAATCTTTCTGGCGAGGTTTCGACCACTAATGAACCAGAACTTGTGACGTAATGTAGTAAGTAATAATTGAGGAGGTGCATGTAGTAATATTATGTGATAGTGTCTAGATATCAGTGTGGCAATATGGTGCCGTGAGTCGAGTAGAATGGGATGTTTAGTGTCATAGTCATAAAATGAGTTACTCAGTCTACCACCTACACGTAACAATTTGTCATTTGTATTGTAAAATGGATTTAATTTGATTAACTTACTGTTAATTGACAATTGTTTGTTGTTTTTCAATAAATCATATTCTAAGTTAAAATCTTCAGTTTGAGCAAATCTGCACAATGAATTTAGCGATGAATTCAATTCATAAAGTTTAATATAACCGTTACGTTTGTTTTGAGGATTAAGGCAGTTGTGAATAAACCGATGTACATATACGATTACTCGTTGTAATTTACTAAAACAAGAAAAACCCTTTATAAAGTCAGAATGATAAGAAGCATAATCGGTACAGTCAGCATTCAAATTGCAATTGACCTTGAATTCTGGCAAGTCAGTATCTTGTAATTGTGAAGGCTGTTTAGGCCAAAAATGTTTGTCTTGGAGAAGAAATGGCGGCCCTGACCACCATAAAGTGCTAGTTTCCAAGTGTTTAGCTTCTGCTCCACGGGACCCAATATCAGCAGGGTTACACTTTGTGGGGACGTAGCGCCATCTGTTTGACTCCGACATTTCACATATTTCGCTAATTCTATTAAACACGAATGGTTTAAGTAAATGCGCTTTGGATGACTGTATCCACCCTAAGACAATAGTGGAATCGCACCAGTAAGTACAATTAGCTATTTGTAATCTGAGTGACTTCTTGACCTTATTTGTCAGTCGTACAGCAAGGTGGGCTCCACAAAGCTCCAATTTCGGAACCGTCATAACCGGTTTCAGGGGTGCTACTTTACTCTTTGCTGTCACGAGATGAACAGATACGTTATTATTATTGACACATCTTATGTATACGCACGCGGCATAAGCTTGTGTAGATGCGTCACAATATGAATGGAGTTCGATTGATAGCGGACAATCGATTAATATATATCTAGGGATGCGTATATTGTTTATGTAGCGCAATGATGATATGAATTTAGACCATGAAACTTCAATATCGGAAGGAACAGATTCGTCCCACATAATTCGTGAGGACCAAAGTTTCTGTAGGATTATTTTTGCTAGAAGTATGCAAGGATTTATCAAGCCTAATGGGTCGAAAATTTGAGACATCATTGATAATATGGTGCGTTTGGTAACGTGATTATTTTCGTCAATATTGACTGAAAATAATAAGTTGTCCTCTTTGGAGGACCAGAGTAGTCCCAATGTTTTCGAATATTCATTATTGCATAAGTTAAGTAATTCGTCGTTACTATTTTCTCCGACAATTTTGCTAATAATGCGAGGACTGTTTGAATGAAATTTGCGTAAATTAAACTGACCACTCTTTAGTTGATTTATTACACCGTCGCAAGTGCTTATGAGCTCTGCTTCAGTGGCGGCACCCGTAATTAAATCGTCAACGTAGAAGTCACGCAGGATGACTTCCGAGACATTCTTGTCGGGGCACTCAATACCGAGCTGCGTGAGACATCTTGTCGCAAGGAAAGAAGCACACGCCGTCCCGTATGTCACAGTATGTAGTTTGTACTGTTGCAATTGCTCATAAGGTTCAAATCGCCATAAAATTTGCTGAAGGGCTTGCTGCGACGGCTTGACATTGACCATACGATACATTTTCTCAGCGTCTGCCGTCACGAGAAACTTGTGCTGGCGCATTCTTATTAAAATGCTAACAAGGTCGTCTTGGACCGTGGGTCCCACCATTTGAATTTGGTTGAATGAGACACCAGATGTCGTGACTGCAGAGCCATCAAAGACGACTCTTAAGCGAGTAGATAACGAATCGCGCAAAATACCGTGGTGAGGAAAAATGAATGAGTGAGCATCATTTTCAGGATTTTCATTTAATGACATATGATTTAATGAAATGTATTCTTTAATGAATTTACAATATTGCTCCTTAAAAAGAGGGTCGCGTTTGAATCTACGCTCCAAAGAAATGAATCTGGACAAAGCTTGTTCGTGAGAATCGCCCAGTTTATCGGGTGAATCTTTTAATGGAATCATCACTTCGAAACGTCCATTTGGAAGTCGAGTGGTGTTGTCTATGAAACTCTGTTCACATTCTTGTTCCTCTTTGGAGACTTGTTTGCGCGATGAGACTGACTCTAATTCAAAGAATTGAGATAGTTGATTATTTAATTCCTCGTCATAGTTTTTTAAGTTAAGATGATTGCAATGGACTGTATTAAGATGCGATGCATTTTGCATTTTTACTGGGCCGGAAATCAAGAAACCCAGTTTGGTTTTACTTAATATTGGTTTGTTTTTTCCCAATGAAATGTTTTGAGAGTCTAGTATCGTCCAAAATATGTCAGCTCCAAGTAACATTTCAACTGGAGCCGGAATATGGAATGTAGGATCCGCCAATGTAATGTGTGACGGTATATTTAAGGTACTACAGTCTACACGGGATGTTGGCAGCAGTTGAGTGATACGCGGAACGATGTAGCAAGCAACGTTCTCGCTATAATCGTTAAGACGTGACGATATACGGACATTACAACGCTTTGCTAAGCGCGATGATTGGTTGTTTAAGCCTTCGACTATGGTCAAAGCTGAGGAAGTATGTAAGTTAAGTTTATCGCATAAGCTTTGCGTCAAAAAACTCGAGGTCGAGCCAGAGTCGAGCAATGCACGCACTGTATGCTTCTGCCCACTCTGGTCTGTCACCTGAATTAAAGCAGTTGATAGTAAGACACAATTATTGTGGATGGCTGACATGGAAATGTCTTTAGAAGGACTAAGAGATTGTCCCTCAGTGTCAGGCTGCGGCAGCGAGTGCAGCATGACGTTACCTGACGGGGATGCTGAAGTTGCAGCTGTAGGAGTTCTATGTTCATGCAGCAAGCTATTACGTTGTAAACCACATGCACGACATGGGCTTAGCCTGCACGCCCTTTCGTTATGACCATGTCGCAAACAGTTTAAACACAATTTGAGTGCCTTAGCTTTGTCGAGTCGAGCTTCTAAGTGTAATGACCTAAACCTTTGACAAAGGTAAAGTGCATGATCATGTTTGCAATATGGACACACATACTTGTGAGTTAGCGGCGAATGTGTGTTAGCTGAGAATGATTTATGTCGAACGTGCGTAGTGTCACTGGACCTACGTTTTTTATGAGCATTCTCCGTCAGTTCTAACAAGTCAGCACGATCCTTAAGAAAGTCGTTAAACATTTTAAGCGTGGGTAACTCTTTCAGTTTGTTGCGATAAGACTCCCACTTGTGGCTCGTGATTGTATCAAGTTTGTTTGAAACAATTTGTATAATTAGTATATCCCAATGTTCAGTGGGGAGGTTAAGTGTTTTAAGAGCTCTAAGATTCCTATTAACTGTGTCGATTAAATTACGAAGTGATCCAGATGATTCCTTTGATATGTTTTCTAAGTTAAATATTTCCAGAATGTGATTGTTCACTAATGACCTTTTATTGTTATAACGATCGCAAAGTAGTTCCCAGGCTACGTCGTAATTATCACTCGAAAAATCTAAGGACTGAATAATTACGGCGGCACTGTCCTTTAAAGCGGCACGCAAATAATGGAATTTATTTATTTTTGGGATTGAATTATCTGTATGTATGAGACTACTAAATGTGTCGCGAAACTCCAGCCAGTCATGATAATGACCTGCGAAACTTGGCATTTGAATAGTAGGTAATGAAAGTTTAGTCCCACCTCCAAGCACGGTACCACTAGAACCTGTCTCCGAGCGGTCGCTGCCCGCAGGGCGGCCCGGCGCCGGCGCCGCAGCCAGCAGCTCGCGAGCGCGCGCGATCAGCCCGAAGTACTTGCTCTCGAAGGCCTCGCGTTCCCGGTACTGCTCATCTGGAATTTCCAGTGTATTTTCTATATCACACTGAATGGCATCAAAATCGGCATAAATTTCTTCGATTTTTGACAAGCGGACATTTAATTCATTAAGTTGTAAACTACTTAAGCGATCACAACTCTCAGCAGTTATTAAATGATTTTCAAATTGCGTAAGCTTAGCTTTAAATGATCCACGCTTTCTAATTAAAGCTTGGTCAACCATGGTGGAAAACTATAGAAATGTACTTAAGGTTTAAAGTTACTTTTAATGTTCAAAAACAAGTTTAAGTTTAAATTAAGAGGTTTGTCCTTTAAGTTAAATAAGTAAAAATATTTTACGTAGGTGTGTATGTTACAAACCAATGCGATGAAACGAGTTGCTAAACAGAATCACAAACAATAATTACGGTGCAAATAAGTAATGAATAAAATATTGGAACGATTACTTAAATCAGCATAAAGCAGCGAAGTGAGGGTGTGCGTAAAAAGTGTGATAAGCTAAGCGGTGCGCAGGCAGCGGTCGCGCGGCGAGCCAGGTCGAGCCAGCGCGAACCAAGCGGCGAGCGATAGAATGCACTAGAACATGCGAAAATAACAATAATTAAGCAAGTTATTTTAAAGTTCTCACTCACAACGACGGAATCTGGAATATCTAGAAACACTCTGAAATGCAATTTAGGTATAAGAATGTAATGAAAGTTATGTTAGGTGACAACTTCTTTAATACGAAGTATTTTTACTGCGCTTGAGCAATTACGTTATCTAAGAAATAAGTGATAACAATGGTAACCCTTTTAAGAGCGGGATGTAAGCAAGTATGATTGCGAAATTCAATAGTAATAAGTGACTTGTTAACAGAATAATGGATCGTTAACGTAGCTAGGCGTTAACAATGAGCATGAATATTTGTTTCTGAGTCATGGAAGTTTTCTATGTATTTAAGTACCTATTTATATCCATTATATATATCGTCGTCTAGTACCCATAACACAAGCCTTACTGAGCTTACTATGGGACTAGGTCGATTTGTGTAAGATTGTCCCCTAATATTTATTTATTTATTTATATATAATACAAAAGCTAGTAAAACACATTTGCACAAATAATAAAATATTATAAACTTAAGCCTAGTCAAATAATCCCTGGCAGTTCAACGCCGCAAAGGTGGCCATCAAACTTGCCGCGTTTTAGATGCCACGCTGGGTGGCGATGGACAACCTTCACTTTATTTTCCTCTCACCTCTTTTCCTTTCAACCATGTTGCAGCCTTTAAAGTGTCTAAAGGGACTGTAGTCGCATGCAGTTCATTTTAAGGGGTTTGTTTGACAAGACGTATTCAATTGAAATAGGTTTTGCAATCCAACATGCCAGAAAGACAACAAAACGGATCTCAAAAATATTGAAATGCCGAATTATAGTTTATAGTAAAAACGTTTTCAATTTTAAAAAGCATACATTAGATTTGATTTGATCATCTATTTCGCGATAAGAAATTACTGTACTATACGTCATATATGTCATAATTAACCACTTCGAAAAGTGTAATTTTATATTAAAACATTTTCATTTCAAAGTTCAACGTCTCAAAACTGATTAAACCGATTTTTGTTGAAACTTGGCTAAGAACCATCTCGATTACGTCAGCTTTCGGACAAAATATAACCGAATTAAAATCGGTGCAGATCTGTTTACGAGCTACGATGCCACAGACAGACACACAGATACACAGACACGTCAAACTTATAACACCCCTCCTTTTGCGTCCGGGGTTAAAAATTGATACAGCTTAACGGTCTCGATCGCCTTCTAGCTAAGACATCTCAATAAAAGACCAGCCCAGTTTCTCGAACGTTCCTGATAAACAAAACACAAACGGCCAATCCCAGCACTTATTTATCACAAGACGTTTCCTAGGAAAGTGTAGTTACAAAGCTAACAGGATGTCGGTGAGGCGGCGGATACGAAAATCGCTCCATGGACAAATTTATGCAGCTGTAAAGGCAGATTTATTCGTGAGGAGGCGACGTGTGAAGGCGGGGCGTGATACGTGGTTGGAGGATGGCGCACATGGCATCGAGCTTGGATGCATTCGGCGTATATAATCATTTTATTTCAGGCCAACACCGTCGTAGAACAGGTATCTGACATGTTATTTTTTTTGGTATTGCTAACCTTACTTTATGTCTGATAGACAAAGAATATGCAATGTGTTGACACGCAGGTTGCTGTGCAATGTAATGAAGATCCTTGTATGTAGACTGTTATACTAGGTAAGTATCGAACAGGACATAGATAGATTATGGTTCAATTATGATAGGTCGAAACCAACATGGATGAAGAAATGTATCAGAATTGAACAATCTTTAAATTGATACCTACTATTTTTTTTTAGTGGGAGGAAAATCCGTGGATACCTCCGCGCCACAGGGATACCGCGGAGGTTACGTCCGACTTGCACCGACTAAAAACCCCCCAATGGTCCACCTCGACGCATTTCAGACGGCTTTGGGATCTCCTACGGAATGCACCAGTGCCGCTAGCGGCACTAGAGGCGGCCTCTGTGGGGCTTACATTTTTTTTGTTGCGGTAGCAGCCCCCCACTGTAACCGTTTAGTACCCCGAGGACCCCTTTTAGTCGCCTTGTATAACAGGCAGGGAATACCGTAGCCGTGTCCTAATGCCCGGGGTATTGGATTTAATGGACTGACAAGCCATGATTGATCAGTGGCTTGCAAGTAAAATATAATGAACAGTTTAAAAGCGAAAAAATCTAAACGTTCTATGTCAGCGGCTTTTTGTTTCTTTGGTCTTGACACAACTCGTTTGACACACTCGCAATCCGTGTGTCTCGAACGATTTCCATATCTAATAACGCGTGGAGCTCTCTTTATGTTACGCTGAAAAATTTATGGGAAAAATGACATCAAAGGAGCCCCAAGTAGATTTCATATCATCGTAAATCGAAGTCATAATTTATTACGTTCGCGAGTTACAGCAAGATTTTTGGTTATTTTCGTCTATGATGGGATTAAATTTATTTAAACACTGGGTTTTTCCTTGTGCTGGAAACATTTTCGGGTATTACGACCAAGGGAAGCCAATGTCCAGCAGCGAAGTCTTCGGGCAGATATGATGATGATTGCCAATCGGATTTGAGGCGCTATTTAAAAACTGTTTATTTATTCATTTATTCTTTTACTGCACCATGGTAAATATACAAGTTGTTTCTCAATATAATGAGGTATCTCATGGACCCTGGATGGATATAGCAAATGTATCCTTAAGAATTAGAATAATTATAATTAAACATCACAATATATGTAGATAACATTCACCAATACTAGCATATAATTATTATTACATTGTCCGTGTGGTGTCGGGTTAGAATAGCACCACCCCCTTTCTTCCTGTGGGTGTCGTAAGAGTCGACTAAGGGAGCAGGGTTGATGTGTTGTGGGCGATGGGCTAGCAACCTGTCACTGCGATATCACATTTTTGTCGAGCTTTCATAGCCACGTTTATGCTAAAAGTGGTACTGGAACACAAGTTTCATGTGCTTTGCCTACCCCCTTTAGGGATAAAGGCGTGAATGTATGTATGTAATGTAGAATTAATAACGTCGATAACATTCAGAACAGGCTACAAGTTATTTATAATTTCGTAAATCACAATCATTAAAAAAAATATATTGACGTAGGTAGTTAAAAATAAAACCCAGTCGCTAAAAATGAAAAAGCGAGACCATGATACTAGTCACTGAACCATCACATTTAACAAGGGCCTAGCGCACCGTGATGCTAATCTTAAGAAACGTGACACTGATCCTAAATTCGTCATAACAGGCCACCCCATTAACAAGTATTAAAATACTTCTACGAATGTATGAAGGGCGAAGTATAAAGCCAGACTAAATAGTAAGTTCCCGGGAAAGACCACCTGCTAGATGGCGGACCCTAATCACCGCACCATTACAGCTTCAACTACGCTAGCACTTTATTTAATTTTTCTTCTATTTTAGTTTTTTAAATTTCCCAACCGTTTCGCGTTTTTCACATTGTGTCTCTCAATCCCATTGTGTTCGTTTTACATATTTAACAAATTTATTACATTAATTATTTATTTATAATGTGTATTCGTTTGTATCTGCAGTATGTTGTGTTGTGTTCCGTGGGTCACGTACGGTGCTGTCTGAAAACCAGCGCTGTAGGTGTCTGTCTGACACCTCGGCATAATGCTGAGACAGCGACGGATTCACTGCCGCGAAGACACACACATTATGTGTCAATTGTAATGTATGTCTACTCCCTCTGTCTCTGTGTGTCTTTTGTGTAGTGGATAAATGTCTTCTTTCTTTCTTTCTCTCTATAAGAAATATAAGTCAACAAATAATAAGAAGACGCTAAATGCAGAAGGCTCTCTAGAAAACTGTCTCATCTTTGATACACATATTATGCCTTGGCAAACCAAACGACGTAACGACTAAATATTGTTTGTTTAGATACACAGTTTTTACCTTTTTCTTGACATTGTATTGCATACCTGCATACCTGATACACATTTTGCATTATTCTCGCAGCATGTTTGTTTGTGTTGTAAAATAAAATACTAATATTTGCCAAAGGATTCAACATCTTGACCGCTATGAAGTCTTCGATGGTTATTATGTTTTCACAACCATTAAACTCGTCAATTAAAAATAAATTCATAACGGGATTATATTTCTACAAACTTGTTAAATATGATTCCCCTACACCGACTAAGTCCCGGGACAGACGTTTTTTGATTAACGCGGGGTCAGGTCTCCATTGTGCTCCTTTGAAGCCGACTCATTTATCAAGCTTACTTCCGACTGGGAATTAGCGACGTGGCGTAAGTTTTGAACTGATGAAGAATCATTTTAAAACAATCGACTTATTATTTTTGATCTTAACTAGGATTGCTAGGAGCCGGATGCTGGGCATACGCTTCTCCATTCTTTTTTAGGGTTCCGTACCCAAAGGGTACAAACGGGACCCTATTACTAAGACTTCGCTGTCCGTCTGTCTGTCTGTCACCAGGCTGTATCTGAAGAACCGCGATAGCTAGACAGTTGAAATTTTCACAGATGATGTATTTCTGTTGCCGCTATAACAACAAATACTAAAAACAAAATAAAATAAATATTAAAGGGGGGCTCCCATACAACAAACGTGTTTTTTTTGCCTTTCTGTCTGTCGCCAGGCTGTATCTCAAGAACCGCGATAGCTAGACAGTTGAAATTTTCACAGATGATGTATTTCGGTTGCCGTTATAACAACAAATACTAAAAACAAAATAAAATAAATATTTAAAGGGGCTTACAACAAACGCGTTTTTTTTTTTGCTGTTTTTATAGATAGTGGTACGGAACCCTTCGTGCGCGAGTCCGACTCGCACTTGGCCGGTTTTTTAATGAAAATGCAGCCCGATAACAGCAAGAAAAAGTTGATAAACCCAACCTGACATGATAAAAAAATATATTGAAAAAGTAGTTAAGGGAGACGCGAAATCAAACAATAAGATGATAAAAAAATTACAGAAGGAAAGCAAACGACATTTTATTTTAAATAATCAAAACTAAACATGATAATTATGTAGAATAGACACCAAAGCAAACGTAAAGACAGAAAAAACTACAGGGTCTGATGAAAAGAGTTGCAGGCAAAGCCCTACGAGAACTACTACTAGTCTGTTGCTCCAATAATAGTTCTTGACATAAAACGGTCATACAAAGATTGAAGATCTCGTCTCTTCTGTGGACATTGCCAAAGAGCTGTAAACCAACTTTTTGGTTGAACTACCATACGCTTCCGCATACACATATAATTTACTTTAAAAACAAAGTTTTAACCGACTTCAATTTAGTACTCCGCCAAGCTACGAGAACATTTCCACATTTATTTTCCAATTTACCACATGAACTGATTTCCGAGAGCAAATGCGTTGATTATTAGAAAAAAAAACCGAATCGCTGTATGTGGGCCGATAATATTTGAGGACTTCCGTCGATTCCCCAAGGATCACCTTTGGCACTTCATTAGCTGCTATTTCAACGGAATCTTATCAGAATCTGTGACGTAGTTTTGTACTTTAAGTACATAATTGAGGAATTCCTTAAGTCGTCTGTGGTCTTCATCATCAATTCCACTCCACCAAATTTATGATTTCCGGGTGTAAATACACGAGATATAGACAATACCAAAATCACTACATGCGTGCCTAATATAATTGAGGAGTTCCCTCAATTCCTCATGGATCCCATCATCTAACTGAGTTTTAAAAACAATGGGACCCACCTGGGAGCATATACTTACAAAAAAAAAATATTACAAATCGGCTCATCAATGACGGAGTTCTGAGGTAACAAACATTGAAAAAAAAAAATAAAAAAAAATACAACCGAATTGAGAACCTCCTCCTTCTTTTTAAAGTCGGTTAAAAATCTTGAATCATATAAGTGGGGACTTACTTACTTGGTCTCTTATAATTTTGTGCAATAAATTTTTATATTTTTTATATTTTATATGTTATTGACCACAGGACAGACGACTTTTGTTGTACTCAATCTGTATGACCCAAGTGTAGCTTGAAGCTTGTGCCTTAACGACCCAGTAGTGCGGTGACGCCCGGAATTTCGCGAACACTGATTTTGACGTATCGCTTTCAGGGATGGTGAAAAATGGTCCGTCGGACACTTTGAAAAAAGATTTCTCATGATTTTTAAAAGGTTTTGAAATGTTTTTGTAATACATATTTTGAAGAAAATAAATCTGTCAATGTTTGCGTTGACGTAATTTATCTGACTGACACCCACTTTTTCTACAATTTATAGATTTTGTTTTTCATATATTTTTTTACACCAAAAGTGGTAAAATTATGCATTTTTAACTTGTGTGGTGTTTGATAATAAATTAACGTACCTAACTTAGAAACCAATGTAAAAATGTAAAACATACACTTTATTAATTTAATTTATTTGAATCCTATTGAACTGAGGAATCACAAGGAATATCAGGGGCCCATTTCTCAAAAGCTTGTAACTTGTAATCAAGCGGAAGTCACTTTCTAACAGAAGGAGTGGAAAAGAGACTTCCGCTTGTATTACAAGTTACAAGCTTTTGAGAAATGGGCCCCAGGTAGCTCTTAGATCTCCATAAATAAGAGTCACAAATGACATAAGTTGTCAAACAAACCCACGACGCCATTACTCGAATAGCCTACGAGACGGACGGTCCTGCATAAATCACGGTGCACTACAATGACGTATTGGACTAGTGTCCGTTAGCTAGAATTTTAAATGGCACTGGCTTCCACATCGATTTATGTAGAAACTGGACAATAATGTATTGCCTAAAGAACCACGCCTAAGTTTAAATTATAGATTTTATATACACACACTTTTCACCGTTAAAACATCGAAAAACATACGAGTAAGTAAAGTACACACTCACCAAAACGATCATAATATTTTTTTTTTACAGTGTTATCACACCCAATATTATATTTTTTCCCTAAAATTATGTTTAAGTCAATCGTACAGCCAGCTATTGACATCAATTACATAGCTGTTTTTATTTATATTTTTTTTAGTAATCACGTCTATAAAATATAAGAATCACTTTTTTTACTGAGTAACTAACTTCCCTGCAATCTTCAACTGCCCTCAGACTCATCGAAGCAATCAACGCGCAATGACAGCACCAAACTTCCCCCAAGTATTTGCACCAACCAACTAGAAATTAACCAAACAATATTAATCATACTCCCTGGAGTCAAACCCCCGCGCTGAGTCCACGATAATGATATATGCGATGTTTGATGATAAACAATCGGGGTCATTTATTATCTGTCGGATATTTGACAGGCGGTAGGCAGATGTCATTTGTCATTTTCCTGGATCTGAAGGTCCCTTCGTTACGCCGACGCTTACGTTCGCCTCCGAATGCGGTTAGCTACCAACCGACAAAGCCTGTCCAACCCAAACGAAACCAAACCTAAACGCTCGCATCCCAGGGTCTAGTTTCCCTCGCAGAAAAAATCAATCTTGATTGCTTTCAGCATGAACGATTATGATAGATGAAAGAGTTAGCGCTCCAACAAAGCCAGAGATGTTACATTGTTAAATGGCCTTTGTGTAATACGCGATAAGGTTCAGATTTACGGATTTGTTCGGCTTCAAAGGCTGCCTCAGCGAAACGTGTTATTGAAGATGAAACAGTAATGGATGGGGATAGGGAATGCGTGAACGCTGTCGGAGATGTATTGTTATCGGGGTTGTTTATCAAAATACGACGATCGTTCCTGTAAATAATTACCCTTTCAAAAGAATATTCTGTTAGTGCTACCGGTAATATATTCATTATATCTGTCATCTTACAAAGCGCCATTGGAATAAATAAAAATATTTTATAGTCGCTTAAGCTGATTGGATCAGGCGCGGCGTTCGGAATTCCGACTCAATCACGTTAAGATTTAATTTGTCTTTAAGAGGGAGTTAAAATTTTGTAATCTCCCTGAGCGACTGCGCGTAAACAGCAATTAAGTTTAAAAATAAAGTGCTAAAGTTTTAAAAGCCGAGTGTAAAGTTGAACAAGACACGTATAAGGGTTCATGGCTTCATAACTCCGGTAGCACTCAACTGTAATGCGAAATGTGTGTTGTACATTTTTAACGGGTAATGTATGAATACATTTAGGGTCGCTCCCACGGCACATCATGTCCTCAGGATGCGTCAGATAAATCAAATGTTTATTATCCCGGTCGAAACAACGGGCATTGTGTTTCAAAAGTAAGTATTTAAAAATATGAAACCCTTTTAGATTCTGCAGTGCTGTGTTTGTCGTAATCTCTTAGTGTATTTTAATAACGAAACAAAAGTTTTTTTTCTTTAGAACCATTTTTTTTTCAATAAGTATTAAATGTAAAGTGCTAAGTTTTTTGTAGATACTTAAATCACTAAATCGTCTAGTAAGTATAATAGTCAAAAACAGCAGTGATTTTATTCAACAACAGCTCTATTCAAACTTCTCTTCAGATACCTTTTAAAATATTCAATAGCCTTGCTCCTCTGTCAAACGCATTCTTTACTTCATTACTCTCCCTGACACCGGGGTTAATCTTTCATTGTGCGCGGATAAAGAAGCGGCTAGGCGTGTTTTGTATTGATTTTTTTAAACTTGTTACAGTATCAACTTACCTTTCTATTGTTCGTTGGTTTTCGTCTACGCTTTGTGCTTTGGATAATAAAGTAATAATTTTGTTATCATTCATTCCTTTCATTGCTATTGGAGCATCGTTATCTTTCACGAGTTTATGAGAAGCGTCACTTTTACTTACGTTTACATTTAAACGAAAGATAATTTCTTTGAAAACCCTTTTGGTGTGTATTGGTGTGAGTAAACTTGCTTAATTAAGTCGGCTCGAATCAATCGACGCGTCTTGGCCAAACAGGTCGGAAGGCAATTTTTCGTGAGCACCTGACAGCCCGATCCATCGTGGCGCATAAAAACGTCGGGGCAACGCCGCCGGTGACTATGATCAACTGCCGAACTGTAGGGTTACCGAATGTAAGGAAAAATACGATGTTAACTTTAGCTCCCTTTTTTGGTGGTTTCGAAAATTCAGGTTTAGTTTAATCGAATATTTTTTTCCTTTTGTTTGTCCTGTTGTTGTGAAAAGACATGCGCCAAGCGATTTGAAGTACTTATGTTAAACTATTTATCTATTATCATTAAACTATTATCATTATGATACTAAAAGATGGAGTTTACAATTATGTATTCTAATTAAATTTCTGCAGCTGGTGTTTCAAAGGAACTTTCTTAGTAACAAAAAAGCATATTATCTGTTAATTGTCTCACAAATTCAAGCGTACCATTAATTAACAGTGTCGCTAACAAATTTCTCCAGCTGACAATAAAAAAGCGTTCATAATTTATGTCTGTTGTAACCCTGCAGGTTGAAAGAGTCACGCCGGGTGATGGATGGCGCCCCGCCCACGCGCCCTAACAACCGGCTAGAACTGACAAACTGCCGTATTGTAGCCCCCAGGAAATCATAAGACGATGCCGAACAATTTATTACTCTGCTTGAAACAAATGCAGTCACAATAGTAGTTTGCTTTGGCGACGTCAATGTTAATGATGTAACAGATTTTGTTGACGAATGTGAGGATGTAAACTGATCAAGATTAGTTATGTTAAAACGTGATTAAGTGAAAATTTAGTTTTAGGTTGATTTGCTTAGGTGTCGGGTCTAGTGTTTTCTTAAGACTACGTCGGCACCCTAATAGAAAACACTGGCATGACGCGCATGTTTTGTGTCAAATCATCGCATAATGAAAAATATGAATTTGTAAAAGGATCGAGCATTAATCTCCGGGTGTCCACATGAAATTCATTCCAAGACATTTAAATACAAAGCCCGATAGAGTGATAAATTATGAATGAAATAACAATTCCGATTCTCGATTCAATAGACGACTCGTGTTTGGAGTAGTTCCACAAAAAGCATTATGTCCAACAATGAGCTTATAAATATGAGTTTCTGGAATCTTTTCTCTCTTTTGTGCTTTGAGCTATTCTTCCGCTTAATTCGCTTCTGAGCTCGTTTTTATCCTCATTGTTGCGAGTAATATTAATTGTTGCGTTTTGCTACAGCCCTGGTGAAATCGTAGCCAGGCTATAATTTATGCATTTGAAACGGGCTCATGCTCCCGTCAGCGCAGACCCGCCCGCGTTCATATCTCTAAATGCATCCGACATAGTTAATCCATATAAAGTTATTATTTCCTCGCGTTTCAACCAACTTAATTGGCTGCTACCGACTAGTGTAAGTCCATGTGTTGGTGATAATGCTGAATTAATTATGCGTCGAACGCGCGCAAATTACGAGTTTTTATTAGCCTCACGTTTATCTAAACGTCTTTCCCTGAATTGCTCGTAAATTCAGAATACAAAGGACTATTCTTTATGCGATCTTGATAATATTGTTCTCGGGTATTGTGTTTCTTGTCTTGAAATTTTAATTTGTCAGAAATTTGGAGCCGTGTTTAATCTTCTTAGTCCCAAATTAGCTGGCGCGCAACGGTAGACTTAGTCGCGGGAAGACTGTTGCCAACGTCTCAATAAGCCGACTCACAATTTTACGGCCCCTATATCCGTTTCGCTGCGTAAATACACTTAATGACCGACATTTCGTGAACGCTTTTATTGTGAAGTTTTTATTATCTAGAAATTCATTTGTTTAGTCTACGTACGGTAACTGCGACGCGCTCCATACGTTTCAGGGTTTATTGGGGGTACTTTATTACCCTTTACACTCCGTCCCTAATGCAAAAACATCGCTCGTGAGCTTTAAACCGCCGGGCCGGATGGTAATAATTAAAATTGATTTTAATCAGCGAATATGATAACGGACCGTTATTGCAGTGGAGTCTTAAAAGGTTTTTTAACTCTTCAAATTGACCGAATCTTGAAGAGAGATCTGTAATTATTTTCTTAACAGTCTAGATAAGCTTGAGTTTATACGAAGGCATTTAGGTGTAAATGCAGCAATAGCCTAACCGGCTCGGCTGCTCAAGCGATACGAAACGGGCGTAATTTATGTCGCGCAGCTTCGTACCAACTCTAAAATTAAATATTCGGGCAAGAAGTCAACACCGTAATCTTTCTCGGCCATAAAACAGTGTCGGAGCACTATAATAATTTCGGAACAGTCTATTAAGTGAATCTTTATGGTAATGGCGGAACAGAAGTCGTGGCCGCGAACGAACGGCCTGTTATTTTGATGCATTATCATATTTAAACAATTCAGATGGTAATAGACGCGTCGGGCGAAACCCTTTGGTAATATAAATGGTTATATTATTATTTATTTATGGGTTTCCTTCCTCCGGGCCGGGGGCGATGTAGCATATTTCATTGAGCGAAAAAATGCGTCGAAGTCGTGAGTTTATACCGGGCGAGATCCGGCCGAGTACCTGAAACGACTCGCTATAAGCTTGTTGCGGCAATAATAAAGATTTATGCGACATTCGGTGGTAGCGTGTTTTGTTCTCTGTTACGAGCCGATTCGCTTTCTGGAAGATCAATAGCGCTCTTTATTGTACGCGTTGAATTATCGTCACCGCTTGTTCTTTCAGCTGCACCGATAAATCCAGCCTCGACTGCGCTCAATTTCTTATTATCGCCTTTTACATCTTCACTGACGTTGTCTTTACGACTAACGTTTTTCACATGTCGTGTTCGTTGAAATCAATTCTCTTTGATAGCACAATTATACGGTTCTCTAGCGTTAAATTGATTTAACAGTTAGTCGTTATAATTACGCGAACAAAGTTGACAAGAATGCTCGTTCCCATCAGATCCGAGGTACGTCTTGAGAACGGGTCGTGTAATTTTTTCAAGTAATCTCATTATTGCGTCGAGCCGCTCGGTGATTAACTAGTTGATTTATGGCATGTGCAATTTGCATCACAACCGATGCTATAGCTTTTTACGCGTAGTCGATGATTATCGTCCGTATCGTGTCGGGTTTAATGATAGTCATTTCATGACTCGCCGAGCTTGCTATCGGGGACGTTTCATTAAACTTCTTTACATACATTACTTCGACGAATGTGTGTGATTATGTTAATACCCCCCTTACAAGGCGCTCGTTTGCCATATCTTCTTCCTCTACGACCGTTAATGGATTGTTTACTGACTCTCTCGCAGTTTTATCGTTTTCTTGACTTAAATTTTACTTTAATCATTCATGTTTATGTATAACGTAACGATCGCGTAATAACAGAGTATTGTTCTGCAGGTGACTCCTTTTAGCACTTGCACAGTCCGCTAAAAAACTTGTTCTGTCGCCGGAGCGTTGTCGTTATTGCATTACATGACACCCGGTGACATTGTTGCGAAATAACATGTGTTAGCGAGTGTCTGTGTGTGTGTTTGTGAGCACTCGCGGGTCGTGGTGTGCGTGGAGATAGATAATATCGTACATAAAACTAAACGGCGCGCCGCGAAATTTATGAATCGGCCGGAGAGCTGCCTTCCACACAAAAGTTGTTTATTACTGACTCGCTTAGGGTTGCTAATATATTTTTATTTTATTGCTCCTCTACGAACATCATAATTTTCTTTCTTTATATTATTTTGAGCGAGAACTTTAATAGCTCCGTAAATCATTCGAAAGTCTCCCGTTGCGTGTATGGTTAATTTAATCGCTATTATCTATATTGTTTATCACCGTCCAGATGCTATCTTCAGACGAAGTCACTAAGATTACTAAATTAATTTCATCATCTCCGTTTTATTCCGCCGTCGTCAATATATCAACGGCAACTTCACAATCATTAAAGATTGATTCATTTAATTAATTGTGTGTCAGATTTGAATAAGCATTAAAATTGTTTACGATCCATTCTTCGGGACGTGATCAAGAATAACGATAGAAAGCTTATGGAGATACGAGGATTATTTTAGGAATATGACCATCAATCATTACTTACAGATTATTAATGATATCTGTCTCGCGTTAAGCTGAAATCAATCATCAAACTTCTACAAAGTCATGTTAGGATTTAGTAATCTTTAATGCAATTGATATGACTATAATTTATTATATTTTTTTACATTAATGTCATTCAATTCCGATAACCAGTGTAGGCGTATGGTTTTATGGTTAGTAGACGACCGTTTTGTTTTAAAAATATTGAAAACGTTTTACTATCTGATGTTCTCAGTAACTTATTTTCATCTATTCACATGTTGTACTTGTTTACGCTCTACATAATATATTGTTTAGTAATGAAATTTAGGTCTGAGCAGCAATATTTTATTGCAAAACAAGTCAAAGCGGCCATAAAAATAAATTTATGTACAAATAAAATGAGCTTAGCTATAAAAGGCAGGTTTCTACTAATAAATAAAGTTTCACTTTTAAATGTTAAACTAATTAATCAAATATTTGGTTAAGTTGACGACTGCGATATGGTTGAGTTATCGCTCCTCGACGTTGATGGATGGCCTCTGCAGGCTGGTAATTGCTCTTCACAAACATTTTTCAAGAATTATTTGCTTAAAATTTTATTTTACCATTTAATATCTTTATCTCATATTTTGTCAGTTTAAGTCGTGTTTGTTCATTCTCATCAAGGCCATCATGTTTGTCACAGTTGAAGTATTTGCACTATTATCACGATATTTATGGTAGTAATTATGTAATACGGGGGAAGTACCTACCAGATGTAAATTTTATCTTAAGTTGTTAATGTAAACATTTATGATATATGACGTCACAATTATTATGTATCATGTGACTCATTAAAAGCTTGTGTATTTAAGTTCATACTAAAAGCATGGTCACATGCAAACCTGTAAGTAAATATGTTTACATCTAAGATACCGGACCGCTATGGTAATAATAATAATCTATACTACAATAATTCTCTACTTTCTCTCGACACCCGTTTCATTATGCAAATGAAACGAAAATACAGCCAATTACCCCGCAGACACAACCCTAATGCTCTGAGGGGTATTAATACAGCTTGAAATATGACCCACTAAAGACTGTATAACGCAAAATTTACAATTCATAAAACAGAGTGATATACGCGCGATGGCTGGCACAGGCGCGTCTTTTGTTTCGATAATTGTTTAATACAGGGACACATGAGTGTGACGTTTAAAGATAGCTGGTTGTTCTTTACAATTCTGTTACGCTCCTAGTCGGAGATCTTTAAGGTTTTCACTTGACTTGAATCATGAGCAACTTGATTTGTAGTGTATATTGTCGGCAGTATACCATAAAGTAGGGTCACTACATAATACTTTCTCAGTAAAACAGCCGAAAGTTGCCGTCTAGAGCTCACGGCGAAGATTGGGTTTCTATTTTCAAAGGCAGTTCGTCACAGATGGAGGAAGTGTTTAGCTGGTGAAATTAAACCGCGGAAGGACAATCAGCAAGATTATATTGTCTTATTTAAATGTGATGACTGCGAGAACAAGGCATCAGGCAATAACAATTCATCGGTTACAACCCAGTATCTGTTGGCTTACGCTGGCAAAAAGCTAAAATAGGGGTGAAGACTCAAAATTTATTATCACTTCAAAGGAAAGAAGACAAAAAATATGCCCAATGACGAAAATCCCATTTTGCGGAAAAGGAAAAGAACATTTTAAAACTTTGGACACATAACTGAAATAAATAAATGAAATAAATAATTTTTACTGTAGGCCGTAATAGCACTTTTACAAGTCAAATTCTACCAGCGTTTCTGAAAAAGAAGACCACTGTTAAGAAGAAACGCCGAAACAAACTCAACAGTCAGTCATTTTTTGCCAAAAAAACCCTATCACAATGCTATCATTGTAATAAGCTGTTTTTTTCTTAACCTACTTAAAATAAGTCAAACTGAATATGAATACAAAGAAAAAAAATCATCATAATGCGTTGTTCTACAAGAACACATGTCCGAATACGTATATGAATGATTGAGCTGTTTTGGGCTCTGCTTTGGGCCATGCATTTTTGTCAGTGAGATGGTCCTCAACCCTTTTGACATCAATGTTTTATTTCAAGTATTTTTTAAGAGCTGGAAAGGTTAGAGCCAAAATTTCATTTGGTAATTTATTATAAAAATGGATACATTGGCCCGAAAAAGAATACTTTTTCTCAATTTGAGTACATTCTTAATGCGTTTTCAAGAAAATACATCGATATTGATTATTTTATTTGGTGTCTACAACTCTATTACATGTGAATGAATGGGGATTTGTGATCATCAAATCAAATCATCAGGCCTGTTTCCCGAAAGGTTATCACGGACTTTGATTTGGTACAAACGCCAACACAGTTAATATTTTTTTTTTTTTTTTTTTTTTTTTTTTTGAACCTGACTGTGGCTATAATAGGACGGACCCAATATAGCGGTCGAATTGCATGGTTGGAGGGTAGCCTGGGGAAAATCCAGGGGGAGCCTCCGGCACGACCACGCGGGAAAGTTTATGCACTGGAATACTCTACGAGTTTGCGCTCCAGTGAGATTGGTTGAACGGTATCAACCGAATCTGGGGTGTGAGTGGTGTCGAACTACTGGGAGTTTTATCGCTGGTTCGCTAAAACCTAGCCTAGCTGAGAAGAGTCCAGCAAGAAACTCAGCTAGGCCCGACCTGGGTCGGACTGACTCTACCCGGTATGCGGCGGTACCGGGACGAATAGGGACTGTATGTGTCTGTGTTGTCGCGATCTCGCGGTGGACGTCCCCGCCGGCGGGAACGCCGAAGTGTACGCGATGTGATGGACGCCGAAAGCGCAGCGTTCCACCTTTCGATGGACGCTGTGATTTCGTCGTCCGGGTCCGTGAGTGTGTGCCTAGGACGCCGGACCGTGCGGCCCCTAATCAGTGAGCGCCGAGTAACGACTGAGGGGGGAGCGTAATCAGCAGCCTTCCTAACTAACGGATTCCTATGGTGGGGAGCGTTGTCAAAATAACGTCTGGCAGCCTGCTTAAAGAAACCATACATGGTGCTAATCCCCATGTCGTGGTGCAGGCTGAGGTTCGATTGGTACCACGGGGCACCAGTCGCCCTACGTAGGAAGCGATTTTGAATGACCTGAAGCGGCTTGAGCGATGACATAGGCACGTGAGCAAATACTACACTTGCATATGTCATGATTGGACGAATACAAGTCTTGTAGAGTGTCAGCTTATTTCTAAGTGACATTTTACTAAACTTGTTGATCATCGGCCCAAGCCTTCCTAGAACGAACAACGCGCGGTTGCGTACCCTACGGATGTGGCTACGGAAGGTCAGTTTCCTGTCGAGGGTCACTCCAAGATATTTGGCCTCATTGACCCAGGGGATGGGTCGGTCAAACATCTGGATCGGGGCCACCCGCCTTTCTGTGCTAATGCAGTCAGACGGGTGGAAGACTATTGCAGTGCTTTTTTCCGGGTTGACTTCGATACGCCAAAGATTAAACCAACGGCCTAGGTCGGTGGTTGCCTCTTGGAGGTATCGCCGGATAGTAGCGTACTTACAATGGGTCGTAAAGAGCGCGGTGTCGTCCGCAAACAACCCCAGATGCACCTTAGGGTGCCTGGGAATGTCGTTCGTGAACAACGAGTAGAGAGTGGGAGAGAGCACGGAGCCTTGCGGGACTCCGGCCCGGATGGGGTGTGGGTCCGAGAACGTTCCCTCCAGTCGGTATCGAAAGCTTCGATCACTGAGAAAATCTCGTATGGTGAGTACGAGTCTGTCCGGTATACCGAGCTGGTATAACTTGTATACCAGTCCGTTATGCCAGACCTTATCGAAGGCTTTCGCTACGTCGAGAAAGATCGCACCGGTCTTGAGCCCCTGGAATCGAGAGAAACCGTCCAACACATGCTCCGTGACGCGGTGCACCTGTTGGACGCATGAGTGTCCGGATCTAAAGCCGAACTGCTCATCGATGAGGAGGTTATTCTCAGCCGTAAATCTGAGAATTCTCGTGAGTAGGATCCGCTCATATAGCTTTCCAAGGGAGCTAAGTAAGCTGATCGGCCTATAAGAGGCAGGCGAGGTCCGGGGTTTACCGGGCTTCGCTATCCCTATGACCGTTGCACATTTCCACGCGGCTGGAAAGTGAGCATTGGTCAGCGCGGCATTGAAGATGCCAACCAAAAGGAGGAGAAGGGTTTCAGGGAGAAGTCTCAGGATGCGATTGGATAAACCATCCGCACCCGGAGCCTTCCTAATACGGAGACGCCTGACATGGTCACTGACTTCCTTAACCGACACCGGTAAAATGGGTGAAGTTACGGGGAGACGCGATCTCCTGTCCACCTCGGAATCGACCATGCTAATATGGGCTTCGTCGGTGTGGAGGAGATTGGGCGAACATTGGGACTCTAGGCTACTCGCAAGGCATTCGGCTTTCTCACTGTCCTCGAACGCGGGGGTTGAGTGACCCGGTCGCTCCAAGGGAGGGATGGTCCAACAGGCATCGGATTTGAGAGATCTCGCTAGTTTCCAGTAAGCCAGATGACTAGGCGTTATCTCCCCCATCAGATCCCTGAACGAGTTCTCCCGAAATTCGGCAATTCTCTGTTTAGACTCGTTAGACAAGTCTCTCAGGATTTGTCGATTTTCGGCAGAAGGGTGATTTGAGTAGGTGCGGATGGCGCGATTTTTCCTTGTCACTAACTCTCTCAGTTCCCTAGGTAGGGGTCGGTTTTGGATGTCCTCCGCCGACACCTCCCTTGAGGCCTCGCTTCGTACAGCGTTGAGGTAGTTTGTGAAACAATCGATCGCTTGGTCTGTCTGTTCGGTTGTAGTTATATTGTCTGGGATGTCTCTAAGCAGGGGGGGATCCGTCTGTAAGAGACCTGACTGCACCTTATCCCAGTCCACGAGTGTCCTGGTTCGGGGAGTACTATTGGGGTGAGGACCTAGTCTCAAAAGGACTGGCCTATGGTCCGAGTCTAGTTCGTGTAACACTTCTATAGAACGCAGAGTTAACGCTACGTTCTTTAGTAGTGCTATGTCGAGTATGTCAGGTCGGTGATCTACGTTATGAGGGAAGTGAGTCGGTTCTAAGGGAGCGAGGAGATCGAAAGGGAGGCTATCGATCAAAAGGTGATGAAGCCGATTGCCGTTGGGATTGGTTGCTACGCAACCCCAGCTAATATGCTTACTATTTAGGTCCCCGGCCACGATGACCGAAGGGCCTAGGGAGGCTAAAGAGTTGAGGTCAGTCAAAAGTAAGTCTCGTTGAGGTGAAAGGTAGGTTGAAGCAATCGATATCGGGGGGTGACCCTCCATCGAGATGCGACAGACCGACACTTCCATATTAGTCAGGGGCGGGGGATTGAGTCTTATGCAATGTAAGTTACGTTTGTAGAAAATGAGCGTGCCCCCGAATGGCCTACCATCTTGCCTATCATCTCTGATCTGAACGTATCCAGGGACGCGAGAAGCTCTAATGCTGGGACGATAAAAGGTCTCTTGGACCAGGAGTAAATCTACTGAGTGATCGCGAAGGAAGTTCATCACCTCGTCCTTCATACCTCTCAGTCCATTGGCATTGTAAATGCCAATGGTAATCGAAGCAGGTTTAAGCTTCTGGGACGTACTATCCATACTAGTAGGCACCGTGAACCTGGCTGCCGCTTGGTGCGGCGAGATACTGTGTCGCTGTTGCGAATATGCGGGCAGTCAGGCCGCTCGCCACCTCCGGTGGGAGTACCTGAATTACCTGCATAAGCGCATAGAGGGGATCTATAGCGGGCCGGCCCGCTTGACTGGCGGCAGGCCCCCATGCAGAGGGGCTCGCCTGAGATTGGGGTGCAGAAGGCGCCGGACAGGGACCTACGGCCGCAGAAGGCGGCGGGTTCCTAGGAGCACCTAGACCTACGGCCGGAAGGGCGGGATAGGTTTGCGGAGTGTTCTGGGGAGCAGCCCAGCCCGCGTTTTGCTTGCGCCCTGAGGGAGGTGAGGACTTCGACTTTGCTTCGGTGTTGCGACTTTTTGGGCGGCAAGGGCATCCCCCATAGTTGGCAGTATGCCCATGGGGGAGCTTGCGAACCAAACAGTTGCAGCACCGTATGCCGTTCGGGTCCTTACTACCCTTTGGGCGCTCGCAATCGCGAGTCGCGTGATCCCCAGCGCACTTGACGCAACGGGCGGGAGAGTGGCAGCCACGAGCGCCGTGGCCGAACCTCTGGCAGTTGTGGCACTGTGAGAGGTGGGTCCTCTTGTTAGGAGTCTCCGCCCTCACAGCCATTTTGAGGACCTCCTTAAGGGAGTGGATTGCTTTGCGCTGGTCCGGGTCGGTGACTACTAGTACGATATCGTACTTCCCTTTCTGCTTATTGTAGAGGCGATGAACCTCCCTGACGGCGATCCCCTTGCGTTTGAGATCCGCAGCTACCTCGTCCTCCGGGATGTCCTTGTGGATGCCCCGGAGGACGGCCCTATAACCTTTCTCTTCGACGGTCAGCCTCCGGTTGTAGGCCATCGACAGCTCGTCGAAGAGACGGGTCAGAGCTCGGTAGTCTTCGGGTCCCTGGACCGTGATGCGCATCCCTTCCAAGGGCGGCTTCATAATCTCCGAACCGACCACACGGATGCCACGCTGGCTGGCTATGGCCATGGCAGTGTGGTACCTATGTGTGTCGATCAGGACACATGAGTCCGGCTTGTCCGGGTTACCTATCGGAGTCGAGCTGGGGGCCGAAGACCCGCCGTCCGTTGCCAAAGCGGCACTACTGGCCTGAGGGGCCTGCGCAGAAGGCGCGGGGGCGGCGGGAGTCCGAAGGGCTTTCTTCGCCGGCGAATCAGCCTTCGGAGACTTCGGCAGCGCACGTTTTCCCTTACGGCTGCTGCCTACGGGTATCCATTCTGACGTGTCCATGTCTTCGTGGTCAGAATACAGGAGTTCAAGGGTCTCTTTGTCGGTCAGTATGTCTCTGGAGGGGCAGCGGGGGCGGGGAGAGCGGTGGCGTGGGACAGTGCGTTCCTCTTGCGAGAAGGGACGCCCCCCAAGGGAGCGAGAACGCGATTGCCTCACGTCTGATTCCGCTGCGGGGAGGGCCTGATGGGCCGGAGGAGTAACTGGGGCAGACGCGGCTGCCTCTACTGCCTTATTTTTGCCCTTTTTGGGCGGTTTGGCCTTAGGGGCCTGGGACGGGGACAAGGGAATCGCAACTGCCGCCGGCGGCGGCGGCGGTGGCGGTCCCATGGTGGCCTTAGGGGCCTGGGCGGTCAGAGTGGCCGCCGGAGTGGCCGTATGGGCCTGGCGATGCGAGTCAGCGATTGCTGGGGTGGGAGGTCGCATGGGAGCCGCCTGGGTCGAGTCTAGTTCCTTGCCGTTGAGAGCCAACTTGAGCTGTTGATTCTCAGCGGCAAGGCGGTCGATTTCGGCCTGCATTGCCCGCATGACTTCCTCCATCCTCGCGATCCTGTCTTGCAACTCCATCCTACTAGGTCGGTCGCCGCTATATTTTCCTACGCCTAATGTGAACCGAAAGGCTATCCTGATGTCGGTGTCGAGTCTGGTCCACTTGTCCGCCGTGTCAGTGTCAACTATGTGTGTGTCCTAGCACGAAGGGAGAGAGTCGGACTGATCGTATTACTGGGCTTCGTGGTGGTATCCACCCCACGCAGCGACTTCGTTGGCACCGTTAGGATCCGTCACTGTGCAGCCACTGCGAGCGTGGTCTTTCTAAGGGACTGAGACCCGGGTCTGACTTGAGAAAGTCTTAACTAACGGGTAGCCACTGATGGTGTCTAGCCCACAGCCTCGAAGGACTGCGACCACTACGAGCGTGGATTTCCAGAGGGGCAGAGACACGCGGGTCGACTGGAGACTTAAGAAAGTCTTAACTAGCACACCCGATGCTTCCACGTGGTAATTGCGATAATCACCTCGCGGGGGAGCGATAAGAGCGAGCAGGTAGTCGGAGATGATATTCGGGTTACAACAACAATAGGGCAAGAGCGCACTGCTAAGCACGACCTCACTCGACCGCTGCCGCAACCGGAATCAACACAGTTTTTTTTTTTTTTTTTTTTTTTTTTGGTGGATTGCTTCGAGCCAAATCAACACAGTTAACTTATCATTCTGTATTTATATAGAACCTTACTACAATGCACATAAAGTGCACGGATGGTCAGTTAGCTGTGTTGTCGATAGTACGATCCTTACAACTTCATTCACTTTCATAATATTATTTATACATGCTCATCGGATTAAGGTACTCTTTCATAAAAAAAAAAAAATACCAATTTGGTTTTAGAAAACTTTATTCTGAAAATATAAGATAACAGTACAGTACACCCTTAACCTTCAAATATGTATTGAGAATGACATGAAAGTACATTTATGCTGAAGAGGGTTTGTTAAGATCGTAGCAAGTGGATATTATGTGATATCTGTTTATCTCCGGGGAAAAAAGGTGTAATTATATGTAAATTTTTAGGGTACCGTAGTCAACAAGGAACCCTTATAGTTTCGCCATGTCCGTCTGGCCGTCCGTCCGTCCGTCTGTCCGTCCGTGTTCGGCTTAGCCCAGTAACCATTAGGTACTACTAGAAAACTGTAATTCGGCATGGGTATATAAATCAATCACGCCGACAAAACAGAATAATAAAATCTTGAATAATTTTTTTGGGGCAACTCCCCCACACCTAAAGTGGGGATGTATTTTTTTTCTCGATAAACCCATATTGTGGGGTATCGTTGGATAGCTTGTTGAAAAATATTATGGGTCTTTTTAAACGAATTTTCAAATAAGTGATTCGTTTGCGAGATATTGGATTTTAAAGCCCAAATTTTTGTTCCAGTCATGTGTCCCCCCCTGCCGGCTAAATGGCTGCTGGGAATGTGAAAAAAATCGTGGCAGTAGTATCTAGGTACATATAATGAATTTAAAAGGGAAACTATCACGGCTAAGTAGGCATAACTAGTTACCGAGTAATAGTCGACCAATTTAAAATTTACTTAGAAAGGCCAACTTTCGTACAAATTCGGCCGATGCAACGATTTAGCTGGCGCGCGCGTGTCGATGTAACTAAGAAAGATAGGCAACTACGGAACCTTACACTGCGCGTGGCCGATGAGGTCTGCTGTGTTTCCGTTTCGAGCTGTCGGGCTGTCAGAGACAATCTTAGCCCAAAGGTCGCTCGGCATGCGGCTGACATAACCAGCCTAGTCCCACTTCAACTTAGGCAGTTTTCGAGCTACGTTTTATATATAAATATAGTTCATGGAGCACAGCGTGGAGTTTCGAATACGATCCATTAATTTTACACCTAATATTTTGCGCTCCATGGCTCGCTGGCAAACCCCGAGTTTGGACTTCGGAAATACTGTCAAAGATCAAGTCTGTGCACCGTTGCTGAGGATCGGTAGTATGCACACGTCCATGAGTCTCCGCTTGAGTGATAGTGGGCGATCACCCTTCATCAGATGTTGGTTGACATATCAGTATATAGAAGGTAGCCATGTTTCAGAAAATGTAGTCAAATATGGCTTTGGAAAATACCTATTTCCCAAGCCATTTTGACTACACAGTTATTTTATTGAGTTGATAAAATACTAAGATCATAAGCACCAGACGTTAATATAAATGAAAGTAAAATTTAATGTTAGGCTTGTAATAATAAATGTTTCATTAATCAACTTTAACAACACTTCCATACATAGAAAATACAATAAAATACTTCTCACACGCAACATATTCTAAAAAAGACCGTAAGAATAATAACCTCAAGTATTTTTACGATATAAATACAGGAGAATTATGCGGTATTCCGAGAAGGAGAAAAATTGTTTCATGACATTAAAATTTATAACACCACCTAGCCAAAGAATTCCATAGCGAACATTTCTGTACTGTAACGGTGTTATTTTACGAGGCGGTTCTTATAGGTTTTGAGACTCATAGCGCCATCTATCACAGCATACCTGCGACTCACGGGCGTTCAAGGGACGGCGACACCTACTGATATTCGGCGGAACTACGAGCGCACCGAAGTAGCAGACAAATCGATAACAGTTCAGGCTGGTCGATATTATTGTTTATTAATATCTTTACAGATAATTTAGATATCGTGAAATAGATCTTTTAGAAACATTGAAGCGAGTTGTTAATAAATTTTTACTCTTTATGCATTCAGGGCAACTGATGCAAGTCTATATTTGTGGTGCGGGATGACGGAGCTAGATTGTCTGTGGTAAAGGTATTGTTCTGGTCCTCGGCTGTCAAATCGCGGAGGAAGCTTTCTTTTACAGCAATGTGAGGTCAGGAGGAGGACGCACACACGGAAATCGCTTCGGCCGAGAGGCCACCTTTCTCAAACTTAGAATCAAACTTTAACAATGCAGTGGTAATCTCAATACATCTTGCGACCTAATGCTGCGATGACACAATGAACATTTTGGTAAGTATAACGCGAATCTCGCCGATTGGACGGTGGAAATATTTGTTACGTTCGGACATGGTTTAATGATACAACATTCTTTGTTTCAGACAAAACATTAAATGACTTCAAAAGGATAAATCTGGTCGGTGGAACGAATCACAAGCTTAGCTTTTACTCTTGCCAGGTACTTTAACAGTTTCAGTGTTTATTGCGGAGTGTGTGGAAAAGAGTTGAGGATCGTTTTGTTTTGAATCTAAACTTAAATGTGGTTTACAGCGACTGCGTGCTGGCCGCTCCGTGGAGATTGCTTCGCGGAGGTCACTTCACGCATAGGCAATTTTGAGTCGGGCGCCGGAAGCTGTACCCGGGCCACATGTGTCGACGGTTCTCCACCTGCGGAAGCCGTCACGAGCAGGATCTCTTCTGAGGTCCTGGGTGGAAGCAGTGGACTACGGCGGCGCTGTGACGCGTGTACTACGCGTCCTACAAGGTGATTTCTTTCCATAATTCACGAACCACGTTTTGAGGCAAAACCATGTGTTTGCAAATGGAGTCGTCGCTTTAGTGTTAGTATCGCAGCCTCATACAAACCAAGCATTAGAACTAGGCCTATTCTTTAATTAAGTAAACTTAAATACCTAGATTTCGTCCTCGGTCAGATAGTTTCAAATTTAAATCTCCTTAAGAGAAAGCCACGCCCTTAGCTCTAAGCCTAGTTAAGATTTGGTGATGTTTAGTGGCTTGTTGTATTCATATACATATATACGTGCTTTGATGCCAATAAATCTACTTGTCAAACAATCTTTCTTTGTTCATATTTCTGACCATTGTGAAAATAGGTACCCTGCTTAATCTCTTTTGCATTTAGGAGAATAAATTATAAATGCATGGCGCCCTTCTAATATCAGCACACATCAATAGCCATGTGCCCAAAACGCACCCACCTCTGTGATACTATCTACCTGTCTGACTAGCCCGGTGCAAACAACCAAGTGTGGACGTCTCTCCGAGCGCGTCAAGTATCACTCACACCAAGGTAAACGTTAACCATTCTTCAACATCATCAGAAACGGTTTATCACATTACATTTTGTCGGCCCAGCGTGGTGCTTTGGGTTTTACAAGTGAACGGGTATTGGTGTGTACTGAATTTTCTTTCTTGACAGTAGGTCTTACCTGTATTAGATAAAACTTGAGCTGGTTTGTATGAGACTGATAGTTTGTTAGTAAAACAAAACTCTTTACCTCTTATAATAGAATCTGTATCAAATATTGATATCTACTGTTCATTGTGTCAAAATATTTAGCATTTAAGTCAACAGATGTGTAACTATCTGTTTTCCATTACTCTATAGTGGAAGGCATGTTTTTCTTGGTGTTCCAACTGGACACAATATGTGTAGTTTGTAACTCTTACAACTGTCAAACTTGACATTTGAACTCCTCTAAACTAGACTTTAATACTTTTCCTGCTTTGTGAAAAAAAAAGATTAATAGTACTAAATAGGCATCAGACCTATCTTACATTAGTTATATAACCTAAGTAGAAAAGATAAGTATAAATAATTGTAGTCAGCTGTTTCTACTTATCTGTTTTATTTTCTTAATAAGTGTTGAACACTAATTTATTCTTTCAAACATGGCGTTACAAATTGAAGTTGACAACCTGACCAAAGACGAACTATTATTTGAATTGCAAGCGAGAGGCTTAGATGTAAATCCTAACAATACGGTAGATGACCTTAAACAGCAATTTAAGTCTGCCAAAGGCACTTTATCTGACAACACAAAAGCGAACACTTTCATCTCAGGCTTGTCCATCGACGATGAATTTCAGGTCTGCGAGGAGAAGCTGGATGCAGTGTTATTGGCTGATCACGCATCATCGTCGTGTCGAAGGCGGTGCCTGTCGAAGCTGTCTCATGTCATCTTGAGGTTAGAAAAATTGTTTTTGACTAACTCGGAGCAGCGGCTTAGGAAGATAGCGCTGGTGGCTAAGGCATTTAATGCCATAGAAAACTTGAAATGTAATCGGACACCCGGCACATCTTCTCGGGGCGCTGAAGCAAGTAGTGTTGAATCTCCTTCGTCTGTAGTATGTCAAAGGCACACTTCTCAGGTGCTCAAGTGGGGTCTTGTGTATGATGGTAGGGGCCCAGTGCAGGATTTTGTTCTCCGTTTGCAGGAGCTTAAGTACTCGTCTGAGGTTTCGGACTCATTCTGGTAGTTTGTGATTGTTTCACTAAATATACATGTATTTTCCCTGTGAGAAAACTCATATAATTTTACTATTTTTTATATATCCCTTGAATTCTATTTTTTTGAGAATAAACTACTCATTTCAAAGTGGTACTTACCAATGTATTATATAGGAATGATTATCCTTGGCATCCTTAAACAGCTGCTCACATTGAAAAAAAAAAAAAATACCATTATAGAATTCAACTGTCGTTTCTTGGATTTAACCTGCATATGATATAAATTCATGTTAGAAAATAAAGACTTCTAGAAATTAATAAACTCGATAATTCAAATAGTGAACCTTGGACACTGCTCCATGGCCGTACCAAGAGTATAGGCTTACACTGATGAGATATTCAAAGTTTACAAACATGAATTTATACATTTATTTTATTAAAGTGATCAAATACCCTGGTATTATGTTAGTCTTAATTTGAGTTAAGGAAATTATCCATGTAGGTTTTAGGTAATAAACGAACCATATATGACACTTTGTCAATGTGAAACCACACATGGTTTGTTCTAAACTGCGTGCAGTTGCATGCCATGCTAATCTAAAAAGAATAACGATTCCCGGATTATACAGTCGACCTACATAATAGGATACACCTTCGAGTTGGCCTTCGAATTGTGTTAGGTAATTGATTAGTATACATTTTAAACAGATAAGTTTGTAGGATAAACGCTTGTGTAGGGAATTAGGATTTTAAACGCTTGTTGGGGGTAACAACTAGCGTATTGGGTTAATTACTCAATAGAGGATCCCACTGATGGTACCCGTGGTTAAAGGACCAGTGCCTGTAGTGCACGCGATTTTTGTAGGACAAAAGCTTCTGTAGAGAGACATAGTTAGGTAAATAAATACATAGATAACGTTACTACATGACGTTTATAGGTTCGTTATTAAGTTTGTTCGTTCGAAGTGGGGACGCCCACATAGCATATAACAGATAGCATATAACACATAGCATATAACACATAGTACATAACACTTAGGCAAGTATATAAGCTGTAGGTTAGAAAGGCGCACTAGTATAGGTATTTGAACTGTCGACATTAGCTTAAGCTGTGGGGAAATTCTCTCTCCTTTCTTTTCTTTTTACACTGCTCTACTACTGAAAAAAAAAAATTTCAGTCCTGATCTGAAAGGCAATAAGTCTTCTTATCTCTATCTATCTTGTATTCTAAAAATCTACTACTTGCAGATTCCGGTATGGAAAACGGTGTTGTTTTTTTAGTCTGTTGCGATTTCTACTAGGTGCAATAGTGAATAGGTGTCTATCATGTGCGTATGTCTCATCAACATATGCAAGCGCTGGTTTTAATCATAGACAGTACTTACTACAACGTCATGTTGACGGCTAGTGTTGTTTTCTCGTGTTATTTGAAATATAAAGATTTCAGGACCGTGGGTCAACGTTTGAAGCCTCACGTACAGTCGGCAGCATTGTTATTTATTGTCTAATCTCTTTTAAGACTTTTGTAGGCTAGCTGGAACATTTTGACTTCCATAGAGACGTTATGACATCTGTCACATCGCCCCTCTTATCTTTTATTTTTTTTGAGTCTAAGGGATTGAACTCGTATGTAGGTCAAGGGTTGATGACCTTACATAGGGTCATGCTGCAGGTTAAGTTGTTGGTAGGTTAAGGGAAGGGAGTGTGCTTTCTCGGAGAAACATTTTACAAAGCTTTATTCCTTGCTCTCTCTATGGTGGATTGTTTGGACTTAGTTTTTTTTTTGAGTTTTTGAAAAAAAAAAAAAAAAAAAAAATTTTTTTTTGAAAATTTTTTTTTCTCTGACTGAAGCGGTAATGTAACGGTGTTATTTTACGAGGCGGTTCTTATAGGTTTTGAGACTCATAGCGCCATCTATCACAGCATACCTGCGACTCACGGGCGTTCAAGGGACGGCGACACCTACTGATATTCGGCGGAACTACGAGCGCACCGAAGTAGCAGACAAATCGATAACAGTTCAGGCTGGTCGATATTATTGTTTATTAATATCTTTACAGATAATTTAGATATCGTGAAATAGATCTTTTAGAAACATTGAAGCGAGTTGTTAATAAATTTTTACTCTTTATGCATTCAGGGCAACTGATGCAAGTCTATATTTGTGGTGCGGGATGACGGAGCTAGATTGTCTGTGGTAAAGGTATTGTTCTGGTCCTCGGCTGTCAAATCGCGGAGGAAGCTTTCTTTTACAGCAATGTGAGGTCAGGAGGAGGACGCACACACGGAAATCGCTTCGGCCGAGAGGCCACCTTTCTCAAACTTAGAATCAAACTTTAACAATGCAGTGGTAATCTCAATACATCTTGCGACCTAATGCTGCGATGACACAATGAACATTTTGGTAAGTATAACGCGAATCTCGCCGATTGGACGGTGGAAATATTTGTTACGTTCGGACATGGTTTAATGATACAACATTCTTTGTTTCAGACAAAACATTAAATGACTTCAAAAGGATAAATCTGGTCGGTGGAACGAATCACAAGCTTAGCTTTTACTCTTGCCAGGTACTTTAACAGTTTCAGTGTTTATTGCGGAGTGTGTGGAAAAGAGTTGAGGATCGTTTTGTTTTGAATCTAAACTTAAATGTGGTTTACAGCGACTGCGTGCTGGCCGCTCCGTGGAGATTGCTTCGCGGAGGTCACTTCACGCATAGGCAATTTTGAGTCGGGCGCCGGAAGCTGTACCCGGGCCACATGTGTCGACGGTTCTCCACCTGCGGAAGCCGTCACGAGCAGGATCTCTTCTGAGGTCCTGGGTGGAAGCAGTGGACTACGGCGGCGCTGTGACGCGTGTACTACGCGTCCTACAAGGTGATTTCTTTCCATAATTCACGAACCACGTTTTGAGGCAAAACCATGTGTTTGCAAATGGAGTCGTCGCTTTAGTGTTAGTATCGCAGCCTCATACAAACCAAGCATTAGAACTAGGCCTATTCTTTAATTAAGTAAACTTAAATACCTAGATTTCGTCCTCGGTCAGATAGTTTCAAATTTAAATCTCCTTAAGAGAAAGCCACGCCCTTAGCTCTAAGCCTAGTTAAGATTTGGTGATGTTTAGTGGCTTGTTGTATTCATATACATATATACGTGCTTTGATGCCAATAAATCTACTTGTCAAACAATCTTTCTTTGTTCATATTTCTGACCATTGTGAAAATAGGTACCCTGCTTAATCTCTTTTGCATTTAGGAGAATAAATTATAAATGCATGGCGCCCTTCTAATATCAGCACACATCAATAGCCATGTGCCCAAAACGCACCCACCTCTGTGATACTATCTACCTGTCTGACTAGCCCGGTGCAAACAACCAAGTGTGGACGTCTCTCCGAGCGCGTCAAGTATCACTCACACCAAGGTAAACGTTAACCATTCTTCAACATCATCAGAAACGGTTTATCACATTACAGTACAACTAATGAAGGTGCTGGAAAGCCAAACAATGTACGTAGTTATAACGGGGAACAAAGTCAGCCATTGCTAAGCAAGTAAGTAAAGTGTAAGTACGAAATAATAACCGACGAATGAGCACGACGAGTCTGTTGACATGTTGTACTACCAGACCTGGAGGGACAGCAACTTAACAAAAAATAATCCATGGTAAATATTAATTGAGAAAGTCACACTGAATAAACTGCTTAAGACTAAATTTGGTTCTTATGGAAATTGTTTTATTATAAACGCAACAGAATGTGTGTCTGAACTGATTTAGATTCAATTTGGTATGGAAAAAGAGTATGGAGAGACCAAGAAGGACATTGTAACGGACACAAGTAGGCGCAGGACAGGTAAGTACTTTGGTACATAAAACTTCGATATTTAACGGGTGCTAACACGAGCGTTGACATGCGTGTTTCGATTGACGGTCAAAGGCTAACTGACTTGTAGGGTCGTCGTATATGCTTGAGTTTCTTTATTTTACACACAAAGGTACGAGTATACAATCAACGGCAGAGCAATCAAGGTAAGTAGGTATGCATTAACTATTAATATTTATTTATATAACTAATTTAATGGTTTACTTTATGTTTCAGGTGCAGGCACGGCTCTGCACGTGTAGTCTACAGACATCGTAGAGTTTTTATGAGAATACCTGATGTTTCTGGAAACACCTGTGTAAAATAATCCATGCTAAAAAAGTAACTCTAATGTAATCGGTATGTTCTGTATTGTGTTATTCTTTGAGGTGTGCATTATTCCTATTGTATTGTTTTGTTACTCTGTTTGAGTTCTGCCTGAACTCATTCAGATTCAAATTGGTATGGAGATAGTTTGAGACCCTGGTAAGCACATAAAATACTTTTCATCTTACCAGGAACTGATTTGCAAAAAAACGACTGGAATACGATAGCTGATGATACGCCTTTGGGAATGTTTCATCATTATCATCATCATCATCATATCAGCCGAAATACGTTTACTGCTGGCCATAGGACTCCCACAAAAAGTGCCACAATGACCAGTCCTGCAAGCCTACGCTGCGCCTTCTGGTAGGTACGTGGTCGCCACTCGAGAATATTTCCGCCCCAATGGCCATCGGTTCTACGTGAAATGTGCTCCCACCCACTGCCACTTAAGTATATCGATTTGGAGGGCTATATCGGTTATATATATAGCCTCATTTCTGATGCGATCACGCAGAGAAACTCCCAGCATATCCCTCTCCATTGGCGAGTGGGTGACTTAGAGTTTTCTTTGAGGCTCATAGTAAGCGACCACGTTTCGGTGCCATACGTCATCAGTGGCAACAGTGGCAACACACACTGGTCAAAGACTCTCATCTTGAGACACTGACACAGACGAGGTCTCTGCCACAAAATGGTCCCATGTCATCAGCATGATACCAACATAATGCTAGGCTAGTCTTTCATCTCTCACCTGACCCCGTATCATGGTCGGCCTTATCACACGATAAGTCACATTATAGAGCGTCCGTCACTGGCTGACACCGTTCTATATAGAACGAGACGACGCTCCTACCTTGTCACTTATCGCGTGATAAGGCCGACCATGATACGGGGTCTGGTGAATTCACGAAAAAAACGGAGTGTAGGGATTGCATGCGGTTTTCGCTTACCCTCAGACATCACGCTTTATTTACATTGAGGTACAAAAAAGTGGCGATATGTCCCGTTTGTCCTTACTTCAATGAATCAGTTTCCCTGCAAACCGTACGTCGCTCGGAAGTAATAAATCAGGTGCTAACGCCGCCGCGGCACGCCATCACTCATGGTGCGACGCGTCATGCTATGTCGTGATGTACCTAGCATGTGTACCTGTACTTGCTAATATTACCCGCAGCCTAGTTGTGAAATGTCGCAACAACAACACAACAACTTCGGTTTATTTTGATATTAGATTTAATTCACTCATGGCTCGACGCCTGGGTGACGTAGGTAGCATCTGTGCCTGTAATTCCTAGTATTTTACAACCTATGCAGATATAGACCACTGTCATTGTGGCGAAAAACGACGCTTGTGGTATGGTAACTTCCTGGTGTATTTAGGTCTAGCTAGGGATGTATTACGTATCGCATGTAACGACGTTTTTTAAAGACGTTCCGTTGTACGTAGTCACAACATAATTTCATTGTTCGCACACCATTATACGAATTTTAATTTTACAACATCTTGCTAACATGTCGAAAGAAATAATCCCATTGCAAAATATGAAGTGATTGTTGTCCCGGCTGTTGTATTACCTATTTTATTATCATTATCATTTATTCCAAAATTGAGTAAGTAACAAACATTGGAAGTAAATAATTTTCATTTTGGATGGTCAGTTATGTGATACGTCAACAACCCTACCTCACTCTGTGATTGTACATTGCAAAATGACAGCTAACGTCATCAGTATCATCACTTAGGCAGTATGACCTATGTTATGATATTAAGACAGTATAGAGGTAAAACAGATAAAACTTTATTCAAATAAATGCCATATATTTAAAAAAAAAACCCGTATTATTTAAAAATGCTGAAGCAAGACACATTTTCATCACACAACACACCATGTTGAGCTCAGCCGGCAAATATCCAACATTACGTTATTACGACACGCGGCCGCAATCTGTCAAACCGTCACTTGTCAACTGTCACGCGAGTGTCGCGGGAGTAAATGTAGCGTAATTGACAGTCTATTGTTTGAGCCGATTAACTTCGTGTTAATGTAACGATTAAGAGGGTAATTGTTTCGGTGTTTGATATACAGGGTGGAAGATAAAATGTACCTATCCAGAATATATTAATTTTTTTGGGGTAAATATACTTGCAGAAAGAAAACATTAATTTTAAAATAGATAAGTGAAACTGCATTTGTAGGTAATTTTGACGGTTTAACTGTCTCGTTTTCAGCTTCATAGACGAGGGTCATGATGATAATGACCCTAGATTATAGGCTTACCAAAACAAACAAAAATGTACCTACCTGTGTAAATTTTTGTAAGAGTTGAGGGTATTCTGGGATTAGCTCTAGCGTCGTCTTTTTGCATTTTAGTCAGGTTTAGTTATTAATATTTCAGTAAGGTTATTATTACTTTCAAATATAGAAATTAGCCATTTCTTATTTAATCGACAAAGAATAAATTTACGCCAGTAATACAGTATTCAATAGCTAGGCCAATTCGGATGCCCTTCAAGTTATTAGTCTTAAGTCGTGACTCGAGCACTTACTTAAACACTACTTAAATGGCATTTAAATGTCTGAACGCTTTTGGTCGTTTCGACGAAGGTTCTGCTTTCAAATTGTAATAACATGGATTTAAATGTTAAGCCACGTGCACCTATTATTTTATGACAGGGTTAATTGTAGTTTAATATTTTCCTCGTATTTAATAGTTATAACCTGTTGTAAGAAGTCGTAAATTAGCTGGTGAATGTGTATGAAATGAATGAGTAAGAAGGTTACCTACATTAAACATAATAATTATTGTAGATTAACATAATTGTTTATTGTGCCTTTTTCACTGAATTACAACACACCATTTGCATAGTCAACGATAAAATCTGTTAATGATCTGTTAGGTAGCATGTGTACAAACCTATAATCACGCCTATTTCCTGGCAGAGATCACAAATTTTCACGTGCTGCCATATTGACAAACTTTTTATTTTTGTGAAAATAATGGGGGTTATTAACTACTAACGTACAATATTTACATTTACTTGCTTAATTTTCGTTCATGATATTCTGCGTTAGTCGGTTTATTTAGTCCCTTACTTTATTCCTCTCTTTATGCCAAAAACTATCTCAACATTATATCTTTTATACTAGGAAAATTTTTGATTATTATGCATTAAAGTAATTCATCATTTGTAATTCATAAAGTGGCTATTCATTTTGTGGCACAGCACAATTCTGCCTTGATTCTTAAAAGGCAGTAATCTGCCAGTTAACTGTAAGTATATTGCATCAAATAACGTGGTTTTCTGTTCTAATATTACCCTAAAATTCCTAATCACTCAAAATTCCAGCCAACATATCCCCACGCTAATCCAACCATGCTCCAATAAGGATTCGAGATACCGTCAGCAAATTAATCCATCAAGCCGCATAATCCGAACGCGTCACGTGACCTGTCTGGCGACCTGTCAAGCGCGCTGTCAGAATTATGACGCATGATCGCGCCCACCGCGTAGCGTTTTTTTTTGACGTTAAACTGGAAAGTTGATTATTGACGGCCTGTTTGGTAGTTATAAATATTACTTTGAGCTGTGATGTTGCATAAAGTGCAGTTAATTATTAATTATAGCTAGAAATATAATATGCATGTTATTCCAGATAATAGATATTGAGCTCTATTCATAAAGTAAAGAAAATATTTTGCAAGTTATAAGAATTGAGATAATTGAGAGAATTGTTAAAATAAGGTATGATAGTTCGACAATTTGTTAATTAAGGTCAGGGTGGCCAAAGCCGTCAGCGGGGCATTTCCGTCAAGCGGCGTTTGTGGCTATTCAAACAACAGTACGCGCTTACTGACTCGATCGGTAAAACAGAGAGAAAATTTTATACCCGCAGTCAAAAACAGATGGCGCTGTCTAGCCAGTGAACGGAAAAACCCCGCTTTCAAAGTTTAGTTGCGCTCTGAACTCGAATGCGAGTGTAGTGTGCTGCTGTGTTTCGTGACGGTGCGATGATAAAATGTACTTTTAGGGCTTAGTAAATGCGTTTGTTATATAGTTCGATATTCATGTTTGAAGGTAGTTTTATTCATTTTCAATTATAATCTGTTGGTGAGAAACTATGGATGGTTAAATATTGGTAGGTACTAACGAAATGATCGAGTAGACAAATCCGTCAATTGTGAAACGGGCAAAACCGTCATGTGCCGGAATTTCCGCATTTCATATTGCCAACCTTTTTGATTTGACTTAGTTAAATAATAAAATAAAAATAAATCAGCCTATATACGTCCGACTGCTGGGCACAGGCCTCCTCTCACGGATGAGAGGGAACGGGCAGTAGTCCCCACGCTTGCCCACTGCGGGTTGGGGACTTCACATAAGGTAAGGGCAAATATTTGTGTGATGAGCATGAATATTTGTTTCTGAGTCATGGAAGTCTTCTATGTATTTAAGTATTTATATCTATTATATATATCGTCGTCTAGTACCCATAACACAAGCCTTAATGAGCTTACTATGGGACTAGGTCGATTTGTGTAAGATTGTCCCCTAATATTTATTTATTTATTTACATACACCTTTGAATTTCTTCGTGGATGTATGCAGGTTTCCTCACGATTTTTTCCTTCACCGAAAAGCCAACGGTAAATACCAAACGATATTCCGTACATAAGTTCCGAAAAACTCATTGGTACGAGCCGGGATTCGAACCCACGACCGCCGTTTGACAGCCGCATGCCTGAACCGCTCGGCTACCGTAGCTTAGTAATAACTATGGTAGCGTAGCTTAGTAGTAGCGTAGCGTAGTTAAATAATAACTATGATTATTATACTATAATTTATTTTCAACAATTCTTAGTTTAATTTGCAGAGGATCAAGTTTATTTTTATATTTTGCTTGATTTTTTCATTTGTTTTTCAACTCGGCGGACTGAGATTAGTCCCGATTAAAAATCAGTAGGTACTAAAATTGTTATATGTAAAGGCATTACACACCAGATGTATTAGACGTGCGCTTCCTACTGCATTTGAAGGTATACATTTCCGTGGGACAGGACTTACCGCTTGTGTGACGTGAGCACGCGTGCGTCTCGCAAGCAGTGTGAATTGTATTGGGAGGGAATACTTAAGATAGCTACGTTTACATTTTAATGCCTGTCTACGTATACCCATCTGGTGTATATACGTCTTAGCGCGTGTTAATTAGTCCATATCATTATACGATTTCAATATTAAAATTGTAAGCACGGTTGCAAAGTTAAATAATTAGTTTTGATCGATAAAGGCAAAATAGCAGTATGATGGTAATCACGCTCTTCGATTGTTGAGCATTTAGGGTCTTAGCTAAATTGGTCGTTCAATACTTGAAATGAAATGACCAATTTGCTTATTAAATATGATTTGAAATTAAAAATATTGTCGCGCCCATAATAACAATGAGTTGGCCACTGTACTGGATCTTACTCAACAGTGGCGCCATCTGGTGAACACAAAAACAGTAGCCCATTATTTTAAAAACATGATGTCAGTTGACGGATTTTCCCTAGGGTTTGGGAATTTGTTTTAAAAGGTTTACTACTCCTGATTATAAAAATAGGCCGGAATTGCCCCAAAAAAAAATATTTGGCAATAAAATCTAAAATAAACCTTAAATTGAGTTAGCTAAAGTTTAGTTTCGATTAACAGTTCAGTGGTAATTGTTCACTTGACGTATATGTTTGTAATACGTCACGATACAAGAAAAATCGTTTGTTGACGGAATAGCCCCAAACCGTCGGGAAAATCCGTCAACTGACATGTTTTAAAAAGAAAAACATATTTAAATACCCAGCAATACTAGCAATTTAATATGAATAAATTTGTATAGTTAAATAAATGCCCAATCTATTACAGTGATCAGGTTTATTAAAAAGTAAATATCCTCTTAGTTACGACCAGCCAAAGTGAACTTATCAAAAAGTATGACGGAAATGCCCTCATTGACCTTATAATTAATAAACTATCTTGTACAAACTTTGAGATACTGATAAAACCAAATAGTTTATAATAAGTAATCGTAAAAAGTGCTCTAATTGAGCTTCAGACGACGATAGTTTATTTTTCCACTATATTTGTTCTGTGTATAATATTGTTTACATAAAAAAACATAAAATTGGACTTGATATGGGACACGCTTTTGGAGCATTGGAATTTTGTAGCTATAATATACTGTGCGAATCGTCTTATTTCATGCGCTGTATCTTGCGCACATAGCCAAACATATTATGTCAGCTATATACAAACTGATAATCAGGTTTTTTTTAATATAATGACGGTGGTAAACGAGCGTACGGCCCGCCTGATGGTAAGCGGACATCGCAGCCTATAGACGCATGCAACTCCAAAGGAGTAACATGGGCGTTGCCGACCCTTGATATGTTTGAGGATTCGCCGTGTTGAAGCTGAAGGAACAAATTCTCTCGCTCTCAACACAACGCATCCTCGGGAGCTCTGGCGACCTTGCTCACCTTCAGGAACACAACACTACTACAGAGCATGTAGTAGTGTTATTATGGCTGTGGTCTTCTGCAAGGCGGAGGTACTTCCCCAGTTAGATGTAGGTTGTCATATTTTCATTAAATAACTAATATTATGGAGACAATCTTACACTAATATAAATAGTTAGCACAATAAGGTTTGTGTTATGGGTACTAGACGACGATATATTTAATAGATATAATTACTTAAATCCATAGAAAACATCCAATACTCAGAAACAAATATTCATGCTCATCACACAAATATTTGCCCTTACCGGGATTCGAATCTAGAACCTTCATGCTTATGCTGTGTCACTACCCACGAGGCTAACCGGTCGTTAAATATACATTCTAAAAGTTGTAGCGTTATTATGATTAGATAACCATATTTTATGTAATTAGAGTGTTACAAAAATGGACTACAAGTCTGAAATTTTACTTTAGCTAAGCAATTGTACAAGACGTCATGTTTGACATTTCCAGAACTTCATTGACAAGAAGTTATAGCCTAGCGGCATTACAGCGGTCAATAAATCTAGGCCCGACATGACATGGAGTCAGCAGCTAACTGCCTGTCAGCCCACGAGATGCAGATCACGACAAAACAGATAAACCGGTAATGAAATATATGGGTTTATGTAAACTGTGATAATGATCGAAACGACAAACAGTTTAGAAGGGACGGTGTTGTTGAATTTGAGAATCGATTTTAAGTGCCGCGGGAAGGTGGTGTAAAATTGCAGTCTTGGCCGACAATGATATGTTAGTGGTCGATGCGCTTCGTCAATCGGTGTCTGATTGTTATTTTATAAAAAAAACACAAGAATAATATGTTAGCTAGCAATTTTTTTGCCGATTTATATATTGACACTTGTTTTAAATAAAAAAAATAAAAAAAAATAATATAGGCGTAGGGATGTGACGGCTCCATCGCCCACCAGATTTCTGGTGCAATCAGTCAACGTAAGGCAGCTTGTGGCGGGCTGTTAGAGATGTTGATTCGACGATCATCGTCCCGATAGTCGTTTCGGCGAACGGCTTAATAGCGAAGAGTCTCGACCATCACCTCAAGAGACTCTCGCTAGATGGCTGGATCAAGGGTCAGATACAGAAGGCGGTACTCCTGGATACTGCGCGGATAGTCAGGACTCCAGGAGGTTCCTGTCTCTGTTGCCCTGACCGCCGGCAGCTTAGGCCCCGCCTCGCTGGCGGCGGTACCCTAGATTAGGTTTTTATAATGATTTATGTTTTGTATGTATACTTTTATATTTTACTTTTTATTTGTATTGTAAAAACTTAGTCTAAAAAGAAAATTGAATAAAGGAGATAATAATAATAATCAGCCGAAATAAGTCATATATTTTTTTTATATTCGTATAGTATCGCAATAAGACACCGTTTGACAAAGAGCATCGCAACCACAAAGCATGGCCAGCCAAGGGTTCCAATCACAGATATAGATATACATAGATCACGCAAATGGATATCTAGTGTATATCTATATCTGTGGTTCCGATGTTTAATTGAAATTCGTGGAAGGCATTAATAATTGAATTTAGAATCGATCTTAAATAAACGCCCTAAACGATGCTTAATTTGTAATCAAGAGCCTAACAATAAATATTGAAAAAAGATTCTTAGACTTTAATTTAATTATTCAATAGTATAGTCTCATGCAAATTAAAACTACGATGTAAATCGTTCTTAAGGAATAATTAACGTCATACATCTTTGTTAAGAAAGCGAATTTATCTGCTAATTTATTCAATAGCAACTTAAGAAAAAACAACAATAATGATTATAAAAAATCAATTGTAATGGTATTGCTGTGACTTTATTATAATACTAGTTATACCGACATTATCAAATTGAATTGAGATCAATGATTAAGATAAAAGTATTGTTTGTTAGACTTAGGAAATCATTTTGATATAGAGCGGTGATCGAAGTTGAGTAACGCTATTGGGAACTAATATACATTATATTATTATTACCATGAGCAAAGATAAGATCAAGTAGGTTTGTATTCATACGTAGCATAATGGAATTAAATCTGTCAATGGTTATAATAGGTCTGGTGACTAAACAATATTTGGGTTGCTCATTGGTTCTCCGATGTAGAGAAAAACTGATGCAATCTCTGCCAGAATAATTCAAATATTTTGATAATTTATTCACTTAATTCATTTATTCAGGAAATTATGGAATAGGCAAATATTCAAAAGAATGGATATGTATTTAATTTTGTAGTACTACCGAAATCACATTTCCTATAGCACCTGTTTCACTGATAAATTGATTTCGATTTATATTTCAGTTTCCCAATATATTATATAACATTTTTTTTCACCTGCTTTGTGAAAAACTTGATCTCACAAAACCAATGTTTTTTTTTGTAAAGTATTCTGACACATCCTGAACTGTGACCACGTTTCGTTCGGTTCAGTGTACTTCAAAAGTCGTCTATTTTTCACACCATCAACAGGTTCCGATATCAAATAATTTGATCTCCGGCAATCACGCGAGCTATCGTCGATTGTTTCCGCAACTATCGGGAACAAATTGGGCGATAAGCCAAGGCGGCGACTTTATTGATGCCTAACTAGTGTAAATCGATTCAGATCAACCGATACCGAGGCGAATCGAGCGGCGGCAAGAAAGTATCGATGAATAATGGATAAAGCACTGACCGCCTTGCGGTTTTTAGACAATTCTATTTAAAAACTGGATTTCGAAAATGGATATAGAATAGCGGATAACGAGCTGCTTTTTATACAAAACCCTTCAACTATGAAACTTAATTGGATGATTCTGAAGTAAATAAAAGAGGTTGGATTGAACATTTTCAAAACAGTTTCATGTCCCTAAAATAACTTTATGGGTTCCGGAGATTTATAATTTATTATATCGAGAAAGAATCAACCATAAATTTTTACATCATAAATGTTGCCGATAAAATATATTATGTTATTTTGAATACGAGAACAGTTTTATTTCTCAATTCCTTTCTCTTTTCGCTCGATCGTAAATTTTATGGCGGCTGACATTAAACATGTGCCGGGCCGATTTCCGACCGAGGAAATTAAAACGCAACACCGCCCGACGTGCGAATTAACGTTAAACGCGCGTGAAATGACAAGGGAACATAAAATTTCTCCTTGTAAAACTCCTTTGACTTACCTTGAGCTCACTTTATTTGACTCCACTCGATTATAGTGTGGCGAATCGGGTTGTTAAAACTACCGACAGCATGATCCCCGCAAAGATACAAGTAACCTTAAAGCTCCGTTTAATAATAAACTCGAGCTTACTTTTAATAAAGTTGATTTTATTGAAGCTATTAAGATTGTAAAATGCCCGTTTGTGGGTGACGCAAGCACGCTTGGGCGAACATTTTGTACATTGATTGGCATTTCGCGCGGAAAGCAACACCTTTGCGGCCGTGACACGTCGTTTGATTGATTGTATAATTAATTTCATTTTAAATTCAAAACAGCTGACACACGTCAGTTATATGAACTGTCAATTAATTTGACAGCGGTTGATGAGGGCAGTAACAAGTTTTTTTGTGGCGTAGATAATAAACTAGTTATGTCAAGTCTCGTATAGCATAAAATGACAGCTGTAAGCAAAATACGTTTTTCGAGCTCATTATTTTATTTCAAACATGACAAGTGGGTTGTGTTTTCGTAATGTCCAATCATCATATTCATGTTGTCTGAACCATTTATAAAATTCTAATTCAATTAGGAGTTAAAAGGAAGTCGCCGTAACAGGTATTTGCATTATAATAAAACGGAAACATCTAAACGAGGTTTTTATAAAAATTCCGAAAGAAAATTGACTAGCCTTTTATTTTACATGTCATTAGATGAAGCTTCTATTATACTGTTTCAAATGAGATAGGTACATAGTTTACTAATAATAAGTACTTACTAATACGTTATTATATCTTGCCAATCAAATTGCAACTGAAATTGACAGTAGTAATCATATTTTAATTCCAAAACAGCTCATATCACAAATATTCACGTCTTTTATAAATTCATATCAACCCCACCCTGTCACATCAGACAACGCCTCTTATAACTTCTGCTGGTATAGTATGACAGTAACACAAATTATCATATTAATTTTGGTTAGGTGTCCATTTTTATCGCCAAAACAAGATTTAAAATCTATTTGCTTTCGGCCAATCAAATTTTCTTCCTTTCACACAAACAGCTTATCTATGCTCACCTCCTTTGAAACGCCGACAACCACTTACCCGAACAGTTAAAATCGCATTTGCCATTTCAACTTCCCTGCGTACGAAACAAAGCCATGATGGATGGGCTCATACATCATCAGGAGGGCGCTAATGATGAATAATTAGCTCTATCCTCCACCTTTTGTTCTTCGTCTTATCTCTCATTGTTTCTCATGTATGGATTGAGGATTTTTAACAAGACAATGCGAATTTTAGCATTGTATCTGGGGTAGGTATTTGTAATTACTTAATTGTGTTTTAAGTTAGCAATACGGTAATTATTAAGCGGTACCAAAAAATTGCGGTACAACGATAGGAATCTTTATGGAGATAGTAATAGACTATGCAAGTGTCAAACACGAGGAAGACATTATTCGTCAACCTGAACGAACTGTTTATTATAAAATGAAATTTATAGGGTGCAATATTATCGTCCAAACTTCCTAAGGATCTCATCAAAGCCAACCCCACTGATGCATTCATTTTCGTCTCCGCTGTTTATCTCAACAATAACTCCGACAATTTGTCTTTGCCGCGTCTAAATATTCCTCATTGTCTGTGAGTAATTCTGTTAATAAATTCCACCAGTCAAAACCTTGAGCAATTTTCTTTCGTTTATCAAAATTCTTGATGATAAATTCGCGGTTGGCGTAAGCATTTCGTTAAAGTTGAATTTAGACAGATATTAATTTGCGCTCTTACAAAATATTCATTGGCACTTTAAATAAAAAATGTACGGCTAGACTGTTAAAATATGTAAATAAATACACGTGCTGGAATAAGCCACACACTTTAACCAAGACAGTTATGTGATCACAAAACATCATCTAATATTGCAAGTGCTGATAATTACAATTTACAAGCATGAGCCATCTGCAACAATATAACTTTAAGTCCACAATCTGACAGACAATCTTTAATCCACACGATGACTCGAGAAAACTGTCTGAGACTCGTAATAAAAGTACTGATTATGATTTAAACTAAATAGAAACGAGTAATGAATAACTGGATGATATTTGAGATCAGGCCCTGTCCGCCGGCGCCGCGGCAAATGCCGACATAAAAACTAATATTTGCGGCAATATTAAACGAGAATAGACTCTATTCGGACGCAAGAGAGATTATAAAAAAGAAAACAACAAGTTTGTACGTCGGTAAGCGGAGCCAACAACCGTCAATCAGAAGCTAAAAACCGGTAGCTGCCGAGTCAGACGTTAAAGAGTACAAAAGTCGTGGAGTGGCTTTGATCCATTCCAAGTCTTTTAACTGGCTCAATAATGCATTCAATTTTAATACCATTCAGCTTTAGATAGAATTCAGCGAGGTGTCATGTTCGTTGTGGCATCAACACCATTTATGGTTTATTTATCGCTTGTTTAATTTGAGCGGGACTAGATCCCTTAAGAGTTTGATGATAATGTCTTAGCAGAAAATTACGACGTTCCACGAGCGTGGGTGTTCAAGAATATCCAGCAATACGAGTAAATGCGCAACGCAAAGATCGTAATGGCAGATTAACTTCGGGAGTTGAGCTCAACTATAAAAAATATGAGTTTTTAAATAATGTTTAAAGGCCGTAAAAGCTTTTTTCTTAAAAACAATTTTAAACCGTCTAAATTTTCGTGAAATCGATTGTACGCACTCCCAGTTCTTAGAGCCGTGAGTCTCATTTTTGATTCCCATCACGAGCCGAGAGGATTATACGTAGCTACAAAAAGCGCCCAAATAAATTACAGTGGAGAGCAAACAAAAACTGCTGCCACACCTCAAAGATAGAATAACAATAACAGAGAATCTGACAACGAAAATAATGTGACAAAGACGCCGCTAGAAACCCGACCGGTTGGTAAACAGAAGTATTGGATTACCATGCGCTACCAGATTACAAAATTGCTGTAACGGTTTCAAAAATAGAAATAGATCCGATAGAAGATCAATCATGATTGCATGTTGCCTCATACGAGTACATAAAAGGCGTGATAAGACAGCAACGTGCCAATTTAATCTCATTCTTGTTAATTAATTCTGCTTGCTTGCGTGAAATAATTTGTCGGCGAATTTATGTTTGGATAACGTACTAAGGCAAGCATTTAGTAAATATACTTTATATATTATAAGCAAGCGATTTTTTTCCTTTTAGTCGTGGTTTTGTATGTTATTATTTATTGGGGATTTTCTAACTAAATCATGGAAAGTAAATTAAATTAAATCTTCAATAAAATTTCGTATCTTTATCATAATGATGATTTTTAATTAAATAACATGTAACTATATTCCAAGGTAAGTATAACAAATGGAAACATGGCGAAACTATAAACTTTCCGTTTTTGCCATTTTGGCTCCGCAACCCTAAATAATAAGTATTATTAATATTTAGTCCAAGATTAGAGTAATCGATCTTCCAAGTCTTCGACAATGACGAAATTATAAATATGATTTTAAATGCCAGTACATGAACGGACATAAGCCCATAAGCTTAAAGCATTAATAGCGTAGCAGTAAACACATTTAAATGACAATCGAAACAGATTAGTTAATTTTGTTCTAACTGTTTTGCAACTAATAAGAAAGACTATAAATACTACTAAGTAGTATTAAAGCGAACAAAATAGGGCCAAGCTAAGTTGTACCAATCCACCTTCCCCTGACCTTAACCTGACATCCAGCATTCCAACCTCACAATTTCACATGCACCTTATTTTCAAAAGATTTGAATTTGAATTCTGTCCAATCTGCAGGCAGATCCTGTATTGATATCTGTCAATCGACGTCCGCTTTGGTCTCGCTACTCGAATGCAAAACATCAGAATTGAAATTCAACTTTCCATCAACCCAATTGATTGTGGATCTTACTTGCTAACACTCAAGATCTAAAATGCATTCTTGGCATTATCAGCTACTAAATTCAAGTATGGTAAAGAGTGGAAGGGATTTATAACTGGGGTGTAATTGTCTACGTCTGTCTGTCCGTCCGTCTGCGATTGAATTACTGCTGCAATGATGAAGGCTGATCATTTTATGTTGTTTGTGTTGACAGCTGTGCGCTGATCCGATGTCGTTTGGCATGTCTATGTATTTAATTGATTACGTATTATTTACTTTTGTTTGTAAATGATAAGCTATAGAAATCTTAGGTAAGTACGTTACAGGTACATATGTATTTGTTATTGTTTGTGTGTGGTGTATTAACCCTGACTATTTTGTAACTATGTATATATACCGCTAGGCACCAAACTCTTAATTTAATCTTGCTTATTATATTAATGTTACGAACTGGTTACTGTAAATAATAATTCATATTACTTAACTACATCTAATAATAGGTCATTCTTATAATAAATATCGTCCTTTATGTTGTTATTGCAAACCATTCTTATAATATGTTAATGTGTCGTGTAAATAAAAACGGGTGATATTAATAACGGATATTCATGCCAAAAATTTAATTTCACAGTTTGAAACAAACTCTTAATCGCGTTGGGACTAGTTGTACAAGATAAGTCATTTATTTAAACTGCATAAAAAGAAACAATATTTTTAATACTAGTCTAGTTTTGTGAATACGTAGCATAAAAATATAAACTTAAAATGGAAAATTAAATTTTGTATAAAAATGCAAAAAGAAATTCCGATACCGGGAATCGAACCCGAGCCTCCTGGGTGAGAGCCAGGTATCCTAGCCACTAGACCATATCGGATATACACAATGTGGTGAAAATATCGTTGTATTGATAAATGCTCATTGAGTTTTTACATTTTCATTTATTTTAAGTGATCTCTGTGTGCGCGATAATATTAGTGAAGCATAAAATATTCAACTTATTATGAATATTTTAGTGTCACAGATGATTTTAATTTTCAGTAAAATCTGCGCGTTTCGTTTTTTTTATTATAAACTTGAATTTGCATTCTCTTGCAACCCATGAATTTTAACTTTTTGATCCTTTTTCTAATCACCCATAAACATCAATGGTTTTAAGTTTAACAATATTTACTGTGCAGTTATCGCCTCAAAATACTTATGTAATTGTACACCATTCATAAAACTCAAACCTAAAAATTACCTCAACTCAAACCCCACCTTCTAACCGCTCTAAACCAGATCACTTTCTAACAAAAACATAAACACATCAACCCTTTGATCTCCCATTCCCTCCTGAATTTCAACCGTCCACTTATGTTAATAGGACTTATTATATGTAAAACAATGTCATTAGCATGTCTGTCGGCTTGACGCCGACACGCCGACATCGCCGCTCGGCCGCCGACGGCTGTCGATCAACGTCGGCCGTCAATCGTCCATGGAAGGGCTACGACCGTCGGTAACCACGGGTTTGCGATATTGCATGATATTACATGCGGGCGACCGTGCCCTGCAAATATCGTCGGATGATGTTTGCAATTATTTTATTTATTTATTCATGTAAATTAGGCTACAAAGGCCCAAGTAGCACTTTAAGGTAGGTACATATTTTGCACATAATTATCATACAATTGTGCAAATTATACAATTTATGCATTTTTTTCACTTTGAATAGAGTTGCTAAGAAAATGCATAATGCAAAAACTTCTGTGACTTATGCACTTTTTCTTGTATAATCGAATTCAGTTGTTTTCGACCCTGTAACATGAGTTTTGACCTCATGTAATTTATTTGACAGCAAAGGACTTTACATTATCAAAGTCAAAGGTTTCAAGTTACATATTCATATAGTCTGAGAATAATGGTTTGTTAAGTTGTTCGTTTTTCGCGTTTGAGAACTGTCAATACATCATTAATTTTGCACATTGAATGGTGTAAATATTGAAATTCCTTCTCCTTGAATTGTATTCTGGATTTACAGTACTTAATATTGTAGTAGGTATCTAAACATGTTTTCATTATTAACTTTAAATCACGTCATCGTTTAATATATGTATGTAAGCACTTTATTGTACACAATAACAGGTTAAAGAATATACATGTCACACAATAGATCAAAGTACAAAGGCGAACTTATCCCTATAAGGAGTCTCTTCCAGCTAACCTTTGAGCAATTGAGAGGAAGGTAGGTAGAACGAGATAGGCAAACTTAATAAGTTTGCATATCTCTTTGTTTTTGTACACGATATATTATATGAAAACTAAACCTAATAGGTATTAATCCTAGACAAATAAAAACATGCCAATACATATATAAATATACAATATAAAATATAATACACACTATCATATGCAATATATATATCGCAAATATACAATAAATAAATAAATACTATATTCAACCAATTCACAAATCATTGGAAAGCCACAACTTCTTCAAATTCATCAACAGACCGCGACTGTCTCAGCGACAAAGGCAACTCATTCCACAATTACTATAATACGTCATACATAATGTAATCATTATGTACGTAATTAATACCGTAATACAGAATGCATTTGAGGATCCTCACACATTATTTATACTAAACGGGACTTAATCGCGTATAATTAACTTATTTTATTTACCTCACTGATGTCTCCCGACGTTTCGGATGTGTTGCAACATCCATGGTCACGGGACAACTGGCTTGAGCGGGTATCAACATCTTCTTGCTGCGCGGGTTTTCCGAACTACCCGCATTTGGTCTTTATTAACCACTTGTACACTAGGGTTGTCACCCCGCCGACACACAACACTAATAATATCCGGTGATATAACGGACGATGTTTCAACGATGTTTCGTAATTTCAACATCAACATCGTAATTTCAACCGGGATATAAGTATTTACTTATGATAGGATTCCACGAAGATGAAAACTTAAAACCGTCGTCCCGGTTGAAATTACGATGTTTTCTGATTTCAACGGCTTGAGTGAGGTAAATAAAATAAGTTAATTATACGCGATTAAGTCCCGTTTAGTATTTGAGGATTTTAGAAGTTTAGAGAAAGTACATAAGAAATCGTATTTTCCGAATTGGAATCAGGATGTAACCTGTTCCCGTATTTCGTTTGTTTTTTCAAGACGAATCCCGTAAAATTTAGAAGTACCCACAGGAACAGACTTGCTCAGTGCTGAGCAGACAGTTGACGAGCTATCCTCTCCAATCGGACCTTTTGTCCTCCCATAAACGGTAGCCGTATTGAATACCCATTGTTAAAATGATTTTTTATACTTTTACCACAACTGGAAAACGCTGTAATTATCATAAACGCAACTGGAGTTCTGTTATTAATATTTAACGTTGCCATGTTTGGCTAGGATAATTATCGTCCTATGTTTCTGGACGTATAATTGAAACAATTGCATTATTTTTAATGGTTTAATGATTATTAGTCTTGGGGTATCATTGCGTGGCAGATGTATGTTGTAATTTATACTTTTAATGCGATTTACTAAAGAAAAAATGGAATCGTGTTCGTTCCGAGTAGAAAATAATGTAGCTATAATACAAAAGATTATATGACAGAAAAACGTATGAATTGACATAAGTTTATTACTTCTTATATTTTATTCAAAGTAGCATATGGCTGTAGAATCGTTGCATGGTTTTTAATTTAATATTATTGTATAGTCATTACTGGCCTACTAAACAACGGAGTAAACAAACAAAACTTTATTTCGTTGTAAACTACAACTTATTACTACATAACAGTTGCAATTTTACGGGAAAACATGAAAATTCCGCAGGAGTTATGTGCTCTTTTTCAACATTAAAAACCGGCCAAGAGCGTGTCGGACCACGCTCAGTGTAGGGTTCCGTAGTTTTTGTAATTTTTTCAAAAACTATTCAACCTATCAAGTTCGAAATAATTTTCCTACAAAGTTTTTATAAAGTTCTACTTTTGAGATTTTTTCATATTTTTAAAACTTATGGTTCAAAAGTTAGAGGGGGGGGACACATTTTTTTACTTCTGGAGCGATTATCTCCGAAAATATTAACACTATCAAAAATAATTCTACCAAAACCCTATTCATTTTTAAATACCTATCCAACAATATATCACACGTTAGGGTTGAAATGAAAAAAAAAAAAACACTCCCCACGTTACGTATTTTATACATGTCGCCTCTCTTATAGTAAACAAACAGATACCTTAGCTTCTCCAGTCACAAGAGCGTTGGCGATGCTTCATTGACTTAGAAACAAATACAGTTCCCTCGCTCTCAACTCTCAACACACCCTCTACAGTTCTGGCGCCCTCACTCACCACGAACACAAAACCACATACATACCAAGCATGCAGTGAGGTTATTATGGCTGCTGTCATCTGTAAAGTGAAGGTACTTCCCCGTTGAGCTTCTCCAAATATCAGTGTGATGACATTCCGTACCCTACCTCTATAATGCAATTTTTGAAGTGAAAACTTCTTTAGCGGCGCTGAGCACTTTTTGGGATGGGGAAAAATTGTTAAATACGCGACAGAGTTTTGTGACGTCAGATGTGAAGGAGGTCAGTTTTTGCTGCTAGCCGATTCGACTTCATTCAAAACTGAACGCTATTCGTAAGAGTATAAAGCCGTTAAACACTTTTTGCAATAGCACATTCTGCAAATAAATTTGTAATTTTAACCAACGCGTCCTTCACCGTTTTGCTATTGAGAAAATTCCAAACTACTGAATACTTCAAATTTGGGCGTTATTCCTAAAGAGATAAAGCTTTAAAAATATTTGGCAATGGCAAAAACAAATTGGTATTTTGTTCGCCGCCGCCGACGGGCGAGCCGGCCCGTCGCACCCAACGCGCCCGCGGCTCGTCCGCCTAAATAATTGATATTTTTTTATAAATTTGCGTCAAATTCATTTTTAGAAAACTGTTACAATGTTATTGAGTTTTCACTTCTGCCGGCACTCCCGGAGTGCAACCCGGTCTTTTTTTTTGTGTTCGTACAATTACATTCGCAGTAAGTTATTTACAATACTTTAGCATACAATTTAACTGTCTGTAAAATGGAAGTACTCTTCCAGTTGAACTGCTCCAAATATGAGTTAGATGACATGCCACTGACTGACATGACCTCTCTATTTCATACTAAATAGATAAATATTTATTTTGTCTAAATAATAACACTTTTTTTATCTAAGCTGTAAAGTGTCCCACTGCAAGGCAAAAGCCTCCCCCCTTTGACTTCATCTGGAGCTATTTCCGTCATACTCACAGCAAGTTATTAATAATTTTTAAGCATACAATAATTTCGCTTCCAGCTACTGAAGTTTGCTATTCGTATGCGCTGCGCATGCGTACGCGCAAAGCAAACGTGCGCCGTCGACGCAGCATGGGTGGCCGGCGGCCATTGCCGGGATTAAGCAATATTAGTACAAATTAAGTTTATAGAATGATTTGCAATTTCAATTGGAGAGTAAGATTAATGTAGGTACTTAGCAGGGCTCCGCACCGGTCTGTTACTTATGACCTTAATTCTGAATTAATAGTGATTATATGAAGTGTAATCTGTATTATTGGAAGTAATTTATTAAAGCATAAATCTACGTATCTACAAAAAATATCGATACAAAAACTCGCGACAGAGCTAAATTTAGTTTCAGGTTGGTAGCATCGTGATATTAACTAACTAAGTAAAAGTGAAGATCAGGAAACATTTTTTGATTCATAAAAATCAAATAACTAATAATGCTATGCGAAGGGTTACCTATTATAAAAATAAACTTTGGAATATAATAAAATAAGTACTTTATTGTTCACTGTGTACAAGATCGATGACAAATGAAAATGTTTTAACAGGGTGTAATATGATTATGCTGATGTGTGTTACTCCAACATCACCCAGGAGCTCTTAAGTAGACTAGACCGGCTTCTAAATAACTGCATTCGTTTTGTTTTCGGCCTCCGTAAATATGACCATATCTCCGCCTTCCGCCGTCAACTGAACTGGCTTCCCATTCGCGAGCGCAGATCTTTCAGGATTCTGTGCACACTTTATACCATCTTATTTGACCCAGCTGCACCGGAATATCTTAAATCTAAATTTCAATTTGTTACACCCCGTCCCGGTTGCGAGCTACGTACATCCAGGAGTCTTAAACTCTCTGTCCTATTTCACCGTACTGGTTTCCTCTCAAATTCCTTCGCTGTTCAGGCTATTCGTCTGTGGAATGATCTCCCGCTTACCGTCAGGCAAGCTCAGAGCAAGTTCACCTTTAAATGCAAGTTGCGTAAGCATCTCTTATTAACCATTAAACATTGATGATCCTCATGATATCTTTGTTCGGGTACATTTAATTGTATGTATTTATGTAAGTATAAGTAAGTTTATATTGTATGCATTATATATGTATGTATATTAATTAAATTAATTGATTTGTGTTTCCATTCGAGTCTCTGTACTTAGGATCCTGCACCACTAAAGTTTCTGTTTAGCCCAATGGTTGACTGGTAGAGAATGCCTTAAGGCATTAAGTCCGCCAATTGTACTTCTATTTTTATATTTGTGCAATAAAGTTTAAATAAATAAAAAAATAAAAAAAATATAGAAATTAATTTTAAATTATCATTGTTTACAAAATAACTTGCTGCTGGATTTCCCTGTCTAGAGACTTTTGTTTATTATATCTCTTTCTTATTACATATTCGAAATACCAAGGTACGATTGCAAACCCATTAAATCCAACACAAATTAGGGATTACGAAAAGTTAATCTTTCCTTATCATTATTCTGAGCAACATTGAAAATCGACGGACCTTACAATTTCAATCTTTGGAATAAAGCCTAGACGCAAAGCATTCTCAGAAAGATTACGAACTGTCCAAGTCGGATTCAAAACCAGTCCTTAACCGCATAATTCCTTTAATACCCTCGCGTGGAAGCGACAATCCCAGCCTAAGTCTTGCAGGAGCATTGTCCCGTCTTGCCTCATTCAATTACTCATTTAGAATTATAAATACACGAATGGCATCGGCTCGAAACACTTCTGCTAATCTTCCAAACATCACAATACCTCGATTTTCAAATTCACAAAGCATTCTATTGTCACGACCAACAAAGATCTCGTCAATTATAATCCACAGGAAATCTTTCATCGCCCCGCCAAACAGTAGCAGTAGGCCGACCGCAACCAAAAAAACTTTTTATAAATTATTTGCGAAACTTGTTCGGAACCCTTCTCAAAGGCCGCTAGGAAGCGAAACCGATTGCTCGTGACGTGACGCCTTTTGTGACCGTCGAGTATTATGCTGTCAAAATACATAGGGATTTTGTTATTATTTTTGTGTTTGCGAGCACACTTAGCACCCTTTTGTCGGTCCTTCGTGGAAGGGATGTGTGAGCGTTTACGACATAACTACAGTTTCCTTGGTACCGTGTGAATGGGTAATGCTGAACTAATCACGCATCAAAATGCAAACAGTCCGCGATGCTATCGCGTCACGTCAGCTTTGTTGCGTTGATCTCCTCCGGGACCGAAGCTCATATGAGGCGGACACGTCTCCCTTGTCTCATCCGAAACGGCCTTAAAAACTTAATAACATTTTTGCGTGAGACGTCACACGTTGCGACGGTTGCTGCCAAATTAGACCATCACTTCGTGTAAGCACGCGTGGTTGCGCGCTTTGTCGCCCGCTCCGCTGGATATTTATTCAAATTATTATTCTCGCCGCCCTCTTGTTTCGCTGCGAATGAATTTTTCATGCTCACGACGCCGAGCCGGTGATTTCACTTTGAGTTTGCTCGACGCCAACGAAAATGAGTTTATTTATGTTGATATTTTTTCCTACACGTAGGTTTAATGGCGTCGGCTGCGCCCTCGACAACATATTGGGCGAGTAAATATTTAAACACGATAATTTGTTCTCGAAATAAGTTTTCCTTTTTTACGACCGCGTGTTATTTTTCGAAGAAGTCCGTGAGATAACGACGCCGATACAACACTAAATGGTCCTAAATCTTCGTGAGTAATCCCCATTATCAATTCAAACGTGTAATTTAAACAGGACGATAGTTCTTTTAAATCAGAGAACACCAAAGTAAATTATGCCTCTAAAGATACGAGCGTTATCAGAAATGATACGCATAAATCACCGCCGGGGAAACATGTTCTGACTCCGCCGCTAACTTTTAAATGGCTGTTATACGACTGTTTGTCAGACCTTCATGGTGCTAATCCGTCATCTATCTCGGTGACAAAACAACTTTCTTATTTCCCGTCACGTACGTGCATGAACTCGTGTCTCTTTAATTCCTCGTCAAATATTTGATTAGCATTTTCGTTTTGTTTATCGACCATTACCGCGTCTCCTTAATAGTCGGTAAATATGTCATCAATGTAAGAAGCGATGTAAGTAACGTCGCACTTTGTCCTCTGCTAATGGATTCACACAACAATAAATTTGAGCATGTTGACACGGCCCCGCCGTTTGTCGATATTATTAAAGCACACAGTCTTGTCACCGAGCAAATTTGTTTTGTTTTATTTAGAAAACAATGTTTAATTACTGATGCTATTAAGCTATTTGCTGAACATGCGGTGTTGTTTAAGTGTTTGCTTAACTAAGTAATCATATGATAAGTGATATCTCGTTGATAACGGTTGCTTTATTTGGGGCACAAACAGGAAAGGGTTTCAGTGCAGTGAATGCTTAATGGATTTCTTCCGGAAACAAATTAAGCAAGGTTCCCGTGGCCGTGCACTGTTTAGGTATGTAATGTTTTACATTTAAATTATTGTTTATATCCTTGTTATATTATCACATCTGTCTCTGCCTCTCTAAGGCCATAGAATAAAGAGTCAACAGTGGCAATCCAATAAGTATTAATAAATAATGGGCTCAGGATAATCCCCAGGGGAAAAGCTCATGGTGCATTTGAGGCGCGCGATAAATCTAATCAGATAGATGCGTTAGTTGCTAATGGAAATGAAAAAGCAAAAGTTGTTATAAAATTAGAAGGCAAAAAGATTATAGATACAAATTAGACTGTCAGTTTTAATTTAACACGTTTTAGATTGGATAATAAAGTCTTATTAGCGATTACAAAATGTATTGCTGAGTTTAATTTATCGACAATATTGCCAATCGTTAAAGCTGACGCTTGTTAAGTGCGTAATTGGCAGTAATCAAAATTTAACAGGTTAACGAGGTTACCTAATAGAAAAGGAGGTTAAGAGAACATTATGTTTTCATTAAATATTAATATTTCATCCGTTAACATGGTAATTATCTAATAAGACAAGCGTACTTTATGTAATAGTTGCATAATGTAATATTTTATCGTTTGACAGTGACATACGAGTTTCTTGTCGTGACAATATTATTTGCCATAGTCATAATGCTTTGATTTATGTTGCGAGTTGCGAGGAACCCATCATTGCGTGATATCGTAAAGAGGATTATCTGGGTACCTGCAATAAAATTGGATGAGTTTCTGAACATTTTCAAATTATTTTATGTATGAACAAACAATAATAAAATAGCGAAAGAGACATTACTTCCGCTATCTTGGTATAAACAATCCAACAAACTGTGGGCATAATGTTGCCCAATATACATTTTAATAGTTTTTATGTGGATTAGAATTTATATCAAATGTTATTAATTATTTATACACCGTTAAATCAACTATTTACTATATACATTAAATTAAATTCATTATTATGTCAAATCAAATTATGTCTTATATCAATGAATTTAATATCAATTAATGTACCTAATTAGGTCAGTTATTAATTATGTAAAGTAATTTTAATTGTTAATTAGGAATGCATGAATTTTATATTTTTATTTTATTTATACAAAACAATTTAAGTTATTATAATTATTGAAGCTATTTTAATTACCAATATTAATATATTCTATATGTACAACGGGACAAGTAGACAAATTCATTAGTAGATATTTGCGGCGGCGCAGCGACAGACTACGTCATCAGTTTACCGTTAGCCGGCCGCACACGACGCGGGCGCAGTCGCCCGCGGCCGCGCCCGGCAGTCTCTCAATCACCTAGACGCAAAACGCATGTCGCTGAGCCGCATACGCTACCGCTTAATTTCCTTTCGCTCGTGAACCTTACAGTGCTACTGCTTGTCCTTTTCTCCTTCTGCTTTACGCTTAAAAATATCTGTACGTGTGCTAAGGTTAAGTGCTTGTAAATAAACATTTAGTGCACATTGGATTGGGCTGTTTACATTTCTACACCGCTGCGAATTCCTACGGCAAGTAAGTGAAGAAAAGCCATACCACAACCCACACATCTACACTGGTGACCCCGACGAGGACACGGCACTATGGGTGGCGAGGGCACTCAGAACAAAGGAGAACCGTTAAAAGATGGCGCCGAACAATTAACGGCCGAGTCATGTCGGGTGGGCGTACGGATTCCTCCGTTCTATCCCGAGAAGCCGGCGCTATGGTTTGCGCAGCTAGAAGGGCAATTCATCTTGTCCAAAATAACGGCGGATGAGACCAAGTTTTATTACGCCATGGCGCAGCTCGAGCCCCAATATGCGGCAGAGGTTGAAGACATCATTACGTCACCTCCGGCCGTTGACAAATATATTAAGCTGAAGACGGAATTAATTAAGCGTCTTTCTGCGTCACGTGAGAGGAAGGTCCAACAAGTCCTTAACCTTGAGGAGTTAGGAGACAAGAAGCCTTCACAATTTCTTCGGCATCTTCAGAACTTGGCTGGACCTGGACTACCTGAAGACTTCCTACGCTCCATCTGGGTCAACAGACTGCCCCAGAGAACGCAAGACATCGTCGCGTCCCAATTAAAGTTATCACTGGAGGACTTGGCGGAACTCGCCGATCGCCTTCATGACGTCGTCACTCCAACTTCGCAGGTAGCTGCAGCATCCGCGCTGCCCTCCACTTCAGCGGAACCACTGCTGCTTCAAATTGCGGAGCTGACCAGGCATGTGCGAGCACTAGACGCCAAGGTTGGTAGGATGTCACGACCCAGAGAAAGATCGTCGAGTCACTCCCGGCAACGGTCTGCATCAAAAAGGTCGAGCTCCAACTACCGGAAGTTCCCTACCTGCTGGTATCATCACAAGTTCGGAGAGCAGGCTCGGAAGTGCATCAAGCCTTGTGATTACCAGTCGGGAAATGCGACGGGCAGTCGGTAATGGCGACGGGCGGCTGCCCAAATACAGGTCGCTTATTCGTCGTGGACTCCAAATCTAAGGTACCTTTTCTTGTGGACACTGGTAGTGATTTGTGCGTGTTCCCTCGTACCAAATTAAGAGACCGCAGAACGCCGACGAACTACAGTTTATGCGCCGCTAACGGCACAGTGATAAACACTTACGGTTACGTTCATTTAGTGCTTAATATAGGTTTGCGCCGTGACTTTGTCTGGCGATTTGTTGTGGCGGACGTCACAAGGGCCATAATAGGGGTTGATTTTTTATCCCACTATAATCTTGTTGTCGATTGCAGGAACCAGCGCCTTATCGACAACAATACAACGCTTGCGACCGCGGCTTTGCCTGCCCGGCCGTCTGATGTCATTTCCTCAGTCAAGGTTGTAACTGGTGAGTCTGTTTACCACACAATACTACGGGAATATCCCGACATCACACGCCCGTCTGGCATACACCGCACAATAAAACACAACACCGTACACCATATCCGGATTACACCCGGACCTCCGGTTTTTAGTGCACCTCGCAGGCTAGCCCCTGATAAATTAAAAATTGCCAAGGAGGAGTTTTCTTCTATGCTGTCTAGTGGCATAGCCAGACCCTCCGAGTCCCCCTGGGCGTCGCCTTTACATTTAGCTCCTAAGAAGGACAATGGCTGGAGACCATGTGGCGATTACAGGATGCTCAACGCACGAACAGTGCCTCATAGGTATCCCATACGCCACATCCAGGATTGTACGCATCACATCTCCGGCTGCCGCATCTTCTCCACCATTGACCTTGTTAAGGCTTATAATCAGATCCCCGTCAACCCAGAGGACATCCCGAAGAACGCCATAACGACGCCGTTCGGTCTTTACGAATTCCCGTTCATGACGTTCGGGCTTCGTAATGCTGGACAGACGTTCCAGCGCTTCGTGGATGAAATGTTGCGGGGTCTTGACTTTTGCTACAGCTACCTGGATGACTTTTTAGTCTTCTCGAAGGACGAGGAGACTCACAAATCCCATCTCCGGCAGCTGTTCACCCGGTTGCAGGACTTCGGCATGGTGATAAACACCTCCAAGTGTGTTTTCGGAGCTCCAGAGGTGACGTTTCTAGGCTACAGCATCTCTGCTGAGGGTACCAAGCCGCTTCCTGCTAAGGTGGAGGCAATCAACGACTTCCCTGCGCCCAAGAACGTACGGGAGCTCAGGCGATTTCTGGGCATGATGAACTTTTATCGCAGGTTCATCCCTGATGCTGCCCAGCATCAAGCTCCATTGAACGCTCTTCTTACAGGGTCGGTGAAAGGATCACATCCGATCCAATTCTCATCTGCGGAGCAGAACGCCTTCCAGCGTTGCAAGCAGGACCTGAGCCAGGCTGCCTTACTAGCACATCCGGACGCCAATGCGAAGCTTTGCATTGTCACAGATGCTTCCGATGTGGCTATGGGCGCAGTGTTGCAGCAGTTCAACGAGGAGAAAGGCTGGGAGCCATTAGCTTTCTTTTCGCGCAAACTGAGTCCTGCTCAGCGTAAGTACTCGCCGTACGATCGGGAGCTTTTGGCTGTGTACGAGGCGATTAAGTATTTCCGGCACATGGTTGAAGCCCGCGACTTCAGAATTTACACAGACCATAAGCCGTTATGCTTTGCCTTCCATTCTCGTAAGGAGAATTGCTCGCCCAGGCAGTTTCGTCACCTCGACTTTATCGCGCAGTTCACTACAGACGTCAGGCACATCTCGGGTAAGAACAACGTCGTAGCTGATACTCTTTCGCGGATCGAGGAAATCACGCCGCCAGTGGACGTCAGTAAGCTGGCTGCAGCTCAAGATAGCGACCCAGAGTTAGAGCAGCTACTGAGCAGCGACAATGCGTTGTGCCTGACGAAAGTCCTGATACCCGGGACTAATGCTGAGCTGTACTGCGACGAGAGGAGCGATTCTACGACTTCGAGACCATACGTGCCATCGGAGTTAAGGCGACGGGTCTTTGAGAGCCTACACTCGTTCAGCCATCCCGGCGCGAACGCATCGGCAAGGCTCGTAGCCGAAAGGTATGTCTGGCCAGGGGTCAGAAGAGACTGTCGAGAATGGACTCGGAACTGCCTGGCTTGCCAGCGTTCGAAGGTCACTCGTCATGTCTCCACTCCACTGTCATCCTTCAAGATTCCCAAGGCAAAATTCACCAACATTCACATCGACCTGATCGGACCACTCCCGCTCTGTCAAGGTTTCAAGTATTGCCTCACCGCCGTTGACCGTTTCACGAGATGGCCTGAGGCAATTCCAATACAAGACATGACTGCGGAAACCGTGGCACAGGCCTTGCTGCACGGTTGGATTGCTCGGTTCGGATGTCCAATAGACATTGTGACTGACAGAGGACGGCAGTTCGAGTCTGCGCTCTTTAAGCAGCTGTCTCACTTGGCAGGGTTTGCACATAAGCGTACCACCGCTTACCATCCTGCCTGTAATGGCATGGTTGAAAGATTCCATCGCCAGCTAAAAGCCGCTATAACCTGTCACGCCAACAGTACGTGGGTTGAATCACTCCCACTAGTGTTGTTAGGCGTAAGAAATGCTTTTAAAGAGGACCTTCAAGCCTCATCCGCGGAGCTAGTCTACGGTCAACCCCTGCGGATGCCCGGTGAGTTTTTCAACCCGCGTGCTGACTTGATTCCTGACGTGACGGATTACTTGTCTCGGCTTCGCTCGTTCACAAAGAACTTGCAACCGACACCAGCTTCCCGTCACATAGGTCAGAAGCGCACGTTCATATTTAACGATTTGGCAACATCCTCGCATGTTTTTCTTAGGGATGACACATTGTGCAAATCGTTAAAACTTGCGTACACAGGACCCCACAAGGTTCTGCAAAGAGGTCCAAAGATATTCACTTTGCTCGTGAATGGTAAGTCTGTGACAGTATCTGTAGACCGTGTCAAGCCAGCCTACATACTGCACGACACACACACTACTCGCACTACACATAAAAGACAAACACATAACGACACTCACAAGACCACCACCAGTTCAACGTTGAATGGGGAAAGTGACATCAGGCGTACAAGGTCAGGCCGTGTAGTCCATTTTCCTGATTATTATCGCCCTTAGGACGGTCTCTGGAGGGGGGTGATGTGGGCATAATGTTGCCCAATATACATTTTAATAGTTTTTATGTGGATTAGAATTTATATCAAATGTTATTAATTATTTATACACCGTTAAATCAACTATTTACTATATACATTAAATTAAATTCATTATTATGTCAAATCAAATTATGTCTTATATCAATGAATTTAATATCAATTAATGTACCTAATTAGGTCAGTTATTAATTATGTAAAGTAATTTTAATTGTTAATTAGGAATGCATGAATTTTATATTTTTATTTTATTTATACAAAACAATTTAAGTTATTATAATTATTGAAGCTATTTTAATTACCAATATTAATATATTCTATATGTACAACGGGACAAGTAGACAAATTCATTAGTAGATATTTGCGGCGGCGCAGCGACAGACTACGTCATCAGTTTACCGTTAGCCGGCCGCACACGACGCGGGCGCAGTCGCCCGCGGCCGCGCCCGGCAGTCTCTCAATCACCTAGACGCAAAACGCATGTCGCTGAGCCGCATACGCTACCGCTTAATTTCCTTTCGCTCGTGAACCTTACAGTGCTACTGCTTGTCCTTTTCTCCTTCTGCTTTACGCTTAAAAATATCTGTACGTGTGCTAAGGTTAAGTGCTTGTAAATAAACATTTAGTGCACATTGGATTGGGCTGTTTACATTTCTACACCGCTGCGAATTCCTACGGCAAGTAAGTGAAGAAAAGCCATACCACAACCCACACATCTACAAAACCATAAACTATTCATTACTATCATAATAAATCCGTGCACGGAATCGAGATATACTGTCTTATTTATGTCCCATTCATTTATTTTAGTGACAGCCATAACGTCTGTCAGTTTAGTAGCTCGGCCCCACACCCCAATGTAAATATCGTTCCTTTATCTATCTTTAACAATTTCGTAAACTCACACTAAACCTTCAACGGAATATAAATTACATCAACACCAAAATATCTTAACCGTTCATCAGCAAGAAGTTTTGTTAAAAACGACGTTATTTCCTGGAAATAAGAATCACTGTATTGATGGTGACTCAAACTTATATTGTGGTAATTCAGGCAAAAAACATCGTCTCAAATTGCCCCTGCCAATAAAAAAGGGAGGCACAGGGTTGAAATTTTGTTTATCGTTATCTTTATGGTGGCCCACATTTATTATTGTATTCATGCGTGTAGCATGGTACTGTATAAGGTTAAACTTTTGAATTAGGGAATGTAAATTACCATTCGTTTCGATAAGCATAACAACTGTCGACATATACTTGTACCCATTTGGAATTCCAAACGTGAGCGGAATGCTTAAAGAAGTAATAATAAGTTTTAAATTGAAATAACCAATAATAAAACTGAATCTTGCACTTAATTCGTTATGTCGATCCCTTTTCGGGTCAAAGCGAGTTTGTTGTTTTTTTTGTTACGATACAAGAAAATTAGATTCAGATATACAAATACCTTGGACAATGCTACCTAATATTTGTAATCATATTCTAATCCATAAAACAAAATGTGCACATGGTAATGTATCCGTTTAAACAAATTATAAAAGCGTAACCTAATAAAAGTACAACTCACTTCAGTCCTTGACACAATCATGGTGTGGGAGTGGATATCATATTATTATCTAGTTCAGACGTAATAAAATAACTTTGGCACCCTTTTGCTATTAGGATTTATGCAGCGCGTAATAGTATAGGAAGGAGTCCATAAAGTGCCAGTTTAAAATTATCATGATTTAAAATGTCATTCAACAAACACGAAAATATTTGCTAAAATTCAAATTTGTGAAATGAAATGATAGAAGTAGCCAGCTAAGATTTATATACGCATAAATTGTCCAATTGAGTAAGAAAATGTTTACCAAAATATTAGCAAATTGCATGTAACACATGCATTTGCATGACATTTGCTCGACATTTATATCAACGACGAACGGTAACGGACTTTAATTGTTGAGCCATTTAGAGCTCACTTTATACTGGACAGTGGACACTTCATAGCTTAACCACTTAAAAACTTAAATTAGTCGACACCTAAATTGCTCAACAATAAAAGACCGTACTACACTTAAATGCATTAAAAATTTTAAACATAACTTCTACACACGATGCTGTCATGATCAGTTTTTTGCTTGAATTTTATGTAGATTTTGAATCTATCGCATTTTGTCACATCCCTAACTACTGCTGTTGCATTTACCTCAAATCTTAAGTTTTCCTCATGCTGTCCTTTATTTACAAATATTGAATATTTATCCTAAAGCACAATACCGACAAAAACTTGACACCCAAAATCCCAAAAGACCAATGCCCGTCACGCAAATATAGATCTGGTAGGTTCTGCCATAAAGTTTTACAATTGCTTTTTGTGGTAGCGCCAGCCATGTCGGCATACAATTCGGCGATCGCCAAAGTGTCGGCGCAGACAGCCTGCGATCGACAATGAACGTCGTTATGAGCGTCGTTAAGTATTGTCTTGTCGTCTTTTAAGTTGTGCCGACATCGATTTTGGGGCCACGAACTGAGGCGAAAGCGGAGCGGACCGCTTGATTAAATTTAATAAATCCTACTATAAATACGAAAGTTTGGATGTTTGTTACTCAATCACGTTTCAACGGCTTAACCGATTTGGATGAAATTATGCAGGAAGATAGTTAGTACAGCCTGGATTAAAATATAGGATAGTTTTTATCCCGGTCTACGCAGTTACGTTTCTTTGTGATGACCGTTCTAACCAATTTGTATAGTTACCGTTATTTGCCGAAAATTGGACATTATGAATTCTGTTTTATAATGATGCATCAACAAAATCATTAAAGTCTATAAGTACTCCAGTAAATGAACTTGTCTCGTTACCTTGTTATTAAGACCGTTTTCAGATCGCTACACTTCTACTCAGTGATGTATTTTTAATACTACATACATATATGATCAAGACAAGCGTAAAGATTTTGTTTTACAGTCTTTTCTATGTGTTCGACTTCATGAGGAACCGAACTGCTTCGAGGCCAATTGCATATGGTCACGATCCTCGGTCGATGAAGAAGAATCCATCATCAAAATATCGCTTCAACTCGTACCGTATTACTTAACGCGAGTTTCGTGGCCTCGACTGACAAGTGCCTATGCAAACGGCTCACACTGAAAATTATTTACAACACGCGGCATTTTGAAAAGGCCATTTATTGCCACCATAAATACTAATACAGCTCAGGGGAAATTTATTTTGACTCACATTATTTATTACTAAGGTGCCGCCTGGTTTTTTCTCGATATCTTCTATCTTGATGACTTACTTTCGTGCGATTAGTATTGACTCTTTAATGTTATCTCTTATCGTTAGTGATATTAGTAATGGATTAGTTACTAAGTTGTTTATCTGGCCTGTTTAAGTTTGATGAGTATAATCGCGGCAAACATGGTGTACTAATCTTTTACAACTATTGCATACTCAATGTTCGATAAAATAAATAGACAGAATACAATATTTAGTTGTTGTTACGTAGGTAGTAAGCCTAGTCTGTTTATTTTTTTTAGATATTAAGAATCCCCGAGTAGTTTCTGGTGCAAAGGTTGTCTATGGCTCTCCAATGTGGAATAATTTTAAGAAAAAAAAAATAAGAAAGATTATGGGCATTTTTGCATGATAACAGATTATTTTCAGTTAATTTAATCTTAGAACCTGATCTTTTGAACTACCTACTCATCTGAGCCGAAGGTAGCCTTAAAACATAAGCAAATTAAGTATAATACGTATTAAGCGACATGAAACCTATTGAAGCTACTATAAAAGAGATCTAAAGAACTTCTACAGCAATAAAATCACTAAGGGCACTCAACCATAACAGAATATCTTGTGAAATCGACACCTTTGCTATAAGATTTGTTGTCTCACGGAAGATCAAAGGGAACTGGAATAAGAGCAGCTGCCGACTGAAAAAGGAAGGCTAAGTTTGAATTCTTAGGTTCCATGAATTTGGACTGAGATGCAAAGATTTATAACTGGCGGTAAAATTCCTGCTTCAAATGTTTCACGGTCGCAGTGAACTGGAAGCTATGGATAAAAATATTGATATACCTATGGACAAACGATTTGATTAGGTATTCTATTAGTGACGAATATTAAGAAAGAATTATTGATGACATACCTTATTTTGAATCGATTTTTCTGTTGTTCCTGGGATGATAAGAAATTATCATATGTATTACCAAAACAAATACATTCCAGTTAAACAAGTTATATCTGAAAATTATGCTACGATTTACAATTATCACCTCCGTAATTTAACAATAAAAATAAAATAAAAATAAAAATCATTTATTTCGACTTCCTTACTGGGATTTGTTTGCCACTACGTGAATCAAATGACAATGATTCATGTAATGGTAATCAAATCTCTCTGACAATGCCCTCAGGATGGGATTGGAGCTAGCCCGGACCCTGCGCACCAGGGATGTACAGCGTTTCCTCATTATGGTGTAGAAACAATCTACCCCGGCCTCCGCGAACATCCCTGATGCGCTACAGAAACGGGGTAGCCCCATCATCACCGTAAAGGCATTGTTATATTGTACACGAAGAGCGTTGTACTGTTTCTGCGTATGATGAGTCCATAGACTAGCCGTATAGAAATTGGTGCAGAATGCTCTAAAGAGTATGAGCTTAACACCCACCGAGCAACGACTAAATCTATCTACAATGGTACCAAGGGGAACAAAATATCTTCGTACCTAGTTTGAAACTTTGAGGCTCCAAAATAATCATTTTTATTTCAAAACAATGTAAAACATCAGAACATTTAAATCTATATACATTAGTTTCAATACAAACTAACAAGTTATTAACATTGCCGTGCTTAGTGTACCTAACGAAATGTATTCAAATAAACAATAGTGAAAGTCAAATTCAAGTTTTAAACAAAAATAATGTTCACTATGTTTCCCTCCCCGTCGCGCCGGAAGACGCAAGATGCTTGTCTCGGCTTTACGATGGTGATAAACCGACAATGCTCATGAATGAGTTTGTTATATTTTGCAAGCTTATCTACGATATTGTTGGTTGTTGTCCGATATCGTTTTGGAGATGCGTAGTTTGCCATTTGGTTTAGAAATTATGTATTGTTATTGAGAAGGTAAAGTAAACTTACGGTTGGTCAGAATCTACAGACAAAAATAACTTATAACTTTGTATACAAAATAGATATCGCCATGTCTAGGTCTGAAACTTATTTCCGACCCAGATGTAGCGGAAGGGCAGCAAGTAGAACATATTTCATACAAAGTCTCTAATCGCTTTATTTAAAAATAAAAATAAACTATTATAATTTGTACAATTACAAACTAGTATCCGCCCTAGATATGGCCCGCCATCCATACTATACTAATATTATAAATGCGAAAGTGTGTGTGTTTGTTTGTTTGTTTGTCCGTCTTTCACGGCAAAACGGAGCGACGACTTTACGTGATTTTTTATGTGGAGATAGTTGAAGGGATGGAGAGTGACATAGGCTACTTTTTGTCTCTTTCTAACCCCCCACTTCCCTAAAAGGGAAGGGGTGGGGGGTGAAAGTTTGTATGGAGCTACGATATAAACGAGTTCCACGCGGACGGAGTCGCGGGCAGGAGCTAGTTGTATATAAAAGGTGTTATGTTATTTCAGTATGCCGAATTAAAATGAGTTTCCACCGTGCCGAGGACTCTTAACAAGCATATATCCATACAATTGATAGAGCGAACTATAGAATATTATTTATACTAAACGGGACTTAATCGCGTATAATTCAATTATTTATTTATCTCACTGAGGTCTCCCGACGTGAGGTGTGTTGCAACATCCATGGTCATGGCGTCATGGGACAACAATAATTAATACTATGAATTATTTAATTATACGCGATTAAGTCCCGTTTAGTATAAATAATGTGTGAAAATCGTGAAAGTTTAAATGAACTATACAATGTGTATTGCTTATACTTGATCAAACGAAATGTGCGGATACTAGACAAAAAAATATCGATAAAAAAAATAAAAATAAAAATTATAGGCTAACTATTTAAAACATTAAGGCGTTTTAAATTTTTTTCTGATGAATATTTCCGAGTTTGGTTTTTAATTCATATCTTTGCGTCTAAACGGTGAAGTTTCTCAAAAGTAGTCTTGTTTTAAAGCTACAAAATGCAGCTAATCGACCAACCAAAACATAATAACAATATCAAACATAAACCTACAAAAAAAAAGTAATTAGTAGAAATTTGTGAAAAAGAACAGTCTTTTTTTTAAATTAGTGTCTGTAACTTTAAAACTAGCAGTTTGAGGTAGACTTTTTTGCACTTTTTTGGCTTTTTTTTTTTTTTTGGTAGGCTTTTTTTATTTTTTTTTTATTTTTTTTATCGATGTTTTTTTGTCTAGTATCCGCACATTTCGTTTGATCAAGTATAAGCAATACACATTGTAGAATGTTCAAATTGACATTTTATTAAAGAAAAAAAGAATTTATATGACAGCTATGCTTACAAGTCTTGCAACCAACATCACAGTAACATAATGGTATTTTCTATGAAATGTTTCTTTTCTTCTTCTTCAAAATAATGTAATTTAGTATATCTTTTTGCGTGTCTTGTCTTTATACAATAATCTTAACAGGAAATACCAATTAGGTTTATCTAACGTTGTTACCATTAAGCCAGCTCTTGTTAATATGAATTCAATACACTAACTGATAAGACCGAGATATTTCAGAATAAAAACATATTGAGCTCCTTTTCCAAGTTAGCTAATTTTCAATAAAAATACCAGCTATCTTCTACCTACATCAACAGCTTTTATTTGTTCCTATAACAAGTCAACAAAAACCCAGATAATATTTAGAATTTTTCTCTTTACTCTTTTTCGAGGAATCTATATGGACAAGCTCGACTCCAACTTAACCACTCAATATTTTTATGGCAGTTATAATAAACAAGGCAACTATAAAGAAAACAAATGTTTGTTTGGACCTCCCCAGTGCAGGCTGTAAAGTTGTTAACGCTAAATTGTTATCTTGGCTGTTAAAAATGGTATTGCGCTTTGTAAAGTCCCAGGTGAAAGCGCAACAATTGATGTTTTATTGGTTGTAAATAATGTTAATATTAGAACTAGCGTTTCTTACTCTATTAGTTCTATGATTCGTTTCAGAAACCGTCTTTCGATTCCAAGGCCATTTAGGTAAGTACTGAAAATATTGTTTTTCGTTATAATATATCACAAGGCATAAACGTCAATGTGAATATGTATAATTTTGTGTCGATATATATAAAAGAAAGTCGTGTTAGTTACACCATTGATACGAGGGTCAAACTGAAAGTTCTTAGAAAATCAAAAACTGAGCAATCAAGCAACTTATTACTTTTATTATATCTTTTCAAAATAGCCTCCCTTCACATCAATACATCGCTGCATTCGATAGAACCACTGAGAAAAGCACTTTGCCCACTCGTCCTTAGGGGTCTCTTCGACGGAAAGAAACGCAGCCACTGCTTCGTCGGCGTCCATAAAACGTTTTCCTCGAAGTTTTTCTTTAATTTTTGGGAATAAATAAAAATCACAAGGTGCAAGGTCGGGGCTATAAGGTGGGTGACCCAGTAATTCCACGTTTGCCGTCGCCAAATAGTCGATCGTTTGCTTGGCGGTGTGCGATAAGGCGTTGTCGTGGTGAAGCAGGATCCTACTGCGAGGCCGTTTTTCTCGAACTTTTTCCAAGACAAGTGGTAAACAATTATTAGTGTACCACTTCGCAGTAACTGTTTTTGGATCCTCTAAAATAATTGTTGCGTAATGACCAGTCCTTCCGAAGAACGAGGCACCATCTTTTTTCCCACACTTCGACCTCTCTTCACTTTAGTAGGCAACTCCTCGGAAGGAAACACCCACTCAGCAGACTGTCTTTTAGTTTCAGGATCATAACAGTAAATCCAGCTTTCGTCACCCGTAACTACGTCGAACACAGCATTTGAGTCACCTCCGTTGAATCTTTGACCCATTTCACGGCACCAATCAACACGACGGACTTTTTGGGCTTCTGTCAAATTATGAGGTATCCACCGGGCACAAAGCTTCCTCACCGCTAAATGTTCATGGAGGATTTTGTGGACTTGACTCATACCAATGGCTAAGCTTGTACGAATCTGCTGATAGGTTACTCTTTTGTCAGTCTCTATCATACGCCGCACAACACTGATGTTATCTTCAGTAGTCGCCGTAGAAGGCCGGCCCTCACGCAGATCATCAGTGAGATTAGTGCGGCCACGTTTAAATTCATTAAACCAGTTGTAAATAGTAGCACGAGATGGGGCTTCATCGTGAAAGGCCAATCGAAGTCTATCATAACTCGAAAGTCGTAAAAAATAATTGCTCGAAAATTTTCTCGCGTTAAATTCATGCTCACGTAGTACACACAATTTTCAATTTGCCGCCAAATCGTAAAACAAATGACAATCGAGTGGAATTCGTACACAAAAATATTAAGAAAGAGTTCCATTTTCAAATTTTGAACTTATTGTTTTATTATATTTATTACAAGTGGCCAGTTCTAAAGACTTTCAGTGTCGCCCTCGTAACTCAAGAACGGCTAAATCGGTATTTATGATGTTTGATTTATTGGCTTTGCCTTCACTCCGAACAATGATGTACCTAAGATATAAATTAAAAACCGGTCAAGTGCGAGTCTGACTCGCACACCGAGGGTTCCGTACAAACTATCAATTAACTTAAGGTAAAGTAAATGTCCCAATATTTGTTAAATTAAATTACTTATTTTAACCCAACACAACAGAATTCAATAAAGACCATCGAACTACCAAGACAATTGAATCGCGATCTTTTTTTGACCTGCTATTGAAATATACCCGTCTCAACCCCATTAATAGAAAAATCTTAACAGCGCGAAGTAGGAATGGGGTCAGCGCCATCTATCGGCCCCATTTGGTACTAACGTGCAAGGGCCATCAGCTTAGTATGTATGTTGGTATTTTACCGAATATTGTTTATCACGTGAACCGATCTCGATTATTATTTTTTTATTCGAAAGAGAGTTCTTCTATTATAGTCTTATAGGAATTTCAAAACAAAAAAATACTTATAAAGTTGATTAAATTGCAAATTTAACTAGGAACTGATTTTAGAAAATAAAACAAAAAATACGCTAGATACAGAAAAAGTTATACTTTTCCAGTAATATTCATGTTTATCTTAATCACAAGTAATTTTTTCTAATTTTTCGCTTGTATAAGTTCGGAGATAAGGGGGGGAATGGTATTTTTTTTTTACATTTTCCTTCATAGATCAAAATTAAACCAATGAAGAAAAAATAAATGTTTTAAAATGTCCAACTCAAGCCCTTTCATATGATACCCCACTTGACCTGGTAACTAAACTTTGAATTTTTTGCCCCCCTCTTATCCGTAATTTTAGATAGATATTAAAATATATATTAAAATTTTTCATGTTCCATACACGTGGATTAACTTTCTTTAAAACTATTCCAAATTTCAAATGGATAGCATTAGTAATTCCTGAGATATTTAACTTTGTGACAGACAGACAGACAGACGGAGTCGCACCATAAGGGTTCCGTTTTTACCTTATTGGTCCGGAACCCTAAAAAAGAGGTAGATACGTTGTCTTCACGAAATTCCGTGTTTAAAAATGGCCACCGAATCTGACAGCATAAGTTTGACATCCATTGACAACGCGAAGTTGAGGCAAGTTGGTGCAAGGGACTCAGTTTTAGTGTGCCACTTTTAGAGCGCTCATACCTCTTTTATATATCACATCATTGACTCCGAATAGCAGAATAACTAATAATACATAAAACTTTTTTTTTGATATTGTACGCAGCCTCAATACCTACTCTTTTAAACACCTACTTATTTGGAAATCTTGGTCGAATTGTAAATTCTTTTTCGTGTATTCATTGTGTGGTTATAAGATGATGCGAGAATCGTAATATTTCGTTCACAATGTACATACTTGCGCTTTTTATGAAACTGATATTTTAGCGCAAAACAAAACTTCAATCGTTTCAATGCACTCTTCATTCCAAGTGTTTCAAATGCATTTGCAGATACTAATGCTCCATTCACTTGGCCAACAGTGGGCATACTTGAGACGCTCTCAACTCATCAATACCAACAGACATCGGCTCGCTAATGGGTGTTAGATCAAAGCGATGCGCGGGCGCCTTCAGAGAGATTTTACATAAAAACAATGCATATTGCTTAGCTCTTAAACCTGTCTTAAAAGGTTCATTTTTGTTTAATCATGCTCTCTTATCTTTTGGTTTTTCAGGAGCAAAAACAAATACACGAAAGCGTTCAACGTAATCCTTATTGTTATTCGAATATGGTTGATAATGGCCTTTTCCTTTGAGTTTTTAAATGGTTTTTATGTGGCTCTTGACAGCTGTGCCTGCTCTCGATACTGACGTAGCACTTGACACACAACATGTGTTTACGACTTTGTTATAGGCACGTAGAGTTGTCAAAGAGAAATGTTAGTGAAGAAAATATAATATTAACCCTAATTGAATAATAGAAAACACCCAACTCAGCTAACTTTGGATACTGTCTCTAACAAAGAAACTCAAACAATAAAGAGTCGGCAACGCCCTAGGTTATGAGTGAATTTATATGCATTTACTTACGAGAAAATATAAAAATAATTAACTATCATTATGGAGAAGAGGAGAAACGAAAAGAAAATTGTTTTATTTGCCGAATACATTTTTAAATTAAAATTAAATTATACAATGTTTTATATCAGCTTTTCAATATCCATAAATTGTTAGTAAATCTTAATCTAAGTTAGTTAGTATGTGCAATGTGCATACACATGTTCTTATATCTACTTGACTCTAAATTGACCGCTTTTATTTGGGTGAGCAGTATATTAAAATAGGGCAGTCGTACTTGTCAGCTATGACAACCAGGATGCTGTTGGAGCTTCCTCTGAGCCTGTTCAACAGCGAGGAGATCTTTTTACGCATAAGTGCCTGATAACTGTCCGTGAGGGCCTCCCAAAACATAAGCGAGGCACTACAGCACCTTTGCAGTTCCAACAGCATCCTGAACGCATTACAAGTATTATACTGTACCTACACGCAGGGCGTTACAGACTTTTTTAGTGTACGTTACCCACAGGCTGCTCGAGTTAAATTATTGGCAGAACGCTTTAAACAGTGTGTGTGTTTACCTAAGATGGTGTACGATAGTTTTCAGTTCGGTGTACCCAGCCTTCGTGCAGGCTTGCAAATTATTTGGTGTTTGTACAATAATACACCAAAGAATACCAAAATGCAATAAAGATTACAATTAATTAATAATTTGAGAAAATCAATCCTTTATGCGAAAGTAACTCTGTCCATATGTTACCTTTTCCGCTTGAACTGCCGAAGCAATTGTGTAATACAGGGTGTTTTTCTGAATTTCCTTGAACTTCGGCATATTGCAGAGTCCATTCACCGAAACAAAGTAGCGTAATTAGTTTTTCAAAAAAAAAAAAAATTTTTTTTTTCGATTTTCATACAAAATAATTAAATTTAGCATTAACGGTTATTGTACAAGAGTTAATGAAAAGTTAGTGTCAAATGTGATAATGTTCACATGACATCACATGACATGCACGTCAAAAAACCGTTTACACTGGTTAAAGTTGCATAACTGATTAAATTAAAATGTTGAATATCTTGATAACAGGAAGAGTTAAGATACTGGTGTCTTGGAGAAATTACCTTTATTTGACCTAAGCTATTACACGTTGTATAGAAAGCTGAAGCCTAGGTACATAGACTGCTATTTTTTATTCGCCCCGGAGGAAGGTGAGTTGACACAGTCTGAATCTCACTTCGTTACCAATTAGGTACCCCAATTAGCAATAATTAAAAAAAAACACCACCTTTTTGTTTTCTGTGTAGGTATACTTATTACTGCCACACCGTAGTCCGTAATAAGGTTACTTAATAACCAGCTTGTAAAATTCAACGGCGTCTATGAGTCGAATGTGGAATGATCCCAGTTTCGTTTGATGTTAGCCGCATCCGGCGTCACAATGCCGCGTTATCTTCGCTCTGGGTTCGAACCCTGACAGGGCTTTTTGCGTGGGGATTAGTTGAAGAAAAAGCAATAAAGTCGACCATGATAGTCGATAGTGATGGTAAAAAGTGGGGCATATTTATCTGCTGTTTATTTTCCAATCGTGAAGAAGGTACGCACCGCAGAAACTAATAAGACAGACCATAGTATGAACCACGCTCCTAGGATCCACATGAGGTACTCTTACAGAAATTAATACCAAATTCAATTTTAAAACTCCTGTCACTGAACGAAATTTGACACACGGCTAATCCATGTTGAATAGATGACTAAAACCTTTATTAAAATAACACTTAAATCATGAAATCTCAGTATAAATAGTCCTGAAATTTCCACCTTGATAAACCAAATAAACAGCTAAGCCTCCGATGATGTTTATTCGTATCAGTGAACAAATTGTGTACAAAATGTAACGAATGTAGAAACCCAATTTGGCTTATACCCACATAATAATGGCTGTTTACACTCGGCTAGCTCCAGCTATAGCCGTGTAATTGGTTTAGAGAACCAACCGTGGTATTCACAACTTACATTTGGGACCAGTTAATTCTGACCTCTAGTAACACATAGTTGTTATGGACAACGGTACAAATTTTGTTGGGTACTAGATTGAGGTGAGTTGAGCAAGGTTGTGAATGTCGTACCTGCCCAACCGTATCAGAATTGCGGTAACATTCATAAAAGGATGGTTGAAGACGGATCAAAAAACTGTCAGTCTTCATTAAACGACGCTTTAACATCACCGTAAAATGTTTGATGTTGAGGTGTTTACCAAAGAATTTAAAATGATATATATTTGTGTTATGTACGATTGTGTAACAAATATCACAGCAAACAAGTGGTTTACAAGCCGCTCAATATGACAATAATGTCATGGTAGGTATTACGTTTTGCTTAGATATTTTGAAGTCTTGGATGTTACGATGTATGTGATGACTGTACTAAAATGCTACAAACAGTTTCGAAACACAAAAAAATTGCGATGAAACACTTCTTTATGAAAAATCTAATTTAATAAATTAAGTATTACGCAAAATCTAGTTTAAGATCAAACTAACAATATTTCGTTAGGTTTCTTGCGGTTCTTCTCAAAAGTGGCTTTTCCTTTTGACATTGGCAAACTCAAATCCAGACGCCACAAGAAAATAGACCCGTTTTCACTTCCCCTGTGTTGATGTCACTTAACATAAACTTCTGGTTCTGTGCCTACTTGCAAGTCAACTATTTGCAAGTATGTAAAACCGTAAATTTTCAAAAGTTTAATATTCCTAACAACTATGCAAGTTAAGGAAAATTCTGTAATAAATGTATAATCTAGCAAATTGCTTTAATTATTTTAGAAATCATGAAAAAACATAAAGAACCTCACCTCAGTGGATCATGATTTTTAGCCGGAACGAACAATGCCGATAAGTGTGAACTCAATATTCAAAACTTTAGTTACTGTAAAACGACGCAGACTTATGTACAACACGAAAAAATATCTTTAACAAACGGGACGAGAGAAGAGGCCTCTAGGCCCCTTCGGCCCCACCGGCCCCGTAGTCCCAACCGGTCCAATCGCAATAAACATGTTTTTTGTTTCGCGTGTCCGCGCGCTGTCAAATATATTACAGCCCGCGGGTTATTTACTACCCAGTCCTCCGCCCATACATTATACTTAGTATCTTTGTTTGGACACAATAAGCAATATTTCTAAAGGGCCGACGTCGCCCGCAGCTGTTGATATGGGTCCCCAAATTGACATATTTAATTTGATCGCTACGGAGGGTCCGGAACCCGTGTTTGACAGGTTTTAGTGTCGGATTAACATTAACGTTATGGACTTAGCCCTGTCAATACAGTGAAATATCGTCGCTTTATTTACGTATACCTAAGTACACGAAGCGTCGACATACGGAATGGCTTCGTGGAACGTTGGAACAGATCAATTCCCCTTTGAACTGAGCACAAAGCGCCTCGTAAAAGAGTAAGTAGTTCCAAATGTAGCAGGCGATGACGCCGCCGTAATAAACGTGATGTCGGGTAAAAACGCGCGGTGCAGCGGTCAGGTACGGCGGCGAGTCAAAGCGTCATGGGTGGCACGCCACCAACACCCGCGCACGTCTCAATCCGCACCCGGCTTCAAGCCGCCTTTCCTTTTCACCCTACCGCAATGCAGCTATGTGTCGTTTCCGCTTTATTTTTTATCGCCGCACGCTGCAGCGGAGACGTCCAGCCCTCTCGTTCTAGTAAAGCTCTACTGTATCGCCGTCTCGTGTCCCCCGCGCGGGGGGCTCGGTGGGCACTGGTGGGGCTCGCTCGCTCACAGTCCTCGCAGCCGCTAGAGCTGGGTCGTTTCGACTTTTCCGTGAAACGAAACGTAACCGTTTTTTTCTCTCACAAAACTGTTTTGAAAAACAGTTTCAAAAATAACTAGTTTCTCCGTGCGTTGGCGCCGTCGCCGGTCGCCAAACGAAGTGAAACGAAAAAACGGATGAAACAGGTTACAGTGTTCGAGTTACGTTTTCACGTTTTGCATTGCAACCGTTGCGTGTGACCGTTCGATCGTTTTTATAAAAACAGTTTGTGTTTCTAGCTACAAACTGTTATTCCGTTATTGTACGAGAAACCGTTTTTGAAAACGCTTATGGGAAAAAACGCCCAGCTCTAGCAGCCGCCGACTCGACCGCACGCGTTTGCTCGCGATCCGTGACACAGAGTAGTTGCCAGAGGCGTTCCGTGACCAGTGAAGTTTACAAGTGACAGTAAAAGTTATCTCCAAATGGTGGTTCTTGAAGACGGAGGAATGATGGCTACTAATCCTAATCAGTATTTACAACCTGATTATTTGGCTCCGCTTCCTTCCTCTGTAAGTATTCGACTTAGATTTAATTTGATAATTTATCTTTTTTTTTAATGTAAATGTTGTACGAAATAAATACACTACAAAGTATGCAATTTTTCTCCTTCTCTGATGGCAAATTTAGGTATTTTTTCAATTGTTTTCAAACAATACTAATGTTTATCTTTCTTTGTTACAGTTGGATTCGAAGAAAAGCCCGCTTGCGCTTTTAGCGCAAACCTGCAGTCAAATTGGTGCGGATACCACTCCCACCAAACCGCTGCTGCCGCCGATTGACAAGAAGAAATCAGTGAATAGTGTTAGTGACACAGTTATCCGTTCATCACCAAACAGCATAAAACCTGACAAACCGCGTTCCACACCAGACAACAAACACCTGGCTTTCAAACCTTATGAAACCAATGTTGTCTCAAAGAAACCTGAGGAAGCACGCCCTTCATCCAAAGCCAGCTCAGACAGTTCAGACGACAAAAAATCGGGAAAAAGCACACCTGGAAGGAAATCTACACCACCTTCTGGCGAACACGGGAAAAACAGCCCTTCCAATGAGCAGAAGTCATCTCCCGCCGGTTCGTCAGGCACTAGCCCGATTATCCGATCTGGATTGGAAGTTTTAGGGCACGGAAAAGATCCACTAGCGGCTTTCAAAAATCTACCCGGATTACCTGGATTCAATCCACTCGCCGGACTCTGCTGCCCTCCTGGAATGGAACAGCACGCCAACCCTGCTTTCAGACCGCCTTACGCCGGCGCTCCCTTCAGCGCTCACCATGCAGCCATGCTAGCCGCTGCCGCCGCATTCCCTGGATCATCGCCAAACCCATACCTCGGATACGCTAGAGTCAAAACGCCCGCCGGCGGAGAAACTCTAGTCCCAGTGTGCAAAGACCCCTACTGTACCGGATGCCAGTTCTCAGTGAACAACCACCACCTCCTTATGAGCAACGGCAGCTGTCCTGCCGGATGCACTCAGTGTGATCACCAAAAGTATAACATCGCGATGGCGATGGCCTTGTCGCAGCAAGGTGCGGCTGGCGGACTACCTTATGCGCAACTAAGTCGCCCCTATGTGTGCAATTGGATTGTTGGAGAGTCGTACTGCGGAAAGCGATTTGGGAATTCTGAGGAGCTCCTGCAGCATTTAAGAAGTCACACGGCGGATGGTTCTACGCCGGCGACGGTGTCTTCTTCACAGCCTTCGCTGCTCAATCATTTGAACCCGCTGTTCACGACCGCGGGTCTCCGCGGCGCATACCCGACGGCACCTCTCAGCCCGCTCTCGGCCTCGCGATACCACCCGTACTCGAAGGCCGGCCTCCCGGCTGGCCTCGGTGCGTCACCGTACGGTGCCTTCAACCCTGCACTAGGCCCCTTCTACTCGCCCTACGCCATGTACGGCCAGAGGCTCGGCGCGGCCGTCCACCAGTAGACTCGTGTAGTGCATACGAATGTCATAAATTAATGTTGTATTGTCCAATTTTCTTCTGTGATATCGATAGACTCTAATTCATGTTCTACGGCGGGACGCGCCTTGACAAATTTAGTGATTAGTGCAATTTGTAACATAGTTATTTATGTAAGTGATCGCCGGCGTTGCGCTAGCTCGGACGATGTGACTCTGTACAGCCAAATGTTATATGTAAATAATAATCTCTATGTTTAATATTAAATGAATTATTTGGAATATAATATCTACATACCAATCATAAAAGTTTATTTTTATTTAACTCTCGCTCGTAAAACGCCCTCAGATTTATGGCTTTCATTAACAAGATTAATGGTCCGTATCTGTTGAATATTCAGCTTGACAAAAAATACCATGAAAATTCATAGCTCCGTTGGATATTTCACGAAGTAAAATGATGTACTGGATTAACGAAAGCAGTATTTGAATATTACGATATTACGTCGGATTAGAAAAAGTATACGTAAAAAGCGCATAAGCAATCAACGTCAAAGCAACATCAAAACAAAATGTGTTCCAACTCTCGGGGAGAAGATGTAATAAACCTGTGGTGATTGATTAATACAGCTCTAACACACACATTAGGGCCGTCAATCAACACTGGGATCGTCGGAGCGCGGTAAAACAAGATAGCAATCACGCCACCCACACTTCAGGGAATAACTAACAAAATAATTCATTTAATTGAATGGCATAAAAAACTCGCGTTAGGCTGACGAGCATCATTAATAACAAAGCCGAGAGCTGTCAGCTTTGTTAATGTCAAGTTTTTTTAATAAACGCTATTTTGATAAGGCCCACGTCATGTTGGAAATTCAACTGTCAAAAGCATAATTGGTCACACGAAAAGACTGAATGACAGGTAGAGTAATAAGAATCAGAGGCGTCACATATTTTCAATAAAAAAATGACGTTTTCTCTGAGCGACATCTCATTAAAAGATAAACTTCATGTCCTGTTGAATAATTAAAAAGACATCCGTTAAGATCCACTGACATATAAACGCTTTTATGTCTATTTCATTAACATTATATTGATATTAATATTAGCTTTCTAGAACATTAGCCGTTAGTCGTTTGTTTTGTGAATAAATTCTAGTGAATTATTGCCTTTGAATGCAATTAAGCTGAAGTGATAATAATTAAGATAGAGATTATTTAAATGTAGGAGTTTTTACATAATACATCGATTATAGTTAAGCCGTATAACAAGTCTATTTATCGCCGCGGGCAGTAGTTTATCGTTCGTCGACAACTCTTGCGATTAGTTGTCTGTAATTGGTTGTATCGCTTATAGCAATTTATATTCAATGGTTATCTGATTAACGGGAGGAAAACCTATTTCCCGTGTCATTAATAATGGCATTAAATTAATAGTTACAAGTTAAAAAGAAATAAACAAAGTATTTTTGCAAGTAAGTACTTATATAATGTTTATACCCGAAATCTGTCAACCAATATTTTCGATGGCATCAAATCCGGGTTCAATTACAAGCTTTTATTTGCCTTTAATTGAACTGCACGTCTATCAGGGGACGGCCGCGACATACTCTCGATTTTTCTCGCACTATGCCTCTTGTTCCAAGTGTTCTAATAAGAGAGAGACGGACAGTGCGAGAATAGTCGAGAGCTCGCGCGCCGTCGCGTGATAGCCGTGCATCACACAAAAACCGAGAGTATGTCGCGGCCGTCTCATGACAGACGTGCTGGAAATGTATTTCATAGGTATCCCCATCCCGCTTTATCCTCTACTTTAGTAAGTAACTTATCTTTTACTTAGTGTTCTTAGAATCGTCTGAGCGTAGTGTATAATAATCATTGGTGATACGGAACTCTATTTTTACGGACGGTATGTTTTTTTTCTGGTGCCTTTATTTTATTTATTTTAAGCTCTTTCACACCAATATAACAAAGATCTGTTTGTTTATTACATTCGCCTGCTGAACCGATTTAGTTATAAGTTAGTTTCTACCGTCCTTGACAAAAAATGTTTTTTAGTCAGGAAGTTAACATGGGACTGCGATACGACAAACGCATCTATAATCATAAACTCATGAATAAACATGATCCACATGACAGTTAACTAACTAAGTAAACATTCTTGCAACAGAGTGGCTGAGTGTCATGTGTCAGTTGCCTCTGTCCCGAGCTGACCTATGACCGTGCCGACAGCCGAGTGCCTGATTGACTCTCCCCTGTAACCCGTCACGTCATTTTGCTGTTTGTAGCGTATTTGCGGGTTTTAGTTAACTATGAGTAAATTTTCGTCTGAATTCGTTCAGTGGGTTAGATAGGTTCATTCAGAAAGGCTGGTAACATACCTAATGGGTGTCACGAAGTTTATTGCAGGTTTTTTAAGCATTTTGAAACAAGCATAGAGTTTAGTTTAATACTTATAAAGCTAAGCTACCAAAAAAAGAATTACTATGGAAAATATCTGACATATTTAGGTTTGCGGCTCTTCTTTGGATGGCCAAAGTTTAGGGCTGTAAAGCCTTATCTTTAGTTGGACTCTAAATCCGCATAATGGCGTCTCCTCTCATATGATTTGATTAGAACCTTTTTATAACCGGAAGCCCTTAAACTATTGATAACAGGAAAGAGGACTTTTGTTTTACTCAATCTTTATAATTATGAACCATAAATACGTTTAACAAACTCCAAATTACTATGACCCCCGTTAAACTTTGTAGGCACTTTTTACTATATTTACTACTCGTACGGTCAACGTACTTACTCTGGCTGCTACTAACTATATGAGTTACCTAGTAGCACCCAGAGTAGCCAAATATTTCGTAACACACCCTTATTCTTACAGTAATAAAGACGTGTACCGAAATATTTGACTACCTTGGCTGCTCCTAACTATATGACGCTGACTGTAAGTACATTTGGCCGCCCCTAGATGGTCATTACAATTTAACGATTGTATCAATGAACTTTATGCGAACAGGGTTACAGTGGAATAAATCAATAGAACTATAAAGATGCTAGTCAGATAAGTACGGCTTTGACATAGTTTCAGAACTGTTCGTAACTCATTGACTGATTTATCTTCGTTTGTTACCCGCGGCGCCATCTAGCGGAAGAGCCGTGAACTACATGCCGTTTGGAGCTTCTGTGCCGAACTTTTTCATACTTGGTACGTTTAAAATGTTCCTGTTTTTATTTTATTTAGTTGAATATTGATATTCGTTGAATAACTAATATAATTATGAGGTTTAGTTTGGGAGTGTGTAGCCTTGTGACTTGAGAGTAATCTTCGGTTTGTAACTAACTATCTACTTACTATATTTTTTTCAGTCTATATATTGATTGGAGACTTTAACTTCGGGATTTACATAGGTTTAATATAATCGGGCGGCTTTGCTCGCGTTCTCTAATACGCGGTAGAATCGCGCGGGCAGCTATATGAAAAGTATTAGAAGTACTTACCTATTTTTATGCTGTAAGATGGTACACTAAGATATTATTAATACTAGCTTCTGCCCGCGACTCCGTCCGCGTGGAACTCGTTTGTATCGTAGCTCCACACAAATTTACTCCCATTTCAAGTCCTTAGGGGATGGATTCCTGGACAAAAACTACCACATGTCCTTCCCCGGGACTAAGTATCTCTACGTACCTATAGGTACCAAGTTTCATCTAAATCGGTTCATCGTGAAGAGGTAACAGAAAGACAGAAAGACAGAAAGACACACTTTCCCACGTATAATATGAATATGGATCGTTGAGATCAAGACAGGTGTTTCAATACATTTATGATTATACCTGTGAAGTAAATGGTTATAATTTCAATAGGTGTTTGAAACTGGGAATAGAGTCTGCTAGAAAAGTTTATTACACACCTATATAAAAGCACTGATGTAGATATTTTAACATCTAATTATAAGTATTGATACCTACGTAAATTAATCTTTTACTTTTTAAACTGTATTTGCTTACGGGTCTCTATTTTTTTTTTGTACGGCAAAATAAAATACTTACAGCTGTTTTTATTTCATTACTTAAAAAAATCATTTTATAACTTATAAGTTTATTAATCGAACGAGCGCGCGAAGCGAACGAAGTTCTATGCTTCAGCTTGGGCCGAAAATCGTTTGTCCAGCTGTTCTCCTATACAGGTCGCATTTCACAACCGAATCGCGTGAAATTTTGTGAACAGGTTCGTTAATTATATAGGTTTTTTGTATAGTCACTTTTTCAGAATGCAAAAAAAGTAAAAAGAAATCAGGCACGCGAGTTCTACAGCTCGCAGAGCCAGTAATATAGTCTTTTATTTCAAAAACGACAAAAAAAAATGTACTTGCTTATGTGTAGGTTCACGTCGAACATCATGTTTTTAATACAATTCACATTCACATCGAAGTTCAAAACACGCACGTCAGTGGCATTGGCATCCTTTATGCCGGCTCCACAGGCTTGGCAAACAACGGCCAACATACAGGACGCGGCTATGCGGTAGAGCGAGACATAAATATGCCTTACTCCCTTTAGCGAATAGTTGCGTCCTGTATGTTTGCCGTTGTTTTTCAAGCATGTGGAGCCGGCATTAAAGAGCCCCAAAATCGATGGTGACAGCTAAACAAAATGGGTGCATCACAAAATGGATGCCTTTCCAAGATGGCGGGTAATCTGAGCGAAATAAGCAATTATTATTAGCATAAACATAAGATGGCTTTACATCTGTTGAATTATTGATGCGATTAGAGGGGTACGGTTGTGTTGCCAGGTTAGGGTACCTTGTTTTGGTCAGAGTTTAAATGCCTAAAAGGTTTACACTGGACTAGTAATCAATTTGATTAATTTTGTTAATATTGAAACAGAAATCCACATAAATAGATTCACGCCTTTATTCCCAAAAGGGGTAGGCAAAGCACATTAAACTTATGTTCCAGTTTGCAACTTTTAGCATAGGCACATGTGGGTATAAAAGATCGACAAAATGTGATATCTGATTATTTTCATTCATCAATAACAGCTTACGAAATACTAATTTGAGGTTTTTTCGAAAGGAAATATGGCATTTGAATAGCGTTTGGTATTACGTCATTAATCATTATTCAACATACATTTTAGACGTTACATTGTACTTTAACACAAATTTCTATACTCACACTAGAAAAAATAATCCAAGGAGGACAAACATACCTGGCACAAAGTCTGATTTTCGAAGCGATACCATTTTGTTTCAATTCTTATACCGTCTGGTACAAATTTTCTCATGAAATACTATACTGTGTCAAATATCACCCGTGTATAATTCACCTTTTAATATTTTCTAAGTATTAAATAGAAGTTAAAACGATTACCATGCAGAACCCGTTCCGATATTTAAATTCACACTCAATTTAAAATAGAATTAATGCGATCCTTCATTCAATATTTGTAACAAGGGTTCCCTTCAACATACAAGGGGAATTACTTTTATTGTGGCTCTCAAATGAAGTGTAAATTCAGTGAATGCAACCGGAAACTTGACAATGACCGAATGGTTGAACGATAAAGATCACGAACGCATTCAATCAAATTATGCAAACCCATTCTCATGTAGTTGTGACAACTTGGGTGTACATTGTGGTGTTGAATTTCAAACGGGTTATCTGCCATCTGTATTCAAAATTGCTTTGCATTTTTTAGCGTACCGTGTTTGTCATAGTTATTTGTATTATTTAAGTTGGGGCATGTGAAAGGATGTAAATTACTGTATGAGCTATTCGTGTCATATTTTTTTGCGAAAGAAACCTCGACTATGAAGTTTGACTTCGGACCGTTTTTGGACTGAAGTAAGTCTTTTTTTATCCCTTACTGTTGCCTTTTTTATACCACGTCGGTAGTATACAAACTAACGGCCTTTGCGCGTTGCCGACCCTTTAAGAATTTATACACTCCTTTTTTGAAGAACGCCATACTATTCTCTCGGGAGAACCTAGGGAGCTCATTCCACAACCAAGGCAGGGAGAAATTAATTATTATTATTACGCGACCATTTAGGTTCCAGGGTGTGAGGATGAATGCCCTGCCGATGGCGAGCGGTGCGGTGGTAGAAAGCAGCCTTAGGCATCATGTCGAACAACAGTTCTTCGGAGCACAACCCGTGTTACATGCGATAGAACACTCACAAGGAAGCGAAGTCTCTCCTTAGACTCAATGGTTCGATACCGCTTGTAAGTTTGGGATCGTCCACGATTCGCACAGCGCGTTTTTGAAGCGCGGCTTTAATAGGACGAACCCCATAAAGCGGTCGAATTGCGTGGTTGGACAGTAGCCTGGGTAAAATCCAAAGGAAACCTCCGGCACGGCCACGCGGTGGCGGTTTTAACACTGGAATGCTCTACGAGTTTGCGCTCCAGTGAAATTGGTTGAACGGTTTTAACCGAATCTGGGGTGTAAGTGGTGTCGAGCTACTGAGAGTTTTGTCGCTGGTTCGCTAAACCTAGCCTAGCTGAGAAGAGTCCAGTAAGAAACTCAGCTAGGCCCGACCTGTGTCGGACTTACTCTAGCCGGTATGCGGCGGTACTTGGACGAATAGGGACTGAAGTAGGTAAGTCATATACGCTATTTTAATGTTACTGCCATTACTCTTTAGGGGGACCTATATCGGTGGATGTTTTTCGACTAATGTGATGATGATAGTGATGAAATTGATGACGTAGAAACTATGCAAGCCAAATTCTGTGTTTTAATTTACATATTAATCAGTGCGCGAACCCGCCCAGAACTCGTAGTCGTAAACAATGAAAACGAATAGCCTATTTTGCATGGATTCTTAACTTATCTTTGTGGTTTTTTGTACCACATTAAATTTATTTATAAATGTAGTGTTGTGTTTATCAAAACTTGAACATTGCAACAGACAAACGGGTCTAGTATTAGACGGAACGTACAAAGTATAAATCACTTTAGTATTTGAAAAGATATCAATTTAATACGCATAAGCAAATAGAACCCCAAGCCTACAAGCTATGTGCTACGCTCAGTGTGATTTATCTGTAATGTTTACGTTTATGAACATGTTTATGCAATCACATGAGTTGTTTAAAGCATCATTTAGCGAGCGACGTTACAACGTGTCAGGACTCCATTTGCATAGGTCAATTATTAGTATTACGACGTTTGCTCAATATGCTGTCACTAGGAGCTATGGCAGCTGAGAATTGAAATATGAAAATTAAATATATAAATAATATACTTTTCTCAAACATGCAATGAAATATTGACGTTGTGTTCTTCATAATGGGCTTCGAAGTGTCACGTTTCGGGCGGAATGAGACGAGAGATCCGTAATGGCATTTCATACAAAATTGGAGGCGTAGGCCTGCAGCATGGTCTTTTTTAATTTCCATTCCACAATTTGTGGCACAGGATCCAGGCGTTCAGTTCGTTTTTTTTTTTTTTTTTTTTCCCTTGTTAGGCCTGCAGTGCAGCCTGCAACAAATACGTTTAGGTATATCCTCACTAGGCGGCGTTCAGCCATGAAAATTAAAGTTTGATTTCTTGGAGTTTTTTTAATTTATTTCATTGCACGTTTGAGAAAAGCGCTATACATACCTCGGCGTGAAAAGGGGTTGCCAGCCTCATAACTATCCGACTTACTCGGCCGGCAACCCCTTACTTCCCGGACTCTGAGGTAATGTACTATTAAAAACAAAGTTATAACCGACTTCAACTCAGTACCCAAATCGCTTTAAGTGTGCCTTTAAAATATATATAGTTCCCTCGACTTCTCCAGGATCCCATCATCAGATCCTGACCTGACGATCATGGACCACCTGGGAAAAATCCCCTTTTTAAGAAAAAAATAATGTTCCAAATCGGTCCAGGCGTTTTCGAGTGATCAGGGAACATACATAAAAAGACGAATTGGGAACCTCCTTTTTTGACGCGCATGGCGTCTCTGTGGGCGCGCGTGCGGGGCAGCCATAACACTCTCCTGAAGGTGGTCGCCGAGAGGACGGATAGTCCTATGATCAGACACTGGATATCCATGCATGTGAGGCTGAACAATAATTTCAATGTACTTACCCAGCTCGTAAGCCAACATGTACCACCAACCAAGCAACCATTTGTGTGTCTAACCAACTATGGATGATGTCCGAAATAAACAATTTCTATTTCAATTTTCAATTTGAACTCGGTTAAAGCCAACAACCTACTGACAAGCTCGACCTTCATGAAGGAGGACATCTGGCCGTGGGGTGTTGTTTTCCGGTGATTTCGAGGCCGGCTATTTGACACCCAGAACTTGCGTTCATGTGTTCTATTATAAGGTTTGTACATATCAATGTAAGGTATTTGTAAATAAGGGCCTTGTTGCCCGACGTAAATAAATATACAAAAAAGTATGTAACAAGCATATTCACTTAAGAAGTGTCTAAGACCAGACCCCGTATCATGGTCGGCCTTATCACACGATAAGTGACAAGATAGAGCGTCCGTCACTGGCTGTCACTGTTCGATAGAACGAGACGGACGCCCTATCTTATCACTTATTGCGTGATACGGCCGACCATGATACGGGGCCTGGTCATCCCCATTTGACTAATGTTCTCTTTAGCACCTAAGTCTCTCTCTCCCTCTCTTTCTCTTTCTTTCTCTTCTATTTCACTCTCGATATTGTAGCAACTGAAATATTATTTACAGTGTATGTAAACCAAATTATGGGTAATTTTCTCTAAAGGACGCATGACAAACAAATTATTAGCACCACCACTGTGTGTTAAATAAACACTACCATCATACAGAAAACTCTTTTTCAAGTTATTGTGAACATGGTTCATAGAACCCTTATCACGAAACAAATTATTCATTAATTATTTTTGTTTTCGTGTTATTTTTAACGAGGATTTCTTTGTATCATATCGTTTATGGTTCATAGACTTCGATTATTTACTGCATTACATATAACACGGCATTAAGGTAAATAATTTCAAAACATAGCAGTAAATATTTAAGTCAGTAAAACGGTTGCAATAATTTTAAGAACCAGCAGTAATGTCTGCCATAACTTCGGTAAATTAACGTTGCTATAAAACAAGGAAATATGGACCAGAGAACAATTTAGAACGATTTATGTCCACATAGCTCAGTGCACATGGTTGCAACAGTAAATGATTTGCTGCTTACGTTATTTTATTGCGAGTTATGTACTAGCACATACAATTAGTCCTGGATAATTCGTGAAATGAGTTCCCAAGTGCACACTATCACGGCTGTGGATGTCACTACCATATGTGTTATTTTACGCTTTATTTAGAACTAACTTCTGCCTACGAATTCGCCCGCGTGGAACTCGTTTATATTGTACCTCTTAGGGGCTGATATCAGGGTAAAAATTGTCTCAAGTCCTTCCCCGGGACTCAAACTAATTTCATCCAAATCAGTTCAGCGGTTTAAGCGTGAAGAGGTAACCGACATACAGACAAACAGACAGACACACTTTTGCATCTATAATATTAGTATGGTTCGTTTGGATATGAATATGGATTACCCTTTCTTTAGAAAAAAAACATTGCTTACTTTAAATACTTAGATTAGATTAGATAAGATTTATTTATTTCGAGATAAAAATTACCAAATAGATTCGCATACAATGTCAAAATTATAAGAATCCTTATCACGATCGTCAATAATAAGAAATAAAAATTAAATAATATTCAACATGTCAATACAGAAAGAGGAAATAGATTCATTTTACATAACATACATACATTCATTCACGCCTTTATCCCTAAAAGTGGTAGGCAGAGCACATGAAACTTGTGTTCCAGTAGCACATTTAGCATAAATGTGGGTATAAAAGATATAGCGTATTAATTGCATCCTATGCCAGCACGGCTACCACAAGACGGCGCGCGAGTTCTCTCGATTTTTCTCGCACTATCCGTCTCTCTCTTACTAGAACACTTAGGTCAAGAGGTATAGTGCGAGAAAAATCGAGAGTATGTCGCGGCTATCTCATGATATGATGTTATGTTATGTATGTTATGTTATTGTGTATAATGAATGACGATCCTTTTCGGGAGATAGAATAATATAATATTTTGTATTTGACAGGCAACTGACTCATTAAATCTTTATTATTAAAATTGACGAACATGGTAGAAATTCTTGTAATCTTGACATTTATGCAAATTTATATTGTAATTTTTATCGTGTAATAAATAAATCTAAATCTAATCTAGTGACATTCACAACTGTTACAGTGTACACAATTATTAGAAATAGTTGAAAATAAATGTAATTTTACATGGGATATCATATTAAACTATTTAAAATAAAAGGGTACAGTTAGTAACTGGGCAAACGAAGACGTCAAAAGTCTTTATTAAAAGGGAATAAGAGCTTTTGAAGACGTCAATTGCGCAGTTACTTTTGATGCTGACTGTACATACAGTATGGGTTAATAATAAATCATTAACTGTAGTCGAAAAGCCCGCCCCGCCCCTTAGTTGAAAATTGGAATAGCTCGAATACTACTAGAGAGTCAATCAATTAAAACCTTTTATGGTGATCATCCACTTCTGCTCGTCTTTGACTCAAAGCATACTTCAGATACCAGATGTGGTTCTCTTAAGGCGGTGCATTGGAAATTATCGCGTGCTTTGAAACGCCGTTCTGACTAGACTAAGAAACAATAAGGTCTGATTTTCAGATATATGATTCTTGACTATATGATTGTTTATCTGATTTGATCGATACATGATTGCTTAAAATTTCCCTGAAAGAAAAAAATTCCAAAGTTGGGTCTGTATTTTCCTTTTTTTACTTAGCCTACTCAAACGATACATTATTTTACGACACAATCAAGTTAACACTATTGTATTTCATCTCATCTAAAATCTCACTAGATGAAATTTAAATAAAACTTCACTAAGTTAGGTATTTATCGATATTTGTCCAAAAAAGCCATTCCCGAAGAGTGTTACGTCTCTTTTTCTCGTGCGCGGAAGGCATAAGCGTATCTCTGTCTAGGGGGTGAGTTCGATACAAATCAAAGCATCCCCTTAAACGCTTTTGCTGCTTAGGGTGCTCGTAATAGTCATATTCTATATGAACCTATTTAGTGCAAGTGTTCCCTCAGTGAGACGACTCTTGTTTGGGATTTCGGCAGAAGTAGGGAAATAGTTAAGGCAACGTTTTTGTATACCATTAATTAATCTATCTGTCAGGATCTGTTATTAGCTCACCGTCATCGCTACTGTCAAGCTACTGTGGAGTATGTAAGCTGAAGGTCTTCCTATAGAAATAAATAAAATAAATATTCGAGCGCCTATAGTCGAAACCGATGTCAGCTCTCGAATATTACCTACATTAAAATTATATATTCCATATGAACCTATTTAGTGCAAGTGTTCCTTCAGTGAGACGACTCTTGTTTGGGATTTGGGCAGAAGTAGGGAAATAGTTTAGGCAACTTTTTGTATATACAATTAATTAATCTATCTGTCAGGATCTGTTATTAGCTCACCGTCATTGCTGTCACTGTCAAGCTACTGTGTAGTATGTAAGCTGGCGATCTTCCTATAGAAATAAATACAATAAATATTCGAGCGCCTATAGTCGAAACCGATGTCAGCTCTCGAATATTACCAACATTAAAATGTGCTACGCATACCTTTGCTCCCAAACCGTTTCATAGGTACCTAGGTACTTTTCACCAATTTTTAAATTGTCACCTGACGTTGACAATTCGACGTTCAAGGCTGGGTCGACAAGTACCAATGGTGTCCAGCAATCGCCTTTTTTATGTCAATATGAAACATAGCATTGTTACAATAAAATAAAAATAAAACTCTAGAACTTTAGATCTATAGTTGTTACTTGTAGAGCACGAACCTTTTTTTTTGTGGGGAAATGCACATTTGTGATCCAGGAACTTCACGTCAGCTATATGCCGCAACTGGAAGAAGCTTTAAGTTTGTGTACTCATATTTACCAATCATCAATTTTAAATTTAGTGTTTGGTTTACAATACTGCTTTTTGTGCATTTTTTCGTACAGATTGTAAGTTTGTCTGTCTCCTATACCTACTACCTACCTACCTTCCTTTCAACTGCTCAAAGGTTAACTGGTATAGATCCTTTATAGAGATAAGTTCGCCTTCATGCTTTGATCTTGTGTGACATACAAACATACACCAACAGGGGTAGGCAGAGCAAATGAAACTTATGTTACAGTGCCACTTTTAGCATAATGATGTGATATCGCAGTAATAGGTTGCCCACAACACACTTCAACCTTCTGTGACATGTATTTGCTTAAACATGTTATTGTGTACATACAATAAAGTGCTTACATACATACGTACATAAATGTATGTAATACTAGCTTCCTATACCAATCAATAAGTGTCAATAAGTGGTAAACTAAAAGAGACAAAACATGTCTCCAATTATTATCAGTACAATAACAGGTGAAATTTAATGACCACTACAACGATACCAGGCTAATTACAAGGCTGATATATAAAACGCTGTAAGTTATAAGCGGAGAGCATAATACAGAATTCAGTAAGAAGAACTTTGTACAGGTACACCGCTTGACACTGCGCGGCGCGCGGGCGAGGGCGGGCTCAAGCGGTCTACCTATAAAAGTGTAAACTCAACTTGAGATGGTAACAATTTCATGAGATCACTTGGCGAGACTCAGGTTATGAGACACACATTACAGTATACAGTTCAGTTTTTAAACCAGTATACGATTTTGTATGGCAACACTTTAAATTTTGTCATTTTTACTACTCACCTTTCACACTATTTTATTTATTCGATATTATTTGCAAGCTTTATTTATTTATTATTATTTTTCTTTGAATATTTCACATCGTGACCCGAGGTTCTACCAGAATGATATCTGGTGCTTGCTCACACGAGCAAAGCAAAACTGAGCTCGTACCTTTTTGGCATTATTGCAACGCACAATGTCTTTAATTAAATTTATATATTTTTTTTTCGTAACAATTGTTTTACATGTTCTTTTATCTTTGTTCTCTCTGTTTCTTTTTTTGTGTATTTTTTATTTCTTTTGTTGCAAAATGCCAAATAAATAATTTATGTATCTATCTTGTAATTTACGAAAACGAAATCATAATATGGGGAGAACTCTGTGCTGGTTTTCTCTTCAGATGTAAATAAAAAAATGCAATAAAAGTTATTGCAGGGCCCTTACGGCATTTGAATTAAAAATGGAATGCCGATTTTAATGTAAGGCTAATAATACTCATACTCGTACTCATAATATTTATTGCATATCACATCATGCACGCACAAATTGCTAAACATACTTTGGTATAATAAATCTTGTACTGTAGCGGTAGCCTAGTGGTTCAGGCATGCGGCTGTCAAGCGGCGGTCGTGGGTTCGAATCCCGGTTCGTACTCGTACCAATTAGTTTTTCGGAACTTAAGTTAAGAATATTTACCGTTAGATTTTTGGTAAACAAAGACATCGTGAGGAAACCGGTCCAATCCTAATCAGGTCTAGTTTTCCCTCGGGTTTAGAACGTCAGAACGGCAGTCGCTTTCGTAAAACTAGTGCCGATGCCAAATCTTGGGATTAGGTCTCAAAGCGGACCCCGGTCTCCTTTAGGGCACAACCGGGAATAACGCTAGGAGGATGGTCTTTGGTATAAATCGCTCGTAGCTCTTATTATGGACTAAAATACTACTGTCAGTTCAAACCATTAATTACAAAAAAATTGCCCCCGTGTCACACGACGCTCAAGGACCTTTTACATGTTCCATTAATTATCACAAAGTAAGGTATTTATTAACTGTAATGATATCATGTCTTAATTACTTAATTGTCCGTGACATTCCACTTTTCATAAGAATTTCATGGAAATTACAGTGGCCCTTATTGGTTTTAGATTTTAAATACTTAAACGCAAGAAATTATAGCTGCAGTTGAAGTATTCATTGTTAAAATCCTCTATATAACGCCAATATAACTCCATTGGAAACCTATAACAGTTTTGATTTTACAAATGACATAAATAATTGTCTTTTCCCTGCCTAGGAGTATCATAACCCATACAAAACCCATTATTTCCCGCTGCGTTAAACTTTTTAAAATCCTGATAGCGGCATATTAAATCGAGACGACTAAGGAAATTCCAAAGAAAATCACCCGCGAGCCGCTCGCGGTTTTCACGGTGAAATAAAAAAAAAATCGTTCTTTATTGTTTATGGTTAGAAGAAAATGAAATTAAAAAGTATTAAACCGTAAGTAAATTCATTTATTTGAGATAAAAAAGTTGTTATACATAATTACTTGAAACACCGCATTGAGTGTAAAGTATAGTGTGAAGTGGAAACCGCCATTGAAAGAATTCGTAGAAAGAATGCTTACAGCTAAATCATAGCCTTGTTTTGAGAGCACTCCCCTGACTGCCGCAGCCAGTATCGGAATCCTTGGCGTCGACATTTCGAGTGAAGTCCAGTTCCGCGGCCATTTAGAGGGTAAGGCCAAATTAGCCTCAAAAAAGCTCGGTGTGCTCAATAGATCGAGACAGTATTTCACACCGGCCCACCGCCTGCAGCTTTATAAGTCGCAGGTCCGCCCACACATGGAATACTGTTCTCATCTATGGGCAGGGGCACCCCAATACCAGCTTCTCCCTCTGGATCGCATCCAACGACGAGCAACTCGAATTGTCGACAGCGAGCATATTTCGGATCGGCTTGACCCCTTGGCGCTGCGTAGAGATGTGGCCTCTCTCTGCATTTTCTATCGCATGTATAACGGGGAGTGCTCCGAGGAATTGTTCGGATTAATCCCTGCCGCTTCTTTTCGCCATCGTCCAACGCGACAACATTACCATCCTCACCACTTAGATGGTTGGCAGTCCTCAACTGTGCGCTTCTCCAGAAACTTCCTGCCTCGCACAGCTAAACTGTGGAATGGATTGTCGCCTGCGGTATTTCCGGACCGATACGACCTTCAAACCTTCAAGAAAAGAGCGTACTCCCATCTTAAAGGCCGGCAACGCACTCACATCACCTCTGGTGTTGCAAGTGTCCATGGGCGGCGGTAATCGCTTACCATCAGGTGATCCGTCTGCTCGTTTGCCACCTATATCATAAAAAAAAAAAAAAAAATATAGAACAAGTATCACCGCGTTATTAGTTATTTCACAATATGTTTTTTTGGCTCCGCTGCCTACTACTCGTTGAGCGAATTCTTCTCGCACAATGACCAGTGAAATTGAAAATAATGTACAAACTAACTGACATAAATCTAAATTATATATATATACAAATATATATATATTTTTTTTATCTAAAATATAAATGTATAATTTTATCATGTATAAACTTAATCTTAATTGTATATCTGACGTGTAAAACATTGCTTTTATCAATAAATAAATTGAATTGAATTTAATTTAATTGTAGATATCATCATCATCATCATCATCATATCAGCCGAAAGACGTCCACTGCTGGACATAGGCCTCCCCCAAAGAGTGCCAAAGTGACCGGTCCTGCGCCACCCGCATCCAGCGAACTCCAGCAACCTTTACCAGGTCATCAGTCCACCTTGCGGGGGGCCTACCCACGCTGCGCCTTCCGGTACGTGGTCGCCACTCGAGAACCTTTCCGCCCCAACGGTCATCGGTTCTACGTGCTATGTGCCCCGCCCACTGCCACTTAAGTTTAGCGATTCGGAGGGCTATATCTGTTACCTTGGTTTTACTGCGTTTAATTGTAAATATATTTGTATTATTTCCTCACATGTTTGAGAAAAGCATATTTACCTTGGCCAAAACCGGGGTTGTCTGACTCGTCGCAACCCCTTTCTTTTCGCGCCTCGGCAATAATGTACTATTGAGCAAATCATATTTTTAGACGTGGTTCATAAAATGGTAACCTATCGCAATCACTAAAATTGATTGACCGAATATCATCTGTCCGAAAACTTTTCGATTTTTTATGATTTCTCCGGATATACAATTCATTCATTCTCATTTACCATTTGATGTTATCCAAATGATTCAGTTGTCTGAAAAACTTTTACCGCTACAATCATTTGAGCTTTGAATTGTTACAACTTTTGTTTCACAGCAATTTTTTTACTTATCCATCGTTACTTTCTGTATTCCACACGTTTAGCCAAATGTTCATTTTGAGTGAAAAATCTAAGTAATTTTATAGAGACTAGATCTAAGGCAGGACGGTGTAGGTACGACGACGAGCGAAGCAAGGAGGAGTGTTAGGTATACTGCGACCCTACAGCGCGCGAGTGTGCCGCGGCAAAGGCCGGCGAAGCGCCGGAACCGAACACTTACTTATGTATTATATAAGTAAGGGTCAGGTTGTAAGAAATAACTTGATAAACGAATGTTAGCGAAAAGTTTATCCACCGAATCGTTACGTCTGAATAATGATATTGCGGGTTTATCAATAATTGGGAATCATTGATTTGTCAAACAATTACAAAAGCGAAACCATAAAATGACCAGCCGTAAACGTCGCGAACTAAAGTGTCGGACAAACGAAAAAAAAAGGCAAACGAAGTATGTCGAATAGTAAATGCCGAAATGAAAATAGGACCAAAAAAGTTTTGTGATTCAGATAGGTAACCTCATTAAAAACTTCCAGTTTAATGATAAAGTACCAGTAATGAGTAAGTCGCCTTTGTAAAAAAATGTTTTTTATTCTGTCTTTATGTACCTACTTGTTTTTTTTTTCGTGCAAATAAGTGTTTACTACCACTAGTACCTACTACTAAAGTACATGAGTATAGAAACCATCTTTAATAATATCTTTGTCAGTACACATCCATAATTATATTTTGTTATTATTTATTCCGACCATAAAAATAACATTTTGCTAATTACATCCGAGAACACAATTATTAAAAGGAAGCCTTAACCAACTTTAACAGACAATACGCTTGGCAATGTCATATAATTACACTTGCATACAAATGTCAGCATTAAGTAATTACATTATAATTTAAACCTCACCGACAATGACAACATCTGGGTCAATTGTTATTTTGACAAAAACTATAATAATGAGTTTTTTTAATTTTTATGACACTCGTATGGTATCATAATATCAAGAATTGCCTAGATCAATAAGCCAAATATCACACTGTCTTGCATAATCCACAACCGCATCGTGTCCTGTAACAAGTAGTATGCTGTTGGTTTTTTAACGAGGCTCAACCGAAGGTGTTAATAATAGTCGTTCACTTGATTTCGGATTTTAAAAAAGGTAGCCTAGTTGCTTTCAATTTTTCTTTATCAAAGAAGCCCAGACTTTGCTTGGCAACCACAGTTGCCACTATCAGTTTAGGGGTGCGCGAAATCGGCATGTGGTTGCCACAAGCAAGTGAGTGGATAGCAAAGTGAGTGGATAGCAATTCAAGCATAATTAACAGCAACATTGACAAAATGTTATGTAAATAACAACAGGAAATCTGATATTGACAAATCTTGAAACACATTTAAAAATGAAGGCAGTAATTACTATAATTGGACTGAACGGACGGACGTAAATATTATTAATACGATGTTTCCGCTTAACGAACTTAATGGGGCTATGGTAACCGCTTCAAAAGGTGCGAAATATTGCATTGCATAACACAGCGTAAAATGATACAAGTGTTGCTTATCTCGACTAACGAATAGTTCTTAAAACGGAATGTTAAAATATGAGTAACTTTTTTTATGAACCGCTAAAAGATATCAACTCTGTAAAACAACTTATAACTCCGACTTCAAATTATGAAATAATTGGCCCAAACATACTCCAGTCCACCAACGTTGGCCAAACTTTTCTCATATGTCACCGCGCGGCGACATAACTCATTCGGCACTAATCCGAGAACAAACGACTGGCTCCCGCGACGCTGTCTGTCACGAGAACAAATCTAAGGGAGCCGTTCCAACTATCACACCGACTTGAATTTATTCGCATTTGCAATTTCATTCGGACATGTTGATTTTTTTCGGTCGCCATTTGGTGTGAAAACATCACCGTAATTTCTAAAGGAAAGCACTGCTTGGATTGTAATGATCATAGTATAGGTATCACAGTACTATTATTTCTAAGTAAGGCTCAAACGTCTTACTGATTATACCTTTCTTAGAATCATAAAATACTATGGTTGCTTCGTGACGAGAATTGTGTTTAATAGCTAGAATTCTTATGAACTATTATGTTCCAGCTCTGTAGTTATATCCCCTCTCTCTGTAATTATGTTGTTTTGTTTTCATCCTTATTTTGATTATTAGTACCTTATTTTATTTTTAATAGTACTTTTTTACTTCCAAACCCCACTTTAAGTAAGTATTTATTGTAATGTAAATGTACAATATTCAAAGCTATTGAATCATTTTTTTTGCACAAATAATTTTCGCTCAAAACCTACAGCTTAGTCACCATTTCATGCTTAAACGATTTTGACAGTTTTATATTCACTAACGACGTTCGCTTGCCAATGTTTCTTATTGCTTAACACAGTCGTACCTATATCTTGTATTTTTCTATAGACTATTTATTACTTACCACAATTTGAAAAAAAATTAACTTATCGTACATAATATAATTATACCCAAAACGTCTATACGATTATGACTGTTGAAATGAGCAATTGAGTTCAAGCGAATTGAAATCAGTACGTTATGTCTGCCGAAACAATTGCGACTGTTAAAACGTAGTTTATGTCTTCCAAGATGACCTCAAGTCCCACGAAGCATGACAGAGCCATATATCATAGTAAAGCCGTGTGAGAAAACAAATAAAAAGCGCAATTTAGTCATCAGCGGATCTAATCAGTCGGCAGCGCAATTTGGACTAGCCCCGCTGCACAGGATACAATATTTTATGTTGACAGACATAACAGCGTTTATACGAGCGTTTATTCTTTATGTGTCCCGTATTTTATTCGCTTTATGACGGTCGTTGACAATCTTGATCATACCATTCACGTCTACATTTGTCACGGGATTACCATGCGTAGCCTCTCAACGTTAAGGATTATTAATATTTTCTTCATGTGCAAGTTTAAATTTGTCTTTCGTATAATAGTCGTGGATGCCGGTTGTGTGTTTGTTAGTATTTTATTTCGGGGCGTTCTCGCGTCATAAAATAATGGCGTAATGCACGCTCATAAATCAATTTTCCTTTGAACGATGACGTTTATAATGAAGGTCGGTAGTTTTGAATTAGTATATTATTTTTTTCTGTGGTACGAACGTGATTATTATCGTTGTTTATGGACGGCAGTGTTTCTCCCCTCGTATCGGATTGGACTCCACGAAGCTTTATCTTTATATTTATTTCACTTTAATAGCTGGCTTGATTAATAGTTAAGGTTGTGGATGTAATCTGTATTTTTTTAATATTTCCGAATATAAATTATTGTTTTGTTGACTGGTTTGCCACCTACTACGTTAACATAATCAGAAATGATCAAGTATCTACAGTTTAAAGCTACTAACGTACGGAAAGTCTTATGGCTACAATTAATCTTTGCTTTTATATGCTCTTTGGCAAGAGCTAGAAGATCACAAAATGTACCTAACAACTCTGTATCTTACAGCCTACCTATGTTCTACAGTAAACATTATTGTCTGATTCCGATTCTGATTAATTCACAAAAACTACATAGTATAGTTAAGCTTACACGCAAGAGTGACTGAGGTAAAGAAGGAAATCCTACCTATCCTATCCTATCCTATCTGTTGTTCGAAGAAAAAATGTGCTGTTCAGAACCTGAGAAATGTGAAAACAGAACCTGCAATATTTACGAGTACCAACTAAATCCATTCGTTACAATTGTTCACACAAAGGTTATTTTCTTAAAAACATGCACAGGAACAACCGAAACCCTCTGACCCTAAACGCCATTTATAAAACACGAAAACAAATGAAAATTGAATTGAAACAAGCCTGCTAAATAAAACAGGAAGGGTCCAAGGCACTTCTCACCACGTACGGACTGATAAATACGTAATAACCCTCCTACTATGTTTTTTTTGAGAATTCCAAAGGGTTTTGTGGGGTATTTTTTACCAATGGTAGCTTTAGTTTTATCACAGTTATTAATAATTTCATCTTTATAAATACGAGTAAGAATTAACTATGTATTCATGGGCCCTCATACTGTGGATAAATATAATAACATACAAATATAAGAAGACATATTATATCTATTAGTATTTTAGATATGACTAAAGGCGGGAATCAAGGCCTCGTGAATCAAGTTTAGCCCAGAAAAAAAATCTTCCACAAACCAACCACAGAAGCATAAGTGACAAATAGAAATCACATTTCAAACGTAATGTGAAATTACCGAGAAAAGTTCTACTCAGATTACTTTTAACTGTTGCATTTGAAGTGATATAAGCAAGTAAATATAATTGTTGTATGATTGCAATAGCAATCTTTCTAAGGAAACGAGGAATGTTATGGTGAGACAATTAAACAATAAAGACATAGAATACAACGATGTTCACTTCTTCGAAAATGTAACTTATCATAGAATGTCAATTAAAAGTTGCCCTGCTCTTATCTTGACAATGAATTAAAATTGTATCATTACATCCACGCATCAAAAGATCCATTACCAACGTCAATGACTCATAACTCGCCACCATTCATCATCATCTCTTTTTCTAAAAATGACACAAAATACGAGCACGCGATCCGAGCGGAACATGGTACAGGGGCCTGTTCATAAATCTTCATTGCGTCCCGATGACACGCCGCGACACTTCTCTCTGCTACCGCGCTACCGAAACACTCCACTTCACTAACAACTTACGTTACACCATATTTTTCATCCAAAACTGAACCCTACGCTTCTCCATTAAAGCCGAGATTCCCTTAGTTAAACAGAAATGGAACCCCGTCACAATTCCCAACATGAATAACTTTCCAAAGATGGAGCTTGCAAAGGATTTTGAATCGAACGCTTAAAAAGTTAAGGTTGGGTTCTTACTGTTTTTGCTTAACTGGAACTTTGTTCTTTTCGTTAGATTTGTCATTGTCTGAAACGAGAATGTCGTTAGGGAGATTTTAATTCACAAGCAGTATTCAGCTTTACTGTGAGACTTCATGGTTCAGAATGGGTTGGAGAGGAAGTTTGTGAGTGGCAACAACATTATCCCTCTGTGACAAGCAACGTCAGGTTGTCGATCATTATAATATATGTGCCGTGCTGTCAGCTGTCTTAACACATGAATGATTCACTCCGTGATAAATTTTAGCTCATGATTACATTTCATACACACGTCAATGTGTCTGTTTACGTAATTACGGACTGTATATTTGAGGCTTTCAGTGGGTTTTACTGTGAAGGTGGACGGCTGGGAGCTGGAGGCACGATCGTTATTTTGACAGCACTCTATACATGAATAGGATTGAGTTATTGATGTAACGATTAGGAATAAGTCTGTGATAAGTTTCAGTATTTAGTGACGCGGGGAGACAGTGCAGCTTTAATCGTATCGTAGGCATTTTTTGTACCCATGAGACAGAATCTTACTCAGTTTTACTTAAATTCTTAAGTAAAACAATAGTTTTGTTTCTTTCCCCTGATAGATACCTAACAGTGATAGGTAAATCAGATTAGGGTTTGAAGTAAGATCATCATCATCATCATCATATCAGCCGAAAGACGTCCACTGCTGGACATAGGCCTCCCCCAAAGAGTGCCAAAGCGCCCGGTCCTGCGCCACCCGCATCCAGCGGACTCCCGCAACCTTTACCAGGTCATCAGTCCACCTTGTCGGGGGCCTACCCACGCCGCGCCTTCCGGTACGTGGTCGCCACTCGAGAACCTTTCCGCCCCAACGGCCATAGGTTCTACGTGCTATGTGCACGTGTGAAGAAAGATATATTACATTAAAAACATATTATATGCATGACCTGTTGTATTCTTAAATCGTGTTCTGAACAAAAACTTATACAAAAATTTTGCTGCTTTCAAAATTATCAAATGTTACTTACTATATTAATCAGTGAATAATATCAGCCCCCAAGCGGTAGGTAATCCGGCATAATTTGCCGTGGCGTGCCGTGATAGATCGTGGTTAATAAACTTATGAGATATGATGGGCCGTGAGATGAGAATGATGGCGTGCGGGAAATGTTTATGACTAAAAGGATGTGTGGCGTGGGTTCAAAGTTCAGAATTAGAGATACACACACACGGGCCTAACAGTTCCTTGAAACTTAGTCGATTCTTTATTATATGAAGGTAGTTTTCTTTCAAAGAAACTTACGTAAGCACTTTTCATTTCGTTAGGTTGTCAATAATAAGCACTGGGTAGGTTCGTAAAATATTTCGATTGGTTTAATAGAGTTATTCATAATACGGGTACCTGTTGGGTTACTGTTTTAATTCTGGATAATCTCCGTGTATCTTTAAACCTCATTTTGAGTGATACTTTATACTTATTATTATATTATTGAAAAAGGAAGTACTCTCCTAGGAAGAACAAACTTAAAATTTTATCAGAACGCATTCCGTGTCTGACTCTGCGATCGATACAGAAGCCAGCGTCAATCAAGATGCTCAGGCGCATGCATCAAAGTCGGGGCGGGGCTATCTGCGCAGCTGTGGTTACGCTGGAGCGACAAGAAAATGCTTGCTGCAGAAATTGAAATATATTGGTGCTCGTACCATTTCAGTGCTTTATTTATTTTAAATCCTGACGACTTTAATTATTTTAGCTTATATATTGTATATTTCATACGCTATTGTTAACATGACTTATGATAACTTACGACTGTATGACGATTGACGAGTAGTTAAAGCAATCAAGCTTAATAAGTGTTGTTTCTATTAAATAATAACTTAAGTTATTTTGTAAGTCTTCGGGCATAGTCTGGCCGTTTTAAAAAACTTATTACCGCAGTTCAAGAAGAAGAAGAATTTCTTAAAATAATTCAACATTTTTTTCCTGAATTTTCGAATGAATTTACTGCGTAAAGACAGCGTATTAAAATTAGTTTCAGTAAAATGATGCAATTAATCTGTGATGATCTGATAATTTTGTCTAATTCCTTCCAAATTACCATTATTATCAGTAGCGTATACTGAAACGCATACATTGTCTTGACATTTAACAAAAATATTTCGGGCATTCGTCTGCTCGCATGCGTCGAACCAACTCAGGAGCCAAGATAAGGAATGCGATACAGTGATGCAAGTATTGTCTCCCGTGATGCAAGAACACTCTACAAGGAATGATAGACTGTACGTGTTTTTAAGATAAAGCGTTTTAAAATATTGCTGTAGTTTTTGTTATACCGTTAAAGGGTTGATAGTGTTTATGTTTATGCCTGGAGAGAGCTTGGACTGGTTTATAGTAGTTGTTATTGCAGGAAGAAAGGTCGTTATTACAGTAAGCTGTGGTTGAAGTATTGCAACCTGCTAATCTAATCAAATGGTATTAAATGTATGATAGGTAGTAATTTATTGTAGGTAAAATATAAAACTAAGTATGTTATTTGATTTTAAAGAACCCCCTAGAATATTTACCAATTGATGACATTCTGAAACTCGCTGACACAGATTGAAAATCAGATCAAAGTCGAATAATCCTAAAAAAACGAGCATCTAAAACAAATATCCCAATATCAAAGGTTAAAGCAATGCACAAATCAACGCCCCTAACAAATGCAGCGATCACGATACAAATAGCGGCGATATAAAACAGTGTCCCAATTATTTGGGACAATTCATTAGAGGGGCTCGGGGCTCTCCGATTGGCGCGATTCGTCACGCCGCTCGACAGATGGGTATCTAGCGTGGAGTGCCGGGAAGAAATGGTCCCACTAAATCAACCGACGGCCGACAATCCCGAGCAGTCGCCGTCGATACATCAAGTGTAATGCCTCGGATACCGCGGCCAGATAATCGAATGTGAGCATCGACTCGTTACACTGGAAATAAGATGAGGATTTGTTGTCGCTGCGAGTAATGACTCAAGTACCGCTGGCGTTTACGCAATTGTAAACGTTATTGACTTTGAAATAGACACTAACGATTAAGACAAATTGAAAGGAGATTGTAAAGGGAAAAAGAGACAAAACTTAGACTGAGCTAAGCTTTTCAAAGTTGAAGTTAGTCTGGATGAAAAAGCGAGTTGTCGTGAGCCAGCGAACGCTGATAGATCTGTAAAGTTTGCCGCGGACAGGAATATATCGAGTGGCTGCCTCCGTTCAGCTTTATTTATACATAACATCTGTTTGAAGTTGAATCTACCGGCGCAGACGGGGAGCGCATTACCAGAGATTTATTCCGCGTCTTAATTGTGAATCGATGGGTTAATGAAGATAAAACCCGCGGCCGTGTTGTAAATTAGCTTGCGTGTCGACTGCGCGCTCCGATAAAGGCCTGCTTTATTGCTTTGTTTGTTTTCTCTGCCCGTACTTCAAAGGCTGAGATAAACTTTAGTTTTATACGAACGTATATACCTTTAAGATCAAATACAAAGAAGTTAAATTAATGACGTGCGCTGTAATTAACTACTACACTTATAAATCTTGTTACTTCTACAATAGACCACAAAGTAAGATAAATCGACGAGACAGCACCGCTCATACAAGTCTACAGTTGCGCGTTCAAACTTAGCGACTAGTCGGTCCACATCTAAAATTTTATTGGAGCTCGCCGTTTCTTTATAGCCAGTATCTAAAGTCTCAAGAGGATCGAAAGTTTCTAGCATTGAATGATTAATGGGTGTGACGTCACGTAGTTGGGACAAGGGTTAACCCCACGCGGTCACACTCGCATCTAATGGTCGTGATTCGACAAGTACAAATGGCTCCGCTGACAAATGGGTTGCGGACGACCCGATGTCGGCGAGTGCGCCGTAACTTTAACTAATAGACAAGCCAATATAACCTTTACGGGTGTGCTATTTAATAAAACCATTAGCGACTCGATCGCGGTAATAAATTTCAAGTTACCTCACACGTTTATGAAAGATCAACCCGGAATTACTTACATGAATTAATGGGTTTGAAATTTAAAGCGTCTTTAAAGTTAAGGTAAGGCAGGGAGCGAAAAATGCCAAACCCAAGCATTCCCTATGGTTGATAATGGCGTAGCAGAATCGAACATGTAAATAAAGGATGATAAGTGAATGTCGAAAGTGTCGATCCCTTCCGATACGATCAAAGGTCGCGCCACTGCCGCAGACACTGGGTAGGAAATTCTTCGCGATTTCCTTTTCATAAAGTCTGGCCTATCCTTATAGGGTTGCAATGATTTATAGAGGCCTCTAGTAGCTGTATATTGCTTTGCTCATTTGATAAACGATGTAGATGGCACTGGTAACATTATTGCTTTTTTGAAATATGACGTCTGCCTCGGGTCAATGGGAGCCGTGGTCAGTTTAGGACTGGTTTTCAGATATTGTGAGTGTTGTTTTAATGGTGTGGCCACTTGTGGACACCTTGTAATACTATGTTCGATATTAATCCCCGTTTATGCTCGCTTCTGGTTTAGACTTGAATGTTGCGATGGGCTTGGAAAGCTTGTTATTATTGAAGTGAAAACTTATTTTTTTTCTGATAATTCCCTAACCATTCCAAAATATCAAAAATGCACAACGTTAATATTCAAGTTTTCACTTCTGCCGGCACTCCTGGAGTGCAAACCGGTCCTTTTTTATTTTCTAAACCCTTCTCTCTACATATTTGAATTAAGAATGATCGTGGTATTTATTTAAAAAGTCTGTACTCGAATTTCGTATTCAAAAATAGCCGCACTTAATTTGGTGAGGGTCTTCTTTAGAAAACCTATGAAATAATCCTATTTTCAGTTGGATTATTTTGTGTCTCTGATGTTCTTGTATATAAACATGAAATGTTTTAGTATAAAAATAATTGTGCAGGAAAAGAGTTTTTAGTATCAGTGTTGTAATTGTTACTAGGTTTCATAAATTATATCTGCATCTCTTACTATGAATCATACTGGTTAGATTTGATGTCCTCTACCCTAAGGTTGTGTGGAAGAGATCGCTCTCTAGGGATAAGACCGCCTGTTGTTTGCCTCTACTTGTGTTTATTATGTTCTGTAGAAAGCTATAGTGTTATTTTATTGAGGTGTGCAAAAAGTACAAGTATAGTACATACGTTTAAGTACCATGAACAAGTTAAAATTAAATAAGGTAAATGCAATGTTTAATTACCAGATTGGCATTGCGAGATAAAAAAGTGAGCATTACCACACAGCGTTTAATGAAGCGTAATTTGTGACCTCTAATCTGTTATAGTAGCTATAACTAATCTGTTCACAAAGGATAAAGACTATTAAAAAGATACTAAAGATAAATCTCTCGGCACGGTCGGCCATCCGTCTTCTAATGAAGAAAAGTGCGCCCCCAGGATGGTTTATCGCCGATCTGGGTAATTAAAACGCTACCCGAAGGAAATGTGCGGTAATAACAATAAATCTTACAGCTTGTAAGTATGAGAGTAGGGAGGGTAGATAGAACATGCCTTTGAGGGTCTGTGTCCATGAATGCTTAGAGTAGGGCACAGCGAATGAAAAAACCATAGAATCCGAGCTCCTTACTAAAACGTGCAAAAACCCAGTATGCTGCATGTTCGAATTAAATGGCTACCTAGCATCGTTTTGACCTCCCGCCCCCTTCCCCGCATAATGGCAATGCACCAATTCTGTGGGGCCACTATGCGGCACTACTTAGACTTATATTGTTTCTTCGTTCGCTGTTGATACCTCATTCATCAAAAGTTCAGTATCTTAAACACGACGTTGGAACACACAATACACACATTGACTGCTAAAGCATATCCCTTCATTTCCGCTCGGCCGTAGTCGGGCAAAAAAGGCATCAACTTATTTACAATCTGTCCTCACCTATTCGCAGATGCAATTTGATCGTGTCAAGAAGACACTTACAGTGTAATTGCGCTATTCGGCTATCACACATATATTATACACACTTATTACACATGTATACGAGTAAACGCATATGTTCTAGTATACAAATGTGTGCGTGTGTCCATATTTAATGAGGACTAATGAATCAAGCCCCTTGAACGTGGACAGCTAATTCGTTGCCCTTAAATACTTTATAAGAAGGGATTAAACTGCCCCTAAACGATATCCATATATTATATAAAAAGTTGTGGTCATCCTCCCAGCGTTTTTCCCGGGTTTTACCCCAAAGGAGAGTAGGAGTAGTAAATACGAGTATGTATATTTTCGTTATTAATTCTGGCTAGATTTCATATACTTAGGTATTATTAGATTTTAAGTAGGTACTCGCAGCAGCTACAGCCATTCAGCCAGACCGCCAGCCAGGATTTGCTGTTTCATAGTTATTTTATCTTTGCCATTTTTGTCTTGAACTCTATCCTATTGTTATAGAGAATTCACCAAAGTCATCCCAGCATTTCTATTTAGGTTTGTCTCCGCAGGTTGGTTATTTTGCACGACCGGAGTTACAATATTGATCTAAATTACGCAAAGGTCAGGATTGATTACTAATAAATAAGGATATTTATGTGTTGTTTTTTAAAATATTTTCCTTCAATATGCAATAAACTATTGACGTTGTGCTCTTTATAATGGCCATCGAAATATCACGTTTCGGAAGCGGCGAGACGAGAGATCCGTAATGGTTTTTATTCAAAATAGGAGGCCTGCAAAGTGATGTTCTTTTGTTTCAATATCAATTAGTGATGTCACGGCGTTCAGCCATTTAGCCAATGGTACATTACGTACCTAGGGCAGTGAATTCGTGAATGCCCCAGGTCGCAGGTGTTTGTGGCCCAAACCGAAGGTGAGGGCCATAAATATGCGATCTGGGGCTTTACGAATTAGCGCCCGTGGTGCGTACGCAATTTCACTTCATCTCATCAAATCTCACTTCACACCCAAGAGAGGACTCTCCTGGGTGTGAAGAGAGGCTTGCCGCTGCGTCCGTGGGCGGTAAATCTCACTTACCGCCCACAGTGACGTAAAAACGTTTGGAGTTCTTTTTGAATTTCATAACATGTACAGTGAGTGCAAAAATATGAATCCTCTCATACGTATGTACCAAAACCTTAATTTACTTATTTAATAATTTACATAATAGGAATACAGTAATACCAAAGCGCCTATGCGTAAATGTAAATCCCCTGACATAAAAGCGATGGGACATGTTTAATTGATATGAGTCAGTTGTATGCGCCCATATTTTTAGGGTTCCGTAGTCAACAAGGAACCTCCAAGGGTACCTCCCCTACACCTAAAGTGGGGATGTAATTTTTTTTTCTCGTTAAAGCCCTGATGTGGGGTATCTTTGGATAGCTTATTTAAAAATATTATGGTTTTCCTAAAACCACTCTTCAAATCAGTAATTCGTTTGCGAGATATTGGGCTTTAAATCCCTAATTTTTGTTCGAGTCATGTCCTGCCGGCTAAGTGGCTACTACTGGGTATGTGAAAAAATTCGTGGTAGTAGTGCATAATTATAATGAATTTAAAAGGAAAACTATCACGGACAAGTAGGCAGAAGTAGTTACCGAGTAATAGTCGACCAACTTAATGTGTACTTGGAAAGGCCAATTTTCGTACAAATTCGGCCGACGCAACCGAACCGCACGTCGATGTAACTAAGACATACAGGCAACTACGGAACCCTACACTGCGCGTGGCCCGACACGCACTTGGCCGGTGTTATACTTGACTTTATTATACATCGGCGTGAAAAATGTATTGCCAGCCTTGTATCCGTATCCATCTAGTTGGCCGGCAATCCCTTTTTCCGGCCTCTGCAGTCTTAATAAACTAAACCCTATTACAGATTAATAGTTGCTACTTGATTCTGATACGGTATGGTTTGCGAACACTTTATGCTACTGAAAGCCAACGTTCGTTGACCAACTTTTAGTAAAGTGCTTTCCGTTCTATTTTTATTTATTTATTGAAATTGCTGTTTTCCTTCTAGTTTTATTTATTTATTTAAAATTTATTGCGCAGTTATAAGTTATTTCCCTACATGTCAACCCTTAGGCCAAACAGAAAAAAAACACAGTTAAAGCAGGATATGAGAACAACACAAAAGGTTTTCCATGACATTTATTATTAAATTACTTATCTACTCGCTCATGTACAGTCTGCCCATGAAAATGATGAGCACTTTAGAACTTTGTCAAATTGAATCATGATAAGGGAGAGTGACGCGCGTGATGGTTAGATGTCAAACATTAAAATTTAGAACTCATTGTTATGACATTTATGCAAAAGAGTGTAGACTTGTCACAAGCATAACTCTGTCTCTGTTCTGCGATATTGATAGACTGCCGTTAACTAAATTAGGACTCGACTGATGTTTCAAGACACAATCTCAAACTGGAAAGCTACCAATATGAAGGTTAGTTTCGACTATTAAAGTATGACTCTTCGTGGCGTTGTCAGTAATTGCTTGCTTCCGCATGACATTTATCAGTGGCATTTTTTGAAGTTTTAATACCTAATCGAAAGAGGTATCAAATGTAGGTATATGAGATTTCAGTGTCAACTAAGATGCTTGCAAATTGATGCGACAAGGTTCTAAGTATACTTCATGGGCCACTGTACATATTAACATATTGTGTTTATGTGAACATAATCTCATGGTCGTTGACTTCTCAGGCTCCACGCCTCTTCCTCATGTATCCCTGCAGATGAAAGCCAAGACAGCAGTACAGTATTATTACGTACGATTACAAACAAACCCCCATATAAATCAGCATCATTATCATCGATCTGTTAATAGCGCGCGCATCGTCCGACGTTTATCACGCTTCGATGCGCAGTGCCATAACTCGTCGTTATCTTAATGTAGGCGTGGATACACAAGCTGGAATATTCATATTGGCTTATGTTTCACCGACGTCAAATTCTCTCTTAAGATGGTAAAGCGGTGGGATGAAAATTCTTTAAGTTCTGGAGGACAAATCCCCTAGAAAGGTGCGAAAAATTTGACACAATCGAAAGGACACGTAATAAATACTAAGAGTCAAATATAAGTAGCATAGAAATGGTGCACATTATTCAAATTCCTTGTCATTATCTTAATAAAGGCGTCGATACACAAGCTGGAATACTCATATTAGCTTATGTTCACTGATGTCAGACTCTCTCAGCAATCTCAGATCTGTAATGCTGATAGCTGCTGAGACACATTTTATGAAATATAGCTGGTTGATAGCGAAGCTCTTGGGATGTGTTCCCTAAATGTGTGAATTTGAGCTAAATCTTATGATGTGTTAGTGTTGTTCTGTGAGTAAGCTTAAGCCATGTCAAAGAGTCAGCACAAGAGTAGTTGAGGCTCAGTATGTAACATAGCACGTACTTAATTAAAATACACGAGATCTGATACACTCTTTCTGCAAATTCGTTACGGAAAACAAACATAAAAAAGACGGTATTTGCACAGTCCTAACTGATCGTTCCAAGTAGCGTTATCAGATTTTTTCCAACATCGAAAACAGACGCAAACCCACACGATCTCACTAGTATTTAAACCGTATAAGGTTGCAAGGTGTCGATTCATTAACCACTCTTTGCTGATCATATCGTTTTCCGTCGTCTAAAGACACCCTTCTATTTCCGACTTTACCTTGAACATGTAAGGTTGAAATTAAATTGTCTCGGGGTTCTGCATCGTTTATCCCTTGGGAACAAATGCTTTTACTAATGGCCCGCGTTGCAGTTTAGGGTTTCGTATCAGGCATCTAAAAACGGCGTATAGCTTATGCTGGTTTACGACCCATTTGGTCATAAGCTGAGGTCGTAGGTTTGATTCTATCGCGGATAAGTGCGCCTTGTTTATGAGCGGTGCGGAATTTTACGCCTGTATATTGGTTCTGAATCGATTCAATTTGATTGTATACTGAATTCAATATGGCTGTTATTAACTCCATTACATATTTTTTGGTTTATTTACTTCGAAAAGGAAAATCTGCCAGTGCTGCAATATCTTGTTTATTTAATTACCTTATCCATGACAAAGCTAACCAAAACTTTTTGAATTGTCATTTTTTTATGTTGGACTGAAAACGGATCAAAATTTTCTACAACTTTCTTCTGCTATTTTGCAATTTAACCTTACTTTACAACTTATTTTATATAATTCACTTCAATATTTTTCATTAATTTACAACTTAACGTACGCTTAACCAAAACGTTGAGAAACAAGCAAGTTATCAAAAATTCAAAACAGTACATTCAGTAAGGATCGTAAAATGCTATGCACTTTAGTCTGTCATAGAAAAAAAACCACTTACATCTATACCTGGATGCGCCATTACTGAGGCATTGGAAGAAACTCCATGTAGGATTAACCAGTGTTAAGGGATGGTGCATTTATAATCTTTGTGTATTTTCTGTATTTTAATTTCTACGTGTTTTTAGTTTTAATTACTCTAACCCTAGTCTGTAAGTATAAATACTACTAACAAATTATGGATATTATGGTCTGAGAATAAAGATTAATAATAATATATCCTCTTCGTAGGTACTTTGAAAGTTTTATTTTAATACAAAAAGATTCAAAGTGCACTCAATAATTCCGCATGTACATTTCGCATCGCAAAAGAACGTAACATCACAGCAATAATTTAAGTATGCAGCGAGTTAACAAAGATGTCGTTCACCTCGACAGCGCCATCTATTCACAAAAGTACCCACTAAACTAGGTACATAAATTATTTTGACTGCTCCACCAAGGCTGGGGAAACTCTTCGCAAATTTATCACGTATGTCAAGGTAATAAGGCATAAGCGGGAGCGAGTGGTCAAAAAATTAGTGGATCAGCTGGGATGTCTTCGAAATAAATAACACATGCCTTTCTAAAAAATCTTATCTAACCTACGTTGAAATTAAGCGATATACAGCTTTGTAGATTACCTTGGCTGATTTGTGAAGAGACATAGGATAACTTTAAATCGGTAAGAACATAGCCCACAATGGTCTCTGCAGGAATAGGTAACGCATTATGGCGTGTTATGTGCAAGCCACTCTTTAAGAACCTTATTACTTCTGTATCGAAAAATGTATTCTGTTGTTCCGTTGAAAAACCTTCGTACGGAACTTATTCTACAGCGAACGTTTATGGGCGAATATTCTTTTGAAACCGTATATTGAGTTACACCATAATCTGATAAAATGGATTGATTTTCGGTTAAATTGCGCGCTACCTATAATTTCGTATATCATATATACAGTACATATATGATATAAGAACTTATAGAAGGTAATCAATTAGAATGCTAGTTTAGTAAAACGAGCATTTTAATTGGTAAGTTGGTTCTCGAAAACGGCTTTTAAGATTTCGATGACATATTTTCAATACCCACTAAAGTAAGGTCTCATTTCGTCTTTTTCGGGTTTTCACGCAAATTAATGAAGACTGAAGCAGGTACTTTACATTAACTTGCTTGTGAATGCAAGCTAAGATTGAGTATATCATTCTTATTATTCCACTCCGTAGTCAAATAATAGGACATTACATACATTGGAAGGTATCAACAATTTGCCCTTTTCGAGCGTACAATATTATTGAACTTAAAATTAAACTTTATTATTTGTAGATGTATAAAAAATATTCATTAAGATTGTAAAAGCATTTATTTGCTCTTCCTTGCCTAGTTCTTGTTTGAACTTAGTACTATCGAGTGACTTAATACATGCAGGTAAGTTATGAAAGATTGTAGAGTACATGTACTCATTCTATTATTTATTTTCTATTTAAATATTGCCCTAGTTATGTCTCCCTATATCCTTTCACTTGCACCATATCTCCCTGGAAAAATAGTAGCGAGTGCCGACAGCCATTTTGTATGAAACTAGGGGTGGTTTAAAATATTATGCATCGTAAGGAAACGTATTTTTTACGCTGCAAGGGCTGCTTATTCAGATAAGAAGTTTAACTGCCAGCTTTGTTTAGTAAACATGAAAGGGTGGAATTAAAAATATGTTTGTTTTTGGAATTATATGTTAATGTTGAGTTAAGAATTAGCTGTGGGTGTTTCAATTATGTTTTTAGTTTTGATGGCCGAATTTCGAATACAGGAGTTAAAAATAACCGAATATAATCTAATCCGATCGTGATATCGCATTTAAAGTGTTTAGGACAAGAAGCTAAGATACGATTTTATTTTATTTTTTAAGGTATACTATCTACAAACTAACACATCTTTTTTGGCAGTCGTGTATAAAAGCAGCAAAATTAAGACAATTTGAAAAAAAGTGGTCGTTTTTTTATTACTGTATAGAAATTAATAGGATTGGAAGATACATCAATTGAATGACGACAAGTAAAATCACGAATTTATTCTTGTGATATCAAGGTTATGGCCAAGTTACTTATAACAAATATGATTCAACAGTCCTATGACGTTACGCCTCACTTGTATCACATTCATAAACACAAGTAACACTAATGCTATAAAAATCTTTCCCCGCCATAAAGACACATAAAACAACCTGATACATCGCTACTGCTTCCTTAACCAATATTTTTCCTGAATCGCTACGCGGCCTACGTAGCACCGTAGACCGTCTACGCCGTAGCGGCTGAAATATTGTCCATGTATTATTCAGAGAAATTGCCACATATTTCATCTGAGGGATATAACTCAGAGATATGTGCTGCGGGGTTCGAGAAAGGATGAGGTTTTGTGTCTTGTCAAGTTCAATGTGTGGTAGCAATTATCACGTTAAGTACAGATTTTTGTTGTTTTTTTACGAGACTTCACACATTTTTTAGTGCTTTTCTTTACTACATATTGCGAAATGCGAAATATATATCTGTCTACTAGGAAATAGAATTAAACTTTAAACTGAATGCGCTTTCTATGTGTTTTCAGTAAATTAAATCAAAATTAGATATTGTTATGAGTTATGATGACTAATAATTTATTACACTTTTCATGAAGCTAGGGTAGCCCAGTGGTTCAGGCATGCGGGTGTCAAACGGCGATCGTGGGTTCGAATCCCAGCTTGTACCAATGAGATTTTCCGGAACTTATGTGCGGAACATAATTTGATATTTACCGTTAGCTTTTCGGTGAAGGAAAACATCGTGAGGAAAACTACATACATCTGCGAAGAAATTCAAAGGTGTATGTTAATTCCCCAACCCGCACCGGGCCAGCGTGGGGACTTCTGCCCGTTCCGTCTCATCCATGAGAGGAGGCCTGCGTCCAGCAGTGGGACGTACATATATAGGCTGTTTTTTTTATCATATTACTTACCATTTATTTAATAGTTGTTAGAAAACATTATATATATATATATATATTTTTTACAATTACACGGTGGAGACGCGTTTTGTTAAAAATCGGTTTTACTCTACCCTTTATTCGCGCGACGGTTGACATAAAGGCGGGTGCAGACTAGCGAGAGAATGACGCGATGTGCGGATTTACGGCGTCGCGCAGTTGACAGCTCAACTTGTTACCTAGAGGTGAAAAGTCCTCACTTGATAGAGGACAGGTTTATGCAGGTGTTTGCCAATTAAAATTAGGCGTCACTATTTTTATCCTCATATAACATCCTATACTATTAAACGAGCAATATTTGTATACCTATATATATATATATATATATTTGCAATCACGTTCTCGGAAATGGCTCCAACAAATTCGATGATATTTAGAATATAATGGATTTAGGGGTGCGAAAAATCGATCTAGCTAAGTCTCATGTCTTGGATAATTCTTTTTCTGTACATTTTCTCTACGTTCACCCGAGCAGAGCTCGGTCGCCCAAGGACTTATAATAATAAAGTCATTATTCATATCTTTAAAAACTTTGTGACATTATTTGCTGTTTGACTGTCCCCATGTTTGGGTGAAGGCCTGTTCCAACTCTGTCCATAACTGTGTTGTTCTAATGAGCATCCAAGCTTTTCCGGCAACTCGGGTTGCAAAACGTTGGGACAACCTGAACTGACCTTTCCTCATACAAAACGTGACATTTATATATTTCTGAGGCAAAGTCGGCATATGATAATGTTGAGCATACTTAGAACCTTGTCGCACCAACATTAAAGAAACTTTGTTGACACTGGAATGTCATGTATTTGAAACCTCCTTCGATCACGTATTAAAAACGGAATATGTGACACTTTATGGAGGAGGCCTATCTCTAGCAGTATGACGTCTTTTGGCTGATATGATGATGATGATGATGATGAGAAAAACTAAACAAAAATATGTTGAAAACAATATTAATAGCTGTAAGCACAGAATTATTGAAAATTCTGAACAAAAACTTTTGTAGGAATGAGAACCGTAGACCCACAATCATTTCCATTAATCATTTTTTATTTTTAGACCGCCTGTTGTTTGCCTCTACTTACGTTTACTAGTGTTCTGTTCTGTACAGTGTTCTTTTGTTTCGGTGTGCAATAAAGAGGATTTTTATTGTATTGTATTGCATTCCATAAGCATATCAATTTAAAATGTATTTCCTTTTACCGGATTACAAAGCGACTCATTTCAACGTGAATTACATGAGTCAAATGTATATCATTACGTCGTGACTGGTCTGCGATTACTGCTGGCATTCATAACTTACCAACAACTCTGCTCCCGTTAACCAGTATAAATCTAACTTCCAATGCCACATAGTAGCTATGGACCTTTAGATCAAGTTGTACTAGTGTCGTTGTCAGAGTAGCAAGTTGTGACGCAGTTGCGTGTTGTGGCGGAGATAATTCGTGGACGTGTCGGTGTAATTGTCTGCGGTGGAGCAGCTGACGGGCCACGGAAATAATATCCTACACTGGAATATTGTTGGTCAGTCATTTTATTTTACTTCTCTTCTTCTTCCTCGCATCATCATGACTTAAGTGATGACTTTACGAGATCTTCGCTTTGTACACGCTCTTAAGAACAATCAGTAATCAGTATGCACTTACTTATATATTACTTATTTAAACTTAATTGCACAAAAAGAAATAGATATAGTGTACCTACCAGTATATATACAAATGACTATCATCCAAAGCCCCCCTCTCCCCTCCTCCCCCCTCTCCCTATCTTCTGTGAGGTTCTTCTGGAGTAGCGAGCGTCCATAAGCTAAGGTGTCTACTTATCATCAGGCTAATAGTACGCTTGTTTGCCACCGCCGTAGTATAGAATAAACACAGTCTTCTTTTCTTCTTATTTAAGACCTAAAGATGTAGTTCAAAGTCCAGCCTCCATCTACTCCGATCCCAAGCAACCTCTTTGACATCTCGATACAACCTAAAATCAACTCTCTTTTTGAGCTGCTCTATGTAGTTTATTCTAGGTGTTCCTCTTCCTCGCTTCCCTATCTTTCCTTCAATTATAATGATTATGAATTGTCATGTTGTATGAGGTGCCCTATCATCTTTCCTCTTCTGTTTTCTAAGTTACTCACTAACTGCCTGGTTTGCCCCACTCTATTCAGTACTTCTTCATTGCTTACTCTCTCTCCCCAGCTAATTTTCTCTATTGGCACCCAACACCACATCTCGAACGCTTCTAATATCTTCGCATCTTTCTGGGTCAAGATCCATGTTTCATGTTTTACATTACATACACAGTCTACCAGTTAATAATTGGTGCAGAGTAATCATTTAGTGTCGACTGATTCCTATAGAAACCTAAACAGGCTTTGGGTTGCTCACTGGGTTGTGGAAGTCCATTTGGGACCTAATTTGCGCAACAGAGTAAATTTGGCCCGTTTGGATCCAACCACCTACCCACTTCACAAAATTTCTGTAATTATACTGTCCTCAACAATAAACAGGATGAATTGTTTCAATTGCTTTTCACCCGCAAACACCCGGAGCGAATGAATTCCCTGTACAGAAAAATAATAATTACAGATTTTCCTGAGGGACTGCAGTATGAAAAAGGGTTGTTCAAGAAGTAGTGTATAGCATCGCGCATCCAGATCCCCTCGAACTGCAGGCGTTAATAGGCACAGGTAACCACCGACTTAGTATAAAAAAAGATACTTAAGTTTAGTAGTGGAAGCCAACAATAGTTCATCGATGATCCCTTTTTAGAAAAAATATCTCACAAAAATAATACATTTCTAAAAGTGAGTATATTAGAAAACACCATATTGATAGCATTCTTTTTTGCTGCCATGTCCAGGCCTGTGCATCCACGTCAAAACTCGTTCAGGGCTTGATAATGTCGACGTCAAACATCTGCGCATCACGTCGAGAATAATCCGACCGTGTGACACGCGCGTGGGGCGGCATTTCACTTTGTCTTCTGACAGCTCCTGACATGGCGATTATACGGCCAGTTATGAAAAAGAGGTGTCAAAAACGAACTGTCAAAATTTGGGATGTCATCACTTGATTGTCCTTACTGGGAGCGAAGCTGCATGTTTTTTTCTTTAAAAACTCTGTATCAAAATTTTAATCCCGAGTCGTACCAATGAGTTTTTCGGAACTTATGTACGGCATATTTATAGTCTGGCAAAAAAGAGTAGAAAATAATAGGGGCGCACTATGGGCTATGGCTCATATGGCAACACGAATAAAAATAAAAAAAACATTTATTTCAGACTAAGGTTCATACATGGTTAGTATAAAACAATAAAATCTTATTACTAGTGTGTGAGTGTGTGTGTAGTTTGTGTAGTGTGTGTGTGTGTGTGTGTGTGTGTGTGTGTGTATGTGTGTGTGTATGTGTGTGTGTGTGTGTGTGTGTGTGTGTGTGTGTGTGAATAGTACGACCCAGAGATTTTGATACTTCACTTTTAACTTTTTATTTAAAGTTTCTTAATTTAAACATACATTTACATTTAGACAGACATACAAATACATATTGGTATAGCCATACAAACTCACAAACATTACCTCTATGTAATGTTTATGTAGACAGAATGCTAATAATTTAAATACAAGTTTTGTTAACCAACTTTATTAAATAGTAGGTACTTTCTTCTTCCTTTAAATATTGCACTTTGGTTACAGTTAGACTTTATTAAAGCACTCAAAATTCATCAAATATATTGCAAGTACCAAGTTGGTTTTATGTAAACATAACCTATCAAATGCACTATGTAAACCAGACGAAAATTATCAATTTACTGTAATTCTAGCGTTAGGAATGAATAAAATTGATATAGCCATTTATAATTTAACATTTATTAGTAGTCTAAAATAATTAAAAACCTGTCATTCCAGCAGTTCATCTATAAACATTGTCCAATTCCGACAAAATGATTCCCACTTGATATTCCGCAAGACATCGCTTGTTTACGCTATAAATTACTTCCCGAGCGGAACCGGGTATTGTCTTGCTCATTGTATGGAATTTTTGTTGCATTTGAATGTTAATAAATCCGCGAAATGTAATTTTTTTGTTGTTACAATGACAATACATATGACAAGTTTAATGAACGTGAGACCGGTCTAATCACACTAAGGTCTAGTTTTCCCTCTGGGTTGGAAGGTCAGATAGTAGTCACTGTCGTAAAACTTGTGCATATGCCAAATCTTAGGATTAGGTGTCAGAGCGGACCCCGGGCTCGTTTTGGGCACAACAGGAAATAACGCTAGGACGATGATGATGACCTCTCTATCAATATCAACTTACCAGTTCACAAAACCTTCTAATATTATAAATGTGAATGTTTGGATGTTTAGATGTTTAGATGTTTAAATGTTTAGATGTTTAGATGTTTGGATGTTTGTTACTCAATCACGCTAAAACTACTCAACCGATTTGGATGAAATTTTTCACGTACATAGTTTATAGCCTGAATAAATCCTACTAATACTATAAATGTATGGATGTTCAGATGTTCAGATGTTTAGATGTTTGGATGTTTGTTACTCTATCACGCAAAAACGGCTCAACCGATCTCAATGAAATTTTGTACGTAGATAGTTTATAGCCTGAATTAAAATATAGAATAGTTTTTATCTAGGGTCCACGCACACGAAGTCGCGGGCGGAAGCTAGAAAGAGTATAAAAGGTGATAGGCAACTTCCAAGTTGGTCTATGGCTCTCACTCTTAACACAGCGCAACCTCGGGAGTTCTGGCGACGTTGTCTCCAGTCTGTCCCCACCAGAAAAAAAACCGTCAACCTAGGGAGCAAACATTTGTATTCCTATGCCTGCAATCTTCTGTAACGTAGAGGTACAAACGCAGCTAAGTCACCATCCTGTATACATAACTAATTATAATGCACATAAAGTGTGAGAAAGATCTTGTTGTTTAACTTCTTACTTTCTTACTTGTATTATGTAAAATAACCATGTTCTCATGGAAGTGATGTATATCTTAAATGAGAATAAATGTCTTTAAACCTTACCTTAAGTGCACTGATGGTCAGTAAGCTGTTTTGTCCATAGCACTGTAAAGATGGTAATGTCATTTCGCCGGTTGGCGACCACCTAATTTAATTTGCCGGTGGGCGACCACTTAAGCTGAGTTGGTGAACTGAAAGGATATTTCCTCGGTTTTTTTAGTAGATTTCTATTCTAAAACAACAAAAAAATGCATGTACAAGTAATTGTCTCAATAAGGTGTGTAGAATTGATGTTATCTTCAATAGAAAAAACCTTCTCCTTCAGGTGGTCGCTAACCGAAGGTGGTCGCGTAACCAGCGAAATGACCCTATACCCTTACAGTCCAGCAAAAGTACCATCTTTAAATTAGAATTGTTGCCGTCTTTGTCACAGGCGGGACAAAAGACTTGGATTTGTTATTGATATCGCTGTCGTTGCGACAGGTGTAAATGTTTTCGTAATAAATATTGAATTAAAATTGATCGACCATTTTCATTTCCGTCCTACATTTTGGTGGAGGTGCGGGATTGAATATGAGCGAGACGGCATTACGCTGTGCCTTTCTTTCTATAGTTTTAGTTACTGTTCCTTCATATACACTAAACCGTTATTATAATGTTAATAAGTCCAATTTTTCACATTCAATTATTCGGTGGGAATACGCTCCACTATACGGCGGATTAATGTCAGGTGCCACTCCAGCGGTAACGTGTCGGCTTTACATATTATTTAAATATTTTGACATGGCTGAATAAGAAGTTATGTATACATAAACATTGTATATTAGTACATTAAATTTAAATACAGTACCCATCATCATGCACCGTCAACATCATCCTAACCTTTGTGCCATATCAGTTGGGGTCGGCTCTCCGTATCATTTCCGCCATTCTTCTCTAGTTTGCGACGTGCCAGGGTTAGCGCCTATCGTATTAAGGTCCATCAGACCCCGTATCATGGTCGGCCTTATCACACGATAAGTGACAAGATAGGAGCGTCGTCTCGTTCTATCGAACGGTGTCAGCCAGTGACAGACGCTCTATCCTGTCACTTATTGCGTGATAAGGCCGACCATGATACGGGGTCTGGACTGTACTCAACCAAGTAGTTTTAGGGCGCCTTCCACCTCTTCATACATCTGAGATATTTTTTAACATTTGTTTGGTCATGTGGTCATCGTGCCTGCGCATTACAGTACCTATTTTAAAAGTTAACTTTCATTTTATTCATTTTCATGACCGTCTTTATCTATAGATCTTCTTATACCATACGTTATACTAAGCACGTAATATGTAGTTTTGTAAAGTTAAGTAATAGTTGGTTACTTTCACAAAAGTACATTAAACCAGCAATGTTAAAGCCGAAAACACATACATATATTATTCTATACAGCATGTTACCTACCGCATTTAAAACGATTGTACTTACCGGCCAAAATTACCAAGAAATATTTGACACATTACCAAAATTAATTTACAACCGGGGGACTATTATGTAAGCGGGCGCAAAAAACTTATCACCTGCCGGGCACCATTCGACACCACGCAGTCGCTCGACAAAGAGATGCCAATTTATCACACGAGACTTGGCCTTTTAAGGCAGATAATGTATGGGGGCATTAGAACATAATAGGCTATCCAGTGGATCGTTTGTCATGTTTTTGCGTAACCACGTACTCGTATTCATGCTCAATAGCTTTTGTGTCGAAAGAAATAGAGTTGGATTTTGTTTGCGCCGACAAAAGTTTGACGTTGTCGCCGCATGCACGCGGATTATCACAAAGATACACTTGCGTGATAAGGCGCTTTTATGACGTAGATTAAAGAGTGTAATTTTGCTTGGTTTTGCGTTTTTGTATTTGTGTTTATAGCATAAAGTACGTAGGTTTTGTGAATGTATGTCGATAAATTCTGTTAAATCGTTTTAAGTATTGTCGCTCGGTTTGTAAAGAACTAACAAGGTGGATGAAAAAGTTACGTATCATTAGTTGGATATTATTGTCCGGGTTTATAAATCAGAATTTGCTCGGATTCTTTTGCTGTTGTATATTTAATCGTATTTATTTAAACTGCTTGATAATCTCGTAAAATACGGGGGGATGTAATTTATTGTTTAACAAATTATTTTCTGCTTTAGATAAGTATGTATAGATGTGTGTAAAAAAAAATGTGATGTCAGTTCAAATGAAAAAAGAAACACATTGGCAGATGATAAAATGTGCTTCTAATTACTTTGGTACAATGGCTACATAATTAACATGTTATATCATCTTGATCATCAAAGTCAGGGTTTTTTTAAACCATATGTTATATACTCTTAAATTTAAGATATATTATTATTATTTTACCGGAAGGCGCAGCGTAGGGTAGGCAACAAGGTAGACTGATGACCTGGTAAAGGTCGCGGGAGTCCGCAAGATGCAGATGGCGCAAGGTCTGGTCACTTTGGCATTCTTTGGCGGAGGCCTATGTCCAGCAGTGGACGTCTTTCGGCTGATACGGTGGTGATGATGATTAATATTTAGATTAATAAACCCGTTTCGCTTAAATAAAACTCATTCGCCTTCATTTATTTTTGTACATTCTTCCGCCCGCGACTTCGTCTGCACGGACCCGGGATTAAAACTATTTTATATTTTAATCCGGGCTATAAACAATTTTCGTGCAAACTTTCATCCAAATCGGTTGAGCCGTTTAAACCTGATTGAGTAACAAACATCCAAACATCTAAATATACAAACATCTCAACATCCAAACTTTCGCATTTATAATATTAGTAGGATAGTAGGTTTATTAAACAATTTAGAATGCAATATAATTGCAGCTTCAAGACGATAGATTCACATTGCGAGGTTTTCCTTCGTAATATTGCCCATCTTCGGTGCAATAAAGAATATTTACTTACTCGTTCTTGGCTACATCAAGATCATTATAAGAGTAGGTAGGTACTAACTCAGCATTGCCCTCGTTTAAGTGCTGTTTCGGAGCACGTTGCGGGCATCCATCAAAAAGTCGGCCAATAAACACGCCGACATTAGCTGTCTCCACGCTCTTGGTACGAGTGACACGTACCCACCGACCAACCGACATGGATACTTACATTGCCAACCATACTATGATATTGTTACAACGGCGGGGTTAATAGCAATATATATTTATTATTATTCTCCTAGTTTGATTGCCATAGTGACACGCCGTCAAGGTATTTCAAAGTTCACCGTGTTGTCATAAGACGTGAGTCGATGTACCCGCCTACCCGGGTTCGAGTCCAGCGACCGACATGCACCTGCTCAACTCTATTTTGTATCTCCCCGCGCCCGTAACAATACTATACCTAAATGAGAAATTGTGTCTGTCTTTCTGTTACCTCTTCACGCTCAACCCGCTAAACCGATTAGATAAAATTGGTATGGAGATAGTTTAAATCCCTGGGAAGGAAATCGGATAGTTTTTATCCCGGAAATCATCCCCTAAGGGGCTGAAATGGGGGGTGAAATATTGTATGGAGCTACGATATAAACAAGTTCCACGCGGACGGAGTCACAGGCAGAATGTAGTTAATAATATAATGCAAATAAAAATTTGATAAAATACTATTGCTTTGGTCGCTAGTTGAGGTAAAATTTCAAACAAACTGAACTCGGGTTTCCCATTTAAGTACTAGATCTTTAAAGTAATATCAGATATAGAGAGAATAGAGAATGCTTTATAGCATTAAGTCCGCCTTTTGTACCATAAGGTATTCTTTTGTGCAATAAAGATTAAATAAATAAATAAATATAAGTCCCTACCTCAGGAATCAACGGTGATATTGTAAATTCATTTATTTCCATTACATAGTTAGAGTTATTTCACATGTTTGATTTTATTGTGGAACTATAAGTCGCGGCCACATACATCGTGACGTCACAAATCGTATGCTGCACTGCACTGGACAGTTAGACTGATTGTCTACTGAGACTGTCTGAGTGAGTCGGTCGGTCTAACCGCTCGACTTTCATCGGATGGTTCGTAGGACCGTGTGTGACACCCGTAAAGCTGCTGGAACTCGTAAAACTCGTAAAAGGCACCATAAGTTTGAGTTACGGCGAGTTCCACTCGTAATGAATATGGCTCCGTAAGCCGTATATTTCAATTTGGCGGATGTTACGGTGTAATTGTGCTTTTGTATGTTTTTCAGGTTTAGTATGTTAGGGTGGCGTCCTTTGCAAGTTTATTCCTCAATAGGCATGATGCCTCATGTTCAAATTGATAACATAGTGATGTTAAATGGATAGTAAACCATCAAATTATCGTACTAAAGTATAAATTATAAAATATAATTAAAAACATAAAAAGATATGAAACTTGAAAGTTTAGAAAAAAAATGCATTTTTTTTTCATCGTCCAAGAGTAAAGTAAAAGCTACCAATAGAATCCTTACGCTTTTCTAGAAACAAAATTGTACGACAACTATGTACAGTCAGCGTCATATAGGTAGTAGCAGCAAGAGTAGCCAAATATTTCGTGACACACCTTTATTTTTACAGTAATAAAGACGTGTACCGAAATATTTGGCTACACTGGCTGCTACTAACTATGTGACGCTGACTGTACTTAAACGCAGTATTTCGCGACCGAAACAACAATTTACCTGCACGTCTAGCTCACGACGGCCGCGACATACTCTCGATTTTTATCGCACTATACCTCTTGTTCTAAGTGGTCTAATAAGTGAGAGACGGTTAGTGCGAGAAAAATCGAGAGAGCGCGCGCGCCGTCGCGTGCTAGCCGTGCTGATTTTCCATACTACGATTAGTACAAATATACAAATGTGACGTCACACTTGTATAGACACACAGTATGAAGCGTTTCGCGCTGCCGATGCCGCCAGCGAGGTCAATCTTTATCTCAAATTTTTAGGTATTTATGTTCTTTAATTGTAGTTGCTCCCATACAAACATATGTTCCTCTCCAAAAACTGGTTCGAATGACGTCACATAAAAATTTTAGTCATCATCCCTATTATTTGATACAGAGAACAAACACGAAGAAAAAAATAACCGTTACCAAATGTCGATCAAGGTCGGAATCGATTACGCCCTCTCAGTTTGGCCGGAATTGTGACTTCTAGACCACCCGGGCTCCTACAATATTAGAGCAAGCGAAGATTAATACGCGTCAGAAAATATTGAATTTCCTTCGGTTTAACTATACTGATTATTTCTTCTTTCTACTTGTTCTTCTACCTACTAAATCATATCTATCCGCGCCGTGTCCGAGAGTATTGCCTTCTGTATAATTATTTAACGCCATCTAGTGAGAGTTTCCGACTGGTCACAGCCCGCCAGGCGGATTTGCCTCATCTTCAAGCTGAAAAATTGCCATTCAAAGTGGCACAGGATCGGATTCAACGGCGTGCTCTCGTTTCGGGCCAAGACCCTTTTCAGATCACTTATTTAATCGTATGGCATACATTATTTGGCCTTTTAAAGTTTGTCACTCTTTAGTACCACCCAGGGGACACGTGCAGGGTTGTGGCAGGTAGCTCCTGCGGACGCGAGTAACAGTTGTCCCCCCTTTGTCAAGTGAGTGGGCAACTCGACTGTTAACTAGAAATTTTTAAAGCCGCCCGAAGGCCTCTAACTCGGCTTAACGACTACTGTCATAGACAGCAGTCGGGATCAACTGCTTAGCGTGCCTTCCAAAGCACGGAAGCGCTCATTTATAGTAACCACTCAAACAGGCGGTCACCCATCCAAAGACTGAGCGCTGCCATCTTTGCTTAACCTGCGTTATCGTTTCCGACTCGCAGGCGTCGCTAGGCTATGAGAGCTTCAGAGATTTTTAGATCACTGACTCAAATAGTTAGTTACTTAGTGAGAGTTTCCTCATGTGGTCGGTTCGCTTTAAGATTGTTCGTAGATATCATTATCAACACAATAATCCTCCAATAGCGAATACCACGTGAGAAAAGTAAAAGTGCTCGCTGAGTTTTTCCTTGAAAGGTTCTTGGCATGAGGGTCGTCCCACGATGTCGTCAATGAGGACTTCATCAATCGACACGCTAATCGTTTTAACAGAACGATGGTTTATGCAACTATAGTCCGTCCATGATGACCCGCTGATCGACGCAAGCTCAGCGTTCAGTTTATTTAATTCTACGGGCAACACAAACTGGCTCACAAATGGTCTCGCCGGAAGACCAGCGCTGGCTCGTGAGTCAGCATTATGCTGAGGCGGGACCATTTCGCGAAAAACACATAGTTTTACGTATTTGATTAGTTTTTATATATTGTTTTTAGTTCAATACTTAATGTTTGTCTCGAATTCATTATTTAACTTTTTTTTTATTTTCATTTTTTCATGACAGAAAAAGCTACGGTAGGTTCGAATCCTGGCTCATACCAATGAGTATTTCGGAACTTATGTATGGGTTATTTACCGTTAGCTTTTCGGTGAAGGAAAATATCGTGAGGAAACCGCGCGGTCTTATCCCAGTAAGGTCTTGTTTTCCCTCTGGGTTGGAAGGTCAGATGGCAGTTGCTTTCGTAAAACTAGTGCCTATGCCAAATCTTGGGATTAGATTTCAAAGTATTCATAGTTATAGTACGGTACCTTTAAGTCCAATATTATTTGTATCAGAGTAAGTACCTTTACATAGCAACATCTAGAAAAATCCTTCAAGTAACGAAACCACAAATAATATAATCCGTCTTAATTTAGTAAGTAATTACGATATGCCACTCAGTAAAACTAAGCCAATCATTTATAAGTATAATGCTACATTTATCATAATTAACGAGACAGCAGAAATTATAATTAAGTATAAATACTTTATCGTTATCGAGAGGTTGATCTGACATTTACATTTCACATTCCAATTTAAAAACATTTTGCACGCCCTTGCACTCGACGGGTGTGACAAACCGGCCAAGTGCGAGTCGGACTCGCGCACGAAGGGTTCCGTACCATTATCTATAAAAACATCAAAAAAAAAACGCGTTTGTTGTATGAGAGCCCCCCTTAAATATTTATTTTATTTTGTTTTTAGTATTTGTTATAACGGCAACAGAAGTACATAATTCGCGAAAATTTCAACTGTCTAGCTATCGCGGTTCTTGAGATACAGCCTGGTGACAGACAGACGGACGGACAGCGAAGTCTTAGTAATAGGGTCACGTTTTTACCCTTTGGGTACGGAACCCTAAAAACACGTTGATATCAAAATGAAATGTTAATGTATGTGCCATGTTGTCCCTAAGAACTCTGTATAATCGTACGTTAAGACTTATTTCTAACTCTCTATACAAACTTCAGGATGTTAATGAAAGTTATAGAATTCTAAGGCGTAGCGAGGTATTTGCCGTACATTCATAATCTATTTTATTGATTAAGTACTACCATTGAAAACAAAACCAGATACTGTTCTGCAGTCACAAGCCTAGCTAGCGTGATAGTGTTTATGTCCCTTTCTTGCAAGTGAGTAAGTGCGAGCGGGACGAATGCTTTACGTCCGACATAAACGCGGTCATGCTAGCTTGGCAGGAAGAATCAATAATATACCAACGTATTACCATTTTTAAATAATACGGGATGTATCGGAAAATCCATTTTTCCTTCTCTATAATAGGTACTTAGAAGAAAGAAGTACATCTTCCTCCCATTGAAATCGGCTGAAAAAGGCAACTCATCGCAAGGTATCAGACAACATACAATACAAAGCGTACTTATTTATCCAGAAATCAGCTCAACACTTATCATGAACCACCAATAAATCACCCACAGACCTTTGTATGGTCCAGCTGTTATCTGTCAAACTGTTCCTTTTTGTCACTGTCCCATTGTCAATGGTCGATTCCGATCGCTCAATACTGTCAAAAACACCTAGACACAAACAGACATAACTGCCATTGAAATAGAAGTACATACGACTTTGAAAAAGGAACTCATGGCTATTGTACCGGGGGTTCGTGAATTTATTACGTCACAATTGTTTGGGGTGAAATTGTCGTGTCATTTAATGATAAGTATGGTTAGGATGAGGGTCGTGGTTATCGGGCTAATCTGTGAGTTTTGATGGGTGTCATTACACTGGGGACACCGCAATGAATTATTATTTTTTATTTCGAAAAAGTCGTGACTGCACTGGCGTTTTATTATGCTGTAATAAAAAAAATTGGGTCGTAAATTAGATCGTTACTTGGAAGCGTTTGCTTTATTTCAGATGGGTGGCACGTGAGTTGTAATATTCGTTGACTTAAAGATCTGAAGATTGCAAAATGATTTGGAACTTGAGCTTGAGGTGAGCAAGGTCGCCAGAGTTCCCGAGGATGCGTTGTGTTGAGAGCGAGGGAATTGTTCCTTCAGCTCTCAACACAGCGAATCCTCAAATATATCAAGGGTCGGCAGCGGCTATGTTACTCCTTGCATGCATGCGTCTATAGGCTGCGGTGTCCGCTTATCATCAGGCGGTCCGTACGCTTGTTTGCCACCGTCGTTGTATATAAAAAAAAAGAGAAAAAAAAAAACTTTGAGAAATGAAGGCTTAATGGCAACTTTTGATTCGATAAAACAAGAGTGAATAGGCTATTACTGAACCAGTGAATTCATCTTAGGCTCTGTCGTCGCTTACCATCCATCAATGACTCGACAGTCATCATCATCATCATCATCATATCAGCCGAAAGAAGTCCACTGCTGGACATAGGCCTCCCCCAAAAAGTGCCACAATTAACGGTCCGCATCCAGCGCACTCCCGCGACCTTATCTGGAGACTGACACTGGACACGCTGCACAGTTTTTATAAAAAAGCGTTTTTTTGTCGAATTTCTGTATTTTTTGTAAGTAATTTAGAATTTATTGTGTTATTATCACAAATTATGTTCAACTATACAGTAAAATACTATATTAATAAAAACTAAATTTAAGTTTAACTATACAGTAACACAATTTTACACATTTAACATAAGAAAACTACGCAATTATACATTCCAACCTTCAGTACCTACCCTGCTTGCATAATTATTGCACACAGTAATGAGCACGAAACGTTCCATACATTACAATAAAATTCACCTTCCAGCCAGCATCAAATTCAAATGTAACTACGCCATAATTTTGAATTACGACCACCGCCATAACGAAGTGCGCCCTATATCACAAGCGTGGCACTAAATGGCCACTATATTAGCTATGTTGGCGTGCTAATTCTGAATAGATTTAAGACCTGTGTGCCCACATGAGTTTAAGCCGTTTTGCAACTAATATCCGCCTAAATTTTACTAAAGCTATGTGCTTGCTTTTATCTGGCGGATCAAAATAGCTCACTCGTTTTAGTGGTAATATGCGGGCAGAAATTAATGGAACTGCACCAGTTAATTCCAATTTACACTCAAAAGTGTGAAGTGGGATTGCATAAATAAGTGTTTATATTTCTTTTGACTATGTATATTTCTCTGGAGAGTTCTTAGCATCTTTCTTCCCTTTTTCAAGTTTCAACTCTCCATCTCCATCGCCAACTTATTGGTTTGCCTTCAAGTTTCTGTGACCATACAAGAATTATAGAAGTACGTATAGTATACAGAATAAAAGTTCAGAGGGATGACTGTCTTGAGGATGACTTTAATGTCACATTAACGCCGTTTCTTGACATGAAAATATATCGAAACTTGCTTTTTCTCTGTCACAACAAGTTGTGACTTCGACGTTAAAATCATCAAAATGTTTAGCATTCGTAGCGTAACCATTTCAAAAATAGACCTACTAATTTTGCACCTAAATGCAGAGTGCAACAGGCCTTATTCTAAATTAAAACGGACAGCTGTCACATTAACAAGCACAACCTCAAACCATTACTCAACCCCATAAAGATCGAAAAGCCGAACGGATCATGTTTCAAGCGAACAAGAGCCGAGTCCACCCGTACCAAATCGTTCGCTACTACGATTCGTACCATGTAATTCATGTTTGCTGTTAGAATCTTCACGGCTGTATTGTGCACAATATATCACTGCTATTGTAAATCGTGCCTTGGTCACAGTTGTCTGCCAATCCGCAGTTGAAATAGGGTATTATGTTTGATGTCGAATGACTGTCAGTTATATTGTTGGTAAGTTTAAAGATTGGGCCTTCGTTTAAAAAACTGACGTTGTAGGCAGAAAAAGTCTTTAAAATCCTTTTGAATAGCATTTGTACAAAAGTTTGTTCTAATTAAGTACGAAAATTAACGCATTATGTTAATTTTGCTTCTTTGTTAACTGTTTTTTGACATTTATTATATTCTGCTTACATCGTTTTAGAAATTGCCAAAAATAGGTACTGGGAACTAAAAATAATTGTCAAAAGTATGCATTCATGCACTTTTTTGTACAAACTTTTCTAGAAAAGGTTTTAATCACACAAGAAATGATAATTAGATTCTGAAAATTACAATTGGTCCTACAAAGAGTGCATTTAGAAATAAATAAATGATTAGAAAATACCACTTCATTAGGTTTCGAAAGTACAAATAAGTCAAGATAGTGGATGGATCAAGTTGTGCTATAATTTATCTCAGGCAGCAGCAATTAAAAACGATCTACATTACTTATGTTGATTTACTTAAACATTACTAATGGCAAAGTATTGTTTTGTACGTAGTGTCTAGAAAACTTGTGACATTACGTTTTTTATTTTTTTCTATTACAAACTTTCTATATCATATATCATGTCATGAAGATTTCATAGTAAACTACTTGTGTGGCCATCAACTGACAGCTGACCACAATTAATATTCCCAATCACCAGCCCACCACCCCATTTATCCCCATTTCTATAAAACGTCTCGCCATTGTCAGCTCAATCGTGACAGACAAACATACATTGTGAGGTCCGAGCTTCCTGCGCTTTCAGTCCGGAATTGTGTAAACACTACCTTAGCGTAAGTGTGCACCTGACCTAAAAATCTGATCATATATCCCTTAAAACACCAAGCAAATTAGAACCATATGTTTACAGCAGTTGAGTTGTTATTGGGCTGTGTTGGTTGTGTAGTGAGGTCGTTTAGGATTGGCCACTGGAAGTGTGTGCGGGTAAATGGATTGGCCGTTTGTCGGCCGTTCGACAAGTGACAGTGGGTGGCCACTTCACGTCGGCAGCTTTATAAAGTCGCTATGAAAGGACACAAAGGGCGAATTCTAAATGAACGTCTGATGTATTTGTTGTTAGGTGACATTTGAAAATAAACTTTCTTTATGCATTCGCACAGAAAGGTGTGTAACAAGTAGTGAGGAAATTGATTTGTGCTATGTAAAACTGAGAATTAGAAATATTCGTGCAGCATAAAGTAAAACGAATAATCGACTCACATAAATACCTATTCATTGTGTATTATTTTACCATTTCCACTCTCAGAAGGAATAGCCGATGGAGTAATGTATGTTGCAGAATAAGGTGTTAATTTTTAAGTATCGCCATAAATTGATAATTACCTCCCGCTACACGTGCGGAAAACTGCACTTCCTGGGCAGGGGGTGACGTAATATGTAGTTTGTACTCACAAGACGGTAATGCAGAAACAGTTTACATTACACATGCCTTCGGCTAGGCTAAATACGACCTGAGATATTCTTTGTATTACCGCTCTAGAAGAGTAATCTACTTTTGAATGTAATATGTGGATGAAAATGAACAATTTACAGCCTAATCTAGAAAAAACAAAATATGTACAATTCTATAATCGTAACGGTAGTGTTGACATTCATTTAAAATATAACGACGAACAAATAGCAGAAACAGACAATATCTTATTCTTAGGTATATTGTTAGACAAAAACTGTAGTTGGAAACCACAAATTGACAGAATATGTACCAAAATTAATCGTTTTGTCTATGTTCTCAGAAGACTGGCTACATTGGTAAATAAAAGTACAGCTCTAACTGCCTATCACGGTTATGTAGCCTCAGTCTTAAGGTATGGTCTGATACTTTGGGGTAACTCATGTGACATAAATAGAGTGTTTGTCAGTCAAAAAAAATGCGTCCGAGCTATCTGCAGATTACCACCACGAACCTCATGCAGACCTCTATTCAAAGATCTTGTAATACTGACCCTACCTTCGCTCTATATTTTTGAGGCTTGCAAATTTACTAGATTACATCCTGACCTATTTATTAAATTGAGCAGTGTTTGTACATTTAATGTCAGAGATACTGAAAAACTTGTATTGCCAGTAACTTATAAAACCAAGCTTTACAGTTATGCCATGGCAATCAAATTGTATAATAATTTACGAATTGACATAAGACGGCTTGCCCTAAAACCATTTACATCTGCATTACACAAATGGCTAATTGACAAATGTTTTTACACAACACAAGAATTTTTTAATGTATTTAAAAAATAATGTAATGTACTCGTAATTAAATACTTAATATTATTATAGTTACCTATAAGTTTGTAAAGTTTGCATGTCCAAATGTTGGCGAGATGTGCTGATCCTAACAAAATTGTTCCACCTTATTGTTAACCATGTTTCAAGCAAATAAATTTCATTTCATTTCATTTCATATCAATAAACTTAGGTAATTCTTCATTGTGTATGATGACCCTGTTCAAAGAACAATGTTCATAACTCAATTAAACTGCCCTAGCCTGTAAGCATCCGTGAGAAAAGTTGTGTGGAAATAGAACCTCCACAGGAACCCACGCACATAATTTATGATGACCTAAATAGCCAATGTAGGTATGGAAAACTTCCACCATCAGCTTAGGAGGTCGTGACATCATTTGGGAAGGAATAAGCTTAATACATTTATAATTCTTATTTACATGTAGTCAAATAACACGAGTAAGAAGTTGGATACACATAAAAACGTCAACAATCGTTATTTATGACGTCATTATTACCGTTCCTTATAAACGTCATATCAAGTCACTTAAGCATACCATGGGCAGTATTATAGCATTATAGGGTTGTTTAAGCCTTTGAGCAAGCGACGTAGAACCTTATCTGATTAGGTTAAAGTTGAATGTTGTCAAGCTTGGTATACACAATATATGGACTATAAAAATAAAATATGCTTATCTCATAGCCAGTAACGGCGACTTAAGTAGCTATGTTTGAACAGAAATGTGTGACAAATAACAACGTTGATAGTATATTTTATTTAGACATACCATTAAGCCCTATATTTACTGTGTTTATGGATGCACAGAAACGTTCTAGTAATATGTTGGTTTATTTTATGTTTATGCTCATTAGTAATTTACTACCGCCACGAATTTTTTCACATCCCCAGTTAGTAGTAGCCGTTTAGCCGTCAGGGGGGGGGCAGATAACTCGAACAAAAATTGACATGAAAGACGAAACTATAAGGGTTCCTTGTTAACTAACGAACCCTAAAAAATCGCATAATCAAAGCTGAGCTCGGCTCACTTTTATTTTATTTACATACATGTAAATTTTTTGTTTGACCTGTTACGTATGAAAATAAAAATAAAATGAGCCAAACTCAGTTTACTTTACATGACATTTTATACTCTTTAGGGCCTCAGGTATACACTGTCAATTATGTGGAATCCTCCCGGGGCACAGGGTATAATTTTTATACCCTTATACGTACGCCTACACAAGAAAACCTATGGTAGCCTAGTACTTCAAGCGTGCGAAAAAGCTATGGCTATATTTTATCCCGCGGGATAAAATATAGTTTATGACGTTCAGAAAGTCCATTCTATACGCAGGTAAAATAATTTTTTTAATCGGTCCAGGGGTTCCGGAGATTTCCCATTATATACAAACTTATAAATTTACAAAGCTACAATCTCACAGACATTTCCTCTTATAATATTGGCATAGCAATATAGTGTATAGACAAGCTACTTAGATACAAGGATGGACTATTTTTTTTTTGGATAAGGGGTTCCGGAGTTTACCCATTACATACAAACAAACTTACAAAGCTACCATCTCACAGATATTTCCTGTTTATAATGAAAAAAAAATAATTAAAAATATTTATTAGTTCTATACATGTTGAAAATACATTAAAGGTTGGAACCTCCTTTTAAACATATAAATTGCTTGTGTCAGGAGACAGAGAGAGATAATAACTATTAATATAGATAAATTGTTTTGCAACGGACCCCAGTTCGTTGCTATATTGTTGCATAAAATATTCCAAACTTTTCCATTTTAATTATAAATAAGCAATAATAACATAGCGAGCCGACTCAAAGACAGAACTTTATAAAACCAATATAATTATATAGAACAAATCAATGTCAAGTATTAAAATAAAGACTAATTTGTCCAACTTACTCGCAACACAGTGTAACTCAACATTTTTTTATGTGCACAGATAAAGAAATACGCTCCACAGCTGTCACCCCATTATCTCCGCCCGTATTTCAACGTGTACTTTTTTATTTGTTTTACAGTGTATATTTCAAGGAGCGCCGAGTTTATCTTTTATGAGTAGTAAATTGAGGCGTAAACTGTCGTGCAGTGGAATGGGGATTTTTATTTATTTTAACTTTTGGCTTCTGTTGTGGTTGGAATGATGAGCGTTTTCAGTGAGTTGTCCTATAAAATATGAGAAATGCAACTTCGTGTAATACATTTTATTTACGTCACTCCGGGCGGTAAGTGACATTTACCAGTCACGGGCGCAGCGGCAAATCTCCCTTCACACCCAGGAGAAGCCGTAAAATTGTGTACGCACCACGGGCGGTAATTCGTAAAGCCCCAGATCGCATATTTATAGCCCTCACCTTCGGTTCGGGCCACAAACACCTGCGATCTGGGGCATTCACGAATTCACCGCCCTAGGTACGTAATGTACTATTATTGCTCTTCTAGATGATTGGTTAGCTTAATTTTGCAAAATTTGCATGGCAATTAACTATTTTTAACCTTCGACGAAAACTGGGGGTGTTATAAGTTTAACATCTCTATCTGTGTGTCTGTCTGGTGGCACCGTAGCTCCCAAATGGATTAAACGATTTGAATGGGATTTTTTCAATCGAGGAAGGTGTGAGCGACGCAATTACAGTTTTATAAACTACCTTTTATTTATTTGTCAAAGCTAGGGGCGCGCGGAGAGAGCGAGATGCGCGGGAGGGGTGCGACCGTTACTTTACCTCACCGTAGCAAATTTAAACCAGTCGATATACGCTAATGCACTCGCCGCACGCTCCTCCAGCTAGTAATTTTGTCTATGTACCGACCATTTCCAAAAATATAAGTTTGTCGCGTAATTTGCCTATTTTTTCATCGTGAATCGAACCCTGAACGCTACAAAGTGGTCTTCGAACCGTATCTTGATGTATTTCACGCCGCCGTCGAAAAATATGGTTAAAACACGCAGCACCGTAAGGAAAGAACAAGAAGAAAATAAAGTTACTGCTACTGAGGTCGACCCAGGCAAGGCAAGTACAAGTGCAGCTCCAGATGTTGAAGAAAAAGTGCAACCTGACAAAACAATAGTGATAGATGCCGGAAGTGTTAAGTCCGAGATGCCAAAACCGAATGAGCCTACCTTCCAAAAGTCTTTGTCAAGAAAATCTTCATCATCCTCCGTCGCAGCACGCAAAAAGAAGCTGGAATTACAAGCGGCCGAGGCAAAAGCACGAATTGAAATGCAGCTTATCGATAAACGCTTAGAAGCGGACCTTGCTGAATTAGAAGAAGAATACAGTCCACAGTCTTCAGTTACCGATAAACAAAGTGATGTTGCTAGATGGGTAGAACGCAGCCAAATAGAATTGGAGTCACAGCATGCCACCAAGCAGGACGAAACTTCAGGTGTGCTGTGCCCGCCGGCGAACATGGACGCCGGCACTGATGGTCCAATTCAACAGTTAGCCTGTGTACTTAAGGATATGATAACTACCTCTGCATGCAACAGCAACAATAATAATAATTTACTTACCCGCATCAGCACACCCAAGGATCTGCCGCTGTTTGCTGGTGACTCAATGGAATGGCTCCAGTTTAAAATGGCCTACGAAGAATCCACCCGATTGTGTCAATTTAGTGATTCGGAGAACTTGTGGCGCCTACGAAAGTGCCTTCGTGGCGCAGCCAAGGATGCTGTCCAGGCGTTACTTATCACGGCTACTTCTCCTGAAATACTTATATCCACGCTGGAACTGCAGTTCGGGAACCCAGATGGAATCTTGTCTCGTATAAGGCAAGAAATCAAGAAGTTAAATCCAGTGTCTACAGAATATCACAAAGACATTATTGTGTTTTCAAACAAAATAAAAAATTACGTCGCCGCTGTGCGTGCCCTTGGCCGTGAAAATCACCTTGAAGATTCGAGTCTAATTACCGTTGTGTTATCAAAACTGCCTACAATCCTGTTGTCTAAATGGGCTGACTACAGTTACTCACACAACACTGAAAGTACCACGACTAGACTCGACCAACTATCGGATTTCCTAAACCAAGAAGCCGTTAAAATATCTAAGTGCAGTGTCGCGTTAATAAACACACCAAAGGACAATTATAGGCGTAAATATGCGGACAATAATGCTAACTCACAAACAATCTTACTGCAAAGTCAACAAAGTTATTCAAAGTGCCGTTATTGTCATGGACCTAATCACAATCTATCTGACTGTAAAAAATTCAAGAAGTCATTAAGAAAAGATCGCTGGAGTTATGTTAAACGGTTCGGACTATGTTATAAGTGCTTATTACGTCATCACGATAGACAGATGTGCCCGGCACCCGTGTGCGATATTGATAACTGCGGCCTGGCGCATCATCGCTTGTTACATTTCGTGCCTAGTGAAAGACAATACGAGAACAATAACAACAGTGCTGTCCAAGTGACAGAGATTGAGACTGAATCTGATCCCCAAGTAGTGGCCCACATGAAATCATCATCGAAAGTTTTATTAAAAGTAGTGCCGGTAAATATCCACGGACCGCGCGGTGTAATTAGTACTAGTTGTCTCCTTGACGATGGATCTTCTGTGACTGTAATAAGTGCCAAACTCGCAGAGCGGGTGGGGTTGCGCGGCCGCCGCGAGTGTATGCGTGTGCGTGGCGCATGGGACAACACTGAACTAGTGTGCGACTCCTACCTGGTCGATTTATCTTTATCTAACCGAGATGGACAAATGTTTACGATTAATGCGCGAAGTGTTAATGAACTTAATTTACCTAGTCAAGGCCTGAACTTAGTGAACTGTGATAACTTTATGCACTTGCAAAGACTAAAAAATGACTTATGTTGTGAACAATTAAAACCCGAGATTTTGATAGGACAAGACAATTACCAACTACTGTTGCCGTTGGAAGTTGTCACTGGCAATCCTCACGAACCTTGTGCCACACGATCACCGCTTGGTTGGTGTTTGCACGGAAGGGCTCCTGTGCGTATGACGTCATCTGCGCACGCGCCTCAGCCTCACTCAACACTGTTTATCTGCGATAGTGACGTCAGCGATGACGTGGCTGAGAACAAACGATTGCTGCAAATTTTACATGAAGATGTTCGTCGGTCCTTCACATTCGACTCATTGGGCGTCAGTAGCAAGCCACGTGAGAACCACAACGACGTATGTGCCCTGGAAAAGTTAGACAAAACTTCTAAACTGGTTAATGGGCGATGGTACGTCGGATTACCCTGGAAGAATGAAGATTGCGTGATGCCAGACTCCTTTCCTCACGCACTGTCACGACTCAAATCAGTGGAGAGAAAGATGGAGAAATGCGAAGGGTACAAAGACAGATACAACGATCGCGTCCAGCATTTGTTCGACAACGATTACGCACAGGAATTGCACGATACTGAGGCAACTAGCAAATCATGGTACCTCCCTCATTTTGGAGTGGATAATAAAAACAAGAAGCGCCTGCGTCTCGTATTTGATTGTGCTGCCCAAACTAACGGATTGTCGCTGAACGATTACATTCTTAAGGGCCCGGACCTACTGAGGTCACTGTTTGGAATAATGCTACGGTTCCGAGAGCAAAGAATTGGTGTAACCGGCGACATAAAGATATGTTCCTGAGGGTGAAAATAAGAGAAGAGGACCGAGATGCGCTACGATTTTTATATAGAAGCGAACCTAAGGGACCCGTGAAGACATATGTCATGACTTCTCTTATATTTGGAGCTACATGCAGTCCCTTTGTAGCCCAATACATTAAAAATAAAAACGCTGAGCGTTTTGAACCAACGATGATGCCTGCATGTCAAGCTATATACAACCAACACTACGTTGATGATTATATAGACAGCGTCCCGGACGAGAAAACTGCAATCGAGTTGATAAGAGATATAAAAACAATTCATCAGCAAGGTGGCTTCGAATTACGTAACTGGACTTCTAATAGTAAACAAGTTCTCGAGTCTATGCCAAAAGAAACTCTCGGCGAAGCGGCAGTAAAGTTCAAAATCGGAGAGCAATATGAAAGCGAACGAACACCTGGGTTGATCTGGTTTCCACATGAAGATGCACTGGGATTCGATGTTTCTTTTAAGAAGATCCCTGAAAGCATAATTAACGGAACACAACGGCCGACAAAGAGAGACATGTTACGTGTTGTTATGTCCATATTTGACGTCTACGGTTTTTTATCTCCGTTTACTATTAATGGGAAAATTATTTTACAACAATGTTGGCAACAAAATATCGATTGGAACGACCAAATACCAGATTCATTATACGAAAAATGGTGCAAGTGGATAAGTTGTCTGAAATCATTACACAACATAAGGCTACCCCGATATTACTACAATGCAGCGAACACGGGGGTGAACGAGCCCGATTCGAACCCGGCGGCCGCCACGACCAGTCAGCGAGATAACGCGCCCGCGCCGATGCGCCCGCTTACGTCACAGCCTCAGAGCGTCGCCTGCTACAGCAACTAACTGCACACATTTTGCGATTCGTCCTCTAAAGCCATGTGCGCCGTTTCATACTGGCGCTGGGAGAATAACGCGCAAGTATATATAGCGTTTGTGGCTAGTAAGTGCCGCGTGTCGCCTAACAAATTGCAGACTATACCGAGACTAGAATTAACTTCAGCCATTATTGGTGCTAGATTGGCTGATACTATAATAAAAGAACACAAAATAAAGGCAGATCGTAAAATATTTTGGAGTGACTCGAGCACAACATTACACTGGATAAGAAATAAGTCTCGCACTTACAAGCCATACATAGCCAATCGCTTAGGCGAAATTGATGAACTTACCTGCAGTGACGAGTGGAGGTACATTCCGACGCACCTTAATGTAGCGGACGTAGGAACACGGGAGGCATACGATGTGACGATTCTGCAAAATCAATGGCTTCACGGACCGGTATTTTTATACAATGATGAGCGCACCTGGCCAAAGGATTTTATGCAACCTGCAATAAACGACCTTGAATTAGAATGCATATCTATTGTACAAACGGTAAATAACAAAAGCTTATTACCTGTACCCGAGCCTACACGATTTTCATCATGGTTGCGCCTGCTAAGAAGTACTTGTACTTTTCTAATGTTTATAAAGAAGTGTCGAAAACTTACCGATGACCTCAATTACGAAACAATGGAAGAAGCCGAGCGCCTGTTGATAAGATATTCGCAGGCACAGACGTTTAACGATGAGATTAATAACCTAAAAAAAGGTAAATATATATATACAGAAGTATAGTAAACTACTTACCTTATCACCATATCTTGATGAGCACGGAGTCCTGCGTGTCGGGGGCCGAATCGATGCTGCTGCCGAAGTGTCACCTGAAACTAAAAGACCGATAATTCTAGACGGGCGAGATTACATAACCAGATTGATCGTTAAATCTTACCATGTCAGCGCTGCTCACGAGAACCAGGAGTCTGTAGTGAATAACCTAAAACAAAAATATTGGATTATTAAAATTCGTCCTACTGTTAAAAATGTTGCCTCTAAATGTATGATCTGCAGAATTAAGAAGAGTAGACCTGAAATCCCAAGAATGGGTAACTTACCTGAAGCACGGATGGCTCATCACCAGCGACCCTATACTTTCTGTGGAATTGACCTGTTTGGACCGTATGAAGTTACGATTGGGAGACGACGGGAGAAGAGGTACGGAGTGATATTCACGTGCCTCACCGTACGAGCCATTCATTTAGAGACGGTTGCTTCTCTCACGACCGATTCCTTGATTATGGCCCTACGACGTATGGCCGCGAGGAGGGGATGGCCGAAGCAAATTTTCTCTGACAACGGTACAAATCTCCGTGGCGCCGATGTTGAACTGAAAAAGGCAATTCAGGAACTGAAAAATGACGAAGAGCTTCATAACACAGCTATCAATCGTGGGACTAAATGGACCTTCATTCCGGCCGCAAGCCCACACTGGGGTGGGGCATGGGAACGGCTCATTAAGAGCGTAAAGAGCTCGCTGAAAGTCGTCCTGAAAGAACGCGCACCTAGGGAGGAGACCTTTAACACTTTCCTCGCTGAGGTGGAAAATATTGTTAACAGCCGACCCCTAACCCACGTCTCTGTCGAAACTGGAAGCAGAGAAACACTGACCCCAAACCACTTTCTCTTGGGGTCATCGTCGAACTTACCTCAGATGGGCATTTTCGATGACTCTGAGTTTTATCTACGGAAACAATGGCGGATCGCGCAAAGGCTTGCCGATTCATATTGGAAACGATGGGTGCGAGAAGTGTTGCCCGATATGCTACCACGACAGAAATGGAACAAGGAGCAAAGGCCCTTACAAGTGGGAGACCTAGTTTTTGTCGTCGACCCTGATGGACTCCGAAATATTTGGCCGCGAGGCATTGTCGAGCAAACTTTACCCGGCAGAGACGGGCGAACCAGAATGGTTAAGATAAGGACGAAAACAGGTGTCCTTACCCGATCCGCCGCGCGCGTCGCTCGGATACCTATTGGAGAAGAGTGCTGCTAGAACAGCACTGGGGTGGGGCATGTGAGCGACGCAATTACAGTTTTATAAACTACCTTTTATTTATTTGTCAAAGCTAGGGGCGCGCGGAGAGAGCGAGATGCGCGGGAGGGGTGCGACCGTTACTTTACCTCACCGTAGCAAATTTAAACCAGTCGATATACGCTAATGCACTCGCCGCACGCTCCTCCAGCTAGTAATTTTGTCTATGTACCGACCATTTCCAAAAATATAAGTTTGTCGCGTAATTTGCCTATTTTTTCATCGTGAATCGAACCCTGAACGCTACAGAAGGCTTGTTCATTTGTTGCTTCGGGGATATCAAAGATGTTTATTTTTGCAGATACTTAAAGCAAGGAAGTGACGTAGTAACCATTTGATAATTTACAAATTCAATAAGCCTCTGTTTTAACTAGTTATTTTTTTATATTTATCGTATGGTGAATACGTGTATTAGAACTGAGATCTTCGAAAAGACAGTACTGTTGCTAGTTTTATAATAATTGATGTAACATTCCTAACAATTAGTCCTTGGTTATATTATATTCGAAAGTGTCAGTTCGGACTTTTATAATGCAATCTTCATCAGGTCATAGCACTGCTGCTATCGTTATCCTATATGTAAACTTGCGAACCTGCTCCGATAATCTTCCTATCGGGCCTATCCTTAAAAACGGAGACCATCAATCCCCCTTTATCTAATGCAAACGGCATCAATAAATAATTGCTAAGTGAAACATGAGCGATAATGTCAATTGAGCAAACAGCATTCGTGCAAACCCCAACTTCAAACTTTACTAAGACTTCATTCAACCAATTCAATCGATAAACAACTCTGTAACCCAGCTTTAGAGTCTGTTATTAGTTCACGCGTTGCCACATACAACGTTTTGTTGAGGTAAACACAGGTCCATCTATCATCGGTAAGTGATAGATGGGTGCTGCCTAAATATTTGAATTATTTGATATTGGATCGAGGTCGGTAGTGTCTGAAGTCATTTGCCACTGTCTGGATTTATAATTTATGGGCCATAATTATGATAACTTCCGTGGAGACGTGTTATGGAGTTAGAGCGGTTTTGAATGTACTATTCCTAATTAAATGTAACCACGATCTATGATGAAGGATATACATTTGTGTGCGAGTTAAGTGTGTGTAACTGTGTTTCAAATTAGATGCTTAGAGGTTAAGCAACGTCAATAAAAACCCCAGTCGTATTTTACTCCACTCGTGTTGGAACCTGTGCATTTTTAATAGGTACCATTCGCTTAATTAGGGTTCCGTACCAAAAAGGTAAAAAAGGAACCCTCTGTCTGTCTGTCACAAAGTGAAATATCTCACAAACCAGTTAAGCTATCAATTTGAAATTTGGAATGGTTTTAAATGAGAGTTATCGACGTCCATGGAAAGTGGGAAATTTAAATATACATTTTAAATTTATATGAAAATTACGAATATGAGGATATCTATATCTGTAGATATCATATAAAGAGCTTGAGTTGCACTTTTTGAAACAGTTTTTCTTTTTTTTCTACATTGGTAAAATTTCGATCTATGAAGGAAAATGTAAAAATAAATACCAAATGGGGCCGATAGATGGCGCTGACCCCATTTCTACTTCGCGCGTTAATATGGTGTGGGGTATCGTTGGACAGCTCGTTCAGAAATATTATGGGTTTCACGTAACCATTTTTCAAATCAGTGATTAGTTGACTACTACTTTTGACGTGAAAAAATTCGTGGTAGTAGTACATATAATAAATTTAAAAGGAAAACTATCACGGACAAGTAGGCATAAGTAGTTACCGAGTAATAGGTGACCAACTTAATGTGTACTTGGAAAGGCTAATTTTCGTACAAATTCGGCCGAAGCAACCGCGCCGCACGGAACCCTACACTGCCCGTGGCCCGACACGCACTTGGCCGGTTTGTTAAGTATTATTTGTATAGCACTTTATTGTACGCAATAACAGGTTAAAGAATATACATGTCACACAATAGATCAAAGTACAAAGGCGAACTTATCCCTAAAAGGGATCTCTTCCAGCTAACCTTTGAGCAATTTCGCGGTCGTTTGAATCACTGCTGTGAAACATGTCGCCCGTAGTGACATACATATAATACGTAAGTTGAACTGTGTCATTATTAGCATTAATTTCAGCAAGTACTGCTTGGTCGCCACCGTCATAATATAAAAAAAATGTATTTATGCATGTATACATGCATATTTCAGACTGACTCATTTCAACCACCAAAAACATATTTTTTTTATTAATAAATATACCCAAAATTAGTTTTTACTGTCATAAAAGCACATATGATTTATTAGTACAACATAGAACAAACTCGCACCTGTCATCAAACAGTTACTTTTAAAACAGCTTAATTAAATACACAACAGGCTCGTATACGCCATTTTGAGTAAATTTTAAATGTAAACATGGAAACGGTTTGTAAATACGCATCTGTCACCTATATTTGTGGAGCGTTTAAATCAAATTGACGTTGACATTGATAATGTCAACTTATTAAAGTTTTACGCTAACCACGGACATATTTAACCCTTCCGTGTCAGTTATGATGGAAAGTTTCTGATTTGAAGATAAGGAAGGTTTTAGGGGAAAAATACGGGAAAGAAGACGACCTAGTAACTACGGTAAGAAAGGTAAGAATTTACACTCAGAAGATGGATAGAAGGGATGGAAAGGGGTGACTAAGACGAGCCTAGCAGAGCAATGGATTAACTTTTCGAACGCGACGTTAAAATGTAATGAAAAGGGGTGTGACACTCGCTCCCTTCGCTTAGAACCTACAATGCCACAGACACACAGAGACGTCAAACTTTTTGCGTCGAGTGTTAAAAATACCGCCTGCACACCTCCCTATAATTTATTTAAGCTGATGTTAAAAACCGTATTACGAACGTAAAGAAGTCATGTACTAAATCGATCTCATCACGCACCTGAACCCAAAGTGACCATCTATCCCCACAAGCCCTCCGCGATGACTGATGACCCGGCGTGATTAACGACCCCATTCATCATCGGCCGACGTGTGACGACAATCAAATTGATTGACGCGTTTAATGTTTAATATCGAGTGATTGAGAGTTTGGGGGCGGCGCAAGAAGCCTGGGAGCCTGTCGTGTAATGTACTGTATTATAGTAGTCTTTTGAATAGGTTTTTTTTTATATCACGAAAAAAGTACAGTCACTCGCAGTCAACAATTTAAAACGATGTCGCACTCGCATGTTTTACAGTGTAATAATGTATCTTTTTTAGAGGAATATTGTCAATAATTGTATGCCTCTTTATATTTGACTAGCTGCCCGCGCGGGGTCCGCATATTGCAATGAACGCAGGCAAACCACGGAATGGAATAAAGCTTATATTATAACCATCCAGAAAGTTTACAAACTGACAAACTTACAAAGCTATAATCTCACGGACTTTTTCTCTTTATCGAACGAGCGAGCGAAGCGAACGAAGTTCTATCTACGCTTCAGCTTGGGCCGAAAATCCAGGGTCTGTCCCGCTGTTCTACTTTACAGAAAGTTCTCGTGAAATTTTGTGATCAGTACGTCTAGCACAACTTGCTGCTGTCGCTTCGCGCGCGACTTAGCGTTACCTGTCTCACTCGCACCGTGCAAATTAGAAAGGGAGGTGTCACCTTATGTCTCACTCCTAAGTTCTACGTACATGGGGAAGACTATCGGGACATAAAATAAGTAAGATTTATTACAAGAAATAATTTATTTTATTTAAACATGCAGTTATGCGTAGTTTAAGATTCTAGACCTATATTTCTATATTTAAGTTTCTATATTTATATTTCTATATTTAAGTTTATATATATATATATTTCTAAATTTATCTTTCTATATTTAAGTTTCTATATTTATATTTCTATATTTAAGTTTCTAGGGTTAAGATTCTAGGTTTAAGGTTCTAGTTTTAAACTTCTAGATATAATGTTCTCTATTTGCGATACTAAGACTATATTTAATGATTAAGGTTTATCGTAATGCTAAGGTAGGGCAAATGGGTCCGAAGCCTAGATTTGGGTCAGTCTGAATGCAGGAGAGTTGGGCGATCTTCCTCTTATACCCAACGTCCCTCGGCTGTGCTTAAGCGGGACGCAGACTTGGTATGCCGGGATATGCAAGGGCAGCAGCGGTCCTGTAGGGCCTTAGAGCGTCGAGGCGGCAGCGCTCACTTGCAACGGTGGTGCCGGGGTAGCGGTCAAGGTCATCGAGGACTCTTCCTAGTCCATGACATACTGTAGCCCCGGAGGGTGTTCCTGGAACGCGTCCAATAATACTGATTAGGCGGGTGCTCATAGCGCAGCCTGGACTGTCATCACCACGCGCTCGCACTAGGGATGGATGGGTATTTACAATAAAGCAATCGTTGTGTGTGATGGGCAGTCCAGGTAGATACATGAGAAGCGGAAAGCGTTGAGACGAGAATCAAATGCCAAGCGTATACTAAAAACAATTTAACGCAGTGATTAAAATGCGCAAGCAAATCCGAAGGCAATACTAGTATGGCGCGTAGCGACATGAGATTCTCTCGCCATTACTTTAACTAGCGGTACAATGATAAGCCTGATTATAATGCGTTGTATTTCGCTAAACCTTTCCTTATAAATAGCATTGCAATGTATGACATGAGTATGTACAGGTATCGTACCTAATTAATAATATAATCTATTTATTTATAAGCAAACATTGATGCAGCTTGAATCAGGCAAAATCAATTTGCGAAGAACAATGAGAAGGAAAGACAACATTGTTTTAAAAGAGAGCCTTATTATCTATAATAAAATAAAATAATTGTAAACACGACTGTAAGTGTAACACTACCAGTAGGAATTAATTTAATAGGTAATTAGTTATAGCTACTATTCACCTGCATCCAAATGAAATACTCAGGTGGTCTATACTATAACTATCCACCGTCCACACCCAAAATGGATAACATTTTGCCTGGGCGGCGGCTAACGGTATATTCTAATTTCTAGAAACTACAAAGTAATACTAGGTTTCTCTACAGCTACAAATACCTGATTAATGCAACACTTACCCGTTTCGGGACACAGACACTGATTTTAAAAACAAAGGATAAAAATGTAATTAAGTACGACGCTCGGCAGCGGGCGCATCAAGGGCAATATTTGCAATCAAGCGACACGGGCTGCGCGTCGAATTGCTATCGGCTCAATGTCGCGGCGGCGCACTCGGCGCTCGGCGGGAAGCGGGCGCGGGCTCGCGGGGCGCGGAACTAGTCGTCAGCGCATGAGATCGATCGGCAATCCGTATAATAAAATATTATCTGCACGTTACGCAAGTCTGTCTGTTCATTGGAAGTAATGATATATGTAGTGAACTTACCTTATGACTTGTTTTACACGTAGGTAATCATATATCGAGGTTTTAAGAGATATAAGTTTTGAGAGAGGAACCTAGTTATGTAACGTAACCTTTATAGATATGGGGTATAATTAGGGCAACAAATAACTCACTATACTTGCCTTTAGTCTAAGGTTCGGACATTCACGGTAAACGTGACAGTACCCCTTCTCCTAGGAAAGGATTTTTCCTAATAAAAATCCGTCTAGAAGACTTGACGACTGACCAAGAGACAGTGAGGTAAATGGTCCACTTCTACACAAGCTCTACTGCAGGAGTCCTGTCTGATGTCGACATTCGCCTCGTTGTAAGGCATTCCTTCCAGGGACAGAATGCTTATTACGTAACTATGCTATAGCGCTGAGGCCATTCAAAGTAACTACCTATATTAACAAGGATGACAAATAGCTAAAGGAAACTCAATCTACACCTGATTCTATTAGAATATGGACTAGAGAAATTAAGTAACGTAGGCCTTATTTGACAATTTAAAATCTTTTATATGCCAGGCTCCTAGATCGTGCCCAGACATGTCCTCTACTATATAAACTAATGGTGAGCGCTTAGCTTTAACACGGCATTTTAGGTACTTAGGCGCAAGTTTCTTAGTGAAGTACGCACTTTTGTCACTTTGGAAATAGCAGCGTTTCCAGACTATATCGCCGACTTGGAATTGAACGTCCTTACGTCTGGTATTGTAACGCGCTGCATTCTTTTGGTGACTTTGCCATAAAGTGGACTGTACATGATCAAATATTCCTGATAAGTGACCAAGGTTCTCTGCGTAGGCTTCCCGGGGTTGGAAAACTATCTCGTTTGGGATGTCATTTTCAATATAATGAGACCCGCACGTGACTAGTTCACGGCCATACACGAGAAATGCAGGAGTATACCCAGTTACTTCATTTATGGAGCTATTAATCGCAAACTGGACTTTTGGAAGGTTCACGTCCCAAGTTCTCTGATCCTCTCCTACGAAAGTCGACAGCGATGTGACAATCGTCTTATTATATCTCTCCACTGTATTAATTTGTGGGCTGTATTTAGGGGTGAAGTGAACACTCGGTACCTTATACTTTTCGAATAAGTGATGCATTTCTCTGCTAGCAAACTGACATCCATTATCCAAGATGATAGTTTGGGGAACTCCATGGACTAAAAATACATTTTCCTCGAGAATCCTAGAGGTTACAGCCGCAGTAGCGCGGCGTAACGGAAAAATTAAACAGTATTTAGAGAAACAACACGTAATTACGAAGATGTAGCTATGTTGCTTTCTACTTATAGGCAAGGGACCAACAAGGTCGACTGAAATGACCTGCCAAGGCCTGGAGCAGTCTTTAGGTCTTCCCATTTTACCAAGGGTTCCGTGAGTAGGGTCCTTGTGAGCCAGGCACCTTTCGCAGTTTGCCACGTAACTAACTACATCGCTGTACATTTTCGGCCAGTAATAAGAGAGACTTACTCGCTTATGGGTCTTGAATATGCCGAAATGACCAGCAGTTGGTTCACTGTGACACTTTGATAAAATCTCCGAGCGTTGTTCTGAAAAAATAACCTCCTTCCAATTGAATTCGGTGCTGAGCGCATTCTTATTTTTCATATGCCTGAACAACTTATTACCCTCGACAATGTAGTTGGGATAACTAGCTGGTGAGTGTAAACAACCGTTAAAAACACTCAAGTACCAATTATCACCTGTCGTAGGTGGGGCGATAGTAGTGGTAGATATAGCAGTTACCGGGACGCATCTAGATAAAGTATCGGGCACCACATTATCCTTACCCTTCCTATGTTTAATAACCAGATCGAAAGCCGAGAGCCTGATCCCCCATCTGGCCAGACGTCCAGTGGGATTAGTCAAGGAAATGAACCACTTAAGGGCCGAGTGATCGGTGTACACTGTAAAGGGACGGCCGTTCTCAAGGTAACACCGCCAGTGTTCAAGAGCCGTTATAACTGCAAGGGCTTCTCGCTCGGTGACACTAAAATTTTTTTCGGGGCCAGTGAGGGATCTACTCATGAAAGCAACTGGGTGTTCGATCCCATCAACAATCTGCGAAAGCATCGCCCCGACGCCGTAGTTGCTCGCATCGGTGTGTACTTCGAACGGAAGGTTGAAATCAGGACAAGCAAGGACCGGTGCCTGGACAAGGCAATTTTTAAGTGTATCAAAAGCCGTGGCTGCATCCGGCGTCCATTCCCAGGGGGGCGATGATTTTTTGGTAGAAGTAAGTTTATTCAAAGGCCCCGCAATAGTGCTAAAATTGGGGATAAAACGTCGGTACCACGAAGCTGTTCCCAGGAAACGTTTGACTTCCTTTCTATTCGTAGGGACTGGATAGTTAACTATGGCTAAGACTTTATCCGGATCTGTCCGTAAGCCATGTTTGTCAATTACGTATCCGAGGTATTTGAGAGATTCCCTAAAAAATTGACATTTCTCGAAGTTAACCGTTAGATTGGCCTTTTTTAGTTTATCAAGGACGCGTTTGAGAATGGAGACATGCTCTTCAAAGGTCTCGCTAATAATGATTATGTCGTCTAGGTAGCAAAAAACTTTTAGTTCGAAGTCTGGCATGAAAAGTGAATCGACGAGTCTTTGTTGGGTAGCCGGGGCATTAGTAAGACCAAAGGCGGTTACATTAAACATAAAGGTTCCGCGCCCTCCTACGTAAAACGCGGTCTTTTCCCTGTCCTGTTCATGGATTGGTATCTGCCAGAATGCCTTAGAAAGATCTATACTGGATAGGAACTTAGCATCTTTCAAATTGTCTAATATCTCGGAAACGTACGGAAGACTATACGCGTCCTTCTTTGTTACCGCATTTAATTTTCGGCTATCCAGACAAAACCGAGGTTTTCCATCCTTCTTACCCACAACTAGAACTGGAGAAGACCAAGGACTTTCACAGGGCGATATCACACCTAGTGACAGCATTTCGTCCACCTGCTCCGTAATAATGCGTTTCTTTTCAGGGGACAAACGGTAGTACCTCTGCTTAATGGGCTCCGCTGTTCCAGTATCTATGCGATGGGTGATGAGCGAAGTTCTTCCTAATCCCTTATTCTCGAAGGAAATGTCATTAAAGAGGGCAATGACGTTATCCGCAACAAGCTTTTGTGAGTATTGGAGGTTGCTATACGAATATAAGTGAATGTCCTGACTGATGGAAGCGATTTCGGACAAATTATGTTCAAGGGAGCAAAAATAATCAATGTTGTCAAGGAATTTAGGACAGATCTGAAATCTCTTCCAAAAGTCGATACCGAGAATAAGGGGCGTTTCAATTTGAGGCATAACGTAGGCTTTTAAAACATGGGTGCTGTTTTCAAAAGTAATTGGCAGCGATACGTAGCCCAGAGAATGCAGTTTTTGACCGCCGGCTGCAGTGACAGTGATGTTATCGTCCATCATTAGTTGCATGTTTAGTTTTGAAAGTCGAGTATAGGTGTCATTATTAATAATAGTTATGGCTGATCCAGAGTCTAAAAGCCCAAACATCTTAAAATCTGTAGTGATATTAATGCTGACAAATGGTCGAGGGTCGTTCGAGGGTTTTGAATTGAAAATTGTTGCAACCTTGTACGAGTTGAAAAAATGTCGTATAGTTGCGAGCCAACTGTTCCATTCAGAGTTGGCGTGTCGGGGTGTACAACAATTTTCGTTTACTAGTTTTTTGGAACGGAATCAACAGGACCTTCAACAGAAGCACAAGACTCATTTTTAGATGAATTACATTGTGGGCAGTCAGGAAAACGGTACCCTTTCAGGCCACACTTGAAGCAAAATATAGTGCGCTCAGCAGTACATTCTCTCATCGTGTGGGTAGCAACACGACAACGGAAACAATACTTATTATCTGCCTGGATTGCTGAAACGCTATAGGGTCTGTTGAAGCTAGGTTTAGCCAGGGAAGTGTTATGCGAGTGGTTCGCAGCTGCCTGCGCCTGATAATTTGCGGGGCCACCCTTAAAGCTACTTTTTGTTGTTTCCCTCCTAGGTTGATAAGAATATTCTGGTGCCAGGGTGGTTGATGTTGCCGAAGGTGGTTCCCTAAAGTCGTCTGATCGGGCTTTAATCTGTTCGTAACTCTTACAAAGGGTGCGTAAGCTTGAGATCGAGTTTAAGTTGGGACACGTAGCGAGGACGCTCGAGTAACAAGGGCGTATATTATGAAGTATAATTTCGAGCTGTTCCAATTCATTTAGCTTCCTATCCAATCTGCTAAACATTCCGTGCATAATTGCTAGGTAGATTGTAATAGATTCTGTAGGGCCCTGGCTACGATTCCTAATTTCTCCTAGCATGCGGTAGTCAAAGTCGACAACATCGAAATCTGTCTTGAGCATGTCCAGCAAATCACTCCATGAATTCATCGAATCTTGAACACTGCGGTACCAGTGTAAAGCATCTCCGGTGAATATTTCAGTGGCCAATGATAACATTTTGGCATCAGGAACGTCCTTAGCTAAACGGAACTCTTTGGCGCGTGCAATGAAAGCGCGAACGCAAGTTTTGCCATCGTATTTAAGTTTAGTTATGTCGGAACTAAGACCCCGATCACATGTCACCTTGATATTATATGTACTATCTAAGCGATCTGCGTTATGAGGAGGTTCATTAGGATCGATGACTGGTGCTGTAACTGTGGGTGGAGACTGCTGTGTTTTATGACACTTTAAAGATGTAGGTTGAGCATCTGTTGATGGCAAAAGTACCTGAAGGGCTGAGCATTGCTCCTTATAGAATTGTTTAGTCTCCTCTAGCAGGGCTGACTCTTCGGATGGAGCGTCAGGTACACTTATTCTGTTAAGCCTATGATAGATGTGATTAAGATAGGTTTGTGTGCGTTCGAGTAAACTCCTTTGTTGAGGGTCCTGCTTAAGGCAAGCAATATTGATTGCTGCCTTAGCTAGGGTGTGCTTTACACCGACTATGTCCTCATCAAACTCGTAACAGGAATCAAGGATTTCCTCAGATGGAAACCTAAGTGTAAGCTTAGATATCTGTTGCCTTAACTCTTCCACCTTATCTTTCGGGTCCTCGGCACGTATTTTAACCTCGTAAACCAATTCCGCCTTCGTCAGTTGCAAATATTTGATTGGGTGAGACATTTTAGTGTTTATTATCACTAAGACAAAGACAATTGACTGCGATTATTAAAAATGTTAATATCAAAAAAAAATACGACTTGTGTTCAGGTAAGTGGTGCAGAAATCCGATTAAGGCTTATTATAAGCTAGGTACATACAAATAAGTCTAAATACAGAGAGTGACAACTTATGAGACATTATGGTGAAACTAATAGCTAAGTGTATACTAAATCTGCGACATGCACACACCAACACCAAGAATGCTGATCCAAGGAAAACTCACCAACCCTCCTGTATAGAGAAGACCCAAAATCTACTACAAAACACGTATGGGCGCCAACTGTCACCTTATGTCTCACTCCTAAGTTCTACGTACATGGGGAAGACTATCGGGACATAAAATAAGTAAGATTTATTACAAGAAATAATTTATTTTATTTAAACATGCAGTTATGCGTAGTTTAAGATTCTAGACCTATATTTCTATATTTAAGTTTCTATATTTATATTTCTATATTTAAGTTTATATATATATATATTTCTAAATTTATCTTTCTATATTTAAGTTTCTATATTTATATTTCTATATTTAAGTTTCTAGGGTTAAGATTCTAGGTTTAAGGTTCTAGTTTTAAACTTCTAGATATAATGTTCTCTATTTGCGATACTAAGACTATATTTAATGATTAAGGTTTATCGTAATGCTAAGGTAGGGCAAATGGGTCCGAAGCCTAGATTTGGGTCAGTCTGAATGCAGGAGAGTTGGGCGATCTTCCTCTTATACCCAACGTCCCTCGGCTGTGCTTAAGCGGGACGCAGACTTGGTATGCCGGGATATGCAAGGGCAGCAGCGGTCCTGTAGGGCCTTAGAGCGTCGAGGCGGCAGCGCTCACTTGCAACGGTGGTGCCGGGGTAGCGGTCAAGGTCATCGAGGACTCTTCCTAGTCCATGACATACTGTAGCCCCGGAGGGTGTTCCTGGAACGCGTCCAATAATACTGATTAGGCGGGTGCTCATAGCGCAGCCTGGACTGTCATCACCACGCGCTCGCACTAGGGATGGATGGGTATTTACAATAAAGCAATCGTTGTGTGTGATGGGCAGTCCAGGTAGATACATGAGAAGCGGAAAGCGTTGAGACGAGAATCAAATGCCAAGCGTATACTAAAAACAATTTAACGCAGTGATTAAAATGCGCAAGCAAATCCGAAGGCAATACTAGTATGGCGCGTAGCGACATGAGATTCTCTCGCCATTACTTTAACTAGCGGTACAATGATAAGCCTGATTATAATGCGTTGTATTTCGCTAAACCTTTCCTTATAAATAGCATTGCAATGTATGACATGAGTATGTACAGGTATCGTACCTAATTAATAATATAATCTATTTATTTATAAGCAAACATTGATGCAGCTTGAATCAGGCAAAATCAATTTGCGAAGAACAATGAGAAGGAAAGACAACATTGTTTTAAAAGAGAGCCTTATTATCTATAATAAAATAAAATAATTGTAAACACGACTGTAAGTGTAACACTACCAGTAGGAATTAATTTAATAGGTAATTAGTTATAGCTACTATTCACCTGCATCCAAATGAAATACTCAGGTGGTCTATACTATAACTATCCACCGTCCACACCCAAAATGGATAACATTTTGCCTGGGCGGCGGCTAACGGTATATTCTAATTTTTCTAGAAACTACAAAGTAATACTAGGTTTCTCTACAGCTACAAATACCTGATTAATGCAACACTTACCCGTTTCGGGACACAGACACTGATTTTAAAAACAAAGGATAAAAATGTAATTAAGTACGACGCTCGGCAGCGGGCGCATCAAGGGCAATATTTGCAATCAAGCGACACGGGCTGCGCGTCGAATTGCTATCGGCTCAATGTCGCGGCGGCGCACTCGGCGCTCGGCGGGAAGCGGGCGCGGGCTCGCGGGGCGCGGAACTAGTCGTCAGCGCATGAGATCGATCGGCAATCCGTATAATAAAATATTATCTGCACGTTACGCAAGTCTGTCTGTTCATTGGAAGTAATGATATATGTAGTGAACTTACCTTATGACTTGTTTTACACGTAGGTAATCATATATCGAGGTTTTAAGAGATATAAGTTTTGAGAGAGGAACCTAGTTATGTAACGTAACCTTTATAGATATGGGGTATAATTAGGGCAACAAATAACTCACTATACTTGCCTTTAGTCTAAGGTTCGGACATTCACGGTAAACGTGACAGAGGGTAGATCTTACTCGACTCGCGTCGCGACGTGGCGTCAGTAGTGCTAGCCCCGCTGCTGGTTCGGTGATTATATCGTTTTTTTTTGTAAAAATACTGGCTTACGAGTTAGCTCACAGAGCCTTCAGTTATATTAGTATAGGTGATATAATAATGTAATAATTGCCTTTTTGTGTTCATTTGCATCATTTAATAATTTTGTATCATTTATATTTGTACTTTGACATAAAAAATAAATAAATAATCATTTATTTAAAAGAAACAGGACACAACATAAGTTAGCCCATGGTCCCCACACTAGGCTTAGCCCGTTTGAAAAACATTAACAGTACAAGTTTAATTTCCGGTAGGTATTCTCAAAGATCATTATAAAACAAATGGTAATGTTATGTGTGTGTGCTAGGCAACATTTTTGATAACTTTTTCAGTTTCAAAACATTATTTCATATATATCGTTTAATTACTTTGCACGGTTGCAGCAGGCTGGACATCAAGGTCCGTCATCAAGGAGTGAACCTGCCTGACAAATGTCTCGCCGTCAACAACGAGTTAACCTGCCTGACAAATGTCTCTCGCTGTCAACAATGAGTGAACCTGTCTGACAAATGTCTCTCGCCGTCAGCAACGAGTGAACCTGTCTGATAAATGTCTCTCGCCGTCAACAACGAGTGAACTTGTCTGACAAATGTCTCTCGCCGTCAGCAACGAGTGAACCTGTCTGGCAAATGTCTCTCGCCGTCAGCAACGAGTGAACCTGTCTGACAAATGTCTCTCGCTGTCAACAATGAGTGAACCTGTCTGACAAATGTCTCTCGCCGTCAGCAACGAGTGAACCTGTCTGATAAATGTTTCTCGCCGTCAACAACGAGTGAACCTGTCTGACAAATGTCTCTCGCCGTCAGCAACGAGTGAACCTGTCTGACAAATGTCTCGCCGTCAACAACGAGTGAACCTGCCTGACAAATGTCTCTCGCTGTCAACAATGAGTGAACCTGTCTGACAAATGTCTCTCGCCGTCAGCAACGAGTGAACCTGTCTGACAAATGTCTCCCGCCGTCAGTAACGAGTGAACCTGTCTGACAAATGTCTCTCGCTGTCAACAATGAGTGAACCTGTTTGACAAATGTCTCTCGCCGTCAGCAACGACTGAACCTGTCTGAAAAATGTCTCACGCCATCAGTAACGAGTGAACCTGTTTGACAAATGTCTCTCGCTGCCAACAATAAGTGAAACTGTCTGACAAATGTCTCTCGCCGTCAGCAACGAGTGAACCTGTCTGACAAATGTCTCTCGCCGTCAGTAACGAGTTAACCTGTCTGACAAATGTCTCTCGCTGTCAACAATGAGTGAACCTGTCTGACAAATGTCTCTCGCCGTCTACAATGAGTGAACCTGTTTGACAAATGTCTCTCGCCGTCAACAACGAGTGAACCTGTCTGACAAATGTCTCTCACCGTCAGTAACGAGTGAACCTGTCTGGCAAATGTCTCTCGCCGTCAGCAACGAGTGAACCTGTCTGACAAATGTCTCTCGCTGTCAACAATGAGTGAACCTGTCTGACAAATGTCTCTCGCCGTCAGCAACGAGTGAACCTGTCTGATAAATGTCTCTCGCCGTCAACAACGAGTGAACCTGTCTGACAAATGTCTCTCGCCGTCAGCAACGAGTGAACCTGTCTGACAAATGTCTCGCCGTCAACAACGAGTGAACCTGCCTGACAAATGTCTCTCGCTGTCAACAATGAGTGAACCTGTCTGACAAATGTCTCTCGCCGTCAGCAACGAGTGAACCTGTCTGACAAATGTCTCCCGCCGTCATTAACGAGTGAACCTGTCTGACAAATGTCTCTCGCTGTCAACAATGAGTGAACCTGTTTGACAAATGTCTCTCGCCGTCAGCAACGACTGAACCTGTCTGAAAAATGTCTCACGCCATCAGTAACGAGTGAACCTGTTTGACAAATGTCTCTCGCTGCCAACAATAAGTGAAACTGTCTGACAAATGTCTCTCGCCGTCAGCAACGAGTGAACCTGTCTGACAAATGTCTCTCGCCGTCAGTAACGAGTTAACCTGTCTGACAAATGTCTCTCGCTGTCAACAATGAGTGAACCTGTCTGACAAATGTCTCTCGCCGTCTACAATGAGTGAACCTGTTTGACAAATGTCTCCCGCCGTCATCAACGAGTGAACCTGTCTGACAAATGTCTCTCGCCGTCAGCAACGAGTGAACCTGTCTGACAAATGTCTCTCGCCGTCAGCAACGAGTGAACCTGTCTGAAAAATGTCTTGTGAGACAGGCTGTCACTTTAGCTACCATCTGATAATTAAAAATTCTTCAATTAGTAATATAATACTTACTGGATGTGTGAGCGCTATTATCAAAAAACCACATCGTGATATCGATGTGGTTTTTTGATAAGGGCGCTCTTTCTCGACCCCATGTAATTCGATCCCTTACCTCTTTTATTTGAAACCGCCAAAGTGGATTAAAGTGGTTAATATTATTAAAATTGCCCCTATACTCTTAACCCTTCGTGATGACTTGACATAGATGAATCTTTATCATCAGCAGTCTCATCTATGACATTTTTATATGGAAAAATAACAGTTGGATTGTCCTAACGCGCGATCGAAACTTGACCTGATTACCTGATTACCCTTCAGGGCTCGGATTTTTCATCGCACGGGAAGACGAAAGGGAACTATGAAGTCGATATTAACATTAAAATGTTAATCATATTAATCTTTCATACTCACTCATTTTCGTAGTCCCGTTTCTTTTAGTTACGTGCCCAATATACAGACATATAATAGAATATAATTGTTATTGCGATTTGTTGTTGGACGTACATTTGTCAAAAATATTAGTTTTATAAAACATAATTATTATTCACTCATTGTTGAATCGATCACAAAGTTACAGTATACCAATATTTCAATTAAAAATCCAAATTAAATAGCTAACCAACCATACCATACCATACCAATTGATATTTTTGTTAGGATTGTGTTTCCCAGCTATCAAAACAGAAGATAGACTGCTCTAACATTAAAATCCTACTAATATTATAAATGCGAAATTTTGGATGTATGTTACTCAATCACGCTTAAACGGCTCAACCGATTTGGATGAAATTTTGCACGAAGATAGTTTATAGCCAGGGTTAAAAGATAGGATGGTTTTTATCCCAGTTTCACGCAGACGAAGTAGCGGGCAGAAGCTAGTCTACAATAAAATGACGTCAACAAAAATCAAACGTCGTACGAAAAAGTCCGTTATATGACACATTTGAAAACGGTGTAAAAAGCATAACTACTTCATGCGCAATGGCACACGTGTGTTGCATTAGCTCATAATCTAATTGCCGCATCAAGAATATGTATTTTATATCATAATTACTATAATTAGTATGGTAATCTATTTAAAAAATATGTTATTCGTGGGCTGTGATCGACCGGTTTACAATGATATATACGGATTTATTTTTATTATTTGATAAAGTGATTAAATAATGTGTAATAATAAATAATAATGTGTGACCGGATCCGAAACTATACGCGCTCAAAAACTTGCATTGCTGACGTTGGGGCTAAGACCGCCAAGCTGAAATGGGAATGGGCTGGCCGCGTATGCCGCATGCATCCCCAGAGGTGGGCTAAACTAGCCACAGAGTGGGTGCCGCATGATGGGATGCGACGGCGTGCCAGCCCGGGACGGAGACGGCGGGACGACCAGGCCCCGTATAATGGTCGGCCTTATCACGCGATAAGTGACAAGATAGAGCGTCAGTCTCGTTAAATCGAACGGTGTCAGCCAGTGACGGACGCTCAACCATGATACGGGGCCTGGACGTATTTCGCAACGATTGGCCGGAGATTTCTCGGAATCGGGACGAGTGGCCTTTGCCCAGCAGTGGGACACACTATAGGCTAGGATAAAAAAAATCCATTCTTGATGTTTTCATCTGTGTTTACCCCCTGTCATTGTTTCACGTTTTCTCCTCGAAGCTTGTGCGGAATATTTAATTAACAACCTTTTTACCTAGAAACTTTTTTGTGTAGGTTCCTTGAGAGGGGGCCACAGACGTCGGTAATTAATTAAACACTCAAAAACTCGATAACTAACTTCAAAAGGAGGTCTCAGTTCTTCACGTTTTTATTAAATTTGATTCGACATCAGTACCTACCCCTTGTGTTCGAGACGGCACTAGCATATACAGTTCTTCAATCCGCTGGCATCATTACCAGTGGCGCACATTTCAATGCACCCGGGCTGCGCACGTCTAATTGACATGTCGGGAAATAGGGACGCGGCTGGCAAAGATGGGAAAGTATCGATATAATACTTTTGGTAATCATTTACGGACTAAGGCAACCCAAAATCATCCGAGTCCTAACTAAAATCTTTCTTCTAAACCAAACCCTCTGAGTTAAATCTTGGATCCGCCACTGAATAAAACTTAATAATAATAATTTGAATGGTATACCATTTCACTTTAATTCATTTGGAATAAATTGTTTGCTTAATTTGTTAAATCACTATAAAGTCTTAAATGTAATTCATGCCCATATGTATTGTACCATAGCTTAATAAGTTCAATATGTACATTACAATACCCAAAATAGGTGCATATTTATTTATTTATTTATTTATTTATTAGGTACACTTTACAGATATCATACATTATGAGATACAATGGTTCTTTATGATATTGATATACTGTTCACTCTATTTAACACCCTGTAAAACAAATATAAGCAATTAAATAAATAAATACCTTTTAACAGCAGTCAGCAGCGTGATTAACTTTGAAAATGTGTCCCCCGCATGTCACAGGGTCACCCCTTCACGTCCTTGTCTTTTAAAATGAGAATGACAGACATCAAACGGGGGATAAATTATAAGGACATGTCATACTTTGTATTCAAGTTATACCGGCTTAGTCAGAAATGGGCGCCACTTGTTTCTTCAGGGCTAATCAGCAACCACCGGAATTACAGTCTACAGTCATCATCATCATCATCATATCAGCCGAAAGACGTCCACTGCTGGACATAGGCCTCCCCCAGAGTGCCACAATGACCGGTCCCGCGCCACCCGCATCCAGCGGACTCCCGCGACCTTTACCAGATCATCTGTCCACCTTGTGGAGGGCCTACCCACACTGCGCCTTCCGGTACATGGTCGCCACTCGAGAACCTTCCCGCCCCAACGGCTATCGGTTTATTCAGTCTACAGTGGGAATTGATAATTATGTAAATCAGTTGTCAGGTACGAGTAGATAATTGAACGCGGTTAATGAGTATAGTTAGCATGATGAAAATGATCTTAATTCGTGTATGTAATCTCTTATTCATAATAAGAGATTTTTTTAGTCAATTTTGAGCACTTTATTTGCTTAGCTACCACCAGCATAGTCACTTTTATCACTCTAATACCTTGTAGTTATTTGAGTGATAAAAGAGACTGGTATTCTGTCCCAATAGCCAGAAGATAAAACGACAGTTTATTAGAATAAATATTACAACATGACTTCCAACATGCTTATTTAGAGAGAGATGGCCTATATAAAAAATGGTTAAAACCCTACATCTGGTGAATTTAAGCCTATAAAATCACCCTTTTAATTGGCCAAAAATTGATGGCCCAATTATAAGATTTACATATGAAATTATCGATACATAATATTTTAGTCACATCCCTAGCGCACGTCACGAGCCGCCGGAGGAAGCGCGAGTCGGAAGCAATGGCGGCGACTTGCTCCTAAGGCTGTCACCAGTCGGGAACGACCGTCACTTGTTTCTGCGGCTGTCTAACGAGTGACGCCGCATTATGCAGCCGCGACGCGAGACATTGTGTGATTGACTAGACTAGGGACTCTATTTCGCAAATATGATTGTACTACCTAATACTGTGACAGTACCTGTGAGTTCTTATAATAGGGTCTTTGTATATATCCACTGTCAATGTTTATTGTGTTAATATAGCTAGTGGTTCTCCGAATAAATAAATTAAGTTGAATTTGATACCAATTCCTTTTCTATTAACTAATATTCTGTTTGAGGTACAGCTATGCGTTCCTACATGATGTACCCCACGCCACCGATTCTTTTCAATAATATATCTTGAACCAGTTAATCTGTAGTTTTTTTTTTTTTTTTTTTTATGACATAGGAGGCAAACGAGCAGACGGATCATCTGATGGTAAGCGATTACCGCCGCCCATGGACACCTGCAACACCAGAGGTGTTGTGAGTGCGTTGCCGGCCTTTAAGATGGGAGTACGCTCTTTGGCAGTTGTTTTGGCAGTTTTGGTAGTTAGCTTGAGCAAATAACGACACACAACTACTACACAGTACAACCGTAGCAATGGCGTCGACTTGCTACTAAGGCTGTCACCAGTCGGGAACGACTGTCACTTGTTTCTGAGACTGTCTGAGTGACGCCGCACTATGCACGTTGTGTGTTTGACTAGACTTAGAGGGTGTATGTGACTCGAGCAAGGTTTTGTATCGTGAAGTTATAGAGTTGTTCAGACGGAATAAAGGAATAATTCTAAACACATCAAACAAACATGCTTAGCTATGAATGTTCTCTACAGACAACAACTTTCTATTGATAAAAACGCACTCAAGTAGGTTCATTCGTTTGGAAGCTACGATGCCACAGACAGATACGCAGATACACGTCCTAAAATTATAACATGCCTCGTTGGCGTCCACGTTTAAAAATAGTGCTAAATATGCTCCTAATTGAAAGTTCACTGTCTGAAACTTGTTTTGGTCTATGACGCATAATATTGCATAACTTTTTATAGCTACAGAAACGGTGATAATTCCATAGTTACACCATTATTTTAAGCCGTCGGACGTTATAAAGCAATAAAAAAGTAATATTTATAATTTCGCATATCACACAATTTTCATGTCATGCTGAATAAGCAAATGGGACATCAGATAGTGTGGCAGATAACCGTCGTTAGAGAACGTAATCGTATTCATGATTACCATCTAATTTATGATTACGATTGAATTTATGATTACAGTTAGCTGTTGCTCCAGTTGAAGCGATGAAAGATAATTGTTGCGAATTGATAATGCAAAATGGCGGTTCGTTTTCCCTGTGTAATCTTAAAGATGATGATGATACCTTGGTATTCCTTTTAAAGGGTTGACGTAACTACCTGAAAAGGAAAAAAGAACCCGTTAATTAAAGTATTTTTATTTTTTCCTGAGAAAAATACTTTAATTTTGTACCTACTTTTATCTACCTTCGAGTTGTGAAAAGTCTAACTTTTATGTGAACGCAACCAAAAGATATGGGGGGCACATATTGTCGCGTATTTTGACAATAGCCAGAATCTCTTAACTTATAGTGCACTTCCCATTCACCTAAGAATCATGACATTTGCCAAGACGCTTGCGTCTTACAGTACAAATAACGGCAATGTCGGTGTCGGAAAATTAACCCTTAATTTTACTTATTTTGCACGTATATACATATACGTTCTTAATTACAGAATATTCTAACAACAAAATCGTACTGAAAACAAAATTGTATATATTTATTTTAGGAACAAAAACAGGATAACAATATGGAGAGGGCCATGTTGGGAGTTTCTCTGCGTAATGGTTTCAGAAATGAGGCTATCCGCAGCAGAACCAAGGTAACCGATATAGCCCTCCGAATCGCTAACATAAAACAAAAAAAAATATATATTATAAATGAATTAAAAACTAAATTAACTTTTTTGTATGAAGAAGAACTTGTCAAGCAGTTCCGTCTGCGGCATGCTGGCGACGTTACACCTCTCTGTATTGCTAATAAAATATGTTAGGAGAGGTAAGCGCCCGCCCTATGGTCCCCTGAAGCGTCGATGAGTTGTTTAGTAATTGCTCCCATAAATTATATGTATAATACATACATTCATTCTTCATACCCTAAATTACATCATAAAAATACAAAATGAAAAGTGTGGCGACTGTATCATGTCGGGTATCGTATGAAAGAGTTTCATTAGCGCAAGCTAAAACAGCTTTTTAAATATTTTCACAATGTTAGTTTTTCAGTTATTACGTAAATTGAAAAAAAAACTCTATTCCCACGTTTTATCTCCTAAGTTTACAAAGCAAAAAATTCGGTCCTTTATTCCATTGCCATTGTCACATATTTGCAGTCATATATTTTATAGGTTTCGGAGACTTTTCAGTGAAAACCTGGAATCATCTACGAGACTCGATTCCCAAAATATTTACACACAGGTGTTTTCATTAAAAACTGACCCCTGATCGTAAGTGATCTCAGATCCTACAAACAGCCTGGTTCAGTAACAGCTCATTCTCAGATCGTAATTGTCAAAGTATACAGATGACCGGAGCAAATTCTATTCCTCAGCAGTTCACATTATGAAATACGGATATACGGAGTATAGTGGCTTGAATATGTCATGCTCGCTTAAAGGGCTTTGCTTACGGTGGCGTTGTCGATCGGGTCGCCACCTTCCCTAACATATGGTTGAGGGAGGCGATGGCTGAGATATGCGTCATACTCGTGATCGGGTGCTGTTTGTGGAGTCCGGACTGTTCATGCTTGCAAGGGCCTAGTTAACTACTTAAATACTAGTGTTATTATTATTATTATCGTATTGACGAGAGACATCATTCTGATCTTGACACGTTTTATTGTTGTTGACCCTGTACATCTCTGACAATATAACATTAAATTTCCTTTTTTGTTTTGACGCTTAGAGACCGTTTACATCTCTTAGAATATTGGAATAATTATTAATTGTATTTGGACGCTCAGAGACCTTATATATCTCTGGAATACTAAATTAATATCATTAACTTCTGTTAATGCTGATACAGATCTTATATCGAATGTAAAGGTCATATTTTGCAATTTTGTTTTGTGTAAGTACATTAACTTAGTGACATTTCGTTTGTTAACCTTTTATATATAATTTTAAATCATTATTGTGTAAGATTATTATTATTTTATTATAAATTACCGTTTAACATGTAAAAGTGCCCTGGTGGCCTACTTGCAGAATAAATAATTGATTTGATTTGATTTGATTTCGCTTCGTGCGAATAAATAGTATATTGGCAACGTAAGGATACATTTACGCTCGAAGTTGTAGACGATTATGTATACCTAGGACAGACTATCCAGTTAGGTAGGTCCAACTTCGAGAAAGAGGTTAATCGTCGAATCCGACTCGGCTGGGCAGCGTTGAGGAAGCTAAGGCACATTTTTTCGTCCAATATTCCGCAGTGTCTCACGAGAGTCTTTGACCAGTGTGTGTTGCCAGTGATGACATATTATGGCATTGAAACGTGGTCGATTACTATGGGCCTCATAATAAGGCTCAAAGACACCCCAAGGGCTATGGAGAGGGCCATGTTGGGAGTTTCACTGCGTAATCGCATCAGAAATGAGGCTATCCGCAGCAGAACCAAGGTAACCGATATAGCCCTCCGAATCGCTAAACTAAAGTGGCAGTGGGCGGGGACATAGCACGTAGTACCGATGGCCGTTGGGGCGGAAAGGTTCTCGAGAGGCGAGCACGTACCGGAAGGCGCGGCGTGGGTAGGCCCCCCCACAAGGTGAATATGACCTGGTAAAGGTTGCAGGGTCCGCTGGATGCGGGTGGCGCAGGACCGGTCACTGGCACTCTTTGGGGGTGGCCTATGTGGCCCTGATATGATGATGATGAAGGATACATTTGCTCCCCACGTCTGGACGTTCGTGGATGACACGGGGTAGGTGCAATCTAGACAATAGACATGCGGTTCCTGCGCACATTCTCCAAATTATATTCCATAGAACATGGAACATAGACTGAACTTCTACGCAAGAGGTAGTTCAATTTGTAAGACTGTTTGCGTTATCCTCAATCCCTCCACTTTCGTGTTTTGATCTCGAATACGAAATGTGTTATTTGTACGAATAAGTGATTCAGGACATGGGACATTATGGTAAAAACTTTCTGAATATTTGATGGGCTGTTGCAGCGACATTGTACATTTAAATAAAACCTTTTGACTGCACAAGTATCTGTGGACGGAAACAGAGAGATTTATTTATGCTCCATGTTCTCTCGACTAAAAGAAAAAAAACTGTTATGTTACCAAGTACTAATGCAAAAATGTCTTAACTTAAGAAATCAACTTTTTTCATACTTCAACGTTGACAATCAATCATACAGGTCTGCTTGATGGGAAACGGACACTTTTGATACTCGTGACCGTCTGGACGATCACGTAATCAATTTCCCGTGTGGTAGTGTTTCACCACCCCTTTTTTTCCCTTAGGTGTCGTCAAAGTCGAGTAAGGGAGCAGGGTTGGAGTGTATGTGGGCGATGGGCTAGCAACCTATCACTGCGATATCACATTTTGCCGATCTTTTATACCCACATTTATGCAAAACGTGGCACTGGAACATAAGTTTCATGTGCTCTGCCTATCCCTTTTGGGAAGAAGGTGTAAATCTATTAATGAATTATAGAAACGTCAATTTTTATATGGAAAAATGACAGTTGGATTACCCCTCGTGAGTCCAGAGGAATCTTAAGCGCGTTGTCGACCCATTATTGATGTAAGGACTCCTTCACTATCATCACAGCCCATCCTCGTGAGCGCGGTTACTTCATAATTAAATAACTTGATCTAGTGTTAAATTAGATTAGATTAGATTAATTATTTCACGATAAAAAAATTACATTACAGAATTGCATCAAAAAAATAAGAATATTTTTATCAATCGTAAAAACGAAAAAAAAAAAAAGATGAGTATGAAGTAAGTAGTGAGAAGTAAGAACAAAATAGCAAGGAAATAGAAAAAAACATTAAAAAATCAAAATAACAAATATTTCAACCACTAGGTGACACACATTTAATGTCAAATCATATTCATCAAAATACATACAAATTACATTTTAACTGAGTATAATGGATTTTCCATTAAAAAGCATTTAAGGCGGCGTCTCAATGCTTCGTCAGATGGTTCCAGTCTAAGATAATAACTTGTATTCTTGATACTCAACTATGCCACTGGAATGAATAGAGCTCCTAGTCAAACAAAGTTGAACATTTCATTCTAGTCAAACATTGGAACGTGACGTATGTCATATTAATTGACTTGCCCTGTCAACAGACTCAATTCACACGAACTACATTTCGACATACCATTCCTTACTCAAAGTCGTATGCAATAGTAGACAATCTTCGGTCAAATCGCTCGCGTGCAAGCAATGCCATCTTTCAACAATGTCTGAATTATCTCCACAAAGAAAAGCGATTGTGAAACTTATGCGAATAGCATCAAGGTTCACGTGCCGTAGCAAACGGTAATTATAACATTGCCATTGCTTTAATAATAAACAATTAATTGACATAAATTGACGACGATTAGTCTGTCAGCGGTCAATCTAAATGATCAATTCGATTCCGGTTGGGTGCGCACGATTGCATTCCAGAGCCACATAAATAATGCATAAATGCAGTAATTTACGATTCGATACCGTGTTTTTCGAGTTCGAAGTTTTTCCTGACAATTCATGTATGTTTTTGCGAAGTTGCATAGACATTCATCAAAGATATATTAAAGTATATCAGTCAATCACTCAAACGCAGTTCTTATGGCATTTGCAAGCACGTGCTATAAAGAGCATATTATATACATTTGTGGCCTAGGTATGTTCTATACAAATGTTTTAGAATAAAGATATTGTATCTCACGGACAGACAGACAGAGTCGCACCATAAGGGTTCCTTTTTTACCTTTTTGTGACGGAATCATAAAAATATAATTATATGAAAGTTAGAAAATAGGTAATTTTTATGTTTTCTGCTTATCACTAAAATACCCCAAAAATTGGCTTGCTTTCCTTTTATAGATATTGCGACATATGGCATCTATTTAGTTATACGTCTGTGACATTAATGTGTGGAGCGTGTTAACATTGCTTCATTCAATTTGTAAATTAAATTTTTATAGTACGTTTGATGGACGTTTTAACTACTCATTATGTGTGAGCATAATTACACAGGCGGCGCAGTTAGCTTAGTTGTTAGTAACGTTCGTTCGTCCAAGGTTCGAGGTTCAGTATCTGCAACTGCCATTAGAGTCCTTCCCTTGAGCTCTGGGGTTGCAAGTTACAAGCATATGCTACGGCGCTTACCATCAGGAAGGCCGAGTAGAAGACATATGGACCTGTGATACCCAGGACAAGCTATGGTAATAATAATACCACGACCGAGCGAGATAATCGATATATCATCATTCGTTGTCCTTGTCATAGTTCCACTGTTTTTTATTTCCCAGCCCAAATGAAGTAGGTTGTTTAATGGTAAGCCGGCAGCCATTTTAAAACCAGTACCTAATTTAGCTGCATAGGAGCCTTTCCGTTCCGTCGTATAGCTACGGCAACCTAGTGGTTCAGGCATGCGGCTGTCAAGGGTTCGAATCCCGGCTCGTACCAATGAATTGAGCTTTTCGATGAAGGAAAACATCGTGAGAAACCGGTCTAATCCCAATAAAGTCTAGCTTTCACTCTTGGTTGGAGGGTCAGATGGCGTCGCTTCGCCTATGCTAAATCTTGGGATTAGGTGTCATAGCGAACCCCGGGCTCTTTTGTACCTCTGTAGAAATCTAACTCTACGGCCGAGTACGTTTGCCACCGTACTTTAAAAAGTTAAGGCGCTTTTGCACAACAACAAAAGCGAATCACTCATGTTTTTGTCGCCGCGCCGTCACTCGTAATCCGCCCGCACGCTTGTACGAAATGTCAATACAAATGTCAGATCACAATGTCGCGCTGTCGGGACGTATCCGTTTCATTGTTCGCTTGTCATTTTTTTATCTAGCGTCATCGATTGTCTATTGTTGAAGGATTAAAATGTTGGATTGCGTCATGCGTAAGTGCGGTGTTTAATGGCTATACACCCTAAACCCCTGGGTATGTATAGCCTATCCTACTAACATTATAAATGTGAAAGTTTGAATGTTTAGATATTTGGATTTTAGATACTCAATAACGCTTAAACGGCTCACCCGATTTGGATGCAATTTTACATGAAGATAGTTTATAACCTGGATTAAAACGTAGGATAGTTATTACCTCAGGTTCACGCCGACGAAGTCGCGGGCGGAAGCCAGTATTATAAATGCCAGTTTGGATGATTGTTACTCATAATACTCATTCACGCTTAAACGGCTCAACCGACCCAGATGGAATATTGCGCGAAGATAGTTTATAGCCTGGATTAAAATAAGGAATTATGTTTATCCGGGGTCCACGCAGACGAAGTCGTGGGCAGAAACTTTTGCATTTATAGTAGAATATAATAGTAGTTTATTGCCACACAACATACCAGATACAAAAACAAAACTTAAAAACATACTAAACAATAAAATAAAAACTTAATGCAGTATATTATTTAATAGTAGGAAATAGGATACGTAATCTAGTAGTTCATATGGCCACGGCCACTCACCGTCATCAGATCAGCTCGGAGCATTATCCCACTCTAACAACCCAGATTCGGTTGAAACCGTTCAACCAATCTCACTAGAGCGCAAACTCGTAGATTCTAGTGTTTAAACCGCCCCGCGTGGTCCTGCCGAAGGTTTCCCCTGGATTTTCCCCAGGCTACTCTCTAACCACGTAATTCGACCGCTTTATTGGGTTCGTCCTATTATAGCAACAGTCAGGGATCAATAAAAAAATCATAGCTTGCCTTAGGCCTGCAACACACTGGCGCAGCCTGCGGTGGCGGACCATAGTAAATTTGACAGCTAAAGAAAAGTTTACTATTGTCCGCCGCGGCCAGGCCGCGCCTGTCTGTTGGAGGCCTTAAAAAGTTGACAGAGCTCAAACAAGATGCCAAATTCCAACACCACATTACCGACATTATACGACAATATCGATCGATCATTCTATTAACGAACGATAGCTGACACAGATAACATCATGCAGCATGCAAACACTCTGACACTTTTATTACACGTCCCCAAATGACGTGATTAGTCGACAATTATTTCAATTCCCCATCCACAACCAAGCCAAAACTAACCTTGTTTGAACAACTACAAGGCTGGATTTCGGTTGAGGGTAACAGGGAATAACCGCAATTAGTTCGTGACATGGTGTCTGGCGGGTGACAATACGTCAGGGTTGACAGGCGGACACCGAAGTGACATAACTTTTCGACGCCGTCTATTGTGGGATCGTGATAGGGCTGCCAACGACGGATTTATTTTGCATAGCGCTGGGTTTACGTAGGGTCACGACGAAATGTTACATGGATGTTACGGTGGTTTCACTCGTAAGTTCCGTTGGTATGGGACATTTGAGCTCTATTTGAGAAATTGTTATAGGGCATTAACCCAACGTTAAGTGTAATAATTTTATTGAGTAGATACGTAGAATAAACAGCTTGAAGTACCTGCACAAGATCGGAAATGTTAGTCAAAGTTTCAACAAAACAAAGTTCTGTTTCAATTTCAGACCTTACCTACTCACTACCAGTAATACAAGAATACAACACAAGTGCTATAATGGCACTGCTATTATGTCTGGTAACGGTCCGGCCGATTTGTCACCACATTTATACATGTCCGAATCGACACAAACAAGATCTCTGTAAACGTCTCAGTTAGTCTTCACCTCCTCTTATAACTAAAGACTCGCAGCTAAAGACCGACATATTTGATTAAACACGCAGATCATAAAGTAAAATCGCAGGCGACGCGAAATCGCGGTAATTAATCGCGACGGGTTTGGCCAGCTGCGAGCGTTTATTTACGGCGATGCGAGTGATGCGACGCGACGGTGTTAGCGCGGGAGGCGTGTCGTATAAAACGCATTATTCAAGTAGTGTATGTGCACTCTTCCTAGTACCATCATCATTGTCAGGAGCTCAGACGCGAGTACAAGTTTAAATACCTCGGCCATTATAACTCCGACGACCTTAAGGACCATATAGATATAGAAAGGGAGCAGGGCACTGGCAGTTCGTAGCAATATGCTTGTCCGAAGGTTTGCACGCTGTAGTGAACAGGTAAAAATCTCTCTTTTTAAAGCCTACTGTCAGGTATTCTACACGTGCAGCCTTTGGACCAGCTTCACGCAGAAGACCATCAGTGCCCTGCGCGTCCAGTATAACAATGACTTCAGGATGCTGTTGGGGCTGCCCCGATTCTGCAGTGCCTCAGGAATGTTTGCGCAGTCACGCACTGATGACTTTTATGCCATTTTTCGAAAAAGACTCGCAGCGTTGCTAAGCAGGGTATGGGTCAGCTCCAACCCCATTCTGAACTGAACACAGTGGCGGTTAGGTATAACACCAGCACCGCCATCATGCGCCAATTTGTCAATGTGATGACACCTAGGTTAGGTTAGGATAAGATTATAATTTTGGACCAATTTGTTTTTATATAAGTTACAATATGTCATTAAGTGCATCCAATAATAACTTAGTTATAATTTTTATTTATTTAAGTATTCTTCTAATGACTAGAATGCTTTAGCTGTCAAATATTGCTTAAGATTACTTATGCACATGTTTTCCGATATTGCCAATTCCTTTAGATCTTTTGGCAACCGATTGTAGATTTTAGGACCAATGTACCATACACACTGCTCAGATTTCTTTAACCTGTGCCTATTCGGAAGGAGATTGTTTTTGTTTCGACTATTGGCGTCATATTTTTTAAATTTCTCAATATTCCTACGAACTACTTTCACAGATTTTTTACATTCACAGACTAAAATCTAAGTGACAACAACCATTGAAATAACGCTGTTTTAAATTTACTACTTGGCAAGCCTCTTTGGTGCCCTGCACGGCTATCACAAGAGCGCGCGCGAGCTCTCCCGATTTTCTCGTATGATTACTTCTACTTTTGCAGACTTTATCAGCGGCAGCGACTCAGTTCGAGATTCAAACTGCAACGTTTTTAATGGGAATATTCCAAACATCCTCACCTCTATTGAAATCGAAATCACATAGACATGAAATAAAACCAACAAAAGTCACGTACTTGCGATATCCCCCTCAATTATGATAAACGGAATCGCTGTCCATGAGGTATGTTTATTGACAAAAGTGTTTTTGCTCCGAATGAAAATACCGACTATTTTCTCACAGCGCCTCCCGTGACTGTCTTTCAACACAGCTATCCGACTTAGCTGCAGCGAGAATAGTGCGCGGGGAAACAAATGACAGCTCATTTGGTGCGCAGCCACACGACATTAAGACGACACGACAGCGAGACGACACGACACATGTACAGGTGAGATGAATGTGATGGAGAAGCGTGAGATCGGATACCTACTAGTAGGTAGTAGTGCCTACTACCTCGACTTCCGAGTTAGCGGGGCGGCATCGGTATGAGGTATTTTGTAGTTTACCGAGAGCTAACTAATGTCACCAAGATTTCCTTCCTTGTCGGTATACTGTCAGTGTTACATTTGCGCATTATAGTTGAGATACATGATTTCTATTGAATTTATAGTTAAAAGTCCAATACAAATAATCCCACATAGCTGTACTTAATATGAATTGTTGGTCCTAAAATAATGTATATACGTCATCAGAAGATCAGCATTATACTATTTGATTACTAATATAATACAATGTTGTACTTGATACCATAAACACTGCTATTATTAATACAATACAAATACTTCCAGCTCAGGACCATTGACAATTGTATTCCGTGTAACGTGTTTTTGTGAAATAAATATTTCTTATTCTTATTCTTATTCTTACTTTTTATAGCATACCTCAAAACATGAATCAAATACATGACATAAAAACTGGTAGCGGAGAAGTTGCACCAAATAATTACAAAAGTAAACTAACTTGCAACATACACAATTACCTACATCAATAATAATCATGCACACATAAAGCATATAAATAAACATACACAAATTCCTACATAAATTTTATATAAACTTATACATATATATAGTGTTATATACATAGAGACGGAAAATAAAAAATTAAAAAATTAGAAACTGAAGAATCATGACAGAGATTATTTTTAAACCAAAAAAACTTGAATAATGCGCGCAAATTGAAATCGCTCTTTATTTACCAATCTACTCTAAAAACCGCCGGTTTAAGCGTTTATAGAACGAACGCGTTTCTCTATTAGCATTGGAAGCGTTTTTTTCCCCCGTAAATCACGATGGGCGCAATTACCGCGGCCATTACGGTGATTAATGCAATTGCTCTATCAACGGGCACGTCAAAACAAGCAGGGCTGTTATTCGCTACGCGCTAAAGCGGCTCACCCCGCCGATCACCCGTCACGAAACTAGACCTCTACCTACGCTTGGTTAGTACGCATTGAGGTGTCAAGATATATTTGTGGGTGAGCATTGAGGTGAGCTTAAATCAAATTACAGAATAGGGGGGCATATGTGGGCAAAGACTAGAGAGTTGAACAAGCAACAGAATTGGAACGAGTTGCTGGAGGTATTCAGCGATAAGTCCGCCTGTTGACTACCTCTGCCTACATATTGTATTGTTACTCATTGAAACTGCTTTGTTTGTGTGAGGTGTGCAATAATAGTGTCTTGTGCCCCGAGGTTGGCAAGTTGTTAAAATCTTACCATCCGTAATCGCAATAAAAATACTGAATGCCATCGTCCATTTTGTTAATATATAAATACTATAATTGTAGTTCTGTATGGATGTGCTCTATCCAGCCCTTTACGAGCAAGTGTGCTGGAAAGAGTATTTGTATTGTATGACACACTGCCTTAGTTAGTGACAAGGATCAAAGATCAAGAGACCATAGACCAACCGCGACTGAATACTGAAAGGTTGGTTCAAGACCGAAAACGATCGACAGCTTGTTACTGAATAAACCAAGGAGAGGGTCACGCTCGACGTTTGAGGAACCCTCAGAGCAGCACGATGCCTTAGTAACTTTATGTTATGATGGGTTGCGACAACATTCACATCGAATTAATTTACCGATTTAATGTGTCCTTTTGATGTGACACGTTTGATTAATCGATAATTGTTCAATGCTCGACGGAAGGTTTGGTGGTGCAAGGGCAAGTCGAGGGCAAACGATCGCGTGGGCGCGTTCTCCAACACGATGGGTAGACCTCATCAAAGCGGTCACAGAAGACACAATCAATGATTGCTCTCACTCCGCCAAAAACAGAGCCACAAGGCGCATGCCTTAGAAAAGCTGCGGTGGTGCAAAAATCGAACGTGACATGACCACGACCACTCTGTCAAGAGTGCACGACTAAGAAGAGAGAGATATTGCCAAAGTAATTAACTAACCCCTAGTTATAATGACAATCCGTGCTTCCATAAAACATTCAGTCTTCTATTAATAGTGCATATGTTTTCGAAGTAAATACTCAGTATGGCGCATCACACACTGCCGCCGCATTCCGCTGCGGGTGCGGAGCTGCGTACAAATTTCGCGACAGAGGTACGGTGCAGTGAAGTACCGTGCGGAATTTATATAAAAAGTACAAACTGAGGTACTGTACTGGCATACAACGTTGCCAACCGTCGCCCCGCACGCCGCAGCGGCAGATCACTGTCAAGTGTGAGTGAAGTATGTGTGTATGTGTGTGTATAATAGGCACTTTTTTCTCTTCATCGACTGGAAGTGCGTTGTCGTTTCTGTAGTTTTATTCTTCGTCACAGTCCGATGATAGACGTCTCGCCTAGTTTCATTTGTTACCAAGCACGCGAAAACTAAGTATAATCCATCCTACTTATGTCCACTAGCCGAGTAACATACACGTCGGATTACTTATACATTTAATTAATGTGAAGAACGACCGTACTTTAATGTACGAAGAACTGACGTGTTGTTTAAAAAATGTAATCAAGCTAGCTTTCTAGCTACTCGTATATTTATTAGTATTGAACAAAAAATATGAGAAACGACTTCCATTAAATCCATCAGATCCGACCGAAGGCGAGGTTTCTTGATATTGAAAATCATTTGTTATAAGTTTGTTTATAATATTTTTGGAGTTATGTCGACTCCGCTTCATTATGTGTCTCAGCTCTAAGAATGTCCATTAAGACGACATCTAGAAAGAAAGAAAGAAAGAAATAATGATAAGTTTAAAGTAAAAGCAGGATTTGTAGCCAAAATAAAAGTATTTATTTATTTACCAAACTAGTTATGACTGTTTATTTTCTCTTCACTACCCAAGGGTTGTCTGGAAGAGATCGCTCTTTAGCGATAAGACCACCTGTTCTTTGCCCCTGCTCTTATATTCGCTGTTTTCTGTACTACTGTTCTGTATTACTATTTAGGTGTGTGTATTTGTATTGTATTGTTTTAAGTTGTAGGTAATTCGTATCAATCGGCACACTATGCAAACTTCTCAATGATTTGGAAATATCTAAAGCAAACGACAATTTAAAAAATACGTGTGTCAATACTTCATTTATGCTACAAGATTATTTTGCGCATTCGTTTGAAGGGGTTCCATTGAGCTACACTCGACGGATTTATCTTTTACTAGCTTCTGCCCGCGACTCCGTCCGCGTGGAACTCGTTTATATCTCAGCTCCATACAAACTTTTACCCCCCCATTTCATCCCCTTAGGGGATGATTACGGGGATAAAAACTATCCTATGTTACTCTCCATCCCTTCAACTATCTCCACTTAAAAAATCACGTCAATTCGTCGCTCCGTTTTGCCGTGAAAGACGGACAAACATACAAACAAACACACACATACAGTTTCGCATTTATAATATTAGTATGGATAGTTAAAGATTGTTATGGCTATATTCTGTCTCCATCATGAGATCAACTCGGTGATGTTATAATATGGCGTTGGCCTTTATATACATACGAACAGCTTGAAAAGAGAAAAGTACTAAACATTTAGTCTCGCATTAAAAGTTAAATTCGTAGTCCCATCGGGTTATCTAAAACCCTGTCAAATGAAGGCGGAGAGCACTTTAATACGACGCGACGCATAAGCAAACGTCTGGCCATCTGTTGCAATTATTTACACAAACAACATCCATTAGATATGCAAACATTCGTCGCCAACGTTTGCCGTGTTTCAAATGTTTTTGCACGTCCTCGAATTTGTACAATCATCCTTTATTTTGTGAGTAAATGGGAACGATTTGATTTGAACAGGGGTGAGTGACGTTTTTTTGCAAGCTTTTATACACGGTGGAATTTAATCGGTGATCAGGAATCCAAAAATCTTAATTATCAATCTACACAGAAACCAATACGTGAGATCTCGTGCAATATAGCTCACAATCTAATTAATCACACTTAATTAACATCGGTAAAATGTACACTGACTGAATAAATGGACACCCTACTTTTATTGAAGGGAAGTTACTCGCAAGTGTACATACGTCAAGTGCTTGCTGGCTTTGGCGGGAAACTAGACAGATCAGACGATTTGAAGGAATTTGTTATGAATATGACAATGACAAATTGACAGCTTATTGCTCATTTATGTTTTAAGTTTCTATGGCTGATAGTTTGAAAAGAGGTATTAAACTTTTCAGACTAAACCATTAGTAGGGTGACAATAAATTTTAATTAAAATTTAATTTCAACTAAAAAATTAGTTATGATAAAAAAAAACTTGGTTCCACTTAAGTACTACATAAACGTGACCGCCATCGATTACTGAATTAGAAAAATGGGTTCCTGTTCACCGATTCAATTCCATCGTGTGTAACTTCCAATGTATTGTAGTTATGTATATTTGTTATAGTGGAAATATTATGGTACCATAAAGCTAGTCTGATGATAGCGACGAAGGTTTTGTGGACTCATTAGAATTTACTCAACAAAAAAAAAAAACAAGAAAGTAGTTGATGAAGAAATTAACACACTTTGGTCCATGCCGTTATTAACATCGTACTCATACATTACAGTATTCATTATTTTTGTGTTACTTCGGACTTCATTCTTTATGGTTGGAAGGTTTTAAAATGTTTTCACCCACAAATGCGGAAGTTAACAATAATATTATACAATAAGCACCTCAAACATAAAACAAACCACATAATATAATGTTTCTATTGGCACCAAACGTTTGCTCCAACATTGGGCCACACGGAACATTAGAGAGACGCCGACGCAGCGCGAATCGTCAATCATCTGTACGCATTAATCTTGTGTAGACAACTTGATAGATCATCGCGTGGGGCCAGCGAGCACGAAACTGTGGAGCGGCCATTTTGAATTACTTTCAATGCCGTCTGTGGGAATCATCTTTTGTACAGTTTGCATTGAACTGCACATTCACCTGAATTTATTTATGGTTGAAATGTATAATTCACCTTTTTCTTTCTCTAAGAATCAAACATACTTGGCACTGTCCTGCTAATATGTGACCAGGATAAGCGCTCAAAATTATCTGACGGCGTTAAAGCATTTCGGATGTTTTGAGTACATTTTTCGTTCGTATGTAACGTCTATATTGCCTGAATGAAGTTCTTTAGATTTAAATTTTAAAGACATTCTGAGATTATTTGTTTATACAGGACTCAATTCGAAACAATAAACTATTACGTTCCGTGCATATCAGTGATATCCCCACTTTTATATTTGTAATCTCAAAATTACAGACATACCACAAGCAATGTGCTAAGGGAGAAATAAGTAAGTAATGAAATCGCTGCACTGGTCGTATTATTTTTATTTTTGACTAATTGACGGGTCCTAATGAACCCGTTAATTTAATTACCATGGTTACTTCCACAGTATTATAGCCTATGGGATTCCGGTTCGTTACAATCAAAAATCATAATGACCTTTTACATATTTTACTAAATCTCAAATTGGCTTAGTTCCAAAATGCCTAAATTCCCAAATTTACTTATTTTCAATACAATAAAATGTCATAATAACATTTACACATCACATCCGATATCCAAAATGTATATTTGGTAAAATGAACAATAACTTCAAATACCGAATTATTATTAAGGCTGAAAGTGATAATGCATTAGTTTCATAATTACCAAAATTCAAAAATGCCTTTTGTAGACAGGCCCAAAGATCAAAATGACACTGTCTCATAATACCAAAAATTTTAACCACGCGGTATTTTTAGTCTTACTTAATGAATTCTCGATTGTACAGAATAAAAATAGTAACAAGACGAAAATTGGGATGCCGTTGATAATTAATTTTATTACTTATTGCTTAAAAACTGTAAACTTCAACATAATTTTAGATATTTTGACAATGTGACGTTTTTGTATCTTTTTGTATGTTGTATTTTGTAATTTGAGTTTTAGACATTTTGGGAAATGGTATAATTGAAAATCCATCAAAACATGATCAAGTCAAGTTTAAGACATTCTGGGAAATGGTAGAATTGAAAATTTATCAAAACGCGATAGGGTCTAAATGAATTATAGTCATATTAAGAATACGGTAATTTAAGAAGTAGGCGTAAGTCATTTCGAGCTTTAGACATTATGAGAATAATCTGTGTTGACATTCTGATATTCTAGGAACACGTTATTATGATATTTGGCTGTAACGAACCGGAATCGCCTATGGGATTCTGTTGCGGGGAAAAGGGCAAACATTAAGACAATTGCTTCGTATCATCTGAACGTCTTCATATGTTTCCTTTTTTAAATATTATAATTTTAGAAGACGATTGCGTTTGTTCTTCGTAATTATACGATAAAGACTCGTCGTATCCATTCTTCCCCGCTCCGCAGGTAATAAATCGTGTTAAACAAGTAGGTTGGGCCGTTTTATCAAAGTCAATCGCCATCGGTGAGTAATTACTTGGCTCGAACGGCGGTGCTTAGGGGAGGAGTTTGATCAGGTTACCATTGATATTTCATTCAATTTCAGTTACTGGATAGTTGTGACGTTAAGTGAGACTGCAGTTTCACTTTCTTTTCATTTGTGGCCTTCCAATTGTTTTCTTGTTGATTAATTTCGTAATAATAATTAAGAGTATGTTCAGTTCTCATTAAAATATTTTCCAGTAAGTACGTAAAAAAAAATACTTAAAATAGACGTACATACTCAACTATGCTGTTTTGCAAAAGTAAAATAAGGATTTCTGTTAATTTTGAATAGATTTCTATGTTACAGAATAAAATATACTAGGTAATATTATTTACCCAGTTACAACATAAATATGTAAAAAAATATGTAAAGCTACTACAAACTTTCAAAATCTTTTAAGCAGAACAAAGGCTTCAAATGACTTATTTTAGTCAATACACAGAGCCAGGTAAGAAAAGAAATCATCTGTCAAAAACAGTTGGGGTGTCTGAGTTTACCTATAAGTACTAAAATATTCTGTATCTATAGGTACGAAACTGGTCGCCCAAACAAAATACGCGGGTTTATCCGTTATTATATGTTTTACTGTAATAATATTTGGGTCAATCAACTTTTTCATATTGTTATTCTGTTCCCGCAAGTGACAGAGTGTCTTGGAAAAAATATAATGAATTCTATCATGCTAAGGAGATGCCCCACCAAGGAGTGAAAAACAAGTGTTTAGTGGATTTCAACCTCAAAAATCATAGTTTTAAAGAGTGACACGGGAATCGTACCCATGGCAACAAAAGTTGATTGGCTCATTTCTGGCTTTCGTTTAGTACATTTTTCTACGTTGTTTTCTTAGTCATCTTGATTGTTTGTTATTAACGGTTCAGGTGCAAGTAACAGTGGAGTAAACCCATCAGTGCAGAAATTCCTATCGCTTTGTGGTCTGATGGTCTGCTTGTTCCACTGTTTCTACGCTTTGTGGATCATCATGACTGTGTTATGCGGCATGGCTAGCAGAGCACACAGACAATATAGAAGGAGGAAATGGCGATCGCAGCACAGAGACTATGGGCGCTATTTAGAATAGACAAATGATGAATATAACGCATTCATTTGCAAGTTAAATTGAAAATGTGTGTAGAAGTGGTTTTTTTGGTGAACAATAAAGAATATTTGTATTGTTAAATAAGCTATGCACAGATCAAATTGACGTATTTAAATCAGTACTATCATGTTTTCAAAGTCAATGTCACGAGACGATAAATAAATCCTTCAACACGATAGACAAAAAGTATTCTTGAAACCTCGTCTGCATCTGCCACATGTCATCGCAAAAATGTCAGAGGCGTCAAAACATAATCGTGCTCCTCACTCTCTCACCAAATTAAGGTCGAATTTCGCATGACAGAAATACAAATGGCGGTGGAAGATATTACTTTAGACGCATCAATCATACCCGGCTGGGATCGTTGAAATACGATATCAGGTTTCAGTGACAACAGTTATATTAGGTCTGTTGATAAATTTAATCATTCTGTTAGTGGATATAATGCAGATGTTCATTTATAATATAGTGACGTTCATTTATAGAATAAAAAGACTTGGTGAGTGTCTGGAGCTATAGAGAGGGCACAGTGTAGAATATCATCTGGCCCACTTAAATTCGGAGCAGTTCAACTGGGAACTTCCCCATTAAGAAGACCGCAGACATAGTTTGACCACTAATTGTTTCGTGTTGCAATGTGTTCCTAGTGGTAAATAAGGTCGCAAGCTCCCGAGGTGTGTGTTAAGAGTTTAACTTGCATTTGTTTCAAGCTGTCAACAACGAACCCTGGTGGAATCCTCAAATCACCAAATTTCGATAACGTTATTTTGACTTGTGATTCTTCTCAAGTTGAATGCCTACATTAGGTGAAATAAGGTGTCTGCTTACCATCGTATAGGTACATATTTTCCACCGTAGTAGTATTCATTAGCAGATTTTTACACCATATCGAAACCAAAACAAGACAACTTACGAGTATCATAATACATTGTAAGGTTACTCTGGCTCTCCAACTTCTGTATGTATTGCTACTTAATCGCTTGATTTCCAGTTTATTAATACCCGAGTTTTTTGAGTTACGGTCACAATAGACATTATAAGAATGTCCATTATAACACAAAATCAAAAATTTTGTCTAGACCCAAATTTAAGTGCTGCTGTAAGAAATAAAAAATGGCGTGATTTCTAGAAAACTATTAATATAACGAAGCAATTAAAGTTAAAATACGAAAGCGTTAGGTTTTCTGACAATGAGAAATATGTGAGTCAACTTCGGTAAAATTGCTTATAAAATTAAATAAAAAATAAAACTAAACAATACATTACACAGACATCAATCAATTTACTATCCTTGAAAACGCAACGAAACACATAAAAAACCTTAATAGTTTTCAAACACATTACGCAATAGCAAATCATTCAAACTGACGCTTTTGATGGATGACCAAGCTAGTATTGAAACAGATCACCAGCTACTTAGAGCTCCCGTCATCGAATAAAAAGAAGCAATCGCTCTCAAATCTCAAGACGAAAGAGGCCTCGATAAGCTGGCGACTTGTTGGCAACTGACCAGGTGTCAAGACCTCTGGGTGTTTGAGGCTTTATTCGAGTCAGTCCTGACGTTTCTATCGAAGTGGGGGGTGGAAGGGACCAAGTGTCAGTGGTTGAGCAAAACACTGATAAATGGACGAAGGGAAAAACATGGCTACTTTATTACAGGACTGGTTATGATTTATTCATGCTCTTGTCAGATTTGAGAGAACATTGGCGGGTCCGCTTTGGTACTTTTATTTCGTACTTTAGTCAAATAAATGACTGGTGTAAAAATTGTAAACGGTTTGATGGACAGACGTTAGACGCTCATGTGCGTAGTTATACGTATTGTGTGATCGGACCGGGGGCTTCCTCTCGGAAGGGGCAGAGCAGGGCATTTCCCCTGATAGTGTTGTAGGCTTCAAGCTGGCCCAGCACGCCGCACGCACGGGTCGGGAATTTTAGTACACCTTTGAATTTATTGGCAGACGTATGAAGATCTCCTGATGATGTTTTTGAGGTCTATGTAATCCAATTCAATCAGTCGATTTCTCATTGTTAAGGATCGTATCTGCTAAGCCACTCGCAAGGAGTGCAGATTAGATGAATCACTAAATCCGGCGATACTCAACTTCTTCTGTTCTAGAAGTCAAACTCACTAATCATTATATTTGGCTGTCTAAGTGACTGTGTACAAATCGTACAAAGGCATTCATAAGAAAACACTTATAAATTTATGAAAGAGTGTCGTTTGAAATAAGGATCAAATCAAAAGCGCCAATAAGAACGCACTCTGGAAGCTTCATAGAGTCATTATCTAGGAAGGCAGCATGACTGATGACTTCCCATTGATGCATGCCTTTATCCAATAGTCACGTTATGGCGGCGTCATTTTTTAGAGTTCCGTCATAACCTCGATGATGATTTACGACAACTATTATTATATTATGCATATCTTATAATTGATTCATTACGAAGTCGCGAGTATTATTTATTCCAGGAAACATTATGTAATAGAGGCCGGAGCAAAAACATTCTAACAAAAAAAAATAAGCAAATAAGTTTAAAGTCGGTTAGACTGGTTTAAGCGCATTTTGTCGATTGAATAAAATCTATTTAGATATTTATTTCTGTTTTTTTCTTAAGAGACAGTTATAATCTTCATTTCTTGTAATAAGGGCAGCTGTTTTGAATGCATACCTGGCAACATGATTTAACAAATATTTTCTACGTGTTTGACTAAATGTCTAAACATCGTAATTGGCAAACTTCCCCTTGCATCATGCATGGAGAGACAGCCATTAAAAAAATCTCTAGTTCTAATATCATATGAAACTTATTTACTGGAACCAACAGAACCCTCCTCACATTCCTCAACTCCGTATACAATATCTCTACTCTGTATATCCGACAACTGGACACTAATTATTCCCATAGAATTAATCAATAAGAATTACTAGAACTGGTCTGACTGTAGCCAGCTGGTGTATAGTTAATAGTAGCAGCTTTGTGCTATCCGAACGAAGATAATTTACTATGTACAGACGACTTTAAAAACATAGGTAAGTCTTTTTCATTTTTGCAATACCCACAGCACACAAAAGTACAATGGAATTCTAATAGACTTAACAGAAAAAAAAACATTTGTTTTGTTTCAAATATAACGAAACAAAACACATGCAACCCGAGTTTTAATTTAGAAGACTATCATGCTACTCGCCAATCTAAAACAAATATTATCCGCGTGATGTCCATAATTACGATTACATAGAACCTCTCGGATAATTTTTGACACTAAAAACTTGCTTAAACATATCTATTCTTATTGCGTAAAAGCGTAAGTCCGTTACTCTAAACGGCGCTTTCCAGGAAAACGATATCAACGATCGCGGTACATATAAAGCTAGATAAGCATCATCATCATCGTATCAGCCGAAAGACGTCCACTGCTGGACATATATGTACCTCCCCCAAAGAGTGCGACAATGACCGGTCCTACGCCACCCCCATCCAGCGGACACCCGCGACCTTTACCGTCATCAGTCCACCTTGTGGGGGGCCTACCCACGCTGCGCCTTCCGGTATGTGGTCGCCGGTTCTCTATTGGATCGCATAAAATCATTTGGAATAATATAATAACACATAATTTTTTAAAGCCGAATTAGCGTTAAGCCTAATCATGTTATGGCATACATTTTTAGACATAAAATTAAAAAGAATAAACGAAAATAGCATAATCATCACAAAGACTAACATCAGATAGCATAAATACAAAAAGACATAATAATTACTTGGCATCATTACATAACGCATAAAAATTGTGTCCTAAAAAAAAAAATTATAATGTACGGCCCAATAATGTACAGCCTGATAATCCATTTACAGTATGGACGCGGATTATTGGGCTGTACATTATTTTGACCGTGCATTATTACTTCTAGGACGCTCATCTGTGCGGACTAATAATCTCCAACGAGTCGACGCCACCCCGCTGCGCGGGGTGTCTATTTCTGGTCTGAGGAACACAAGTGACCCCTAACCTAACCAACCTAAGACAGAGTTCGCTTATGACAAGTATTTTTGTCCACCCTGATAATGCACGACCCAATAATCTGGGTCCACAAAAAGTGGACGCGAATTATCAGGCTGTACATTATTGGGCCGTGCATTATCACCCTGAGCAAACTTGGTCCGGGGCAATAATTGGAAGCCCCTTTTGTCCGGGCTGATAATGCACGACCCAATAATCCGAGTAGAGTAAGTGGACGCGGATTATCAGGCTGTACATTATTGGGCCGTGCATTATTGGCTCCCGGTCCGTCATGTCTGAGCATGTCGTGGTCAGCATCTGAGGGTTCTCTATTGGATCGCATAAAAGCTTCAAAACAGATATGATAAATAATTATTAGCCCATACAATAGTATGCATAATGAGTATTATTCGAATACAAATTAGTCCAAGTATAATTATTCTAAAACCATAGTATGCCAAACAAAGTAGTAGGCCTAAGTATTATTATGCGACAGTATTATTATGCCAATAGAAATTATGACAAAACAATTATGCGAAACTATATTAGTCTAAAAAAAAATATGCCAATGAAGGGGATCCCGTGGTCGCCACTCGAGAACCTTTCCACGGCAACGTATCGTATCGGTTCTACGTGCAATGTGCCCCGCCCACTGCCACAGCGATTCGGAGGGCTATATCAGTTATATAGATAAATATACAGTTTACATTTAAAAGACGCCAAAATCGTTATTTAGAACACCTTTCTCCAAAATTGCTTAAAACACTACGCGCCCTCGCGCCCTGTCGGCAATTTGTCAATGTCTCGACTCATTTCTTATTTTAACCGAGTTGTCAACTTTGGCGACGCCCCCTTATTTCATTTTGATGGCTCGGCTGTTTTTGATCTATGTTAAGTCTTTTGTTTTTGTCCGTCATGTGCCGCTTTAAATTATTATAAGCACTTGTAACATATGTGTTAATGGTTAAACAGGACATCGCAAATCATGTTATTTTGGATTTTATTTTCTCGACCGAGCTTCTCGAGTGGCAAGCACGTACCGGCAGGTGCAGCGTGAGTAGAGATGGACCCCTCCTCCACAAGTTGGACTGATGACCGGGTAAAGATCGCGAGAATCCGCTGGATGGGGGTGGCGCAGGAACGGTCATTTAGGCACTCTTTGGGGGAGGCCTTCGTCCAACAGTGGACGTCTCTCGCTTAATAAGACAATGATGATAACGATGCTGATGAACTTAACCAGGCCCAGTAGCGTGATAAGTTTTATGGTTATATTTTAAGTGACGTGTCTGTACAAACGTGACCATAAAATCTAGCGTGCTGAGAGATGGGCTGCGGCAATGTTGAAGGCATTTGGACGCCTTAAATACTCAGTTAAAGAGAGTCTTGACTTGACAAATGTTAAATTATTATTATTACATATTTAACATTGTATTAATATGATTTGACATTAAGAGTATTGTGACCCGTCTTTTCTAATTAACGTTAAGTAATATTGTAAATTGAATGACGATATCTAAAGTCCGGCCGAAGCGGTAGTGTGGTAGTATTTGTGTTCTTTTGTTTTTGTTCTTCAATTTCCTATTCTTTCTATTTCTTCGTTATTGTGTACTTACATTTTGTTGATATTATCTTAATATTATAAGCTTTATTTTTATTTGTGTTTTGACGATTGTGATAAAAAATTGTATGCATAATGTAATTTTTTAGTTAAATTTTAAGTTTATTGTAATGAAATAAATAATTTAATCTAATCTAATCATCTTGGCGAACGGCTTCACGTTTCTTTGACTAGAAGTTTCCATCTAATATCGGATTTTTAATTAGGCGAACTAACTTGACAGTTCATTGCACACGAATGTTGCCACAGTTTCGCTAGTGCTGTTAATATCGATATATAAAAAGCGGCCAAGTGCGTGTCGGACCACGCACAACGAGGGTTCCGTGCCTATTAAAAAGCTCGTATCGTTACTGAAATCTTATGGCACTTACGTCCTTTTCGTTAAGGAAGGCAGTTTTTTAGAAATATCTCAAAAACCTTTGAACCTATCTTGTTCAAAACAATTTTCGCTAAAAGAATTTAATAAGCCAGCCTGATTTTTTTCATATTTTTAAAATACACGGTTCAAAAATTAGAGGGGGGGGACACAATTTTAGTGACTTTCGAGGCGATTATCTCCGACTATTCACTTAATCAAAAAAATCGCTGAGAAATATTTATTTTGAAAGGCCTATCGATTGATGTGCCACACGTGAGCTTGCAATGAAAATTTAATTTTTTGACTTTTAGTTTTATGTATGGAGTGCACCCCTTAAACATTTTTTTTTTGTAATTTAATTACAAAACTATGTAGCGGTTAACAAAATACACCTATCCTCAAAATTTTATTGAAATACACCTTATAGTTTTCGAGTAAAATGCCTGTGACATACGGACGGACAGACAGACAGGCATGACGAATCTATAAGGGTTCCGTTTTTTGCCATTTGACTACGGAACCCTAAAAAACAGTTCATAATAGAGGTTTAGTAAAGCAGTTTGTATACTAGTGTTGTTATCATTCTTGTTACTTGTGTAAAAAATATTTAAATAAAAGCTTGATAGAATTTGGTTTCTGAAGTTCTTTGAGCTATTATTGTATTATTTTCCAATATGAATAAGATGTACTCATACTCATACTCATTTATTTATAATGCACAAATACATTAAACGTCAAAAAGTTAATATTAGATTAAATTTAATTAATTTTAATTTATTTATGTCGACAAAGCCAGTCAAAGAGTTAAATTATTTCAAAAATGTATACACATGTCAAATGAAAATAAAATTGGTAATAAAGTCATATTTAGAATTCCATAATGAGGAAGAATATATTAATTAATATTTAATTACTTAATTTTGTATATAGGCTGATCCACCATCCGTGTCACTGGAAGGCAGCTGAGAGACTAATTATATTTCTTTCTTACGTTAGTTCCAGTATAAACTACTTTATGAATTCAAATTCCTATTTAAACTGTAAAAATAAATATGTCTACATATTTATTTTTACAGTTTAAATAGGAATTCTGGTAAAGTTATTAACATAAAATAGATTGTAAATTCAAGAATGTATAGGTACAAGATGTATACATTGTACATCGTGAGGAAACCGGTCTAATCCCAATAAGGTCTAGTTTTCCCTCTGGGTTGGAAGGTCAGATGGCAGTCGCTTAGTCAGTCAAAACTAGTGCCTATGCCGAATCATGGGATTAGGTGTCAAAGCGGACCCAGGGCTTCTTTAGGGGCACAACCGGGAATAAAGCTAGGAGGATGATGAATGTAGGTATGCAAGATGTCCAAAATATGATTATTTTCTAATTATATAAAACCTTTTCCATACTTTAGTATGATTACTTGATAAAATACAATTTGAATCAGATTTATAGTAGGTACAACGTTGTATCGACATATTTGTATCGACATAAACCTATCACTATTTATTTTTCCTATGTCTGACACAGCTGTCAAGTTAGTTCGCCTAATTAAAAATCCGATATTAGTCTAGTTATTAAGCCATACAAGGTCAACTAAAAGAGTGTACATTTTTACGTCTTATTTCCCAGACATATTTTTTAAATAAATACACATTTATTGTGTGTTGCACCAATCACCAAACCGTCCGTAATCGTAAATCGTCGGTAACAATGATAAATAAATAATTATAAGGGGACAATCTTACACAAATCGACCTAGTCCCATAGTAAGGTCAGTAAGGCTTGTGTTATGGGTATAAATACATAGAAAACATCCAAGACTCAGAAACAAATATTCATGCTCATCACACAAATTCAGCTTCGTAGGCAGCGTCACTACCCACTAGGCTAACCGGTCGTCGGTGTTCGTTAAAATCTGAATCTTTGGAAAGTTTGTCAAGTTTCTATGAAATGTCAGCTATCGGCGCCATATTTAACGTTGATCGGTCTGGTGCTAACCGCCTCTATAATGTAACTTTACAATTTTATTATTGTTACTAGCTCAGCCCGCGTGGTTATAGGAAAATGTAACATATTGAATTTTCTCGTGGGAATTAGATGTTTTCCCGCTGGAAAAAGTAGCCTATGTCACTCTCTAGCTTCTAAACTATCTCCATACAAAATCACATAAATACGACGCTCCGTTGCGACGTGAAAGAAGGACAAACATACACACTTTCGCATTTATAATATTATAGTATATAGGAAGGATGTACCATACATACAAATGCAAAAAAAAAAAATGATTGTCGCTGACAGATAAAACCATCCTTTGGATAATTACGGCACGACATAATTTAATATTGTTTATCGACAGATTATCAGGCATTAAATCGTGATTTACATTGATGGAGAGTGTCGTAAATGATAATATGTATTTTTACTGGAATCGATAAAGATTATTTATAAGCTAAGTGATCGGTCTGATGATGGATGATTTCCTAATTAATACAATAAATGACCCGTAGACTATAATTAGACGTCAGATGACGCACTACGTATATCACAATATTTTGTACTACTTTCTAGCGTGACTCTGCGTATTATTGAAATGCCTGGATATATGACAATCTTATCCTGTAATATGGGCTCTCTAGTTTGACTAATACTTTGGGGGTTTCAAAATTCGACTAAACACTTTGAAAAAGGCAGTTAATGCCTTTGGGCTATCTCGGCGAGCGCACTACCGAGAACCCAGATTCTGGTGTATAAGCTATTAAACTAAACTTGAAGTATCATCCGTTTGGTAGTTTTTGTGCGAAAGAACAATAAATGTTAAAAAAAAAAACATTTGACATGAAGAGAGAATGAGAAATCAATGAAGAAGAAAAAAAACTTTTCGTCCTATTTACATGAAGATTGTACACTCGAGACCAAAACTTTCGGGTCACTACCAAATAGGTACTTCAATACCTTGAAAACGAATACCGCTAGCGTATTAAAATATATTGGACTTTATAGACCATTCAAATTCTTCGTGTCCGGTTCATATCTGACTTTATCACTACAAGAACGAGGTCCTTATTGCCTCCAAGAAATACGAGTACTTAAAACTAATCTTGATTTAAAATCTAAATCTGATAGTTTTTGATTGCATATCGTTTTAAAATCTTGATGAGTTTATTGATAGTGGTATTTTACGTTAGTTACTTATTATAATAAACAATTACGTATATCCAATCCAAACCGTGAACTAGGTAGATAACTCATATTAAGTATAATAGTTCATTAACTGTATATTAAAGAAAGGACAACGTATATATGAAAAAAACATATATTGCATACTTAAGTGTATATTCAAAAATAGTAGTAAATAAGGGCAATAACTTTCTATGTATAGCTTTTGAGAAAAAAAATTGTGAATGAGCAGAACTTTACTGAGCTCCATGGTAAATAGGAAAAAACGAAAGTGGTCAGATTCGAATGAAACAAATGTATGTTATAAATAGTGATTATAACATTAGGATTGAAATTATTTATACCAATTCAGATAACAACACTACGCTGCACCAAAAATGCTACAAAAGTTACGATCACTGCTTATAATAGTAGATTATACACTAAGGGGATAAAGCACTGTTTTATGTCACGGGAGCGAATTGAATCCCGAACGTAACGAAGGACTCATAATTTAACTCCTGAGCGTAGCGAGGGAGTTATAAGTTAATTCCTGAGCGAAGCGAGGGAATTAAGACTGAGTCCTAAGTGCAGTGAGGGGTTCAACCGCCCAAGACTAAAACAGTCTTATCCCCGAGGTGTATACTCTACTTTTCACACCTTATGCGAGACAAAAAAACAGGCTCAGTAGATAAATAATGTTTATTTACAAATATTCAAAATAGACCAGAAGCACTCATTCAGACACAGACTTTACGCCTTTTACAGCTTTCCATTTGTCAAAATCGTTGTAGGCTTTTAGGTATTTTTCCTTTGACTTCTCTGGCAGCAGACTGTTGACAATGCCTATGGCATCTAATTTGATAAACTCAGGAGTCAAAACACTTTCATCACTCGACATTTTCAATATTATTTTTGAAATTAAATCTTCTATAGGCACCTACAAGAACTCGATTTGTTCGTCACGCGTGAACAAATGAAGGCGCGCGACGTTCCAAATTCGAAAGCACAAGCCGTGGTCCTAGATTCGAAATTCGAGTTTCGAACACCGCGCTCCTCCGGACCGGGGTTCACACGGAGGCAAACTTCATTTATTTTGTCAAATCAAGTAGGCCATGGCCTAGGACAAATTGTGTTTAGCAAAATTAAACTTTATGCATATAGTAATAAGAATTATGAAAAGTGAAATCATATTATTAACCAGCGGGTTATAATGAAATTCAGTACAACATTATAACCCGGCTAATACCAAGGGATTTAATGTCTTGCTTTCGGTAGGGTTTACATGACCTATAATTCGGCATTTTCGAGCATGTGGTTTGAAAATATAGTTAATGGGTCGTCGAAACGGGCCACATTTTCCTGCAATTTCTAGCCGGCAACTATTGCTGTCTTACTCTGACTTTGTACGCTAGAGCAAGATGCACATACTGGCTGGCCACACATTGCCGTAAAAATGTTGCCCGTTTAGAAGCCCCATTACACAAACCAATTTAATTAATTATTTTCAGTCAGTACTTTAACTTTATCCACTTAGACAACTGTTGCGTGCATAATAGAATAGCATAGTAATTAAGCCTTTTAAACCTCCCTCAATAATTGCCTTAAATTTGTCTACCACACAATTAAACCCCATTTGTGTTCTTACAACTCTAATATCCTTCTGAATAAATAATTCCTATGTCAGCAAACCGAATTGTCACAGTATGCCATTATGCTCATTATAGTTCTGTCAAATGATAGTTCTTGACTTTATTCTGTTACGTTTTGTGTAGACGTATAATAGTCTTTGATTGCACGAAACGTGTCGGGCTGTACTATAATGACGGAAAATTATAGTGGCACGGTACTGTTACAGCTTTTAATGACAGAGTTGCGGCCATTGTGGCAGCTGTTGAAATCCTTTGACAGTTCTAGGATCAAACTAACGTTATTTCGTTTTTGTGGACGGGATATGTCACAACGTTTAGAATGTATGCAGTAAAAACTATCGATTTACTATAGGGGTGTAGCGACATAACTTTTCGAACAAGCAATCACATAAAAACTGGCCAAGTGCGTGTCGGGCCACGCATAATGAAGGGTCCCGTACCTTTTACTATCTAACCCATATTAGAAATCACTAGGATACCGTAAGTTAAAAAAGTTTTAAATAAGTATCTTTATTAAAAACTTCCTGGCATTTACGTCCTTTTCGTTAAGGAAGGCAGTTTTTCAACAATATGTCAAAAGCCTATGATCTTGGTCAAAATATTTTTTGCTGAAAGTATTTATAAAGCGCTATGGCTAGGATTATTTTCTTGATTTTTTATAACACGGTTCGAAAGTTAGAGGGGGGGGACAGTTACACACACAATTTACTGACTTTCAGAGTGATAATTCGAATATGTTGACTTAATAAAAAAAAACTTAAATAAATAAATAAATAATAAATAAATATTAGGGGACAATCTTACATAAATCGACCTAGTCCCATAGTAAGCTCAGTAAGGCTTGTGTTATGGGTACTAGAGGACTTGAAATACTTTATAGTTATTTATGTGCCGCATGTTGACCTTCAGTGTTTTTTTTATTTTTTTTCTAGTCACATGTACCTACGAGTGGAGTGCCCACCTAAAAATATTTTTTTTTGCTTTTGGATTACAAAACTATATAGCGGTTAAAATTAAATACATAAATAAATATAAAATTTAATTCAAATGCACCTTATAGTTTTTAAATAAAATGCCTGTGACATACGGACAGACGGACATGACGAATCTAATAGGGTTCCGTTTTTGCCACTTTGGCTACGGAACCCTAAAAATGACCGCTTGACCAACTGACCTGTTTTGTCTAGAGATGCCAGTTAAATGGGCCTCTGTCAGGAACTAGGAACTAAACTCATAATGCAGCACATCCACAATAACTCTTATCTTTCCGTATTGTACTGTAAGAAGCTTATGATAAAAATAAGAAACAGGCTGTTAGTGCTGGGTTTTATTTTGTACAGTCAGGAATTTAAAATTGTATTCTTAAATAAGCCAGGCAACACAGGCACTTAACTAACAAGCGAGTGGACTAGTCGTTTGACCTGTGTTGCCTATCTAGACAAGTAAAATTGCAACTATGTGAACGGGCATTCAATAAAACCTATTCATCCCAGTATTGCTCTCAAGTAAAGCTTTTAGTTTATCTGACTTCGCCTAATTAGCTCCCAAAGCCAACATAAAGACTAAACTGCGTGAAGTTATTAGTAAGCAACATTACTCTCTACTACTAACAATTAAAAAACCACTAGCGACAATGAATACGCTGACAACTACATGCAATGCAACAATGCGTCTTTTCATAAACAAAAGACACTCATCACCATTCATACACACAAAAGAGCTAGTAAACAATAACACGCACCATTAACTTAAATAAAAATACCCATAAAACTTATGATTACTATAAAATATGTCATAAAAACAAGGTTTGAAACAACAAAAAGTATTTAACACTAACTCATTGCGTTGAAAAGTGGGTAATCATTTTAAATGGTGGTTAGTTAGAGGTTGTGTGGAGATTATGGTTGTAATTATAGATTGTTTCGAATAATGTGGTGTAATGACAGGCAATGGAAAGGCCGTGCGGCAAATGAGAGACTTAAACAGACGTGAAGGCTCTTGGGCGGAAAGTATAATTTTTACTATGATGGCGCACACGCAGACGGCCTGCCTGATGAGAAGCAGGCACCGCAGCAAATCGGAGGCTGCGCCTCCAAAAGCGTTGTCGGTAACGCACTCAATCAATAAAGGGGGTCAGCATTTTATTTAGGGTTCCGTAGTCAACAAGGAACCCTTATAGTTTCGCCATGTCCGTCTGTCCGTCTGTCCGTCTGCGGCTTATCTCAGTGACCCTAGTCAGCTAGTACGCGTAGCGCGCTAGTAGCGGCTAGTAGTAACTAGAAAGCTAAAATTCGGCATGTATATATATAAATCAATCACGCCGACAAAATGGTAGGATAAAATCTTAAAAAAAAAGTTTTTTAGTGTACCTCCCCTACAAGTAAAATATTTTTTTTCTCTTTAATAACTTCTTGGATAGCTTGGTGCAAAAATAATTTGGGTTTTCTCAACTCAGTGATTCGTTTGCGTTTATGTTTGCCGAGATAACTGAGAATTCGTATCTCTTACTTTTTATACGCCTCTGGTCGCGTAAGCAACCAGTTAAGATCGACTACTTTTTCTGCTTCGTACAAAACCAGATCCGATCGAAGAAATATTAGTATTTGTATGAAACCAGTAGAGATATTTTTTTCGCAAAATCGCTGTAATTGTTAGATTGGACGTGATTTCTGGTCTGTTTGCCCTTCGGGCATCTGTTGCAAAGCTACCTAGCGAACCTAACCTACCTAGTGCTTCGCGGTCGCAACGATTTCTCTACAGGAAAGAAAAAATCGGAGCTATTAGTGGGAAAAGAGGATTATTTATTAATGAATTAGCGTGGAACTAAAAGTCGAAACAGATCCATTTATGGATTAGAGTGGAACATAAAGTTGCAACACATTGATATCAAAATGATTAGTATAACGAAAGTTCCTGTTTAACCTAATGGTATTGAAGCAGTTTGCCATACAAATGGTTCAGATAGGTTAAATCCCAAAAAAACATTCCGTTTAAAAAAGAGGCTAAGTCTCGAAACTCTTCCACCATAAAAAAATGTGAGATACTCGTATTTTGTAGAGCCAAGTCTCAGGCATTCTTGTTAATCTTTATTTCCTTGCTAAAATGGAATGTTTTTTATGGGATCTCACTTCTTTTTGTAGGTTATTGTGTTATCAATACATAGAAATTTTGAATGCAGTCCCATTCTTGCCTTTTCGTTTTTTGACCGATACACTGCCAATGTAACTTTGTATTTATATGGGAAAGTTATTTATGCAGTTGGTGTACCTAGAAAACTGGTCCGATATGGCAAAATATTTTAGTTTTTCCTTGATTTATACACTAAATAGTCCAGTCAATGAACTGACAACTTGTATGGAAAAAATGTCAATTATATCAATAATATATTATCAATTAAATATTTACCCAGCGATAGAATCCGACAAAATTTCAGACATCAAAAAAATGTTAATTTAAAAAAGTCTGAAAAAATATTAATAAATATTTTTGTAATTATTTTGGTTAGTATTCAAGATAAATCATACAAAAAAATACAATGCATTCTTCATTTAAATCTACATAATTACTTCCGAGTGGAAAGTTTGTCGGATTCTAGAATAAAGAAGATGCTTTATAACATTTTAAAATGAAATCAACAAAAAAGACGCTATTATAAATTAATGTTTTTCAAAACCGTATTTTTCCTGGAGTAATTAAAATAAGTAATAAATTCTCCCGCCTTAAGGAAGAAAATCATATATGTACATTTTTGTGAAATTGAGTTTTTGACAATCTCGGAGTCGAGAAAAAAAAATTGATTTTTCTCACACGGGTTTGGATATAAATAAAATAAAAAATAAATATTAGGGGACAATCTTACACAAATCGACCTAGTCCGAAACTAAGCAAAGCTTGTGCTATGGGTACTAGACGACGATAAACATACTTAACACGTTGATGGACACTACTCCAGACACAATAGAAATAACAATAGAATTACGCCTATAGGCGTCTACTGTCCATCAATGCATTAAATAGATAAATAAATACTTAAATACATAGAAAACATCCATGACTCAGGAACAAATAATATTCGTGCTCATCACACAAATAAATGCCCTTACCGGGATTCGAACCCAGGACCTCTTGCTTCGTAGGCAGGGTCACTACCAACTAGGCTAAAGCGGTATATAACATAACTTATAAACCAGGATTTAGATCCATGTCATTTTGTTAAGTGTACTTCCTGTTCGACGTAGAAAAGTCAGAATAACACCATGTTCATAGGCAAAAGCGTACTACGAAACCACCCATGTTTTTTAATCTTTGTCTTGGATGTGTGCCTATAGTTTTTATCATAAAAATGGTGGTTTAAAATTATTAAGTTAAAATTAATCAAGATGTAATTAGTATGCTATAACTTCTTAAATCTTGATTTTTATCAATATTAAAACTTTGACCAATTAAATAAACCACCCATTTGTGCTTTTTCAAGTTCCTAGACCAATACCAATCAAAGCATTTGTGAGTACTTGTGTAATTTTTTCAAGTGCAAAGTGACCACAAAAAACATAGCGCATACGCAATCGTATTCTTCTTTCTTGGAAACGATTTTTTTCTATTGTTTATAAGAAGCAGAACTAGTTTTTCTTAATATCTAATTTAAATAAAAATATTAATAACACAATTAAGTTGAATGAATATTCTACAATTTATCTTTAATTATAAACACAAGTTTGAAATAAAACTGATGGAACGGAAGTGTATTTTTTTTTGGATTTAACTCCAAACTTATTAATTGTCACTTATGGTTTTTCTCCTTGAGGCCGAATAGTATTCTAAATTTGAAGCTTCTATGTCTGCTAGAAGTGCCTTAGAGTTTTGATGATCGATCGATCAGTCAGTCAGTGAGTGAGTGACAATATTAAGAAAATTTGACTAGTTAATAATCCTTAAGCTGCTGGTTAAAATTGAATTAAATTTTAAATATACCGTGTACAATGCCTGCTTGGTTACTGAAAATTCACACAGTTTTATCCACAACGAAGTTATAGGGGGTCGAAAATGGCCTGTACTGCTTCTAAAAAAAGGATGGTATGGCCTGTTTTGCTCGAATTGGCGGGGGCACTACCGTGCCACCAGATACAATAGTTTTTTTAGGAATCAGAAACAGTAAGACTTTCCAGGTAATCGTCTTCTCCTTAGTTTTATCCCTGTTGGGGCCGCCTTGTGTTTAAGTGGCATTGTTTGTGGAAGCGACTTATTTCTGATCATCCGACCCAAACGGGGAAAGTATAACTTAATGAAATGAGATTTTGTCAAAGTGTGATTGGGCTTAGAAATTCACAAACGAACAATACTAAGTCGTCTTAGCATACTATTGCCAACTCCTTATCATAAAATCCGCTGCCAACCAGACTTATAACCTAACCAGCAAACTGAGATTGTTTTTCCATCTCCATTATAGTCTGTTAACCTCTGTAGTCATTAATAATCGATTCTCGATCATCGAAATCACCAACAAGACATAATAGCCTAACCTCGTTATTCATTCTAGGCGTGGGCCGATTGGGATTGTTCAAAGGGTTATATCTTAATATAAAAATATAGTCGGTTATGCCCTTTAGTAAATGTATTCAGTGTGAGTTATCGAGTGGCGGAAATTACTTTGCACGCCCGAGGTATTCGTTTGTAGTGTGCAGTCAAACAATTTGATTTGTAGCTCATAGAACCCTGTCATGTTATGTTGGCGATCTATTTTAATATGTTGCGGTGTAACATATTGCTATATTTTTTTTAAATAACATTCACACAAGGTGAATAATGACTTTGCACGTAGAACTGACGTAGAAATGGTTCTCGAGTGGCAACCACGTTCCGGTGGCGCGTGGTAGACGTAGCGTGGGTAGACCCGACACAAGGTGGACTGATGACCTGGTAAAGGTGGCGCAGGACCGGTCATTGTGGTACTCCTTGGCGGAGGCATATGTCTAGCAGTGGACGTCTTTCGGTTGATATGGTGATGATAATTACTTTTGCATACGACGGGTTAAAACAACCTCCTACCAACCTACGGCCTTCGTAATGGTAAGCAGACGCCGAAGTCTAGGGACGCTTACGCTTGCTTCAGAAGAAACATAAGCGCGGTGTCACTGGTTTTAGATTTGAAGATTCGTTATGCTGATAGCTAGAATCAAATGTGGGTCTCGGGAGCTTATCGTTTCAACAGCTGCATTAATCCTCAATAATAAAACTCTCACAGCGAAATTATACCTATGCCGGTCCAGAACCATTTGTTCGATCGATTCTCGCAGGGAACCATAATTTCGGCCTTTTAACCCAACGCCAAAACCAACCACCAAGATGAGTGGAGGAATGAGGCGGGCTTAAAGCACTCTAAGCTCTTCATAGAAGAAGTGGACTCGGGCTGGACCAAAAAACTCTAGAAATCCAGTAGGAAGCAACTCAGAATTATATCTGGGGTGTTCACAGGTCACTTCATGGTCAAGGATCTCTTGGCCAAGATGGGATTATCGGATAGTTAAGACTGTGGAATGTCTGGCGAGGAGGATGAGACTATGGAACACATATTGTGTGAATGTCACGCCCTTCCCAGACAAAGAATGATTTACTTTGGTAACGGCTATCCGTAACCAAAGGAATTCAAGATGCTCCTGCTGAACGCCATCATCTGTTTTGTAAAAATGTTGGAGCGAGCTTGGGAGTAGGCATAAAGGAGAGGCCAAATGCACAAAAGATCCCACTGGGTTAAAGTGTATCCGAAAGGGCCCTCATCTATATAAGATAACATAAGTTACCTATGCAACTTATTAGAGTTATTACTGAATGCACAAAGTGGGTTGCCGTTGTAACTTACCTACTAAACTTGTTGAAGACAAAATTGTACAAGGCAATAACTCACAACAACAGATCACTTTCTTCATTGAAACATGTTTTCGTAATTTAATCTGGAAAATACACCACGATGATCTTTTTCTCTTTCACAGAATTTATCAGAGGAAACGAGACAGTCAGACTCAAAGTACATTTTTACGCTAATCATGTCAATATTTCCATCTATTTAGATATACTAATTATACTATACAATACAGAATGGGCGGTCCCTAAGAGCATTAACTTTTTTTACAGCATACTCATCAATAAATTGGCTGACTATTCATCAATACTTGTGTGGGCTGTGCTTGTTCGACGGTACTTGTTTGATTCTTAAACGACTTCGCTAAAAGTGGCGTCTTGTGCGACGGACTTAATGCTAGTTTTGCTTGGGAACTGGGTTAAAGTATATATAAACATGATGTTATAAACACAGGCATATTCAATATCTCATTTCTTTATGACGTCAATCCTTATCCTTATCCTTACTAATATTATAAATGCGAAAGTGTGTGTGTTTGTTTGTTTGTCCTTCTTTCACGTCGCAACGGAGCGTCGTATTGATGTGATTTTTTGTATGGAGATAGTTAAGAAGCTGGAGAGTGACATAGGCTACTTTTCCCAGCGGGAAAACCTCTAATCCCCACGGGAAAATTCAATATGTTACATTTTCTTATAACCACGCGGCGCGGGCGAAGCCGCGGGCATCAGCTAGTATTCAATAAATTACATATTCATAATCTGATTACAAAATTATATATTAAAAACACACAATTTATTTCCACGGCTTCCGATCTTCAAGGTATTCTGATATCCCTTTTAACTAAAACACAAATTGGCATTGAAGTTATAGGTGCCTAGTCCTATGCCCACAACACACATTAACCGGATGAAAGATGGTAGTACTATTCTAACCACCACGCGGGAGTAAAAAGTATATATCTGCTCAGAGAGACGGTTTACATAACTTTTCAAATGTACGTTAGGGCAACTCAAATGTAATTATCGAATACAACATATTACATTTAGATCTACGTGCCGTGCGTACAAAGCGTTACACAATTGAGTCGCTGAATATGGTTTTACATCTGAGTATAAAATAAATGTGTAAGGATGACTTTTTTTTTAAATAAAACCAATGATTTATTCCATTGTCTAAGGTATTGAACTACTACTTGCTCTGTAGTAGTGTTGTGTTCCTGGAGGTGAGCAAGGTCGCCAGAGCTCCCGAGGATGCGTTGCGATGAGAGCGAGGGAATTTGTTCCTTCAGCTGTCAACACGGCGAATCCTCAAACATATCAAGGGTCGGCAACGCCCATGTTACACCTTTGGAGTTGCATGCGTCTATAGGCTGCGGTGTCCGCTTATCATCAGGCGGGCCGTACGCTTGTTTGCCACCATCGTTGTATTTAAAAAAAAAGTTTTTCCTCAGGCTCGGTTCGACCAAACAGAGCTATGGACTTTATCTAAAGTTAAACTTTTATAATGTCATGGCTTATATCATAATAAACTGTTCTGGTTTAGACGATTTAAAGAAAGAAAGAAAGAAAGAAAAAATAACAAATTCACTACACAGAAGACACACAGAGACAAAGGGAACACTCCCTGCATAGACATACAATACAATTGACACATATTGTGTGTGTCTTCGCAGCAGTGAATCGGTCGCTGTCTCAGCATTATGCAGAGGACATTGACCTTTAAGTGTATATTATTATCTAAACCAACAATTAATTACACGCCGAACACTTTCTTCTTAAACTCAGAAACCGAATATTAATATCTTCGTTATTAATCATTAATCACAGTCCTAAAAAGTTGAACGACGAAATCAAATAAGATCCAGTGTCGTCGGCAAATGAATGAAAGATTAATTCAATTCCAAGAGTTTATTAAATCCCGACGAAAGAGCTCACAATGGCTTGACAAGCTTTCGAGATTGTACTTATATTAAAGTTTAAACAGTAATAGTGCATTGTATTTAAATTTTTCCTCTGCGACATAGGTACACAATGTATTTCGTCTATTTTTTTCTCTGCTCATGTTAAACATTTTTAGTGTTCGTACCCAATGGGTAAAAACGGGACCCTATTACTAAGGCTCCGCTGTCCGTCCGTCTGTCTGTCCGTCTGTCACCAGTTCGTCTAGCACAACTTGGTGCTCTGTCACTTCCCGCGCGACTGAGCGTCTCTTTATCTCACTCGCACCGTGCAAATTAGAAAGAGGAGGGTAGATTTTTCTCGACTCGCGTCGCGGCGCGGCGTCACTTGTGCTAGCCCCGCAGGCTGTATCTCATGAACCATGATAACATTGTTATTATTTATTTATTTATTCATTGTATATTTGCGATATATATATATTGCATATGATAGTGTGTATTATATTGTATATTTATATATGTATTGGCATGTTTTTATTTGTCTAGGATTAATACCTATTTGGTTTTGTTTTCATTTTCTCTGTGTTTTTGTACACGGTATAAGTTTGCCTATCTCGTTCTACCTACCTTCCTCTCAATTGCTCAAAGGTTAGCTGGAAGAGATCCTTTATAGGGATAAGTTCGCCTTTGTACTTTGATCTATTGTGTGACATGTATATTCTTTAACCTATTATTGTGTACAATAAAGTGCTTACATACATACATAACAGACATGATAGTTAGACATTTGAAAATTTCACAGACGATGTATTTCTGTTGCCGCTATAACAACAAATACTAAAAAACAGAATACAATAAATATATTTAAGGTGGTCTCATACTACAAACGTAATTTTTGCCGATTTTATAGATACCTAATCGTACGGATCCCTTCGTGCGCGAGTCCGACTCGCACTTGGCCGGTTTTTTCATATAAAAATAATACAATGCGTTACGTGATCGACCTGCTGAAGGTAATCAGGTCAGGTAGGGTATCAGATAGATGATAAATAATATATCCCTTGTCAATCACGTGGATGTACTACCTGCTTTCAGCTTGCAAGGGTCGATTGACTATACACGGTGGAATTTAATCGGTGAACAGGAACCCATTTTTCTAATTCAGTAATCGATGGCGGTCACGTTTATGTAGTACTTAAGTGGAACCAAGCTTTTTTTTATCATAACTAATTTTTAAGTTGAAATTAAATTTTAATTAAAATTTATTGTCACCCTACTAATGGTTTAGTCTGAAAAGTTTAATACCTCTTTTCAAACTATCAGCCATAGAAACTTAAAACATAAATGAGCAATAAGCTGTCAATTTGTCATTGTCAAATTCATAACAAACGTCTGATCTGTCTAGTTTCCCGCCAAAGCCAGCAAGCACTTGACGTATGTACACTTACGAGTAACTTCCCTTCAATAAAAGTAGGGTGTCCATTTATTCAGTCAGTGTACATTTTACCGATGTTAATTAAGTGTGATTAACTAGATTGTGAGCTATATTGCACGAGATCTCACGTATTGGTTTCTGTGTAGATTGATAATTAAGATTTTTGGATTCCTGATCACCGATTAAATTCCACCGTGTAGTCACCACACATTGCCAATGAATATGTAGCGCTACACACACCAACAAGGTGGACTGATAACCTGGAAAGGTCGCGGGAGTCCGCTGGATGCGCGGGTGTCCGCTGGATGCGCGGGTGTCCACTGGATGCGCGGGTGTCCGCTGGATGCGCGGGTGTCCACTGGATGCGCGGGTGTCCGCTGGATGCGTGGGTATCCGCTGGATGCGCGGGTGGCGCAGGACCGATCATTGTGGCACTCCGGTGGAGTACATAAGCATGTCCAGCAGTGGACGGCTTTCGGCTAGTTTGATGATGAGAGTCAGTCAGACGATGCCGTGGTGTTCCGAAAGCGCTTACGAAAGGAACCACAAGGCGGGTTCCTGCCAGTTAATATATTTCTCATCAGACGGACCCCTTCTATAATTCGAGCCCCAAACTGGGATCTGTCATGGCATTACCGGCTGACCTCAGCTTTATCTTACCTTACCTTTTAATCCACTCACAAATCACAGCGCGGTAAATCAGAATGTCAGCGTCTGTAAAGCCCCCCACACACGGGCGTACGACATAAATCGGCGGCGTAATCGCGCGCGATCTGACACCGCGCCTGTTTTAAATGAATATTCGTGATAAATCACTGTTTAGCGGCCACCACGAGTGGTGGCGTCCGTGGAGTCATCCATTACTAATTATTATGAAAATACATTTACAGTACTTACTTACCACTTCTAGCAGTAATTGTAAGTTCAAAAACTGAGCAGATGTAATGTTGTAGTCCCCTCTGTTTGCCCCAACAATCTTGAATTGTTCTGTAACCCTATGCCCATAGTTTACTATTTTGAAACTCCTGGGAAGAACTTATAAACTCAACACTAGACGGGGTAAAAGGTAAAAAATGTTTAAAGCTTGGCAAGTTCTACAAAACAGAAAATAAACAAGTAAGGGTTCTAAAATGGAACAAAACGGTGACTAAACATTGTGTGCGTTTGAAGATTACACTGTGAAGTACGGGATTAAATAAAAAAAAAAAAACAATATTATTAGCAGCAGCACTCCACAGTTTTCTTGTCTATCAGAAAACATAAAATGGCCTCTCCTCGTCTCACATCGGTTATTACTGTCTCGTCCATTACGAGTTTATTATGCTAATACGTCAGTCTGTCCGTGCGTTTGTGTGTAACACAAGTAGCGACATCGATGAAGGGTTAGAATGGCGGCCATCTTTATTTTATCGGTAATACCGCTTGTACAATGTACATTTTATGCACTTTAATGCCTTTTTGAACGAACGACCGCAGCGAAAGAAGTTCTCCGTTTCAGCTTAGGCAAACATTCTTCGTATGGCGTCTGTCCGGCTGTCCTGTACAGGTGCCATTATTCTAGTGAAATTACGTGAGCAGGTGCATTGCCACCATCAGTTTAGGGGTCCGCGAAATTGGCAACTGTGGTTGCCACAAGCAAGTGAGTGGATAATTATATAAGTAGATATTTTTTGTCGAAACCGGTTTTTTTTAAGAAATGCTTGCGAGTTCTACTGGGTAGGTGAACTAGTTACGAGTATATATAATATATAATATGCACAAGCCACTGCTAAAATGTGCTTAAGTTAAAGTTCTAAACAACATACGTGTTAATCTTTTTGCAAAATACTTTATGGTCAGATGGAGCAGGTATTTTTTATTTACGTCCTGTATCTTCTTAAATTATTATAATAAATAATTTAATTTATTCTCCTTTTCATTATAAAATGCCGTATTATTCTTGGTGTTGACTAGAAAGACACTGATTAAGATAATATGTTATTTTGGTTTATAATGCCCTAGCACTATAATGTATAAAACAACAAGACTTATTGATTCCCGAACAGATTCAAAAGTCAAAGTCAAAGTCAAAGTCAAAAGTGTTTATTTGTTAAACATAGGTAAATACACAATACACTGGTGCAGGTGCAGATGACAATAAAGTTTGGTAACACTATGTTTTGCCTTCCGGCGCACAAAAACATTGATTAATTAATTAACAATTAATTCACATATATTATTTCATTATTACAATTAATACTACTTAATTAATATTATTAATACAATAAATTCCTATTATTACTATCATTAAATAAATTAATTTAATTTACAAATTAGAAATTGTCATAATTATGTCAAGAACTCCGAAACCGAGTAGAAACACTTATCAATAAGAAAACTTGCTAGCTTTTTCTTAAATACGTTTAATGGCAATGTTTTAATGTCACTAGGCAATTTGTTAAAGATTTCACTTGCTCCGCAGATTACGCTTTTACGTTTTAGTGCAGTGTGCGCGCGCTCTATAAAGAGATTCTGGGCGTACCTGGTGCTTCTAGGAAAGACCTCAGAAACCGTTCTAAACAATTTAGAGTTCGTCTTGACAAAAACAGCTGTTTCGAGTATATAGAGACATGGCAGGGTCAAAATTTTTAAATCTTTGAAATGTGGTATACAACTGTCTGTCTGTTTAAGTCCGCGGATTGCTCTTATGCATCTCTTTTGAGCTTTGAAGACAGTCTCTCTGTTTGTGGAGTTCCCCCAGTATATGATACCATAGCGCAAAGTTGATGCCACAAAACCGTGATATGCTGTCATGACAGCCTCAGTATTTGCTTGCTTTGCAAGCTTGTATAAAGCATAAGCAAATTGATTTAATTTTTTACAGATGGCTTCAGTATGATGCTTCCATGATAGCTTACTGTCGATTTGAAGTCCTAAGAATTTGGTATCATTTACGGCTTCGATTGATGATCCTAGATATTCGCATGTAATGGAACAGCTTGGTGCACGTTGTTTAAAATGGATAATTTTAGTTTTATTTAGATTAATCAGTAAATTATTATTTTCCAGCCATTCAATAACAACACGTAACGTATTGTTGATTTCGTATTCGTAACTATTGCTGTCCCTGCTTTCAATAACTACTGTACTATCGTCTGCAAAAAGAACCATGGGATATTCAATATGCTGCGGAAGATCATTAATGTATAGGAGGAATAAGAGTGGTCCTAAAACGCTGCCCTGGGGGACTCCATATATAATGGTTCGTTTTTTAGATCTATAAATTACTTGCATTTTTTTATTCAGGCATACCTGTGTCAGTTCTGTGTACTGTACTCTATTGCTCAGGAATGACTCTATAAGATCAAGTGAATTTCCACGGATGCCATAGTGATAGAGTTTTCTTAGAAGAATCTTATGGTCGACATAGTCGAACGCCTTCGTCATGTCCATGAATATGGCGCATATTCGTTTTTTCTTATCCATAGCGTTAATAATAGGATGGATAAGATCATAGATAGCCATATTCACCGTCATATTCTTGCGAAAGCCTTTTTGTTCGGATACTAGTAATTTATATTTCTCCAGAAAATCGTAGAGCCTTTCATATATGACTTTCTCAAAAATTTTAGAAAAAATGGATACAAGAGCTATGGGCCTATAATTCGCCATATTAGCTTTGTCATCCTTTTTATGTAGCGGCTTGACAATAGTTATTTTCAGCTTCTCTGGATATACTCCTGATGACAAGCTTAGATTTATTATGTGACTTAAGGGCGACCCGATAATGTTTGCAACATGTTTAATAACTTTGGTGCATATACCATCATGCCCGACACTATTCGTGTTTTTTAGCGTCTTAATAATTGCGACTATATCATTGGGAGTGGTCGGTCTCATGTAGATGGATTGTGGACAATTAACGTTCGGATTTTGTTTTTTTTTATTTATATGACTTTGGATCTGATCTATAAAGAAGTCATTAAAGGCATTAGCAATGTCTTTAGGACCAGAAATGGTCCCATCATGATTATTTATGTGTGCTATGGGCTCTTTCGGAAAATGTTGTTTATTTTGTTTAATCACTTGCCATGTCGCTTTTGTTTTATTTTTTGCCGAGGTTATGAAGTGATTATTATGAGAGAGTTTTGTAAGTTTTATAATTTTTTTAAGTTTAGCGTTGTGATTTTTGTGTGCCATTTGATTCGCCTTTGTAGGGTGGAGTCTGGACTGCCATAGTAAATTCCTACATTTTTTACTGCACACTTTGATACCTCGGGATATCCACTTGGGTTTTTTTTTGGTTTTTAAAGTTATGGTTTTATAGGGAAAACATAAATTATAGAGACATTGAAAGGATTCCAAAAACGCGTTATATGCTAGGTTAGGATCACTACTGGTTAACGTTTCCGAGAAAGTGAGGTTCTCCAAATATTTCCCAAAGCGTGCCAAATTCTCTGAACTGTAATCCCGCTGTTTTATCTTCCATGCGTTTATGATACAGGATTTCCTTACAGGGCATTTTAAGACTTGCGCTGTGTGATCAGATAGTCCCAAATCCGTGACTTCGCTCTTGCACCCTTTGATGTTATGGGCAAAATTGTCTAGGCATGTGTTACTACTTAATCGAGTGGGTTGCTTCAATTCTAACTTCAAGTTATGATTTAAAAGGAGATATTCAAATTGAAGTGCACTATTTGTGGGCTTTAAAATATTAATGTTAAAGTCTCCACACAGAATTATCTTTTTGTTAGTATTATCACAGACTTTGCTTAGCAGCCTGTCAATTTTATCTAAAGCTAGAGTAATGTTAGAGTTGGGTGTTCTATATAAACATATGATTATCGTACGGTGTCTTAAAAGTTCAATAGCACAGCACTCTATGGCACATTTAATGGATAGGCTCTTTACAATACTCAGTTCTCTATATGTGTGTTCTGTTTTGACAAAAATGCAGGCACCCCCTCTTCTTTTGTCTCTGGAGAAGCTGGCAGCAAGTCTGAAGTTCGGTAGAGTTACAAGATCCTCAGCGCCACTCGGTACAAAGTGCTCAGTAATGCACAAAACATCAATGGGTTTCTTATCATTTGCAAGCTCCTCCAGATGTACCGCTAAGATGTCTGCTTTGTTTAGTAGCCCGGCTATGTTTTGGTGCATGATGTGGATACTGTTATACGAAAAAACCCCTCTCTGTCAGGTGTTTCGGCGCTGTCAATCGGTATAATATGTCCGTTGCGTTTTGAGATTTGTGGTCTAATGTTTGTGTTTATATTTACAGATGAGTTTAATAAATGTATGAGATCATTGAATATTGTTTTGAGTCCTTGCCGGTTTACATTTCCAAACCGCGTAAACATATCACTTTCGTAGGATAGGTTACAATTTGAATCTAGAATGTGGCAAAAATTATATTTTACGTTGCTTTGATAGAGTAGGTTATTAAAAGTTTCAACTCGTTTAGTAGATAGAGTAGAATGTTCACTGACTTTAAATGTCGGCAGGCAAATAATAATGTTCGTGTTTTGAACTTGGCTCAGTTTTTCACGAATGAAGTTCACTAGAGTATAATAATTTATGCTAGTCTTAAAGTCTTTATCTCCAATATTTATAACACAAAAGTCATTTAAGGTGAATTCTTGCAGCTTATGCTGAAGGCCACTAAACAATTCGCGAGTGCCCGCGCCGGGCGTTAGATAAACACATGTCTTTTCACTTGAAAGTTCCTGTTTTAGTAGCTTTATCATGTAATTTGTATGGTTGCTTATGATGCACACTTGTGATTGTAGCAATGTGGATTCTAATTTTCGTTTAGACAACGCAAGAGTTGGGCCGGCACTCTGCTCACACAGGTCTTCCAATGGGACGGCATGCTTTTCAGTACGTAGGGCTGTGCCCTCAGGGTGGCGTAGTTCATGCACTAATGATTCTATCTGCATGGTAAGCTGTAGAATGTTTCCTTTATATACGGACAACTCGTCCTCCAGGGTTCTGATTAGCTGGTTTAGCCGTTGCAGTTCCATCGTACAGTCGTCATTTGGACAGCTCTTAGCTTCACCTGACGGTGACGACGGCCGGTAATTCGCCGGGGCAGGAGCAGCGTGAAGATTACAGTAAAGGGAGTGTCTCTTCTTTTTATCGCATCGAGATGTAGACATCGAGTTTGTTGACTGACACAAGCTTCTCAAGGTGTCTATTTCCCTTTTGAGTTTTTCAGTCATTCTTTTTAGGCCATTATTTTCTATGCTGACCTCTTCGAGCTGATTTTGCGTCGAAGCGAGTTCAGAGGTAAGTCGTTCGATTTCTGTTTTCATTTCAAGCACTGCTAGCACTTCATTAGGTGTATAGTCCATACTCTTGGATAGCTGGGCTGGAGGATTCAATATACTGATAAATATTTATGTGATTGGTATTCCGCATAAAAAAGGACATAATTCATCATAAAAATTATATCAGCACGATAATGTGATTAATTTAATTGTATTTAAAAGGGACGTCATAAATAATGTCGATGTAAGGTGATTATTATATTTATTATTATAAATACATACAAAACATCCTACCCATTAAAGGCCAATGACGTAGCCACCATATGAGCACCTCTACGAGCGATTTCCGCTACAAAGTGGAAAAATAGACCACGAAGTAACGCTGACCTCTAATGGGTTAAAATCACGAGTTTTGTTTTTTGAGGGGTAGGCAAATATCTTCGTTGGATGTGCGGAGTGACGGGACTCGGACTGGATAACGCAACCAGCATGTTTGCGGAAGCCTTTGCCAACAAGCTGCGGGACAACAGACTGAAGTAGTATGGATGCGAGAAGAGAAGGCGTCCTGATCTCATACTGAATACTGCTGTGAGATTGGTACTTTTTGATGATGTTGCATGGTGCTGGCTGTTAAAAATGAACGATAAGGAACGATCGAATGTAGTTTGAATTGTTTTGGAACGGCGTATGTGTTAAAGGATGCCGCTGTGTGAAAGTATAGCTGAACGAGTAAAGACATATCTTATGCTTGTTTAATAAAGAAAATATTTTTTCAAAAAGAGTTTAAATTATTTCCCCTTGGACTGTGCGGGGTCTAGATTACTATGACCCGAATTACCAAAAGGAATTGAAAATCCCAGTTACCAAAAGGAAAAAGTGTAAGAAGTAGATGGATTATCTATCTTCTGCTTATTTAAGAGCTAAGCTCTTGTAGGTGTAGCTCAAAGTAGGCCCTCCATCTACTCCGATGCTTTTGGCTTAAAACCACCAAATTGCATAATACCTTATTCACTTATACCCCTAATTTTCAAATTACCATGGGCTCATAATACCTAAAATTTCAATGATATAAATGACAAAATATTAAAATAACTCAAACTGAAAACACCTAAATGGCAAAATGCCAATTTTTTTTCACAAGTGGTTAATTCCAAGTGGCCAGCATTAAACTAGGATAGGTATCAAAATGGTTAACTATAGAGTTTGTGCCAAAAGATTACCGTCGCGGCAGAAAAAAGAAAATTAATCTCAGTGAGTTAGGCCCGTAAAACCCCTTCGGACCGTTTCGGAGCCAGCATTCGGAGCCAGCTACCGTATGGGAATTTAAAATCCCGTTTGGCAGCTGGATACGAAGCGGGCATTTTTTTACCGTTTCGGAGCCAGCATTCGGAGCCAGCTACCGTGTGGGAATTTAAAATCCCGATTGAGAGCTAGGCATATTATGACTTACTGTTACGGATAGGTACGACGACGAGCGAAGCGAGGAGGAGTGTGTTAGGTATCTTGTGATCATTTGGTACGACGACGAGCGAAGCGAGGAAGAGTGTAGGTTAAAAAAGTTGAAAAAAAGTTCATGTGGTGCGATTGGTAGGACAAAGGCAGTAGGATTTTAACCTACACTCCTCCTCGCTTCGCTCGTCGTCGTACCTATCCGTAACAGTAAGTCATAATATGCCTAGCTCTCAATCGGGATTTTAAATTCCCATACGGTAGCTGGCTCCGAAACGGTAAAAAAAATGCTCGTTTCGTATCCAGCTCCCAAACGGGATTTTAAATTCCCATACGGTAGCTGGCTCCAAATGCTGGCTCCGAAACGGTCCGAAGGGCGTAAAACACACTTTCTCGAAATATAGGTATTTTGAGCTTTGGTTGTTTTAACATATGTTGTTTTGCCATGAAAGTGTTTTGAGTTTAGGCATTATGAGACTAAACTATTTTGAAATTCGGCCATATTAAGGTTCCGGTGTATTTAGAAAAAAAATTGGGCATTCTGTAATTTAGGTGTTTTGAGATCAAGAAGTTTTGAGATCTGGGAATATTGATAAAGAGGTAAAATGCAATTTAGTGGTTATAAGCCCAAAGCACTCCGATCCCAGGCAACCTCTTTGACGTTTCGATACAACCTAACATCAAGTCTTTTTTTGAGCTGCTCTATGTAGTTTATTCTAGGTCTTCCTCTTTCTCCCTCTATCTTCCCTTCAATTACATTGAGTATGAACTTGTCACGTCGTATGAGGTGCCCTATCATCTTCCCTCTTCTTTTTTCTAAGTTTCTCATTAACTGCCTGGATTATACAGACATAGAACGCAGTCTGAGAATCATAATTGCCACGGAGAAAGGAAATATTCTAATATCATTTGGAATAAAGATGACGTCAAAGAAGGGGCAGATAAGGAAGGTTAGAGTGTTAGAGTCAAAGAAAGACACCACGCTGAGGAGGATGAAATGCAAGGTAGGTTAAACCTAATAACAAGAAAACAATTCAGTAAATTTTGCGATACGCCGCAAATAACTAAAATTTCTAAGAGCCATCTAGTCATCTAGTCAACAGTATTGAATAATCCATGTTTTATTATTAGGTTTAAAAAAACCCTTTGAGAATAAATCCCCGCTTTATAACCATCTGCAGAAGTTTATCATTACTGCATCAGTCATCTGACTTGATATCAAACGTTTTTATTCGCTTATCAATCTTATCATGCTTATCTAAATAAATACTAACTTTATTAGGGCATAAATAAAATGGTATATAAATCAATATCATAAGCTGATTATTTTATTTGTCTTATAACAATAAATATTAAATATGATATGATATGATATTATATGGAGCAGCATTTTACGAGTGGAAAAAATAAAATATATCTGGAAGTATGTATCTCAGTCGTAAATTATGACATGTGTTGAAATATTCCTGACTTTAATATAGCCATAGTATAATCTTTCCTAAGCATAAGTCATTATCCTAATGTGTCGAAGCTTGTGACCTTATACCAAGTTTCTAAAATTGTAATACGGTTAAACCACACAATATGAGTAGTAAAAACGTGCCTGTACAGCATTCTGACATACTTGGCAGTGTCCAACATAGTTCAAAGGTGGAAGTAAAGTAGTGGCTTTAGCTAAATGATGTATAAAGTATTTACATTTTGACCGTTTTTTTGGAAAGTTAAATAGGTTTCCAGAGTATCCTGCAGGTTTTAGTGATATACCTCAAAATTTCGGGTATTGATAGCGTATCGTTTTGCATGTAAACTAAATAGACTCCAGTCATCTCTACAAACATATAATTCTCAACCTGCAGCCTCCAAGGGTTTTAAAGATATAGTTCCCAACGTCATCCTGGAATGCGAAGATTCTGTTGCTTGTTGTGGTTGTAGCGTCAAATCCTCAACACAACGAGGACACTTCGTAAAGCTTATTAAGAAAAGCCCTGCGGTTCTGGTTGGAGTTGAGCGGGCTCAATCTCTGGCACCCACATCACGCACAATGGTCTGACTATAACTTGCACAGTTCGTGACGGATCTTTAGTCTGGGACACTGCGTGATTTATAAATTTGATTTGTTTATTCATATTTGGAGAACCAACAGCTACAGAAACATATTGATTATTATAGATAAAATGCAAAATGCCAATTAGAGGTTCCCTCCGATAGCATCAAAGTAAGTAAACATTAGACTATTATTAGATTGCATTACTGAGGATGAGGTGGAAACGTATGATTAACTTACAACTACTAAAACGAAAACTAAATGCTACGCTCATTCAGAGAAAGTCCTCGTCAATTTACGCCTCACAGCAGGAATATTACTCATCAATATCTCTTATGTCAATATCAAGGTATTTTGTTAGCGTATTTTTTTACAGCCTCGTATTAGAAAACTGTTCTGCTTATACTTACGCGGGACAAAGGGAATAGTGAAAGGGGGATAGTGTCTTCTGGTTCTTTTTTTTTTTTTTTTTTTTTATGATATAGGAGGCAAACGAGCAGACGGATCACCTGATGGTAAGCGATTACCGCCGCCCATGGACACTTGCAACACCAGAGGTGTTGTGAGTGCGTTGCCGGCCTTTAAGATGGGAGTACGCTCTTTTCTTGAAGGTTTGAAGGTCGTATCGGTCCGGAAATACCGCAGGCGACAATCCATTCCACAGTTTAGCTGTGCGAGGCAGGAAGTTTCTGGAGAAGCGCACAGTTGAGGACTGCCAACCATCTAAGTGGTGAGGATGGTAATGTTGTCGCGTTGGACGATGGCGAAAAGAAGCGGCAGGGATTAATCCGAACAATTCCTCGGAGCACTCCCCGTTATACATGCGATAGAAAATGCAGAGAGAGGCCACATCTCTACGCAGCGCCAAGGGGTCAAGCCGATCCGAAATATGCTCGCTGTCGACAATTCGAGTTGCTCGTCGTTGGATGCGATCCAGAGGGAGAAGCTGGTATTGGGGTGCCCCTGCCCATAGATGAGAACAGTATTCCATGTGTGGGCGGACCTGCGACTTATAAAGCTGCAGGCGGTGGGCCGGTGTGAAATACTGTCTCGATCTATTGAGCACACCGAGCTTTTTTGAGGCTAATTTGGCCTTACCCTCTAAATGGCCGCGGAACTGGACTTCACTCGAAATGTCGACGCCAAGGATTCCGATACTGGCTGCGGCAGTCAGGGGAGTGCTCTCAAAACAAGGTGACACGTCGAACTTTAACTTTTCTAGTTCTAGACAAAATATTAAATTAAAGTTTAGCTAATAAATCAGAGCAGATTACCATTTATAATATAATGTTTAAAATATAAATAATATCGGTAAACGACAGAAGTCCAGTGCTGGCAGCGTGAATATAGGAATCCCTCAAGGTTCGGCCTTAGGAAATACCCTTTTCCTAACGTTTATGAACGACCTTCCTGCTGCCATCACAGCTGGTCTTTCTGTCCTATTCGCGGACGATACCACAGTGGTCGTCAGTGCGCGCACTCATGAACAGCTTGGAGAGAAGATACATGGCGGCTGTGATCAACTGCAGAGGTGGTTCTCTACCAATGGCTTACTCTTGAATATATCCAAATCCAACGTCATGGTCTTCTCGGGGCGCAAAATTGCGATTCCTCCATGTATAGCTAACAGCCCGATGCCGATAAGTGATGAATGTAGGTTCCTTGGCTTCACTCTGGACTCTAATCTTAACTGGAAGTGCCATGTAGACAAACTATGCGATAGATTGAGTAGTGCAGTCTTTGCTTTGCGTAAGTTAAAACCTTTAATATCTGACGATGCCATGAAGCAGGTTTATTTTGCTCATTTCCATTCGCTGATGTCCTACGGTTCGCTCATTTGGGGAAACTCAACGGATGCCAACAGAGTGCTACTTATGCAGAAACGTGCCGTACGTGCGATGATTGGGGCAAAATCGAGGACTTCGTGTAGAGGCTACTTCCCAATGCACGGTATTATGACGCACTACTCACTCTATGTATTCGAAATTATAATGTTCGTAAGGAACAATCTTTCTTCTTTTGATACCGTAAATGCGATTGGCAAAACACTCCGCCGCACTGGGCGTTTGAGAACAGTTCCCCGTCGCATGGCACTTGCAGGCAAGAACCCGCGTGTCATTGGGCCTACCTACTACGAGCGACTGCCCGCTGATCTTAGACAGGAACCATCTGACGAAGCATTTCGACGCCGCCTTAAATACCTTTTATTGGAAAATCCATTATACTCAGTTAAAGAGTATAATATGAGTCTGGACTTGACATGTTAAATTATTATTATGACCTATTTAAATTTGTATGATTATGATTTGACTTTAAATGTACTATGTCACGTATTTAAATATTGTATAAAATGACGATACCTAGAGGTTGATATATTTGTGTTCTTTTCTTTTGGTTTGTTTCTTCTATTTCCTTGTTATTGTGTTCTTACATTTGTTGACATTCTCTTAATATTTATCTGTTTTTGACGATCATGATAATAATTCTTATTTTTTTGACATGTATGCAAATCTGTAATGTAATTTTTTATCATGAAATAAATAATCTAATCTAATCTAATCTAATATCCGCTAAGTCCCGATGCTTGATGAAGATGAAGGTGATGCTTTTTACAGGATATGGTTGTATTCAGATGATTTGTAAGGAGTTTTCAGTTTAAAGCAGCGATATTTAACAAACATTTTTTGGACTCAAGTTTGCTTCTAACATAAGCACAAAAAAGCTGCCAAGTGCGTGTCGGACCACGCACAACGAGGGTTCCGTGCCTATTAAAAAGGTCGTATCGTTACTGAACTCTTATGGTACGTACGTCCTTTTCTTTAAGGAAGACAGTTTTTTAGAAATATCTCAAAAACCTTTGAACCGATCTTGTTCAAAACAATTTTCGCTGAGAGAATTTAATAAGCCCTATGAGCATGATTCTTTTCATATTTTTAAAATACACGGTTCAAAAATTAAAGGGGGGGGACACAATTTTAGTGACTTTCGAGGAGATTATCTCCGACTCTATTGACTTAATCAAAAAAATTGCTGAGAAACCTTATATTTATTTTGAAAGACCTATCGATTGATGTGCCACACGTGGACTTGCAATGAAAAAAAAAAAGTTGACTTTCAGTTTTATGTATGGAGTGCACCCCTAAAAAAAATATTTTTAGTAATTTAGTTACAAAACTATGTAGCGGTTAACAAAATACACCTATCCTGAAAATTTTATTCAAATACACTTTATAGTTTTCGAGTAAAATGCCTGTGACATACGGACGGACAGACAGACAGACAGACAGACATGACGAATCTATAAGGGTTCCGTTTTTTGCCATTTGGCTACGGAACCCTAAAAAGGACTTATAGTTTTAGTTTGGGTAAAATACAAACAATTACGTATGATGAAACCTAATGCTTTGGTAGCACTAGATACAACATTATTAATATGTTCATCGAATAGAAGCTTAGAATCATGTAGCACACCGAGGTCCCTCATAACTGGTACTGTTGATAGTTGTTGGTCTGTGAGTTCGTATAAGACGTTAGAACTGGACAATGTTGCCTCGAGAAGCTCACGGTGAAACATTTAGACAAATTGAGCTCTAACTTATTAGAATGACAATACCTATAGAATAGAGACGCATAAGGTCAGTGATATAAACCTGTCATTACGTAGCAGGTTAATTAAGTAGTTGATGTGACCACATGATCAATATGAATTATCCTGAAGTGTGCAACCTACCCATCACAAATTGTACAATTTAAAAGTACGAAACAAGTAGTCTATTACCTTATGCAACGATTGTTTATTCTTCGATGCCGAGGCTATATTATGCTAAGTATTTCTTGCGACCACGGCGTACAAAGTTTTCATGCACCAAGGGTATAATTTCTTCCTCTCGCCGATTGCACCTTTTTCTGCCAACACTCATCAATAAGTCAAATGAAGCGGTAATGCGGGCTTGCTTAACGGCTTATTGTGTAGCTTTTGATTTATTTAACGACCGTACTTTCACTGCGCTGCAATCATCGTGTGCTGGATTGTTGCTGGCGGTACTTGGAAGACGTTTTAAGTGTTTAGAGGAAGCGATTTTCAATTGAACTTTTTGTTTAAAAGTAATTGTTTTTGTTTAAAAACCCGCAGTTGATATTGTTCACTCTTTGCCATCTTCATTCATAGAGCTCACCGCGCACTATTTGCATAGAAAAAAAAGTTTCATCATCTTTACGTTACGAGGGATTCAAGTGTTTACAACCATGACGGAAATAATTTTACTTTCACACCTTCCATGAGAAAAATGTAATCCCTCATTGGAGAGTAACAATGACTATTTTCTGCATAGCAGATGCTATTCAACAGTAACTCAGAAACTAAGAACTCCCCCAACTTGCGCCAATACATAAATGCACACTATCGATTGTTTACGATTTGAAAATTACTAGTTGAATGAAAGATTTGCGATCCAGTTACGTTGCTGCCAACCGCCTCCGGTGATGTCGTGATGGAAGATAAGCATTGCTTTGTGCTTTTTAACTGATCTATGGGCATCTATTGTCTTGTTAACTTTTGTGTTGGTTGGAAGATGCTCGAGTCCGATGGGTTAGCTGGATTGAATGCTTTCATTTTTATGCCTTGGAATGGGCAAACAGGTCACTGGTCAGGTTAGGTAAGGGGGCTTTGACACAGCCACCGGTAGGGGGTATTAAAATATGTACAGGGCTCTATTGTCAATGTCATAAAGGCGTGTACGGATATTATTACCCGTGACTGTACCTGTCCTATGGAATCTTAAGATTTATTCGAAGCCACTTTAAGGAAATGGTCTGCTAATCCCTCAACGCGATTAAATTATGTTCTACCGAGATACTATACTACATTTTGTATTAATTATTATTAATAAACCTTTATTATTACAACACACATATTATTCAAGCGCTCATAGCCTAGCGGCGCTTGCGAGTCGGAAACGATAACGCAGGTGAAGCAAAGACGGCAGCGGTCAGTCTATGGATGGGTGACCGCATGTTTGAGTTACTATAAATGAGCGCTTCCGTGCTTTAGAAGGCACGCCAAGCAGTTGATTTTAGTTAGAGGCCTTCGGGCGGCTTACGAACTTCTAACAGTCGAGTTGCCCACTCACTTGACAAAGGGCGGACAACTGTTACTCGCATCCGCAGGAGCTACCTACCACAAACCTGCACGTGTCCCCTGGGTGGTACTAAAGAGTGACAAACTTGAAAGGCCAAAATGTACGCCATAAGATTAAATAAATTGTTATACAGAGACAAGTTCTCAAAGCTTGTTAAAGGCCTCTTTCTTTAACGTATCCGTGTACTGTGTGTGTAGCCCCCACCAGTGTTAGTCAAGACATCAAGTTCACCTCGTCATCTTTGAGGAGGTCTACCTTGTTGACCTCGGTTTATGGGACCCACTTGCTCCACTTGGTGATTTTAGCCTAAAAAGCCTTCGGTACAAAGCAGACGTACCCGGCCAAGTCCCTTTTAAATTTGGCGGCTGTGTGAGCTGTCTATCTTGGTATCTTCCCACGCAAACCATTTGGCTACCACCAATCTACATCTTCATAATTTGACATGATCGCTTTGGCCTTGAATAAAAAGCCTTAATACCGTCTAAAACGCTCACAGGCCTGGGGAACTATTATGTGTAGATCATAAGGAAGTCCTAATTGCGGCCTGTAGACTTCTGCGAGCGCGGGCTATACTTAAGCCGTCGTAAAATTTAAGGAGCGGCTATCATCGGCAATTGCTACGAGTTGTGGTTAAACACCAGTTAAGTTTTTTCTGCTTTATAAGCCTTGTGTCATAGAAAATATCTTAATAGCATTCGTGCACACAAGTGGTGGAGTGGAGGGTTTGGAAAAACGTAACGTTGGACTGATGCTCCAATAATAATTTGCAGTGCTCGGATTTCGTATAAGGCAAGCACAGCATTAAGTTTTCATCATATATCTGCGTTCAGCAGTAAACGGCCAATGAATGACGATGATGATGATAATGGTGGTTAAATAATCACAGTATAACAGAACCTTGTAAACTGATTTTGTGTCTAGGCTGGGTACATTGATCAAAAGATCAGCCTTCCGATAGAAATACATACTATATACAACACGGGTGAAGACTCGTAAATTATTATAACTTCAAAAGAAAGAAAGGCAAAAAAATATGCCTACTGACCGGATGGGCAAATGTCCGGCTGTTCTCCACTACGGCGCGGCTATCATGAGACAGACACTATCCGTCTCTCTCTTATGAGAACACTCAGAACAAGAGGTATATAGTGCGAGAAAAATCGAGAGTATGTCGCGGCTGTCTCACTCATGATAGACGTGTAGGTCAGATTTCTCAAACCGATTCTCGTGAAATTTTGTAAGCATGTTCAATACATATATGGATTTCTTTGTCGACAAAATTAAAAAAAATAGGCAGGTTCGGTAGTTCTAGAGCTCATAGAGCCACTTGTATTTAGTTCTAATTCAATGTAGAAAACACCACAGATACATTATTTATACTAAACGGGACTTAATCGCGTATAATTAACTTTTTTTATTTACCTCACTGACACTCACCACCTCACTGTCACTGTTGTCCCGTGACCATGGATGTTGCAACACATCCGAAACGTCGGTAGACCTCAGCGAGGTAAATAAAATAAGTTAATTATACGCGATTAAGTCCCGTTTAGTATAAATAATGTGTGAGAATCGTGAAAGTTTAAATCAATATACCACAGATACATTTATTCACAAACAGGTCACACTATTAAACAATAAAATAAACAAGAAAAACACATAAAACATGAAACTAGTGTGTTCTCTACATCAACATCAATGGCTAGTTATGTTGCATGAGAGGAAATTCAGCAGTCGGGCGTATCGTACATGATAATGATAAATGACATCGGAACTATTGCAAATAGAATCTGCTTGTTTGCCTCATTAAAATACTCGGTAATAAAGGTGTACAACAATACAATACAAATACTATTTATTGCACACCTCACACAAACAAAGCAATTAAAAAGAGAAACAATATAATAACATGTAGGTAGGGGTAGACAACAGGCGGTCTTATCGCTGAAGAGCGATCTCTTCCAGACAACCTTTGGGTATCGGAGAAAGAGATATATCTAGATTATGTAGTAGGAGATGCAGAGATTATAATAAGCCAAAATCAAATAATTGTACTAATCCACGTACATAAATAGCTCTATATATAAACATACATACACAATCATACATATATACAAATAACACAAATAAAAATATATGATGCATAAACAGTCAGCCAATAATCATAATAGTAAGACAATCAGGGTTAGGGGAGAGACAAATAATAAATTTAAGAAGGGATTTGAAGTTGCCGATAGATTTAGCTTGTCTTATATCAAGAAGGAGAGAGTTCCACAGTCGAATAGCCTTAAAAGTGAACGAACTACTGTAAAATTTGGAAGATGACGAAGGCACAGTTAATGGCAAATTGTTAGAAGAGTTTGTAGTGTGTTGACACCGAGTCACGCGCAGGGGCAATATTCAAAATGCTCGTCTAATCGCCCCAGTGGAGGTAGCTCAACTAAAGGCTCATTTACATGGTGCAACAACTCGCATGCGAGTTTTATTACATTGCAGGGCTGGATTGAATTCATCGTATTTCGGTAGTCTGTAAAGATTATGTAATGAAAACCGCATACGAGTTGTCGCACCATGCAAATGGCCCTTAAGATAGCCACGCGAGAATCTGAGAAAAAGAATAAGATTTTATTTAGTTAGCACAAAACACGAAAAAAAAACTCTTGCACATTGTCACCTACATATGTTACCTGTGATGACGAAAATAAAGATACTTGTATTATTTGTATTTGTAATATACATATATTTAACTTGCCCGTGCAACCCTGCCGAGAACCAGCGAATACACACTCTTCTTCTTTCTCCGGCCTTTTCCCATTTTTAGTTGGGGTCGGCTCTCCCAATTGCCTTTCGCCAGGTTGTTCTATCCTGGGTCGTCAGAGGGTCTAAATCTAGTTCTATAAGGTCTTTATTTACTAAGGACATCCATGAGAGTCGGGGTCTAGCACGTCGTCTCGGACCTGACTCCAAGCTCAATATTTGTTTGGTCATGTGGTCTTCAGGTCTCCTCATTACGTGGCCGTACCACCGTAGCCGAGTTTCTTGGAGCTTATCAGGCATTGGTCTTACTTTTAGGCTTCCTCTGATGTAATGGTTTGGCACTTTATCCATAAGAGTGACACCTGCTGACCAGCGCAGCATTCTCATTTCGGCTACATGTAATTGTTGCGTGTGCTGTTTTTTGAGTGGCCAGCATTCAGCTCCGTAGATCATAGCGGGTCGTACGGCAGTCTTGTACACCTTTCCTTTGACTCGAACAGGCATTCTAGTGTCACACAGCACCCCAGTTAGGCTCCTCCATTTCAACCAGCCCGCATTTACGCGACTTATGACGTCTGAGTCGATGTTTCCGTCACTTGAGTGTGCTACCTAAGTATTTAAATTTGTTCACTGACTGCAGCTCGACATTTTGTAGGTGCATTTTATGCTGGGATTTGCTACCGGAGAAGTTGCAATGCATGTGTTCAGTTTTGTGTCTGCTGACTCGTAGGCCCGGCCCTCTAACACTGATCTCCAACTTTCCAAGGTGTTTTGTAACATTTCTGGGCTCTCGTTAATAAGGACAACGTCATCTGCGTACAGAATATTCCAGGGTGTCGGCTGCTGGACCTGTTTTGTTATAAAGTCCATAACAATGTTAAAAAGCAGCGGACTAAGAGCCGAACCCTGATGAACTCCGACTTTGACCTCGAACTCTTCGCTGGTTCCTGCGGGGCACCGTACTTTTGTGGTCACATCTGTGTACATGTCCATAACTAGGCTTATATAAGATTCTGGAACATTCTGAGATCTTAAGGAGTGCCATATAAGTGGTCTCGGTACCCGGTCGAACGCTTTTTCGAGATCAATAAATACCATGTGCAGGTCCTTTGCGACTTCTCTGTCTTTTCCATTAGGATGCGAATGGTGTGAATAGCATCGGTTGTCGATTTGCCCCCCACGAATCCACATTGATTTTCTGTCATTTTAGTTATATGAAGCAGTCTTTCGTTCATTATTCTTTCCCAGATTTTAAATGTATGTGTTATTAATTTTATAGCACGATAGTTTCCGCAGAGTCATCGCCTTTGTTTTTATAGAACGGAATTAAATAACTCTTCCTCCAGGCCGATGGGATCCCATCCAAAGAAATTTTATTGAACAGAGTGGTCAGAAACTGTTCTCCTGGCTCTCCAAGTATTTTCCAGAGCTCAGCTGGTATATCGTCTGGCCCAGTGGCTTTGTTATTAGCCATTTTGCGAATGGCCTTTCTGACCTCTATGGGTGTGATTTCGGGCCATGGGCCTTGGATGGGTTTCAGTTCTGAGTATGGCTCACTAGGGTAGGTCTCATTAAGAAGTTCTGTATAATATTCTTGCCACCTTCTCGTAATGTCCTCGTTTGATGTTAGGAGTGTTCCCTGTGAATTCTTTATGTACTTGACATTCCTGGTGTCCTGTGTATCGCGATGTCTCTGTTTTGCAATTTTGAAAAGTTGTTTGTCGTCAGTAGTAGATTCAAGCTTGGCGTAGAAGTCATCTCTATCTCTCGCTCTTGCCTGTGCCACTGCACGTTTTGCGTCTTTTTTTACAGTACGATACGTTTCACGGTCTTTGTCGCTATCTGTTTCCTGCCAGGTCTTAAAGCTGTTTTTCTTTTCGTGCAGTTTGTCTCGTATGTCGCCTTTCCACCACTTTGGATCTTTATTTTTCCTGGCGGAACCCGCAGAGATGCCCAGATGTTCTTTGGCTTTTTGGATGCACAACTGATGGAACTCGTCCCACATAACGTTAGCGGTCTGGTTTGAATGATCTTTATTTATATGTTCAATAAGCTCAGTGTACATTTTTTTACCCGTTTCTCTGTCCAGTTTATGCCAGCGGGTTTTCGTTGACTTTTCCCTTTTGACTGTGATCGGTCTAGGCATTACAAAATCCGCAACTAATAAGCGATGTTGTGAGGTTAGAGGTTCGCCAGGAATTACTTTACAGTCTTTAAACGATTTCAGCAGTCTTCGATCGACAAGGATGTAATCAATTTGGGTGCTTTTGCCGCTGCTTTTATAGGTTATTAAGTGCTCTTGCGGTTTGGAGAAAAATGTGTTGACAATTGCCATATTGAATGCGGATGCCAGGTTTAGTATGTCCTCTCCTTGAGCATTTTTAGTGCCAAAGCCTCGGTTGCCGTGTATGTCGCTAAAGATGGTAGTTGTTTCCCCAACATGGCCATTTAAGTCAGCTCCTATGTACTTGGATTCTGTGTTGGGTATAGATTGTAGTAGATCATGTAGGTCATTCCAAAATGATTGCTTTTCCGTAGGCGACAGGCCCACTTGTGGGGCATAGGCCGAAATGATGTTCATACATGGCTGGTCGTCTAAAGCAAATTTAATTGATATGATTCGATCACTGACCCGTTTCACTTCTACAATGCGGTCTTGAAAATCTTTGTCTACGGCTATACCTACTCCGTTTTGGTTTGATTTTGTACCATTATATATGAGCTTGAAGTCATTTCCAATGTTTCTTGCCTTAGCCCCTCTCCATTTCGTCTCCTGCACACAGCAGACGTTGATGCGTCTCCTGGTGAGGGCATTGCTAAGTTCGACACTGCGTCCATTCATCGAGCTTACGTTCCAGCTTGCTATGCGCACTTTGGGAGTTTTAGGTGGTTGCTCAGTATTTGGCTCATCGCTTTGGGGGTATGCCCTAGTATTCCTCGCTCGTTTATCAGTCCTTACGTCGCTTACGGGGGACGCCCTAATTTTGTGGACTCATACTCATTTATTTGTAAAACCAGTTTATATGTCAAGATAAATTATACTCACTATAGTGTCAAGTGGGTCAAATTTAACTCGCAAGATTTGTCCCATACTAACATACTAACAGGGCAAGTTAAATAAAAGCTTGTAAAAATAAGGATACTCTTAATAAGTTATTATAGGACCGTATGAGACGAATTAGACTTCATTGTGAATCGCTGTCAAGATATATAGCAGGTAATTGCCAGTTGTCGGACACAGAGTCGATTTATCGATCAACTCGGTTTGCTAATCGTGTTTTATTTGAATAAAATTATCTACTGTCAATACTTGTGAGCATACAGCACTGACAGTGTGTCTGATTTACGGAGATTAGAACTGTTAACATCGTTCGATATTTGCATGACATGGTTTCTTCAATATTATAGAATTTATGAATAACTAGCTTCTGCACGCGACTCCGTCCGCGTGGAACTCGTTTATATCGTATAGCTCCATATAAACTTTCACCCCCTATTACAGCCCGTTTAGGGAATATTTCCGGGATAAACACTATCCTATGTCCTTTCCCGGGACTCAAACTATCTCTATACCAACATTCATCTAAATCGGTTCATACAAACTTTGCACCCCTATTTAACCCGCTTAGGGGGTGGGTTTTTCCAAAAACCTCAATTTTTTTTTCTAGTATTGTAATAAGGAGTCCGTACACAAAGTTTCAAGTCTCTCACTTAAAATGTTACTCCATCCCCATACAAACTTTCAACCCAATCTTTACCCCTTGAGGGTGGAATTTTCAAAAATCCCATCTTAGTGGGTACTTACGTTATATAAACTACCTATTCTGAAAAAAAAAACAGCTTTCTAGGTTCAACAGTTTGAGCTGGGCGTTGATTTAAGTCAGTCAGTCAGTCAGGACTTAAGTTTATACATGTCGCAGACGAAGTCGCAGGCGGAAGCTAGTATTAGAATAGATGAACACCCTGTTGTGTTGTTCTGTAGAATAGCAATCAACGTAGTTTTTTGGCGAAGAAGGATAGAACTATTGAATACTGTCAGGCCCGTACCTGATAGGATAACATCCCCATCTCATCTCAACCCGGAATGGTACCCAGCCGGGGAGTGACGGGAGGAGTGGATATAATTGGGTACTTTTCTGGGTAAAAAATATATAATTCTGTTAAGTCCAAAAAACGCGTGCAATATTTTATGATAATCTAACTGACGCTAAATAGTTTTTTTAGAAAAGTAGCCAATTGAGACTATCTAGAAGGAATGGTAAAGTCAGCTATAATAGAAGCAAAGATCAGAGAGTAATTAAAAAGTGGATTAGTTATAGTAATTAGTAGGAGTAGTAGTTGTAGTAGTAAACACTTTATTGCACAAAAAAAGAACCAAGTACATAGCAGAAGATACAATAAAAAATACATTGGCACAAAGGCGAACTTAAAAGGTGGATTCTATTTTAATCGTTTTTGACATGTATTTGCTTGTTAAGGTAAAAATAAAATGAGAACATACGTAAATATAAAAGTCAATAGATTGTTTTTTTTTAATAAGTAAAGAAAAATACTGGCATAATTGGAAGTTATATTTTGCTCAAATAAAGGGGTGTGACGAATCTCGGAGTGATAAGTTATGAGTGTCATATGTATTTCAATAATGTAATTTTAATAATGTATTCATGCAATTTCTATAATCAATTAATAAAGTGAATATTATTTCGTTTGACATGTAAATTGGTTTTACAAATAAATGAGTATGAGTTTGTGTGAGTTATGATGACGCAGTTAATTTTGATAGTGAGTCTACTGGAAAAAAGATTAATTTGTGGACTGCGAATCAAGAGACGAAGTGCGGAGTCATCTCAGCGTGAGCGTGTTTAAAGCGTCAAGCAGGAGCCAGGAGCAGCCCCCCTAGCTGGCTTCAGAAACATCGAGCAGCGAGGAGCAATAGAGGAGAAGGAGTGGAAGAAAGGAATCAGTAGGTCAGCAGAAACCGCCCAACGGAACGTACGACGTGAGAGGACAAGAAAGGTAAAGAGCATGCCTTTATTCAGAGGGAAGTTGCGTCTGCGTGAAAGAGCACATAAGTAGAGATGGTGACACCAAATAAAATACACAATAATGTTGAATTTTCTCGAAACAGGATTAAAAATATAGTCACATGGAGAAAAAAGTAACACAAGACAATAAATAGATCGCAAAGTTTTGAGTGTCCAAAGTTTCAAGAGTGGGTACACTCGGTCCTTTTTCCGCAAAACGCACCGTCACATGAAACGATTTTCATTTACTATAACGACGCTCGAGACCCGTGACGTCACAGGTCTCAAGCGTTTTCTCTCTCTATCAAGCAATATTAAAACGGTTGTATCTTCGTATTTTTTTTAGAAATTTGAATAGGATTTTCGTCATTGGGCATATTTTTTGCCTCCTTTCATTGAGAGTAATAATAATCCACAAATACTCGAATTTTTTTTTTGTTTTTTTAGGGTTGTCCCGATTCTCACCATCATGTGGCGTGTTGTTCTACCTTTGACAAGGATCCTTTTGCAGGAGCAGATTAGGGTATCTCCTGCGTGCCGTCTAGTTATATACCTACACAGAAGTGAAACAGATGTATGAGAGAACTTTTGCCATGGGATAAAGATGCTTCTATACCTAGAGGGCCTAGACAAGTGCGCTGAAATTGGTGTTGAGTTATCGCAATGGGAAGCAAGAAAAATGCAGCAATTTGACTTCTTTGGATATACGGTTAACAAAACAACTCGCAACAGCACGGCTATCACAAGACGTGGTGCGAGCTCTGTCGATTTTTCTCGCACTATACCTCTCTTTCGAGGTGTTTTATGCTCCTGGATACCCCAGTCCTCACTTGAAGACATAACATTAAAAAAAATCTGCAGCCGTCAGAACGTTTCCAAACGAAACTGTCAACCTGATCAATAAACACGGAGTCACAAATGGCCAATCAGCGATCAGTTTTGCGAGGGGAAAACTCCATGATTTTTTTTTACTAATTCTCCGACAATCGATATCTCCAGGATCCAGGAGGTTAAGAGGCTGACAAGACCTAATTTGGTGAAATTGATGTTATTTAAGCAGTTTTTTAAGAAAAACTATTTGTTCTAGCACATCAAATAAAATATATGTTAATATTCACCATAGTTCAAAGATCGTGGACGAGCTCGATACATAATTGGACGAAATCGGCTCAATAGAAAATAATTGCAAAGATTGATCTTAAAATCACATTAAACGGTTCTATGTCTTTATTTTTTTGACGTATGGGTCTGCAATTAAAAACATGAAGTTATTCATACCTAAACCGCTAGCTATTTATTTCAATATTTATGTAATATTATCTTTAAAACCGAGCCGCCCAGTTACGCTCTCGTCACCTCTCGTTAACTCCGATGCAAATAGACAGTGTGCGCGCTATCCAAAATCCTCAAGGGCATTTTGGTGTTGACAGCGTCTTAATAAGAGAGAGACGGATAGTGCAAGAAAAATCGAGAGAGCTCGCGCGCCGTCTTGTGATAGCCGTGCAGGCCTTATCTCAAAATGGTATGAGCAAGAGAAAAGAATACCGTTGTAGCAGAAACTATTGATTTTTAAATCGGATTATTTATTTTTCACTCAAATATGGATATTTGTTTAAAAATATAAAATATTAATTTCCTCTTTGTACAAGCTTAAGCTCGAGGATTATAGAAAAAAAACTGATTATTCAACCCATCACATAACAACAACTTAATACTTCCGGTAACATGTAATTTATAACCTCAAAATCACGTACTTACGTCGGCGAAGTTGGGTGTATTTAAATCCTGGAACCCGATTGAGACGTGTTAAAAGCTATCCGAAGGGTTATGACTCAACTGATTAATGGCCTTTAGACCGTGCGCTTAATCTTTGAGATGGCCGATGGGCGTTTATTTTGACTTTATGTGGGACCCTTTAATTTATGGGGGGTATAGTCGCGATGAGTTTGGCAAATAATTTATTATTCTACTACTACTAAGAGCCTTAAGTGTCCCACTGCTGGGCAAAGGCCTCCCACCATCTTTATCAAACCCGTCAAGCTCGTCTCGCCATCTCCTACGTGGTCTACCGCGACGCCGTATTCGGTTCTGTGGTAACTTGGTGGTAATTGTAGCTCATAGCGCTTCTGGCATGGGGCAGAAGTGCCCGGCCCAGTCCCATTTAAGTTCAGCGGCTGTGTGAGCTACGTCATCGTCAGCTACCTGAGTTATCATTCTAGATAGGTATTATTAAGGTTATAGCCTCAGACCAGCAAGGCATTGCTCTTAAATTAATTATGTGATTATGTTTCACTAAAAACGTTGTCTCATCATCATCAGCCGAAAGACGTCCACTGCTGGACATAGGGCTCCCCCAAAGAGAAACGTTGTCTCACAAACTCGTATTGCATGACTTCATAACCAAAAGGTGAATCTGACACTTAGATTTCGCAATCAAAGGTACAGTCAAGGAATTTAAATACCTACCCATTTCGTTGAAATGTCGTTAGACATTCGCAATGCATTAAGGTCGAAACTTCTATTTCAGTAATATAATGTCAAATTGTCAATACATATTTATTTGTCACTTCTCATTACAGATAACCTCTTTGCGAAAATTTATCATTTGCTTTTCTAATTATGAACATGTGTCAATCGAGAAATCTGAAAAATAATTTTCAATTACGTTATTAATTTGAAAAATAAAATACCTGCCGCTAACCGTGAACTATTAAGAGCTACAAATAACAGAGTTACACCAGGAAGTGGGGATTGAGGAGATAACACGTTTAAAATTTCAGTTCACCATGTCAACGTAGTTAATCTGGTTGCCTAGTTACACACATATAACAATGCATGCGATATGTCAAAGGAACGTCGTGCTCTAGCTAGCTCTTATGGTGACAGTTTGCTATACAATATTGAGCCTTACCTGGGTCGGAAATTAAATTCCTTGACTGTATATATACCAATGTTGCACGCGCTTGTTTTGAAGTTTTTGAACGTGAGATCGACACGGCGCATATGGGAATGCAAAACTTGAGTGTCAGACTGCCCTGACCAACTCGAGCGCATCCATCAACGACGCGCGTGTATAATCAAGAGATTACGATCGATAGCTGTGATTAATTCGACTAGTGGCCAGCTTAAGTGGCTCATATTCACAATACATTCTGAGCTTATCACCAGTATAATACGAGCCCCTGACCCGTAAGAACGTACGTTATTGGAGGTCCGACAGACTGGATCACTTGGAGATTCGCCTTGTATCGAAGTTGCATGGGAAGCTTCTTTAATTCATGTTCTGCTTAACTTTAACGTGTGTAGGTAGTAAATTATTTAACGACTCCAATGTCAAACAAAACTCGATGCATTTATGAACGAGATCCTAAAACCGACCAAATTATGGTAGTATGGAGACTGACCTTTTCTGGCCATCGGTAACGTCATTTAGTGAATCTGCTAATTAGAAAACAGCGATTTTCTGTCGCATATTTTACCCTATTATGCATACTCGTATTATTCAGAAAATCATTTAGGGCCTGTTTCACAATCGCCGGATAAAGTTATCTGCCAGTTAAAATGATTGCTATCCTTTTCTCCCGTCATATAAAAGAAAAGTGACAGCCAATATTTATCTGACGGATATGTTTTAACTGGAGATTGTGAAACAGGCCCTTAGACTAGTAAATGATAATATTGTGATGTCATTTGACAAATGATTTTATTTATATTATCTCCCCTAATTTCAAAAATTATAAAATTACTTAGATGTTAATAAAAAAATTCTAGCACCCGAAGAAGAGATATTGTTTTGTTTATCTTCAACCTTTTGTTAAAATTAACTTTTTGTTTCTAATAAGTCAGTATGGTCAACCCTAAAGATTGTATTCAAATATATATTGATAGATTAAAGATTGTAATAAATAAGTCCTAGCGGTACGCCAAAAATAGCTGCAAAGGGTGTTAAAAGCATGAAAATCGGAGCGATTGATCTTTAGGCCATACAAATCAATTTGACCCGTAGCACGCACGAAAAACAAAAAAGGAGAGGAGTTATGACGACATCTTTTTTTTGTATGGGAAAAATAATAATTTTGTTCTGAAACCTATTGTGCTAAAATTGTGCGTATGCTAATGAAAGGGCATACTAAGCCAATTCTAAAAATATATCACATCATTATATTTTCGTCACTTGTTTTAAATTAAAATAAAAATCATTTTCAAAACAACATTATTTTTTTTCGTGTTGCGGGTCAAATTGATTTTATGGTCTAAAGATCAATCGTCCCGATTTTCATGCTTTTAACACCATTTGCAGCTTTTTACTGCACTACTGTTAGCACTAAAATAATGTTTCGGATACCCTGTCTCTGAACTACAAGTTCCACGGTATGTTTGTAAAGAACAGAAACAAAACGTTTCGATGTTTGATGAACACATAGATTTTGTTTCTCGAGGTTAACGTTTTTACCCGGTTGCGCTACAGCAAAGTTACAAAACGCAGTATTTTTTTGAATTTAGAAACTCCATCGACACAGATTATAAAGATATCTTCACATAAAAATAATACAATAAATCAGCAGACCAACAGCCATTTTGAAATTTTCTTACGAATCAAAACCTGACGGAATTAATTCCTCATTCACTACTTTAAAATAAATAATTCAATCACGTTCCAATATCGCAACGAAAATAACATCAATCGATCGAGGTATCGATATCTCACGATCAATACCATCGGAATACCCGAGATTGCTTACGCAATTTGACTGGGTTTCGACTTTGTAGCAAGAGTACTGAGATGAAAATCGAACACTTTGGAAGCAGTGTCGACCTGTTCGCGAAATCGTTTAGATATCGAATGAATACCACGATAAATTCTCTCCCTTCGTGGGCACGATTGCTTGTAGAACTTTATTGATTGCTTTATCATTATATTCCAAATCCTATTCTCTTATAAGTAAGGCTCAATTTCATGTGCCGTCGCTTGAAGCCTTTGCAATCGACGTAGGCACTATTGTTTCTCGATCTGTCCCTAACATTACTTTTTATCACTTCGAAGTCATTTCGAGATATTTTCTTTATCGATTTTACTGTAAGTAGGAATCGGGCTTATTGTGGGTTTACCTGACTTTATTTTTATGCAATGCCTTCGAAATTGGTAAAATAGATAAGATCTGTCTCTATCTTAATGTCGTTTTTAGATTGGTTCTTACTTTTTTGTTAGAAATCTGAGCTTTCAACTGCGAACGAAACATGCTCACTTTAAATATATAGCCCGCGAGCTACGTGCAATTTTTTGTCAGTCACTTCCCCCCGGTCGACAACATGTGAAAAGTTTAATATTGCTGTATCATGAAGCCCCGTAGAAGTCAGCTGGGGCTCCGTTGGTGGATTGACCAGCAGCAGCCACCCAAACACGTAAAAAAAATATATAATTTCGCGATTTACCCTAGATTCATTTTATCATCAAATGATAGTTAATCCAATATAATGACGATAAAAAATCGTCAGCTGATTGTACAGTGGTGGAAAACCCGTCAGCTGGGCACGCGAACACGTAAATTTTGCATGTCACCGCGTGACGAGATAGATAGTCCTATATATTGTAACTAAGAACATCCACTGTACTCTGTCTTATGCGAATAAAGATACTTACTTACTTACTTACTAAAAACAAAAAACTTTTTCACTCATTTACCCTCAACTGAAATTTTGTCAGATGACAGTTTATATGCTACTGTTAATAAATCAATGCGTCAGCTGGTTCTATCGCGGTGGAAAACTCGTCAGCTGATGCCCTGAAGTTTGTAACGAAGTACCCCGCGTAAAAAGTACAATTTTTCGGATCGGTTTTATTTTTTTAAGTTACGACCTCCACAATGAATATAAAGTATTTAGTGTTCTAAAAAAAGCAAAGTCAGTCACTTGACCAGCAGCAGCCACCCGGGCTGCTGTTGGTCAATCCACCAACGGAGCCCCAGCCGACTTCCACGGGGCTTCATTATACAAGAATCTTAACCTTGTCACAAGTTATCGCACGGGGGTTTATTGGTCACAAAAATCTGTTGCTAGCTCGCGGGCTAATATTTTTTTGAGTAACGTGTTATATAAGAATATGGGAATTTTATTTAAACTAAAGGATTTTTATTTTTTATATATATATTTAAAATGAGCATGTTTCGTTGAAAGTTTCAACGAAACATGCTCACTTTTTTTTTTTTTTTGAGTAATGTGTTATATAAGAATATGAGAATAATACATGTGTAAGTAAAGGATTTTTATTTTTTATTTTATGCTCTGTGCCAGATTCGGACCGGTACCTACGACGGCCACGCGACCCTTCGCTGTTAACCAATTGAGCTATCGCAACAATCCGTCGGTCACCAAATTTTAGTTTCCGTTCTCTCTTGCAGAGCTAGAAGCGTGGAGCCACATCTACCTAGAAGACTCAGGCTTTCTAACTATAGTAATTCCAAAAATAAACAGATCATACTTACCTCACCTGAAAGTGGAACAACAATATGAACGTCTTTACAAAATACATTAAAAGAAATAATACATTTTACGTTATCATTATTTTGTTAGTCATTTGCGTCACATAATTCCCGCAAAATTAAAATAAAGCACCAATCATTCAGTAAATGAAGTCCTTAAACTTTGCATAGAATGAACACACCACAGGTTCTGCCTAACACTTTTATCTTGGTTAAAAACTTATCGCCAACTGACAGGTTATTATTTGAATTTCCGTGAGGGATAGTGTTACACACATTAAAATATATTATTTTGACTCATTACGAGTATACCCTGAATCTACCAACATTCAAAAATGTAATCGTTACTCGCTAAAATCAATTTCGCTTTAAAACACCACTATTATAATTTCAGGGTTGCCTTCGTTATTTTCCGACATAACATTATCGAAATGGTTGGTAATAGTAATAACTCGTACCGGCAACCCTGCTATCACAGGCCTACACATTACAAACAGTCCGCCTCAGGCAAACCAATATAAACCTGACCACAACCATGCGTGGTTGTTACGAATCTCGGGTTCAAGCGATACTGGGAACGAGTGAGTACAGTTGACACGGGTTGCGAATGGCATATCTGCAGTGATTAATGAACTCTTTTACCTCGCCCCACGACTTACATTCAGTTTATACTAATCCCTTATTGTAATGGTAAACAAACAGCATACATTACATATACATAAGGTTAACAATATAATTGATGCAGAAGCCAAAACAGTTCCCACTTATATTTATCACTTTTATCACTCCGAGTGCAAAATAACAAGTATTTATGATAAACCAAACTTTTATAGAGAGGTGAGAAGCGATATTTTATCTGTCATATTCGGAGCCCACCTCTGGAAGTTCCTTACAGCCATAAAAACACCATTACTTGCTCTGCTAGTAGGAATTTACTGGTTATATTTCTGGTGGAGAGTAAGATCGCAGAACTCCCAAGGGTGCGCCATACCTATTGACAATGAGACTGCATTTGTTTCTTACTTTCAACGTACATTGGTTAGCTTCAGGCGAGTGGTTCGTAAGCGTCGCATACCAGTACCAGCCCTGTGGTGTTCTTCATAACAATACACTTACATAACCTCAGGCAAACCAGTGTAAGACTGGTTTCCGATTAGGTGTAGTTGTTTCTGATCTCGGAGTCAAGATACAGTAGGAGCGGTGAGGTGAATATGCTGATAACAAGTGGTGAATGATATAGCTGTATTGAGATCTAAAGGCGTGTCTACATGCAATTTATGGTGCAGTATGAATAACGAGTCGAGAATGATAATCTCGACTTATAAATGATTGCAGTGCAGTGTAATTATGGTCGTGATCAATTTGCAGTGTGGTTTTGGTGATATGATTATTTTAGTATTGCGTGGGTTGGATTTACTGGAAATATTAGTAAATCTTTTCTCTCATAATATTAGGGATGTACAAACTAAATCCAATCATTTTATATGTATTAATCATCATCCTCCTAGCGTTATTCCAAGTTATGCCTTAAAAGTGCCCAGGGTCTGCTTTGATACCTAATCCCAAGATTTGCCATAAGCGGTAGTTTTACGAAAGTGACGGCCATCTGACCTTCCAACCCAGAGGGGAAACTAGACCGGAAATCTAACGGTAAATATTACGTACATAAGGTCCAAAAACTCATTCGGACAAGCCGGGAATCAAGCCCCCGACCGCCGCTTAACAGCCGCATGCCTGAACCACTATTAGCGGTGAGGTTATACTGATATAATATTATAACGGCGGGTGGACCCGTTACGAAACTAGACCCCTACTTACGCTTAGTTACTACGCATCGCGATGTCAAGATATATTTGTGTGTGAGCGTTGAGGTGAGCTTAAAACAAGTTACAGAATAGGCGGGCTGGAATGGGGGCCTCGCTCGAGGAGACAGGTCGGCAGAGCCCCTGCAAGGTGGCCGAACGACATAAAAACGACCGCAGGGCCGGTTTGGGGGCGAACTACGGCAAATCAGGCTGAATGGAAGGACGATTGGAAGGAGAGGCGTATGCCCAACGCACACGCTGAAGAAGAAGAGAGAGGAGAAGATAATATTATGTATGAAATATATTGTGAAGGTAGATTGAAAAATCTTAGTCGGTCCGCGGGTGGGCCTGAAACCACAAAAGAGGAGATAGGTACAATTTTGTTATAAACTTTCAAAGATTCTAGTTGTCATATTTAGATATACGGAGTTATTATAATATACCTGCTTTTGTAAATAATTAATTTAACCACTAAAATTACACAACAATGAAATTTTCACGATGCTAATAAGGAGAAACAAAATAAATCATCTAATTTTCACATAAAAAGTAACGAAATCATGAACCAAAAGCTGCCCTATAGCCTTCTAACTTCTACAGACCCAATTATTGGCAAGCAGGTGCCCATAATTTGCATGCGTCTACAGGTTACGTTGTCCGCTACCCTCAGTGTTTACTGTTTGCCTTGCATCATCATCACCATATCAACCAAAAGACGGTCACTGTTGCAGGCCTCCCCCAAAGAGTGCCGAAGTGTTCGGTCTTGCGCTAGGTCATGTGGGTAACGTCTAGCGTGCTGCGTCTTCCGGTACGTGGTCGCCACTTGAGAACCTTTCCGCCTCAACGGCCATAGGTTCCGCGAGCGATGTGCCCCGCCCACTGCCACAAGCCTTGCATAAAAACACTAAATCAAAAGCATTTCACTGTAAACATGCAAATATTAGCACATTTCGTAAAGCTATACCATGGTGCAACACAATTAAATAACTACTTAGTGTAGGTACCGTAATTTCCAGATGAATGCCTTTTGTTCAGCTATCGGCCATCGCATTGTGGTATTATGGAACACACGATCCCACAAGGGGTCTGCGAGAATATTGTTTAAAACATACCATATACTCACGCCTGTTAGCTCAAATAGGGGTAGGCAGACGTGGAACATAAGTCCTGTATGATTAATATTGTAATATATTATCATCATCATCATATCAGTCGAAAGACGTGATATATTATAAATTGGGATTTTTATGAAGACAGTATGATAATGGTATTGTACCGCAAGTTGCATCTCTCTCTCTCTTCGTATATATCTGCCGTATACTTTTACTAGAGAGGGCTATTATAGCATTTCGGAAAAAGTGTGATCCTTATATTGTTAAGAACATTTTTTTAAGCCTTTTTTGTGTCCCCGGGCAGTGGTTAAGAACATTACCGAAGAAATTTACAAGCCCTAAAATAGCAAGTAGAATCACGTATCACATACGTTTACGGTTTATACTTAACTCGAACATAAATATTATGAATTTTGATTAAGAAATCGAACATTATTAAGTAAGTAGGTCAACACTGAAAGTTGCAAAATCAAAGTTTCAATTGTACATATTCCTCTCTTAGAACACTACGACATTGAACATTTACAAGCTATGAGCACATAAAGATACCCCTTTTCAAAACATTACTCCTTCTGACTGCTACTATTTTCGCTTTAAGGGCTTTTTGACTGCAATAACTAATGAAATGCTAAAAATAATACCGAATCGGAAACTTAAACCAATAAATTCGTTCGAGCCACGAACCCCTGTACCACGGTTAATAAACTCACTGATATTTCACGCTAGAGTCATAATGATGACATTATACAAGTTGTTACAAAAATAACGCAAAACCGTTTAGGGGCATAACATGTATCGTGACAGAAAAAGTAAGAGAATTTTTATTTTTAACGCGATTTTTTTTAAACTTTTGTATGGAGCATTCGTAGGGATATTTTTAAATATAAATGTTCAACTCCTCGCCTAGTGCGAGTGGAGTGAACTGCCACGCGTTTCGCGGGTCATATAAGCCAGTGGATTGGCTACAAAACTTGTTCAACTCACCTGATTCCGGGAGGCGCGATGTTCGCTTCAACTCCGGTTAGTATCTGTCAAGGTTCAGTCAACTGTCAGGTCAAGTCAAGTTCAATCAAGAGGGTCTTCGGGGCTGAAGAAGCAGCCGTGATGTTCCGGGGCAGTCTCGCCAACAATCCGCGGCGTCAAATCACCAACTGTTCTGATATCACCGAAATATCCACACAAAACACTCGGACACCCGTGTGTCTTCAAAGCGAGCGATATTACACCAAACAAGGAAAATGCGTTTCCAAAATTACCCAAAAACACTCGGACCTCTCGGGTCTGCAACAACGAGGTTATATCCTTTTTTTCCTCCTTGACAAAGTGTCACTGTCAAAACCACAGACTCAAAAGAGGCGTACACACGTGAGGAGTTTAAGGGGGCGGGCAGACGGTCGGCCCGAACAATCACCCGCCTCGGAACGGCCTCTAAGCCGGTCCGCTATACTAGGGGAAGTCGCGATAGGGTTGCTACCGCTCGCTTCAGAACCGAGTCCCCAACCATGACCTCGGCAAACCGAGGGGTCCCGTCTTTACCGGGAAACAAATTAACGATGCGCCCCCGGCGCCATCGCAGTGGCGGAAGGTTAGCATCCTTAACTAGCACAAGGTCTCCAACTCTGGGGGGACTGGTTTTGTCAGTCCACTTGAGGCGCTGCTGCAAAACATGCAAATACTCTAATGACCATCTGGTCCAAAAGTTCTGAGCCATTTGTTGCAGCATCTGGTAGCGCGACAAACGACTGGAGGGTACGTCCCGGAGGGGGTGCTCCGGCAACGCTGCAAGTGGCTGACCAATCAAGAAATGGCCTGGAGAGAGCGCTTCCAGGTCATTTGGGTCGGAGCTGAGCGGACACAACGGACGGGAATTGAGGACGGCCTCAATTCTACAAAACAACGTCGCGAGTTCCTCAAAAGTCAATACAGTTTGACCGACTACCCGATACATATGGGCTTTTGCTTGCTTCACGCAAGCCTCCCAGATTCCACCCCAGTGGGGGCAGCCTGGCGGATCGAACGTCCAGGTGATACCCCGACGGGAGAGGTCTGTTCCAATATCAATCTTATTTTCAAATAAAAATTTTACAACATCTTGTAAATAACGGTCGGCACCCTTGTAATTGGTTCCACAATCTGACCGGATCAGAGATGGGAGTCCCCTACGGGATACAAATCTATCCAATGCCGCAATAAAAGCCTCCGTCGTAAGATCACCAACAAGTTCAAGATGAGCAGCCTTGGTCGACAGGCATACGAAAACGCACAAATACGCTTTTACAACCTTCGCATTTCGAAGTCGCGACGTTTTCACTAAAAAAGGTCCCGCAAAATCGGTCCCAACCCTAGAGAAGGTCCTAGCCTCGTTGACCCGATCAGGAGGAAGGTCCCCCATCTGGGGCTGCATCGTGGCTGCCTTGAGCCGAAAGCAAGGCAAGCACCGAAACACGATGCTCCGAATAACCCGTCGGCTGTTCAATATCCAAAAGTCTCGCTGCAAAATGCCCAAGAGTGCATTGCAGCTGGCATGCGAGTTCTTTATGTGGCGGTCAATCACCAACAATTCCACCAGATGCCCCTTCTTAGGCAGCAAAATGGGGTGGCGCACCGAGTACGGCAAGCTAGCGTTGCGGAGCCGTCCTCCAACCCGGAGTGTACCCGACTCGTCAATGAACGGGTTGAGGCGTGCTATCGCCTTCGGTAGCTTAGGACGTCCCTGCCGCAGGGGCTTCAATACGTCCGCAAAGTGTTCTTCCTGCACAACCCTAATCCAATGATGTAGGGCGGCATTCCGCTCTTCTGTGGCGAGAACTCTAACGCGTGACCGGTTGTCAGGGTGGCGACAATTGTGTATAAATCGCTTGACCCAGGCGGTCACTCCAACAAGCTTGTCGAGAGAGCTATGCCGTTCTAGCAACCAAGCAGTGTCTGACACTGGAGCGGTCTCGACAAGGTGGACACCCAAGCCAGAGGATGGGGTCCCAATCACACAACTGGCAGGCCAGAGTGTCTCCGGTTCCAACAACCAATCTGGTCTCCACCACAGTGAGTGGGCAACAAGCTCAGGTGCCGTGCAACCCCTGGACGCCACGTCCGCTGGGTTCAGTTCACCTGGCACGTGTCTCCAAACCAAAGCAGTCTCCGAATTCTGGATTTGCGAGACCCGGTTGGCCACAAAGACCTCCAAAGTATGGAATGACGACTGCAGCCAACACAATACAATTTAGCTATCAGTCCATGCGTAGACACTCTCCTCAAGGTTCACGGTGTCCTTCAAGGTAGAGGCCACGTGGTTCAGTAGGCGTACAAGAAGAGCCGCTAACACCAAACCCATTACAGCATAGCCAAACACCGTTTCCAGTGTAACCAGTCCGCCAGGCTGTAAGGTACGGTTGCCGCTCAACAGCACCCGCCCAAGAACGTCTGCACCCAGCAACACGTCAATCGGACCAGGTCTGTCAAATCCAGCATCCGCCAGAACTAATCCAGCTGTCAAACTCCGAACCTCTGGAGGCAGCTTCACCTGGGGGAGTCTCCCCACCACTTCATCCAATACTAACGCGGGAGCATTAATCCTCGCGCGTGAAGTGGGACCCGGTCCAAAGGTGAGTAAGGTCTGCCCTACCAGGTTTGACACTGTCACATTGCCTACCCCACGTATACTTTCCGGGTGGGGTTTCACAACCAAGCCCAACTGTCGCACCAACCTACTGGATACCATGCAGCCTTGCGCTCCCGTGTCAAGGAGAGAGCGCACGCAGGCTGATCCTCCGCCAGGGCCCCAAACACAAACCGAAGCCGTGGGCAATAACACGGTCTCCAAGGGCGTGGCGGTTGCTGGTGCGTGGGCGGCGTATACCTAGCAGGGATAACGCGTTGCATCATGTTCCGCATGGGCGGGCCGCTCGTACCGCTCGAGCGGGTCCCACTCCGGCTGGTACTGCCGTCGCGCCATGCGTGCCGCCTGCGGCTCCTGGTATGTCCTACTCCGGCCGTACACCGGAGGTCCCGACGCCCAGCGGGGTCGCTCCACAAGCGGCGGCGACATCCGTGGCGCCTGCCGGGGTGGAGGCGTTTGCGGGCACCCGCCCGTAAGGACCCCCCGTTGGGGCACGGGTGCGTGCGAAGTAGTCGCGTAGTTTTGGAGGGGGGGGGAGGGGGGTGTTACCCGACGTCCCCACTGGTAGGCCATGGGCCCCTGGTCAGCCCGCTGCTGACTCCGAACAGGGGAGCATGACCCCTGCGCAGGGGGGGGGGGGAGGTGTATCCTCACTGCGGTTCATGCATAAAATGGGGTGGTGCTTCCCACCACAGGACTTACACGCCTGCGGGTGGGCACATTCTCGCACAAAATGTGGGCCCAAGCAAACAAAGCACCATTGCCGCTGCTTAGCAATGTTGCGGCGTCCCACAACCCGCTGCGCAAGAAACTTCGGACACGCTGGCACCCGATGGCCAGGGTTCTTGCAGCATAGGCAGACTTCAGGGTCCAATGCACTGATATTATATTGGTGAGGACCCGCTGGTTGTGGGGCCGATTTGCCCCACCCTCCCCTTTGAGGTGCAACTCTCCCCTGGGCCCGCTGGGCCCCAGGAGGCCTCGGGGGTGGAGGTAGATCCGAGGTGTCGGCCCGTCGACACTCAAGTTCCAATTGGTCGATAAGATTGGTGAAGGTCGGCAGATGCTGAGCACTTTCACCACCATACCGGTGCTCAAACCTGGCCCGTACATCAGCCGGCAGCCGGTTCAACAAAAAATTCAACAGTATGTAGGACCACTGGTCCACCGGCAAACCAAGGTTCTCTAACCCTTTGGTCGCTGTCAAAACAGGATTCAGCATTTTCAGCCGGATGTCTGAAGCCTGAGCGATCCGAGGGATATTCCAGATCTTAGTCATAAGAGTATCCGCAAGTCGCCGCACGTTCTGGTATCGGTCCCTCAGCAACGTGCGCGCGATTTCATAATTGTCGTCGGTGACCGACAAATGCGCGATCAAGTCGCGCGGCTCCCCGACGAGAGCAGACATCAGCTGCGCCAACTTCAACGCCGCTGGCAGGTCCGTCCGGGCATGCACCAAGCTATCAAAGAGGTCGATGAAGCTGGTCCACTCGTCCAGGTCTCCTCGGAAGACCGGCATCTGTATGGCTGGCAAGCGTGCTGCCAACCCTGGGTTATAGATAACTGCGTGTTTCGGAACGTCCCGGGCCGCACCATTCCGAACCCGCAGTATCTTAGAAGCCCTCTCGACAATCCTGTCCCCAAAATCCATACATTGCTCAAAGTCCCGCTCCACCTGCTCGGTCTCCGGGGTCGTCCGGCCGGGCTCCGCTAGGTAGAGTTCAACCTGGAACTCCACAGCCTTAAGACGGTCTGACACCTCCTCGTACCGGGTCAACAAAGCCTCCTCCCGGTCATTTCTGTCAACCAAAGCTACTGCAGATGAAAACCAACGCAGTGCAGACTGGATCTTAGCCTTAGGTGTAGATCCCATTTTAAATTAATTTCCAACAATACCAGAGAAAATTAAAATTAATTTAATTAATGTGGAAATTCCAATCTCCACCACCCTAGTGACCACCCTAGTGAATCAAAACCAAATATCAACTCAATTACAGGAATGCCTTACAATAACAACCAATATAGATTCTCAAAACGCAGTGGAAGCTCAAATTATAATCTATAATTGGCTAGTTACATGACTTCTAATAATCTAGCTTACAACTAATATTTATGTTAGCCTTATATTTTTAGCAACCTTGGCCGCTTATAGCAAACTGAATAAAACAAATGCCTTATTACCAAACAACAAGCTATGAAAGGCTTTCCAAATTACAATCAATCAAATATGTGGCTTTAATTTGCCTTCAACTATTCTCCAAATTAAATTGTACCAAACACTGGTAATCACCTTCCGGAGGTTGTAATCTCACTAATTTGCACTGCAAGTACAATAATTTCGTGAAATCTACAGTACAAAACACTTGCAGTGCCACAAAATAGAGGTTTTAAATACTTGTAGCTAAATTTGGTTTTAACAAATAACCTCAAAATGCCCTTTTTTACCCAAAAGGAAAAAACTATCAAAATTCGCGTTTTTTCTTTGTGAGTAACCACGCTCTGGGTACCAAGAATTCGTTCAACTCCTCGCCTAGTGCGAGTGGAGTGAACTGCCACGCGTTTCGCGGGTCATATAAGCCAGTGGATTGGCTACAAAACTTGTTCAACTCACCTGATTCCGGGAGGCGCGATGTTCGCTTCAACTCCGGTTAGTATCTGTCAAGGTTCAGTCAACTGTCAGGTCAAGTCAAGTTCAATCAAGAGGGTCTTCGGGGCTGAAGAAGCAGCCGTGATGTTCCGGGGCAGTCTCGCCAACAATCCGCGGCGTCAAATCACCAACTGTTCTGATATCACCGAAATATCCACACAAAACACTCGGACACCCGTGTGTCTTCAAAGCGAGCGATATTACACCAAACAAGGAAAATGCGTTTCAAAAATTACCCAAAAACACTCGGACCTCTCGGGTCTGCAACAACGAGGTTATATCCTTTTTTTCCTCCTTGACAAAGTGTCACTGTCAAAACCACAGACTCAAAAGAGGCGTACACACGTGAGGAGTTTAAGGGGGCGGGCAGACGGTCGGCCCGAACAATAAATAAACTAGCTGTTGCCCGCGACTTCGTCCGCGTAGAACTTGAGAAAAAATATTGCTAATTGCTATCAAATTATTGTAGGCGTAACGTTAATTATCGCTGACCCAAACAAACTTCTACCATCTTGAGGGATAATTTTCGAGATAAAAAACTATCCTAAATTCTTACAAGGCTCTCAAATTATCTCTATGCCAATGTTCATGTAATTCCGTTCTGGGTTTAGACGTAAAAGATTTAAATTGCTAAACGTACATTGAAATGACCGTTTTTAAAAACGTGTGATAATACTCAAAATATGTTTAAGTATTATCACACGTTTCTAACTACTTAAATTGTTTGTTTTTCATAAAGTATTAAAGGATTTTTTTTATGTCTACTAAGCTACATTACCTACTGTTTTTTTTGCCGTTAATTACGTTAGGCCGGGCTGCCCGTATAGTTTTGAAAGTAAAATTATCATATGCCAAAAGACGTAGAACTTTCCATCTCCATCCCCAGTCTCCATTTTACGGTGTTGAGAAGAAATTATTATGATTAGCCAAAATTAACTTCTTAAATTAATACAAATTATCCGCAGCTTTAATCTAACATTACCTTTTTTTCAGTTTGTGATCATCACAGTTCTAACCTAACCTACTTTTCTGGTAGCTGTTAGGTTCTTAAGAGTCGCAGTTCTAACTTAACCTAACCTACTTTTCTGCTAGCAGTAGGATTATGTGGCTATGGCTTACCAAATAGCATATATGTCTGACCAAAGAATTCCCTTACTTCAAAAAGTACTTGTTCCCCATACTTTCAACCCCTTTTAACCTCCAACCTTAGAGGAAGAAATTATTATGATTAGCCAAAATTAACTTCTTAAATTAATACAAATTATCCGCAGCTTTAATCTAACATTACCTTTTTTTCAGTTTGTGAGCATCACAGTTCTAACCTAACCTACTTTTCTGGTAGCTGTTAGGTTCTTAAGAGTCGCAGTTCTAACTTAACCTAACCTACTTTTCTGCTAGCAGTAGGATTATGTGGCTATGGCTTACCAAATAGCATATCGTCGGTTGTAATATGAATTGATGTAACCGCCAAAATGTCGAAAATGAGTTATATATGTAGTTCGACTGCAAATTTAAATCCGGATCGATTGGTGTTGTTAAAATGTTGATATCTTAAAAAAAATGTCGAGTACGTTAACCGCAACTTAACCGTTTTTTTCAATTCAAAGGCCTTTTTTTAAGTTATGGGCCGTTTTTGTAAAATCTCATGTTATTAGGTTAACGTAAAGATCAAATTGTAATTGCGCATTAATGTACTGAGCAACGTTGAAAAAATATCATTGATGTAAGTCTCATTTATTACAAAATGACTCTTACCTTACTCAATTATTTTCCACAATATTACTTATTGTCGGTTACGCTAATAGTAATGTCTACAAAAGTATAGAATGGCTTTTAAATCAACACATTATTCCCTCAGTTTTTTATGAATACATTCGAAAATATTAACCTGAATCACATTGAATTTCGTCTATTCAGCCAATTGTAAGTTATTTATACATTGTTGTCAAAAATGTACTTATTGCAAATTAAAGCTATTTAAATAAAAATATTGTTTGTTACACTAAATTTCACGTATGTATTGTAACATTTATGTCGCTTACATTATCACTTCTATGCTCAAGCCACAAGTTTTGGCGCTTACATTACATTTGCTTGACGGTTTAGGACGAATCGGGTGTTTACATTAAGACGCTCATTAATAGTTTCTAGACTATCTCTTTTCTTTTCATTTGTTATGCGTTAGGTAAGAGCGAGACAATCATATATTTCGTGGTAAGCAACAAGTATCACCATAATGCGTTTGTTTATGATTTGTTATTGTGATCAATGGCCAGTTTGTTCTAGCAACTCGTGATAAAGACATGTGTGTTGTGATTTATTAATGCTAAAATAAAAATGAATAAGTTAAGTGCATTAATATCGCGTAAAGAACAGTTACTAAATCAGCGTGAAGCCTTGAAAAGGTAAGTACTATGTAATTTATGCTCTTATTTTATGTACAATCACCTAAAAGGGAGTCGTAGGCATATTATACTAATTATTGTCGTTATTAACTTAAGTGAATAGTACGGTCGAGGTCATAAATACGTTTACACTTTTGCACCTTATTGCCTTGTAATAAGGTGCAAAAGTGTAAACATATTTATGACCTCGACTGTACAACAAGATTATTTCTATTATAAATAATAAGAGACGAGAGTTGCGTCACTGCCATAAAAGTATAAACATAAATAACATTTTCTTTCCTCGACTACATACGTAAATAATAGCGTAAATACTGAGGTTAGGTACTTAAACTGTATAAAACGATTGTACCGCTCCTATTTTGATTTTCTAATACTGATTATCATGCAACTTACACCTTAATTTACAAGAAAACGTGTTTGAAAGTTTTCATTACAATCTAGATTATAGAAGTAAATCCTATAATTCTTCGCTTACAATAATAGTTTTGCAATCACAAGATATGCTTTGTAAGATACTTTAACTTTTGAGCTTGTATTCGGAAACATTTGTCGCTTACATTATCCATAAACGAGATAATTGCTTAAATTTGGCGGTTACATTACTTAGTTGCGTTAAATATACATGTAAAATTGTCTTTACGTTAAGGTTCTTTAGTGGAAATTTCACCAGAATCCTCTCTTTTCAAGTCATAGTCCCTTAAAAAAGATGAAAAAGCTGTTTCTTTATTTATATTGCGCTTTGCGCTAGTTACTATTGTAGCTAATAATTATTGTTTTGTTTTTATATGAGTTAATTTCGTTTTCAGGAGACAACAGACAGATGTCAAAGATGGCAGTAATAGTGATATTGTCGAGGAGAGCGACACTGAGATGTTCCCAAAAATTTCCACAAGCAGCATACGCAGCCAACATAATGTCACAGTGTGTAGTACTGACGATGAGCCCAGCAAAGATTCAATAAATATGTCATTTGCTTGCCTTTAGACCATTCATTTTTTCGGCCATATAGTGGTGATGAGCTCAATCATGCTTCTACTAACAACATTAACCCCAACGCTTCACCAGCAACTCCTTTGCAAGAAGATAAGGAAAATAGCATCTCGGAAAATTTTCAAGGCAGTGATAGTTCCACTAAAAATATGGACCTAACAACTAAACAATCATTTGTTGAGGCCGATGCTGAAAACAGTTTGGACATTTTCCAGAATTTGTCTTCAGAATATCATGATAGTAGCATGAATGAGATTAACAATCACAAGATTACAAATGATTTGATTACTAACTTGCCCAATAATCATCAGTTACAACTTCCTATTATTCATGAAAAGTCCGCCAAAAATCACATTAATGATCCGACTTCTTGCACGATCAATAATGTAAAATTTTATACAGAAAACACTACACAGGGCCCGATAAAGAACAAATTAAATATCATCTCTGATGTAGGTATAAAACTTCCTGATAAAGTAGTCTTGGGTAATGGTAAGTGTGACTTAATTCTGTAAAAAAATCGCAAAAAAAATTGTGGTAACATTTGTAATTTGATAAAATAGAAAAACCAATCCATCCGATTACGAACTAATTTCCTACTACCGTGTTTAATTTAGGCTCTATATACCGCAGGACTTTAAAACAGTAACAAACCTGTACCGCCTATATGTGAAGTATTGTGAAGACAAAGCAATCACACATCTTAGTGACCGACTTTCAGGAATCTTTATGCTGAGTACAACTTAACCTTCCATGTACCGAAAAAAGACAAATGCAAGCTTTGCGTTAAATATGAAAATAATACGAACGTATAAAATGAAAAGGAGACCAACAAATATCAAAATCATCTCGAAGAGAAAAATGCAGCTTACAAACGAGCTAAAGTACATCGAAATATGTTATGTATTGATAATTCGACGGTGATGGCTAGTTTCGATCTCCAGAAAGTTCTGAATACCCCACATGTTAGTAGTATGCTTTTATACTACAGTAGAAAGTATGCGGTGTACAATTTAACTGTCTACGAATCCCATACACCAAACGGATTCTGTTACACTTGGGGAGAAAGCGATGGAAAGAGAGGTTGCGAAATTGGTACATGCTTAAAATATGTAATTTTCTACTGCGATTCGTGTTGGGGTCAAAACAAAAATAAAGTTATACTAAGTGTGTTTAAATACTTCCTGGAAAATGCAAAAATCGTGCAATCTGTTCAAGTTAACTACCTTATACCAGGACACACGTATATGCCGGTCGATTCTATGCATAGTGTCATAGAACGCGAGGTTCGAAAACTCATCGTGTGGAGTCCAGTACAATGGCCCACTTTCATGCTTACTGCACGGAAGACCCCACGTCCTTATATTGTAAACACCTTAGACCACACAGATTTTATTGACTGGGAGATTATAGCTAATGAAATATTTACTTCCAAAACGACTTCAAACCAAAATTTTAGGTCGAAAGATATCCGGATTGCCACAATAAAGAAACCAAACCTAAATGAAATGTAAAATACACGATGAAAGATGATGGAGACACTTACAAAATACCGTTAGGTCTAAGGACAGAAAAGACGACAAAGAAAGGAAAAGGTCAGTCAAATGCGCACGCAGATGTTGTGACGGATAATAAACCAAATTATTATCTGCAAAAACTGTACAATCAGCGACTACCCATTTCCACAAAGAAATACATGGACCTGAAGAAGCTATGTGACGATGAGGTGATACCGAAACAGTACGTACAAGACTACATACAGCTCCCTTACATCGACAGTCGACTACTTAGACGATATTATACAGGACGAGACCTCGAATAATGACAATGCAATCCAAGATTCAAGTGAGGAAATTGACGGAATTAAAGAAAAACATCAAAAAAATATGCCGGAAACTAAACAAAAGGAACAAACACATAACGAAAAAAGAAAAACTGCAGCGGTAGAAAATTCAAAGAATAAAATCAAGAAAAACAAAAAAAGTGTAATAAGATGACGATACAAAAGGATGAAAAGAAACACGAAAAAGCAGTGAAAGCAAGCAGAAAGACAGGAAAAGCTGTAGAAAAGACAGTAGAAAAGGCTAAAAAAAGACAAGAAGAAAAATTAGGAAAAAGAGTGAAGAAAACTACGAAAAAGTAGAATAAACGTACGTGTTTTCTTATGTTAATTTCGTAAAATATTATAATTTTATGTTCCAACTTAATCAAAAAGTGATTGTTTTAGTAATTAAACTATACTTTGTGTTTAAAAGTAAGAAACAGAAGTAAAAATAAGAAGTTTATTTTTGTTTATTCAATAATTGTGATTTATTATTACACTTGGTTACTCAATGATAAGTGTTATCTAATAGGTAATTAAAGTAATTATGTTTAAATTTTTTAGTAAATTTCGTGTTTTTCTAAAAAGAACAAACCTTTTTTATAATTAAACGTGTTTCTGATTATAATTAAAACATGTTGTACGTTTTAATCTGTTTTTTTAATTACTTACTACCTTGCCGCTGTTTATCTTGAATAAATGGGTTAATTTAATATTTAACCTTAATAAAAGTGAATAAGTGTGAAAATGCATTAGCAAATTGTTTAAAACGTAAGTCCACTTTTCTAAAACTGTGCGCCTTACTTTAATATTTCTTAGATATTTTGTGACATACATTAAACTGCCAACTGTTTTTCAAATTATATCCGTAAATCAACTAGCGTAACTACATATTTTTGCAAAAAAATTGATGTAACCGCCAGGCTATTTTCGAAACTGTAATAGCTATCTTATTTTGAACCAGTTCATCTAAAAGATCTCACAAAAATAGGATAATGGTGAAAAACACACCGAAATTGGACAAATAAATAAAAAGTTATAACACTTTTTCTGATTTGTAAAACAGTTTTTCGCTTCCCCTGTAAAATCGTCATTTGGCGGTTACAGCAATTCATATTACAATCGACGATATATCGATGCTTATCTAAAACAACTCTGTATCTCAAAAACTGTGTTTTTTCAGGGCAGAGGTTTAAAAAAAACACAAAAAAGATATTGTTATATTTTTTTATTAAGATAACCAATTTAAAATCTCCTTTTAGTCACAGTTTCCTCTGTCATCCAGTTATTTAAACCCAAGAAAATAAAAAGAAAACAACAAAAAACTACACAAAAAAAACTCAAAAATGTACTACAGTTTAGAGTTGTGACACGATATTTATATACTTCGGATAAGTTTTTATGTGTACTAACGTCTCAATAGAAAATAATTCAAAAAAATATTTTTTTCTTATGAATAATAGTGTATTAATTGTCTTTATGACAAACGTATATGTAAAATATTAAAAGAATACTGACTTATTTTGCTTTGTTTCGCAAATATTATTTTTTAATATGGACAATAATGGCCTTAAACGAAATACATCACAATAATACTTAAACTATATAGACAATAACGGTATAGTTTAGTTTACAACACTTGGTATGGATGTAAATTAGTAACTCTTTTTTAAAGATTCAAAGATAATATATTATTATGGACATAATAATATATTATCTTTATATTGTTTTATGTAGCCTTAAAGTCCACTTAAAGGCTCCATAAAAATGTTTTGCACGCCTGCACGCAGGCTGAATGCACTGGACGATTATGTTGTATTTTTAAGAACTATGTAACTGCATTCCGAGCAAAATAAAAATCTTTGAATCTTTGAAATCTTTGAACCTCGTGGGGGGCTCTACGATGCGCCATCCGGCGGCCATCGGTTCTACGTGCAATGTGCCCAGCCCATTGCCACTTAAGTTTAGCGATTTGGAGGGCTATATCGGTTACCTTGGTTTTGCTGCGCTGCGGTAGCCTCATTTCTGATGCGATTGCGCAGAGAAACTCCCAGCATAGCCCTCTCCATTGCTCTTTGGGTGACTTTGAGCCTTCTTATGAGGTAACCGTCTACGTTTCCGTGTCCTACGTCATCACACAGTGACGTAGTGGCAACACACACTGGTCAAAGACTCTCGTCTTGAGACATTGCGAAGTATTGGACGAAAAGATGTGCCGTAGGTTCCCGAATGCTGCCCAGCCGAGTCGGACTCTTACTCAAAGTTGGACCTATCTAACTTGAAAGTCTGAAGAACTCTTGAAAGTGTCCGATTGACATGATTTTTGTCTTATCCATGTTTATCCTTAGACCAACTCGCTCGGAGGCTTTACTGAGGTCATCGAGCATAGTACTCAAGTCCTCCATGGTCTCAGCCAAGACTACTATACCATCAGCAAACCAAAGGTGATTGATGTACTCGCCGTTGATGTTGATGCCTAGCCTTCTCCAGCCTAGAGTCTTGAAAACGTCCTCCATTGCAGCGGTGTACAGTTTTGGGGAAATAACATTCACTTGCCTAACACGCCGCTGTAGCGGAATACTTTTCAAGCTCCGATCCTGGAGTGGGACTGACATAGTGACGTTCTCGTACAAACACTTCAGTACTTCGATATAATGGCAGTCTTCTTTTCACCGCTGGAGAGACTGTAGTACAGCCCAGGTTTTGATCGAATCGAAAGCTTTCTCCACGAACGCTAAGCAGAGAGGCAAGTTTTACTTTCCAGTCTTCTGTATAACCTGGCGGAGCGTATGAATGTGGTCTACGGTACTAAAACCTCTTCGAAAACCGGCTTTTTCGGGAGGCTGGAAGTCACTAAGCCTGCATGCTAGGCGATTTGTAATGACTCTTGAAAACAGCTTGTAAACATGGCTCAGAAGTGAGATGGGTCGGTAATTCTTCAGCAGGGTTTTGTTCCCCTTTTTGAACAACAGCACCCCTAACCTCTGTTCCACGCCTTTGGCGTTCTCCCTTCCAGTAGGACGGTGTCGAACAACTTCTGAGGGGTCGTAAGGTTCGGTTTTCTACCCGCCGTCATGAGTTTGGCTGTAATTCCGTCTTCACCTTGTGCCTTGCCGTTCTTAAGCTGTTTCAGAACCATTCTAATCTCGGACAGGCTGATGTCCGGGATGTCGTCGGTAATGTGTCGGGTTGGTCTAGCTAGGGTCTTTTGCCAGACCAACTTCGGGTCTGCGAGTTGACGTGTATACGATATGTATGACGTGTAGAAACGCACTCACTCAAAAGCTCAGGTTTGGAAAAAACGACTCTCCAGTCCTCAGTCTTTTACCTTGCGAGCTGGCTCTGCCCAATAGACTCGATCGAGATCTCTTGCGAACACATTAGAGCCCTTATTTCTCTCGATGGCCTCTTAATACGGTTCGTAGTGAATTGGCGCAGATCGCGGGTAAGGGACTTGGAGATTCTGTTTATTTAGCTGCCGGTATAAAGTCGCATCGTTTGAAGACTTCAGAATCATTTGACTCCTTCCCTTCATGAGCTTCTGAGTGGAGCTAGAGAGCCTTTTAGTTCTGTTGGCCCGCTAGGCCTCGAAGAACATAGACCCAGTGGCACGAACAGGTTCCACAAAACCTAGGCAATGGAAACGGTTTTGGAGTTCCAGCTGAAAGCTCTCGGGGTCACCCAAAGGGCAATGGAGAGGGCTATGCTGGGAGTTTCTCTGCGCGATCGCATCAGAAATGAGGCTACCCGCAACAAAACCAAAGCAGATTTCGGATATTTTTTCCAGTTCATTTCTATAACCAAAGTATAATATAGTCAACTGAAAGAGTTACAGATTCTTTGACAAAAATTCATCCACGAAAGTGAGGCAGGACAAACCCTTAAATAGTGTCCATAATAAAAATATAATAATTATTGTTATTATACCACTTTTTATACAAAAAAGAGACGCACACGAGTAATTGAAGTCACCATGTACATGTAGCATGTAGTAGGTATGTATCTTATACTTGTCTTATTTGATATTACAAAATGAATAAATATTAGAGGTTAATAATATCATACACATTTCGAACTAGGCCCATAGTTAAGTTCAATAAGGCTTGTGTTGTATATTATTATTTTAATTGATATGAATACATAGATACCTTTTTTGCAATACATATAACATCTAAATAAGTTTATCATCGTGCTGCTTATCTATTTATAGTGGCTTTTCTCGTTTTGAATCAAGAAACTAAATGCATATTTATGATGAACATAGTCCAAATTCGTATAGTATACCAATAATTAAGTAAGTCTTATGTAGTATAGGGGCTTATTTTGCTTACATGAACAAGCCAACTTTCATTATTTTCGTGAATACTCGTTTATTTGTTGTTAAGTCAAAACATCGGTACTTACTGTTTAACGGAAAGTGTCCCATCCATGAATAATCCTATATTGCACAAAAATTCGCTAGTGTTCCACTGAGCTATTTCGCGTAATGCCGCTGTTGTACAAACAAATTGATGTGTTTTAACGAATTATTTGGGGATGTGCCGGTAGTCAACAAAAAAACGTGGTGACGGCGTCGATCGCTATGGCTCATCTGGCCTACGGACGGTCTTCCAGATAAAATTACGTCGACACCCCACCAGTGGCATAACGGCACAATGCTGCCACGGTGGCAATTTTTTGAATTAGAACACGGGAGTCTTAGTCACGATAAACTTTAACGTGTTCTGCGTCTAGTCTTATACTTAGTAGCAAAACGGATTATTTCGCGATACCGACTTGTTTTAGATAAGCGTCGATATGTCTGACCAAAGAATTCCCTTACTTCAAAAAGTACTTGTTCCCCATACTTTCAACCCCTTTTAACCTCCAACCTTAGAGGAAGAATTAAAAAAAAATCGCAGTAAATTACTGCGAGTTTTCTAGTCTTTGACTGAAGTAGGTACAGTTCCCTTAATTTAAAATTGTCTTGTTTCCCGTATAAATTTCCAACTCATTTTAGTGCCTTTAGTGGATGAATCTCTTTTAACACCCAATATTTTTTTCTAGTCTTCAAAGAAACAGTCTAAAACCGAAGTTACAAATCTCTTACTTTAAAAATGTCTTGTTCTCTATACAAACTTGAAACCCCCTTTTCACCCTCTTAGGAGATAATATAATATAATAAAAAACGCTGAAATTTGTTTTGCAGACTTTTTTACGATACAGGCTAAGTCATAAGTCAGAAACGAAAGACAAAAAATAAAAGAAAAAAAATTGTTTTAACACCCTTAGTCGTAGATTTTTCCAAAACGCTTAGTTCCTTTCAGTATTTAAATAAGTAATATGTCTACAGTTTCAAGTTTCTAGCTCAAAAGGAAAAGTTTCCCTCATACAAATTTTGCACCCCTATTTAACCCCCTTAGGGTATTTTTTTATAAAACGCAAAAATTACTTTTTTTGTATTCTAATAATTAATCTTTCTACAAAGTTTCATGTTTCTAGCTCACAAATAAAAGTTCTCTCCATACAAATTTTGCACCCCCCTAACCCCCCCCCCCCCTTTTTAACCCTCTTAGGGGTAGAATTTTCTAAAACGCAGAAAGTTCTTTTTTTTTTATTCTAATAATTAATCTTTCTACAAAGTTTCACGTTTCTAGTTCAAAAAATAATGTTTACCCCATACAAACATTGCACCCCTATTTAAGCTAGGGATGGAATTTCCAAAAATCCCGTCTTATCCCTTGCATACGTCATAAAAGGAAGTTCTGGTGTAAATTTCAAGTTTCTAGTCCCAGTAGTTTCGGCTGTGCGGTGATGAATCAGTCAGGAAGTCTTCTTTTATATATATAGAAGATAGATATAAACATTTGGAAACAATCTTACACTAATCGACCTAGTCCCAAACTAAGCAAAGCTTGTACTATGGGTACTAGACGACGATGTATACATACTTATATAGATTAATAAATACTTAAATACATATAAAACAGCCATGACTCAAGAACAAATATTCATGCTCATCACACAAATAAATGCCCTTACCGGGATTCGAACCCGGGACCTCCGGCTTCGTAGGCAGGGTCACTACCAACTAGGCTACAGAGGTCGTCGAGATGGGCTTTGTGTTGACTCTTGCAATGGCGCTAGTTACCCGTTTGAAAAAGCGATTAATCGTAATACTAATTGCTCTGTGAGCAGAACGATAGATAAAATAGAACTTAATGCATGATTCATATTATTGTTATTTAAACTAAAATGTAGGTATGTGTAATCACCAAAACATTAATTATTGGTTAATTTAATATTGCCTCGCCCTATCAGGGTTCATATACTTTCGTATTAAGTTCTTGGACATGATTACGAAATGTACATAACTGCAATATATTATATTGAATAAATAAAAGAACTTGTGAGACTGTCTTTTTCCCAAAACATAAATAACTGGATAATTCTTGAACTTGCTCACAAAATAGGTTGAGAAATGTGACCAGAGGAGAACTAACAGTCGAACCCACGAATAAATTTTTGGCCAAGCTGAAGTGGTGAACTTCGGTCGCTTTGCTCGCTCGTTCAATAATTTGTCGGCAGGTACGATCCTCTGCAATAAGGAATCGAATGATAGAGATCGAGTAGTTTAATTGTGATCAAAAATCATAGTAACATTTAGCTAAAACAAAACAAAACGTCTATAAACATGGCCAAGCTAAATGCTAAAATACGCGTAAAGCTTGCAACATAACTCTTCGCTCCATCTTAAGCCTTATAAAGAGATCCTGACCACTGATAAATACCATCGCTATCGGTAGTACTTATCATTTAGCTACTACTAATTGAATAAAAAACGTCTATAAACATGGCCAAGCTAAATGCTAAAATACGCGTAAAGCTTGCAACATAACTCTTCGCTCCATCTTAAGCCTTATAAAGAGATCCTGACCACTGATAAATACCATCGCTATCGGTAGTACTTATCATTTAGCTACTACTAATTGAATAAAAAACGTCTATAAACATGGCCAAGCTAAATGCTAAAATACGCGTAAAGCTTGCAACATAACTCTTCGCTCCATCTTAAGCCTTATAAAGAGATCCTGACCACTGATAAATACCATCGCTATCGGTAGTACTTATCATTTAGCTACTACTAATTGAATAAAAAACGTCTATAAACATGGCCAAGCTAAATGCTAAAATACGCGTAAAGCTTGCAACATAACTCTTCGCTCCATCTTAAGCCTTATAAAGAGATCCTGACCACTGATAAATACCATCGCTATCGGTAGTACTTATCATTTAGCTACTACTAATTGAATAAAAAAACGTCTATAGACATGGCCAAGCTAAATGCTTAAATATGCTAAAATACGCAGTTTGCATCATAACTCTTCGCTCCACCTTAAACCTTATAAAGAGGTCCTGACCACTGGTACCGTCGCTATCGGCTGTCATAATTTATCGGCAAAGGAAGCCTTAAATCATTGCGCGCGCAAGCTCTCATAAATCCACCAATATTACCCGGCTGTGTCAGTTACACCACTCCCCCCTCTCTCTTTTTGACTCGATGAATTTGCCATTTGCAAGAACGGGAGGAATGGTAGTCAGGATAATTTCAGTGCTCTGCAGTTTAATATCCAGATTACATTTGAGGTGCGATAACGTTTTATGGGATGGAATTATCTATTATACACCATTTAACGCGGCAATAGGTTAGTTATGTAAGTTGGTGATTTATTTGCGGGATCGACACAGGGTTGCTTCAGCACCCTAAATAATGTCTGAACAGTTGACGATACTCAATGCCATGTAAAATCCTGAAACTAAACTGTTTTCGATAAAAAAATTGCTTCTGCGTCAAAACTAAAGGTTTAAAGATTGGTATTTAATTTGTCTAATATGAACGTGAACGTTTGTAATTCCGAAATACTTAATCATATTTTTTTCAATGATCATCATTATCATCATCATCATCATCATTCATCATTTTCAGCCCGTAATCGCCCACTGCTGGGCATAGGCTTTTTGAGTATCCCACCCGTCCCTATCCTGAGCTTATCTTATGCAGAAGCGACCCGCGATCCTCCTAATATCGTCCACCCGTCGAGCTGGTACGTTTTACCTAGAAGTGGCCACCAATCTGACACCTTTTTGGTCCACCTACTATCATTCTGCCTGGCAAGGGGTCCTGCCCAACTCCACTTTAGTTTTATAATGGTATCTCCAACCACACCTTAGTGCGACGTTGGTCAATACGAGTTATTCAATAAGTATGTTATTTTAATAAAAAACTACTACTTGGGCAAAAGGCACAGCATATTGAGCTAACATTAGCGAGCAAGTGAGGTAAAATTTAGGGTGCCACCGTCGTCTTAACTAAGAAAACACAATCTAGTTCACATTTGGAACCACATCGGGAAACCACACACGCTATCAGACTCGTTGCAATAACTTAACCAGATACAATGTCTCCAAGTGTCCACGTGTTATCATCCCATTGCGATATGAAAATAAGGCTTTAGTCGGTTAGGAACTAAGAACTATTAGAAATGAATACTCGGGCCTCAAAGGAACTAGCTGCGTTTTTAAGGTTCCGTACCTCAAAAGGAAAAAATGGAATATAAGGGTATATGACCACTTTGTTGTCCATCTGTCTGTCTGTCTATCTGTCAAGTCCCTTTATTTCAAGAATATGTGGAGGAGGTATCCACTTGAACAACCCATGTACTCAGGTCTATAGTCTCTTGAAACTGTAAAAATATCAAACTTCTAAGTTAACGTGAAAAAGATACGGCCGTTTATGCCGCAAAAAACGTATAATTTCGACACAATCAAGGGAATCAAAATGTATAGGGTATTTTCCGTTGATCTAGAACTATGAAATTTGGCAAGTAATATTGACTTATATACTACAAGTACAGGGAAAAATCAGAAAACTATACATTTGTAATTAAGTACTGAACCCTCGGTGGGCGAGTTTGGCTCATACTTGTCTGGTTTTTTCGATCGTGGCTTGATTTAAATCGATCTACCGTCCTTTAGTTCGCAAGGATTCGAGTAGCGTATGATTTGGACGGAGTAATTAACAGAAAATCTCAGAGCCACGGACATGTGATTTCGAGCGCGGTGCAAACGAACTGTGAACTAAAATAACTAACTTCAGGTCGTTTAGTTCAGTGATACTTGCATCATTCAAAGGAACTACGGGTCGGGCTCTTAGGTCCTAGGTTACTTAAATACTGAACTAGTTCCTTTGACCGATTGAACGAGATCGGGGCGCATCGTTCAAATACCAATCACAACTCTAATGGAAATGACGTCGTCAGAGCTTGCAGTACCGTTTATAGTCTATTCACTATCTGTAACGGCCTTAAAGCCCCTTAAGTGCGAGTCGTGGAGATACCGGCGGCACATCGATACCGGTACTGTCGTTACGTATACTATTGCTATTAGATGCTTTCGATATTGGCTTATTGTGTGCTTTGATAGTGGGATGGTTATGCAATTTTGAATTGAAAAACGACCGATATGGAAGTTTAAATAGGTACGCGTCACTTGTAAGTGATCCTTTTTATGTATTTGACATAATTCGAAGTGAAATGTTTAAGTAACATAATTTTAAGCGAATTGTGTATGTAATCCTACAGATACGCTATATGTGATACGGAAATATGTATGCAACTTAATTGAGAACTTATTAATATTACCAAAAATAAGCTTACTTAGTTTCGGTGGGTAGGTAAATATTTATTTGCCATTCATTCAAATTCATTAAATATTCATTTTACTAAAATTTGCAGACTTCATGCCGCGCTTCATGTCGATGCAACTAAATTAAGAACTTATTAATATTACCAAAAATAAGCTTACTTAGTTTCGGTGGGTAGGTAAATATTTATTTGCCATTCATTCAAATTCATTAAATATTCATTTTATTAAAATTTGCAGACTTCATGCCGCGCTTCATGTCGATGCAACTAAATTGAGAACTTATTAATATTACCAAAAATAAGCTTACTTAGTTTCGGTGGGTAGGTAAATATTTATTTGCCATTCATTCAAATTCATTAAATATTCATTTTATTCAAATTTGCAGACTTCATGCCGCGCTTCATGTCGAGTCTGGTTAGCCCGAGTTTGCCACCGTTTCCTCCTACTTTCTTACTTTAAAATTATAAATGCGAAAGTTTGGATGTTCGGATGTTTAGATGTTTGTTACTCAATCATGTTTAAACGGATTTGGAATAAATTTTAAATAGTTTTTATCCCGGGTCCACGCAGACGAAGTCGCGGGCGGAAGCTAGTTATTATATAGATAAATAATGCTGTAGCTAGATATAGCTATTCATCACTTTCATTAAAGTTTGCAGACTTCATGCCGTATTTCATGCCGAGTCTAGTTAGCCTTAGTTAGCCAACGTTTTAGTATTAATAAAAAACAAAATCTTGTACACATTTTATTAAAACACATTATCCTCTACCGCAACTAAAACATACGTCTGCACAATAAAAAAGATAGACGGCCTTAACAAAAAGCCCGCAAACTTGCATCATAAAGGCGAGAGTTATGGTCCTTTCAGCACCGCGTTTAAGCAAAGCATATTTCACAAGTTTCAACATATTAAGCAACATTTATTTTGGCAGTGACTTGCCCATTACGCCGTTGGAGGCGGTCTGAAAAACTTAGGGTAACTATGGGTTGTCGAATCGTTTTAGCTTTGTTAACATTTAAAACTCCCCGAAACAAAATCATAGCTCAGAACAATCTCTTAAGCACAAAGGTGTCTTCTGATGCCTAGGCACTAAACAGGAAACGACAACTCATCTCTCTCTTTATTGTTGTAAGGGTGCTTAAGGGGCATAATTGTCTAAATAGGCACATGCAAGTGTTAAGGACTGTGTGATAAAAGGCAGTACAGACTCTGAATTGAAGCAGAGGAGATGCCTACTTACATCCTAACCGAAGGTCTTTGCCTTATGCGCAGCCGTAACTCTATTCTGGGCAAAACATCATGTGCCCGGAGGAGCACAAATTTCTTGAGTTCAACAAAATTCTGCAATTCTACGAGTTTGCAGGACTTGATCAAGAATTGTAATAAGGGCTCTCACAGCTTGAGAGCCACTACCAGAATAACAATAATAAAGAACCATCGCCACAGACAAGACTTTCGATTAAAAAACCGCACTGAAATCGGTTCACCACTGATCGACATTTTGAATTGTCTAAATCAGTGCCATCATCAATATAAAAATCTAGTCTTAGACCAAACCTAAATCACCAAAGAAAAATGTAAACCCAGTTTCAAAGTCGTCTTCTAAGGTTTGTAAGAATTATATGTTGAATAAGTGTTCAAGTACATCGTCGGTGAAGAGCTCTAGCAACCTCTCACCAACAATTGCTAGAAGTCGCACTGAAACTGGAGTATGTGCTCAGCTTATGAGCTACCTCATTTGATAATAAAGGCGTGGTAGAAAGATATGTTAACAATTGGCTCATTAGGAGTAAGACGCGACAGTTGAACATATATTTCACGTCGACTGGCTATTTTAAAACGAAGCGATAAACTAGTGAGTTTCAAGAACGTAGTGACCCTTACTGTTATTACTAAGTCGCACCAGCCATCTTGCTACATTCTAGTCTTGTTTTAGGCTCCATGCCAGTTCTTTATTATTTACTGCAGCCCCACTTTGCCCTGGAGTCTTCAGGCCGTCGTTATGCATTTGTTTCCATTAGGCTCAGCAGCGGACGCTATTTCATTTCATATTTTTTGAATTATGCCTTGGAGTGTCATGTCGAGTCATATGAGGAAGCCAAGAGGCTGGCAATGGACAGAGAAAAGTGGCGGTTACTCCACCGACAAGAGCAAGGCTCTTAAGTATTGATGATGCCTTGGAGTGCCTATTGTGTCGGAATGAGATACCAGGAAGAACTTTATAGTTGTAAATCTGACTATCTGCCCGCGCGTCTCCTTCTACGTATTAGAAAGAAACAGAGGATAAAAATAAAACCCCTTCATAGAAACTTACAAAGCTACAAACTGTATGACTTTTATAACCTTAGTATCTGAGACAAATAAAATAATAATAATGTGCTTTCAAAAACTGCGACTTGGACTCGCCCATCGTTGGTTCCGTACAAAATTACAAATGTATAGTTTTCTGATGTTTCCCTGTAGGTACCTTGTAGTATAAGACGATACTACTTGTCAAATTTCATAGTTCTAGGTCAACCGAAAGTACCCTTTAAATTGTGATTCCCTTGAGAGTGAAAATAAACGTTTTTTGAGGTCGTATCTTTTTTAACGTTAACGTAGAAGTTTGATTAATTTCACAGCTTCAAGGGACGACCTGAGTATATGGTTTTAATTTCACCTCGATACCTCCACGCGTTCCCAAGATAAAGGGTATTGACAGACAGCCAGACAACCTACAAGGATTCCGTTTTTTCCTTTTGAGGTACGGAACCAGATGAATGAATCAGATGGAAACTTATTTCCATCCGATTCATTCTAAAGCTGACCTCTTTTGACCATTTATGTTATACAATACAAGGAATACATAAGTACATTTTTCTAAACGGCTATAACTACAAAGCGGTCAATGGTCTACAAAAGTGGGTGTGATTTGGACATCCATAATAACATAGGCCGGACGCAATATAAATAAAACGCCAAAGTTGATTTACTCCCTAATGACTTCTTGAAAAGAATAATGACTCAAAATCAGGCGTTGCTAAAGGTGTTTTCCTAACAATACGAGTAGTGCAGGGCCGATGGCTAGGGCGTCATTTCATAATTTATTCGGCCTGGTCCTTCGAGCCGGATGGGCGGGGCGGCACGCCTCTTGGCTCTCCGGGAGGCCTCTAACGAGATGTCGGCTTTGACGACAGGATGTCACATTCGTGGGTTGTTTTGATGTGAAAAGGTGTTTTGTCGGTGTTTATTTATGTGCATGTATTTGGGATAGTTTGTTTCTTAATCCCTTCGAGGGATTAAATGGGAGAGGCCAATTTGCCGCTTGTGTAGCTGGTGTCACATATTATTAAGAATATCGCTGTTTTTGTCGTATAATTTGATATTTTAATAATGCACTACAGGTATGAAAATGTTGCTCAAAAAACCTCTGCATATTTAGTTGCTGCGACTATAGTTTTGATCACAAAGGATTAGTTTATGCTTGTTCTTTGGAACAAAGATGCAAGTGAGAGAGCGATAGTCACCAAGACGAACTTTTTCCCGGTTCGAAGTCCTAATATGGTCAAATTAGATTATTTTATGGTAAATTATCAGTAGCCTATGCACATTTCACAGGTTTGTTTCTTTTGTCAACCCTAGGGATCTTACATGCTCTATGTTAACACTAGGCATCCTCAGAGGCGTAGGTGACCCCCGATCTATGAATACAACACACAGTACACTTTTACTTGGCTGCAGTCTGCTATAGCGAACGATATTACCCCCTGTGCTACCATTCTTCCTTACCTGTAGCCACCTATGCTGCGCCTTTCTTTAATTGTGTTATATATTCGCTCTTCAACGTCATACCAATTCCTTTCCCTTCGACGCTCCGCCCTCTCCTAACAAGGCCCTTAGCCTGATCTCTACGCAGTGAGTATCCCATTATGCCGAGATGCAAATTTGATTCGACAGACACGGGGGTAAATTGGTTTGTTTCAGGCCTATTAATTATTTGGGGAAACAGGTGCTGTATGTTTTTTAAGGGATCATGAGTACCTACTTCATGGTAATCATTTGTTAGATAATCAATTTAATAACAATAACAATATACAAACTAAACTACTTATGAAAACACATAACTTGAATATAAAACGAAAGCTAACTACAATTAAAATAACTAAAGCTAAAAATTAAAAATACCTATATTACGAGAACAATATTTCTTTGCTATTCCGCTAAAAAAACGTGCTGGTCTATCAGTGAAGATAAGATGAAACTATTTGCGTATAAACATGCAAAAAATTACAGCAAACCACCACCAATATTGACAAAAACCTCGACACGTGTTTCGCCTCTCTACGAGGCATCATCAGGAGATGCTGGCAGGAGATGTTGCTTGCGCCACGTCCACTGAGAAAAGCTTACCTGAGCTGAGCTTAATATATCATGGACTTCCGCAAAGTAACGCCTGATTCAATAAATTATTTAAAAATACCTATCAATATTTTGTGCCCTTGGTAAGCCCATATTTCATCTTCATCTATATATCATGAACAGGGTTGCAATGGTTGTAGGGGGCTGTTTCTTGTGTGGCATCGTAGTTATTAAAATCCGGCGAGTTCAATTTGGAGTTTGCACAGACACACGGTGTAAGTTACAAAGTTATGAGGCAGAATCTATAGATGAGAAAGGATCGAATGAACGGAATCTGTGTTGGAGTTGTCAACATAATATTCAGTCTTCTAAACTCATATGATCGGTGTTATCTAAACTAAATTAGAAAAGAATCGCCCGACGCGCGACGACCGCTTTAGCCTAGTTGGTAGTGACCCTGCCTACGAAGCAAGAGGTCCTGGGTTCGAATCCCGGTAAGGGCATTTATTTGTGTGATGAGCATGAATATTTGTTCCTGAGTCATGGATGTTTTCTATGTATTTAAGTATTTATTTATCTATATAAGTATGTTTATCGTCGTCTAGTACCCATAGTACAAGCTTTGCTTAGTTTGGGACTAGGTCGATTTTTGTAAGATTGTTCCGTAATATTTATATATTTAATATCATCATCATCATCATATCAATCTAAAGACAAAATAAAAAAATAAAATATTACACATTCTGTCAGATCGAACATCAAAACCTAGGTATGTGGCACGTGGATTTAAGAAAGGACCATTCTCCTTTTCATGTTTTGTTGCCATTCAGACAAAACAAACATTATTTAAAAAAGATGCTGTAAAACGACGCGTCGAACTAACGTAAGTAATGTATTCTTTTCTTTATCCCTGTTCTTACAAAGTCACGCTAGCAAGTGCTAATTGCCAGCAATTGACTACGTAAGCATTCATTAAGAAATAAAGCTTCCAACATACTACTCCCATCATTTCACAACGCGCTCCGCAAATCATGGTCTTTAAGACTTTAAAGCACTCGTGACTTAAGGGTCCCCGCCCACCTCCACTCTAGACTCTAGAACACTCAAAATAAATGTCTGCACCACCAAATTTCTTTGGCACCGAATTTGGCCATAAATCACCTTTATGGCCCAAGAAATAAAGGTTGGGGGAGTGCATGGAGCGTTTTGGGAGTTTATCACGTTTGGATTCAAGTAATTGTTGAGAAACCTTTACGAAGGCTGAGTAATTGAACGATTTGCTGTTCAGTTGTTAACGCCTTCATTATGTATTGCTATAAATTAATTGTACTTGCGATTTAAGAGCTTCACTGGTCTAAATAATGAGAGCAATCAAAATAATACTGGTTTTGATATTTTAAAGTTTGTGTGAAACCTTTAACTGCTATAAAAGCTTTTGTTGTTGTTGATGCCTTATCCTTAAATATTAGCTATAATACCGATTACGATATTTTACTGACGTTTATAGATCATACAATCCATGAACAAGTCATTAATTCTAAGGTATGGACAAAATTAAAATCGGGGAAAACACGAAAAATCCAAAAAGTCGCTAGTCTGCTTTCCAAACCTTTGAATTCAGTTAGTCTGATAGAAATATAAACATGTTAGGTTATTTCAGTATTCATTCTGAAAAATCAATTTTTGTAAAAGACCAATATAAATAAATAAATAAATATTAGGGGACAATCTTACACAAATCGACCTAGTCCCATAGTAAGCTCAATAAGGCTTGTGTTATGGGTACTAGACGACGATATATTTAATAGATAGAAATACTTAAATACATAGAAAACATCCATGGCTCAGAAACAAATATTCATGCTCATCACACAAATATTTGCCCTTACCGGGATTCGAACCCAGGACCTTCAGCTTCGTAGGCAGCGTCACTAGTGTCACTACCCACTAGACTAACCGGTCGTCAAAATATGGTTGTAAATTATGAATATCACACGCTTTTGGACAAATTACTCTTCGGAATGATGCCGCAACCTCCTGGGTTGAAGATGCAGATATAAGGTAATGGTAAATATTCAACGATATAACTAAGCAACCAATGATTATAGACAACTGCACTGTCTTTATCTATTCTCTCATTAATAAGAAATACTACTTCAGAAACGACATAATGAGTCCTGACTCATCGTGAACTCAAGTACAATCGTTGTCTGCCTGCCAATTTAACACAGACGATTTCGGATTTCGGTGTTAATCACGAACAGTTTTATTGTTTATATTAAGAGTTATTTTTCGGGTGTTTATGTTGTTAGGTTAACGAAAGTGACAAAATCATAAGCACCACCATTGTAAAAATCATAATTATCATTGCAAATATCAGGGTATTCATGAAATAACCATCAATCATTCGCTTAACCAATGGAACAATCTCATCATATATAATTTCATATGATATGATATCTCATCATTTATATTCATATCTAATCTGTTGTATCGTCACCATTAATTTTCTGTCCTACCGTCTTTTCCCATTTCAATCCTGGTCATCTCTTACAATGGTAGAAACCATTTCCTTGATCTACGAGTATTTCACACGCAGTTCTAATTTCCTAGGTTTAATGATTCTTCGGATTCTAATTGAACGAAGCTAAGAGTTGTCTTCGATGCTTCGGCGAAGACGTCTAGTGGACTGTCATTCAATGACATTCAGCTAGTAGGACCGGTTGTTCAAGACGACATCCTCGCAATTCTGCTGAGATTTAGACATGCAATATGAATCTCTGCTGACATAGCCAAGATATATCAGGTTTTCGGTTTCGGTTCGTGCCTTTATAATTTTTATTTGATAAATAGTAGCTGGCGAAAAACATCGCAAGGAATCCTGTCTTATACTTATCAAGGTTTATAGTTCTATCTCTTTCCCGGTGGGCACATACCGTTAAGCCTTTTGTAATAAACGTTCTTCTTTTATGCAATAAAGATGAAATAAATAAACAAATAGCAGTCACTTTTGTAAAACGTATGCTTAACCTTGGGATTAGGTGTCAAAGCGGACCCTGAACTCTCTTTTAGGAGATGAGCGTTTTTTCAAACCGCGATCCGCGTTTTCTAGAAGAATTACATTCTTCTTCAAATTCACGAAAATCTTCTTAAAGAGTCCCCTAATTGATGAAGTAGGAAGCGCGGTATCGTGGCGTTAATAGACGTCGTGTGCGCGATAATCTGTCGCGCGGTAAATCAGCGTCCACGGCGACCCCCGTATCGCACATCGCGGCAGGGCTGGTGATGTTGTATGGTGAATTTACACAAAATATATGGAGCACTCGACCCGAGAAATTGTAGGCATAAACAACATTTTAATTAGTTTATAGTACGTAGCAGGTTGTATATATCATTACGTTACGCACAAACAAGCGTAGCAGATCAAGAATCGAACTGGGTGTCTCTGGGTTCCCGTTGCATTCCGTATGCATCTCCACCACTGCTGCGCTAATTATGCTGCTGATTTGTTCCCTGTCACTCTAATCTTTTAGATCTTCTTCTGTCATATTTGAAAGGCATATTGCCTGCCAGATTTTAATAGTAACATTAAGTTGTTGCCTTAGTTGTTCCCTCATCTGTGATATCCAACTTTGAAGATTATTTAGGTATTTTTTTTAAGTAGAAAACGTATTTAAGTGGTGTGTATATTTTTTTATATGTCTTTTATTTCACACACCAAAGTTACGTACTGTCTTATCCTTTAAAATATCGAGAGAACATTCACTTTCAATATCAATCCCGAATTCCCGAAGTTAAACGAAGACTGCAGAGTCGTCATTTATCATAAAACATATTTTCTATCCAAGTCGACTTGGCCCCGCCGTTGGATCCACTCCAACTTGTCAATAAGTATCTGAAAATATGGATTTCATATTTGAAGTAAATATGCTGCATGAAGTTTTGAATTGGGACTGCAGTGGATGTGGCATTGAAGGTGTCAAATGCACGGGCCGTAACGAGGAATGACATCTTTGTAGGTAGCTTTGCGGGGCTATGAACTTGTTATGTGCTTATATCGGCTTATATTTCAGTCTGAGTATGACGTCAAGTTTTGTATTCGGTTATAAATTTATCAGGCACTTGCAGTGCCCACTTACTGATTTAAAAAATGTTGAGCAAGTTGTTATGCCAGCCCTAAATGTCTTGCGTATTATTACATGTTACATATTCCTTTTTATTAAGACTTCGGCTCCCAGGCACGTCCGCGTCTCTTACATCATAGCTTTGGTTTAATTATTTAAAACATTTCACATCACTACTGCGCTAGCTGCAAAACTACTTTCTTTTGATTTTGCAGTTCAATCCATAATTAGAGACACTGAAGGTCAGCTTTTGTTAAGCCCTCTTCAATTGGAGCTATCTAATAAAGCAATGCGAATGTTGGCTTGATACAATATTACGAACTCTAGAAGAAAACTGGCTTTAAAAAACATTAACCACTCAAGGGTGATTCTTTTGGCAATTTCATCTGTACCATCTTGCTTTAACGTCATATCTAAACTGCCACATGAATTTGTACAACAAATGAAAGCGACAAGACTAAAATTCAAGGTGTTCAGCTACGTTTGAGTTCAACTGTACCACAGAATGTTTGTAATAAAAATATTCTACGAGTACTTTAGCCAGCCCTACAGGTCGTGCGTGTTATTGAATTTTGCATATTCCTCATATCGAGGCATCGGCTCCCAGGCGCGCGTCCACGCCGCTTATACCAAAGCTTTGATTTAATGCATCTGATTCTTGCAGTTTCCAAACAATACACAACGCAGTCATTATTTCGGGCCAGTTTTTATAGGAATACATTCAGTTGGTTATTCCAGTTTTTACAAGCAGCCTAAGAACATTACGAAATTTATTTTTATAAAAATCTTAGGCGTGTAAATTTTAAAATGTTAGTCTAGATATTTTGGCAAAATGCCTTTTATATATTTAAGCTCACTAAGAACTTCGCCTGAATCTTTGCAAAGCAACTGATATTTTTCGCATGAAACTGTCCAAAGACAGAACCATTCTTTACCATACTGATCACAACAGAAATGAAATCATCCATGAAAGGAAATCAATTGAACATTCATATTTTACGTAGCAGTACGAGGGTGACATAGTGGGGAAATGTAGACGCATTTAGATAATTTGAACTGGGACGAGTATTAACACAGAGAGTAATACAGAGGAAAGCTTTTGCCCAGCAGACTTTTTTTAGTCACGCCCGTGTTCTGGAGGGGTAGGCAGAGATCACAGATTACCACTTGCTACGATCTGAACAAACCTTTCTCACTTCATTCACTCTCATGACATACCTAGTAAGCTATTAAAAAGGCACTGTAAAATGTGAATGGCTTCGTGTTTTAAGCCCGCTCGAAATACGAACAAAATGTATAATCGCCGTACAGCAACCAGTATTGTCTTTGGCAGTATTTACTCGTTTATCTCTGACTTAATCGTTAGTCAATTTGTCTTTATCTATGTCAGAAGTAAATCGATTCCGCTCGACAAAGGCACTCCCGGCATGACAGTTGCAGGCAACAATATGCTGTTATCAGGTAGGGCTGCCCGTGGCTCGATTCTGTTGACAATCGAATAATTTATCGATATATTATTTTTTGTTATTTTCTCAATTAAATCCACACCAGGATATGACATTAGATGAAACGAATGCAAATTAAGAATTTGTAAACTCAACAAGTAAGAAATAGTACGATTATTTTAAAAATAAATAAGGAAAACAAGACAAATACAGGGAGAATAACTTTCGACGCAACGTACAATTTTGTATGAGAACGAACAGATCTTCTCGCTCCTACTGGTTTAAGTTGAAACAACTGACACGACTTGAGAGAGAACAGTATCGTCGGAAAAAATCTTAAAAGTAATAAGGCCCTATCGCTGAGTTATGCTATGTTGTCAGGGTAATTTTAATATATTTCTTCACTGAGCTATTCTGATATACTTTTTTCTTCATTATGGACTGTATAAGCACCGGTCATCAGCATCATCCTCATATCAGCTAGAAGAAGTCTACTGTTTGACATAAGCCTTCTCGAAGGAGTGCCTCTTACCCTCTAATAGAAATTAAAAGCGATTACTGGTACTTTGGCCGCAGAGTGGGTTGGACAAGGTGGACTGATGACCTGGTAAAGGTCGCGGTAGCCCGTTGGATGCGGGTGGCGCAGAATCGGTCACTGTGGCACACTTTGGGGGAGGCCTATCTCCAGTAGTGGACGTCTTTCGGCTGATATGATGATCATGATGTAGCATATCCTGGGGTCCCAGACAGACGCACAGATACACAGAGACATATTTTAAACTAATGTCAATCCTCTTATGTGTTGAAAAATATTAGGGGCCTGTGTGTTAATGACGATGAGAGCTATACTATTCATTGAAAGTCTATCGTTGCTCGTTGGAATATTTCCCTGCAGTGGCTCGCCTGGTAGCCACGGCGGCATCACGACTCGCTATTTACGACCCTGTCGCTGATACCAAGTATTATTTATGTCTCTTTTTCCTATTCCTTTTGCAATCGGTTGGAATTGTTTCGGTTTCCGAAGCGTTTCGCGTTTTTGCACGATGCGGAGTTGGTTTGAGGCAAATTTTTAGATTTCTGTTAGGAAACCCTCATACTTACTGTTTTCACATAATCGAGTCTTGGTGCAAACAATAGTACAATTAGTACAGTTGCCATCAGATTTATCGGAGCGTCCAAAGTGCTCACAAATATCTGACGTCTATAGAGACGTCAGATATTTGTGTTTATTGTGTCACTAATACCTCAAAGGGAATATATTAGTAATAATTAGTATTAAAGCAGTGGAAACATATAAATAAATATACATCAAATTCATTTTAAATGCTAAATATTATATTCGTTAATTACCTAAGATATTTGTGAGCACTTTGGGCGCGCCGATATATCTGATGGCGACTGTCCATTGTAATGCCTAAGATTAAACAAAGATGACCGTCGTCATTTGAACCAATCGTCGATGAATATTGATTTGAAATAAATGAATGCCAAGATCATAACTGTTTATATGACAATACTTAACCCACTAAAAATTAGTAAAACTGAAGAACATGAATACAAGATAAATAATCAAAAAGCATAATGCGTGATTTGATTATACAAGAAAGCATATTGTGACACGTGGCGGTTATCACTAGCGAGCTGAACACGTTTTGCTTTATATTGGCGAATTGATTTCTTCGCCGAAGTAAGTCTGGCCCCTAATTCGCCATACTTTTTGGGTTCGCCAAGTAAAGGTCACTGGATTGCTTCGTTACATATCGACCAGGCAATGTATGTCAAATTGTCTTTGTATGGGTGATCACGTAATCACGTAAAATGTGAAGACAATTTGACATACATTGCCGGGTCGATATATGAAAAGTCATAAGCACACTAAGTTAACTCAACTGTCATTATTCCATACAAAAGTGACATTTGGATCTACCTGACGTACGCACGCTGCGTTACGTGATCGACCTACTGGTGACAATTTTTAAGTTGAAGAAGTACTTAGATGTGCGTTCAGTATATGAAAGAAATGCTCCGCAAGAACAGAGATGGAAGTTTTAGTGGAGAGAATTGCCACATACATGACCCTGTCATCCTTATGACTAAATATGTACCTAGTTTGCAGGTATTTTCACGATAAAAAAGGTAAAGTTATTGTTTAGTGTTATGCGGCGCGGCCTGTAGCTGGATACGCACGTATGTTACCATTAGGTCGGGGATACAATGAAGGTGGCAATGAAATTTGTAACCGAATTTTAAGAAGAAGATTCTCAGCTATTTTATGATTATAGTCGGCAGTGTAGCATACATGACATAGATTATTACACAGAAAACCTGACGTTTCACGCAAATTCTGGCATAAAATTTATGACGATCAAACTTTTCCCTTATAATTTTACGCTCTGCCTATCTCTTTCTCTCATCGGAGTGTCTGTGTTCCTCCTGAAATGTCTCCCCGGTTGCATCCTCAGTTAGGTGCTTCGAAGCCTGGGCCCAGCTATACGCTCTGCCTATGCCTTCTCTGGACGAAATTCTTCAAGAAAGAAGTGAGCAAGTTTTTGAAGACCTGGCAACGTGCATGTGCGACATCTTAACACACACATGCTGTAAAGCTATTATATCATTAATAGCTACAGTACTGGACAATGATGATCACCTTCGGGTTGATTTAAAGTTACTCATTCTTAAACTTGTTTTAAGATGTTAATAATAACATAATGACATCAGATCATTTCTGATTCTGATTCTGATCAGCTGGTTAAAAAAAACCTTTTACCAAGCCCTAGAGTCGAGCTAGAATTAGACGAAGAATAATTATAACATTTTCACGATTTTACAAACTAAAGGTGATATACAGGATGAAATAGTATTCACCGTTCAAATTTTGGGAGGTGGTTCGGTGGGTTCGGGTGATCGAGATGACCCACCGAATCACCTCCCAAAATTTGAACGGTGAATACTATTTCACCTTGTATGTATTTTATTTATTGAAACGTTGTTGCACAGTAAATAAGTTGTAAAGCCTTCTCTACCAACTAACTACAGGTTTCATTTATAAAAGTCTGTTCTGAATATTGCAGGTGACGCTAGTATCCTACTTGGAGGCGTTCGGGTTCACTTTGGGCGAGCTGGCGCGCGCCTGCCAGCGCGGCGTGGCGGCGTCCTGCGGGGTCACGCGCTCGCCGGGCTCCAAGTTCGACCAGCTCATGTTGCAGGGCGACCAGGTACGTGGCGGCGTCCTGCGGGGTCACGCGCTCGCCGGGCTCCAAGTTCGACCAGCTCATGTTGCAGGGCGACCAGGTACCTGGCGGCGTCCTGCGGGGTCACGCGCTCGCCGGGCTCCAAGTTCGACCAGCTCATGTTGCAGGGCGACCAGGTACGTGGCGGCGTCCTGCGGGGTCACGCGCTCGCCGGGCTCCAAGTTCGACCAGCTCATGTTGCAGGGCGACCAGGTACGTGGCGGCGTCCTGCGGGGTCACGCGCTCGCCGGGCTCCAAGTTCGACCAGCTCATGTTGCAGGGCGACCAGGTACGAAGCCCCACCCGCGAACCCGGCGCTTAGAATAACTAACCAATGTTCGGACGCTGTTAGAGGTTCTGGTAACGGTTTAATACTTGTGATCCAGCCTGCCTGTCTAAAACAAATGTTGACTAAAGTATTTATTCCGTCAAATGACGTCGTATCCGACGAATTGTTCCTGGGATGTTTAAACGGCGCTAGTATTATATCACGAAAAATTATATCACGAACGACTTTATCACGAAAACTTAATCTGAACTAAACAACAACTTATATCCCTAACATAGTTCTTAAGGTTCTCTATACTAACAAAATATGGATCAAATGGTCTGAAATAAACGATTTTTTTTTTTACTTAAACTGAAACAATTTGGCCGCTACTGTGTCTACTCTTAGATCAGTGATTGAAAAAGTACTGGCGTCTAAACCGAGAGCTCCCCACTTGTCCCGATCCGGTGCCATTGCCAGCCAATTTTCACTTTACAGTCTGTGCTGCCCGACTATGTCGCCATTATCGTGGTAAAAAACCAAACGCCCAGCCAGTGTGCCCCCAACACAGCCTGCCGACGGGTACAACGCCTCTTCCATGTCTCGATCACCGGCGGATTTATGGGCACCGCCTTAATTGCAGCCCATCACCACAGCCGTTTCAATTTGTCCTGTCTGGCCGATGTGAGTTTGTGACCTTCAGGCTGAAGTTAATAAGGCTTGAGAGTTTAAAGCACAACAGGGTTCACAGGTAAGTTTCCTAACAGCTCAAGAGCAATGAAAATGGATACAGGTTTTGCAAAAAATCCGTATTTCTACTTTTATGATATTTTCGATACCGGGGTTCTGAGGTTACCAGACATACAAAACAAAGCTATAACCTGACAGACTTTTCGTCTTTTTAATATTAGTTAAGATAAGAAAGTGTTGTTAAGATAATCTGATCATTCTTAAAATATTATTACAATATCCTGGTCGTGTTCTCTGAGTTAAAAAAGGAATCTGCATACAATAGCCACACATAGATCAACTGTTTGATAAAATGGCTTCTAGTTTGTGTATGCATCTTAAATTCTTTTATTTCCTTAGAAAGGGGACTGGTAATAAATATTATTACTTTAGATGAGACAAAATAGGGATTCATCCGGAATTAATCACTCGATTAAAAAAAAACTTTCACCGCTATACTTACATAATATACAATGGACCTTCGGTATAGAATTTGGTTATAGTTCATCCCGGCTTCGCTTACGTTCTGCGTGAAACGCGAGCGGAGCCGCGCGCGCAGCAGCTAGTCTTAACTTACGTGCTTTAGTTTCGTCCAACAGACATGGGCGCTTCTATAACCAGAGCTTGTACGATTTAACTCTGTCTTCTAAAAGGCCATGCAGCACACACCTAGCAGTTCCAGACAGCAATACATACGTTTCATTCTAATTCTAACTATATCAAGTTGTTGTGATATATTGCTTCGTTTGACATGTGCTTGACATAACCATGAATCCCAACTGTCTAGTTCTTCACAAAAGATAACCTGAATCCCGTAAAATTAGCGGTCATCTCGCTCCCGCGCACGTTTTATTGCGCAATAAAGAACAATTCTCGCTCGGCCTATCGCTGCGCTATCGCAACAAATTGCAGGTGATGTATCACCGGCCGTTACTGCGGCGGCCATCTTTGTTCGACATAGAGGACAGTCTTCAATGTAAAGGAGAAGAAAACAGGTGGGAGCGTTATATTGTGACCGGATTTAGCCAAACCTGAATGGGGACTTAGTCTGAGTTGAAGCGTCTAAATTGTTTTTATGAATGATTCTGGAAATAATTCTTTAGCATTTGGATCAATTGTTGGATGAATTAATTTTGCAAAAAAAAATGTGGAACAAGCATTAACTGTCGACTGTATTTTTTTGAAAAGGACACATTTTGAACATTAGTTTTCCTTCAAACTGTTTGCAAACGATTTTCAGCCAATTGCTGGTATACTTTTGATATGTATGTTTACTTATTTAATTGTCATAAAGGATATTTACACGGCATTACTGACAAACCTATACGCCGAGAAGCTAAATTAACACATTAAAAAAAAATATAGCAATTGCAGAAGGACTTTGCATTGAAAACCATCTTTATGGCCCCAACATCGCGGAAATCCTTGACATTGCGTACTTGCACTCCTTGACTTGACAAAGCTAAGTATTTTAAAAGCCCGCAGGAGTTCGCATGTTCATTAAAAGTAAGGCGCACATCGAAGACAACCCTGAGATCTTTAACTGAAGAGACGGGAACTATTATCTCATTTCCAAGCTCATACTGTGCAAGTAGGGGGGAAAAGCCGCTCGACTATACGTACATACGTAACACTTCAAATGATTGAATAGAAGCTTATTATTAACACTCCATTGAAGTACCGACTCAATGTCTTCCTGCAAAGAGTTGCCATCTTCCCTACGCTCTACCCCATAAATTAGTTTCAGGTCATCAGCATACAGCCGACTTTGTGAGTGCTTGCTGACCGAAACCAAGTCATTCACCATTAATCCGATATAGGAGAGGACCCAAATGGAACCCTGGCATATGCATGGCCCTGGCTCGGGAAATATGGCATATAAGTAAGTTTAAAAGTTAAACCTGTCGTGTTTGGGCTCATTGGAACCCTCTCAGTGAGTAGATGATAACTATGCAAGAAAAAGGATAGTCTGCAATAAAAGCTTGTACCGAAAGTGTTTTTTTTTTATTTTTGTTAGAAACTTATTCATGCTTTCCAGTAGAACCTCACTTGTGCCATTCTCTAATTACCCGTCCACCAAGCACCGCGTAATACAAGCAGACATTCCCGTCTCCAACCAACTAATATCCACCCTAGATTACCCGGCCCGACCGCGCCGGCCGGATTTTATCGCTCCTTCGACCCATTAAACCAGCCATAATGAAGTTTCCTCGACGGATAATGCACTGGAGCATTACACAATGATTTACAGGGGCACAATAAAAAGAATTTAAGGGATGACCCGCTGTAATGGCCGAGCGTCGTAAAAGAATGTGCTGTATTGCGGTTTAGTGGTGCCTAAAAGAGATGGTAGTGATTCGGACGTCTTTTGATGATCTCGGGAGAATGCACTTGCAAGTAACAATCCAAAATATTGTTGGTTGTAAATCAAATATCAAGAAAGCGTTCACGGTACACTGCTGGAATTATATGGCAATAATAATTTATTCATACTAGAAGCTTTGCCTGCCATTTTTTTGCAGGCGCTTTCATTCCTAAACAAAAATTGTATAAAATTTGTATTTCGTTTTCTTTTCGTACCGTCTACCTCATCTCAGCATTATCCCTATTGCATATTTATGGAGGCTAGGCTCTACTGGGTTATCTCTTCTGCCATGCCAATTCTTTGCATTTGATACCTGTTGTTGTAGTTGTTTTAGTTTAGAATTAAAAACGTCTAATAAGTTATTTTTACTGTATTGATGCTGCATGTAGGTAGGCCTACATTACATATCACCTGGTATTTATATTTATTTCTCTCTCGTCTATCCAAATAGTGTATTAGTATAGTAGTTTATATATTAAATTGTATGACGTTTCCGTGAGTCACCAACGGTGCTGGCTGAAAATCAGCGCTGTAGGTCTCTTAACACCTCAGCATAATGCTGAGCCAGTGTCCGGTTCACTGCCGCAGAGACACACTTTTTTCATGTTTTATGTGCTTTTCTTGTTTATTTTATTATTTAATATGTGTGTCCTGTGTTTGTGAATAAATATATCTTTCTTTCTTTCTTTATTTCTATTTGCGCATTCGATTAACAGGTGGACATTGTTAATAATTTGCTATTATGTGAACTAGTTAGTAATTAGAGGAGAATTAAAATGCATGTGCATGATTTAGAATTACCTAAAATTAAAACGATAATATTAGGTTTTAGGAAGAAATTGTATGTATATGCATTGGACTCGAATGTACATTTTCACAATTTTGACATTTTGAATTTTAAACTTGTAGTTTTAAGAAATTGCTATGCTCAACAGAGCTCATGTTTAACTGTACCTAGCTTTAAGACCTATTATTATACTAACATGAAACGCAATAAATTATGATTATGATTATGATTAGGTAATCTAGAGGTTCAGGATCATTTACAGACCTTATTTTTTTTTAATCAGGTTAAGGACTTATTTTATTGTGAATCATTTGGATTGACGTGTTACCATTACTTGTTAATGCTAAATTACTTAAGGCCATCACACTACCGCGGCCTGCGGTGACTGTCAATAGTAAACTCGACGATAACCTGTTGTTACGCCTCTCACAGTCAGGGGCGGCCTGGCGGTCAGTAGTAAACTTATCATTAGCTGTCAAATTCACTATTGACCGCCACCGCAGGCCGCGCCAGTGAGTTGCAGGCTTAACACGTTGTTCGTTCTTCTTCCGTCCGCGAACGTGTTATCTAATGAAACCGTTTTGGTAGCTTCAGACCGCATGGGACATACGAGCTTTTAAACCTCTAATTTAAATCTCCAATAACACATTCTCTTCACACTTCACAGCGCTAATACCGCGTCAATAGATTTAATCTCAATGACAATGAAAACTCGGGTTTAATTCGAGCATTGATGGGGCTTGTATCAATTTCGGAGCTCAGTGGGACTTGGCCCCCTGGTGGGTTCTTTAAGCTCCCTCATGTCGGCTGATACTGGGATCATGTAGATGGGACAGTGCTTTGGCAATCCCACATTTTATACCATTTGAATATGAAAAAAGTTCCTGGCAGAATACCAGCGATGTGGCTTGCCACATCAACGCTGAGCCAGCGCCATTTCTCTGCCACGACACATGGCTTCTTTTAGAATGTTTTTTTTGCATGCTTGCTTTGCTTTAGATATTTATATTATTATTATTTTCTTTCACCTTCATTGTTTAAATTTTGTATTGCCAATGCCATGTATGTTGTGGGAATGAATAAAGTTTTAATCAATCAATCTATCAAATATCTTCAATCCATACTAATATTATAAATGCGAAAGTGTATGTGTGTTTGTTTGTCTGTATGTTTGTCCGTCTTTCACGGCAAAACGGAGCGACGAATTGACGTGATTTTTTAAGTGAAGATAGTTGAAGGGATGGAGAGTAACATAGGATAGTTTTGATCCCCGTAATCATCCCCTAAGGGTGTGAAATGGGGGGGGGGTAAAAGTTTGTATGGAGCTGCGATATAAACGAGTTCCACGCGGACGGAGTCGCGGGCAGAAGCTAGTACTTCATGAAATGAGCTGGTTGATGATTAATGATATTATTCTATGGATGGAACATAATAATTTGCATATAAATATTAATAAAACCAAGTGTATACAATTCCACTCCTATAATTCAAATAAAATACCTATTACAATTAATTACAATAAAAACCAAGTTGACGAAGTAAACTCAATTAAATTTCTTGGATTAACTATAGATGAACATCTTAACTGGAAAGACCATGTTGAATATATAGCGAATAAATTAAATCGTTTTGTGTTTGCCCTCAAAAGATTAAGAGAGACGGTTTCTTTGGAAGCTGCACTAACGGCTTATCATGACTATGTGTCCTCGGTTCTCTGTTATGGCTTGATTTTGTGGGGTAACTCTGTAGAGTATGATAGAATCTTTATAATTCAAAAAAAATGTATCAGGGTGATGTGTAATGCCTGGGTGAATGATAGTTGTGTCCCTCTATTTAAAAAACTAAACATTTTGCCTCTGCCATGTTTGTACATACGGGATATATGTATGTTTGTCAAAGAACATCCCGAATACCTCAAATTACGGAGTGAAGTCATAGAGAGACGAACAAGACCACATCTTATGTCCCTTCTGTACAAACCTCGCAGTCACAAGGACATATACAAAAGAAATGTATTTAATACAACTATAACTATTTTTAATAATTTACCAAATGATTTAAAAACATTATCGGGGAACATATTTAGACATAAATTGACGAAATGGCTGATGGATAAATGTTTTTACAGTGTAAGGGAATATCTAAATTATAAAAATCTACTGACATCTTACTGACTGATTGTATCTTATTATTATCATTATTTTTAATTCAGTGACATCTATCAATATTGTATTCTAGCGTAATTTATTAAGTATTTGTACACATGCTTGCATGTTGAATACAAGGACATTTTATACTGTAAAACCTTTTATAACTGTATTCTGACAAATAAAAACTTCTGATTCTGATTCTGATTCTGATTCTGATTCTGATTCTGATTCTGTTGATTCCGCCGACAAAAAATGGGGATGTTATAAGTTGTATGTGTATATCTGTCTCTGTGTGTCTGTATGTCTGTATGTGGCATCGGAGCTCCCAAACGGATGAACCGATTGGAGTGAGTTTTTTTTAAGAAAGTCTTGTCTGTCGAGATCTCAAGCAATCATCGAAAGCTTTGCTAAACTCTACTCAGCGAGGTCAAGCCATTTAATAGATATAAGTAATGAAATACATAGAAAACATCCAAGACTCAGAAACAAATATTCATGCTACACAAATATTTGCCCTTACCGGGATTCGAACCCAGACTTTCGGCTTAGTAGGGTCACTATACTCACTATACACCGGCCGTCGGAATATACACTCAGAGGCAATGAAAACGGGTCACTTCCCATGGATTACTTTACAAAGTGACCCGTTTTCATTGCCTCTGAGGTAGCGTACCTTCATAGTTCACATTGGGAATTACACTCAGAGGCAATGAAAACGGGTCACTTTGTAAAGTAATCCATGGTAAGTGACCCGTTTTCATTGCCTCTGAGTGTAGAATGTAAAGATCTCTCCACTACCTTACTACGGAGTTTAAAGATGTGAACTTTAGTATCTCTTCTACTTAGTCTGTGTCATATTTCCATGAACGGGACCCCCGGGGTCACCCCGCGGGATTTGAACCTAATACCCTGCATTATTTACTGATTTGGAACCCAGCTGACTCTGATGCAGGTCCTTAATACTCGGCGGGAGCAATGCTATTTAACACTACATAGGTACGTCATGCCTGCTCAAAGGGGTAACAGAACATTCAGATTCAGATAATTTATTCATAAATGTGCATTTCATTTATTTGTCAATTTAAAAAATACACAGCTTCATACATATATAGGTGGTGTAGTGGTAAAATAGAGTGCGATTTGTCTAATAAAGAAGTATATTTGACATTGTATGATTAAACTTTTTGTAAAATTTGTAACTTCCTTATTTAAGTGCAAGGTGCTAGGGTCAACAATTATTCAAAAAATTCAAAATTCAAATATTTATTCTGTAAGTAGGCCTCATTCAAGGGCTGTTCATATGTCAGAGCTTACAATTTCAATTAATCAATTAACATTAAATGACAAGAATACATGCTCATTGCATGCATGCATGCATGGGCATTGAAAATTGATTGTTCCTGCAGCTGTCAACACGGCGAATCCTCAAACATATCAAGGGTCGGCAACGCACATGTTACTCCTTTGGAGTTACATGCGTCTATAGGCTGCGGTGTCCGCTTACCATCAGGCGGGCCGTACGCTTGTTTGCGACCGTCGTTGTATAAAAAAAAAAAAAAAACAGACAATAGCTGAGCACATGTTTGCCGAGAGATGTGTAGTCTCCGGCTCCATTATATTACAATCTTCATATTCTATAATAAGGAGAGAGAGAGGAGGTTGCACGAGCGAGTAAGAAACGTAAAAGGGTTATACAGAGATTGTATTCCTGTATGACAGTAGTCGTTAAGCCGAGTTAGAGGCCTTCGGGCGGCTTAAGAACTTCTAACAGTCGAGTTGCCCACTCACTTGACAAAGGGGGGACAGCTGTTACTCGCGTCCGCAGGAGCTACCTAACACAACCCTGCACGTGTCCCCTGGGTGGTACTAAAGAGTGACACACTTTAAAGGCTAAAATAATGTATGCCATACGATTAAATATATAAATTCCTGTGGATGTCCACAGTAATACCTACATCTCCATTTGTTATTTGTAAGTTGTGATAATTAAGTCTAATAATCTGTTTTCGCGGCGTATTAGTCGCTGTAATGCCGTGTAAACAAATAAAATAATACATAAATAAATTTGTGTACCCTTTACGTTGCCCACTTGGCAATGTAGCCACCTCTCATAATCCGGATAATCATAATCCACTTCATAATAAAGTTACCTAATTTTAAATAGTCATCATGTTGAATTAAAAAACTTGTACAAGCATAATAGGTATGACCCCGAATATACAATAAACTGCCAGCAAATATTTTGAAATTAGAAAGCGATAAAGAATTTAAGACTGCGTTATATAACTTTTTAGCATCCAAAGCCTATTACTCCGTTCAAGAATACCTTAATGACCTAAATTCTTAGTTTAGCAACTTGCATGCGATACACACGACATTCATATATATTTGCATGTCCTTGTGACCAAACATGTAGCTCTGTATATTATTGAACCACCTATTTGTACCATGTTTAAGCGAAGAAATGACTGATTACTGATTACTGTATTTTATCATGTTTTTTTAACCCCCGACGCAAAGAGAGGGGTGTTATAAGTTTAACGTGTCTGTGTATCTGTCTGTGGTATCGTAGCTCCCAAACGGATGAACCGATTTGAATTCGGTTCTTTTTATTCAAAAGCTGATGTGATCCCGAGTGTTCTTAGGCATGTTATATAAAAATCTGTTCAGCCGTTTTTGAGATATTGGACTTTAAAATGAAAATGTCGGGGGTTTTTCAACTTTTCTAAGTTGTAGTTACATATTATTTCTACTAATAAAACCTATTGCAAACGAGATCGTTTTTGAGGATATACGAATAATTTTTAGACTTTAAACTTTCGAGCTATAAAATATAATATGGGTACCTTAGGGTTATTAGTAAAACGTATAGATAATAATTAATATGTATAATTATTTTTTTTACTCTCGTTCGTATGACCTTTTGTTACGAACATACGGCCAGTCAACACAAAAAAGAAGAACCACTTGAAATTGAAAAGGTACCTTGTACATAATTTCAAAATGTATTTCGGTGTAAAATTGAAATATAAAAATATTGAAAAGCACAGTTTGATATCTTCAATTTAATCCGCTTAAAACCCCGCTCTCATCGAATTTTGGATGAATCACGTTTTCGAACAAAAGTTCGCTCGATGATCGATTGTTAGCCCTGACGCAGCGCCTCTGTTGATTTTTATCTTATTTCGATTAAAAATTACACCTGGAAGCATTGAGGTTTTTTTTTTATTTATTTCATAAGAATACCTATCATTCAGGGGTTAATTTCGAGTCTGGGTGAATTTTTGGCTCTCCTTGTATTGTAGGTATGTATAACGTCTGTGTTTGCGTAACGTCTCAATTTGTGTGGATTATAATCAGCGCAGAAGAACAGCGACTTTTCTATGTCGCAATGGTGGCCAATAAGCATATGACTTGCTTGAGGCAGGCAGACACCATACTCAATGTCGCATGCGAAGAGGAATCAAAAACGCATTGGCGATCCTTTATTGATTGAAGAATTCTTTGTGTCGATAGCTAGAGACAAATTACAAGCCATCTACTCTGAACACGGTTCCACCTCGGGCTCTAGAGAACTATCTCACCCGCATTGACCAAGTAGTGCTGATGAATTATTAAAGTTATACAGTGTGTGGCCTGGAACAGGAGCAAATATTTAAAAGGACGCTTCCTTAACCGTAACCCCTCAATTTTCTTTAATTTCGTTTTTAATTCGGTGAAATGTTGGTCTCATGTTATGACCTCCTAGTAATGTATCTTAGCACCACGAGATCATAGCACAGCAGTCAATGCAGATTTTGAGGTAACATCATACTGTAATGAGTCATAATAGTTTTTGAATTTTTGTTTTTAAAATATATTTTTATGGATTTAAATTTTGTTCTTTTTAGAGTTTTTGTTAAATGAAAAAAAAACTACTTGTGTCACCCCAGAAGAGTAAAAAATACACATAAACTTTAAACAAACTTTTTTTTTTTTTTTCAATTTAAACCCCCTGGTAAATTGCTCAATACTATACCGTTTAATTATTTGCTCCTATTCCAGGCCACACCCTGTATAACTGCCGTCTTCTGTTCTTTCACAGTTGGGCGGCAGTTCATACATTCGAGCGACTTCAATGTGACTTCAATGTATGGGCAGCCGTTCGTCGCCCCACTGCCCGCTGGCGTCCTGACCGCGGCCTTAAAACAGGGCCTAAATAGCTTATCAGTAGACACTAGACTAGAATCAACATCATATCACCGAAATACGTCTATTGCTGGACATAAGCCCCCCCTAAGGAGTTCCACAATGACCGGTCCTGCGCCGACCGCATCCAGCGGACTCCCGCGACCTTTACCAGGTCATCAGTCCAGCTAGTGGGGGGGGTCTACCCACGCTGCGTCTTCTGGTACGTGATCGCCACTCGAAAACCTTTCCATCCCAACGGACATCGGTTCTGCGTGCAATGTGCTCCGCCCACAATTCGGATGTACTATATCGGTTACCTCGGTTCTGCTGCGGATAGCCTCATTTCTGATGCGATCATGCAGATAAACTTCCAACATGGCCCCCCTGCATTGCCCTGGGGTGACTGAAATGTATAAACCATAACAAATTCGTCAATAAAAATAATAAACCAACACAAACAGCGATCTTAACGCTCCTCAGTATTGCCAACTCTTAGTCACAACACAATCAGCGAACGAAAAAACCAGAGAATGCGAGCTCCTTACAAACTACCCAAACACGTGCCTAAAATCCATTATGCGCATGTTCGAACTGAACGGCTGCCTGGCATCGTTTTGACACCCCGCCCCCACCCCGCATCATGGCAATGGCACCCATTCTGTGGGGTCATTTTGCGGCGCTACTAAAAACCATAGAAGTCTAAGTAGACTTCTATGGTTTTTTCGTTCGCTGGTCACAATACAAACAACACTGGCCTGATGCTATTGTAAGTTCATGCATAGGTCCTGGGGGCAAACCAGGGAGGCCCTCCCGACAATCAATCCCGGATTGTCAAGGAAGCTAAAATAGCTAAAGAGGCCGGCACTTCGTCTCATGACAGGAGCCATAACTGGTCATGCACTACTAAACAAACACCTTTTCACTCTAGGTATTACAGACAGTCCTCTCTGCAGAGCCTGCATGGAAGAGGAAGAGACAGCCGCCCACGTCATCTTGACGTGCCCTGGGGTGGCAGAATACCGGGCAAAACACCTCGGAACACCGGGGTCGCTACCGGAGGCCGTCGGCAACGTAAAGGGTTTGCTAGGCTTCCTGGTGGAACTGGGTTGGCACGAATAACAGTAGTGCCAATAACCCATACGCAAAATAGGCGCTATTATGACGTCGAGTTGCGGAAACCAAGCCCGCGTACACCTATAACCTATAACCTATAGGTCCTGGGGCTAGTCTCTATTCTGAAGAGGGGCTACTAAGTACAGTCACCGCAGCCGTCGACAGTTTTTAACACAATGTAGCCATAGTGATAATAATTATACCTAACTCGCCACTGAGAACGCGCCACACCACCTACCTACTGAGCAAGTACATACCTCCCCAAGGATAGCTCACAGGACAGCCCGCGAGTTTTGTAGCGACGAGAGAGACTATCCGTCTTTCTAATTAGAACGCTTAGAAAGAATCATATACAGGGTGGAATCTTGAACGTGATCCAAAATAGCAAAATGTGAATCTATCCATGATTCTGAGCAACTTTTATTATGGGACCAACTTTGTGTTATGCCAAAAAAATCCAACTATTTCATTAACTCTGCTCATTTTAGACTGACAAGAATGTATGAACAGGTGTGTTTTTTTTGGATGTATAGTCTATGACGCCGCGACACTGCTCGTGGTCTCTCCTGTTAATAGCCGTGCAGTTGTTGCAAATATGAGCGAGATGACATATCGCTGCGTAATAACCTCAGACCATATAATACTATAGAGCGGACAAGCCGCTGGCGACTGTGTCGCACATGTGAGCTCATTGGGCATACTCCGCCGTCCGTTGTCCACCGAGAAAGTTCCGTTTCTTTCCAAAATGCCGAGTTGTGCAATAATTACTTGCAAACATCGCAGTGATTTGATTATTTTCCACACCAATGGGATCACTTTTCACAGTAAAATTAAATACTATTTATTTCAAATAAAACCACGAATTCAAGAACTTGCGACAGGCATATTCAATACAAATTGCGCGGCATGTCCGATCTCCTTATTTCCTATATCTGTGGTCATAACCATCTAATTTAATCCTCTTAGCTACACGCTACAACAGTACATAGCCAAGCAAATGCAATTGTAAGTTTGTGTATAGGTCCTGGGGCTAGTTCGGTCGCCGTAATTCCGGGCACAAAGACCGCCTGCCGCGCCGGAGATTAATATACACGTCACGTTCATTGAAGTGTACCTACTGGATGGATGTTGTCGCAATTAGCATCAATAATGAAGAGATTTTCCACACTGTAATTATGTAAAATACGAACGATATGCTTCAGCTTGGGCCGAAAATCATTAGTCCAGTGTCTGATGTCCCGCTGTCCGGCTCTTATCCTCTACAGGTCACACCTCTCAAGTTCTTAACCGATTCTCGTGAAGTTTTTTGAGCAGGTACTAGACGGTACAATAAGTTTCTGTCAAAAATTTCATTTTTGGTACAAGCTTTTATTGCCGACTGTATTTTTCTGTATACCATCATCAACTACTCATTGAGACGATTCTAACGAGCCCAAACACAACGGGGTTACGTCGGTTAAGTACTGAATTTCCATGGCCACCTTCTGTCTCCATCATCAGATCAGCTCGATGGTACCATAATATTGAATTGTCATCCAAACTTTACTTAGAACCAAAATTTCAGCTCAATCGGTCAGCGGGAAGTGAGTCAAATTTAACTTGCAAGATTTGATTACAGACAGCAACGGGACAGGTGAAAGTAAATAAAAGCTTGTAATAAAAGCTTGTAAAAAAGAGTTTTTTTATGTCGATCCGCTATACATAAAAATGTTTTTTTTTTAATGAAAGACAGACATGTAAGGTTGTACTGGTCAGAGAGCCAATAGTTTATACTAGATCGTTCGATCTACAAAGGCCACTATGGACAGAACAAAAGTTACGTTACAGTAGTTCTCACATTAAAAACTAATAAGGAACAATATTTAAGTTCACAAGGTGGACTGAGTAAATGTCGCGGGAGTTTGTTCAAGCAAATTGATAATTAATTACTGGTTTCATTGTATGTGAGAGAACATGAAAAGATAATGGACATGGGTTTTTTTATTTTATCTCAAACTCATATTTTATATAAAACCAGACACGTCAAAGTTTCATAGTTTCACAAATCTTTTGGTCACTTTTCAGTACTTTGAAGGACGATTTCTCCGAACAGGTTGAGTTTGGGCAGCTAAAAAAAAATAAGTGTCTGTTATTTTAGACTACTTTATAACATAGGTTTGTAGGTATGCAAAAAAAATGCAGTAAAGTTGTGTGATTTCCCGGTTGCAAAATTTTATTTACCAAGCAAATAAAGATTTATATAAATCCCTGACTTGGCTCTACGTAATATCTCACACAACTTTCGATGGAGGAGGAGTTTCGAGACTTGGTCTATATTTTTACATGGTATGATTTTTATGGGATAGGTTTTTAGAAAATGATCATAATCCCAATCCACCCTGAATTTGCCTGTTTGCGCAATAGTTATGGTCGACGAAGTCTCAAGTTATTAGCAGATTGTTGCTCGGAATCGAACCTCGCACGTCGCACAACCAGCGTGATTAAGAAGCAATCCGGATAATACGTATATTACGTGACACAATACGTCTTTGTTTCGGTCGTGTGGCGCCCGGGGCGGCGCGTGAGGCTGACACTGGCATTTCAGTAGCTAGGGATTGGCAGGTGCTTTGCAACAATATCGATGAAACGACAAATACAAATACCAATCCGTCTTTGCAGAGAAAATCGCTTGAGGGCCTCCGACACATGCTGGAATTTAAGAAAAGCTAGCGATACTATGCTACAATATCGATAAAAAAAAAAAAAAAAACAATAATAATACGCTCCATGGCCAATTTCGGCAATGGCGACTAGTCTGATCTCCTTAACAGTCGCTAGTACGCCCGTACGTGGCTAAAGATACGTCGTTGTCCTGCTAGGCTCAAATGGTACTGGGCGTCACGTTTGCAGTATGCACCCACAGAGGTGGGCTAAAATAGCTAAAGAGTGGATGCCATACGATGTGTAACGGCGCCTTTTTCGGCCGAAGAGGAGATGGCGGGATTAACTGGACGTCTTTTAAAGTGACTGGCCAGAATTGGCAATGAGTCGGGATAGTTGACAGTCTAGGGGGGCAGCAGTAGAAACCGCCGCTGACGACCGCTTTAGCCTAGTTAGTATTGACCCTGCCTACGAAGCAAGAGGTCCTGGGTTCGAATCTCGGTAAGGGCATTTATTTGTGTGATGAGCACGAATATTTGTTCCTGAGTCATGGATGTTTTCTATATATTTAAGTATTTATTCATCTATATAAATATGTTTATCGTCGTCTAGTACCCATAGTACAAGCTTTGCTTAGTTTGGGACTAGGTCGATTTGTGTAAGATTGTCCCCTAATATTTATTTATATATTTTTATTTTATTTAAACATAGGCTTATAAAAAAATCTCAAATTTTTTCTCAGGGTTTGGGGTTGAAATGATATGATCAGGGAACGCTGGGACAAAGAATTTATACAATTTTACTCGCTTAATAACTAGAAGAGATACTGTATGTTTATAACTGAAGTTGCACCACCGCCCACAATCTATCTGCTTTGCTCAAAGGTCGACTTGTGGAGAATGCTCCCGGCATTCAGTCCGCGTTGTGTACAATATTACATAAGTTTTTTTTTTGTGCAATAAAGATTAAACGAATAAATAAATAAGATTTAATATCGATAATCTAGTCCCATCCCTACGTGAAACGTCGGCTGACCGCGCCGCCCTCCGAATTTAACTGATTGCTTTTCTATTAGAGCACGGACTAGCGAGGGTCCCAGCTAACAACTTTGTTTGGGGATATTGTTCCCCTTTGTATCTAGTTGCTGTTACAATGTTCAACAAATTGTTAGCTAAGGATTTGGGAATTATCTGAGACACTTCGCATTCCTATTTGGTTAAAAGTGTATTGAAGTTAGTAAGGTTTTTGACCGTATCACCTGCCAAATATGGTAAAGGTTGTGTGTGGTTGGTCTGCTTCAGTGCGGGGATCTTCAAGACAGGAGAGTACAGGTTTATAAGAGGTCGGCAAAGCTTATTCTAGTCCTTGGGAGTCGCAGGCGTTCATAGACTATGACAATCGCTTACCGGCCGGCCGTACGCTTATATGCCGCTGACGTGGTGTAAAAATTATAGTGCGTTCAATATTAAATAGTTGGCGAAAGTACCGAAGATAATTCAGAAACAGAAGAAATGTCATCATAAAATCATAACTGTAAAACCACATATTTTAATTTCTTACTTTATCATCATCATCATCATCATATCAGCCGAAAGACGTCCACTGCTGGACATAGGGCTCCCCTAAAGAGTGCCAAAGTCATCGGTCCTGCGCCACCCGCATCCAGCGGACCCCCGCAACCTTTACCAGGTCATCAGTCCACCTTGCCTACCCACACCGCGCCTTCCGGTACGTGGTCGCTACTCGCTACTCGGTCGGATTTTTGGGCGTGAAGTCAAACGAGCGGCAAAACAGGCACATAACCTTACGAATACCTACCTTGACACTGTATATAGGTTTTCTATTCGTAATCAAATTTAAACTTTCGTGAGACATGTTTAAAATACAACTAATAAATCCACGTATCACCACAGACGACATAATTATTTCGGACTCTTCGGGAGTTCTTCTTGAGGATGAATTTTTTCGCGGCAATGTCGCTTGCATCGCCCGCGCGTGCTCTGGCTGCCGCGCGGCCCGTGACGCAGGCGCTGACAAGGTGGGGGGAGGGGGGCAGTCTTGTGCTGGAGTTAAAGTGTGAGGCTGCGGCAGGAGGGTGCGGTCTCCTCCGATAGACATTCAAATGACGATTTTCTATTCGTCATTCGTTTCTTCACCAATTAGATACAGTTAAATAATCGCATATCTCGGCCAGTGGAATCCATAGGGGTAATCACGTAACGTTTCGTACGCGCGTTAGGACAGTTTGAGTGTCATATTTCCATATTTGACATTTAGATCGCCCGAACGTGCGTGCGTACAATTCGTTACGTTACGTAATCAACCGCAGCTTAATGATTTATGTGTTCTCGTTGATGTTTCAGATAGTCAATGAAAATGGTGAAGATATCGAGCCAGACGAAAAGGGGGAAATTCATCTAAAGGGCAAAAGTGTTTTTAAGGTAATAATTATTGTAAAATACTCTGGTAATTATTGAGTATTTCACTGCTAATGGCAATTTGGGGTATATAAAGCACTGCCAATTTTACTAAAGCTGTGGTAGATGTTTATAAAAACGATATTTATTAATGTCATTGGAGACATCTCTGAATTAAGGGATAAGTTTAATAAGACACTGTACTCGTATTAGAGTCGGAGACACATCTTTCTTCAAACGGTTGCACAGGTCTATTTTGTCATTTAATGTATGATTTTCATGTCACTTACTGCTGTAAAATGTACGTATAATTGCTTTTGGGGATTGCGGCGTACTATCGGTCCGACTCGATTAGACCGATTTCCTCACGATGTTTTCCTTCACCGAAAAGTTCAAGGTAAATATTCCGTACATAAGTTCAAAAACCCATTGGTACGAGCCGGGATTCAAACCCACGACCAATTGACAGCCGCTTGCCTGAACCACTAGGCTGCCGTAATAGCTCTTACCGGTTCCGGAGATAACCCGTTACAAACAAACTTACATTTCCGCAGACTTTTCCACAGACTATCTCACAGAGTTTTCCACTATATCAGAAGTATTGATTGGTGTATGTTGCTTTGATTTATACGAAGTAAGCACCCAATTAGGTACCTCTTTAAAAAAAGTATATAAAACGTTTTTATTATACTTACCTCTAATTAAAACGGCTCCCCGTAGCGAGTTAGCGATCCGTGGTTCACTGAGCAAAGCGGGGTACCTAAGTATATCAAACTTGTAGTACTTGACTGTTCATGACACTGTAAAATGGACGTTATGTCATGAACATAAAGTTTAAATTGCAGTAACCACTGGAGATGAGAGATTTTCAATTTTATAAAGTGTTACATTGTTAAAAATCTTTTAAAAACCGCAAGCTTTGTCGGAACGCCGCGGGTATTGGGAGCGAGGTTTAGAAAACCAATTAAATGAAAATGGGAGCCCAATGGTATTCGGGGGGTGATAAAACATACTTACAACAGGTATATTTGAGGGGAAACACGACCCAGTGCACTGCTTTATCTAAATGAAATAAGCTCACTGCAAATTTTGTGGCGCCATTTCTCGAGAGACGGTCTTAAAGAACGGCAGTTCTGTTCGAGACATGTTGGTTTCAGAACGCTAACATCATAGGTACGGGCTTTTTGATTTAGTGAAGATGGCTATAAACGAAGAGCGCTGATCGATTTTAAGCCTCCCCTCTGGAGTCTTATATTTGAAAAGTAAAATTTTTCATGATGTATTTAGGTAAAGAATAACATGTCGTTTTAAAATGAGAACAATTTTCTTTTTATGGAGAGTCGCCTTGAGTCGATCTCGCTGGGGACTATTGAATAAAAGTTCCTAAAACTACTTATTTTAATTGTCAGATCAAGCTCGCGACTTATTGATATCACATTGGTATATTGATATGTCGATCCAAATTGTCTCCTCGTTAGCGATACCTTTTATTTGCCGACGATACGTTTTAATAAATTAATCAGTTAAATTGTAGCACTGTGTTGAAACGATGCTTAGAGTTGCTCAATACTGCTACGTATTCTTATAGGGATAAGGATTTAGAAGTTATCAGTTGGCATTACCTTGCTGGTCCTGCTTAGGTAAGTGTGCGGTGAATAATTCATAATTTTAATTAAACAGCCATTAACTGGATTTACTGGATACACCTTTGGTCAGCATAGCCCGACATATAGTGTATTCCTTACCTTATTTGGAGACTAAGATTTTATTCAAAGTTTGCTAGATTCGTGTTCTGGGGAATTAAGTCTTTTTTGGTGGGTGGCGCAGGACCGGTCATTGTGGCACTCTTTGGGGGAGGGTTATGTCCAGCAGTGGAAGTCTTTCGGCTGATATGATGATGGTGAAGTCTTTTTTATGTAAATTACGTTATTTTTATTTGGTAAAAAGGACCTTTCGATTGTGACATTGCTACAATGTCATTAAGTGTCAATATAGTTTTAACCCAATAATATGTAAGAGAGAGATTTCACTCCCGAAACTCGAAAAACCCGAAAGGCGACCAGTAAACAGCTCGACTTGGCGGGGGCTCTACCGTGCCCCCAGGTTAGGGTTTTAGGTAGAAAACGGCTATTTGCCCAATTGCAAATTCAGACAATCAATACAGTGGTAAGACGGTAAAAAGTGATCTAGATCGTGCCTTGCTTTGTTATGAATGATACGCAGCGATTGCGTTGTATGTGGAAAAGTAAAAAAAGTAAGTACCGTAAAATGCTGCAACTTTGCCATTTAAACTCAATTTTGCCTATTTCGTTTCAATTATGACCTCTCGAATTTGCTTAGTTTTTTCTTGTTTTTTACCATTTGGTAGGAATTTTCATTATTCTGGCAACACATATTTAATTTTTTACAATGGTAACTCCATTGTTGCTCCGCCAGTTACGCATCATAAGTCGGAGTGAGTGGCAGCATTTTTTTAGTGTCTCGCAACTTTTGAACTTTTATCTACAAAAAAGGTGTTTTTTGAGAAGTGGTAACGTCCCAGGGTAAGTAAAGACTGTCTATTTTCCGTAAGTTTAATATTTTCAAAAAAAGGACATGATTTCAGCATAATAACGTACTAGGCAATATTGGGCAGTGTTTTGGAAACTTGAATGACACAATTTTGCCTGGGTCTAGGGCTGTCACTAGCTGGGTTTTATAAATGTACAGAAAATAGTAAAAATAAGCCTGCTTAAATGAGTTTATTTATTACAAGCTTTTTATTAACTTGCAATGATTGTTGGTTTAAGTCAAATCTTGCAAGTCGATTTTCACCAACTTTCAGTGTGGGTAGATCTGCTGACAATGCAGTAATAAACTAACGTTAACAAAAAAAACTTAAAGGTACTTAAGTTATTTTTATTGTAATTACTTGCAAATTGTATATCTATTGTATTATAATTATGTTGTATGTTTGTCTTTTAGTTCAAGATTTGCAATAAATTTTTCAACCACTAATTAGCGACCAATTGAGGTGTTTAACGTACTTATGTAACTTGGGTGACAGTGCAATGTTTATGGTACCATCGAGATGGTCTGATAATGGAGACCGAAGATAGAAACTTCTAAACAACACATAATAAACCCGCTGTGTTTAGGCTCGTTTGATTTGTCTTGCAGTTATCTTTCTTATCAAATGGGTTGTCAGGTCGATTACCTACAGTTGGAGTTTAAAGGTGATGGGTGATTAGAACTTTACAATGAAATAGAACTTTACACTATAATAATGCATTGTGAATTAGCAAAAAAGTGTACTTGCAATGTACTTATAATAAATAAATAAAAGACCGGGTTGCACTCCGGGAGTGCCGGCAGAAGTGAAAACTCAATAACATTGTAACAGTTTTTCGATCAGGTCACGTGACATCTTACGGTGTCACCCTAAAAATGAATTTGGCGCAAATTTATGAACGATTATCAATTATTTAGGCGTTATTCCGTTTAAAAAAAATAAGGAAAAAATGGGTATTATTGTTTGTTGATTATTTTGTAACTAAAAATAAAAATATTTTATTTAAATAATGATCTTTTTTTTGGCACAACCCTACAGTTAACAATATTTTTGTATAGAAAGTTTGTGGAACCTGCTACAACTTTACCTATTGCCTGTGAAAAAAAAAGTATTAAGCTTATGGCAATAATTTGACTGCCAGGGACAAGCCCAATGTCTCACGCACACGAGTAAATATTATTACAAATAGCAACACATTATTTATTGAGATATCCGCCTAGGCAAAGTTACGTCTTAGGTCTACAACTTTGCCTGCCACTTTGATTGCTTGTAAATCGGAAATACAGTATGATTAGGTAATGAGATTTGAGTCTTATCTGGCAAGACATAGGGTATGTTTTCCGACTAATACTCATTAAACTCATAATGAAAAATAGGTTCACAGATATAAGAAAAAAACGTCAAAATCCAGGCAAAGTTGCAGCATTTTACGGTAGTAAGATGTTCGGAAAACTAACTTTACAGTACATATGGCGCTAGTTTTCCGCACTAGTGCGGAAAGAGCACTTTTCGTGCATATGTCGAAACTTTAAAGAGCCTTATGTACAGTAAAACGTTGTACGATACACGTGCGAATAGGGAATTCGCAACTCGTGTCGATTTAAAACACTCACTTCGGTCGTGTTTTAATTTATCATTGCGAATTACCTATTTTCGGCACTTGTATCGTAAATAACTATACTACACGCACTACTGATAACTAATTAATTACATTCGTTTTCCTCAATTACTGACCCATTTCGCAAACATATTACCTAACTATCCTATATACTCGCTAGCTATCCTATATTTTAATTCACGCTATAAACTATGTTCGTGCAAAGTTTCATACAAATCGGTTGAGTCGGCGTGATTAAGTAACAAACACCCAAACATCCAAACTTTCGCATTTATAATATTGGTGGGGTGACAAGACTGTCAACCTTGAGCGGGTCCCAAATTAAAGTTCGTGACTGCAGGTACCTACAGATGTACTTAGTGCATAATTCTTTTCCATCGTATTTTCACGTACGAAAGTGTCTTGCTATTTCAGTCGGTCACAGTACAAAAAGTAATGAGGTTGACTGAAGTCGCATGACAAATAAACAATTATGCGCTACATCTGTACGTGTTTGAACAGTAATATTAAAAAATATATTATCCTAAATGAAGTCCCGTTTTGTATTGCAGCGTCATCTCTTGAGTTTATTGCGAACTACTTCGCAAAGCACTGGCTGAAATCAGAACAACAACAATGGTAACTCGACTCCAAACAAAAACGCTAGGTCCGTAACTTGTAATTATACTGGGCAGTGCAAATGTGTTTTACTTTCTTATACAATTATTAATTTTGTAGCAACTGTGTCGTACAAAGAACTTTATTATTAACTTTCAAGTCCCCGTTACAGGACTATGACAAGATGAATTTACTTCAAAATGAATAAATGAACAATAGCGCCACCTACCGCATTAGACACAAACTAAATTGGAGTTTACTCGCAACAAGGGCCGGCTGGAATTAGACCGTTGTTGAACTTGACACGCACATTCATTCTCGCCTCGGGCGCAAGATGTCGCTATAAAGTATTATCTTCATCGACTATTATTTTTATGACACCAACGCTGAGATGGATGGAACCGTTTCGTGTTAAATTCTAATTGTTGTTATTCTATGGTGATCTATGTGCATGTATCTATTGTTGTCATGTATAAATGTTTATTCTAGATTATTCTTCGTTTGATTTTCAAAGCTAACATCTTGTATGGAACTTCCCTGAAATGATAAATATTATAATAGTATCTGAGATATTTGAGAAATGAAACAGCGCAAGTACGTTAACACAGCTGATGCTTTATTGCAACTG